>JACAZG010000002.1:2603674-3905511 GCA_014461125.1 Mycena kentingensis (nom. inval.) | reverse complement strand
AGCAGCGCGAGACGCTGGATATGGATAGTGGCCTCGTCGCGGGCCTGGTCGAGCATCTGCCCAATGGCCTTGGGCGAGATGTTCTGGTCGGGATAGCTACGGGCGCGGCTGAGGAGCCGGGTAACTTGCTCCTGGAAACCGCTCTCCATGGCGCCGGGGAATTTGAAGGAGTCGATCTAGGGGGCGCGTCAGCTCATGTCACCTTGAGAAGACAGACGTACCGCTGGAGCGAAGTCCTGCAAATGGAAGGGGAGCTCGGAGACTTTCTCGGCGATTTTCGCTTTAGCCGAGGAGGTCTTGATCTGCGTTTCCTTGGGGGCCTTAGCCTCTTTGGTCTTCTTCGGAGCCGGGGTTTCGGTGTCGGACTCGGGCTGGAGCGTAGTGAGCGAGCAGGCGGAAAACGCGTGGAACGCGTTGCAGTGGTGTATCAGAACACCATCACGGACCTCGACGGAGCGAGGACGCTGAGAGGACTTTAATGAGTGAGGAAATGGACGGCAACGTTGAGAAGACAACGAACCTTCTTGGTTGATTTCTTGGCGGGCTTTTCTTCCTC
This sequence comes from Mycena kentingensis (nom. inval.), assembly GCA_014461125.1. NCBI lineage: Eukaryota > Fungi > Basidiomycota > Agaricomycetes > Agaricales > Mycenaceae > Mycena > Mycena kentingensis (nom. inval.). The sequence continues at coordinate 3,904,955 of JACAZG010000002.1, read as the reverse complement.
GGCCTCGATATCAATTATCTGGGAGAGGTCAAGACGATCAAAGAACGAGCGCTTAAAGCAATTGGAACGGGTCTAGGTAAAGGGAGAGACTTACGATCTCGGACTTGGGAACCGTCTGGTTGCGGGGACCGGTCGGAGGCGTCTTCTCTTCTTGAGCCTTGGACGCCTCAATGGCGTTCACCTCGGAATTGGTTAGAAGTTGGCGAAGAAATCGGAAGTAAGAAACGGACCTTGGCGTTGGCCTCGGCAAGCTTCTTATAGGCAGTTGCCTCGACTTGTTTCTGTTCCGGAGTTAGGCGTAGGAAACCGCGGCGGAACAACATCTACCTTGCGATTAGCATCGTTGGCAGCCTGATGATGTGGGCGTCAAAAGATGCGAGAAGATGGATCGGGGACGTACATCGGTGCGCTCCTGGCGACGGGTTTGCTCGGCATCCTCGGCAATGAGGAGCATATTGTCGATAGAGGCGCGGAATGAACGGGCGTTGTCGAGGCTCTTCTTGAACTCGGTAAGGTCGCCGCTGTCGTCTTCCTGGATGAGTTTATCGCCGCGGGCGATGACGACCGCAAGTACGGTCTGCACGTCAAGGAGCATCTTGTTGGAAGAGACGTGGTGCGCCGAGAACGTCTTCATGTCGTTGTCGCGACCCTGTAAGGCAACGATTAGTGGAGAAGATGGCTGAGAGATGTACACACAACAATGACCGTGGCGGCGTCGATGGTCATAACGTGGAGGCGAACGTCTCCTTCGAAGGGAGCGATCGTATGGATACGGGCGCAGTTGACGCTCGACGCTATCGCAGCTAGTCTGGATGGACGAGGGGCTGGGAGCCCAAACGGACTTGGAGAGAGTCATCGTGGGCAAGAGAGAGGCGAATGTAGCTGGGTACAGCGAGGAGAGGAACGGTTGGAAGAAGGACCGATGCATGAACTCGCTGAGGACAGCGAGAATTTAAAGAACGGGGGAGGGAATACTGAGAAGTTGCCATCAGCGGCAGCGGGAAAATTTTTGAATTTTCTGAACTGCTACTATGCGAAGGTGGCGGTAGACCCGAACAAAACCCTCGATCATTTTCCATGCAAGAGCCTTACGAAACAAGTTACGAGAGGAAATCACCGAGGGATCAAGTGCCCGCGGCTGATAAAGCCACAAAGGAACTTAGTTAGCCGCCGGATTACCACTCAGCTGCACAACCGACTTCGCTGGAGAAAACCGAACTCAGGTTCAGACGAAGTTTTACCCATTCACACCAGAGAAGGCAGTGAAAAGCGTATACAATTTTTGGGAGCGCGCAAGGATCGACTACAACTACGGAATTATCCTAAGGAGGATCCTGCGGCTGCGACGCGACGTGTATTACGAAAAGTCACTGAGGAGATGAGAAGTCAGTAAGGAAGAGACGGCAGAGGGGAAGCGATACGTGCGCGCTGTGGTGCGACTCGTCCCCACCAGTCTCCCCGACGACCGAAACACCCTGCTCGCCCATTGTGACGTCCTGAACGGTGGAGTCAGCAGAAACGGACGAGACGAAGGTCTTGAGCGTATCGGCGGTAAGGCCGACCTCGAAGACTTCGTCGGGGTTGGAGTTGTCGAGGAGCTCCCCGAACGAGACCTGGGTACCTCGATCGATCGTCTTACGACCCTTGGGTTCGGCGAAGCGCTGATTGAACCCGTGGTTGCCAAGGATCGAGATGGAGGCGTTGGCGTGCGCGCGCAACTGGCCGAACTTGACGAACAAGTTGCGAGCCGTCAAGGCATACGCGTCGGCAGCGGAGTTAGCGGCATCGAGCGCGGCTCGGCAATCGTCGAGAAGTCGGATCGTCTCTGAAGGAAGTGTTAGAAGCTGAGGAGGAAGCGAGCACCGACGTACCGTAGGGGCTGGTGTTCACCTGCTCGAACAACTCGTTGACCTGAGCCATGAGGCGTTGACCGGGGCGGTGGAGGGAGCACCTGGCGCCTTTACCGGTTCCGTCGCTGCAGCTGGTACACGCGATGCCGAGACCGTGGCTCGCGCAGAGGCAACCGATCGCAATACAGTTGATGCAGTTCGAGGTACGCTAAAGGCGTTTGAGAAGTTAGACAAAGAGGAAGATGAAGGGACGCACTGGGAACGCCTGCCAGTCGTCCAACGCCTTACCCGTCTTGAGCGAAATAAGCGGGGGCGGAGTGAAGACCGGATCGATAGGCGCGGAGTCGGACTTGGACGTGCTACCAATCGCGTAGTCGTCCTTGTACGCCAACGTCTCGAGCTGTTGGGGAACGCGAGTTCCCGACAGGGTAATCGAGGCATGCGCGCGGATTCCCTTAGGGAGAGGAACCGGGAAGACCATTTGGGCTGGCGACGGGTCAGTACAGAACCGTAGATTGGAAGAAAGAACGTACTGTTCTTGTAGTTCTTGATTTCGGGCCATCTCGGTCAGCGCGGCGTACATCAAGCTGATGTTCTCGGAGTCGAGAAGTTGGTGGAAGGTGTGCTTGGGGCGAACACGACCGGTTGGGATAGGCGCACGCTTCTCGGGGTCGATGGGCTGTAGACTCGTTAGAGAAAATGGAAATGGGAAGGAGAAGACGTACCACGATGTGGATGTCGGGCATCTTATTGAGCGCGGCGAAGTTGGTGTTGGGACCAACGAGCGTGTACTTGGTCTTGGTGAGGGTGCTGTGAGCCGTGAGGCTCCCCTCGACGACGAGGCACGGGATGAGTTTGCCGGTGCGGAGAACGGCCTTCTGGACGCGAGAGACGGAGTGGGGCTTGCTGTCGAACTGGATGCGGTCCTAGGCAAAAGGATTAGAAAGAGGACTATGAGAAGAGGGCGGAACGAACCTCCTCCGCTGCGTCGTCGTCAGCAGGGCGATAGTACTCGGCGTCGGACGCGCTCTCCAGCTCATCCTCCTCCTCCTCCTCGAGCTCGTCGGCATCGCTATCGGCGGACGTGTCGGGCATCTTGATGACCGCCTTGCGCTTGGTAGGGACGACGGGCTTCGCGACCGACGAACGGGTGACGCGAGCGGGCTGTTTGCCCTTCTCCTCCACGGTGAACCGTTTGGATGTGAGGGGCTCGTCGTCAGACGCGTCAGTTTTGAACGCGGGACGCGGGGTAGGACCAGAGGTCCGCGTCTTGGGGGTGAAAGACGTTTTAGATGAAGAAGAGGCCGGAGGAGCTGGTTTCGACGAGGTCGCGGTCGAGCGAGATGGGGAAGCGACCGTCTTAGACGAAGACGCGGTCGACTTGGGCTTAGAGACCACCACCGGGCTCTCGGAGCGTGCGTCGGGCGAGTGGTGACGGGAGCGCTTGGACGGGGGCTCTCCCTTCTCGACCTTGACTTTGGGCAAAGGAGAAGGGGAACGCGCCTTAACAGAGGCGGCGCGTGCGGCTTTGGAACGCGACGGGGCATCGCTCTTGGGCTGGAAAGTCCGGAGCGTCGCCTCGAACGAAGGGACGTTCTTAAGGGACATGTTCTGGAGTTCGTTGCGAGCGGGGAAGTAGCCGCTGTAGGTCGGATGTTCGATCTTCTGGTCGTCGTCCGGGTCGGGGGTCTGAAAAAGGGTTAGAACCGAACGAGTTTGGCGCAGGAAAAGCGCACCGAGAACCGTCCATCGTAGAGGGTCGCGTCGAACCAATCCCAGTCGTCGTCGCCAAGATGCGAGAAACGATAGAAAGAGTTCATTTCGTCAAGGACGATCCCGATGGCGATGAGGTTGGAGGTCGCGTGGGGGTCGGTGAAGGCAGAGATAGAGGCGTAGAAGCCGCGCTGTCTCGAGCGTTAGAATGAATCGGAATCCAAGGAGGGGACGTACGAGAGCGTCCTTGGAAGCGTCGACGAGGCGGTAGGCCTGCTTGGAGAGCCTCTTGGCGGCGTCGTCGGACACGTCGGGCCACTGGATGATGAACTCCCGGAGGTCGGTCCAGACGGGGGACTGGGCGAGATACGAGTAGCCCTTGTGGGCGGGGCGCGAGTTGCTCATGGCGGGCGAAAAGAAAGAAGAAATGTCGACTCAGAGCTGCGCAGCACCCCGATGATTCGGAAGTTTCGAGAAACTTCTGAGTCGGGGGTTCTCTATACAAAACATAAGCTCAAGAATGGAAGCAACGGGGCTGAAACGCCATGAGGCGAAATGAATGCCTGGAGGGTTTCAAGCGGCGAATATTCGGAGTTGGAAAATTATGGGGAACAAAACCGAACGAGTGAACAATGGAGTATGGGGCCAGATGGGTCCAAGGATGGGAAACGCGGGGCGTCGAAAATTAAGGGCCCGTGGGAAGATCCTACCAAATTGGGGCGGAAGTCAGGAACGTCGACCTGAAACACGGATCTACTATAGAGCGTGGACTAAGGGACAGAAATAGAAGCCGGACAGAGGATCCTGAGGAAAATACCGGACAGGCGCACAAAAAATACATAACCACCGAGGACGACTGGGGACAGTCGGAATCTAAAGAATGGGGGAGATGATAAGCCGTGAATCGGGCTACACCTAAAATTTCGCGATTTTGGGCGTAATACGAACGCGCAATCCACCTAAAAGTCTACCATCTGTGGTTCTGAGATGGGTAGAAGAGCAGTAACTCGCGACGATACGGAGGGATTGGTCTGGGGTAGCGATATCTCAGGGGATCACCAATGTATTGGCCACATTCAAACAGCGAGGCTCGTTAACAAGTACATCCAACTTGTAAAACAACCAAAGGAACTATGTGCTGCCCGAAGGAACCTGAGGAGATACTGGAGGATGGACGACTTCTCAGATGGGTCGACGAGACTACTACGCTAAACCGAAACGGGGAGGGAACTCCATACACAACGGGTCCCGACGGCTGTGATGACCTAAGGACAAATGACAAATCACCGGGGCGGAGGCCTCAGGTGACGCGTTACAAATCTGGGCGGCAACTTCTCATTCAGAAGTACGGAGCTCCGAAGGGTTCCGGAACAGGATGAATGTGGGCGTCGTTTCTCATACCAACTCGGGCGGAAGCGCCACTCCGAAATATCAGGCGGGCATATAATCGGGAGAAGTCGGAGCGCCGGCCAGCGGACACTATACATAAAATTACAATGGACATTTATTCTGGCGTACTTACGTATTACGAGTCCTCCGCCACGATTTAGGTATAAAAACCCCAGCTAGAGTAGAGCGTAGGCACCGTATCCTAGTACAAAGGACCGGGTCTCGCTGTTATTGTCACAGGAGATACAAGGCTGTACAGAATTGATTGGCATTCAAGAGCTACCGAGATTTGATCGCGTGATTTGGGACTTGTGAACTGAGGGAACAAGATTGTGATTGAGAAGTCGGGACATCGCCAACCAGAGATTGAGGGACTTAAGACTTTTGAAAGAGTTTTAGTTCGACGCGCAGTTGTGTGTTGACCTACTACAAACTACGAGAGCACTTCGGTCGATACAAGGAAGAAGATAGTCGTTGAGCTAGCATATTGCGCTCCGGCAAAAGATAAAACACAAAAACACCAAACCCTTCCGCCAACCTTTAAAACTTCCCTACAACCAATATTTAATATTGGCCCTGTAGCTAGGGATACAAGTTCTCGCTTGGAGTTGCATTTGGGATTGATTGGAGTTTGTGGTTGTTAGAGTTTTTGGTCTCAGGATCGATTTCTCTATCTACTACAGATTTTAGTTAGTTTGAGGTTCAGCCCCGAAGCACCCGTTTCACCGCACGCGCTTGACCTCGGGTGGGTGAGGGCAGGTGTTCCCGCTCAGAGCAGCAGGCCCAAGAAGCAATGTCGCTCCTGCATGCACATCATCAATTGGAATGGCGCGTCCATGCCAAAACCCGTCTACAGCCACGGCAAAACAGACAAGATCGGATGCCTTGAGACCGGTAAAGCCAATGAGGCCTGGACATTGGGATGGAACAAAGGTGGGGAGATGGGCTGCGTGAACCGTGCATGGGACTGGCGGAGAGACGAGATCCTGCAAGAAGGTTAAAAGTGATCGTATTGTGAAGCAGCACAAACCTTGCACCATAATATGGTCACCGAGTCCTTGATTTGACGCGCAATGGCCGGGCGGGATATGGGTATTTCTGTGCGTGACGATTGAGCTAGCGAGTTTTCGATGTAGGAGTCGGGTAAGGCGGCCTTGGCAAACACGTCCGAAATGTTGTTGCCGTGGGTGCGCCGCTTTTTAGGTGAGGAGGAGGTGGTTTGGGAGTTTGTAGTTGGCGTGTCCGCTGCGGTGCCGTTGTTGACAGAGTGCTTTTGCGGCAACGCAGGCGGGTTTGAAGCGTCTGCTCCAGCTAGCTTTGTCAGGACATGCCATGGTGCAGGAATGAACACGCACCTGGGAGGATGCCATGAGTGGAGAGGACACAGCCAACACGAGCGGGATGCTCGCTTTGGATATGTTGGCAGCATACGGTACAGAGGCGGTGGGTACATTGTTCAGAGCGGGCCCCTTGACCGTTGCAGAACGCGTCCGAGGCGCATTTTGCGGGAGTCTGAAAATAGTTGGTTACTGAAAGGAATATAGGGCAGGAAACGTACCTGGACGGCCACCGCATCTCCACTCTCCAAAAGCCAATAGCTAGGGCACCGCTCCTCCCCGTGCGCCACGAGGTATTCCTCTTGGGAGTGTGCCCCTGGTGGGGACACAAAGCGAACACTTCATGAACATGAATAAACATTCTGCGCACCGTAGACGAGAGTAAACATACTTTTACAAAATACTTCCCAACAAGCCCAGCCATGGCCGACTTGCGTATCAGTTGAGGAGGCAGAATAGTTCCTATACCGCATTCACTACAGAGGGAGAAGGGAGGAGGGCGGGCAGGAGGAGGTTCACGCTCCATGGCGGAGGGAAGACGAATGAGAAGCTAACGCAAGTCACAACTGGTCATCCCCAGGTGATTTGGCTTTGGAGCTGCTGGAGGGATGCATTTGTGCGGAAACGTCCGGTGTTGTTGTTTGGAAATGGCCGCCCAAGATCAAACAAAGAACATCACAGCTGGTTTATGAACCAAGCTCAGGAGACATTGCCCAAGACAACCACAGTGGTATTGGGAGAGTGCCAGGGCCGTGTCTATGGAGCTGCTAGGGCTGCTTTGGCGAATATAACCAATGCTGCTTTCTGAGCATAGCCAATGCAGGACGAGGAAAGGTGCTGCAGCGCGATTAGATAATAGACTGCAGACCTTCTCAGAATTCTTCCTAGGATGTACTGAAATCTTCCTGCAGCTGCTTGTATGAACATGTCTATGGATTGAACAACTACTCTGCGGGAGATGTTTTTGTAATAATGCTGTAGCAAAATTGAGAATCAGTCCGGGGGACAGTTCATAAGGCAGCCTGAGATATCTACGGTTACAGCTGCAGAGAGCTTGGAATTACATCCGAAGAGGTGTCGCCAAGGCCGCTGAGGATATGTTGGCTAACCTAGCTACGGCAGTGCTGTGTTGCTAGCTGGCAATAGCTTTGCTTGCTAGCTGCAGTCCTGTTCGGAAGCTAGCTGCAGCTGGATAGCTTGCTAGCTGGAGCCTTGCTTGCTGGCTTGCTGTAGCTATGCTGGCTTGCTAGCTAGACTCCATGGAGTAGATTCAGTTAGACGGTCGCTCTCCGTCGACACCCTTGATCTCAACCACAACATGCATCCCTCCGTCCAGAAAGCCTGCTCTACCGTCGCAGAATACACTTTGGGAATCCTCGGGCTCATTATCTGCTGCCCAGCTTTCTGCGTATGCGTCGTGTGCCTCCAAGGGAACGTCATCTGCGGCACCCGCAAGCGCGAACCTCTCCCCAATCCCGAACCGCTCTCCACCCAGCGCATCGACATATCTCTTGGAGAACTGGCAAAACAACCATCGAGCTCTCCGCTTCTATCTCTGCCTCTCGAGCTGCAGCAGTGTATCTACGAAGCAGCCTTGGGCGGGCGACGCATCCCGATGCATGTTGAGGACGACCGCAAGCGAAAACGTCGTTTTGTGCGCACCGCTGGCCATGGCCGGATGCCCAACGATGCATATGAGCCGGTAACAATAAACCTCCTCCGCACCTGCCGCGCCGTCTATCTCTCCGCCCACCCAATCTTCCTCACAACCAACACTTTTGCGGTCGAGGCGGAGGACCTGATGGATTGCATCTCGGCCGGGCTAGGGGTTTACAACCTCCCCCACGTGCGGTCCCTCGCAATCGTCGGCAGAACGTTTCCCTACTCTGCGGAATTCGTCGGGATCCCTTTGTACAGCACGGCAGCGCTGCTCAGGCAGATGTTTGGGCTGCGGCGGTTGACGCTAGAGTTCCACGACGACCTCGCGTGGAGGGGATATACTACAGAGCTGCACAGAGCGTGTCATAAGGCGCATTATGAACCGAGGAAACTGCTCGAAGGGCCGCTGGGGTCGCTGCTCATCGCGCTGACCACGCTGCAAGTTTAAACTTCAATGGAGCCAGTCGCGGGACTACTGAGATAGAGGATTAGAGATGGGGAGAATTAGAAGGCGCTATCCGAACTCTTTTGCGGCAATGTCGCTAATGGCATAGACTCAATTCCGCAAAGCGAAACCATTGCGTTGAGCAGATCGGTTCAGGGAACTGGTATGCGCAAAGAATAAGGGTATACCGACGCGTTGAGGTCGTGTAATAACATAAATCGTCAAAGCATGAGTGCACATCGACAGCGTAGCGTAGATAGCTTTTGTTTAAAATACCCTCCAAAACCTTACGCCATTTCCTCCTTACTATCCGTCTTGGAGTTGTCCTTCTCGGCGGCAGCGTCAACCAAGTGCGCGTCGGTGATATTCGACGTTGGGCCCTTGTAGTGCCTGCGCGCACCGGCGATGTACCAAACAAACGAGAGGAACATGACGCCGACGGTGATGACCGACGCGTAGTTCATGTTCTCGGGCGTGACGGGCTTGACGGTGGGGAAGGAGAAGATAACGCAAATGAACGCGGTCCAGAAGATGCATATGAGGTTGCATGCCCACCCGAGGAGACCCGGTCCGAGATAGAATGGGCCGGGTTTGAACATAACCTCGGGATGGTCCTGGAATATGCGCCGCAAGGCGATGGGGATCACGTAGCTCAGGTCGAGCGCGATAGCGGTGAGGGAGAAGATCGCAAACGTCGCGATGGACGAGGCGAGTGCGAGTAGGCCGGGGAGCACGCTGAGGAAGGTGCAGAGCCAGATCGAGCGCAGCGGGGTGTGCGTGATCTTGGAGTTGTAGCCAAAGTAGCCCCGGTCGGGCAGGCCGTGGTCGCGGCTGAACGCGAAAACGGTGCGCGAGGCAGCTTGGAGGGCAGTCTGGACGACGAAGAAGGCCGTAAGACATACAAACGCCCAGAGGACGAGTGCGCCGGTCTTGCCCATGCGTAGGGTCATGATGTCGAGCATGGCGGAGCCAGAGGCACCTGGGAAGTTTTCTCTGCAATATAAGTGAGCTCGGATGAGTTCTTTGTTCCGAGAAACGTACAGTGGTCCCGAGCAAAGGACTAATACGATGTTGAGGAGCCAGCCAATGAGACCCGTTCCAATGACTGCGAATCATGAGCAGATAACAGGTTAGATACCATTCACGAACCGGCAATAAAGATAGCCGCGGGAGCAGCATAAGCGGCGCGCTTCACTTCCTCACTAACAAGCATAAGATTGAAGGCTTTCTTTTTTTGAGAGAAAGGGCATACGAAATGTGGGCGGTTGCGTCGTAATCCTTTCACCAAATTAACATATTCCAGGGAAGTCAAAAGTACAACTTACGGTCATCTAGAATCCAGAAGTTAGCGCGGAAACAAAGAAAACGTGAGCAAACTCGCCGTCCATTGCACAGAGAGCAATCCAAACAAGAACGAGAGCCCGTCGTTCCAGCCACCCGTCTGGTTCACAAGACCCGCCTTCCCGAATACATACGATGCTGGATGCATCTCGGAGCGCGGTGTCGTCGCGAGAAGCACGATGATGATCACTACAAGTGCACTTCAGTAAAAATAAAGACTCTAGCAGGACGACGAACACGCAGTAGCCCCGAGGTTGATAAAGACAAAGTACTGCGTGAACCGGGCCAAATGGCGCGTGCCAACCGAGTTGAGGAGCCCATGTATGGCTAGCAAACCGATGAAGAGGCCAACGACTTTGGGCTGAGCCGAAATAAGCAACGTACAGGCATCGGATTGGCGCCACATACCTGGGTAACCTCGAAATTCCCATCTCTCCCGACCACAACTACGGGAGCGTGAGAGACGCGTCTAGAAGGCAGAACGACGCGTTACCTGCGCCTAAGATCATGCCAGAAAGGCCAAATTCGGTCGAGCTAACGCCAGCGATTTGGCCGAGAATATTGAGCCACCCGACTATCCAGCCAACCTATAGCAGGAACGGGTTAAAAACGGCGCTATCCGAGCCAGATGCGCGTCATACAATCGCGCGGTATTTCCGAGGCGTAAGTTGGGCGGAAGCGGTATAGCTGGAGCAGGGTGAGTGGCGCCGGAGATGAATGTGAAGGTAACACACAGTCCTCCGCAGGTGGGGAACGCGCTGGATCGCGTTGAGAGCGCGAAAAACGCGGTTATGAAATGGGTGCGGACCTGACAATCTCCGCAATGGACGAGCCGAGTGTGAAGCACCTAGAGAAAGATGAGCTGTGGCCTCCCGGGTATTGAGAGAGCTGGATTACATTGTGGCGCCGAGAATCCAGCACCTGCAAAACGGTGTCAAGGCGAGTTGAGCAGATAAGTGACTGCAGCGCACCAAGTTACAGACGCCGGCCCACCAAGCAGCAGGGGTGTGTTGAACGTGGTTGCAATGGACGAGCAGAGACCCATGATCGAGAACGCGAACGAAATCTACGGCGTTGAGAGGAAGACCGGCATACGAGCAGTACTGGCAGCCTACCGTCGCAAGGTTAGAGAACTCGCGCTTGAAGGAGGGGACATAGCCCAAAGCAAGGAGCTCCTTGTCGTCCTGGTCAACGGAAGAGTGCACGCTGGACATGGTGGTCGGACGCTACCTGCCTTATCAGACTTTTTTCGTGCCATATGTATTTTCTGATCTACTCCCGCCACCGTCTATAACGCCGTCCTTGTCACCACACTTATACCCCTTCCGCGCAGCAAAAAAAAAAAGAAAAAAGAAAACGAATGCGGGTTACTTTACACCCCACCAACTTGCTCAACAGCCCTCGACTTCTCACAAATACACTGCAGTTGGTGTCCGTGAGGTACGCGCCGCCATCACATTGGAAGTAACCATTCATCAGGCGGCCGCGAGGCTCAGGTACAGCGGGTGCTGTCCCGGGTCCGACCACGAGAGGAATGGAGAACATGCACAGGCCTAAAAACTCACATCCCCAGCTTGAGAGGCAGTGAATATGGAAGTATCTGCAAGGTGTTGGTATACTTGGGCTTTATCTGGCACAGACACCAGTTGCACGAATTTGCCCTGAGTAGACAGTGCGGCAAACGACGGGTCCTCGCAGCGGATCTACATCCACAACCCCAGAAGCGTTCTTGGAGACAAAGAGCAAGAATAACGTCTTGGCGTTCAGTCAGCACCAGAAACTGCAGAATCCAGATGGGTTCCTTCACTTACGGATTCTGCGTTCGGTATGTGCCGCTGCTGGACCTCTTTGTTACAACGGTCTGCCACCATAGCTGAAACGCAAATTCGTGTTGCTGGGTGGATAGAAATAAGTTCTGTATGTAACCGTTGCGTCGGCGCGGCAACTGTGCAAGCGGAGCGTCGCCTCCATGGAAGAGGAGCAAAGCGGAGAATCAAGCCAGGTTACGTGAAAATTTAAAAGTTTGCTTTGCGGGATGAAGCTGCGGGATACATGTAGGCGGGCTAGAAGATCTTCAAGGTCTTGGAAGGGGTTTGTTGAAAGGATTTTGGGGCGTTCCAGAGGGTATAGTACTTGGTGCTAGCATGTGGATGGATGGGGCGCAAGAAGGAAGTGTGTGGCACATGTTGATTGCAATTGATCTGTAGCTCGTCGTCCTTCTTCTTTTCCGTCGTCGCCCTCCACGCCGCACTCCCCGGCCCACATTCCTTTCAATGGCTCCCCTTGCTGGCAAACCCCCCTTCGCCACCGACGACGACGATGACGTCTTTGACACCCCTCAACCCCGCCGACGCCCTCCTCCCGCCCAGAAACCTGGCGCTGCCCGCACCTCTGCTTACGATGTGTTCGTCGGACTGGTCTCCGCTGCAAGTCCTATCTAACCCATTCCAGTTACGACAACTACCTGTCCCCGGGCGACAACTCGTCGTCCAACCGACAGAGCGGAATCGAGGGTTTAGGAATGGGCTTCATGAACGGCGGCATGGACGCCGACTCGGACAGCGACAACGACGACGACGACATGCTTCGTTCGCGCATGGCCTCGTCCCCGAAAGCCCCAATCTCGAAGCAGGCTGCCTTGGCAGCTGCTATCGGCGCATCACCGAAGGCCGCCGCGTTTGCTGCTCCAGAGCGGCATGAAACGCCTCCGCCCCAGTACCAACAGAAGCGCCAGCAACAGCAACCCGAGCCTGCCCCCGCGCGCACGCCCACGTCCCCGCCCCCAGGACCGCAAATTGCTGCCCCACGTCCAGGTTACGCCGCGCCCATTGCGGCACTCAACCAGATGGGCAACAACGTTGCGCGCCCCGCTCCCACCGCCGCCCCTGCCGGCCGGAACAACAACCCAAATGGCCTACGCATTGCCGTTAACGGCAACGCTCCCCCGTCGCCCCTGGGTACCACGCCCTCCCCGACAGGCTCCCCGCATCCGTTGCAGGCTCCGGTCACTCCCATCACCCCCATATTCGCGCGCCCGCAGCGAACTGCGACCATGGACTCCGCCGGTTCGGTTGCCTTCTCCGAGACCAAAGGGCTCATCATGCGTGGCGACGGCGAAGAGACGCTCATCCCGCGCGGTCGTGGTGAAAAGGGCGACCAGTTCTGGCGCCGCTTCAGCATGGTTGCCAAAGATCCGCAGGAGAAGGGACCTTCTCAGTGGCTCAAGAAGAACGAGGGCGGCGCGCGTAGCCACAAGCGCTGGATTTGGATTATCGGTGTTATCCTCGTCGTTCTCGCTGCGGGTGGTATTGGGCTCGGTGTCTACATGTCGGAGCAGGCGGCGGACCATTACCGGCCAGACACGCTTGGCGGGAGCGCCGAAGAGGGGACGGCGAGTGCTGCCAAGGCTGCTGCTAGCAGCACCAAGGCCGGAAAGGGTGCTCTCGGCGTATCGAGCTCGACGAGCGTAGTCCGGGTCGTTACCCCGACCAACACTGTTGCGCGCCGAGAGCCGGCACCGCTGATCACTGGTGCAGCGCATGCCAGGCGCAACCGTCGCCTCGCGCGTCTGGAGCCCGAGGGCTTGTAAGGCCTCGAGGATATTTATCGCATAGACTAACCCCTCCACCCTGCTGTATATTAGGGATGTTCTGTCCCGTCCGCTCATTCCCGACTACCTCTATACCCAATGCATCCCTACATCGCGCATAGCCGACCTACCATTCCATAATCGTCGCTACCTTCATCCCATCCCTCCTGCGCGCATCTTCCCTCCCTCCCGCCGTACACGCATAGTGCTGAACTTCATTCGAATCTGTACATACTTTGGTTCTCTTGTCTATAATTTGGTGAATTCAACAGGTGACAGTTGAATTGGTAAGTGAGACAAGAATTTTGGACAAGGTCTCGATTGCAGCGGAGGTATTTTTTCGTGTCTGGTCGAGTCCTTACGACGGGTACGAGGTAGTTTTGAGGGTGGTGTAGCCTACACCGTGTAGGGCATCTGGTCGGTGGTATCAAACACCACGAACGTGCTTGTCACGTTCCTGTTTGCTTGTTGTTGGCTCCCCACATGAGCGGCACAGACGATCCCTATTCTACTCGCTACGGCACTGCTACCTTCACCGGCCAGTCTCCTCCTCCTCCTCGATCCTCCCCTGCTCACTACCACACAGACCTATCCTCCATGTCGCGACCGGTTTCGCCAGAAGACTCGTACACCGACTCCAACTCCCTCGAGGAAGTCGAGGCCACCCTCAACGACCTCGACGACGACATCGACGAGGCGGAGAATGCCGTGTCGACGTGGGCTTCGTCGTCTTACACGGGTTCCCCGTCGTTCGCCTCCCTCCCTTCCTTTACCTCGCCCCCGCCCCAAATGCACCCCAATACGCGTCTTAGTCGGATAACGGAGCACACGGAGGAGTCGACTGTCCAGTCGCGGCCCTCGTCGATGGCCACGCGTCCGCCCCCGTCGCCCGAGGTCCAACGGCGTTCGATTTTTGCGCCTTCCGCCCATTCGCGCGCGTCGACGGACCCAGGTCTCCCGCCTCCCGGACGCGCTACAGAGCTCATTGCCGTGTTCGAATCATCCTCCCCCGCACCAAGCAGCACCCCCGGCCCTGGCCACTCCCGCACAACGTCAACACCCGGCGCGCGCAGCCCATCACCGTTCTTCACATCTGCTCATTCTTTGAGTGATGCGGCGATGCATGCGCAGGGGTTCCATAGCACGTTTGGCTCACGTCCTGCGTCGCCGACAAAGTCCAGTCGCGTCAGTTCTCCGCCGGCGCCGACCACTCCATCAAGGACGCGCCCATCAATGAGCACGTTGCTCTCCCAGCCGCCCTTGAGCACGTCTGGGCGGACGAGTCCAAGTGCGCTTTCTAGGACTGAGACGGATACATATACCACTGCTACGCGACCCGAGTCGCGGACCGGCACGTACACCACTACACGTCCCGATTCCCGCACCGACACCTACACTTCGCGTCCCGACTCGCGGACGGACACTTACGCCACCAACACCTACACAACAAACACTCGCACAGACACGTACACCACGCCCACGCGATCCAACACGTTTACGCCCACCAACACGTACACCCAGACCTACACCCAATCCGAGACCGACACTCAATCCCGCACTACTACGACCCCGCCTTCGCTCCGCCGGCCGCCACAGGGCAGCCCCCGCTCTCCTCTCGCATCTGTGCGCAACATCGTTGCGTTATGGAAAGAGCGGACACCGGCGCGTGGTGCTGGTCGCTCCCCTTCAGGGTCTGGTTCCTCAAGCGATAAGACGTCCTCGAAAGGAAGCAACGACCATCCCCTCCCCCCTCTCCCTCCCACCGCGGAATCTGAGGATCTCTTTGCCATGCGGCGACGTGCGGACGACGCGACGAGTATGCGAAGCGGTCGGTCACTTAGTTTGCGGCGGGAGCGACGCGGGAGCGCGGCTAGCGCTGGTGCGAGCAGCAATATTCCCCCGAGTCTGAACGTTGCGGAGCTCAACGCGTACGCGCAGAGCAATGAGCCGGTATGCTCGACGCGTTTTTGACTGTCACAAGATCGTCTACTGATTGATGTCTTCTGTCCTTTTTTAGCCGCTTCATATTGGCTTGCTTTGGTTCCTCAATGTACATGCGCCGCCTCCGTATCGTTGGCAGAGATGCCAGGCGCTGCTCTACCCCCACCTTTTGCTCCTATCGTGGCTTGCTCCAGGCGGTGGACGGGGCATTGTCGGGCTCGACTTGCTGAATTGTACGGCGGTACAAAGCATGCCTAGTCCAAGTCATCCTAGTGCGAGGGACGACGTTGGAAGTGTCGCTGCGCGCCTCCAAAGCGGTTCGCACTCATTCCTTTTTATGAACCACGTCTAATCCTAATTACAGAAACTGGCGAACCGGGAGTGGACACTCTTGTCGACCTTCTGGTGCCGTTCCAGATGATCTATGAAGACGGCGTTGAACGACTTGCGGCGGAAAGTCTCCTCGAGAGACAGAAATGGGTTAATCGGATCTGGTCCGTCAATTTTACGAACCACTGACTTGTTTAACAATATGTGCAGGGAGGCCGTTCACCAACCCCCCGTTCTGGCCGAATCTTCTGCCGGGTCATCTGCTGGCGATGCGGACGAGAGCGCGAGTGCCCACAGCGGCGGAAGCAGCAAGATCGCGCGCTCGGAGAGCATTCGAACGATCCTGTCCGTCGACAGTGCGAGCAGCCACCGTAGCTCCTCCAGCAACGGTAGTCGCAGTACCGTGTTCCTCCCTCCAATGGCCGACATCCCCGACATTTCTTCTGGCTCGAGCGTCACCAGTTCGAGCGACGGACACCGTCGCGGAACGGGGACGTTTACTCCGAGTGAAGCGTGGACCAGGACATTCACTCCGACCGATACGCGGACGCGCAGCTATACGCCAACAAGGAGCGATACGTATACTACCGACTACACCCGCACTTATACTCCGACGGATACGCGCTCGTATACGCCAACCGATACGCGAGCATACACGCCAACAGAAACCCGCACTTATACTCCCACTGACACCCGCACCTTCATCTCCGACTCACAAAGCCAGACGCAAACCGAGACGACTGGTGTTCGCCGACAACCTTCGCTCGTTTCGTCTCATCATACGGGCACGGTCGATGATAGCGTTATCGCGGGTGGCGAGTACGTCTATCCCGGCGACCCGCGCGCCATTGGTGGCCGAAGAAGGGGATTGGGTGCCCGCCGCGGGTCGATGGGCCAGCTCGACGAGGATTATCGTCAGAGTGCCGCTTCGAGCAGCTCGGACGATGTATTCCTTTCTGCAGACAGTCGCAGTCGCAGCAGTGTCGCCAGCAGCGCAAGCGGGGCAAATCGAACTAGCGCGACAGGCACTGGAACAGGGACGGGAACAAGCTATACTCCGCGCCGCACCGGGACGCTCTACTCAAGCAGCAACACCGTCGGGTTGCGAACGGGAACATCGACCTTCTCGTTGACGCGCAGTCCGTCCAACTCTGGAGGCTCTTTCAGTATCGTGCCGAGTTCGCTGTCGTATCGCGGTCCCGGAAGCGCGAGCATGCTTGGGGACTCGCATAGCGAACATTCCGCCTCGGAAACATACTCGGACTCGTACACATACTCGAGCTATAGCAGCGGTTCGGGCACTGGTTCGCGCCCGCTCTCGTCCTTGGCTCGTACGAGAGAAATTCGAAGGCGCCCTGGTCTTGGATTGTCTTCGGCTTCCTCCGGTTACACGTACAGCACAAGTTCCCGTTCAGACGGATATTCCTACTCTTCCGAGGAAGACAAGGAAAACTCGCAGAGTGGCACGGATCTGGACGCGGAGGAGGAAACTTCTGAAAGCAACGGGGATGGTTCCGGAGTTGGAAGCGGCAGCGGCGCGACGCCACAAACGTACTCGACGAACCAAACTGGGTACGACATTTGCCAGTCGTCGGATCTATCGGATATGACCGCGCGAACACGATCCTCGGGTTGGACACCACCCTCGTCTTCCTCGCCATCGCAGGGATCGTCAAGTCCACCTCGGTCGACTTCGGGTTCGAGCGACCAGTTCGTTACGGCATCGCAGGGAAGCTCGTCCGAATCCGAATACACAACCGCGCTCCGCCCGCCGTCCTCAAACTCCTCGTACGCCTCGTTTGAACAACTTCCGTCCTCCGAGCCCGCTTCGGCGTACCAAACGGCTTCGGAGCCCAGCGAATATGGTGATATTCCTTCCGAGATGGGGACGCCAAAACCCGCGCCAAGTATTCTACCCTCCGAGGACGGGGAAGAGAAGACGAGTTTGCATCGTGTGCCGTCGTTGGTGCCGACCATCCAGTCAGAGGTTTCGGAAGATACGGTTTATCCACCGTTACCACCGTCGTCGGTCGCGTCGTCGGAGAAGGAGTATCCGCCACTTCCTCCCTCTTCGGTTGCGTCCTCGGAATATCCGCCTTTGCCGCCATCGTCGGATGCGTCTTCGGAATATCCCCCGTTGCCACCGTCGTCGGTTGCATCGTCCGAGTATCCGCCATTGCCGCCATCGTCCGCCGCGTCTTCGGAGTACCCGCCGCTGCCGTCCTCAGCCGCTTCAAGCTACCCGCCGCTACCGCCATCGACGAGCTTGGTCTCTTCACCACCGCCACCGTCGTCCGAGTCGTCCTTGTCGACGGAATATCCTCCCCTTCCGCCGTCGACTGTACCTTCCTCATCACGAGTTTCTGATGTTTCTTCGATCTCGTATTCAGGGACGTCGAGTTTGGGATTGCGACCGCCTTCGGCGTATTCAAGGTAATCCGTCTTTTTATTCACAAAGAAACTATCTCAACATTCTTTTTCAGTTCGGAATCTTCCGACGTTCAGACGCCTATGTCACTCGAATTGACCTCGGAATCATCGTCGCCATTCTCTGGTCCCTCGCCCATTGACTCTCTTGCACCTTCAACGCCGCTCGCTTGGCCGTCCGAGTTGAGCAAGACCAGCGACACGTCCTCAGTATCATCTTCTTCCAACCTCTCCGTCATTTCACGTCTCTCGAACATTCGACGCAGTTGGGGCCGTGCCTCGTCGGACGGGACGTACGAATCGTCTATCCTAAACCCATCTCCCTCGGTCAATTCCATCGCCCTGCCCGACGCGCCCGACCTCTCTGGCGAAACGAGCTTTTTGCGACCAACAGCGTCATATTCGTCGTTAGACGGGATGAGCACGATTCCGCGCAGCCCAACCAGTGTCGCGACGACGCCGCTTCCCGTTCCGCGGTCGCCGTTTTCTGGTTCGAGTTCGAGCTTCTCGGACGTTTCGAGTCCGTCCAGTTTGGGTGTGCCGTCTGCGGGCTCGACGTTTTTGGGACGAAGTCTGTCGTTGCTAACGCAGAGCTCGATGTTGTCCGAGACCTCGGAAGATGAAACGGAGCAGCTGTTTGAGGAAGCTACGACGACGAGTTTGTTGAGTACGCCCAGGCAGAGTCGTGTTGCGGTATGTTCCGCCCTTTTTTTTCTGTCTCGTATTGATGTCTTTCGTAGTCGTCAACTGCACCGTCGATGCGAACACCAGAAGCAACTGGGTCAGTAACCGCGTCGACTATGCGTGGCGATGTTCCATCGATACATTCGTTGTTGGAAACCGTCCCCGACCCGGAGCCAAGCACGCAAGGTGTTACGCTCGAATACCTTGCGGACGAAATGCATCGTTTATCCGACGTTCGGGCGGAAGAAAACCACGATATTGCGGGCAATGTTCGAGCCTTGCGGGACGAGTTGCGTGATCTGGTCGATTATCTGCACCGTCCGCGATCGCCTATCGGAGATGCGCCTTCGCCCATGCCACCGGCGCCGTCGACGCCTGTTCCGGTTGTTCGTACTCCGATTCCAACGACGCCGCGCCCTCGAGAACCGACGATTCAGTATCTGGACGCTCCGCCGTCGCATCCGGCATCGGAAGCGAGCAGTCTCTATCGTTCGACGAGCCGCGCTACGACCATGTCGTACCTCTCATCGCATTACTCAGACGACGATCTTCCGTCGCCGTACCCCGAATCGACATACTCGCGCGATTTGCCCGATGTCGAAGAAGAGGAAGGGACAACCCCTCCGCTTCCAATCCGCCCGTTGTCGCCGATTGTTGAGCGAACTGGACAACCGTTTTCTCCTCCGTCCTCGTCGTCAAGTTCGAGCTCAGCGCCGACTGTTCGCCCACTACCTGATTTGGGCGATATCCGCGATGCCATCGGTCGGCTTGCTGATGCCGCTGATGGCCATGGACGGATGCTTGATGATGTTCGTGAACGCGTCGAGGAACTGCCGTTGGCCCCAGACTACGCGGATATGTTGAGGGATCTCAAGGACCGGGTGGATGCCCTTGGCGTCGGTCAGACCTCCACAAACCACATGTTGGATCGATTGAGGGAAGGCCAGCCCGACGCAGGTTTGCATGATCGTTTGCGGAGCATAGAGGATATCGTTCAAGGACTTGCTAACCGTGCCTACGAACCCCGCGAAGCGCCGCCGTTGCCGTTCACCCTCGAGGACGACGGGAGCGATGCAACGTCCTCTACGGGAACCTGGCCGTATATCGTTCCCCGCGAACGCCCAGCTTCGCCCATCCGTCACCCGGTTCCGACGCAGCCTCCCGCTCGCACATTTGCCGAGCAGCTCGACGACTTGCTCTCGGGGTCGGAGAGTAATGTTCCGCTTCAGCCTGCCGAACGCCCGCCGGATATTCTACCATTCCGTTACGAAGTCGAGAACCGTGGGCTCCGTCCGAGGAGCGAGTTGGATTTGGACCGGCCTGCAACGAGTCCGCCGTCGATGAGAGCGCCAGACGACTTTTTGCCAGCCATTCCGCGCGTACGGAGGAGACCGGCGCCTGTCGTTGAACAAGAGCCTGTTCCGGGGCCGCCACCACCACAAACACAAACACCGCCCCCGCAGCAGCAGATGCCCCCGCCGATGGGCTCGCCGCCCATTACAGAAGAGCCAGCAATGACGTTTGTTCCAACCGTCCCGGTACAACCCGTTATCGACAGACCCCATTACCGTTTGTTCCTTTCTTATATTGCTTTTATTCAAGTCCTGATTGTTCTGTAGGTGGCCCGCCGCCACAGCCGATTGTACGTTTTCTTGTCACGCGTGGTCGTTCATGCTAACATCGATAATAGCCTTTGGGCCGCCCTCCGTCTGCGCCGAGTACCTTGGGCGGTGGAGTCGATAGGGCTAGTCAACCCTGGTATCGGCCAGCTCGTCAACCTGTAGGTTTTACTTTTCCTTTTGGTGCAAAGGATCTGACATTTTTTGTAGACACCGGGAACATCGCAACGTCCTGGCGCAGCTCGCGGAGCGGGTCCAGCTCCCGTACGTGTTGCCTTTACTTGGGCTGTTCGATACTAAGATGAAAGCAGGTTGTTCCCGAAGTATTCGAGTCGCTCATGGAAATTCTCCGTGTTTGTTTTTCGATTTGGTTTGGTCCGACTTCTGATTCGCTTCTGTTTAGGAAAACCGACTTGCTCAACTTGCTACGGTCGACCAGCAACGCGAATTGATGCGGTACATGCGCGGCTTGAACGAATGGCTCGAGCGCGACGTTCGGGATCGCCACAACGAGATTGGTGCCGTTACGGCGCGTATTGACGACCTCGCCAACACACTCCGACGCGGTCCTCCGGTGGTTGCTGGAACAGCTACTGCTGCCGGTATGTTTTTTTATTTATTTATTGTTGACTATCTAACATCTGTGTAGGTGCTCCTCCTCCGGATGATAGCGATGGCGGCTCGTCTTCAAGCGGCGGGGCTGACATTGTCGTCCCTCCTATGGGACAAGGTCCTGTCATCCCGCCGCCGCCGAGTCAATATCCCTTTATTCCGCCCGGCTTCCAGCCCTACGGAGCTCAAGGCCCCGTCATCCCACCCGTCGTTCCTGGAGGCGAGCATGGCGTCCCGTTCATCCCTCATCTGGATACTGGCCCAGTCATCCCTCAGAACATGCCGCCGCCGTTCATGCCCGGACAGCAAGGGACGGTTCTGTTCCAACCAGCGCCGGTTATCCCGCAGTTCCCGCAACAACCGATGGGAATGCCGATGCCGCAACCGATGGGCATGCCGCAGCCATTTGGTCCCGATGTTGTGCAACCATTCATCCCACCACGATTCTCGGACCGTCAAAGCCCGATCGTGGTCGACCCGACCATTGTTCAGGTCCCCGCTACTGAGAGCAGTGGTAGCAGCGGGAGCCCCGAGGAGCGTCGGGGGCGCTCCTCGCGTCGTCGCCGTGACTATAGTCGGACCCCGAGCGATTCAAGGTCGCGCAGCGGAAGCAGCAGTAGCTCGGGAACGCGTCGGATCGTGGTTGAGCATGTCGGAAGCCAAGCACCGCAAATGGCGCCGCCTCCGATTGTGGTAGGTTCAGAAGGCACTACTTTGCCGATGCAGCCCATGGGGATGCCAATGCAGCCAATGCAGCAGGCGCCGCAGCCCATTATCATCAACACCACCCAACCTCCGCCGCCGCAACAAGTAGCGATGATCCCTCCAACCACGGGCTCGTATCTGCCTGCTGGATCTGTTGCGCCGCCGCCGATGCCAATTGTAGTTCCTGGCTCGGCGTACACACATTCACGGCGCCATTCCCGTTCCAGGTCAAGGTCCTCTTCGAGCGGCCGTGGCCGGTCTCATCGTCGTCGGGATCACTCGCGTTCGCGTTCCCGCTCGCCCGTTGTTATCCGCACCGAGTCGCGTCGGGATCGCTCTCCGACGCAACCCCAGCAGCCGACTGTGATCATTCAGCAACCCGGCCAACCACAACAACCGATGCCAATAGGAATGCCGATGACCGGGACGATGCCCGGCAGCATGTATGGGGTGCCGCCCGTTGTCGTTCAATCTCGGCGGTCTTCCAGCAGTCGATCTCGCCGCCATCGTCGCCGCTCACGATCGCGCTCGCCTCAGCAGCCCGCAGGACCACAAATTATCATGCCTGGAGGCACGGCCGGCATGATGCCCGGAATGATGCCAACCGTTGCGCCGACTCAACCCATTTATGTTCGCGGAGATCGGTCGCGGTCACGTTCGCGTTCCCCAACGCGTATCATCGAGACCCGGGGCTCCCGTCGTAGTCGTTCACCTCCGGCAGTGATCGTGCAACCTGGGATGCCCACGATGGTACCACAAACGCAACTGCCACAGCCAACGACTATAATTCAACAGCCGTCGGGAAGTGGTCACCGACATCGATCCCATTCGCGCTCGCCGACTCGCATCGTGATGGGCGACCCGTATAGTCGACACCCTCCCGGGATGGTTCCGGGTATGATGTACCCTGCTGGACATCCCCTCGCAGGTCAGATATACCGGGGTCGATCGCGCTCGCGTTCACGTTCTCCTCGTCAACCTACCGTTGTTGTCGCAGGCCCGCAGGGTACCACTGTCCCTCCAACGATGATGGCGCCGACAATGGGTTACCAGCCGACACATCATAGTCGCCGGAGCCGTTCGCGCTCGAGGTCGCGGTCGCGTTCACCCCGTCGGGACCCGACCATTATCATGGCGCCGCCAACAGGAACGCATATGCCGGGGACAACCTTCATTCCAGGACCAGGCGGAACGTTCGTGCCCGCTCCAGGTACGCATGCTGGGACGACGTACATGCCCGGACCTGGCGGTAGCTTTGTTCCCGTTGCGGGGACTGCTGTTCCCGGCACGCACGCACCAACGGTCTTTGTTCCCGGACCACAAGCTGGGACGTATATCCCTGCCCCTGGTACACATGCCGGGACCTTTGTTCCTGCCCCGGGGACGCATGCAGGCACCACGTTCGTCGCCGGACCCGGCGGAACATTGATTCCCGTGGCGGGCACTGGCGTTCCTGGCACACACTATGCTGGTACCGCGCCTTTGCCAACGGTCATTCCCCAAGCTCCAACTCACATTTCTGGCTATGACTCTCCGCGCCGACGACGACGACATGAACGAGACCGCGACCGGTCGTTGACTCCGAGTCCGTCGCGAAGTCGTTCCTACAGCCCTGGTCCTAGACGACGTTCATCAAGAGAGCGGGACCGTGACCGGGAACATGAACGCGAACGTCGCTCAGGACGTGAACGGCACCGGGATCGAGACCGGGATCGAACACCGTCTTACTCTCCCGACGCGTCTAGACGTGCTTCAAGTCCGCCGCGTACAACGGTCATCACTGTTCCCTCGCGCCACCCAGGACCACCGACCGAGGTCGACTACGACAATGTTCGGACGCCGCCGCCGCAAGGTTTGTGGACTTTTCTCGCTCTGTTTGGAATACAACTGACTCCGCAACAGAGCGACCGTTCCATCCTGTCGGATCTGCCTATGACCGCGATCCTCTGCCCGTCCGTCAACCTGTTGGCAGCGCAATGGGCGATCCAAGAGCACCTTCTATCATCCGTATGCCCGCAACCGCAACACCGGCGGCATACTATGACGCAGAAGGCAACCCTCTTCCTGCCGTTTTCGATGCCGCTGGCAACGCCGTTGTGCCGCCGGGTCTTCCGGTAAGCATTTATTCATTGCCCGTCGTTTTCGGACCTAACATCGTTCTAGGTATTCGATGCTGAAGGTCACCAAGTCGGTGGCCCGATGGCTCCGTCAACATTTATACCGCGCGTTTCGACCGGGGCCTCTCAAGGACGTCCGATAATCCCTGTTACGGCGCTTCCCTCTGCGGCATCATCTCATCTACCAGGCGAACCTATTCCTATTGTCCAAGCCCCGGAATCTGTCGCATATGAGCAAGGGCGTATCGCACCCTCCGAAGCTGGAACGGCTTATCCGCGCGTCTCTGGCGATTCGTACCCTGGTGGCGTTCCTCTTCCACGAGGCAGCACCTTCCCGCAAGCGCCTCCCGCCCATGACCGTGCCGAACAACCTGTTCACCCAATCCCAACGCGCCCCATTTCCCCTTCGGCGTACTCGCAACGTCAAGCGGCAACACCATTCCCCATCGATCTCGATGCTGCCGATGCAGAACGCGAACGCAACGAACGGCTTGCGGATGTCGAGAATCGTATGCAGGAAGTCGCGGCGAACGCACAGGAAGCCGAGGACCAGCGCGAGCGCGAGTTCCGGGGCAACGAGGAGGACCGGCATAGGATATTCATGCAGAATGAGCAACGACGCGACGAGGCGGCGCGGGAGCGGCAGGCGATGTTTGGCGATGCTGGAGCTCCTGGTGGATTGGGGGCGCCTCCGCCGCGCAGCCGGCCGGGGACGATGCATAGTGCGCGTCCGGGCACTGTTCACGATCCTGATTTGGGCGACCTAGGAGGGTTTGGCGGTGACGGTGTTTCGATCCATACGGTGCAGCAGGCGTCGGAGGAAGCGGCGTCGATTATGGCGGCCAACATCCGAGATACGATCCAAGCAGAACGAGAGCAGATGGCGCGCGAGCGGGCGGAGATGGAGGAGGCGCGGAAGCAGCTCGAGGCCGAACGCGATGAAGCACGGGCTGCATGGGTTGCGGAGAAGGAAGCGCGGGTCCGGGCGTTGGAGGAAGAGTTGACGACCATACGCGGGGAGTTGGAGAACGAGCGACAGTTGAGGACGACGGATACGGCGGAGGCGCAGGAGCGCGAGCGGCAGGCGTATGCCAACAACGATGAGATCCGGGCGCAACTTGGCGACATCACGAACCTGGTGCAAGACCAGCGGAACTGTTGCGAAGAACAAAAACAGATGATGAGGGATCGGTGGAAGGAGGAGGATGACAAGCAGGAGCAAAAAGAGTTTAAGTGGATCGATCTCAAGGAGATGGTTCGCAAAATCCATGACGATTTGGAAGAGGATCGCGTTCGGGCAGCAGAACTTCGTGCGGAGGAAGCGAACAAGCCGAGTATGTTGCCATCTCATACACGTTTTACGAACACTAACCATTTTTTAGGTGTCGAAAAGATTGTCGACGAACTTAGGCAACAAAATGCCGAACTCCGAGAATTGCTTTCGTCGCTTTCGGAGACTTGGCGCGCAGACTCGACGCGTCAACACGAAGAGACTCTTGCGGCCGTTCGAGCATCGGCTCGCGAACAAGTCGATTTCAACGTCCAAGGAGTATGTGTTTTATTTGTTTGTTTGATGTTCTCGTTAATGTGTTGTAGTATCTCGACGAGTTTAGCAAAGCTCTCGCTTCCGAGGTTCGCATGCTCCTTGGCGAAGTCGGCAGACTACGCGAAGAGCGTCGCGCGTTGCAACAGTACATTTTCTCTTCCTGTTTTTCTAGCTTGCAACTAACGTCCTTCTAGCGAACTTGGATTCCTGCTCACGATGAAATCCAAATACGGGCCCGGCGGGGAGTTTGAACCCGATTGGAAGCCACCGGGTCCTCCTGGCGGTCCTCCCGCCGACCCTGGTCCGCCACCGCCCCCCGCCCGAGCTTCAGCCCGCGAAGCCAGGTTGGCGGACGGTCACGCAACGCGCGGGTATGTCGCGCAAGCCCAGGAAGAAGGAAGCCGCGCCGGGACCGCCTCCAGCCGGGCCGGCGCAAGGACCGCCGCCCGCACATGCAGGGGGCGACCCGACGACTTCTGCGCGTCGGCAGGTCACTTCGTGGGCGACTTGGCAACGTATGTTCTGCCGTCTTTCTAGTTATGCGCGACTTAACAATCGGTTTTAGCGGATCCGAACATGGCGCCGACGCCGCCCTCGCGCGAACCGACGCTGCTTGTTCCCGATAACCACAGTCCGGGGCTGTTTGGACCGCGAACGCCAAGAAGCTCGTACCACGGCTAAAGTTTACCTATATTTACGAACATCTAACGAATCGGCATCTACTAACTAGTATGTTGTTTTCTTGTTCCATCTCACTATCCATGTAAGCTTTTGTACTATAACGGAATATCATGCTTTTACTGTCTCAACACAATTGAGGTTCTTTGTTTCCCAATATTCACGTGTCCCCAGCTTCTTGCTTGCGCCCATCATAATGGTCTTAACCGTCCCTCTGCGAATGGTCCGGTTCATCTTTGGGGCCGTCTTTTTTGCGACACTCTCTACGCTCCTGGTCTCCGCAACGGTCTACCCGTACGACAACACACTGAGTCCCCTCAAAGAATCCCTACCCATCTTAACCATTATCGCGGTTTGCGCAGATCCTCTCAAGCCGGAACCCTGGTACGACTGGATTCTGCTGACAATAGCCATCTGCGTCCGTTCCTTCGGTGTGTCGTGGCCATCTTTACATTCTCCTCTTTACCATCTGCACAGCACGGTTTATTGCCACAGAACACTTTCCGACGCGGCCTCCCTTTGGCATGACTACTCCGGCCATTCAGGGTTGTGCTTTGATTTGCGATGTTCTGGCTTGTCTTTGTGCCGTCGAGTTTGCGCGCTACTTCCCGCAAAACCGTGTCATCTATCTTCTGGAGCGACTGTTTGAGTGACCTAAAACCACGTACATATACTCGCGAATTTTCCTCTGTAGCTGTATCAATTTGATTCGTCGGAACTCAATGAAACACAACCAACAAACAGTCCTGAACCACAAGTCCCTCACTCGCCTCCTGCACAAGACTGCGCAAAACCCGTGCTGCTTCAAATCCCCTTCCTTCCAACTCATTTTCCCCTAAACTTTCGCTATCAAGCAGAAATCCATTGCCGTTGACGAGGAGCAGGTTCAGGAAGGCTTGGCTGGGGGAAGTGGCGACGAACGCGAGCGCCAGCTCGACGTGACGCAGCGGCGCCATATTGTGGATTGTGAATATGTCTCAACTGACGAGTAGGGAGTACATGTGCAAGATACTTTTCAAGCCGACTCGGACTTGATGCGTTCTTCGAGGATATCACGAAGCTTTTGAGCGAGTCCGGGGGTTAATTGGATTGGACCGTCGAGGGTGCAGAGACGGTATGCGGGCATAGCTGCGCATTCGGTTAGAATACGCGATTGACGAAGCAGGCATTGGACCTTGATACGTCTCCGACTGAATCTGAGGCGAATTAGAACAAAAAGAGTATGTTTAGACGTTTGCGCGCACCTTTCCTTCTTCAACTAATACGGTGCCGACGATATCGTCAGGGTCTCCGATTCGCCCGAGTGCAGGGATATTTCGGTCGTCTCCAGCCATATAAGCGATGATTTGAGAGGGACAAGCAAACCAATACCGTGAATGTGCATCCACCCGCTCCCGAGCTGCAGCGCTCCATTCGTCTGTATCTCGTCAACGTTTTCTCGAAGCCCAGAGCGAATCGCGTCGTGCAAAAGAGTCCGGAAATGTGCTGTCGTTGAAATCTTTTGAGAAAGTTCACAAAGACGCGCTGAAGCGGTAATTACGATTTTCTTTAAAGTCGTTGAGCCCGAGTTGGTCTTCTGCACTCTCTGTCGCGGCAGGCAGCCATCCTATAACTGTACTTGAAGAAGGAGGTGGCGGAGTTGGGAGGAAAGAGAGCGCGAACGCGGGCAGGTGCGCGGAGAGTGCATTTGGCGCGTTTACGAGGTGGTAATGCAGGTCCTGCCGCGTTGGGTCAGCAAAGGACGTGGAGGACCATCGTATGCCGCCGATTAGAGCATTTCCTTGGTTCAGGCGTGTAGGAGAGGTGCGAAGAGGTACACGAGTTCGAAGACGAGAGCAAGCTCGGTGCATACAGATTGATGTGAGCCACACCTGTAATTGGACGACCAGCACAGTTCGATAGTCTCCCATAAACCCAAGGAATAATAGGTTCTTACTCGACAATCCTTGTAAATTCAGCTGGAATTTCCGACGCCCACTTTGGTTCTGAGCGCAAGGCAAGTAAACTGACTTCTCCAGCAGCGAAGCACCAGCGCCTACCAGCTCAACTGGACGCTTTTCCTCTGAATCGCAGCTTCTTGTCTTCCCTGTGTGGTCAACCTGGGGGTGTGCTCGATCGCTGGACCTTGTCGCCAATAACCGTCTTCCTCGGCCAACGAACATCCTAACTTGTTGCTCAAGGTCGGTTAGCGGCTGCGGACCGCTTGCGCCTTCTAGAATACGGCATCTTGTCTGCAAATCCTGTCGATTTTCTGGAAAACGCCATTCAAGACAATGTGGCTACTTTACGCTTGCGCTTTACATGACGGTTTTGGAACCGCCAGTGGGACAATGCGACTTCGTTTCCAGTGCAGTATAAATTCCAGCTCGTCTCTCGAGAGTACTTGTCTCGCCCAAGCAAACTCCACGTCCCTTACAGCCAACAAGAACAAAATCCAGTTGGATACCTTCCGTGCGTGCTCCGCCGCCTTCAACTCCAATATTTTCCTGATAGCTTCTCCAGGATGTCCAGCCGACCCAACATCTCCTCTCCTTCCCGCGTCCAGCCGCGCGGACCACGGGTCCGCCAAACGTCTGCTCATAAACCCGTTCCGCCTCTCAACGTGCACCATGTCAACCAACGGGACGCAACCGGTCGACCGGAGCTCAAGCCGCAGCGCCTCGCGGACGTTCAGTCGCGCCAAAGGACCCAATCGTCGGCGGATCCGTCTCGTTCCCGTACCCAGTCCAACGCGACTGGTCATGGCCCCGACGCGACTCCGCGCCGCCGCGCAGACTCGTCCAAATCCAATCACCAGTCGTCGAAGAGTCGCTCGCCCTCCGCCCACGGCTCCAGCCGCATCCCCCATCCGTCCCACCCGGCCCCACCTTTGCCCAAACATGCCTACCCCAACCAACACCAAAACAATGTTCAAGCCCAAACGCGAACCCAACCCTCGGCGCCTCCCCACGAACCGCTTACTCTCGCCTTCCTAGCGGACGTCGAGTCGTCCAATGGGTCCATTTACGAAGACGATCCGCCCGCGTACGGGTATCTCCAGACGAGCAACGACCAGTTCCTCCCCGCGCGCGAGGGCAAGCGCCTGCGGAACCCGTATGCCGACCCTATTCCCCCCTTCGAGCTCCGGAGGACCATCGAGACCTTCCAGGCCAGGGCCCCACCGGACTGCGTTCGAGCCTGGGGCGGACCGCCGCCGGATTTCGACCCCAACCGCATGGTGAAGAGCAAGAAACGCATTTCGCGCTCGGTCGGGGACATTCGCTCCGCCGCCATCGCCGCCGCTCTCAGCGGGGCCGCCGTCTGGGAATCGCCGCAGCCCCATCGCGTGCAGTACGGGCATGCGCAGCACACGCTCGACGCGAACTCTGTCGAGGCGCGAGATCGCGCGCGCAACATACGCATGATGCAAGCACAGGATAAGTGGTTTGCCGCGGAGGCTGCGCGACCGCCCCCGCCGTACATCAATCCGCGTCTGGCCCAAAGCTCTGCCGCGCTCACGATGCGCTCGGAGAAGAAGCCTTCTTTCTTCAAGCGCCTCTTTGCGCCCAAGAAATCCACATCGTATTGAACAACGCGCAAGTCGCATGTAACTCTCTCTACTTTCTCGCATTTTTCTGTATCGCATCCCGCTCTGTAGCATCTACACTCCTTACTTCCGTAGCACCCACACTCCTTATTTCTGTAGCACCCACAGTCCTTGCTTCCGTTTCCAGCCTACTTGTCTGTATCTTTGTTTGTTCGTTGCATCAAATCAATCCACTCCTTTACCCCTTCTATTCAAAGTACAACGACAACGAAAGCGATATAAATTAAAATTACGCCTGCTTCTTCTGCTGCATGCCCTTGGGTAGATCCTTGACGAATGGCAAAAAGTCGCGGCCCTGCATGTATGGTCGGAGAACCTCGGGAATCATCAGTCCTTCAGGAGTCTGGTAGTTCTCGACGAGGCAGCACAACGCGCGCTCCGTCGCACACAGAGTCCCGTTCAACATGTGTACGTAGACTTTGCGCGTCTGCTCCTTTGCCTTGATCCCGCATCGTACTTCCAGCCTTCGGCTCTCTGTTCGGAAGCTTAGGTGCAGACCTCGGTAAATGGAAACACGCACGGTAATCTGTGCAATTCGAGCACGAAACAAGCTCCTTGTGAGCGCGCTGGAACGGGAACCACGCCTCCAGATCGTATTTTTGCGCCGCCGCCAAGTTGAGGGCGCCCGAGACGATGGCAACGACGCGGTACCGGAGGCCGAGGCTCTGGTAGAACGCCTCGCTGTTCGCGATCATGTCGTCAAAGGCCTCCCAGCTCTTTGCGGGGTCGGTGATGAGGAACTGCTCAATCTTCTCAAACTGGTGGACCCGGAAAATGCCCCACATGTCGCGCCCGGCCGAGCCGGCCTCTTTCCGGAAACACGTCGAGTAGCCCGCGTATTTTATCGGGAGCTGCGTCTCGGGCTTCTCAAACCACTCCTCCGAATGGAACGCCGAGATCGGCTGTTCCGACGTTGCGATGAGGTACTTTTCGTCGTCCGAGGCGATGACCTTGTAGAGCTCCTCGTCGAACTGGTCGAGCTGCGCCGTCTTTGCCATCTGGTCCTTGTTCATCATGAACGGCGGCTGGATCTTCTTGTACCCTCGTTTGCGCAGGAAATCGAGCCCATAGGCAATCAGCGCGTGGTTGAGGTCGATGCCGTCGTTGGTGAGGAAGTAGCCTCGGTGGCCCGCAATTTTGGCGCCCCGATCGAGGTCCATCGCGTCGAGACGTAGTAGTACTTCGTGGTGCGGCATGATCCCCGCCCGCACCGGCGGCTCGTCCTCCTCCTGCGCAGGATGCCATGTCCGCAGAGTAACATTATCATCCTGCATGCGTCAATTAACCAACCAGAAGCGCTCAAACTGGGACCGCACCTCTGTCTGGCTGACGGGCACGTTCTTCCCAACGATGTTCCCAATCGTGCTCGCCTTTTGGCGCATAGTCGCCTCGAAATCCTTCGTGCTCTTCCGCATCGCGTCCACCTTTGCATCGAGCTCCTTCTTTGTCGCAAGCAGGTCGTCCGCGTTCTCCTTTGCCTATACTCCAATCAGCCCTTCCAGCTCATCGCGTAGATAAACTGCCAACGCACCTTCTTCTTTGCGCCAATCTGTTTTTGTACCGCGTTCACCTCTTTGGCGACGTTGCTAGTGTCAAAGTCCACTATCGGGCGCGTAAGAGGGTGCCGGAAGAGTCGAGACGCGACGGACTCTTTACCCAGTCGGCATACATCTGCACGATCTCATCCACTAATTCGACCGAGTGCCCGCGTTTCCGCTGCGACTCGCGAATCTCCTCAACGTTGCCGCCTTTTGCGTCTATAAACTGCAGAATATCGAGGGTCATGGTGTTGGTGTTGGTGGCGGACGACAGGCGAGATTTATAGTGCACTGATGCCGCGGCTGTTTCTTGACTCGACCCAACTCGAAGCCCAAAAGAATCCACAGCAACACAAAGCAGCAATGAGATTGGGCGATACACAAAACAATATGCAGGATGAGGGTGGGTATGGACACAATAAACAAGAAAGAAAAATCAGCTCGTAGAGTACTTTGGATGGCTCTAGTTGAGAAAACCGCGACATTTGGCCGATCCGCAAAGGCAAGGAATCTTGTCTTGCTCAAACGGAAAGTGATAATCTGCGGGTGTTGAGCATTGCAGCAGCAAACGAG
This sequence comes from Mycena kentingensis (nom. inval.), assembly GCA_014461125.1. Taxonomy (NCBI): domain Eukaryota; kingdom Fungi; phylum Basidiomycota; class Agaricomycetes; order Agaricales; family Mycenaceae; genus Mycena; species Mycena kentingensis (nom. inval.). Next base: position 3,873,276 of record JACAZG010000002.1, on the reverse strand, counting down.
AAATAAACACGCACCATATGTGATTTCATCCCCGAGTTCAATCTCTTGTTTGGCGTAAATAACAATCTTCTTTTCCCCGTTGATCGTTATAATCTTGGCCGTACAGTTCGGGTCGCAAGAGTGGTTAATCAAGCGCCTACAGACGGTTAGCTGGGAAACGAGTCGACAAAGAAAAGCGCACCCAAGGTTGCCCTTCTTTGTCGCATCCACCACCAAGTCCTCGTCGATTCGAAACAGATAACTGCTTCCAATCCCCTGCCGCTCATACGCCTTCTCCCTTTTCTCTGCCACCTGAGCACGGATGATCTCCCCAACGTACTCGATCACCATCTCTCCGCGCGAAATCTTCTCCATCGCGTACAAACCCCAGTCGTGGATCGGCGACCGCGCAAACCGCAAATGCTTCTTGCGCGTCTGGAGCTGATTGAACTTGAATGTCAGCTCGTTTGCTGCAGCTGTCTCGCCCTTGGATAACGCCACCGCCCGCTGCACCTGGTTGATCTCCTCCAACCCCTGGGCGCGTCGGCGCGCATTAGCCCGATTCGACCGCGACGACTCCACATGCTGCGGAGGCGGCTCGTCCACGACAATCTTGCTTGTCTCGGCCGTGTTGTTGGCGCCACGGGCTTGGTACTGCGACACATATTCGACCTTTTCTGCATGGCTGATTTTGTAAAAGCCCTCTGTACGCGCAGAGCCGGTGAGATGTCTGCGGAATGGTACGCTGGTCTCGGGGAGAGATGACGGCGGGATAAGATCCAACGTCGGCTCGGGTTCGCTGCCGGAAAGTACCAGCTTGGCAAAGTACAAATCCTCGTCGTCCTCGCACAAACCAATGTCGAAGGGATCTGGAAGCGGAGTAGGTGTTCGAGGCGGGGCAATGGAGGAGACGGGGGAGGTCGAACGAGACGGAAAGGTCGACGTTTCGCGATCGGGAGAGGGTCTGAAGTCGGCGATTGCGGGAGGCTCGAAAGAATCGAGATCTTCCGGAACGACAATGTCGTCGACCGAAGGCTTGCGCTTTGTTTTCTTCTCCGCGACCACCTTTTTCTCCTTCTCCTTTTTCGCCTTCTTGTTCTTCTGCCCAACTAGAGGCGCCTTCTCGACAACGGCACCCTCGTCGTCCTCCGGATCGCCGAGTTGCAGCTTGATACGCTTTCGGACAGGCGCCTCCTCCCCTTCCTCCAATTCCTCGTCAGCAAGCGGCCGCTTACGAGCCCCATCTGCAGCCTCGTCGTCATCTTCCGACTCGACCATATTCTCGTTGTCGTCATCAGAGACTATCCTGGCCACAATCTTCTTGGGCGGGGGCGCCTTCTTGGTCGGCGCGTCCTTCTCCTTCTTCCGTTTCTTCTTGGGACGCTCCAAGACAACCGCATCCTCCTCGGGCTCCTCCGGCTGCTCAACCGTCTCGACGACCTCCTTGCGTGTCTTGTTGGCCTTTTTGAACGAAAGACTCTTGAGATCCATGACCTTTGGAGCAGCGGCATCTCCATCCTTGCCACCAGCCACACCCACTCCCGTCCTCTCGGTCTTCCATTGGGCAACAATGGACCGCAACTCAACTCCCACAATGCGGTCGTTGACATCCTTTTCCAACAAGGTCCGCAGCTCCTTCTCCACCATCTCCTGCGCCTTTCCCACCAATCCGGCTTCATCCAAACCCTGCTCGGCAGCGGGAGCAGCATGGACGGTAAGTGTGACTGTGTGGAAGCCGATCGCGGCATGCGAAAGCACGCGTTCGACGCGTCTGGCGGTCTTGGGCAGCTGGAAGGTGATGTAGTAGAACTCGTGGTCGCGAAGAATCTGTTTCGATATGGTCAGAAGCGTGAAACGCGGGCCCAACTTGTTGCGACGCACCTTTTGGATCTCATCTTTGAACGCGTGGGCCCAATCCGACACCTGCGACTCCGAAATGGAGTTGATGGACGGGAGCTTGAGGCGGACATGCTCCATGCCGTTGGTGGCTAGTTGGGCCTTGACGTCCGCCTTGACTCGCTCCTTCTCCTTCTCCCGTTCCTCCCTCTCCCTCTCGCGCTCTCGTTCCCGGTTGGCCCTCTCACGTTCCCTGTCGCGTTCCCTGTCCCGCTCCCTCTGGCGATCGCGTTCATAATCACGGTCCCGCTGCGACGCGCCCTCGCCCAGATATACATCGGTGTTGCGTCCCCGCCGCCAGTCCCACGAATCTCGGTCGCGCGACCGATCCCGGTTACGGTCTCGGTCCCTCCCGTAATAGGTTGAGGACGCGGGTGGCAATCGAGCACGCGCCCGCTCGTCTAATTGCGGTGAAGGACTCCGTTTTGGAGGACGATAGTTGGCGCTGTTCATTGGACGAGCAGTGAAGCGGTTGGAGCGATATGGGGCCATCGATTGAGGGGGTTGGCTGTGGGGACCGTTGGATGGGCCGGCGATCCCGTTTCGTTGGTGCTGAGCTGGACTGGCACCGTTGAGCATCGGATTCTTCGGCAATGAAGGGTGGATGGGTTTGAGCGCTGCCGCTGTCGGCTGTGGCGGTTGGGGTTGTCCATGGAGAGGCGTTGCGGCGAGAGGCGCGTTGGTTTGAACAGGTGTCGACTGCGCCTTGTCGGCTGTAGCCTTTTCTGCTAACTCCTTCTCTCTCCGTTCCCGCTTCCTCCTCTCATCTAGCTCCCTCAGATACGCCTTCAAGATCAGTCCATCGGGATCAAGAACCGCCCGACGCTGGTCCCCGCCAGTCGCCATCCCGTTCACATTCAGCCCACTCCCGCTCGGCAGCCCGTCCTCCTTCTCGACACACTTCTTTGCCTCTTCGGCCTTTCCAAACCGAACACACGCAACGCCCAATGTCGCGCCAGTCGCAGTGTCCATCTGGCGCCCAAAATGCTCGATCGACCCGTATTGGGACAAATGTGCTTGCAGTGTCTTGTTCGGCGTCAGCGGCGGGAAGCCAGCAAGCAGGACGGTCGTTGGCGGAGGGGTTGGCGTATTGGCATCGTACTATGCGGCGTTTTAGTCAAACGAAGTTCAGAAGCAACTGGTCACGCACCTCGTACGACACGACTGTGAACGCGTCCTTCGGTGGGCGCATTGCGGTTAACGGACGGAATCCAGGAACGCGTCGAGGGTCGTACGGAACGGGTTCCTCTTCGCACATCTCATCATCGTCCTCGGCGATCCCGTTAACCTCGCCCGTCCCATTGACCATCCGCGCCTTGCCCTTGCCAACAACCTGCCCTTCCAAACGATAAAGCGATTCCCGACCCTTTCCCTTGCCTCGTATCCTCTCCGTCGCCTCTTCCGGCGTACAACGCGCCCGGACATGCTCAATCATACGGCGCCAATAATCCGGCGATTCCTTCGAATCCCTTGTATGCCGTGAGGACGTGGACGGCACGCCATCAACGGCTGGGTCGAATAGCACGCGAAATGATCGTATAGTCGGGAGCGCGCTCGGTGGTGGTGGCCAGGATGGTAGTGGTGGGAGTGATACGGGCTGAGCCTTCGAGGAAGGCTTGAGCTCAGTTGGGGTAGGTTTGGAAGACGAAGCTATGGGCTGCGATGGGGGAGGTTGTGTCGGGAGAAGGGGTAGTTTAGAGGTCGAAGGAGTTGGAGGAAGTTGTATTGGCAGTGGTTTAGGAATGTATTTCGGTGTCGTAGGAGGCGGCGAACGCGGTGGGGGCGGTTCCGAGAACACCTGGGATGTCGGTGGAGGTGATGGCAGTGAATGGCGCGAAGGAGAAGGTGGGGGACTGGGAGAAGGTGCCTTTGAGCGCGGTGGTGGCACCGGCTCTGCGGGTGGGGGAGGCGGAGGCGGGGGTTGCGTTGATTTGGTATTGTTCGCAAGCATCGCCGGCCTCTGCGGTAGCGGATGGAATACCGAGGTATTCTTGACCTCTGGCCGCTTCAAATTGGTGTGAATGGTGAATGGTTTGTGAACCGGCTCTGGTGGGAGCGGGGGAGGCGCGTCGTCGGGAGGCGGGGGCGGCGGAGGTTCCTCGACTGGAGGGGGGAGGGGGAGGGTGGTGCTTCTGTTGGGGGTGGAGGTGGCGGCGGAGGTGTCTTTGTGGGTGGAGGAGGTGGGATTGTCGGGGGCGGGGGCGCTTTCGTTGCTGGTGGTGGGGGCTGGGGATCGTGTGGCCTGTTTTTCGACGCGACTGCGCGGGGCATAAACCCGGCCAACGAGCTGCTCTTGAGAGCAAACGCGACGGCTGGGCGCGACGATGGACCTGCTATTGACTCTGTCGGCGGTGGGGGAGGCGGTGGGTCGTCTGGCGGGGGTGGTGGCCTCGCCTAGGTAAATGTGAGATTGCGGACTATAAAGAAAGGTTAAATTTACAGGCAAGAGGCTGCGAGGCCCTGTAGGAAGGCCGCGTTCAGCGAGCAAGGCGCGAGGCCCGCGAGGCGGGGCTTTGCCCGACATGACGGTGAGCGTCGGCAGCAAACAGAGGAGAGCGACGTGGTCGATGTGGCTTGTTGCCTTACTCCCATCTCGTCTGCCTCTCCTCGTCGCTGGCCAATTCAATTTCTCACTCTCAGCCTATGCTGGCACAATATCCGAGTCTGCTCAGAGGCTAATAGCCGGGAGCTCAAAGACCGCAAATGGAATACTGGCGACGTAGCCCGACGGTCTGTGTCCCTCTCTCGAGGACTACGATACGTTGCTCTCCGCTCTACAACCTCAAGTACGGAACTTTCCTCGGCGCGGTTGGTCGACCGAGATGGTTTGGCACGGAAACGGACTAGGGTTCGTGGCGAACGCATTCTGTGCATCTCCGAATCTGTTCGGTACGATGGGTGGCCGTCGAATGGAAAGTTGGCTGGCAAAGGTAACCTCGCGCGTGAGATTGCATGGAGGTCGAGGCCGCTGCCGCATGTCGCCGATCCTTGACGCGGACGGGTTATTGAGGGCGCAGGGACTCGAAGCGACGAAGTCGGTGCGTCAGAACACGTTTCTGCTGGCATTCCGCTAACCCTATGTTGCCCGAACCCGCTCAACAGAAAACCCTCCGTGCCGCTCTAAACCCCACACCGCCCACCGCCTTCATTCCGTCGCGATCTTCCCGAGTGAGTACAAACGGACAGCCGCCACAGTTCGCAAATCTATATTCTGCGTCTCATTCAAGATTACAGGTCGTTACAATGCCTGTCCTAGACCGTAGCCCAGACCGTCGCGTCGGCGTCGAAAACCAGGGCATAACGCTCATAACTTTCATAAACCGCCTACTTGGTCGGGAATATCACGATTTTCCCTTAAACATACGCTTCCAAGTGCCTTGCCGCGGGCCTCGTTTTTCCTCCTCCTCCGAGTTTCCCTGGAACTCATAACACGCCAGCTGCGCATCGAGCTGCGCCATAGCCGCCTCGTGCTCCATCCGCTCCTTGAACTCCCGCTTCTGCCTCGCCCTATCCATCTCTGCCGCATTGAAAGCTGCGTTGTCGTAATGGTCCCCGTCGTACAGTTGAATCTCAACGTCGTCCACGCGCGCCCCATCCTCAAGGTGTTCGACCCACGCATTCATGGGCCTTGCCCACCGCTTCCTCGCCCCGGGCCGCATCGGGTCGGAGTAGTTGTTGCCCCCGCGCTGTGGGCGCCACTCGAAGTGTACATTCGGCGACTCGTCGATAAGGTACCGCATGACGGTGGTGTTGGCAAACTCGATGGTAGGGTCCAGCGGGTCAACAGGCGTCCCATCCTCGTTGAACAAATCCTTCTTCGACGGCGCTTTGGGGACGCGCGAGGTAATCTCGGGGCTCGTTATCGTGAGCGTCTGAGGGGGTGCGCGTACTGGCCGAGGAACGCTCGAGACCGGGTCACCGGGACGCGGAATGACGCGGGCAGGTCCGTTCGGGTTGGTTTTAATCAGCGGCCGAGAGCTAAGGCTGCCGGTAGAAGAAGACGGCGATCCCGTACGCGCCGGACGCTGTTTGAACGCATGCGGAGCGAGGCCGGGGTTTGAGGTCGATTCGGTCCGGAGACGAAAGACGGGAGGCGCCACGCCACGAGCAAGTGGGAAATCGAGTTCCGGTGCACTCTCCTCCTCTGCTGGCCTTTCAACCTCTGGCGCTGGAAAGTGGATCTCCCAATCGCTCAAAACGGTCCGCGAGGCGAGGTTCAAGTTTGACTGTGAACGAGTCTTCCCGCTCGGAGCGCCGGTCCAGTCCTTGGATGGTATGTCTGGGGGCGGAGTGGGTGACCGCATAGATGGCGCTACCTTGCGGGTTGAGGAGGTCAGAGATGCGAATACAGAACTAGCGGGTGTAAGCATTCTGTGGAACTTCGTTAGCGGCAGTAATTATAAATGGGCAAGTGGCGACGCACCTGCTTGTCGCTGAATGTATCTGTCGAAGTGGTTTATATACCAAACAGTGGCACGGACCAAGCAAAGGCCATTGTTCATTGTTCTCAGAATTCACACGCAAGACTTGCACGAGGAAAGAACGTGGCCGGCCCCTTCAAGGTTCATAACTTAGGGTATTTAGAAGCAGTCGGAGTAGCGCGTTGCGAAATGAAAACATCCAGTGCTGCCTTTGTTCAACGTTCAACGTCGAGGGCGAGGAATCGCGATCGCCAGAATAAAACCAAATTTTACGCAGTAAAAACGATTTGTATACGAAAAAAAATAGCGATATGGGGCTGTACTCAGTTAGTGAAGCTGCGGTAGAGCATAAGTGAAGGAGGGTTTGCGCTGAACAAAGACTATACCCTGCGATGATTCCATCATACGCTGGTTTCGCAACCAAATTCTTTGGGAAAAAATCAGCAACCAACTTGAGACCCAAACGCGACTGAACGTACGTTATCCCAAGGAAGCGCAGCGCCCTGCCCGCCAAAGACACCAGGAATCCACGAATACTACCAAACATCAGCTCCACGCACTGGCACAAACCTTGTATAACGAACCTTGTCCGTATAATCCCAGATGGTGATCCCCACACATCCGGCAACCGCCTTGCACGCAGATACAACGGTATTATAATCCGCCTGCTGCTGTGCGCGGAGCGCCGGCGTCTCTGGAAGGAACATGCGGATGTCGAGCTCGGTAATCGCAATCTCGACGCCCAGCGCAGTGAACGCCTGGTAGTTCGCGATAAGGGCGGCCTTGGAGGGCACCTGCCCGACTATGAGATGCCCTTGAATCCCGACCCCGTCGATGGGCGTCCCCGCGGCTTTGAGCGCCTTGACGAGGTTTATCATCGCCGTTGCCTTTGCCCCTGCCGAGTCGATGTTGTAGTCGTTGATCTACGGAAAATTTCAGCTTGAACAATCCTAAAGCGGACTCAGACTGACGTAGAGCTTCGCTTTTGGGTCCGCAGCGCGCGCCGCAACCAACGCCGTCGTAACGTAGTTCAAGTTCGGTACGGTGCCTCCAGCCAGACTGAACACGAAGCTCCGCACGGTCCCATCGTCGTTGAAGGGTTCTGTGAAATCAGTTAGTCCAGATAGACATTTCCTTGTCGCTAGAATCACCATTGACCACGTCCCAACTGTAGATTTGCCCTGCATAGTGGCTCACAACAGTGCTGCAATGCGTTTGGAGAATGCTCGTTAAGGTCGACGCGTTGAAGTTGCCCGCCGTCACCCAACTCGCCAGCTGGTTGTACCAAACGCAGTTGTGGCCGCGCAATAACTGGCCGTTGGCCTTTGCCATGGACGCCACAGCATCTCCCTTTTTCTCTTTATCAATAATCACAGGCGCGGTAAACCAGAGCTGCTTACCCTCGTGAAGGTGAACGTCCCTACAAAAAATCAGAGTTACTCTCAAAGGGCGTAAGGAAAGACCATACCCCGCGTAGGCTCAGTCGCGTCCTAGAAATCGAACATTTCAACACGTTATTTTCCCACGATACAACCCAGAAAAAAATTCGAACCCATTTCATAGAATTCCCCGCCGTGACTTGCCCAAAGAGCGTGCTATCATTGAGCTTCGCGACATACGCCGAGTCGGTAAGCTCCGGGTTGTCCGTCGCTCTTCAAATTACGTTCAGATCGGAGTCAAGAAATAGGTTTTGGTGGACGCACGAGCCGAAATACAACTTTCCACCCAACGACTTGGCGACGGTGTTGGATTTGGCTGTGGATGTGGCCGTGGGCAGTGCTACCGTCGAGGTTGGGGTCGTCGTCGTGCCCCCGCCTCCTCCTCCAGAGCTAATGGTTATGCTGTTCTAGAAGGAACTTGAGGCTCGGAATTCTTGAACGTAATCTGAAGAACGACAAACAGGAATGCCTAGGATCTGTCACGCAATGGTAGGTACACAAATTCCAGATTCGACGCACACTGGGAGAAGAACGGATTCAAGACCGTGCAAGTGTCGCTTGGCAAACAAGTCTAGACAAACAATCAGATTAGATTATAATATTGGGGTTTTAATTCGACGCACCGTCGGCCCAGTCCATCCCTGGCCACCACCTGCAAACTCAACTCAACACTTCCACCCAAATCGCAACGCCAAGAGAACTGACATTGACCCCACTCAGGGGATTGTGCAAAAGCCCAAGGCAGCAGCGCAAGGATCGCGGCAATTCTCAGCATCGTTGTACTGTCGGACGGTCGGAGAAAGTTCGTGGTGCGGGCCTTTTGTATTTAGCGCTCACATTTTTCCGTAATTTCACCTTTCGGATCGTCAAGAGCTGCAGGATGACCAGACCAGAATAGCCACATGCAAGTTTAGTTTGATTGAAATCCCACAGGCACCGACAAGAATACAGCTTCAATTCGTGAAACCAGCGATTATCCCATCGTACGCCGGTTTTATCGCCAAGTTCTGGAAGATAATTGAGCGGATGTGAGGGATAAGGGGAAGAGCTCTCACGTTGTCCCACGGAAGGGCAGCACCTTGGCCTCCAAACACGCTCGGGATCCACGAATACTGCGAGGTTTCAGCTATGCGCTCAGCGACATATTTAGAAAAACGAACCTTGTCCGTATAGTCCCATATAGTCACCTAAAAAGCCGTGAGCGCTCAACTCAACTCAATCCAATCGCTGTACCCCAACGCATCCCGCAACGGCCTTGCACGCAGAAATGACCGTATTATAATCCGCCTGCTGCTGCGCGCGCTTCGCGGGTGTCTCTGGAAGTGTCATCCGAATATCGAGCTCGGTAATCGCGATCTCAACGCCGAGCGCGGTGAACGCCTGGTAGTTGGCGATGAGCGCCGCGCGCGAGGGCACAATCCCAGAGATGAGGTGCCCCTGGATCCCGACACCGTCGATGGGCGTGCCCGCGGCTTTGAGCGACCGGATGAGATTCTGCATGGCAGTGGATTTGGCGCCGGCTGCGTCAATGTTGTAGTCGTTGATCTGTTCTAGTTGAGCATTGAATGAACAAAGGGGATGACGAACAGACGCACGTAGAGCTTCGCCTTTGGGTCCGCCGCGCGCGCCGCAACCAACGCCGTCGTGACGTAGTTCAAGTTCGGCACCGTCCCGCCCGCCAAGCTGAAAACAAAGCTGCGGATCGTACCATCGTCGTTGAACACCTCTAGAGAAAACACCAGATCAGCTTCGGCCGTTCGAACTCACAAACAACCAAACCGTTGGCGACATCCCAGGCATACACCTGACCCGCGTAGTGGCTAACAACGGTGCCGCAGTGGGTTTGGAGGATGCTGGTCAAGGTCGTTGCATTGAAATTCCCCGCTGCGACCCAGCCGGGGAGCTGGTTGTACCATACACAGGTGTGTCCGCGGAGCAGCTGTCCGTTTGCTTTCGCCATCGCCGCGACAACATCCCCCTTCAAACAATTACTTTCAACCGATCGAACAGAGATTGCGCACCCTGGTGAAGGAAAAGACGCCTTGGATTCACTTTAGTTGGTTAACTGTCCAATGAAAGACGTTGACTACGCACCGCGCGTAGGCTCCGTCGCGTCGAATTTCATCGAGTTTCCAGCGGTGAGTTGCCCGAAAGAGCGTGCTATCATTAAGCTTTGCGACATATGCAGCATCAGTGAGCTCTGGATTGTCCGTCGCACTAATAGCGGCGCGTTATAGTATTTCGGGGCCTAACGGCATTGCAACGCACGTCCCGAAATACAGCTTGCCACCAAGCGATTTGGCGATTGTGTTCGATTTGGCGGTCGATGTGCCGGTCGGGAGCGCAGTTGAAGCTGTCGTCGTCGTAGCTGGTGGTGTAGTAGCAGATCCGTCCTATTTCGAGTGAGGAAGCTCCGGCGGTCGTTCAAGGAGACGCACGGAAAGACCTATCAATGTGTTATAATTAGAGCCCGACCTGCGGAGGCAATGAAAATGACAAACGCACACTGGGAGTAGAATGGATTCTGGACTACACAAACGGTTCCGGCGACGCAGGTCTGAGAGAGTATAAGTAGACGGCTGAAGCTGCAAATCCAACAAACCGTCGGTCCAGTCCAACCCTGGCCGCCACCTTCAAGTTCGAGTTATTACCGTCCTCACGATACAGTGTCAGACACCGACTTACACTGTCCCCACTCGGGTGACTGCGCAACGACGAAGGGCACGAGCGCCAGAGCAAGAGCAACGAAGATACGAGTATTCGACATTGTCTGAGTCGCCGCGTCGCGTCGTCATCGGATAAAACTCGTCGGAGTATTTATACCTTCCGCACTTTTTTCACCGCGCTTTACCCTGGCGGACCGTTCGTCGCATGCCCACTGCACTTGACCTCGGTCGAACCTCGGTGGAATTTATTGCATGCAACAGCCAAGCGGGAAATAGCGCGGTTCCGAGGTTGCAGGCATCGACGCTGCGAAGCGGATGGTGGCAAGATGCAAGCGCATTGATGTATGTCACACATGCAACAAAGAAGGCCATGTTAAGTTAAAATGTGATATCGTATTATACAGTGTGTATAAGTCGTATTTTTCATTCAAATGGTCGTGCTCCCTCATGAGTGTGGTGAGAGCGTATGTTTTTGGTCCATCAACTCGATGCTAGATGCATCTTGCCCTTCTCCCCGGCTGGAGCGCTGGCGGCTGGATCGTACCCGCCCTGCGCCGAGACAGATCCTCCTTGCTCCGATTGCGGCGGCGTATACCCGCCAACGGTGCTCTCCATAGGCGGCGGCGACGATGCCGTGGTAAACGGCGAGCCCGGCTGCGGCATCTGACCATGGTTGTATGGCGCGTAGCCCATCTGGGCACCGGGAGTCTGAGGAACATAATATCCCGCGTGCGGACCCTGCGCTGGAGCAATCTGCGCGCCCTGTGGCGGGACGTAATACCCCGCCTGCGGACCTGGCGCGGGTGCGCCGGGGGCGGCAGGATACATGTACTGCGGCTGTTGCGGCATCCAGTACTGCTGAAAGACCTTCTCCTCGTCGTCTCCCCACCATGCCTTCTTTATGCCGGCAAAGCATAGAACGAAGAGTATGGAGACAGAGCAGAGGGTCGGCAGTAGGACTTGTGCGAGCCTCGCGCCCTCGATCGACTCGACGCTTGAGGAGCTCTTGAACGGGCCGGCGGGGGAGAACACAATGAGGAAGATCATAGTGAAGAAGCACATGAAGCAGTAGAGCGGGGTGATGATGTAGAGCAGAATGTTGGTGATCTGAACGGTTATGAGGACGAGGCTGGTCTCTTTGTTACAGTGATAACACACCTTGTCGGAGATTGCGGCTTGTCTCCACCCGCGCCAGAGAAGGACAGACGTCGCAGCGACGTCGAACGCCGACAGGATCACGAAAGAGGAGTAGGCATAGAAGAGGCTGTCGATAGTGTCCGCGCGCTTCGCCAACGCCGCTCGCCCAGAACGTCCGAAAAACGTGTCCGTCGTGTACAATTTGACGCTGGTGTCAAAATCGTACGCTTCTGTCGCAGTCCCCAAGATGAAGATGAGGGCAACGAATACGCCATGAACGCCGAGCAGAATGGGGTTCGGCCGGCCCGACTTGCCCTCCGTCGCGGTTTTCAGCGCCGTCTGTCGATTCCATGCAACCACAAGGATAGTCACAAACAACAGCACCGTGGCCCAATCTTTCGCCAGGTTGAGGATGAAGAAGATTCCGGGCAGCAGGAGGTCGGGGAGAGAGTTCACGTATGAAAGATTGGGGCTGTTGCGAAGGAGGGTAGCCGCCATGTACGCAACGTTGCTCCAGCCGAAGAACACGATGGTGGGTATGAGCTATTCGGTGTTTAAAGGACACGACGGACGTCAACGGTGGATAACTTGCAAGTGCGTGGATTACACGATGGCCTCTGCCCACCAAAAGGGCCACAAAGTTCCACACGGACGCGACGCTGTAGCACAGAGCCCAGATACAGAGTATCACGAAAAGACCCTACACCGTCTGTAAGGGTTGGGCGACTTTTCGAGTCCATTACACGCACCATGGTCAACGAATCCGGCTCAAAGCCAACATATGGTGTCGCATAGTCAGCCGCGACTGCAGGTGAAGCCAGCCCAGAAAGGAAGAGAGAAAGGGCAACGGCGGACGACATGACGGTCGTAGGAAGCAAAAGAGGGAGTCAGGGGGCAGGCATCCGCTGAGCCCTTTTGAGAGGCGCATCGCCTCATTTAATCGAGGCTGAGATGGGTATCACCTGCAGAACGAGAGGAAGATTGCTACCAAAGCCGCCGAAAAAGAGAGCTGAAACGCGCTGAAGGGGGCGAATGAACTAGAATTACCGCAAATTAGGCTGAATGAAGATGGAAACTAGGCCGGAATTAGGTGAAAATGCGCTGGAAGTTGGAGCACCAGTGTCGGTTTTTCTGACATTTCCTTAGCCTATAATCCTGTAGCGAGGTGGTCGGGTTTGGCTGAATGAGAAATGGGGTGGTGGTGGGGAGCACATCAAAGCATGCTGTCTTCTCGCGCTCATGTGCTCAGACGCCCAGCCAGCGCTCTGCCACCTAGCGCTGGTATCTTCGGATCGGAGCCTTCCTTGACCCAAGCCGAAGTCGACGAATACCTGCCCTCACTTTGCGCGCGGGGATGGCTCGTCGTCCGGCGGCTGCAAACAATTGCCCTGGTCAACGACGTCCTAGTCTCGAGACCAGCATTTCACCCCGTACTCGACAAAAAGTTCAAGTTTGGAATTGGAAGAGAGCGCATCTACTTGCACCGTTTCTTGGACAAGGTAGTACAGGTGGCCGCACAAGAACACGTAAATTTGCATCCCTACCTCCCGACCGCAATGACTGATTGGAGATAACCCCAGCATACGCCCGGAATCACCGTGACCCTTCCAGGAAGCAAGGCCCCTTCTGTTCGCCTCCGAACGCATTCACAGAATACGCTCGACGACATTATGGGCATCGATCCACACAACGTGAGGCCAGGCCTCTGTCTGCGTGACGTACGCCTTGCGACGCAGCTGGAGAGACTTCGCTCTACACCTTTAGACAAGCTGCTCTCGTCCGCGACCGTCGCTCGTCTCCTTCCTTCCGTCAAGAAATTCAAGAATTGGGGTACCTCATTCCCGATTTGGGAGCCGAGCCCACCCTCGGTTGTATCTCCACTTCCACCCGACCCTATCCCGAGCACCGAATCCGAGGTCTGCGCCCAGCAGCACTTTGACCAGATCCTCCTCCCGCTATATACTCGCCACTGGCGTCTTTCCTCCCGCAAAACATCTACACCCAGTAGCCGCTACACCACCGTCCTCGACGGCTTTTACCGCTTCCACAGCCTCAAGGCCTGCGTCCTGTTCGTCCACGCTATCACCCAGGCGTTTGCCGCCCCAAACGTAATGTTATCCGCCGTCATCGATGCACAGACGGTGCATATCCACACCCACTTCTCCGACCGCGGGACGCCCGTTCCGCGCGTCGCGGACCTCCTCCTCCCCTTGCGCATCGAGCGTCTCTATGAGCACTCGTTTGTCCTCAAGGCGCGCATCAGCGACGTCCTCCCGTATAGCACACGCGACCTTGCGGCCTACCAGGCGCGGACGCCAGAGGAACTGTGCAAATTCAGCGAGGAATCGAAGAGGCCCTCTGGACTCGATATGTAGTGGGGCTTCCGAATTCTTCACACTTTTTTTTCAGCTCATTTCTTGCACATTCTGGTTTAACCGCGGGAATAGCCGTGTCGGGATTTTGAAACGCGACAGCGGTCAGCATTTGAGGGTTGGACAAAACTCTGAGAGCTCGTCTGCGCTACCGTCCCGTTTGTGTTTTCCAACTTCAAGCTGCGTCAGTCAATTTCTCGCTTGAGCAGAGGACATAGCGTACGTTCTGGTTTATCTCTTCTTCCAGCCTTCCCGAGCTCTCATCCTCCAGCTGCAGCAACTTACCCTCCGACGCGAACACAATTTCAACCGCTTGAGTGACGTAAACTTCAACAACTTCAACGCGTCGACAACCTGCCCCACGGTTTCAGCGGTTATCTAAATGCGACTTAAACTTGTTGGAAGGTGCTCAGGTTTGGGCAGGTCCTGCGGCGACGCTTCCTATCTGAAATCGGCATGATAAAAGGATACAAAGACCGCATACCGCTAAAAGTCTGGTTAGGACGGATCTGCAAGGAATGTTGTGGTCAAGAGCAAGCTGGGGACTGACGCGTGTCCTGTCAAGTTTATTCAGCTTATCTCTAGAGGACCCGGGGCCTTGGTTGAGCACTATCCAAGCGTGTCTATACTAGTACCCGTATGTACCTTCAAAAGTCGATGGGATCAAACCAAAATTAAGAAAAGCATGCGTAGCGTTTGTGTCTATGCCCTGAACACATAAATCCAGCTACCGCCTGTCCGCTTTCAGCAGATACTCCAGCATTCGATGGAACAAAGGACTCGCTTCAAGGTACCCGGATCAAAAATCGACGCTGATCCTCCTTCCTTTTCCTTCATGCGCCCACGTTTCCTTCGAGATCGCGCAAGCCCAAGGGGCGCCCTCGGAACCCGCATGCATTCAATGAAACAAAATTGTCCCGGCTCCTAAAGACAAAAAAAAACCTCCTGCCCCCGTGAGTCGTGCCATGCCCATTGACATAAACGTCGAGACACTCCGCGGAGACACCACCAAATGTGAACTCGCCGGAACCTCTCTCCATTCAAGACAGTACAGAGTCGCAAGTCTGCACTGTGCGGCACAAATACAAATACGCACACAAGAGAAGGGGACGGTGTGGCCCCTCCTCAAACAGACGGAATTTGAAATTCAAGCAACAAAACGTCCACACATCGCTTCAAATTCCAAAACAAGCAGACAAACATGGATTGTCTTCGACCTCTTTCTCGTCCACTCTCCGCAATGCACCAAACGCACAAACTGCTGGGAGCTGCCGGCCTTTCAGCGAGGAAATCGGGATGCGGGGGACGGATACTAATTGGCAATACCTGCGCATCAAGCGAAACGATTAGCCGAGCCCCATTCGAGGGGAACAAGAGGACCATCCGCGGAGATCCTCCGTCCTCGAGGACATATTCCGCGCGCCCTTTAAAAGCGGCTCGTCTTAGGTCATGTCAGACACCTTCATGCATGAAGCTCGTCCACGATATTCTCCGCGTCGTCTTCGAAATGGCTGGCCGCGCAGACCGTCGCACCGCCCTCAAGCTAGCCCTCGTCTCAAGAGCAGCCAGCGGCTGGTGCGTCCCACTCCTTTCTTTCTCTTTTTTTTCTCCTTCTCACTAATTATCGTAGGATGGACCTCATTCTGTACAACACCATCCGCCTACGGTATCCCCGGACAACGGAGAGACTCCTGCGTACACTCGAGACGTCCAGCAAACCACGAAGCTTCTTTGCAACGCGCGTGAAATCCCTGGCGCTCCTCTACGATGTGCGACCGTCGGACCTGGAGCAACTCGTCTCCATCTGCACCGGCATCGACAACATAACTTCCTGGTTCCTTCCCATGCAATCCGGCCCGGGAGCAGCACCCATCGAGCGCCCCCTGCCCCTCGCACACGCCCTCTCCGTTCTGCGCCCAAAACACCTCTCCGCCTGGCATGGCATCCTCCTCTCCCCCAACCCCCACTTCTCCCTCCCCTTCTTCTCCCACGTCACCCACCTCACCGTCGTCAACGCCTGGGAGGAATGGTGCGCCTGGCCCTGGCCGCCCGACGCGCTCCCCCTGCTCTCGCACCTCTCCCTCGAACTCACCTTCGGCGCACGCACCCTCCCGGCGGAGGAAATCGCCCGCATCGGGGACACTGTCCTCGGCCTCCTCCGCTCCTGCTGGCCCGCGCTCCGCGTGTGCGGCCTCCGCATCGACCAGCGCGAATCCGCGCCAAGCGTCGTCAAGCTCGCAGACTACTTCTCCGGCGCAGGCGAGACCCGCGTGCTGCTCTACCGCAACCGTGAGCCCTTCCAGATCCGCGAGGCCAATTCTCCATCCGAGAATCGGTTCTGGAGCGCGTTGGAAAAGGCGGCAAAGGAGCTCCTTGTGGATCCCACTGGTGCGTAACTTGTTTCTTGCGCGTCGTTATACTGAGCGGTTCTTCCGTAGCCCGCCGTATCCTGACAATTAACCCGGCCCCAACAGCCAGGGGACCCCACATTCGATGGTAGCACATCTGTTGGTGGCGTTCTTCCTTTCTTCGAAACCGCGGAGGCCGCGCACACACGTTCTTATTCCCTGCATCCTCAAGACACTATCGCACTGTATTATCATACCAATGTGTACATTTTAGAACTTACCAGTAGCTTGCGGAAATAATGAGTCCATTCTATGTGCTCCTACAACAGTTTCTCTATCTCAGCCTTTGCTTCTGCATGAACAACTTCAACCGCCGGGCTGCTGTCAATCTACAGCTGGAATGAGACCGAGGTCGAGGAAAAGATGAAGCTCACCGTGATGAGGCGACCAAGCTGCTTATAGTGCTCGATTACGGGCATGGTCGTCTCGTGGTACGTGTCTGCTCGACGTTAAACGCGTAGTAGGATTCGGAGACCTGCAAAACTCACGGAAGCGCTTCTTGATGCTTTCAGCGTTGTCGTCTGCACGCCCGCTGGTCTTTCCGCGCTCGAGGAGGCGCTCCAACATCACTTTCTCCGTCGTCTCGAAGAACAACACAGACTCGGATTCGCAGACCTAACCGACGCGTTAGCAGTCTGCAATGAAATATAGAACAGAACGCACCGTCTCGTCAAACGCCAGAGCTTGGTCCATCTTGCGGGGAAAGCCGTCGATGAGGAACCGCCCACACCCGTCCTTCCATCCCTCGCCCGAGTTACCCTTTTGGAGCGCGGCGGATATCGCGTTTTCGAGCAGCTTAATGGTCACTTCCATGGGCACGATAATGCCCTCCTTGATGTGCGTCCTGATGAGTTCGCCAAATTCCGAGCCCTCGCGCTCTTGTTCTTCGCGCAGCAAGTCGCCCGCTAGACAGACGGTGGGCGATTTGGATTGGATTGGACGCGGACGTACCGGAGAGATGGCAGAATCCAAAGTCCTTGACGAGATACGCGCATTGGGTCCCCTTGCCTGGAGCGCGTCAACGAAGATCTGGCGGCGGCGCGGCGATTACCTGCACCGGGCCCTCCGAGAACAAAAATGACGGTGACCTTGCTGCGGTCGTATATGGGGCTGCCCGTGCTCTTGGTCGTGGTCATGGTCGCGGTTTCTGCGATTGCTGCTGTTCTCTGCAGGAAATGAGCACCAAGGAGTGGTCGATGTTTGTATCGACGCGCCTGGACTTTATAACGAATGCGAAAGCAGCAAAGGATGTAACGGCGAGAGCAGCGAGCACGAATGGGTTCGGTGCAGACCCTTTCATGTGGCTGCCAGGTTGTTGTTCTGCTCCAGAGTCGTCGAGATCTTCCCGCGCACCCAAGCTTGCCACACAACTTGACCAACATCCGCTCCCTCCACGACTGCCTTCTCCCCTCCCCGCTCACACGAACCTCACGCTCACAGCTGGGTCTCAGTCATCCGCACCGGGCGCGCCAACATCGAGCAACACGCCTCCGACGGCGTCAACAAGTCGTCAACAACATCCTCGTCGGTCGCCAACGAGCTCGGCATCGCCATCGAGCAAAGCTCAATGACCGAGTCGAAAATAAGGCGCGTGACCCCGCTGTCCCCAACGACGACGGCTAAATCGGTGCAGGGACATCAAAACCCGCCTTATCGCAGCGGCCTACCCATCGCCCAGCAACGTCTCGGGCGCAGTATACCGCCCGCTGTCGAAACGAAGCCGAGACACCACTATTACAACGCGTCGACGCCTGCCAAGCAACGCAGAACGCCGCCCCCACATCTGACGCAGCTAATAGCTCTCCGCCAACTCAAGTCAAACAAAAATAACGGCTAGGACTAGCTGGATTGAGGTGTTAGTGGGACAGGCGCGCAGCTTTCCGATAATCACCAGTGCCCAACGAACCCAGCATGGTCTCTCTATGCCGCCGCCGCACGTCCAACGCGCTCTAAACGACGCCCGAGGTCGTCAGGACGGCGCGTACAGGATGACGAGCCGACGATCAAGTACGACGAGCTGCAGTAATATGTTAGAGCGTCAATCCATTGCCCATGATGGAAACGAACCGGGACGTCGCTCTGAATTCGAGCCCAAAGTTCAAGTTAGCGCCGAGTCGAGCCTCCGCAGGCTAAGAACACTCACCGGCATGGCCTGCGAAACAACCCGAGCAAGGCTAATGCATGGTTAGAGCCACAGATTCGAGCAGGTAAAGCACGCACCAGCATTTGGTGCCCGATAATAACAAGCCGCGTTCCGACTCGAAGCTCGAAGGTTGAAGGCAGTTGCGGGCTCGTCAACGCGCGCAGCATTTCCCTCGGCCAACCCCGTCCATATTTCTCCTTGCGGGCGCGAATCAGGCATGGCAATCTAATCGAGACGCTCAAGGTGAGTGAGCGTGAGTGCGCGAGATGCGGGATGCGCACAATCCAGAGTCTGCACTCGATCTGAACGCGTCAGAAGGGGCAACCCGAAAGCACAAGAGACTCGCGTACCAGCCATACCTGCGTCGAGAATACGCACGAACATGATCTCCACCTCTGAGAAAGCAAACCAGTCTCGCATTACGACACCCTGGAAAGAGTTAGCGACACGCAGAGCCTTGACAAAGGAAATCACACCAACACGGGCTCCATGTTCGAAGACGTGTTCCGGTAACGAAATCGAACGCCTATTGGAATGGCAGACTATAACCGCGTCAGTATACTCTTGAAGCGAGCCAATGCAAGAATAACACACGGGTCCTCCCCCAGGCGGGCATCCACCAACGGCGAAACGGTCCACTACACCGAATAAACCACGCAGAGGGAAAGATAGTGAGCTTCCCCGTCCAGGTACACGCTCAATGAACGGCCCCATAGCCGTCCAGTGCGAGCCAGAAAACGAGGTGAATGCACAAGTAGTAGAGCTAGAACGGGTCAGTATGTTGGAGTCAAAATAAGCGAGAAACAACGTACTATCAGCAGTCTTACTCCGAGACCGCACATACCAACCCCAATGAGAGCGACCGACAGATACAAACGCCACACAATATTTGAGCCGCACATGAAGCCAATCAGGATTAGGATGTGTACTGGCATCGAGTCTACAAGGCCCTGTACGAAGTCAGCTCCTCGCAGTTGGAGGGATAAGAGAACGAACTTCCCCTCCCGCCACATTACGCTGAGCTCCGGAAGCTCTTACCAACGCGTCAACGAGTCGAAACCAACCAGCAACACGATTTCGCACCTACATACTTTCCCTCTCAAGCCACACGTCCAACAGCCACGGGCCTACCAGCGTTAAGCAAGGCCAAGTCGAAATAAACTAGCCCGACATGACGCACCGACATAGTTGACCGCTCCAAAAACTCGTCCAAAAATCCCGAAACGAAGCAAGTCGTACATCTGCGAGCAGGTCAACGATCTGGAATCGAAGCAGAACAGAACGGCGCACCGGTATAGGCGCTCGCTCCAGGTGCGTTCAACGGGCAGGAGGCGCTGGAGCATTACGACGACCTACCCACGCGTCAACCAATCGAAGCCGAGGCCAACCAGAAATCGGAAAACGCACCAACATGGCCCCTCCCGTCATCCGGCGACGATGCAGGCGAATAAGCGTTGAGCGCCATGCGGGGGGAATCGGCGACGGCAGCGATAAAGATTAGTAGGAAACCACTAACGAACAGAGGTTTCCCATCGGCGGGCGCGTCGAAAACGGCGACGAACCGAGTCTACCAAATGGGCATCCTCCATCGCTCAACTACGCAGCGACTGTGTACGCATCGGCATGTTCAACTTGAATTCGGCGAGAGCAGAAATACGTACCAGCATTTCGATGCCGAATAACGAGTAAAGGAAACCGCACCGACATAGTCTCCCCGTTCGAGGCTAGCCAAGGCAAACACGACGAAGCTGGACGCAGAAGTTAGCGGGACCGAGTGTCGAGCTAAATAAGAACCGCGCACGATCTGCGCACGGCCAGCTATTAGTACGACCTCGTCAGTTGAATCCGAGAAGAGTGGGAAAGGGAATACATACGCGCATAGTTTCCCCCTCTGAATGCATATCCAAGAGCCCCAACGAATCAACCATTACGACGCAGTCTGAAAAGCGCCGACGAAAGGCGGCACAGCGTAGCAGCAGAGGTTCCTCTTCCTCCAAAAAGGACCTCCCAAATCTACCTGTCCAAAGTCAGTATCCCACCAATATAGCTTTAGAAGCGCGTACTGGTGTGGTTGCTCTCTCCAGGCACGCGTCCGAAAGTCACGCAACGACCAAGCATCCCGACGCGTACACACTGCAGCGCGTCAACGAGACCTGCGGTGCCAGGCGCGCATTACGACGCCCTGCGAAATGGTTAACGTCGGCATCGGACTTGGCAGCTAGCGTACGACCACAGGTTCCCCGGAATCTGGATGTACTCGTCAGCCAAAAGAGCAGCGACGAGAGCAACGTACCGGCTAGGACGTCGTGGCCGACGGTGAGTGCGAGCATTTGGACGCGGCGGAATCGACGAGCATAAGGGCGTCATAGACGAGTTGAACGGACGCGGCGACGCGAAGCAAGAGGGCCAACGCGACGGGCAGAGGAGGAGGAAGGCTTGAGGGAGATGGAGGGAAGAGAGAAGGAGCGAATGATGGGCTGTCGAAGGTGCGCGCTTCTTATATACCCGCGGCCGGATGCTGTGGCGCAAAGGATGGTAAGCAGATATCAGACTCGCTTACCGTTGCGTAAACGAACGATGCTGGATCTTGCGAATGGTTTTGCGCACCTTTGCAGAGCTATATATGCCCAGACAGCTGCTGGTGAGTCGAATGCAACCCGTGCATTTGCGAAGGAGAGGGAGCAAGCCCAAAAAAGTCGAGTGGGTTTTCGAGTCAGAGTGCTGTAAGCCCGGAAATATGTTGACAGATGACCCTGTTGCTAGGGAACTGCCGCCGCTAGAAGCTGCCGCGCGTAGAACTTCCGTAGGATGAAACTCACCGTTTTATGCAATGTCGGCGGTTTGGGGCGCCCTGCGCGGTCTCGGGGCAGGCGAAGGGTGCGATATGTATCTTGGGATGTCCTCTGAGTGTTTAAAGCGCGTTTTAATGCGAATTGCGGCCAGGAAAGGCATGCAGCCTTTGTTAGCAGTGAGATAGGGGCTATCTCCCACGGTTCAATAGCTTCGAGCCCGTCGACAGGATTTTTTCTTGGGTGATTTTCCGAGTGTCTGCTGGAGTCGTTGGGCCCACTCAAGTGTCCAGAAAGTGGGGCGCTAAAAGGTGGCTGCGGAGCGCCAAAAAGTCGAACAAAAGGCAAATGCATCTAGAGATCCGGGGTAGTCAAGTTTTGAAGAACGCAGGACTTTACCACTACACTAGAAGAGTCATACTACCGTCGCTCCACTGTCTCCAAAGCGCTCCGTGACATCGGCTACCGTTACTGATGCAACCTGCGGCGAACTCGCATTCGACGTGCGGCGATGCATGCCCGCTGTCTGTGGGGCATTGAGGCTTGATGCGCGGCGTTTCAGGTGCGCAAGCGGGGACTTGACGTTCAACGTCACCGACAGCGGCGGAGAGCTTTGCATTCGCTGGATGTAACTACCGACATTCGAGCGCCGCAGCGGAGGCGTACGCTTTAATTTCAAGTGGCGCGTTAGTGAGGTGTCGAGGTTGGAGCACCCGCTCCCAAATCGACCACGCAAGCCCGCTCATCTCCAATGCGCGTCGAAGTGGATTTCGCCGTCGCAAGAGTACGATCACATCTGTTTTTCGAGAACTTGTCCTCCGCGCTAGGACTCCTTCACCCGCATTCTTCACCCGCATGGCTTCGGACCTACGGCCGACTTGATGTTGTTGGCCGCCAGTTGGCCGCGACCCCAAGACTCCGTTTACGACACCATATCCGCCGCGCCGTAGCGCCATTGGGGCTCCGCCGAAGTGATCACAATCACCGCCCGCTTCTCCCCACCATCACCGTTCCCGCAAGCCCTCCTCTGCACTCTCCAGCGCGGCTCCCGACGTCCTTGCGCGGCTTGTCAAGACTTCTGCTCGGTGCGCATGCGTTGAGCTGCTGTGCTTCCCGCGTTTGTTGATCAGCATTACAGCGGTTTTTGCTCTACGACCCGCAGCGGAGCGTTTCGTCCGCGCGTTATTCCGCCTGTGCACGGTGCGCCTTTTTTGCCTCTGCAAGCACGAAATTGACGCTCTTTTTTCCAGGTTTTGCCGCCGGAGGCGAGCGTTCCGCCCTCGCGTAGCAACAAGACGGCACCAGCGCCCTCGCTGGTGCCTTTCCTATATTCAAGCATTTTGTAGCTTGTCCGGTGCGTGCTCTGGGACCCACTTTTACTCCAAATTGACGGCCTTTTTCGCAGTGTTTTGCCGCCGGAGGCGAGCGTTCCGCCGTCCCGCAGAACAAGACAGCGCTAGCGCCTCCGCTGGCGCTTCCCCTGCTATATTCCCGCATTTTGGAGCTCCGCCAGTGCGTGCTCCGAAACCCCAATTTTTACCCAAAATTGACCGCTTTTTGACAGATTTTTGCCGCCGGAGGCGAAGGTCCCCGTCTCGCAAAGCATTTCTACGGCACCAGCGGTCCTGCTGGTGCTTCCCCGAGTACGCTGGACGAGACAGTACACATGCGGCGCCGGTTTCAAACTCGCGTATTTTAACGGAAGTTTTCGTTCTCCAGTTTTGGCGCTGGCGTATCAACGAGGGACTGCCAGTACGTGCTTGCAGCCTCATGGTTGACCTGTCTTACTGATCTTATTTCCAGCTGTCGACCGGCGGAGTGCTATCGGAATCAACGAATTATCCTCGTGGCCGGCTTTACCTCCCAAAGTCGATATCCAAACGGCCTTGACCCGGCGGAGCCAATGCGGAGCCCATGTAGTCGGAATCGGCTTTCTCGGGCCCGTGCTCTCGTCACCACCAGGCGCATATCTTGGCGCAGAAACTCTCGCAATTAACTGACCTTTTCCAAGGCCTCAACCGGCGGAGCCCAACGCGCTGCGCTCGCGGGGTCGAGACAGCGCATATTCCACATGTAACCGAGCTTTGTGCAAGCCTCAAACCCACCGCGAGACGCCGGCGGTCAGTTCCGTTTGGCCAGTTCATCGCCCAAGTCGACGGGGAAAAGGTGCGTTTCTGTTATGTGATGTTTGCGAACGCTGCTAAGTTGTCTCTGGCTGCTGCTCAGAATTGGCTAAACAGTTTGGCGCTGTGAGCAGGAACCACGCTGCTGCACTCTACAAGAAGCAACACCACGGTGAGCCCGTTTCCCAGTCACTTGTAACTAGGCTAATAAATGGACTTGCCCAGATTTCGGACTTGTACTTTGGCAGCCCAAGCCTCGCCCGAATGCCCGTGACAGCCGACCTCCCCACGCCCTGGCGCGCCGACGTTCGCGCGCCCCGACCAGCATCAGACGCGTCGACCTCGACGGGGGACGCGACAATTGGAGGCGGGATGGGACACAGGCTCGAGTTCAGAGGGTAGCTAGTAGTGTAGCAACACAAGGGCCGCGCTCGGCGGCTCCCTGGGGCTCTACCCAAGGGAGCGGTCGAGCGCGCCCCAATACCAAAACAGAGAAGGAGACGCAAGTCTTTGACACATCGCGTGGGAAAAATGGCGGTGCAGTAAAACGTGACCGCGGTACAAAGGTGCTCCGGACCCAACCCCCACTTCTCTCTCCCCGTCGTCAACGCCTGGGAGGAATGGTGCGCCTGGCCCTGGCCGCCCGACGCGCTCCCCCTGCTCTCGCACCTCTCCCTCGAACTTACCTTCGGCGCCCGCACCCTCCCGGCGGAGGAAATCGCCCGCATCGGCGACACCGTCCTCGGCCTCCTCCGCTCCTGCTGGCCCGCGCTCCGCGTGTGCGGCCTCCGCATCGACCAGCGCGAATCCGCGCCAAGCGTCGTCAAGCTCGCAGACTACTTCTCCGGCGCAGGCGAGACCCGCGTGCTGCTCTACCGCAACCGTGAGCCCTTCCAGATCCGCGAGGCCAATTCTCCATCCGAGAATCGGTTCTGGAGCGCGTTGGAAAAGGCGGCAAAGGAGCTGCTTGTGGATCCCACTGGTGCGTAACTTGTTTCTTGCGCGTCGTTATACTGAGCGGTTCTTCCGTAGCCCGCCGTATCCTGACAATTAACCCGGCCCCAACAGCCAGGGGACCCCACATTCGATGGTAGCACATCTGTTGGTGGCGTTCTTCCTTTCTTCGAAACCGCGGAGGCCGCGCACACACGTTCTTATTCCCTGCATCCTCAAGACACTATCGCACTGTATTATCATACCAATGTGTACATTTTAGAACTTACCAGTAGCTTGCGGAAATAATGAGTCCATTCTATGTGCTCCTACAACAGTTTCTCTATCTCAGCCTTTGCTTCTGCATGAACAACTTCAACCGCCGGGCTGCTGTCAATCTACAGCTGGAATGAGACCGAGGTCGAGGAAAAGATGAAGCTCACCGTGATGAGGCGACCAAGCTGCTTATAGTGCTCGATTACGGGCATGGTCGTCTCGTGGTACGTGTCTGCTCGACGTTAAACGCGTAGTAGGATTCGGAGACCTGCAAAACTCACGGAAGCGCTTCTTGATGCTTTCAGCGTTGTCGTCTGCACGCCCGCTGGTCTTTCCGCGCTCGAGGAGGCGCTCCAACATCACTTTCTCCGTCGTCTCGAAGAACAACACAGACTCGGATTCGCAGACCTAACCGACGCGTTAGCAGTCTGCAATGAAATATAGAACAGAACGCACCGTCTCGTCAAACGCCAGAGCTTGGTCCATCTTGCGGGGAAAGCCGTCGATGAGGAACCGCCCACACCCGTCCTTCCATCCCTCGCCCGAGTTACCCTTTTGGGAGCGCGGCGGATATCGCGTTTTCGAGCAGCTTAATGGTCACTTCCATGGGCACGATAATGCCCTCCTTGATGTGCGTCCTGATGAGTTCGCCAAATTCCGAGCCCTCGCGCTCTTGTTCTTCGCGCAGCAAGTCGCCCGCTAGACAGACGGTGGGCGATTTGGATTGGATTGGACGCGGACGTACCGGAGAGATGGCAGAATCCAAAGTCCTTGACGAGATACGCGCATTGGGTCCCCTTGCCTGGAGCGCGTCAACGAAGATCTGGCGGCGGCGCGGCGATTACCTGCACCGGGCCCTCCGAGAACAAAAATGACGGTGACCTTGCTGCGGTCGTATATGGGGCTGCCCGTGCTCTTGGTCGTGGTCATGGTCGCGGTTTCTGCGATTGCTGCTGTTCTCTGCAGGAAATGAGCACCAAGGAGTGGTCGATGTTTGTATCGACGCGCCTGGACTTTATAACGAATGCGAAAGCAGCAAAGGATGTAACGGCGAGAGCAGCGAGCACGAATGGGTTCGGTGCAGACCCTTTCATGTGGCTGCCAGGTTGTTGTTCTGCTCCAGAGTCGTCGAGATCTTCCCGCGCACCCAAGCTTGCCACACAACTTGACCAACATCCGCTCCCTCCACGACTGCCTTCTCCCCCCCCCCCTCACACGAACCTCACGCTCACAGCTGGGTCTCAGTCATCCGCACCGGGCGCGCCAACATCGAGCAACACGCCTCCGACGGCGTCAACAAGTCGTCAACAACATCCTCGTCGGTCGCCAACGAGCTCGGCATCGCCATCGAGCAAAGCTCAATGACCGAGTCGAAAATAAGGCGCGTGACCCCGCTGTCCCCAACGACGACGGCTAAATCGGTGCAGGGACATCAAAACCCGCCTTATCGCAGCGGCCTACCCATCGCCCAGCAACGTCTCGGGCGCAGTATACCGCCCGCTGTCGAAACGAAGCCGAGACACCACTATTACAACGCGTCGACGCCTGCCAAGCAACGCAGAACGCCGCCCCCCACATCTGACGCAGCTAATAGCTCTCCGCCAACTCAAGTCAAACAAAAATAACGGCTAGGACTAGCTGGATTGAGGTGTTAGTGGGACAGGCGCGCAGCTTTCCGATAATCACCAGTGCCCAACGAACCCAGCATGGTCTCTCTATGCCGCCGCCGCACGTCCAACGCGCTCTAAACGACGCCCGAGGTCGTCAGGACGGCGCGTACAGGATGACGAGCCGACGATCAAGTACGACGAGCTGCAGTAATATGTTAGAGCGTCAATCCATTGCCCATGATGGAAACGAACCGGGACGTCGCTCTGAATTCGAGCCCAAAGTTCAAGTTAGCGCCGAGTCGAGCCTCCGCAGGCTAAGAACACTCACCGGCATGGCCTGCGAAACAACCCGAGCAAGGCTAATGCATGGTTAGAGCCACAGATTCGAGCAGGTAAAGCACGCACCAGCATTTGGTGCCCGATAATAACAAGCCGCGTTCCGACTCGAAGCTCGAAGGTTGAAGGCAGTTGCGGGCTCGTCAACGCGCGCAGCATTTCCCTCGGCCAACCCCGTCCATATTTCTCCTTGCGGGCGCGAATCAGGCATGGCAATCTAATCGAGACGCTCAAGGTGAGTGAGCGTGAGTGCGCGAGATGCGGGATGCGCACAATCCAGAGTCTGCACTCGATCTGAACGCGTCAGAAGGGGCAACCCGAAAGCACAAGAGACTCGCGTACCAGCCATACCTGCGTCGAGAATACGCACGAACATGATCTCCACCTCTGAGAAAGCAAACCAGTCTCGCATTACGACACCCTGGAAAGAGTTAGCGACACGCAGAGCCTTGACAAAGGAAATCACACCAACACGGGCTCCATGTTCGAAGACGTGTTCCGGTAACGAAATCGAACGCCTATTGGAATGGCAGACTATAACCGCGTCAGTATACTCTTGAAGCGAGCCAATGCAAGAATAACACACGGGTCCTCCCCCAGGCGGGCATCCACCAACGGCGAAACGGTCCACTACACCGAATAAACCACGCAGAGGGAAAGATAGTGAGCTTCCCCGTCCAGGTACACGCTCAATGAACGGCCCCATAGCCGTCCAGTGCGAGCCAGAAAACGAGGTGAATGCACAAGTAGTAGAGCTAGAACGGGTCAGTATGTTGGAGTCAAAATAAGCGAGAAACAACGTACTATCAGCAGTCTTACTCCGAGACCGCACATACCAACCCCAATGAGAGCGACCGACAGATACAAACGCCACACAATATTTGAGCCGCACATGAAGCCAATCAGGATTAGGATGTGTACTGGCATCGAGTCTACAAGGCCCTGTACGAAGTCAGCTCCTCGCAGTTGGAGGGATAAGAGAACGAACTTCCCCTCCCGCCACATTACGCTGAGCTCCGGAAGCTCTTACCAACGCGTCAACGAGTCGAAACCAACCAGCAACACGATTTCGCACCTACATACTTTCCCTCTCAAGCCACACGTCCAACAGCCACGGGCCTACCAGCGTTAAGCAAGGCCAAGTCGAAATAAACTAGCCCGACATGACGCACCGACATAGTTGACCGCTCCAAAAACTCGTCCAAAAATCCCGAAACGAAGCAAGTCGTACATCTGCGAGCAGGTCAACGATCTGGAATCGAAGCAGAACAGAACGGCGCACCGGTATAGGCGCTCGCTCCAGGTGCGTTCAACGGGCAGGAGGCGCTGGAGCATTATGACGACCTACCGACTCGTCAACCAATCGAATCCGAGGCCAACCAGAAATAAGAAAACGCACCAACATGGCCTCCCGTCATCCAGCGACCACGCAGGCGACTACGCGTTGAATGCCCTGCGGGGAGGTCGGCGACAGCGGCGATAAAGAGAGGAAACCACGTACGAACAGAGGTTTCCCATCTGAGGTTGGCAGCGTCGAAAACGGCGACGAACCGAGTCTACCAAATGGGCATCCTCCATCGCTCAACTACGCAGCGACTGTGTACGCATCGGCATGTTCAACTTGAATTCGGCGAGAGCAGAAATACGTACCAGCATTTCGATGCCGAATAACGAGTAAAGGAAACCGCACCGACATAGTCTCCCCGTTCGAGGCTAGCCAAGGCAAACACGACGAAGCTGGACGCAGAAGTTAGCGGGACCGAGTGTCGAGCTAAATAAGAACCGCGCACGATCTGCGCACGGCCAGCTATTAGTACGACCTCGTCAGTTGAATCCGAGAAGAGTGGGAAAGGGAATACATACGCGCATAGTTTCCCCCTCTGAATGCATATCCAAGAGCCCCAACGAATCAACCATTACGACGCAGTCTGAAAAGCGCCGACGAAAGGCGGCACAGCGTAGCAGCAGAGGTTCCTCTTCCTCCAAAAAGGACCTCCCAAATCTACCTGTCCAAAGTCAGTATCCCACCAATATAGCTTTAGAAGCGCGTACTGGTGTGGTTGCTCTCTCCAGGCACGCGTCCGAAAGTCACGCAACGACCAAGCATCCCGACGCGTACACACTGCAGCGCGTCAACGAGACCTGCGGTGCCAGGCGCGCATTACGACGCCCTGCGAAATGGTTAACGTCGGCATCGGACTTGGCAGCTAGCGTACGACCACAGGTTCCCCGGAATCTGGATGTACTCGTCAGCCAAAAGAGCAGCGACGAGAGCAACGTACCGGCTAGGACGTCGTGGCCGACGGTGAGTGCGAGCATTTGGACGCGGCGGAATCGACGAGCATAAGGGCGTCATAGACGAGTTGAACGGACGCGGCGACGCGAAGCAAGAGGGCCAACGCGACGGGCAGAGGAGGAGGAAGGCTTGAGGGAGATGGAGGGAAGAGAGAAGGAGCGAATGATGGGCTGTCGAAGGTGCGCGCTTCTTATATACCCGCGGCCGGATGCTGTGGCGCAAAGGATGGTAAGCAGATATCAGACTCGCTTACCGTTGCGTAAACGAACGATGCTGGATCTTGCGAATGGTTTTGCG
Source organism: Mycena kentingensis (nom. inval.) (assembly GCA_014461125.1). Classification (NCBI taxonomy): domain Eukaryota; kingdom Fungi; phylum Basidiomycota; class Agaricomycetes; order Agaricales; family Mycenaceae; genus Mycena; species Mycena kentingensis (nom. inval.). The sequence continues at coordinate 3,844,155 of JACAZG010000002.1, read as the reverse complement.
CACCTTTGCAGAGCTATATATGCCCAGACAGCTGCTGGTGAGTCGAATGCAACCCGTGCATTTGCGAAGGAGAGGGAGCAAGCCCAAAAAAGTCGAGTGGGTTTTCGAGTCAGAGTGCTGTAAGCCCGGAAATATGTTGACAGATGACCCTGTTGCTAGGGAACTGCCGCCGCTAGAAGCTGCCGCGCGTAGAACTTCCGTAGGATGAAACTCACCGTTTTATGCAATGTCGGCGGTTTGGGGCGCCCTGCGCGGTCTCGGGGCAGGCGAAGGGTGCGATATGTATCTTGGGATGTCCTCTGAGTGTTTAAAGCGCGTTTTAATGCGAATTGCGGCCAGGAAAGGCATGCAGCCTTTGTTAGCAGTGAGATAGGGGCTATCTCCCACGGTTCAATAGCTTCGAGCCCGTCGACAGGATTTTTTTCTGGGTGATTTTCCGAGTGTCTGCTGGAGTCGTTGGGCCCACTCAAGTGTCCAGAAAGTGGGGCGCTAAAAGGTGGCTGCGGAGCGCCAAAAAGTCGAACAAAAGGCAAATGCATCTAGAGATCCGGGGTAGTCAAGTTTTGAAGAACGCAGGACTTTACCACTACACTAGAAGAGTCATACTACCGTCGCTCCACTGTCTCCAAAGCGCTCCGTGACATCGGCTACCGTTACTGATGCAACCTGCGGCGAACTCGCATTCGACGTGCGGCGATGCATGCCCGCTGTCTGTGGGGCATTGAGGCTTGATGCGCGGCGTTTCAGGTGCGCAAGCGGGGACTTGACGTTCAACGTCACCGACAGCGGCGGAGAGCTTTGCATTCGCTGGATGTAACTACCGACATTCGAGCGCCGCAGCGGAGGCGTACGCTTTAATTTCAAGTGGCGCGTTAGTGAGGTGTCGAGGTTGGAGCACCCGCTCCCAAATCGACCACGCAAGCCCGCTCATCTCCAATGCGCGTCGAAGTGGATTTCGCCGTCGCAAGAGTACGATCACATCTGTTTTTCGAGAACTTGTCCTCCGCGCTAGGACTCCTTCACCCGCATTCTTCACCCGCATGGCTTCGGACCTACGGCCGACTTGATGTTGTTGGCCGCCAGTTGGCCGCGACCCCAAGACTCCGTTTACGACACCATATCCGCCGCGCCGTAGCGCCATTGGGGCTCCGCCGAAGTGATCACAATCACCGCCCGCTTCTCCCCACCATCACCGTTCCCGCAAGCCCTCCTCTGCACTCTCCAGCGCGGCTCCCGACGTCCTTGCGCGGCTTGTCAAGACTTCTGCTCGGTGCGCATGCGTTGAGCTGCTGTGCTTCCCGCGTTTGTTGATCAGCATTACAGCGGTTTTTGCTCTACGACCCGCAGCGGAGCGTTTCGTCCGCGCGTTATTCCGCCTGTGCACGGTGCGCCTTTTTTGCCTCTGCAAGCACGAAATTGACGCTCTTTTTTCCAGGTTTTGCCGCCGGAGGCGAGCGTTCCCGCCCTCGCGTAGCAACAAGACGGCACCAGCGCCCTCGCTGGTGCCTTTCCTATATTCAAGCATTTTGTAGCTTGTCCGGTGCGTGCTCTGGGACCCACTTTTACTCCAAATTGACGGCCTTTTTCGCAGTGTTTTGCCGCCGGAGGCGAGCGTTCCGCCGTCCCGCAGAACAAGACAGCGCTAGCGCCTCCGCTGGCGCTTCCCCTGCTATATTCCCGCATTTTGGAGCTCCGCCAGTGCGTGCTCCGAAACCCCAATTTTTACCCAAAATTGACCGCTTTTTGACAGATTTTTGCCGCCGGAGGCGAAGGTCCCCGTCTCGCAAAGCATTTCTACGGCACCAGCGGTCCTGCTGGTGCTTCCCCGAGTACGCTGGACGAGACAGTACACATGCGGCGCCGGTTTCAAACTCGCGTATTTTAACGGAAGTTTTCGTTCTCCAGTTTTGGCGCTGGCGTATCAACGAGGGACTGCCAGTACGTGCTTGCAGCCTCATGGTTGACCTGTCTTACTGATCTTATTTCCAGCTGTCGACCGGCGGAGTGCTATCGGAATCAACGAATTATCCTCGTGGCCGGCTTTACCTCCCAAAGTCGATATCCAAACGGCCTTGACCCGGCGGAGCCAATGCGGAGCCCATGTAGTCGGAATCGGCTTTCTCGGGCCCGTGCTCTCGTCACCACCAGGCGCATATCTTGGCGCAGAAACTCTCGCAATTAACTGACCTTTTCCAAGGCCTCAACCGGCGGAGCCCAACGCTGCGCTCGCGGGGTCGAGACAGCGCATATTCCACATGTAACCGAGCTTTGTGCAAGCCTCAAACCCACCGCGAGACGCCGGCGGTCAGTTCCGTTTGGCCAGTTCATCGCCCAAGTCGACGGGGAAAAGGTGCGTTTCTGTTATGTGATGTTTGCGAACGCTGCTAAGTTGTCTCTGGCTGCTGCTCAGAATTGGCTAAACAGTTTGGCGCTGTGAGCAGGAACCACGCTGCTGCACTCTACAAGAAGCAACACCACGGTGAGCCCGTTTCCCAGTCACTTGTAACTAGGCTAATAAATGGACTTGCCCAGATTTCGGACTTGTACTTTGGCAGCCCAAGCCTCGCCCGAATGCCCGTGACAGCCGACCTCCCCACGCCCTGGCGCGCCGACGTTCGCGCGCCCCGACCAGCATCAGACGCGTCGACCTCGACGGGGGACGCGACAATTGGAGGCGGGATGGGACACAGGCTCGAGTTCAGAGGGTAGCTAGTAGTGTAGCAACACAAGGGCCGCGCTCGGCGGCTCCCTGGGGCTCTACCCAAGGGAGCGGTCGAGCGCGCCCCAATACCAAAACAGAGAAGGAGACGCAAGTCTTTGACACATCGCGTGGGAAAAATGGCGGTGCAGTAAAACGTGACCGCGGTACAAAGGTGCTCCGGACCCAACCCCCACTTCTCTCTCCCCGTCGTCAACGCCTGGGAGGAATGGTGCGCCTGGCCCTGGCCGCCCGACGCGCTCCCCCCCTCTCGCACCTCTCCCTCGAACTTACCTTCGGCGCCCGCACCCTCCCGGCGGAGGAAATCGCCCGCATCGGCGACACCGTCCTCGGCCTCCTCCGCTCCTGCTGGCCCGCGCTCCGCGTGTGCGGCCTCCGCATCGACCAGCGCGAATCCGCGCCAAGCGTCGTCAAGCTCGCAGACTACTTCTCCGGCGCAGGCGAGACCCGCGTGCTGCTCTACCGCAACCGTGAGCCCTTCCAGATCCGCGAGGCCAATTCTCCATCCGAGAATCGGTTCTGGAGCGCGTTGGAAAAGGCGGCAAAGGAGCTGCTTGTGGATCCCACTGGTGCGTAACTTGTTTCTTGCGCGTCGTTATACTGAGCGGTTCTTCTTCAGCCCGCCGTATCCTGACAATTAACCCGGCCCCAACAGCCAGGGGACCCCACATTCGATGGTAGCGCATCTGTTGGTGGCGTTCTTCCTTTCTTCGAACCCGCGGAGGCCGCGCACACACGTTCTTATTCCCTGCATCCTCAAGACACTATCGCACTGTATTATCATACCAATGTGTACATTTTAGAACTTACCAGTAGCTTGCGGAAATAATGAGTCCATTCTATGTGCTCCTACAACAGTTTCTCTATCTCAGCCTTTGCTTCTGCATGAACAACTTCAACCGCCGGGCTGCTGTCAATCTACAGCTGGAATGAGACCGAGGTCGAGGAAAAGATGAAGCTCACCGTGATGAGGCGACCAAGCTGCTTATAGTGCTCGATTACGGGCATGGTCGTCTCGTGGTACGTGTCTGCTCGACGTTAAACGCGTAGTAGGATTCGGAGACCTGCAAAACTCACGGAAGCGCTTCTTGATGCTTTCAGCGTTGTCGTCTGCACGCCCGCTGGTCTTTCCGCGCTCGAGGAGGCGCTCCAACATCACTTTCTCCGTCGTCTCGAAGAACAACACAGACTCGGATTCGCAGACCTAACCGACGCGTTAGCAGTCTGCAATGAAATATAGAACAGAACGCACCGTCTCGTCAAACGCCAGAGCTTGGTCCATCTTGCGGGGAAAGCCGTCGATGAGGAACCGCCCACACCCGTCCTTCCATCCCTCGCCCGAGTTACCCTTTTGGAGCGCGGCGGATATCGCGTTTTCGAGCAGCTTAATGGTCACTTCCATGGGCACGATAATGCCCTCCTTGATGTGCGTCCTGATGAGTTCGCCAAATTCCGAGCCCTCGCGCTCTTGTTCTTCGCGCAGCAAGTCGCCCGCTAGACAGACGGTGGGCGATTTGGATTGGATTGGACGCGGACGTACCGGAGAGATGGCAGAATCCAAAGTCCTTGACGAGATACGCGCATTGGGTCCCCTTGCCTGGAGCGCGTCAACGAAGATCTGGCGGCGGCGCGGCGATTACCTGCACCGGGCCCTCCGAGAACAAAAATGACGGTGACCTTGCTGCGGTCGTATATGGGGCTGCCCGTGCTCTTGGTCGTGGTCATGGTCGCGGTTTCTGCGATTGCTGCTGTTCTCTGCAGGAAATGAGCACCAAGGAGTGGTCGATGTTTGTATCGACGCGCCTGGACTTTATAACGAATGCGAAAGCAGCAAAGGATGTAACGGCGAGAGCAGCGAGCACGAATGGGTTCGGTGCAGACCCTTTCATGTGGCTGCCAGGTTGTTGTTCTGCTCCAGAGTCGTCGAGATCTTCCCGCGCACCCAAGCTTGCCACACAACTTGACCAACATCCGCTCCCTCCACGACTGCCTTCTCCCCTCCCCGCTCACACGAACCTCACGCTCACAGCTGGGTCTCAGTCATCCGCACCGGGCGCGCCAACATCGAGCAACACGCCTCCGACGGCGTCAACAAGTCGTCAACAACATCCTCGTCGGTCGCCAACGAGCTCGGCATCGCCATCGAGCAAAGCTCAATGACCGAGTCGAAAATAAGGCGCGTGACCCCGCTGTCCCCAACGACGACGGCTAAATCGGTGCAGGGACATCAAAACCCGCCTTATCGCAGCGGCCTACCCATCGCCCAGCAACGTCTCGGGCGCAGTATACCGCCCGCTGTCGAAACGAAGCCGAGACACCACTATTACAACGCGTCGACGCCTGCCAAGCAACGCAGAACGCCGCCCCCCACATCTGACGCAGCTAATAGCTCTCCGCCAACTCAAGTCAAACAAAAATAACGGCTAGGACTAGCTGGATTGAGGTGTTAGTGGGACAGGCGCGCAGCTTTCCGATAATCACCAGTGCCCAACGAACCCAGCATGGTCTCTCTATGCCGCCGCCGCACGTCCAACGCGCTCTAAACGACGCCCGAGGTCGTCAGGACGGCGCGTACAGGATGACGAGCCGACGATCAAGTACGACGAGCTGCAGTAATATGTTAGAGCGTCAATCCATTGCCCATGATGGAAACGAACCGGGACGTCGCTCTGAATTCGAGCCCAAAGTTCAAGTTAGCGCCGAGTCGAGCCTCCGCAGGCTAAGAACACTCACCGGCATGGCCTGCGAAACAACCCGAGCAAGGCTAATGCATGGTTAGAGCCACAGATTCGAGCAGGTAAAGCACGCACCAGCATTTGGTGCCCGATAATAACAAGCCGCGTTCCGACTCGAAGCTCGAAGGTTGAAGGCAGTTGCGGGCTCGTCAACGCGCGCAGCATTTCCCTCGGCCAACCCCGTCCATATTTCTCCTTGCGGGCGCGAATCAGGCATGGCAATCTAATCGAGACGCTCAAGGTGAGTGAGCGTGAGTGCGCGAGATGCGGGATGCGCACAATCCAGAGTCTGCACTCGATCTGAACGCGTCAGAAGGGGCAACCCGAAAGCACAAGAGACTCGCGTACCAGCCATACCTGCGTCGAGAATACGCACGAACATGATCTCCACCTCTGAGAAAGCAAACCAGTCTCGCATTACGACACCCTGGAAAGAGTTAGCGACACGCAGAGCCTTGACAAAGGAAATCACACCAACACGGGCTCCATGTTCGAAGACGTGTTCCGGTAACGAAATCGAACGCCTATTGGAATGGCAGACTATAACCGCGTCAGTATACTCTTGAAGCGAGCCAATGCAAGAATAACACACGGGTCCTCCCCCAGGCGGGCATCCACCAACGGCGAAACGGTCCACTACACCGAATAAACCACGCAGAGGGAAAGATAGTGAGCTTCCCCGTCCAGGTACACGCTCAATGAACGGCCCCATAGCCGTCCAGTGCGAGCCAGAAAACGAGGTGAATGCACAAGTAGTAGAGCTAGAACGGGTCAGTATGTTGGAGTCAAAATAAGCGAGAAACAACGTACTATCAGCAGTCTTACTCCGAGACCGCACATACCAACCCCAATGAGAGCGACCGACAGATACAAACGCCACACAATATTTGAGCCGCACATGAAGCCAATCAGGATTAGGATGTGTACTGGCATCGAGTCTACAAGGCCCTGTACGAAGTCAGCTCCTCGCAGTTGGAGGGATAAGAGAACGAACTTCCCCTCCCGCCACATTACGCTGAGCTCCGGAAGCTCTTACCAACGCGTCAACGAGTCGAAACCAACCAGCAACACGATTTCGCACCTACATACTTTCCCTCTCAAGCCACACGTCCAACAGCCACGGGCCTACCAGCGTTAAGCAAGGCCAAGTCGAAATAAACTAGCCCGACATGACGCACCGACATAGTTGACCGCTCCAAAAACTCGTCCAAAAATCCCGAAACGAAGCAAGTCGTACATCTGCGAGCAGGTCAACGATCTGGAATCGAAGCAGAACAGAACGGCGCACCGGTATAGGCGCTCGCTCCAGGTGCGTTCAACGGGCAGGAGGCGCTGGAGCATTATGACGACCTACCGACTCGTCAACCAATCGAATCCGAGGCCAACCAGAAATAAGAAAACGCACCAACATGGCCTCCCGTCATCCAGCGACCACGCAGGCGACTACGCGTTGAATGCCCTGCGGGGGAGTCGGCGACAGCGGCGATAAAGAGAGGAAACCACGTACGAACAGAGGTTTCCCATCTGAGGTTGGCAGCGTCGAAAACGGCGACGAACCGAGTCTACCAAATGGGCATCCTCCATCGCTCAACTACGCAGCGACTGTGTACGCATCGGCATGTTCAACTTGAATTCGGCGAGAGCAGAAATACGTACCAGCATTTCGATGCCGAATAACGAGTAAAGGAAACCGCACCGACATAGTCTCCCCGTTCGAGGCTAGCCAAGGCAAACACGACGAAGCTGGACGCAGAAGTTAGCGGGACCGAGTGTCGAGCTAAATAAGAACCGCGCACGATCTGCGCACGGCCAGCTATTAGTACGACCTCGTCAGTTGAATCCGAGAAGAGTGGGAAAGGGAATACATACGCGCATAGTTTCCCCCTCTGAATGCATATCCAAGAGCCCCAACGAATCAACCATTACGACGCAGTCTGAAAAGCGCCGACGAAAGGCGGCACAGCGTAGCAGCAGAGGTTCCTCTTCCTCCAAAAAGGACCTCCCAAATCTACCTGTCCAAAGTCAGTATCCCACCAATATAGCTTTAGAAGCGCGTACTGGTGTGGTTGCTCTCTCCAGGCACGCGTCCGAAAGTCACGCAACGACCAAGCATCCCGACGCGTACACACTGCAGCGCGTCAACGAGACCTGCGGTGCCAGGCGCGCATTACGACGCCCTGCGAAATGGTTAACGTCGGCATCGGACTTGGCAGCTAGCGTACGACCACAGGTTCCCCGGAATCTGGATGGACTCGTCAGCTAAAGCAGCAACGAAGGGAGAGCGACGTACCGGCTGGGCGCCGTGGCCGACGGTGAGTGCAAGGATTTGGACGCGGCGGAATCGACGAGCATAAGGGCGGCATTGACGAGTCGGAGCGGCGACGCGTAGCAGGAGAGCCAGCGCGACGGGCAGAGGAAGAGGAAGATATGAGGGAGATGGAGGGAGGAGAGAAGGAGCGAATGATGGGCTGTCGAAGGTGCGCGCTTCTTATATACCCGCGGCCGGATGCTGTGTGGCGCAAAGGATGTTGGGCAGATTTCAGGTTCGCTTACCATTGCGTAAATAAAAGATGCTAGATCTTGTGAATGGTTATGCGCACCTCTAAAGAGCTATATATGCCCAGACAGCTGCTGGTGAGTCGAATGCAACCCGTGCATTTGCGAAGGAGAGGGAGCAAGCCCAAAAAAGTCGAGTGGGTTTTCGAGTCAGAGTGCTGTAAGCCCGGAAATATGTTGACAGATGACCCTGTTGCTAGGGAACTGCCGCCGCTAGAAGCTGCCGCGCGTAGAACTTCCGTAGGATGAAACTCACCGTTTTATGCAATGTCGGCGGTTTGGGGCGCCCTGCGCGGTCTCGGGGCAGGCGAAGGGTGCGATATGTATCTTGGGATGTCCTCTGAGTGTTTAAAGCGCGTTTTAATGCGAATTGCGGCCAGGAAAGGCATGCAGCCTTTGTTAGCAGTGAGATAGGGGCTATCTCCCACGGTTCAATAGCTTCGAGCCCGTCGACAGGATTTTTTTCTGGGTGATTTTCCGAGTGTCTGCTGGAGTCGTTGGGCCCACTCAAGTGTCCAGAAAGTGGGGCGCTAAAAGGTGGCTGCGGAGCGCCAAAAAGTCGAACAAAAGGCAAATGCATCTAGAGATCCGGGGTAGTCAAGTTTTGAAGAACGCAGGACTTTACCACTACACTAGAAGAGTCATACTACCGTCGCTCCACTGTCTCCAAAGCGCTCCGTGACATCGGCTACCGTTACTGATGCAACCTGCGGCGAACTCGCATTCGACGTGCGGCGATGCATGCCCGCTGTCTGTGGGGCATTGAGGCTTGATGCGCGGCGTTTCAGGTGCGCAAGCGGGGACTTGACGTTCAACGTCACCGACAGCGGCGGAGAGCTTTGCATTCGCTGGATGTAACTACCGACATTCGAGCGCCGCAGCGGAGGCGTACGCTTTAATTTCAAGTGGCGCGTTAGTGAGGTGTCGAGGTTGGAGCACCCGCTCCCAAATCGACCACGCAAGCCCGCTCATCTCCAATGCGCGTCGAAGTGGATTTCGCCGTCGCAAGAGTACGATCACATCTGTTTTTCGAGAACTTGTCCTCCGCGCTAGGACTCCTTCACCCGCATTCTTCACCCGCATGGCTTCGGACCTACGGCCGACTTGATGTTGTTGGCCGCCAGTTGGCCGCGACCCCAAGACTCCGTTTACGACACCATATCCGCCGCGCCGTAGCGCCATTGGGGCTCCGCCGAAGTGATCACAATCACCGCCCGCTTCTCCCCACCATCACCGTTCCCGCAAGCCCTCCTCTGCACTCTCCAGCGCGGCTCCCGACGTCCTTGCGCGGCTTGTCAAGACTTCTGCTCGGTGCGCATGCGTTGAGCTGCTGTGCTTCCCGCGTTTGTTGATCAGCATTACAGCGGTTTTTGCTCTACGACCCGCAGCGGAGCGTTTCGTCCGCGCGTTATTCCGCCTGTGCACGGTGCGCCTTTTTTGCCTCTGCAAGCACGAAATTGACGCTCTTTTTTCCAGGTTTTGCCGCCGGAGGCGAGCGTTCCGCCCTCGCGTAGCAACAAGACGGCACCAGCGCCCTCGCTGGTGCCTTTCCTATATTCAAGCATTTTGTAGCTTGTCCGGTGCGTGCTCTGGGACCCACTTTTACTCCAAATTGACGGCCTTTTTCGCAGTGTTTTGCCGCCGGAGGCGAGCGTTCCGCCGTCCCGCAGAACAAGACAGCGCTAGCGCCTCCGCTGGCGCTTCCCCTGCTATATTCCCGCATTTTGGAGCTCCGCCAGTGCGTGCTCCGAAACCCCAATTTTTACCCAAAATTGACCGCTTTTTGACAGATTTTTGCCGCCGGAGGCGAAGGTCCCCGTCTCGCAAAGCATTTCTACGGCACCAGCGGTCCTGCTGGTGCTTCCCCGAGTACGCTGGACGAGACAGTACACATGCGGCGCCGGTTTCAAACTCGCGTATTTTAACGGAAGTTTTCGTTCTCCAGTTTTGGCGCTGGCGTATCAACGAGGGACTGCCAGTACGTGCTTGCAGCCTCATGGTTGACCTGTCTTACTGATCTTATTTCCAGCTGTCGACCGGCGGAGTGCTATCGGAATCAACGAATTATCCTCGTGGCCGGCTTTACCTCCCAAAGTCGATATCCAAACGGCCTTGACCCGGCGGAGCCAATGCGGAGCCCATGTAGTCGGAATCGGCTTTCTCGGGCCCGTGCTCTCGTCACCACCAGGCGCATATCTTGGCGCAGAAACTCTCGCAATTAACTGACCTTTTCCAAGGCCTCAACCGGCGGAGCCCAACGCTGCGCTCGCGGGGTCGAGACAGCGCATATTCCACATGTAACCGAGCTTTGTGCAAGCCTCAAACCCACCGCGAGACGCCGGCGGTCAGTTCCGTTTGGCCAGTTCATCGCCCAAGTCGACGGGGAAAAGGTGCGTTTCTGTTATGTGATGTTTGCGAACGCTGCTAAGTTGTCTCTGGCTGCTGCTCAGAATTGGCTAAACAGTTTGGCGCTGTGAGCAGGAACCACGCTGCTGCACTCTACAAGAAGCAACACCACGGTGAGCCCGTTTCCCAGTCACTTGTAACTAGGCTAATAAATGGACTTGCCCAGATTTCGGACTTGTACTTTGGCAGCCCAAGCCTCGCCCGAATGCCCGTGACAGCCGACCTCCCCACGCCCTGGCGCGCCGACGTTCGCGCGCCCCGACCAGCATCAGACGCGTCGACCTCGACGGGGGACGCGACAATTGGAGGCGGGATGGGACACAGGCTCGAGTTCAGAGGGTAGCTAGTAGTGTAGCAACACAAGGGCCGCGCTCGGCGGCTCCCTGGGGCTCTACCCAAGGGAGCGGTCGAGCGCGCCCCAATACCAAAACAGAGAAGGAGACGCAAGTCTTTGACACATCGCGTGGGAAAAATGGCGGTGCAGTAAAACGTGACCGCGGTACAAAGGTGCTCCGGACCCAACCCCCACTTCTCTCTCCCCGTCGTCAACGCCTGGGAGGAATGGTGCGCCTGGCCCTGGCCGCCCGACGCGCTCCCCCTGCTCTCGCACCTCTCCCTCGAACTTACCTTCGGCGCCCGCACCCTCCCGGCGGAGGAAATCGCCCGCATCGGCGACACCGTCCTCGGCCTCCTCCGCTCCTGCTGGCCCGCGCTCCGCGTGTGCGGCCTCCGCATCGACCAGCGCGAATCCGCGCCAAGCGTCGTCAAGCTCGCAGACTACTTCTCCGGCGCAGGCGAGACCCGCGTGCTGCTCTACCGCAACCGTGAGCCCTTCCAGATCCGCGAGGCCAATTCTCCATCCGAGAATCGGTTCTGGAGCGCGTTGGAAAAGGCGGCAAAGGAGCTGCTTGTGGATCCCACTGGTGCGTAACTTGTTTCTTGCGCGTCGTTATACTGAGCGGTTCTTCTTCAGCCCGCCGTATCCTGACAATTAACCCGGCCCCAACAGCCAGGGGACCCCACATTCGATGGTAGCGCATCTGTTGGTGGCGTTCTTCCTTTCTTCGAACCCGCGGAGGCCGCGCACACACGTTCTTATTCCCTGCATCCTCAAGACACTATCGCACTGTATTATCATACCAATGTGTACATTTTAGAACTTACCAGTAGCTTGCGGAAATAATGAGTCCATTCTATGTGCTCCTACAACAGTTTCTCTATCTCAGCCTTTGCTTCTGCATGAACAACTTCAACCGCCGGGCTGCTGTCAATCTACAGCTGGAATGAGACCGAGGTCGAGGAAAAGATGAAGCTCACCGTGATGAGGCGACCAAGCTGCTTATAGTGCTCGATTACGGGCATGGTCGTCTCGTGGTACGTGTCTGCTCGACGTTAAACGCGTAGTAGGATTCGGAGACCTGCAAAACTCACGGAAGCGCTTCTTGATGCTTTCAGCGTTGTCGTCTGCACGCCCGCTGGTCTTTCCGCGCTCGAGGAGGCGCTCCAACATCACTTTCTCCGTCGTCTCGAAGAACAACACAGACTCGGATTCGCAGACCTAACCGACGCGTTAGCAGTCTGCAATGAAATATAGAACAGAACGCACCGTCTCGTCAAACGCCAGAGCTTGGTCCATCTTGCGGGGAAAGCCGTCGATGAGGAACCGCCCACACCCGTCCTTCCATCCCTCGCCCGAGTTACCCTTTTGGAGCGCGGCGGATATCGCGTTTTCGAGCAGCTTAATGGTCACTTCCATGGGCACGATAATGCCCTCCTTGATGTGCGTCCTGATGAGTTCGCCGAATTCCGAGCCCTCGCGCTCTTGTTCTTCGCGCAGCAAGTCGCCCGCTAGACAAACGGTGGGCGATTTGGATTGGATTGGACGCGGACGTACCGGAGAGATGGCAGAATCCAAAGTCCTTGACGAGATACGCGCATTGGGTCCCCTTGCCTGAAGGGCGTCAACGAAGATCTGGCGGCGGTGCGGCGATTACCTGCACCGGGCCCTCCGAGAACAAAAACGACGGTGACCTTGCTGCGGTCGTATATGGGGCCGCTCGCAGGAGTGCTCTTGGTCGATGCGTTGCTTTGCGCGGGAGTGCTCATGGTCGGGGTTTCTGCGGTTGCTGCTGTTCTCTGCAGGAAATGAACACCAAGGAGCAGTTGAATGTGTATCGACGCGCCTGGACTTTATAACGAATGCGAAAGCAGCAAAGGATGTAGCGGCGAGAGCAGCGAGCACGAAAGGGTTCGGTGCAGACCCTTTCATGTGGCTGTGCTGGCGCCAGGCTGTTCTGCTCCTCCTCGTTCGGTCGACCTCCCGCATACTGCGACAGCTATCCTCGAAATACTAGGTTTTTCAAGTCTCTGCACTATCGACGCCGCCCTGCCGGATTGCAAGTCTGTCGGATCGACTTTTGACTTGACGAACTTGCCTCTAAAACCAACGTGCACTTTTACTGGCGACTTGGATTGAACCAACCTTCTCGAGGGAAGCAAGCCGTCTCATAGAACCAAATGGCTCAACTCTACTGCCTCCGCATGATACTTTACTCGGCACCTTTGGCGACTATCTTATATTCCTGGTCAGCCGTTGCAAACCAATGCTGCAGCCCGTACATGTCGTCGAGCAACTGTACATCTCCAGCGATAATTTGCGGCTGAACGTCATGGAACTTTCCATTGAAGACAATGCACTCTGAACCGACATCTCGACGTTCCATCTCGCGCTGGGAAAAACAAAGCGTAGCCGGCCGACCGCATTTGGCAACAGAAGGACAATGGTCCTCGACATTCGCTCGACGTATAAAAGCGCTGCCACTCCTACAACTCACTCACTTCTGCCCACTTGTCTCTACTCGCTTTCAGCTTCCCTCATCTACTCCGACTACACTCTCAAGTCCAAAACACAATGTGCGTTATCGTGCTGCTCACCCTTCGCTATCTAATACCACTACTAGCATGTCCAACTACTACAATACCGCGTATGGGCCTGGCGTCCAATCGTACAAACATGTTCCTCGCGTTAACCATCCCCTTGCGCCTTTCGCCCACAACCCTATTGGCGAAGGTCCCTTCGTGCCCCAGGTGCCGATCGAACGCCTTCCCAGCCCCAAGTCGGAGGATTACATTCGAGCGCCAGAGCAGCGGCGCGAGGATGCCGACGGTCGCCGCGACCGGACCTACTCTTCCACCAACGAACACTCGCGCAGCCGCACCGAGTCAACCAGGTCCAAATCGAGCCGCTCGCGCTCTAAGTCCAACCACACGTCCAGCCGCGTCCCCTACCCTTCCGACTCCGCCCCACCTATGCCACCTATGCCCATTATGCCGTCTATGCAACCCTATGCCCCTCACCACCACTCTTCTACCCGCGGCCGGACCAACCACCACGACGCGCCGCCGCTCACCATGGCGTTCTCCACTGACCAACACCAATACATCGACTCGAGCGCCGAACAGTTGTCGATCTTGCAAAAACCCGAGTCAACTTCCCACTATCCGAAGCGCAACACTGTCGAGCGGCGTCACTACCTCGACGAGCTTCTCGCTGACCCCACCGAGCACATCGAGCTTGAACATCGCTCGTACACGGACACTCCCGCCCCGGAGCTGTTTAAGAACCGCTTCCAGACTTCCAAGAAGGACAAGCGTCGTTCCCGGTCCGTTGGCGACCTTCGTTCTGCCGCTCAAGCTGTCCAGAGCTACGGGACCCCGGTCGTCGTCTCCCCGCAGCCGCGCCGCGCCGCCGCCGGGTATACCCAAGTCGAGCCAAACGTGGTCGAGGGCTACCACTCGCAGTCGACCACCCCCGTCTACCCTCTCCAAACCCCCTTCCTCTCCAGCACTCACAGCATCCCCAAAATCCGCCAACGCGAGCAGCTCCCGATCCCCGCCGCGCTCAACCTCGCGGCGACCAGCAACGGCTGCACCGGGCTCGGCGACAGCTTCAGCAACGTCCGCATCACGCCGCGCGACGGTGGGTACGCGTACGGCACGCACGCGCCCGTCGCCGAGTCGTACGACTACGAGCGCAACCGCCCGCGTGCGCCTGCGCCCCCGCAAGGAGTGTACACCAGCCTCCGCCACGCGCAGAGCACGGTCGACCTTTCCGACAAGGCGGAGCGGCGTCGGCGCAAGGAGGAGCGGAAGCGCGCGAAGGAGGCGTATGCCGCGCCGGCGTATGCGTATGTGCCCGAGTACACCCCGGCGGACCCGCAGCACCCGCTCCCGCCCCTCAACCACAGCGCAGCGCAGCGCTTTGGTGTCGTTCCCTGGGAACAGGGTCCCTACCGCGAGGCGGAGTACGCGTCGCCCCAGAAGGGCAACTTTGTGAAGCGCATGTTCAAGAAATCGTCTCAGTACTAGATGGTTGACGTTCTGTTGTTCTGTGGCTTGTTTGTCGTAGCTTTGTAGCGCATTCTATCCCGGCCAAGTATTTATCGTAGTCAGTAGTGTAGCCTTTGAATTCCATACAACTTGTACCAAGCGTTCTCTGAGCTCTACTTTTATGGCAGGTTGACAATTCCTTTGTCTCTTTCTCAGCCTCGACCGACTGTTCCTTCATTTTGATTGTGGCATTGTGAAGCTTGAGAGTTGGATAAGACTTTCAGCTAGCTTTTCTGTGGTCGGATCTAGTTTTGTTAACTGATAAGACATCGCGTCGAGAGAGAAAGTGGCGTTGATGGTCGCCATCATTCGGGACCCACAATGTTGAATCGCACCACGATACGAAAAACAGCCCGCCAGCTATACGGATTGAACTGATAAATCCTCTTCAGGCAGACTAAAGGTCCCCGATAACTACAATCGCATCAAAAGGGATCCCAGAAATGATTTTTATCCCAACACCGCCCATATGCGCACGAGCGCGCTTGAACTTTGGGTAGAAATCTCGGCTCGAGAAAAATTCGGCTGTTTTTCGGCCAAAAACACAAGGCGGGGACTCCCAAAATACTGCCACCGCACCTTTAGACCCCAGCTGCAGGACCAAATTTCGATAGGATTGGGTACAAGAGGCGGTCTAGTAATCCCAGATATGCTCGTTCATACGTGAAGCTGGCAGACGCGGAACTGCATCTGCCAACAAGCTAGCCAGCGGTATGAGCCTAGCCGTCCAGCCATGCTCCCAAATTAGCTCTCCATGCAAGGGCCAAACCTGCCTCTGCAAAACAGCCTTTGTAAGATAGCTACCACCAGTCCGTTCGAAGATCCCCGACCTACTTCCGGCAATCGTAGATTCATACCACCTCTACAGCCAATTGCAAGGCGCGAAAACGACAGTTGAACGTTGGGCGGCGGCAGCGCGACAGTCGCATCCACTTAGCCAAAAAAAAATTAGATTGGGCAAACTTGGAGCACCTATGTAGGCGCGGCGGTATTTAACGGCAGGATGCATGGGCGCCAGTTCAGACGTGCTTGACCTCAGCCAACACTCATCTCGCGCGCGCCCATATTCCGCGCATTTTACATCTCCCTTAATTCCGTTCCTTCTCTAAACGACGATGGCTGGTGAGCCCTCTTGCTGGATAGTCGGAAGCCCTCGCTAAGCTGGACGTCTACAGACCACAACGAGGATAAGAAGCAACAATCCCTCGGCGCGGAGATGGGTCGCCAGTACCTCGTCAAGGGCGCCGGCGAGGCCGGGAAGCAAACCGTCGAATACGTCTCCGAAAACCGGGATCAGCTTTTGGAAGAGGCGCAGGCCCAAACGGAGGATTTGCGTGCGCAGATTGGCGAGCAGGCAGAGCAAGCCAAGGCTGCCATCGACGAGAAGCGGGCGCAGGCGGAGGAGGAGATCGAGGCAAGAAAGCAGCAGGCGCAGGATGAGATTGACGCGCGCAAGAAACAGGCGCAAGACGAGATGGATGCGCGTAAGAAGCAGGCGCAGGATGCGATGGACGAGGCGAAGGATGTGCATTTCTTTGTTTATGAGAGGTTGTGTGCGTTCTTACCCGTCGCCAGAATCTCTGGGGAAATCTCTGCAAGTGCTTCTCGTAGTCGTGGCCGCCAGTTGTGTTTACTCAAAAGTTGTAATATACCCGCGATAATTGTCCAAGCGCATTTTAGTCTTTTTCAATAGAATTTCTGGGCCAGTCCCAAAGTCTGAGATTCGCTCGAGCCTCTCGTCCACGCTTTCTTCCACTGCAAGCTGTTCTCGGCGTCATTTGCTAGTCTTCAAGGTGTATTTGAATTTGAAAAGGAAAAGAACGTCGATGTCTGAGCCGCCAGAAGCTCGGATTGTCCCGCAATCTAATTGGGGACCAAGGGCGAAAGATGAAGAAGCACGCTGTCTCCGTCGGCGAAAGATCTTTAGGGCATGGACTAAGTCGTATTTAAAACTGTGTTTCATGACCGGAGTCTAGAGAATCGAGAGACAAAAATATCAGTAGCGGGCTCAAGCTCGAGGAAGGAGAAGACTCGGACCTTTTAGAATCCACGACAAATAATGCTCCCGCTCATATATGCTCGGCAGAAGGGAGATGCTATAGAGGAGATTATGCGCGTTCTGCGAATATTTAGAGCGTATCGGAGCTTCTCGAGGATTTTAGGTTCGAGCCGCTATTTGGATGTCTACCCAGTCTGTCAGCCGCGGTCTATGGCCGGGTATGTCCACCGGGGAGATGATATTTCTAGTGAGAAGCCAAGCTCAGACTGTGTGTTTTGAGCCGGTACAGGGCACGATGTTCTCCAAGGCCGGAATTTAGTCGGACATCCGAGTAGTCCGTTTCTTGACTCGGGTTTCAGGTACCGAGCGCCTTCAAGTTGGTATTGGCGCAGCGCGTACATAATATGGACGCGACCCCGTCGCATCAGTCGAGTTTCGTTCGAGGCCGCGCGGAGAGAACATCGGTGAGTGATAGTTGAACTGTTGGGGTCGGTCACGGTGGTTGAGCTGGAAAAGAGGCTAGGTCTCCTGGGAAGCCATCTTAGATTGCTAGAAGTGCGCTTGGACGAGGAGGATTGAGATCTGAGGCCGAGATCATGGCGGTCGAGTCGAACAAAAGGAATGGCGTGACGTTCGAGGCTACTTCCTTTCAACGACCACAACCATCTCACCTCCGTTGATATCGCGTCTCGCGTGTGCCTTGCCCGCATCTGAATGAGTGTGCTACACTCCTGCGTTCCGCGGTTTACAGCCGATAGCTCGCGCCACGCGATATGCTAAAAATCCCCTGTTTGGAGCCGTACGCATCCCCAAATAATGGCAAATTCTCCCAGAAAACCGGGCTACAACGACATACCGACTCCTCGGCATCACGTCCACTAGTAGCTAGCTCTGCAGAAGAGTACGAGGACTATATGTCTTTCGGCCAACTTCGCCGCACTCATCGACACTCAATCTACAATCTTCCTGTCTCGTCTCGGTCGCCACTTCGCAGGCTTGTCAGCACGGCCCAAGCCCGAGCGAAGCCAGAGAGGTTTCAAAGGCGACGGGTAGGCGTTCCTGGAAGGACGCCAACTCCCCGGACAATGGCTTTTGCTTCCTGGCGTCGAGCACTCGGCACATTCGTCCTCTGCGCATTCTGGGCTGCTCGAACGAGCGCAGCACTCTTCCCTATTCTGGCTTCTAACAATACGCAGGCGGCGCACCATGCTTGTAACGAGCTCAAGGTTACCCTCGGTGCTTCCATCGTCCAGTCATCCGGACCGGACTACGACTATGCCGCAAGCAACGCCTGGAACTTGGAGAACGCCGAATACACCCCGACGTGCATCGTATTCCCCAGCACCAGCGCCGATGTCCAAACTGCCATGAACGCGATCTTCCGCGCTCGGTCTGCGTATGCTGTTCAAGCAGGCTCTCATAGCGCGATGAAGGGTTGGAACACGTACGCTAAACGCTACAGTATCTTTTGGAAAACCAAGTACTGACGGCCAACTCAGCGTGCAGGATGGCGTCCTGATTATCTTTTCGAACATGCAGAATATCTCGTACGACGCGGTCGCGGATGCGATTACTTTAGAGCCTGGAGTCCACTGGCACGACGCGTACGTTGCGCTCGAACCATATGGCGTCGCTCCCGTCGGAGGTTCGTCTAAGTTTCCTTTTAGAGTGGTCCTTCTTTGTCCTGAGCTTCTTCCCGTACAGGTCGCGTCGGGTAAGTTCACGATCGGGCTTTGCCTTTGCGGAAATCTTATGACCGTCCAGCGACGTCGGGACTGGACTGCTCCTCGGGGGCGGTCTTTCGTGGCTGAGCCCCGCGCACGGATACGCCTGCGATATGTTCAAGTCCCTGGATGTCGTCCTCGTGAACGGGACGCTTGTTACCGCCACGGCGACCAACCAGCACGCGGACCTCTTCCGCGCGCTCAAGGGTGCCGGGAACAGGCTGGGGATCGTAACACGCTACGAACTGTATCCGGTGCACACAGGCACCAACGATGTCAAGGAGTGGTTTGGCGGCACGCTGGGATTTGGTGGGGACGCCGAGGCACTGTTGAACGCCACGGCCAAATTCACGAGGGAGGTGAACGATCCGAATGCGGGTACGTGCGGCGCGCGGCGCTGGACAGCGCGTAGATTGCGTGCTGACGCGGGTTGTAGTTCTACTCATGACCTTTGGGAACGCATTCAGCGGCGGAGTCAACGCGCCGCAGTACTTTCTCTGGGTGTTCTACAAAGGCGCCGCCGATGTGTTTGAGGATATCTTCAGCGACTTTCTCGCCATTCCGAGGTTCTACTCGGACCTCGGTTCGCGCAGCTACCTTGAGGTGGCCAAGACGCTGGGCCTCGCGGATACCCGCGGCAATATTCAACATTTTGGAGCATCGGCCCTGATCGGGGACGAGGCGCTCTTCAACGATGCGTTTGCCCACTGGACAGACTTTATCGAGGCGTACTCGGAGTACTTCGAGTCGACGGTACTTGCCTTTACCCCAATCCCCACAACACAGATCCAGGCCGGGGTAGCGCGGGGCGGAAATATTATCGCGCCGCCGACTGGACAGTTCGCTGCCGTGCAGATCTACGAGACGTACGACAAGAGCGTGCGCGAAATCCCAAGCGAGGTGTCTGATGCGCTCGATGTGCTGTTTTCACAGTGAGAGGGTGCTCAGCCGCTATTCACTTCTATACTGACTCGTGGATTCCGTAGAATTCCTCCTTCGCCAGGACTGCCTCTCTGTAAGTCTTATCGTTCCGGACCATGGGGCTGCTAATGGGACGCCACAGACCTCAATGAATGCGACCCCAGACAAAATGTCTTTGCAAGCTATGGGAATTTAGCTGATCTGCAGGCAACATATGCAAAGTACGATCCGTTCAGGTGGGCGAGATCCGAATTCACGCGGCCGTACTGTCGCTCAAGCGCCCAATTCTGCTCGTAGATTCAACGTGCAGTATACGCAAGGTCCGGCGGGGTTGTAGTGGCGCAATGATAATTTATTAGAGTAAATAAAGGGTTCCGGAGCTCGCTGGGACGATGCTGGGTTGGGTAGCGGGCCTTGGGTAGTGACATGTTACCGCATGAATAGCGCGTGGAACATATTTGGTCCCGTTCCTTATTGTGGGTCAGCAGACCCTGGTCGGCGGTAGAGAAGCTGATGGGATATAGTTTGCGACCTTCCTAGAGTGTAAAAAGTGGTCCTAGGTGGCTAGAAAGTCCTCCTTTCTCCTGAAAAAAATGGCTAGAAAAGCAGTGTACCTGTGGCGCAGGTAAGGTCCGGGTAGCGACAACCTCGCGCCGGTGGGGCCCCACATACGTAGATATCCCCAGGCATTTCATGCGGTTGATAGATCAATATGAAAAGCCGATCTCCGGAGAGACTTAAATGTGGAGTAACGCGACCCACTCGGTCTCTCTCTCCCCCCCACCATGAGCCTCAACGAGAAAGAGAAGGCTGACTCCGCCAGCGTCTCCCACCACGAGAACGACAACACCGTCGCTGCGGTCAACCTCGTTGAGAACCCTCTCAAGGTTCGTCTCTTCTCGTGACCAGCTTCGAAAAGTTTTTCATTTTTTTTCCTAGCGCGGAAGCAGAGAATCAACCGTCGCCGACGCCGAGGCATGGGCTGAGGCTAACGGGCTCAAGGAGCAGGCTGCCCTCATCGGTCGCGCCGCCCTCGTCGCCCGTGAAGGCGACCGATTCGAGACCATCGACGAGCTGACCGCCGACGAGCGCGCAGCGCTTATCTATGAACGCGACCATAAATGGCACGGCCCCAAGATGCTTTGGTACTCCATCGGCCTGTGCGCTATCGGCGCGGCTACCCAGGTCTGTATTCGTCGGGATCGTGGCAAATGTACTCACGTTGCCGCAGGGTTGGGATCAAACTGGCAGCAACGGCGCCAACCTCAGTTTCCCCCACGTACGCTCTTTCTACTGCTGCAGTCTCGCGTCTCATCTTTCTAGGAATTCGGCATCGACAACCCTGGTCGCGATGAGTGGATCGTTGGTCTGGTTAACGCGATTATCTTCTTGACCGCCGGTTTGATGTGCGCCCTCTTTTACTCAGCAGTCGTCTGTTCTCTGACAGTCTCGCAGCGGCGCGTTCATTGTCGACCCTCTCAACAAATACTTCGGTGTATGTGACCTTGTTTGCTTCTCACCCCCCGTTCCTAATGCGCCCTCCAGCGACGTGGCGAAATCTTCATTACCGCCTGCTGCCTGACCGCGACTCCTATCGGCTCCGCCTTCACACACTCATGGGAAGCACTCTTCGCCGTTCGCTTCATCATGGGCATCGGAATCGGTGCCAAGAACGCGACTGTCCCCATCTACTCTGCTGAGATGGCGCCTGCACGCATTCGTGGCGCCCTTGTCATGTTCTGGCAGCTCTGGGTCGTCATCGGCATCTTCTGCGGCTTTGCGGCCAACGTCATCGTCAAGGACGTCCCTAATATCGCGTGGCGCCTCCAGCTTGGTTCGGCGTTCATCCCTTCTTTCATTCTCATGCTCGGCATTTGGTTCTGCCCGGAGAGTCCTAGGTATGAGCTGATCCCAGCGTTGAGCGCACCATCTAACAAACCTCAGGTGGCTCATGAAGAACGGAAAGAACGCGAAGGGCTTCCAGTCTATGTGCCGTCTCCGCTCCCACCCCATCATCGCAGCCCGCGACTACTACTACTCGCACATCCTCTACCACGAAGAGCTCCGCCACGCCCAGGGCTCCAACTACTTTACGCGTCTCCGTGACTGCTTCACCGTTCCTCGCATCCGCCGCGGAAACTACGGTGCCTCGACCGTCATGCTTGCCCAGCAGATGTGCGGTATCAACAGTGCGTCTTGCTTCCTTGTCTAATGACCCATTGCTAACGCGCCGCAGTCATCTCGTTCTACAGCTCGACCATCTTCACTGATGTCGGCTACACCTCGACGCAAGCGCTCTATGCCTCGCTCGGTTACGGCGCCGTCCAGGTCGTGTTCACGATCCCCACCCTCTTCCTCATTGACACCAAGGGTCGTCGCACATTGTGTGTACCATTGTCTTTTTATGCCTCCGTCCCTTCTGACGCTCATAGGTGCTTAATTACCTTCCCGCTCATGTGCATCTTCCTGCTCGCTGCTGGTCTGTCGCTTCTCAACCACGAGGGTTCGCGCGGCGCGCAGATCGGTCCCGTCGTCTTGTGAGCAATTCCTCCTTCGCTTTCGTCCGACCCGCAACTAACTAGCTCTGTTCAGGTTCGTGTACCTCTTCACGATCATGTACTCCCTCGGCGAAGGCCCTGTCGCGTTCCAATACTCGGCTGAGGTCTTCCCCACGATCCACCGTGAGCAGGGCATGGCCTGGGCCGTTTGCATCAACAACACGTACGTCGTCGAGTGCAATAATGTTCTGTATCTAACGTCGTTTGCAGCTTCGCTGGTGTCCTCGGCTTGACCTTCCCTCGCATGAAGACGGTCATGACTCCGACTGGTGCTTTCGGGTTCTACGCCGGCCTCAACCTCATCGCCTGGGGCATGATCGTGCGTGCCACATTATCGTCTCTCTCAACACCCACTAACCTCTCCGCAGTTCTGCTTCGTCCGCGAGACGAAGGAGCTCACCCTCGAGGAAATCGACCGTACGTCCTCCCGTCCTTCTCCTTCCTTCCTCGTCCCCAACTCACCCACCCGCAGAGGTCTTCTCGATCCCAACCTCCGAGTACATCGCGTACGAGTCCAAAGTGTGGCTCCCGTGGTTCATCAAGCGCTACATCTTCCTGCAAAACGTCCCCAAGCCCCCGCCGATCATCGAGAAGGACGACATTGCGGTCATTGTCAAGGAGGCGACGAAGCAGTAAGCGTTGCGAGGAGGCGTTTGGTGTCTATAATAGTTACGAGTCGTATGTGCCCGGCTCGTCCCGACGAGGCGGGCGACGAACAAAAAGTATGTGATGAACGTGTGTGTGTGGAATGGAATTGGCGGCCTAGTCCCGTCTTGTTTGACCGTTGAATTCCTTGTGAAGTCCGACCAACGAATGGCGAGGTCAGTAGGTTATGATTGAACGCTTGAACTCGAGTTAGCCCACTCGCTCAGATCTCAAGACGCGACGCGGAGGTCTGCTTGTACTTGAGGACGTTTTTCGCTTACACGCAACCGCGCGCACCCCCGCGAGTCCGACAAAGAAAGACGCGGGAACAGAACCGGGATCCTACCACAAAGTGTACCGCAAAACAACAGAAACCAATGTCCGCCAAACATGCATAAGCATTCTAAACCATAAACAAAGAAAGTGAAGGATGTATTGACGCCTCTTTTCCGCAAGTTCATGAACCCCGCCTCCATGGCTCATCGCTGGCTAGCAGTCTATCCAAAAGTCAAAATACACCCTAAACAACACAAAACACAACTCACAAGCTGTTCTATAAGCCTCCGATCCGCCTCCGACAAGCTACTAAGCTGCTCGGGGCTTAGGTGCGCCAACGCGGCAATCGTTTGCTGCAAAACACCATCCGGCATTAGCATCATCAAGTACAAACAGAATGCGAATGCGGAAGAACGTGGTACGAACCTGCATCTCGGCCTGCGACTGAACGGGGGGAGGGGGCTGGCCGTATCCTGCAGGACCTGGCGGAGCCTGCGGTTGCATCATATGCGCCGCCGGTGGTGGCGCGCCGTAGCCTGGCATCGGTGGCGGAGGCGGAGGCGTTGGACGCGCCATAGCCGGGGGACGATTGTAGTAGCCCTGTTGTTGCGGCTGCTGCTGTTGCTGCATCATGTACGATTGCGGCGGAAGGGGCGTCGGCTGTGGGGGCATACCGGGATGGCCGTACATTGGCGCTGGTGGCGGCATGGACTGGCTGGGCGGGCGCGACGGGCCGGCTGGCGGGGGATACCCTGCACTGGGACCCGGATATGACTGTCGCTGGAGAGGGAACGATGCTGGCGGACCTCCACTACCATACCCAGCCGGTGGTCCCGACGATGGCAGAGCGTTGCCGTTTTGCGGCTTGCGGCCTCGCTGCTCCGCCTGCGCTCTCATGGTTTCCAGGACATCTGCGGGGATCATGTTGGACAGACACATGCCCATGAACGCGGCATAGGCGACTTGAGGGTTGTGGCGGAGGAACACGAGCGCTTGTTTTGGGTGGGTGAACGTGAAAGCCTGAAGGTGCTGTTGAATTACTGTGCCGGAGGTTGTTCACACCAGATCTACCTTGAGCTGGGCGAGAATCTCGAGCGCTTCTTTCGGGTCGAGTCGTGTTGAGATGAAGGTGGTGATTGCGTTCTCGGCGGTTTCGCCAGGCAACAGCGGTTTGCCGGGAGGTACGGACGCAAGGATATCAGACCCATCGCTGGCTCCACGGCCTCGACTTTCACCACCATCCACAATCTCGCCGCGCACAGTCGTTTTTCCTTCGAGGAACGGGTCGGAATCGGCCAAGTCGATGCGAAGCGGACGGCCATTCACGCTGTAGCCATGGAGGTTTCGAACGGCGGATGCAGCGGTCGCATGGTCTTAGTGAACAGAATCACACAAGAAAGAACAAATTCGGTCCGTCGGTCAGATGCGTTCGAGGTAGATACGGGACAGAAAGAAAAAGATATACCGGCAAATTCGCAGAAACCGTAGCCCTTGGGCTTCTCGGTTTCGCGATCGTACACGAGTCTGAGTGGGCGTCACTTGGGTGGAGCAGAACAAGCGAGCCGCACACCTCAACGCAACGACGTGGCCGACCGTTTTGAAGACTTGTACCAACGCATCCTCACCGATATTGTAAGGAACATTTCCGACTACAAGGATGAGGGGGAACGCGAGAGAGGAAGAGCCAGCACTCACCAAATACGACGTGGCTCATGTTGGTGGTAAGACGAAAGCCGGGTTGATGGCCTCACACTGGCTTGACCTCGAACTTTCTGGACGACGTCCTGGGCACCTCTCTCGAAGCATCCAGTGTCCTCTCTGCTGTACTCATCGGTGCTCCTGGGCCACGTAGACGCTGGCCATGACGGCCTCGCCGAGAAATCTCGCATCACTAATTCCGCCTTCGCCGCCGCAATGCCCGACGCTCGACTCAGATTGCCTATTGTCTCCGCAGCGCAGCAGCCGAACCACCGCCACGAACCCTCTGTCGCCACCTGAGTGGAAATGCTGAGAAAGCTGAACGCGCGTCCGATTTTGGCGGATGACTCGATGTTAGTCGTCGGATCTATCCGCGCCCTATAAAAGGCTCCTGCTTTCCAATTGCTTTGTCTTTCTCGTTCATGCCCTCCAACTCTGCCCAAACAATGACTCCCTCCGCCGCCACTTCCGCCGATGCTCATGTTGGCCGTCTCCTTGCTATCGAAACCGCCATTCGCTCTGGTCGGGTCCGATTGGTCTCGACTGTTACTCCAGACACGGTATTCAAGCCTCGGTACGCCGGCTTCGTACTTTCAAAGAAAACGTGGTGCTAACGGCCCTACAGGATGGAATACTACGACAACCCGCAGTCCGACTTTGTCTACATGATCTTCGAAGTTCCTGGTGTCCAGTCCTCCGAGATCACAATAAATTGCTCAGACGGAAAGCTCACCGTCGGTGGCAAGCGTGTGGCCAAAGTTCCCATCCGCAACCGCAATCGCGACCGCTCGCAGCGGGGACAGGAATCCATGGACGTTGACAGCAACGTGTACGCGTCCAGCTCGCAGGCCCGCGATTCCAACATCTTCCGCGTTCAGGAGCTGCGCTACGGAGAGTTTAGGCGTATCGTCCCCATCCCTGCTGCAGTCCAAGTGAGTTTTATGCAGTCCATCCCCGTCTCTCGTTGGTCTTATCGCTGTCCAAGACCTCTTCCACTCCCATCGTTTGTAAGACTCGTGCTGACTTACTTTCTTTCTAGGCCATCGACATCGAAGCTGCGGTCACTGACGGCATGCTCACCATCTCGTATCCTCGCGTTCCCGCCTCGGCTCCGAACCCAGTCGCTGCTAGCGCGAATGCGGACATCTCGACAGTCGACGGGACACCCGAGCCGGAGGCTATCGCTGCGACTTCCTTCCAGCGCCCGACTTCGTCGATGCGCACTATCCCTGGACCTCCGCTCACTGGACGCGCGACCCGTTCGCATGCCCAGCGCCGGTCCTAAACCGCACGTATCATGGCTCCCTATTTCGCTTTGTGCTTCCTGCTCGATCGTGCCCCGTCTCACTACGATTTTGCCGTCGGACGATGTCTGTCTTTACAGCTTCTCCGTTTTGTCACCCCAACTCCTTCCTATTGGTCGTCCGTCTTGTACTTTTGGGTTACTGTAGCCAATATGCACGCTTATGGTACTCTCTCAAAGTCAGAAATAATTGTATCACAACCCCCACTCTGCGAGCGGCGTCTTGACGCGCGCCAATCCGCCTCGTTTGTGCCCCAGTTCGCCTAAAGGCCGCCAGATAGGCCAAAAAGCCGCAGGTGGCTCCATAAGATGTCGTCGAGCAGCTCACCTGAGCTGTAGAGATACATTTGTCTTAGGCGCGTATCTTGCCTCGTTGTTTGCTTCGGGAGCCATAGGGCATCAAACAAGCTCTCGAGTTGCTAAAGTTCAAGCTGCGCACTCACACTGCTGTTAAATCCACCACGTTGCGTTGACCCTGCAGCTTTGAGAACCCTCCAAGCTGGACTAGTCACTGTCTCCGCACGCTTCCGAAGCTCAATGCTGGATCCCAATTTGGAATCTGGCGGTGATTCGTTCGATTGACAGCTCTCCGCTTTCTCTCGACGTCGATGTCGCAGAGCAACTACATCCAAGTCCGTCGCAGCACCACTCACCGCACCGGAATCGCGTGATAACACCCCTTTGCAGCTAGAGAAGCTCGGCGAAGGGACCTACGCGACGGTCTACAAGGTAACACCACAGCAGTTGTGTTGTGGGCGCCGCCACACGCTGACCTTTGACCAGGGCCGCTCCAAGACGACCAACGAAATCGTAGCGCTCAAGGAAATCAACCTCGATCCAGAGGAGGGCACCCCGTCCACCGCCATCCGCGAGATCTCGTTGCTCAAGGAACTCAAGCATGTCAACGTCCTGCGCCTGCACGACGTGATTCACTCCGAGGCCAAGCTGGTTCTGGTCTTCGAGTTCTGTGAGCAAGACTTGAAGCGCTATATGGACCAGCACGGCGTCCGCGGCGCGCTCGACCTCAATATCGTCCGCAACTTTATGTTCCAGCTCTTGAAGGGAACACATTTCTGCCACGAGAACCAAGGTGCGCTCCTTTGCTTCCTGGTTCAGCGTACTCTAATGACTCAATAGTTCTGCACCGGGATCTGAAACCACAAGTACGGGAATATCTCCGCCGTTGTTGGCCGTTTTAATCCGAATCTCAGAATCTCTTGATAAACCGCAAGGGAGAGCTGAAACTGGGAGATTTTGGCCTGGCGCGCGCGTTCGGCGTTCCCGTCAACACGTTTTCGAATGAGGTAGACAGTGGCCACGCGTCTTTACAGCTTGCTGACGCCGCCAAGGTCGTAACGCTATGGTACCGCGCGCCGGACGTGCTTCTCGGCTCGCGCACGTACAGCACATCCATCGACATCTGGTCTTGCGGGTGTATATTCGCGGAGATGATAACGGGAATGCCGCTATTCCGCGGCAAAGAGAACCAAGACCAGCTGTTGCAGATAATGCGTGTCTTGGGCACTCCCTCGCACCAGCAATTTGCGAAGATGCTCAAAGACTCGGTTCGTTCTTTCCGCGCTTCGATTTTGAGCTAACATGCGTTTTAGCCCGAGATTGTTCTGAAGGAGTACCCGCCTCTCCCGAGAATACCCTTGTCGCAGGTTATCCCGAAGGCCCCGCCTCTCGGTACACCGTATTCTCTTTATTTTTCATCATCTAACATTCTAACTTGCAGCTATCGATCTCCTCGAGCGCCTGCTCAAATTCGACCCCGCAGAGCGCATCTCCGCGGCGGACGCGCTCAAACATCCCTACTTCACCGAATCCGCACCCTCGATGATGACGGCGAACGCGCCAATGTCGATGGCTCCGCCGCAGTTCACCTACCCTCACCCGGTGCAGCGCCAGCAGCAGCAGCAGTACGGGCAGCCGCAGGCGTATCCGCAGCAGTACGCGCACGGACACGGGCATGGACACCAGCAGCAGTTTGCGGGCCAGATGTACCCGCCGAGGCCGCCACAGACGCAGGCGCAGCAGCAGCAGCAGATGTACGCGCAGTATCAGCAGCAGCAGCAGCAGCAGCAAGCGCAACAGCAACACCAGTATGGGCAAGGGCCGATGCAGATGTAGAGCGAGCAAGTCGAAGTCGAAGCCGCATTGTTATGTATTTTTTTTGGTCTGTATTATTTACAACAAGCAACCATCCCAATACCAGAGAAACCGCAAAGAAGGAACTCTATCCGCAACACGGGAAGATCTTGGCCCAAGTCTATGTAGCAGATTAATCCTCTCTCAACAAACAAAGAAAAGAAAAAGCCAAACACACCTGCTTCGCCTTATCGAACTCCTCTTGCGCGCGCTCCTTCGCCGCATCGTACTCCTCCTCCACTTTCTCCCCAAGCTCCTCGTGGTTCTCCTTGACGTACTCCTCTGTGTGCTTGCCCGCGTTGGACGCGACGCCGCCGGCGTACTTTTTGCCGACGGTCTTTGCGAGCGAGTCTTCTTGCGGCCGCTGTTGCTGGTGCTGGTGCGCGCCGCCGCGCTCGTCAGAGTCTGTGGGAGGACAGTGAGCTATTACGCGGTCTTCAGAGGGTAGGGTATGGACGCACACATGTCGGGATGTGCGCCGGGCTGTTGTTGGTTGTAGTGCGACATGGTTGTGATAATGAGTGCAGGGATTTGAGGTGAGGGTTTGGAAGAGGCGCAGAGGCAGAAAGCCAAGGCTCTAGACTCGCCGATGTGCCTTATATACGGACAGACGGCGTCCCTGAATCAGGCGCAAAGGAGGCGTGAATCGGAATCGCATAAAGAAATTATTGCCCAATAGACGTTTGGTGGGATCATAAAGAGGCCGCGTCAAGCTAGGGACTCGACGTCGATGAGGCAGGTAAATTAATGCTGCTCGCGGTTGTGGTCTCTGCGCGCGAACCGAAAGTGCCGCGAATGAATCTGTCACTTGAACGCCGTTTGTTCTTCGATGAGATGTCGGGGCTAGGAGCCACAGAAATGCGTTTCGCAACAAGGGGCGTTCCGTGGAGTCGCTCCTATTAATAGTGCGCAAAAGATGCTGAAGGGCTGCAGAGGGGCAAATTTCCCCTCATCGCGATCTATTCTAACGAAAATTTGTGCAGGGCCTTACTGCTGCAGTTCCTTCCGAAAAGAAACACTCCAGATACTGGTCTACACCATGTTGTGCTACAGCCAGGTTGCCCGTCAGCGAACGGGCAGACATGGCCGTTATTTTCACTTCCCGGACGCGATTTTACGCGTCCAACAGGGTATAGAAGCTGTTAGGATGGCGAGATGGACGCGTTCCTCAGCCGTATTTGTGCGCAGAGCTGTAGATGCTGGTTGAGTTTGGCCGAAGGTTCTCGCAAGCCGATCTCACACGTTACCGTCTCCGCATTTTGGCAGCACCGCTCCAAGAATGCTGTTACCTGCATTTTACCCTCCTACCACCCCCACTCTCCTTTGCAAATGGCCGAAGAACTAGGTGCTGCCTGCTGTGGTCTTTGCGGTTCGTCCCCCGTCGCGCGTTCATGGCAGTCCAGAGGTTGAGCTGATCCCGAGCAGGCCTCTGCGGATTCGCCGCCCTGTAAGAACACCTCCGTCTCCAACCGCCGTCCTGTCTTCTCACCACACCACACAGCGCAACTTGGTGCAACGGAACAGCCATCGGCGGACGAGGAGGACAAGGCTGCTGTGGCTCATGCTGCGCCAAGTCGTTTGACGAGGACGCATGGGAGAAGGACCTCGCCAAAGACAAGGCAAACCTACGTGACGGAGAGGTCGCCTCCGCCACCGCCGCTGCTCCTGCGACCGCTGCTCAACCAGGCCCTGCACCACGAATGGCATTCCCAATGCCCGACACAAGCGGCAGTCTTGGCTATCCCGCTGGCGCCCCAGGCTCAAAGCCACCAGCCTAGGCGGGTGCTCGTGGTGCGTCTATTGCTGGTCTAGGCGCGTCGATGTGCTAACCTCGATGTCCATTCACAGTAACTTTTGGATCGCTTTTTGTATATGCTGCATACCCAATCCGCGCATTGACTGCTGGTTTCACTTCTTCAGAGAACCGCTGAGAAACGCCGACCCCATGGGACCAGCGTCCCTACACAACTAAGCTAGCCATGCGTTCCTCCAGTCGGTTCGAGCGCAGGACAAGTCAGCTTGTGCCGCTGGTTGGTTGGAAGCGTCCGCCGGATTGCTGCCATCGGTCGCCCTCGGAAACCGGTAGGTATCGTTCATTGCTGCTCTGACGGCTCGAGGGTTCGCCTCATTTCTTTGCCGCCGCGGTTATCGCTTTCCGCCGAACATGCTTTAAGCTGCAGCTTATGTTCCAGGTCAGTTTGCCCCCATGTCGGGACCGCAGGTCGTGCGGGATCGCGGACATACGCTGGTCCCTTCAGGCTTGGGGAGGGCAACAGGACGAGCGAAGTATCGGCTTTGGACCGCGCTGGCATCGTCAAGGATGAGCAACTCGAGTCCGAATCCCTGACAAAGGTCCCCACTGCTCGCAACCACAAACGACTCGTTCAAGGTCTTCTTGCTCGACGACAAGGCCGACCTGAACGATGAGGATTACAAGCCCTGGCGTTCGGGCGCGGGCGGGTAGGAGAATTAAGCTGAAGACGAGGGATATGTTACGGTCCGCGTGGTGCGTTGCTACCGGTGTGCCAGGGGCGCGTATGGGTGTCGAAGAAATGGCAGGAGGAGGAGGAGCTCTAGCCTAAGCTACCGACGACCGGCAGAAAAACTTGCTCACAATTCCGGTAAATCTGAATCGCTCAAGTCGTTCCGTAAGCTCCGTAGTCCAAGTGGTCTGTACTGTGCCATCCAGTTTCAAGTTCAAGTTGAAGCCCTGCAAATTGCACGTATGTGACCTGGCGTGACAGCCAAATCGGACGCATTTTACGCGGTAATTAGACTAGCCTCCATAAAAGAGCGTCTTCAATGCATCCATCGGCTCGTTCAACGCGTAGAGACGCGTCGAAAAGCGTGTTATGTCCCACTATACAGACGAACCAACCAACGGATTAATCATCATTGACACTTGTCCTTGACGCCGACCAACATGCCACCAACCCACGAGACGCGAGGAACGCCCTCTTTCCCTGTTACAAACGAAGACGTCCGGCCGTTCCCTTCGCAGCCATACGCATAATCTCCGCACTAGTTTGTCAGACACACAAAATTCTCGACGCAGCAGCGGATGCCCAATTGCCTGAGCAAT
This sequence comes from Mycena kentingensis (nom. inval.), assembly GCA_014461125.1. Classification (NCBI taxonomy): domain Eukaryota; kingdom Fungi; phylum Basidiomycota; class Agaricomycetes; order Agaricales; family Mycenaceae; genus Mycena; species Mycena kentingensis (nom. inval.). The sequence goes on along the minus strand of JACAZG010000002.1, from coordinate 3,812,993 downwards.
TCGACCGCGACGGTGTGCGGATCGCCGATATGCGCCTGCGAGATAGCTGAATGGGCTCAAGCCAAGCACTGCGGCGTCATGTACAAGAACGACGGCATGATATGGACGAACACAAAACGCGATTAGACACGAAAAAGGACACGATGATACGTACAGTGTAGATAAGCATGGCAGACAAACTGTACTACAGTACCAGCCAAATAACAGGATATAAAAAAAAAAAAAAAAAAAAAAAAACAAGAACGACGAACTCTACGCCAGTGGCACGTTCTCAACATGCAGGCGGGCGTCGAGAGCGTTTGGATTTATGACAAGGACGACAACGACGGTTTTTCCTCGAGTCTCTCTTCTGGAATGACTCCAACAACGTGGTCAAGGAGGACCGCTACACTGAGGCGCAGTGGCAGCGGGCAGCGGACAAGTTAAGTTTCAAGGGAGCTCCGACTCGGAGATGGACTATCTCAATGGACTACATAGCGTACGTTTCTACGCGTTCTTCACGCTTCAATTTTGCTAACGCGTTCCTAGTCATATATTTGGTCAAGAGTGCTATCTTGCGAGCATTTACTATCTCTACTATACGCACTCACATCGTTCGAGCTCGGCGCTCAGCTTTCGAAGTCGGATCTCTGCCGCCGGGACTCGGAGTATTTGTGAGGTAGGGCCACGGACGTCGACAACGCAGGCAAGTCGGAATCGAAATGCAAACGGGTCCTGAATATGCGTGCTGGTATAACTATTAGTGCGTACGTGCTGATTTCATCTTCTCGAGCCCATTGAAGCCTGCTTCTGCAGCTAGAGAAGATAGTACAAGATAACAATACAATTAACATACTTCCTTTTCGCCTCTCAATAAACCCCATCCCCCGGGTCCAAAACCCCGTAATTGTGCATGAGGGACGACCACCGGTCGTCCATCGTCGGATTCAGATGCGCCGACGGCGGTCCGGGACCCACCGTGCTCGCATACTGCTCGTAATGCACGCCCGGCTGGATACCGTGCGTCTGTAGACCGGAGAGCACCGGGTCAGGTGCCTCGCGGAAGAGACCTTCCCAACTGTGCTGCTGCGTGGCGCGGGACGGCGGGGAGTCGTACGCGAGCGCGGAAAGGGAAAGCGGGAGCGAAGTTGAAGGCGGCTGTTGGAACGCAGCGAGTGGGGGCGGCGGGAGTGTCAACCCCGGAGTCGATGTATCTGGCGGCGGCGGCGCATTTGATGGGACGACCATCTGTGGGCGCAGCGTCGCCTGGCGCGACGGAGGGACGACCGTGTCCTGCCGAGACGGTCGTGGTTGCGGCTGCCGAGGAGGAGGAGCCTGATGCGCCTCCAACGGAGATTGTTGTTGCGGCGACCCAGTAGAGGCTGACGAGGGTGGCGTGCGGACGATGGGTTCTGCGCGTCCGCCAAACACAGTCAGCTCGTCGTCCTGTGCGACAGTGGGCGGTCCCTCCATCCCACTATATGTTTGGCGCGCGTGGTACGCCTTCATTAGCATGCTCTGCAATACCGGCTATCCCAAACTTAGTTCCAAGATGTTGCCAATGGGACGAAAAACTCACCAACGCCCTCGCCGCACGACTATTTGTCTGCGCGGCGTCGCGGAACATACCACAGGTACTCTGAAAGACCTCCCATGGCTCCGGTTCTAGCTTGCGCGCGTTGGCGTCCGCCTGGAGACTTGCGCCTCGTATCGCGACCGTCCCAACGACGACTGCGGCATTGAACGCAAAGCTCCAGATTCGCCACACGCGTGAAACGAGCTCTGGATTCTTATTAAATTGCTCGTACGTGTCGTTGAGGATATTGACGGCAGCTTGGTACGCGGCATAGATGCTCGGGGCGTATGGGCTAGAAAGCGGGGCGGCAGCATGCGAGATCATGACCTGAGCAAAGTAGGACCGATGCAGGAAGAGTAATGCTGTCGGATTAAGTTGTTAATATTAAGGAAACAATTTAAGGAAGATACGAACCGAGGTCGAGATAATGTCCCCGGACGAAACTAGAAACTTGGGTTAAGAAGGGCAACAAGAACGCGAAGCACATACTTCCTCATGGAGACAGCTGTACGCTCGTCGCCAAGATTCGGATCTGGTTGAGCCAGCTTCCGAATTTTTGCGTCGAGCTCCATTACCGTCTCGTATGTCGGCGCCTTGACGCCCAACATCGCCCTCACAATCAGCAGGTGAATCGACTGAGTGATATGATGTCCCCAGATGCCCACTAGTTTCCAGAGTCAATTCCTCAAGCAAATGAACGAGTTCGCGACGTACACCCGATGGGCGGTCCACCCCCGTTGAAATGAGCCTCTTCCTCCTCGGTCGGGATCTTGCAATCCACGTAAACCTGCAAAATCGACGGCGGTCGGCCCGTAATTAGGCTTTGCCACAAAACCGCTACGAGGAGATTCCAGAAGTAGGTGCGTCGTTCGTAGGCTTCGCGGCCCGAGAACCCCCACATGGACGGATCGATATCTGCGTTGCAAAGTAAGCTTTTCGCGGCCGTATTGTTGGGATCTGACGTACGCAACCCGACCTTATATTGTGCGATGAGAATATGCAGACGGACAAAGAGAGACCAGACATACTCGGAGCGCAACCTGGGAGGCAAGGTCGAGATAGATGTACGACGCTTCCAGATTGGCTTCTTTACCGCTAAGGCCATTGTAGATGCTCATGAGGTGCAGCGTCTGGGTGATGGTTGCCGACAGCGCGAGAAGGAGAAAGATAAACGGCGACAGTGAGTGGAAATATGGGAACCGAGAACTAAGGCACGGACCTTGACGGTAACGACGGACGGTTCGGTCAGAATACTCTGTAACCCGAGCGCCGCACGCGCTAGCCGGTAATAGTGCTGCGCCTCGAGATTATATGGCTGCTGACCAAGGTCTACCAGGGCACCCATGCCGAGGGTAACGAGCAGAACCGCGAGCTCGTGAGGGCCGTAGTTCACTGGCGTTGGAGTCTGTTTGTAGATCGCGGGAATGAGCTCGTCGAGCAGCTGACGCCGAGAGACGATGAGAAACATCCACGATAGGTGCTCCAAAAAGGTTTCGCAGAGGAAGATGGCCCGGTCGATAGATGGTAGGAATGCTTCGATCATCTCCTTGACGGGGCCCCGTTGTATCCCTGGAGGCATGAACGGGAAGAAACTGATGAATTGGTTGACCTCTGCAGGGAGGTACGAGGGATCGAGCTCGCGTAGAGAGAGCGGGGCAGACTTGGGGACCAGAGTAGCCTCGAGACCCTTCGCTTTCTGGGGCAAAGATAAGAACAAGAAAGTTTCGACGCGTAGAAACTTGCCAGTAGTAGACTCTGTAGATTCTGGATCACAATTAGCGCGACGGTGGCAACGAATACGCGCCTCAGCGCCGCCAGCGGGACCGAAGAAACGGGAGCCACCCTCGCCGTCCACATGCAGCGATCCTAGAGCATCCACGAGAGACGAGTCTTCTTCCGGCACAGGTTGCAGATTCAGCGTCGATTCATCGGGCGGCATTTCCTCTTCACTGTCCTCAGCTTCGGTATTGAGCAGCAGAGGGTGGGGTTTGTCGGAGCCCTGTAGGATTGCGATGGCGTCTTCGAGAGCATGCATCCTGGCTTGCATGCGCGCAAGCTTGGTGTGTAGATGGTCGGTCGCGGCCAGCACGAATCGACTTCCTTCCCCGGGCGGAATAGTGCCTGGGGAAGGTCAAGCACACCCTGAAGAGACGCGATGTACACACCATTTGGACAGAGAGCTGAGCACCCACTGGGATGGTTTCAGGACGCAAACGACACAAGGACAGAGCCAGAATGCACCGTTTCACGCAAGTTGCACATGGGATTTGGCGGTCGCACTTTATTTTCAGCCTTCGACACCTAAATGTTCACTGTATAAGCAAGCAGTCGGAATGAGCGAAAAAGACGTCCTCAGCACACGCAATTTGACCAAGTATTCGCTTTGAGGCCTTCGAGGGACCCTTTCCTTTGGCAGCGGAGCCGTCGAGGTCGAGGATAGAGGGACGCTCATACGGGGTGGGCGCCATCGGAGGTGGTGGTGGTCGGTCGTAACTTGCGCATCAGTAGCTGACATCTTCATATCTACTTCCGTCTCCTCGACACATTTTCCAGCTCAATTCACGCCGTCCTCCCCCACATCCACGCGTAATTATACTGTGTTCACCGTCACCGTCGTCTTCCTCGACGCCAGAGCCTCAAAACGCGTCGAGCACTTAAAAAATTAGCCGCCGCAGCGCGCATGCGCAGCAGATTCAGATTCCGCAGCACCGAGGATCGGTCACAAATGCTACCTTGCGCTCAGCGTGGCGAGTACTAATAGAGTGCGACACATACAAACAACTGATGGCAGACACAAAAATTCGCGAGTGCGACACAAATTATAGAGGCTACCACAACTTATGTGTCGCACTCATATACTAGTACACGCTTCGCATCAAGGCCGCTCCCCGGATGATGCTGCGAACCCTCCCTCGGACCACGACCACCACCATCGGCTGCGCCGCCGCCGCCGCCGTTTGGGCCAGGAGGCCTCGAGGGGGTTCTGGGGCTCGCCACGACCCGGGAGCCGAACCAAGTGGAAGAGATGCAGCAGGCTAGGGACGAGTACGTACAAGGTGCGCGACAGTGTTTGCCTCATCGCCGCAATGACTGATCATGAATGCGCGGCCTCTCACTGGCAGGTACGGGCCTCGGATTTGTGCTCTCCCCAGCCGAAGGAGGTCAGAGGCCTCCAAGGTGCGGCCAACGTCATTTTGCCTTCAATTACTGGCGCGTTGTTGGGCAGCTCTTCTGTAAGGCGCGAATGAGCGGATCCTGGGGATGGTATCCGCGTGGGACGGACGCGCCGGCGATCCGGTCCTTTAACTAGCTTGCATATTTGTGTGTGTAGATAGTACTTAGAGATCCGGGGGTGCAAAGTAGTCTTTCAATCTCGTGTTGCTGCTGCAGATCCGGATTCCCTTGCATCAGGAAACCTGCAGACCAGCCAAAGACTCATAGATTGCCAAAGCACACGAGCACCCGACTACTAGCTCATCGCGTCGATCCCACTCTTTTTTGTAGATGCGGCGGTTCTTTGGAGACGCCACTGTTCTTTGCATTTTAGCCGTCATCTGTCAGGTCAAGGCATATAAAAGGCGGGGTGTTGAATGTGACCACCGTCGCCGCTCTTTGCCTCTTCCCTCCATCTCCTGCCCATAACTTTCCTCCCTTCCCGCCGCCCGCCCCCGTACACACACTCCCCTCCCTTTCTCATTCTCTTCGGCCTCTTCTCTGCACAACGACGCATCGACAGCCTGGGCCGCGCCGGCAATACCGCGCCGCAGCATAGACGTCGACGGCCAGCGGGACTTGGTTGACGTCGACGGAGTTGGATTCAGGGATCATGGGCAGACCGACGGAGGGATGGACTGTCGGCGCCGCTGGGTATCTCTCTCTCTAGTACCCAACTAGTACCGCATGTATGTATGCAGATAAATCTGGGAATCTGGGAATGAGATCTCCGCGCCCGATGTTCGTACGCGTGTGAATGTAGCGGCTAACCATCCAAAGAATCAAAGATTCAAAAAACCCAAAGAATCGGCTAGCGCAAAGAGCACTAGAAGTGATTTCATAGAGACCGCAGGCCTTCAAAGAGGGGGTAGTTGCTATTCATCTTTGGCCTCTTTGGAGGTCTCCAAAGATAGGTTTGGGTTTCCTGATGTGGTGCATGCTCGGTCAACGTCAACGATCAAATGTGTCGCAGACAAAGAAAGTTGTGTCGAACATCGCTCGGGATGTGTCGCACTGTTCATTTTGTGTCGCACTCTTGAACTTTGTGTTGGCCATCAGTTGTTTGTAGGTGTCGCACTTTGTTGGTCCCGCAGCGTGGCCGCCTATAGAGCTCGTTTTTTTCTTGGATGCACTCGCTTTAAGAACTTGGAGGTCTACTTCTGCGGTCCTGATAACTGCGGGGCGATAGGAAAGCCTGTCCACTACAGTTCAGCAGTAAGTACCTTTTCACCTCATCTCGGACAACTGATGTCCGGAAATCCAATCTAATCTGGGAACTAGCTACACATGTAGGCGTCAAAGAGATCTACAATCTGACCTGCGGGGGCCTTGACCTGCACACGATCTACTAGATCGACATATTTCTGGCAGCAAGTACCACACCTACACGGGAAGCACCGGTGCGTATATTGTAGGAATTCCCGGTTGTCTTTGTTCTTGAGCTCATGAGCTCGCACCGTTTCGTATCGGGATCCTAGAACCCGACTAGTCCCTGTGCGGAAATACGAATTATGTCCGGGCTTATTGAGCGGCACCGTCGCCGTTGCGCGGACATGGGCGGGCGTAAAAACGGAACATTTATGGCCTCCTCTGTGTATAATACACTGCTGACAGCAGCACGGGCAAAGCTGATCTGCAGCCGCTCGAGACCGCGATAATCGAGTCCGGAGAACGCCCACACTGCCTTGTCGCGACATGCGAGGCCGTTGATGAGCTGCCGCAAATGAAGATCAGTCCTCCGTCGATTTACATCCGCAACTCTGTCTTCGACCGGCGGGAAGATCCCAACTCGAACCCCGCATGTTTTACAGGTGGTCGGTTCTATTGTAGAAGCCTCTTAGTCTTGAACAGTTTCGTCTTCATGCGGAGATAACTGGATGTTCCTGCTTCAGCTCATTTGGCCACCCGGATTTCGTGCGCCGGTCGTGTTTTTTCGAGGACGCGTATGGTGCCCGATGCATGTTTCGCTCATTCGTCCAAGCAACTAGCTGACAAGAACTGAGGTAGATCAGTTGAGCATCCTCTGCTTCTGGCGACTGTAACCTTGTAACGGAGGCAATGCCCGGTGATTGTTAGTTCGCCTTTGCCCTGATGGTGGGCGACCGTCGTTATAAAGAACACATCCGTTGCTGCTCTTCGCTTCAAAGCATCCTCTGCGTGCTTTCACCCCAACCGACCTTCGTTACCTTCACCAACTCTCGTTAACTGCATTTGACTGCACAGTTCCCGATACGCCGACAAAGACAAACGACATTTATCGCCCAGCTTCGATGTACTACGAAATGCCGCCCTCCCCAACGTCCTCGGCGTCCTCAGCGTCCTCCCTCTCGTCCGGATTCCCCCGGACTCCAACATCGCCGGAGTATCGCGCCACTGGACTCGCTATCCCCTCACTCCCTGACTATTCGGATGCGTTTGCGCCTAAAGTACAAAAGCCCAGTACGGCAGAGCGTCGGGCATCGCACAACGCGGTTGAGCGCGCGCGTAGGGAAACCCTCAACGCGCGTTTTCTTGTGCGTTCAACGTTCGTCCTAAGGATGATTTGCTGATTTTAGATCTGCGCCCACAGGATCTCGCAGCGCTCTTACCCAATCTGCGCCACCTTCGCCGTCCGAGCAAAAGCGCCATTGTGTCATCCTCTCTGGCACACGTCCGTGCAGCCCGTAGATACCGCGCCACCGCATCCCTCCAGCTCCGTGCCTTGTCTGCAGAATGCGATGCTCTCCGCCGGGAAGTCAACGCATGGCGCGCGCGCTCCGGTATGCGCGCCGTGGCGATTCCCATCCGCGACGACGCATTCGCGATGGTCCTCTCGGGCGAAGAGCCCGCTTTCGATCCCTTGGACCTCGATTGCGGTCTGGAGGACGAGGACGATGCGGAATTCTCGATGCTCCGCCGGCGTCGTTCGAGCGGTCCTCCGCCCGAAACTGCATGCGAAGGTCCGCTGCTCCTCTCCCACCCATACACTGCGCCCGTGCCTTCCCCATCACCGCAGGCGTCGACATCGGCCCCGACCTCGGTCCCCGAGCAGCTCGTCCACACTAGTACTCCCCCTCCAAACACCAATAAGTCGCGGCAGCACTCTGGCTCGCCGACGCCGATCGCCGCGGTCCCGACTAACGGCTTCCACTCGCAAGCGCCCGTGCCGGTCGTAGCTCCATTCGAAGCTCCCGCACCCGCTGCCATGGACGTCAACGCCGCTTATCTGCAGCAGCAGCAGAATGCCGCATGGGCGTATGCGGCCACCCATGGCCAGGCGGGCTGGTGATCGGCCAACTTCTCCCGTCTAAATCTGCCGCAGGTTATACCACCCTCACGTCTTGCATTTACTCATACCATCTGTTGTATACCCATCGTCTATACCACCGTAGATTGTATTCATAACTACCTCATCGCTATCCCAGTCCCTCATTGCATTGCATTTCGTGTACTTAGTGTACTCTATCGAGCCATTATTGCGGAATATACTCGCATTTGCTCGCTTCAAGGCTGCATTCACAGTGGATTCGCTATTCTCTGCGCGCAAACCTGCAAAGGTGCGCATCTACACGGTCTGACGCGTCAAACGCGTATTGTGTATTAGTCGTCTGCGGATCTGCGTGACCGCTCCCCATCACTGTACCATTGCTTGTCTCTGCCTTCCACGATGACCACAGATAGTATGTGCTACGCTGGATTGCTCGAGATATAGCTAATTCCGGCAGCAACTTGGTGGAGGACTGATTTAACAGAATTGACGACGGTGCTGCCCAAGTTCGAATTCAACAATACCGTTTCAATGGTCCGCCGTATCGAGGCTCTTCCGTCGAGTCTGGCCAAGCAATTGCTTTCCGTCTCTGGGCCTTGACCGAGTTCAGCCACCGTCTCCGGAAATGTTTCACGGATTGTCTGAGACCCGTCTAGCATATTTAACCCGTTCCTGAAGGTCTCCAAGTCTCTGTCTCCCTCAGCTTCGTACGACCTCTCACGAAATTTTACGACCACGATGATTGTCCCTCTCGTTGCCCTCTCCTTCTGCACCTCCGTCATGGCATCACCGTTCATCGTCCTCCCGGTGATACCTGCGCCGGCATCAGCCAAGCTAGACATCGCCATTGGGTCTGCATCCAGCCCAACCAAAGGCCTGGCACCTCCATCGGCGCACGAGCTCGCCGCCGTGGTAGCATCCCCCGCCTCTGCCTCCATCTCGTTTACCCCATCCCCATCCACCGTCCCAGACCTCCTCGCACTCACACCCAACTCAACCAACATCACCCCGTCGCTCGTCTCCACCGCCACCGCCGTGACGCAACAGGCCGCTAGCGTGCTCAGCTACATCGGCGCCGTCACGAGCATCCTCAGCCTCATCGCGACCGAGCTCGTCGAGAATTACATCCCGGTGCAGATCGTGGATAGGACGAATCGCGCTACGACGGCGCTCACGGCTGGCATCGGGAATCTTAGTGTTGTAGTGGCGGGGTTGGGGGCAAACAGTACGAACGGGGCGGGTGGCGTGGGGCCGGTAGATGCGGGCTTTCTGGCGCAGTATGTTGTTATGGTGGGTTTTGCATTTTCTTGTTCAAATAGGAAACTGAGCATCTTCAAGTTCGCGGGGCAGGTATCTCAGATTGGGCAACAGGTCCGTTGTTCGTTATTTTTCTATCTTGTTGTATTTATTGTTTTCCGCAGTTCGTACTGTTGGAAAACAGCACCGATTCCTTCAGGACGGCATTTCAATCGTCGCTCGGAAATCTCTCCAGCGCCATCCAGGTTATTCAACATCTACTTCCCACGATTTACTAACGAGGAGTAGAATTTCACTCTCATTTACGCCGGCTTCAGTGCAATGACCCTTGCCGGTTCAGCATCTCTGTTCAATGAAACAGCAGCGGCATTCTCCTAGTTGATTCTCCCTCCCTTGTGTCGCTTGGATTTTGTGATATTGGACACTTTGTCACTTTTTACAGTAGGTGTGCGAAAGATGTACTTGAGGTCGTATCTGCGATAGTAACTCACTAGTGGGCGTTCTGCTAAACTTTCTGGAGGGACGGACAAATCCACGCGCTCGCGACAGCGCTCTGCCACGGGGAGCGGTACGCACGCAGAGCTCTTAAGATGCAGGGCGGGGTGTTGAGCGAGGACAGCTCGAACTTAGGTTTTGCGGGACGCCGTTTTTCTGGATCGAGGCGAACTACTTGTATATTGTGAACGAGGATCGGTATACGGAGAAGGACTGGGACGTGCCGATGAGAGAGCTGCAGTTTACGGAGAGGCCCCGGACGTTTGGCTCCGGCCAACACATCGAATTCCATGCTAAATCCACACAGGGTGTTCTGGCTCGTCTAGCCATCAACTGTCAGGCAGACTCGGCAAACTGATGGCTGCTATTGTCCCATTGTGTGACCTTATTGTAACTTATACACTGAGAAAAGGAGACATGCCCTGGGGTATAAATTCTAACTTGACACAACTGGACCGCGCGCGGTGTAGATACAGAGCAAAAACATAATCGGGGGACTGCCAGACATGCGCGCGGTGGGCACGTTGACAGGTCATCGCACAAGGTGCAGCACCAGCTTGACGGAGGCCACCGCTCAGTGGGTGTCCATGTTTCCAATTTCACCGCGGATTTTATCTCTCCGCCATCCCAGGTGGACGGTGCGTGATCTCGGGGATGGTGTGGAATACCCTGGATGAGAGCGAGGAAGAAGGTTGTGGTGGTGGTGGTGGAGGAAGAAACCTGAGTGATCTGTAGACAATGCCCTGCACGGCACAATGGAGAATCAATCAATAACCATCAGCTTGCCCGGGCCGAGGATGCCTGACACTTGATGGCTAGACAGGCCAGAAAATCTCCACACAGGCAAACAATCACGTCCATCCCACAAAATCATCCAGACCCTCCCAAGGCGAGATCTCCAGCGTTTCCGAAGCCTCTGGCGGGTACAGCAGCCGCACATCCATATTGGCGTTCTCGCGATGTAGCCTCCCAAGCTCCTCCCCGACATCGAACAGCATCTCGCGTCCCCAATGCACAACGAGGCGGCGCAGCGTCGCAGCCGCCGCGTTCCCGACCATCCGAGTACGCACGAGCTCCATCAGGTTGAGCTCGGTGAACGACGCGCAGTGTCGGAAGACGAGTGCTTCGAGCGCGGGACAGCAGAATCCCCCGGTGGGGAGAAAGAGGGACAGCACCTCCTTGTCGACGATGCTGCGCGACATCGGCCAGCTTGCGTTGCCCCAGGCTTCATAGAGTTCCAGTACGCGCAGTCCGGCTGGAAGCGCGCGGATGAACTCGAGGAGGGACGCCTGGGAGGCGAAGAGGTCCGAGTCAATTTCACAGTAGAGCAGCTTCGGGGAGGAGAAGATTAACGCTGCGAGCGGCGCAGGTGATCGCGTGCCGATTGTATTCCATACTTCTGAACGAGTCGCGTGCATGCTGCAGCGGAAGTCGCGGAGATGTGGGAGAACGAGCGCCTTGGAGAGGTAGTTCAGGCTCACTGGGGAGTCCCCGACAAAAGTCATAAGCAGAGTTTGGATCGTTTCCTGTTTCACTACTGTTGACGGAGGGACCGGCACTGACGCTGGTCCGAGCGGGTGCTCCATGTCGATAGTATCGTCCACCCAAATCCGACAAATTTCGAGTCGAGCGCATCGCGCGAGTATCTTGACCGCCTGTGCCGCCGATGTGCCCCAAATGTAGTCCACCGAGAGTTCGGCAATGTTATCCCAGCAAATCGGCAGCTCGTGCAAGGATATCTCTCGTAGCGCCAGAGAAAGTCGAGATAATCGAGGCGCGCCGAGCAGCTGCGCATCCTTCCAATCGCTGGAATACTCACGCCCTGCCGCTGGCTCGATATCGTCATAAAGCGGCTTTATAAGGAGAGATTTCAAGCAGGGCACGTCCGCGCCGCGCAGCGTCTGCAGTCGGTACAAAACACTCGCCGGCGCGGCCACGGCCAGATGCTCCCAGCGCGTCGACAGCGGGACGAGCATCCCCATGAGCGAATCGCCGGCCCAGTACGTCGCATGAAGCGAGATGCTCAACGGGCACTCGCGCGCGAGGCCCAGCCAAAACCGCACCCCCGCAAGCCGGCGGTCGATCTTCTGGCTGAGCAAGGCGCGGCCGGACGAACTCGCGCTGAGAAGGGGCGGCGTCGGGAGGTATATGTGCAGCCGGCTCCAAAGACGCGGACAGCCGTGGGCCAGCTTCCGCCACGAACAGCAGACGCGCGTTAACAGCAGCGGCGCTTCCTCTGCGCTCATAACGCAGTTGCGCCGCTTTGGGAGGCATTCGAGGAAGATGCGCTGGGCGATTTCGACGGGGAGCCGGCGGAACGGGCTGAGGAGGGCGTTGTGCGCGTCGAGGTGACTCTTGAGCGCGTCGTGCTCGGCCTGGAGCGCGTCGATTTGAGATTGGAGGACGGCGATCTTTTGTGCCAGGGCGGCAAGACGCGTAGTCGGCTCAGCGACGAGTTGTCGCAGCTGTCGCACCTCCGCTTCTGTGGGGCAGTAGTTGGTGTGCAGGACCGACGCAGGAAACATCATGGTGGTAGGTATTGACCCAGGTGGTGACGAACGCTTCAATACACAAAGGGCCACATATGCTACCCGGTACAATTTTACAATTACAGTTACATTCCTTGTCCCTCACATTATCTCCACCGTCCGAATCAACTTGCCCACAACACTCTCTTCGCTCTGCACCAGTTCCGACTGGCTGTTCACCGCCAACCACATAAAGTTGAGCTGGCCATAACATCCAAACGGCAGATACAACCCAAGAATGATATGTTCCTTGTGGATCTCCTCCGAGACCACATAATCCCAACGCGCGCGCGCCTCGGCCGACTCGGTGTACAGTGGCGGCGGATTCTTCTCGAGGGCGCCGACAGTGATGGTGCCCCGCGGCTGGTCTCTATCGAAGCGGATCGACAAAACCGGGGTACGTGCAGGCGGGTCGGCGCGCCAGACGGGCGCGATCTCGTTCTTGCGCCGGCGGACCTCCTCGATTGCAATGGTCTTGCTGGCAAATTCATAGTCTTCTGCGCCCAGAGGCGAGGTACGTCCCTCTGCAGAAAGGTGAAGGGCAAGCTCTAGGAAAACGGGAAGCTTGCCTTCACGCAACGCCTTGAGCTTCTTGCAGTCGACTTGGTGAGCGTCCTTCCAATGAGCTTTCTGGCAGGCGGGAGAGCAGTACGAGACCGTGAAACAACCGCTGCAGCTCGAGAAGCTGCTGTCGTTGTCGACCTTGCGGCACTAGAATATTGTTAGATTTGGGTGAAAGTATCTCTGGGAACTTGCCGAAGAATTATGACATCGTATCGCTGGATCCTTGAGCTTGCTGCTTCGTTCGACGACGAGCTCATCGAGCTCATTATATGCGGCGAGGACAGCGTCGTTACCCACGATTTTCGTTGGGAGATTCGACTCCTTGGCGCGTCGCAAAGACGTGGAGAGTGGGCGCAGCAACGACGGATAGATCGTGTACAGCGTCACGAGCTTGAAAAGCCCCACGACAGCCGGCGTAGCTGCACGATCCTCCGGAAGATCGCCCATCCAGTCCTGCGAGCGGAGAAGCGCGTGTAGGAGCCCGATCTGCACCGTATGGGTAATCCAAGCAAATCCGTCCGCTACGGAAAGTGTGGCGTCGAGGAATGATACGGCAGAGGCGATAGTTTGCGCTACACCAGTCGCGGTAACGGGGTCGTACGGAGCCGCTACGAGGGCGACGAGGATGCGGGTAACAGTGCGGATAGCGTGTTGAACGAGGAGGGCGTTGCGGTACTGCGGGGCAATGATCATGTTGCTGAGCATGCGGAGGTGGTAGTCGAGGAGGTAGAGCGCCGATGCTGTCCACGGAGTCGGCACATCGAGGTACCAGGCCAAATGCCCGATGGCGACGCGCGCGGGCTGCTTGACGTCCTGAGATCCACTAGAGAGAATGCAACCAAAAAAGAGCTCGGGAGGAGGGCCAGGCGTGAAGGTTACGAGATCGAGTAGAGGTTCGACGGCGGACAGCAACTTGTCCTCGTTCTTGAACTCTTCCTCGCTCTCGAACAGCCAGCAGGACCCGAGGAAAATGTAAACGCGCCTTCCGTTCTGTTCCGCGAGGATCTGCTCGCAGATGGAGGGGTATTTGACGAAGCTGCGCAGCGACGAGACCACGGTGACAATAGCGGAGTGTCTACCGCGGTCGAGGTAGAACATAGGGCTAACGATCCAGTTTTTGAAAACGTAGTCGATCCATTCGATAATGCCCGGCCAAGCGTCCACAAGGCGGGTAGCGAATGCCGAGTCTGCAGATGGACGCAAGGTGAAGGATATGTCGGAGAGGATGGACAGAGCGAAAAGCGCGTGCGAGTAACCTATGACCTAAATACCTGTTCATAAAAGCGTTCGTTCCTTAGAGCGGAGCCACTTACATGGGTGCAACAACCCTTCTCGCGTGGGGGTATGTCCTCCGCGCGCAAGTACTGAACGCAGAAATCGATTTTTTGGTCCATGTCTTCGGGCGAGAGTTGCTGTGGGTCCAGATCCTTGCGGACATTCGATATGGCCGCCAAAGTCGCGTTGGTTAACCGTGCATTGGGGTCCTAAACTTATGTGATGATGCGTTGGTTGAAGGACGGTTGAAACTGACCGTGCAGGAGCAGTTCGAGTCGTGGGGATGGGCAGAGGCGGATTCCGGTAAGGGAGAGCTCATGGTGGGCGGGTGTGAGCTGGTGAGGACATGGGACCTACAAAGGTCACCAGAAGCGTGTCACTGTGTGTGACCCGCTTCCTTCATGCCACCACTGTCTGCTTGGGTCTCCGTCTGCTCTCCGTCTCAGCGACATTGTCGGGCTACACTGTGAAATGATTCGCGCAAAATACGGTCGTATTCAGCAACAAGCGTCGGCGAGTCTCTGTTTCCTGCCATATAATTAGCAACGGCGGGCTCGGTGCACGCGGTACGCCGCCCAGAAGCAATCATGTTCTCCCTCCGTATCGCTCTGAGAAGAAAGAAGGAAGATGTCCGCATATAAAACAACAGCAGCCTCTGGATTCGCTCCCACATAGGTCGAAATGCAGCGTACGCTTCTCCTCGCCGCCTTGGCTGCCGTGGTCCCATATTCCATCGCCGCTGCGACCCAAGATCCATGCGTGGCAGTCGCGGGCAAGGCATTGTGCGTACTTCGTGAAGTGAAGGAACCTTCATTCATCTTACCCCGAACCAGTGTTCGACCTTCGGACGCGTTGAGCTGCCTCAAGTCCTTTCCCTTCAACGAGACGCTCCGCCAGAATGTTCTCACCGACAACATCGCGCGGGTCTTTGACTTCTTCACGTTCGAGGACTACTACACCCCTTCTCCTCCGCCGTTCCAGGAGTCGACGGTCAACATCCGCGCAGAGCTGGCGCGTATCAATAAGACCAAGTACGCGGTATGTTGGCAGTGATAATCTTTGTCGGCCTCCTGCTTATTTTGACGCAGACCGACTACGACTTTAACTGGGATCTGTATAGTTTCACAACTCAGCTCAACGACGGGCACACTCGTTTGTAATTTACCCGCCCTTTGGACACCCTCTGAGACGACGCAGGCTGGTTCCCGGACTGCTACACATCTTACCAGAGCCTCGCGCCAGCACCGATCGTTTCTCTCGAAGAGAACGGCGTTCAAGGCGTATATGTTGTCCCCGATCTTGTCGACTTTGTCAGCCTACTCGGCACGGCCTACACCGACCTCATCACCATCGACTGGCAAAGACTAGCGGGAGCCAAGATACTCTCTATTAAGTATGCTGGCCTCAGCGTTGTGCTGGCTCCGTGCTGGCTAACCCCGTTGCTAGCGATCAGAACCCTTACGACTACATCGACTTTGTGGCCAAAACCGTTAGCGGCAACTATTTGGACCACGGCATCCGCGTCAACTCGGTGTTCAGCTCTTACCGACTCGTCGGCGCTGACTACTCGCAACGCTTTGGTACGTTCACCACGCTCTACACATCTAATCCCACCTTCGGAGAACAGGCGACTTTGCCGGCCCCACCGGCGTCGCGCAAAACTCGGTCAAACTACAAGTTGTCGTGTCGGGATCGAAGAAACCGGAGACAGTCGTAGTTCCGTATATCGCGAACTTTGTCGGCGCTCCATTCACGGACGGTGCATCCTTGTTCGTGATGCGCTTTCTCGCGCGCGCGATTACCTGCTCAACGCATTCAGCTGGGCCAACAACTGCGTGGCGAACGAGAACACCAATGGGATCGACTTCAAGGACCCCGTTCCTGAACCAGGAGCAGTTCCCGCTCGCAAGCAGCCTATCGGGAATATCGTGGACAAGTCAACGAGCAGCGCGGTCGGCCTTCCTCCGCAGTTTGAACCGACGTTGCCTGCTCAAGGCGGTAGCGCGGGTGTCATGAAATCCTATATCTTGCCGGGAAATAAAACGGGGGTGGTGCGGCCGATTCCGCTCAATGAAAGGCACCATTCAAATCAACTTCCAGTTGTTCGTAGGGTCTTTCGGCGGCGATTTCAACGGATTCCAGGACGACGTCGTCGCCGCCGTAGACTCATTCAAAACGGCTGGCGTAACGCGCCTCATCATCGACCTCACCAACAACGGAGGTCCGTTGAATTTTACTTTCTTCGTGGGGATGCAATTCAATTGTGCACATGCAGGCGGATTTGTATGCCTCGGACACTTCCTCCATTCATACCTTGCGGGGACGAACATCGGCTACCCCGGTTTCCAATCGACTGCACGCGCAAACACACTTGCTCGCAAGATCGTCGCGTCTGACGTTGCACTCGGATTGGATGGGCGATTCAGCTTCTATACAGCAGACAATTGTGCGATTTCTTTCTGCCGCGAGCACGAGGCTGATGCAGGGGGTTCTTGTTCAGACGCGTTTTTGAACGGAACACAAATGCCGCCAGATTACAACTATATGGATCCCGACGTGCCCATCGTTATCAATGGCAAGGCCGACGCGACTTCCCAGCTATTGCAACAGGGAACGGTCAATCACTTTTTCGACATACCCGAGGGATTGCCGACGCTAGCCGCGGGACCCCGGGTGACCGCGGGGGGCTGATAGCAATCTTTGGCCCCGCCTGTCCCGCCATCAGCGCTATCGCACGCACCGCCGACGATGTGGCCAACACCGGCAACAGAACAGCATTGCACCAAGTTGGAGGTGGTAGCGGGATCTCAAACACCCTATGGAACACACACCACACAGTGTCTGGCGGCGGTAAGCCCAGGATAGGCTATGGCTTGAACAAAGACAAAAGACAACAGTTTTTTTGTAAATCAGTCACAAAAGACAACGATTTTTGGGAACAAAAATTGCACCCACAAATAGCTCTTTTTTGGCCCATTTTCTATTTTGTATTGCATGCAAACTACATTGAAACTGCGCCAAAAAAAGGCCATTTTTTGGCGCAATTTTTGTTCCCCCCAAAAAAATGTTGTCTTTTGTGATTCTTTTAGTCATCCTATTCACGGATGTGTGTTCTGGTTTGTTTTCTTCCAGATAAAGGTAAAAATTACTGGTGAATTTATCTTAAATATCGCAGCCCAAAAAACAATGTCATTTTCTGGGCTGTGATATGTGCTCCATCGAGACATGAAAATTGTTGGCTTTATGGTGTAATGATATATGCTACAAAAAAAAAGCTGGACTTTTGTGAGGATTGGGTATATACTTCGGGACATGTCTGTGCATGCTGACTGCAGTAGAATCTCGGTTTTAGCTTGTTGCCATTAATATAGAAATGATGTCCTCCCCCAGAAAAGAAAAAAAAAAAGGAAAAAAAAAAGGTCTTGTAACATGATGTGATCGCGCTCGCTCGTATTGTAAAATGCATTTTGCTACAAGAATAAGTTCATTTTGCAATGTCGAAACTTTTTTCAAAGGTGCAACTAATGAGCTCTATTCCACATAATCCATCTGGTACTGTTTCGCTTGAAGGACCTCATAATTTCGTAATTACAAGTCAGCTGTTGCCGCCTTCCCTCACTACCAAAAAAAAAAAACCTTTGTTCTTTCCTAGCACATTTGCCTCTAGTTTGAGCGCCGCTCAGACTAAATAGCGGCCCAGAACAATTTTGGCTTGTGTTGTGGGGACAAGGCTGCCCTGGGGGGACTTTAGCGGGCTTTCAGCGTCGGCGGCGTCGGTTGATGGCGCTGATGGCGGGCCCGGGATGGCTATCAGCCCGCCGTGGTCACCCGGGGTCCCGCGGCTAGCTTCGGCAATCCCTCGGATATGTCAAAAGGTTGATTGACCGTTCCCTGTTGCAATACCCAGCGATTCCACGTACGTCGTGAAGGAAAACACGACCCGATTGCTCACGGCTCAATGCAGGATACCTGCGAACTTGCCTACAGCGTCCCGATGCCCGCTACACCGCCGTTTGATCTCAAGTACGCGTCCTCCGATGTCTGATGCAGTTTTGACCCCGAGGATTTCAGAAACGTCGCAATCGGTGGGCGCCGCTCTGTTGTCTGCGGCTCTTACTAACTCGTGTAGTCTCCAACGCCAATTGCGCGAGTACCTGCGCCATGTTCTCGACCCTCATGTTTGAACGCCACCAAATGAAAATCGCGATATTTGGCGGGAAGCCTAACGAGCGGATGGAATACAAGGGTAGGTGCTCGTGGTGGAGGGCGTGGCTGAAACGCTCACTCGTTGCTCCAGGGATGGCGGGCAACCAAGTTTTGGAGTGGTATGTTTCCGCCGGGCACCGCCCGGACCGTTCTCACTACCAATCATATAGGTTTGATCTCGATTCCGAAGTCAAGACTGCCAATCTAAAGGATGTGCGTCGGTCGTCTGTTATCTTGTGGTGGTGACGCACGACGACTGCATAGGACCCTCTTGCTCCGGCTGATCTGTTTGTGCTTTTTTTCTTTTATGTGGTGGTTGCCCAAGGTCGTGTAATTAGGCTGGTCTCTGGCGATATGCGCCATAATTGGCGGACCGGTACGCGATGAACGCCTGTTTCCGACGGCCGACCTGACCGCTGCAGCGTGGAGTTTCCTGGATGAAGGTGTCCCCATTGGTGCGTTTCTCGCGCTCTACAACCGACGAGCGATTGAATACTGATTGTGTTTCTGCAGCATACGTCTCTGAACAACCAAAATGTGTGTGGAATTGTATTCATGCGCTTCTTCTCCGATGTCGACCGGTGAACTCCGCCTAGTCCGGTTCCCATACACCCTCGAGACATACAACCAGCCCCAAAGTCTATGGCTGTTTGCGTGAGTCGCTATTACGCTGTCGTCGGCGGGTACTGTGCTTCCCGGTGACCTTATAATCTCCCTATGATGTTATAATCCACTGATTTTGTCGGTAATTATGGGTTTGCACTTTCGGACTTTGTCGGGAACATTTCTTGAACATCCTGAGCTTGAACTCCTGAAGAAACCAGACGAAAAGGTCTTGAAATGAGGTCAAACAGAGCTGCGCTATTTTACGTGATGTGTAAGTGCCAAATGGTGGTCACATCAAGAGTCACAAAAAAGTCGCGGCACATCTCCTTTGGTCAAAGTCACCACTGAGCCCCAATTTTTTTCATGGCCCGAGATGGCGTTCTAGACATTGCAGCCCGCGAAATTCCGGTGGAAGAAGTCAACGGGAAACATGGTATATCAGTGGATTATAACATCACAGGGAGATTATAACATCACAGGGAAGCACAGTATCGCTAACGAGTGTTCTTACTTCTTGCAGGGAAAAGACCCTCTTCAAATAAACGCGTTTGCATCTCTGGGGTTTGTGTGGCGTCTGCGTGAATTTATTCTGTTTCATCTCTTCACAACTCAAAAGACCGTTGCACTCTTCGGCCCTAGGCGGCGGAACCAAAGATGACGCCTTCTTTTCATTATAAGCGACTGAAAACGCAACATTCGTGCATGTCACCATTCACTTGTTCCTGAAAGGGGATACGAGTTTTTTTGGGACGTGCCTCGGGCTGAGGACGCGTCGAGGGCTACTAGACTATCGAGACTCGGTGGAGGATTCGGGATATCGGGGCTCGTCGCTGAGCTGAGCGGCATTATTGCAGTTTGGAGTTGTCTACTATATGGGGATGTTTTGGTTTGAGGTTTGACATGGTTGGCGGTGCCGCGTCCACGGTCTTAACCGAGTCCCTAAATGTGTACAAAAAGGCAGCATCTGTGGACAAGGCGCTCGCACATTACTCCGTTCGTCCCCCCCACACCATGACCGCCGTATCCAACGCGTTTTTCGCCGTCCAGCTACCTGCCGTCGCACCGCTCAAGGTCACCCCGCGCAAACGATCCCACTACGACGCGCTCCCCTTTGGTGCCACACAACAACGAGAACGAGAGGCAAGGAGAATACACTCTGCGCCCGTACCGGCGCGTCCAAAAGTGCGCCCGCTCCCAAAAATCCCCGACGCGAGCACCCTTCCGCAAGGACCAAAATCCGCCCCCGGCGTCGCCAACCCTCCGCGACCACCGTTGGCTCCGCGACGAACGGTGTCGTCGCAATGCTTACGGCCGCTGCCTTCGGTCCCCGAGATGGAGACTAGTAAGGCGCCGTTGCTGCCGGTGTCCACTGTACCTCCGGCGATGTACTCGACCGCCACGGTAACGCCGCGGCCAAGTCTGGACGCAATCCAAATTCAACCTCTTCCCGTACCACCCAGCCCCGGAAAAGCGGGGTCGCGATTCGCAACGCTATCGCTCAAGCTCCAACTCCCAACGCCGAGTATCCATCTCCAACTGCTATCGCCCCAGACACCCGTCCTTTCCCCGGACGCGTCGGTTATGAGCCTCAGTCCGCCACCGACGCCAGGGCTCATGGAGCCGCCGTCCCCGAACACTGCTGTCCGTCGGCGCATATCCAAGCTGCGGCGACACTTGGGGCAGTCGGTGCAGCTGGATCTGTTTGGGGAAGAGGGGCACGAGGCGGATGTTTGTGCACAGACCGCAAACGCGGTGCGCAGGCTTCTCGATCTCGATTCGTCCTCGGGGTCGGACGACGACGAGGAGTCGGACGAGGAGCAGTACGCGTTCGTGTTGACGACGGGCGACGCGCAGTGTGAGCTGCCCATCCCCAACCGGTATTCGCGCAAGTGGATCCGGGAAAAGGGCGGGCAGCGGTGGGTGGAGGAGAATTATTCGGATATCTTACGCGACTTGCGGGCGTTGTAGGCGCTAGCGCGCCGCCCGCTGCTAATTCCTAGCTACCAGTATGCCCTTTCGTACCATGTATTATCTAGCAAATGTGTATTTTTGGTCCTGGAGTCCGGACGTTGCTATGTCGATGTCGGCGGAGGGGTGACGGGCGCTTGCTTGGTGGCCTCGTGTTTGGTCCGCAGGCCGTTCTTGTGTGAGATAGTCGCGTATAAACCAGTTGGACTTGTGGAATATGCCGAGCAGTAGCGGGTGTGTTTCGGACAATTGGTGGCGAATGGCAAGGCCGCGTTGTGATGCAAGCCGTCCGCTTTTGGACTCTTCCGCGACGCCGTCGTCGATGCCATGGGCAATGCAGGCTCGACCCTCACCCGCACAACTGCTGCACTCGACTCCTTCGTCGCAGAGCTCGGGTCAGACATAATATACGACAAGAGGTGCGCAACTGCCCGCCGCAGTCGAAGCTGCAAGCTAACAACCTCGCAGCCTCGGTTCTGCTCGTTTCCTGAAGACCGTCAAATGCCGCCACAGAAATAGCTACCTCGTCGTTAAAGTCTTCATTAAACCCGACCCTGGCTTGTCCCTGCGCAACTACCACCGACGGTTGAAAGGTGGAACGCATTCGGCGCGTTGTCTGTTCGATGCTAATGACCTGCAGCTGACAGGGAGGCCCTAGCCGACATTGCGAATGTCTACAACTACCAGTCGTTCCTCGAGACAGACAAGGCGGGGTATATCATTCGACAATGGATTGCGAGCAGTCTGTACGATCGAATAAGGTGCGTGGTTGTGTGCAGCGCTGAGCAACTGCTCACGCAGCCCCAGTACCCGCCCATTCCTCAGCATAATCGAGAAGAAATGGATCGCATTTCAGCTCCTCAACGCGCTCCGTGACGCGCGCAACCGCAAAGTGTCGCATGGCGACATAAAGTCGGAGAACATCCTCGTAACCTCGTGGAATTGGGTCTATCTCTCCGACTTTGCATCCTACAAGCCTACGTACCTCCCACTTGACGATCCCTCCGACTTTTCTTTCTACTTCGACACGTCTGGTCGGCGTATCTGCTACGTTGCGCCGGAGCGCTTCTACACCGCCGCGAGCAACCCCGGCATCAGCGCGAAGAAGTCCAAGATTGCGATGGACGACATGGAGGGCAAGAGGGACGGCAAGGTGACCGAGGCGATGGACTGCTTTAGCGTTGGCTGCGTCATCGCGGAACTGTTCCTCGAGGGCGCGCCGTTGTTTACCCTCAGCCAACTGTTCAAGTACCGCGAAGGCGAGTACAACGTGGACAGTTATCTTGCACCGATTGAGGATGAGGGCATTCGGGTGAGCACTCAAACTTGCCTTTGCGTTTCTCTCCAACCTCAGCCCGGGCAGTAGAATGTGATCAAGCAAATGATCCATCTCGACCCGACCGCGCGTCCGACATTCGATACGCTCCTGCATACCTCTCGAGGAAGCGTATTTCCAGAGTCATTCTACTCCTTCCTACACAACTACGTGTCCTCGGTCAACGACCTCCCTGCCAACCCACCATTTTCGAGTACAGCGACTCCCGGTCCACTTACTCCGACGGTTTCGTCGACGAGCCTGCGACCGAGCCCCCCGGTGAACGTTAACCCGGGCGGTCCTGAACCGGCGGCAGCGGATTTGTTACCGAGCGACTCGGACCATCGCATGGAGAGGATGTGGTCAGACTATGACAGCGTCGAGCCTTATCTCGTCCCGGAGCACGTCAAGGAACCGGTCATGGACGTCAAGGTTGAATATACCTCGGCATTATCTACCGTCTTGCGGCCGTTCCAGGACATTTTGCCTGTTGAGCTGCACGTTCCCAATCGCGAATCCAAGCTCCATGGTTCGCTGCACTCCCAAATACGTGCTTCCGAAGGTATGGCTAGTTTTGTTCCCTTTTTGGCGCTGCTGAACATCTTTTAGACGGACCTGCCCTCATTATCCTCGCCCTGGTGACCGCCAACATCCGCAACTGCGCTCTGCCGAGCTCCAAGGTCCGTGCGCTGGACGTGTTCCTCGCACTCGCCTCGCATCTTACGGACGAAGCCAAGCTCGACCGGATGCTCCCGTACATCGTTGATCTACTTCACGATGACTCGGCCACCGTTCGTGCAGCCGCCATGCGTACGATGATCCAAGTGGTATGTCGCTCGTGTTTGGCTTGCTTCGGAGGCTTATGGGTGTTTGCAGCTGATGATGGTGACGGTAATAACGCCCTCGAACGCGTTGATTTTCCCGGAATACATCTTGCCGAACATCAAATACGTCGTGCAAGACCCAGAGGTGTCTGTACGATGTATGTACGCCCAATGCATTGCCCAGCTCGCGCATACGGCGGTCCAGTACCTGGAGATGGGTCAGGCGCTCAAGGCAGAGGGCACGTTGAGGCATGCGCCACAGGCTGCGGCACAACAGGACTTCGATAACGCTCGATTTGAGGTATTAACTCTCCCGCTTGTTCCAACGCCCAAACTGACCGTATTCCAGGTCTCATACGACGCGAGCATGCAAGAACTCCAGAACAACATCCAAGAACACCTAACGGCGCTTTTGATGGATCCGTCGAGCGTCGTCAAGCGCGCGGTGCTGCACGACATCGCCTCGATGTGCGTGTTCCTCGGGCGGCAGAAGACGAACGACGTCTTGTTGAGCCATATGATCACGTACCTCAACGATCGCGACTGGCTGCTGCGCTACGCATTCTTTGAGAGCATCGTTGACGTTGCTGCGTGTGCTGGCGGGAGGAGTTTGGATGATTATATCCTTCCGTTGATGATACAGGCACTTTCGGGTTTGTTGGTTTCGGTTTCGTGTTTGATGTGTGGTTTGGCTAAACCATTTTTGTGGTAGATGTGGAGGAAACCGTTGTCGCGAAGGTGTTGTCCGCGTTGACGAACCTCTGCGAGTTGGGGCTGTTCCAGAAGATGCGGATATGGGAGTTGATGAGTTCAACGCTCGGGTTCTTGTATCATCCGAATATGTGGATACGACAAGGTACGCCTTATCGCTTTTCCTTTTGAATTGAACTAATTTGCTTGCAAGGGGCTGCTGCGTTCATCGTCTCTGCCGCCGCCCATCTTCCGACGAGCGACGTTTGGTGCATACTCTACCCCTCCCTACGACATTTCCTCAAGTCGGACGTTGTGGAGATTGACGAGCAGAGTCTGTTAACTGCGATGAAGCCGCCGGTCCGTTCATATCCTTTGTTCACCGCGTTTAGTTGCTGATTGTTTTGTTCAAGTTATCTCGACAAGTGTTCGACGCCGCCGTTCAGTGGGCGATGAAATCAGAGAAGAGCACGTTTTGGCGGGGGGCAGAGGCGGATTCCGAGCAAGAACGAGTCGCCCAGAGAGAGCGTGATGTCTCTCCGCAAGACGGGGACGGTTTCACGGAATCCAAAGTCGGAAGAGTGCGTATCTGTACTCCAAGACCTATGAGTTGGTTGAATTGTTTGTGTAGGGACGACGCCCAGTTCAGCAAGCTTCAGCAGCTTGGGATGACATCGACGGAGGAGACCAAGCTATTGGCGATGCGCGAATACATCCTCAAGCTCGCCAATGCGATATCAAGGTTGAATCTTTAATACGACTCAAATACAGCGCTCAATATCTTTCTAGCTTCGCCTCTCGCGTC
This sequence comes from Mycena kentingensis (nom. inval.), assembly GCA_014461125.1. Taxonomy (NCBI): domain Eukaryota; kingdom Fungi; phylum Basidiomycota; class Agaricomycetes; order Agaricales; family Mycenaceae; genus Mycena; species Mycena kentingensis (nom. inval.). Next base: position 3,788,445 of record JACAZG010000002.1, on the reverse strand, counting down.
AGCTTCGAGCAAGAAGCGGAGAAGAACCTCAAATCGATTGGAGACATCGAGTTACCCAAACTCGGTGTTGTGCCCCAGACTGTGTTCCTCAAGACGCGAACAGGCGATTTTGGCAATCGGAGGCTCTCGCATGCGCGTAGAACGTCTACCCAAGGGACGCCTCTACTCAGCCCCGGGCTTTCAAGTCACAGTGGCGCGCCGTTTGAAGACCTCCGGCGTCGTCTCGCGACTATCAACGGCTCCGGTTCCTCCATCGTACTCACGCCGCCACGAAATGCGGCCTTGTCGCCTACCAACGCGACGCCCACGGTATCTATTCCCCCATCATCGTCGGCTGCTGGCGAACGACCAGTCAGCCCGACGGACTCGGTCGTCTCGACGGCAAATTCCACGTCCTTCCGCCCGCTTAGTCGGATGCAGTTTGGTACCGCAGATAGCCAAAAAGCAGCGCCGGCTGTGGGATCTTCCAAGACGAATGCGGTTGGGCTGTTGGATGGCCGCGTCAAGTTGCGGTCGGATGGGTCGCCGGAGAGGTCGGGAAGGTCCTCGCCGATGTCCATGTCTACTTCGACTATTCGGGCGCCATTTCGGCAACGCGTGCCGTCCCTGCAGCCGATTTCGACCTATGGTGCGCGATGCGTTTTGTCTTTGCTGCGTTTCACGGTTTGTTGACTTGTTTCAACAGACGGCCAAGACGCGGGGATTAGCAACCTGTTGGAAAACCTCTACCTCGACAATAATCGCGAGCTGCAAAACGACTTTGGGCCGAAAGTGCATGAGGGCCCGGTTCGCCGACGCAACGCCGTCCGGCATACATTCCAAGCGCGTGAAGGGGCGAAACACACTGAAGCAGCGCTCATTGCGCATCTTACATCCCATTCCGATGCGATTACGGGGCTCGCCGTTTCGCCCGACCATATGTTTTTCGTGTCCGCGTCGGACGACAAGACGGTTAGAGTGTGGGATACGGCGCGCCTAGAGAGGAATGTGACGAGCAAGCCGCGCCATACGTATGGGCAGCACCATGCAAAGGTCAAATGTGTGTGTATGCTCGAGGGCGTGCATTGTTTTGCGAGCGCGGCGGAGGATGGGAGTCTGCATGTTGTGCGGGTGCATGTTGCACAGACGGGGTCGTTGCCCAAGTACAACAAGCTGCAGGTTATTCGTGGACACCAGGTCGAGCATTCGGCGGAAGGAGAGTACATCACTTGCATGACCCATTACAATACTGGTTCGTTGGTTTCTTTGGTGTTACTTTTCTTTTGTTGACGCGTTTGCTAGACTCGGGCTCGCATCTCGTTTACGCGACGACCCACTCGAACATCGTCATTCTCGATCTTCGGACGATGAACGTTGTCCAAACAATGGAAAATCCGCGACACCACGGACCGATAACATGTCTCTGCATCGACCGCAAACGATCGTGGATCGTTGTTGGGACGTCCACGGGCGTGCTCACGCTTTGGGACCGCCGATTCGGCTTATTGCTCAAGAGCTGGCACGTTGGTGTTGCTTCGACTGGGCGATTTGTCCGAATACACAATTGTGTTGTTCACCCGTCCAAGGGACGCGGGAAATGGGTCATGGTGACGGTGGAGGGATCGAGCTTGAGCTCGAAACCCGCTGATCGAGCGTCGACGAACCTTGTCGAGGTTTGGGATATCGAGAAGGCGCTGTTGGTCGAGACGTTTGTGGCACGACAGAGCGGGGATGGCGATGCTGAGCCGGTTCCTGAGCCGTACGAGTTGACTGGGGTCGATGCCGATATGAGCCCCGCGGCGGCGATTGCAGCGCTCGTTCATTCGAGACAGGCTACTGCTCCAGTCGACCCCGTCCGGCGAACGTCGCAAGGCCAGGACGAGCTACTTCCGGCACCATCACCCGATGTACGGGCTCTGGTCGTTGGAACCGACTTTGGGGGCCACGTCGGAGTCCATCGCTCAGAATTGGCCGACATTTCGAGCTCGGAGACGGGCCATGGCCGGCGCGGTTTTATGGTGTCTGGCTCCGAGGACCGCAAGCTCCGACTTTGGGACCTGAACAAGCTCGAACGGACGGCGGTTCTCAGCGGACTCGAGTCTGAGGCCGAGCGACCGGCGTATAGCGCGGCTTCTTCGACAACCGCGTCGACTTATGTTGAGACGTGGCCAAGCGCAGCGACTATTGCGAGTCAGAGCAATCGGCCGGCGCAGAGGATGTCGCTCATCACGCATACGCAGCAGAACCTACTCAAGGCGCACCAGGACGTGATTACTGCGCTTGCGTGTATCGATTCGCCGTTCCGGGGCGGGATTGTTAGTGGCGACAGGGCGGGAGTTATCAAAGTGTGGCGGGTGGAGGTTTGAGAGTATCCAACTTCCCAACCGTATATCCAATCCAATATCTATATTGTACAAGTACAAGCAGAGTTCAAGACAGCAGAGGACAGCAGAAATAGCAGGGGGATAGCACTCTTAACCAAAAACATGGCTGCGCGCGTTAGCGAATTTGAAGCGTGAAGAACGCGCAGGGACGTACTCCATATAGTCCGTTGAGATGTACCATCTCGGAGCTCCCGTGAAACCCAACCTGTCCGCTGCCCGCTGCCACTGCGCCTCGCTGTAACGGTCCTCCTTGACCACCTTGTTGGAGTCGATCCAGAAGAGAAGCCTTGGTCCAAAGCCCTCGTTGTCGTCTTTGTCGTAAACGTAGACATACTTGACGCCCGCCTCCATATTGAGTTCCGCCCTAGCCCAGTCCTCCCCCCCGTACAGCGCCGTGCCACTGACGGAGAGTTCGTCGCCATTGTACATGACGCCGCCGTTGTTTTCCTGCGCCCACTTTGCAATAACCAGTTGCTGAGATGGTTGCAAGAGCCATCCTAGGCGCATGTCGGCGCGCCGCACACCGTCGCGGTCGTATCGCTCGGGCAATTGGGCGTTGGGTGCTGCTTCAAGAATTTTGAGCGTCTTGACAAGCTAGTGCGGAGATTATGCGTGTGGCTGCAAAAGAAACGGCCGCACCTCTTCGTTTGTAACAGGGAAAGAGGGCGTTCCTCGCGTCTCGAGGGTTGGTGGCATGTTGGTCGGCGTTAAGGGACAAGTGTCAATGATGCATTAATGATGATTAATCCGTTGTTGGTTCGTCTGTATAGTGAGACATAACACGCTTTTCGACGCGTCTCTACGCGTCGAATGAGCTGATGAACGCATTGAAGCCGCTTTTGGATGGAGGCTGGTCTCATTACCGCGAAAAATGCGTTCGATTTGGCTGTCACGCAAGGTCACATGCGTGCAACTGGCATGGCTTCACCTTTGGCTTCACCTTTGCTGTTGCCAACACTTGAACTTGAAGGTGGATGGCACGGTATAGAGAACTTGGACTACGGAACGTACGGAACGACTAAGCGATTCAGATTTACAAGAATTATGAGCAAGTTTTCCTGCCGGTCGTCAGTAGCTTGGTCGGTAGCTTAGACTAGAACTCCTCCTCCTGCCATTTCTTCGACACCCATACGCGTCCCTGGAGCACCGGTAGCAACGCGCCACGCGGGCCGTAAAATATGCTTCGTCTTCAGCCTGATTCTCCTACCCGCCCGCCCCGAATACGCCGGGGCTTGTAATCCTCATCGTTCAGGTCGGCCTCGTCGTCGAGCGGGAGAAGGGCCTTGAACGAATTGTTTGTGGTTGCGAGCAGTGGGGACCTTCGACAGGAGTTCAGACTCGAGTTGCTTATGCTTGACGATGCCAGTGTCCAAAGCCAATACTTCCATTTGGTCAAGTTTCTGTGAGCGATTGAAGTAACGAGCCTCATCCATCGGCCCAACGAACCCTACCAGTCTCCTCGCAGGCGCCATCGCGGCCGCTCCGCGAAACTCAACTTGGCCATGGGAAGGTCCCAATCCTTCTCCGTGTAGCGATCCTCTTTAACGACGTTGTTGGTCTCGATCCAGAAAAACGGCCTCTCGCTCAACCCACTCGAGCTCTTATCGCTCAGCACGCGCGCGCTCGTTACCCCGCCATACATCTTGAGGACCCGTTTGGCATACAATGCCCCGTGGCGGAGTGCCGTCGATTCCATATCGAGTTCACGGTCCCAAGGCTGGTAAACGCAGCCGAGTTGTCGCTTGGCCGCCCATTTCGCGATGCATTCGGCTTGTGCAAAACCCAGTTCCCAGCCGAGACGCACGTCCGCCAGGCGGACGCCGTCGCGGTCGAATACTTCTGGTAGGTCGTCGGCGTTGTGTAGGAGCTTGACTGCTGCGTAACGCTGATAGAATGTTAGTCGGTGAATCTCCTACCTCTGCCGCGGACGAACCTCTTTCAGCGTAATTGGAAACGGTACGACTTCTGGCTCGTCTTCGAATGTGGATGTGTTGTCATTTGTCGGTGGCATCGCGGTGTCGAGGTGGTGGATGTGGGCAAACAAGAAGGTAATCCGTGATGCCCCTCGTTTACGGCGATCTCCAATGCTGACGTCCGGGTACTCGCTCCTAGTCTCGTTCAGACGTTCATAGAACGGCGTCTCGTGCGAAGCACGAGGTTTTGGGGCACCAACTGATGGGTGGGTGATCGGAAACTTCGAGAGACAGTTTCAGCGCCGTGATGGCTAGTCTCGGAAACCCAGCCGTTCCAGCGCATTCCTCATTCCAAAAAGTCCAAATATGTTAATTCAAGACAGTTTTGACAGTTGATTGATTTTCGGTGGGTGGGAGAAATTTTGGGCGCTGGAACGTCTGGGCCACTCGTCTTACCCACACCTACCATCACCCGCCGAAATTCAGGATTGCAAGCCCGGAGAGCTCGGGGTGGCTGGGGAACATGTGGGGGGTGTTAATAATGCTCCTCTTGGCCGAGATACGAAGAAATGACAATTTATTTTGCTCAAGTAGCATAAAACATTAAGCACAGAAGCCTAGGGAAGAGTAGGCTATTTTACAGTCTGTGGACATATCCTGCAGAAAATAAATTTATGCTGCTGTTTGAGGACATAATCGAAAGAACACTGAGTTGTTTCCAGGGCAATCTGAAGGAGAATGCGGCGGCGGGACGCGAGCCAACGCTCAGCGGGTGAAGTGATGGTAGGTGTTCCCATGTCGATTGGCCCAGACGTTTCCAAGCCCCAATATTCTCCCACCCTCGCTACATCAAGACACTGTCAAAATGTCGCCCAATTACCGAATGTGGACATATATCCGGCCTGCGCTGCTCCTCGACGGGACTGCGCGGAAACGGCTGGGTGTCCGAGACTAGTGATGGCCTGATGTCGTGCCCCAAAGTCACGACTTCACGTCTCCGAAGATCTGGGTCGAGATTAACTCGCTCCCGTCAACAGAAATTCACGCCGCGTGAACTATGCATGTGCGCCCAGCAAGAACAGTGAACAGGAAGGGATAGCACTCTCAGAAGACATGACTGGCAACCCGTAAGTTGGAAGAAAGGATAGCATAGCAAAACGTACTACATGTAGTCCATTGAGATGTACCATCTCGGAGCTCCCGAGAAACCCAACTTGTCCGCTGCCCGCTGCCATTGCGCCTCAGTGTAGCGGTCCTCCTTGACCACGTTGTTGGAGTCAATCCAGAAGAGAGGCCTTGAAGAAAACCCGTCTTTGTCGTCCTTGTCGTAAGTCCAAACGCTCTTGACCCCCGCCTGCATGTTGAGAACTTCCCGGGCCCACTTGTGCCCCGCATAATATACGGCTGTGCCAATAATGTAGAGTTTGTCGTCCTTGTACAGGACGCCGCACTGCTTGGCGTGAGCCCATTCAGCTATCTCGCGTTCCTGAGATGGCTGCACAAGCCACCCCAGGCGCATGTCGGCAAGGCGCACACCGTCGCGGTCGAATTGCTCCGGCAACTGGGCGTCGGGCGCTGCGTCCAGAAGTTTGAGCGCCTTGACCAGCTAGCACGGAGTTTGAGCGTATGACTCCTTAGTAAAAGGCCTCTCACCTCTTCGTTTGTCACAGGGAAATGGGGCGTCCCTCGCGTCTCGTGGGTTGGTGGCATGTTGGTCGGCGTCAAGGGAGAAAGTCGCACGTGTGATGAACAATCCGTTTGTTTTGCCTGTACTGGGATAAAACACGCGTCTTGACGCGTCTCTACGCGTTGAATGAGCCGATGGATGCATTGAAGATGCACTTGTATGGATAGTAGTCTCATTAACGCATACTGGAGGTCTGGCTTCGCGAGAGCTTAGCAAAGGCAGATTAGATTAGATGTCAACGCCCAATCTAACGCTATTCATCATCCTCCTCCTCATCCCCCTCCTCGTCCTCATCCTCGTCCTCATCCTCATCCTCCTCCGGCCTCGGCTTCAACTTCCAGACATGCCCCTTGCGCCGCGGCGGCATCACGCGCCACGCCTCCTTGCTCGTCTTGAGCTTTGGCTTCATCCTGGATCTGCTCTTCGACCGCGACCGCAACCGCACGCGCCCAGGCTCAGGGATGTAGTCCTCGTCGTCCGAGTCGTCGTTGACGTGGCGGTAAGGATCGAGCGGCAGACTCGGGGCAGGGCTGGATGGGTCGTCTGTGGATGGCTGCCGCGGAAGCTTAGACGGGGATTCGGCTTCGGCTTCTTCGTGCTTGACAATGCCAGCGCCGTCCGAATCCGAATCCGAGTCGTCCTGTTCGTCTTCCGACGAGTCCGAGGCAGACTGGGCGGAGGGCGGTTGTAGGCGGAGGGAGGATATGGAGCCGGTGGACATCGAGCGCGTCCGGGATGGTGGAGGCATCGTCGCTTCGTCTTCTGACGGCGCCTCGTCCTCATCCTCCTCCTCTGGCGGAGGCCCAACAAAAGAGAACAGCTCGTCGTCCGCGCGTTGCAGCCGATCTCTCAGTTTGAGACGGGACGGCGCGAAGGTGCGGGTGTTTAGTCGGTCGATGGCGGGAGAGTCGGAGGCGCCATAAATCGCTTCGAGGCGCGACTTGACGTTCGATACCACTCTGGGCTTCGTTTAGGGTACATTTGAGAGTGTTAGAATACGATACGCACGCAGAATCGACGTCCCCGCATGCAGCAGCGACGTCCAGCACGGTCTGCCATCCTATGGGGTTCAGGCGGTCCTGCATGCTCTGTGGGCGGGCGGGAGTGTGGTGGGCGAGGAGAGCGAGGATAGAGGAGAGGAAGGATGTAGCGGATGCGCAGATGGGTGCGAGGTAGGCGTTGTCCGAGTCGTCTTCGTCTTCGTCGCCTGCGATGTCGTCCGGTAACGACTGGCGCACGAGTACGGCGATTTCATCGTCCAGGCCAAACTCCGGCACCTTGGTGTCCCCTACGAGCAGCGGCCATCGCGTCCATGTATCGCGTTTGCGATGTTTGGGTACGGGTTCGGCGGCGGGCTCGGCAGCGGGCTCGACGACAGCGTCGGGGTTGAGCTTGCGCCGTTTTGTGGGGGGAGGGGCGTCTGCGATGGAGCGGGCGACTGCGAATGAGTCTGTTGTATCGAGGGCGCGGAGAAGGGACGCGTAGTCCTGAAGCTCTTCGCGTAGTTGTGGCGCTACCTTGACCTTGCGAGTGGTGGGCATGACCGTGGAGCAGAACAGCCAGCTGTACTGTGTGACACTCCCCATCGACACTTTTGCCTCTGTACGACCAAGTGCGTCCTCGTCCTCATCGTCCCTCCCAGCGCTGACCAGCCCTCAGAATGAGAGAAAAGTGGAAGAAAAAGCGGTCTAGGAGACTCCGTCGCAAGCGCAGAAAGATGAGGGCCCGCTCCAGTACGTCCTCGTCGTCCTCGTCGTTTTCTCCAGCTCCCTCACCCCCGCTTTCAGAGTAAACGACTCATCGTGATGGTCACCGTCCTCCCGCCGATGTTCAGCCAACCACGCGCAGCCGTCGCCATCGTTCTCGGCTAGCTGCGCCCGACCTCGTCGCTGGACGCTCCACCACCACGTTCCCCTCCATCCCACCGATCCCGGGGTGCAGGGTGCGATCTATCCACCACCCAAAATGCGTTGGACGTCGTACGGTCGTTAAAAGCCCGTTTTCTTGACAAAATGAAAAAAACGATTCAAACCCAAACCATTTCTCCTCTCGTGTGTGTTCTTCTCCGGGGCTCGTCAGTCTGCTCGTGCACTCTGCGCTTCCGAGTACTGTTTGAACCGTATAAGAACCGCAACGCGACGCTGCTCCTTGCTGATTGCGATACTACTCCCCCTCCTTGCGCTGCACGTTGACTACGACCCGCGTATACAGTATCCTAATAGCCCTCGGTAGGTTCTGAATCGGGTTCCAGCTCGCGTTGGGGATTTCCTACTCGCTCAGACTGTGATCGTGACGATGCATCTCCGTATCTTGGATGCTGCTGCGAATGCAACCTCTCTCAAGACGCCAACCGTCTCTAGCTAGCTATAGGCAACACTTTATTCCTTCCTGCAATTGTTAGCAGCGCTTCCACGTCTTGAGGCACCCGCTGCTGCTAACAATGGCTGCTTGGCGCTGTTTTGGTCTCAAGCTTGGACTAACAGCGAAACATCTTCTGGTATTCTTAAAACAGTACATAGCTTTCATGCTGCATGGCAGGCTCCCAGTGCTGCTACTGGCTGCTATTGGTCGTACGAGCTCGGCGGTACGATCGCGATGTTGTGGGCGCTAAGATCAGCGGCGGCACCATCGTCTCACCATCATGGCCACCGAGCATGCTCCTGAGTGGCTCAATAAGGTGAAGCATACCCATCGTCTTGAGCGTAGCCTGATATCGTTGAGATAGATCTACATTGAGCAGACTGGTCAGAACTTTGAGTACTGGCGCGGGCGCGAGAAGGACGCGCCGAACAGTCTCTGGGTGGCAATCCTTCGGGCCACAACCCGTCGCACAGACATTCCCGATGATATGATAATGCAACCGCCACGAACGGACGCCCCGTATGTTGCGAACCACTACATGCCTGTATGTATGTCTTACCAGTCCACATAAAGACAACCCTCATCTTACCGCAGACACACTGGATCCCCGGCAAGCCCATGGAACTTCTTTCCATCGACAAAACCCCGTACAACCTTCTCGTCTGGTGCAACCCAGTCGCGCGACGGATAGAGGGCTGGCTGTTCCAACTCGTACTTAAGGACGACGACACCCATGCCGCAGTCAATTTTAGTGCTCACAACATCACGGTCGAACAGCCGAGCACAACAGCATATCGGGAATGGGAACCCGTCATGCAGCAGGAAGGCTGCTGCTTTGCAAGAATGCGCGCGATGCTGCGGGTAAGGATTCCAGGACACCAGGATTGGATACATCATCTTCCGGTGCGCCCTTATGTGGGGCCGCTGGAGGAGCAGGAGGCGTGGCAATGCGACTGCTGTCCGCGTCGACTTGCGGCGATTCCCAAGATATATGCTAAGCGATAGAGGCTCCGCCTGCACGATTACCTCCCGTGTTATTCGTGTCTGTGAATCTGTAGCTAGCCAATGAGACGGAGTCCACTGTCTCCTAGATTGTCCGCTAAGACGCGCTTGCTTTAATACAAGAACGGAATGACAATCTTGCGCTCCTTGGGATAACTCTCCCCAAACTTGTTAAGGTACCACTGGTGCCCGCGGTATGCGCGCGGGTACATCGTCGCGAGCTCGACGACGAGGAAGATCCACGGCGGCGAGAGGAGCGGGAAGAACGCGGACGCCGGACTGGCAGGCGAAAGCGCGTTCGTCCATGTCGAGAAGTGCAAGAGAGACGAGTAGTTGGCGGACAACGGACGCGGATCGGCGGCGATGGCGAAACCGAGCCACTCAACCCACTCGCAGAAGTAGTTGGGGTACGAGATATAGCGGTAGAGCAGGCCGTAAGGGATCGCATAGTGTTCGCCAGTGGTGGTGGCGCCGTTGGTTTCGTTCTTGTCTTTGCCTTTGCTCTTCGCCTTGCGGCGGAGGTTGAGCAGGATCTCGTCGTGGACGACGTTGCCCACAAATCCGACAAGCCACAGAGCCATTCCGACCCAGAAGCTCGTACGGTGGGCCGCAGACTGCGTGGGCGCGTTAAGAGACGATAGAAACGCGCCGAGAAGCGACCCGTTCAATGTATTGAACGCGACGGCAGCGGCAGGCGCGATAATATGCGATTTTGAACGCGACGGCGTATGGAGCGGGGAGATGATCGCGCGGTTCAGGTAGTGAAGCAGGTATGCGCCAACGAGCAGGCTGAGTGGGTTTCCGGGCGTTAATGCCGGACGGACGCCGCCAGAGAACGGGGCATTGGCGAAAGTGTAGAGGAAGAACATCGGGGAGACGATTTCCATTATTATCCACGATTTTATACCTGAGTTCACATTGAGAAAGGTTCGAAAAGTCTAGGTGACGCGCACCGTCGACAATGAGCCAGTTGGAGTGGAAGAGGCTACCTTCAGTCGGGGTGAAGCGACCGAACGGCGCGTCGATGAAGAAGGTTATTGGGCCAGCTAGGCCGTAGCTGAGGGTGAACCACTTGCGTGCGCCGTCGTAGAGAGCCTGCAGCTGCGACGTCGAGAGGCCGTACATCGTCGTACGAGGGAGAGATGCGCGCGGGGATGACGTCCAAATCAAGCCATGCCTGACTTGCACCTCCACGATGTCGACGACCACGCGACCCCGCGTCCGAGAACGAAGCCCGTGCCGAGCAAGACCGCCATCCCTGTACCGTTCTCCTACGCGCCCAGTGACGACGGCACCGATGAGAATCTCCTGGTTCTGCTGCACGGCTTGGGCAAGTCTCGCTAATTCGCGACGATGAACAAACGCCAACCACCCGCAAGGCGACACCCATACGCCGTTCTTTAAGCTCGGGAAGCAGCTCAAGCTCCCGCAGACAGCAGTGCTCGCTCTCCGTGCTCCGGACAAGTTCGTTGGCTGCTTTTTGTCGAACTGCTCACAACAAGGACAGAATCCCGTTTCTGTACGAGGAAGCCTACGCATGGTACCCCTCATTTGACCCTCTGGGAGAACTCATTCCGCGTCCAAACCCTACCCCTGCACTCGACCTGCTCGAGAAAGTCCTTCAGCATCTTCGAGAAGATTGCGCCTGGCCGACTGACCACATCCACCTCTTCGGTTTCGCCCAGGGCGGCAGCGTCGCCTCCGAAATAGGCATCCGACTCTTCAGAGAGACCCTTGGCTCCATCGTATCTATCTCCGGGCCGTTACTCTCCTACCCGACGCTCTCAACACAGAGCCTGACACCCATCCTTGTCGCGTACCGCGATTCAGGCAGCGCCGAGTTAGCCGCGTTCAAGAAAGGTTTCGCCCGAGAAACGGAGCATAAGATGGCCAAGGACGGAGGCATGCCCGCGTCCAAGGCTGAATGGGAGCCGATTATGCGATTCTGGAGCGAGAATCTGGGACGGCGGCAGGTCGAGGGCTTGTATGAGGTCCTGAGTGGAATGAGCTGAATTGAGGTACACTCTCGAGCTCGTTAATTTCCGCAAAGTCACGGCACTACTCGTAATCATCCGACTGGGCAACAACAACTCTCGTGTCCTGCGGCGCGCCCTCTGCTTATTATAAGGGATCGCGATCTGGTTACCTGGACCAGGTGGTCGAGCGCTCTCGGCTCGAGGTCTTGCAGCCAAGTAAGTCAACGACGGCACGTACTTGCATGCTCTCAGCCGCCTCCGGACTTGAACCCACAACCGAAAACATCGTCATATTTTTAGCGAGTCTGGATAATCAAGCGACCAAGTGTCCGAATTTCTTGGGAAGGACCGAAACCTGGCGCGGGCAGCAGTCACATCGGCGCGCCTCCCGGTCCTCCAATGGCCCGTCATACGGACGCACCGGAAGGTGATGAAACCAATCCGGATGCGACCGAATCCTAACCCGCAACTTTGCGCGCATCTGCGCGAAACACGATCCTTCGTGTTGCATGACGGGCTGCCATTGCTGGTATACGGTAGAGCTCGGCTGTTCGATGCGATGTTGTGCTCGCCGAGATCGACGGCGGCGTGGGTGGCGTCGTCCTTGCGCACGAGCTGGAACAGCCAGCCTTCGGCGTGCCGCGCGGCTGGGTTGCACCAGACGAGGAGGTTGTAGGGGGTGTCGCCGACAGGGAAGAGATCCATAGGCTTTCCGGGCACCCAATGTGTCTACGAGGCGATGAGACTGACTGGTCTCGATCGCGAGCGGCAAGTTGGACTCCATACCGGCGTCTGGTGGTTCGCGAGATACGGCGCGTCCGTCCGCACTGGCAGCAATATTGTACCGTCAGGGATGTCCACCCCCGTCGTTGCGCGAGTTAGTGCCACCCAAAGACTGTTTGGTGCGTCCTTCTCGCGCCCACGCCAAGAGTTGAAGTCGTACCCAGTCTCTTCGATGTAGATTTGTCGCAGTGAGATAGTTGTTGTTTGGTGGGCGCCATCAGTTTCGTGTAAGTTTGAGGAAGCCAGAAATAATGCTCGGGGGCGGTCTGAAACTCGTACGGCGCGGTTTATGCTGCTATGCACACATTTGTCTTTGTCTGGGCCAGAAATCCCTATAAGGCTGAGTACTACTTGTAATTGTACTGAACATGTTGCCCCTGTGACACTCCATTCTTTTACCATGGCCACTGAGCATGCTCCTGAGTGGCTCGACAAGGTGAGCGATACTCACGGTATAGAGCGCAGTTTGATAACACTGCGATAGATCTCCATCGAGCAGACGGGCCAGGACTTTGAATACTGACATGGGCGCGAGAAGGACGCGCCGAATAATCTCTGAGTGGCAATCCGTAGAGCTAGAATCGGCCGCACGGACATCCCTGACGATATGATAATGCAATCGCCACGAACGGACGCGCCGTATGTCGCGAACCACTACATGCCGGTATGTATTTGACTCAGGCCGCAATATGGGGACAAGTCTTAGTGTCTTGCAGACGCACTGGGTAGCCGGGAAGCCCATGGAATTGTTCCCCATCGACGAAACGCCGTACAGCCTCCTCGTTTGGTGCAACCCAGTTGCGCGCCGGATGGAAGGCTGGCTGTTCCAGCTCGTCCTCAAGGACGACGCCAACCACAACGCAATCAACCTCGATAATTCTGAAATCGTTATTGAACAGCCGAGCTTGCGTGTTTACCAACAATCGGACTCCGTTTTGCGAGACAAAGGATCTTGCTACGCGGGCATGCGCACTATGTTGCGCGTCAAGATTCCAGGTCATCCAGATTGGATACATCACCTTCCGGTGCGTCCGTATGTGGGGCCGTTGGAGGAGCAGGTGGCGTGGCAATGCGACTGTTGCCCGCCTCAGCCTGTGGTTATTCCCAAGATATTTACAAGACGGGAAAGGTCACACAAGTAGTTGTGCGTTGTCTGTGGAAATCGCAATCTCAAGATGTTCTTTTCAAGAGTATCATACCCAGCAGGTCTGGGCGTTATTTAAAACTAGGTGGAAACAGAGTAGAGTGGCACACAGTGCGCACGGGTATTGTATGGGTTTTTCTGAGCGGCAGGGCCATTCTTGTCGTACGAATCCGGCCTGGCTGCGTTGTCTGCGTGTCCCCGACTCGTGTTTCCTGACATACTCGTGGTGAACGGCAACCTGGAGTTATCAAGAACACGGTCACCTGCTCGTAACGCAGACAAAGAGGTCCTGTCCAGCGCATCCGTGTCTCCGCAACCGGAGCTAGTGCATACCGCGGCCGAGCAGGAAGACCTTGCAGGTTCACACCCAAGCATTTAAAAGCTTCCATAACAAAGGATCATCTGAAATCTGCTGCCTTCAGTGCCAAGTTGCCGCCGAAGACTGTTTCAAGTAAGATGTCAAACAACATAGCCTATCCCGGAGGAAGCGTTGGCCGCTCAAGCGCAAGTCGTCTTTCGAGTCGAGGTATTGGGCAGCTTCCATTCACGCAGCCACGCATAAATCGTATCCTACATCGCGTCGGAATATATTTTCCACATTTCGTCGTATCAGTCGCTCAATGCCGCGAGGTAGCTCTGCAGAATTCTAGTCAGCCCAAAGTTGGCTCATCGGCACAGCACGATGAATACACATACCTCCTTCTCCTGCAAAAACTCTAAATAAGTCAACCCAACCGCAATCCAGAAACTCGACTCGACGCCGAGCATCCTCTCCTCCGCCGCAGACACCTCTAATAGACCCGTCACCGCGTGCAGCGTCATCGTTGGCGTCCGGTCCGTGAATGTTAGTAGCGGCGGTTGTGCCCTTTGCGGCTGCAACGGCGGAGATGGTAGCACCGTCAGCGCCGTCTGGGAGGGTGACGTCGGTGGCGACGAGGCTGCTAAACTCGGCGTCTGCGCCGGCGCGGGCACCGGCGTTGACGGCACCGGCGTAGTGTCGGGCGGAACGCGTGCTAGCGTAAACGAGTAGCTCGGCACCGCGCTGTTCTTCCGTATCACGCTAAACGCGCGCTGAAGAAAGCTCATCTCCTCGGGCTTGGTGCCCCCGTCGAGCTGGTACGGCGAGAGCACGAACGGCGTTATCGTTTGTTGGGCAGGTGGCCGGTGTCGCGTCGACTGAGATGATTGCGACGCTTGTTGCTCCATGTGCGCCTCGATAGCGGAAGGTGTAGGTGGGTGCACGAAGACAGAGGGCGCTGCTGGAGGCGTTGGCGGATACGAGTGTGAGGACGAGCTCGCGCGGGGCTCCAACGGCGGGGGTATCGGTCTTGTCGGGAGCGCATTCGTCCGGGACGAGAAGAGCAGTGACCCCGGCGGATGTGGGCTGTTTTGGGGCGGGGGAATGAGCGGAATGTACGCGCCTATTTGCCGTCTTCGATTAGCGCCGCGGAATACACCATTCGGACGTACCAGGCGGGAACGATGGCGAGCGTATGCGGATGTACCATCCGGTCCTCGGGCGGTGCATCGTCCAGCGAATGCGGCCCGACTCTTTATGCTGTCCTCGCGTCGTAAGCATGGGCTCTGCTGCCCTTCGCAAGACGGACCACAAGATGCTCAACAATCTCCTCGTCCTCCAAAAACCGCTCCTACGGCGGGCATGTCAGGTCGAGAGTGTGTAGACGCGCAGAGAACACACCTTAAACCAGACGACCTTGTCCGAGCTCTCCTCCTTGACGTTTATTATCAAGTCCGCGAGCACGTCCGAGCTGGGTGCGCGCGTTAAACCGGTGAACCTCCAGTCTGGCGGCGGGACGTGCACGGACCTTTGCACAACGTAGCGCGCCATCGGAGGCTTGGAAGGACCTGCGGTCGAGTACGTGGGCAACGCCATTGCGACGACGTCTCCGCGTCGTGGTGGCGGATGCAAAGGAGCGGAGCGTGATTTTGACATTCACTGGCATCTCTCCGCGAAACAACCCACTGGTAACCGCGAAATATTATTTCTGAGCAACTCGGCGGGCCACAGCGCAGGCCATTGAAGTTGAAGTTGTATCATCATCTACGCGCCTCAGGAGCCCGAAGCTGTTCTGCTCTTGCCCCGATGTTCTCCATATCTTCGGTGTCTTACCTCCTCAAGACCAACCCGCTGCATTCTCCATTGCTCTCCCTGTCTCGATCCTATGGCCTATATCTACCCGCGGAAGCTTTCACCAGAACAACCGCTCTTCTGTCCGCCCACAACTATCCACTTGCTTTTCGCCCGAACGCTTCAACGTTCAAAACTACTTGCTCTCTTCTCTGCCTCACGCACACAACTCTTCATCTACCATGACTTTCGAAACCAAATATCGTGTTGCCAGCACCCGCACCGTGCGCATGTTAGCGCTACAGAACACCAAGATTCCTGGAGACGAGAAAAGTATCTCTCTGGTACGCTTCCCCCTCATCTTTCCTCTACATACGCTTACCACTGTCTAGGCTGGGCTCTTTGGACTCAAGAAACACAAAAAAGGTCCGCGGAGGGTTGCCGTGCAGCACCGTCCGAGCCGCCCAGCGCTGTCGTCCTCTTCTACTGCTCCGCCCGTCACACAGCAGCCGTCTCCTCTTCGTGAATGGGCTGGATCTGCTGCCTGCGACGACGAGAACCGGCGCCTGCTCCATGGTAAGACCGCCCGTCTCAAACATACCCCTGCTCGTATCTAACCTTACTTCAGCATCCGCCCCAGCGTCGTTCTCCCAAGACACGGCGTCGAAGAAACCATACATCTACGAATCGGCTCGTCTCGCGTCCATCCATCCCCGTCGCACAAAGAATAAACTACTCCCCCAAACTACTACTCCTACTCCTACTACTCCCGCCGACGCAGCTCCGGCAGCTCGGGCCCGGCCAACCCAACGTCGCCTTTCTTCTGCCTCGCGCCGGCGCGGTATGGCTGTTTTCTCCGACGAGGTCCGCGACGTCCTCGACCAACTTATTCGCATGGAGGGCAAAGACGAGGTGGAAGAAGAGCTGTTGATGGATATTCTGGAGGGCAAGGTCGCGGGTGCGACACAGACGTACCAGCGCGTGAAGAAGGTACCTGGCGCGGGCGCCAGGGTCGAGCGGATAGATGGTTCGTCGAGGTGGATGCAGACGATGTTTTGAAGATGCTTTTTTTTTCTGGCTGTATTACTTCATATCCTTGGTTGGGACTACTTCTTTGGACATATTTCTATCGTATTCGCGCACTATCTAGCTTTTGTTTCGTTTACTTTGCTATCTTCGTCTCTAATCCAAGCCTTCGATAACAATCTCCAGTGTGATTATTTTCGGTCCCGCGCCAGCTCGACTCGGTGCAGCTTGCTCCCAACTTCCATGTCGATCCCCCCGTTAATCGGCGACAGCAAGGGCGTGTATCGCGTCCATATTGTCGGTCATTCGGGTTGGTTCTAGCCTTTTGTTCAACTTCATCCGCGTCAACTTGAACTCGTTCAGGTTCTGGCAAAGTCCGTGGTGTTATCATCCATCCCATACTCAAGGAAAGATCCAACGTAGAGCACTCTCGGAAAAGAACTCGCCTCGCTCCTGGGCGTCCCATATTTTGGCCTGGACGAGTTCTTCTGGAAGCCAAACTGGGAGCAGGCCACCGCGGACGAATTCCGCGCCAAGCTGCGCGCTGCGCTCGCCGCATCGCCAAACGGTTGGGTCGTAGACGGGAACTACTCGAAGAAGACGCAGGATATTGTGGTCGACCCTGCTACTGACCAGATTTGTGCGTCGGCGCGTCATGCTCCCTTTGTTCCGAGTCTTAGGGCCTAAATTGCGAATAGGGCTCGACCCGCCGGTCCTCCTCTGCCTCAAACGCGTTCTTGTCCGGACATTCTCGCGCATACTCCGACGCACAGAGCCATGCAGCCCGGGCTGCTACGAAGGCTGGAAGAGTTTCTTCTCGCGCGACAACATAATTTTGTACACCCTTGAGTACTTTTGGGTTGTTCGGAGGCGCGAAGGGGCGCGGTTTGCCGCTACTGGTGTGAAAGAAGGCGCGGACTTTTCAGTCAGGAAGATGCGACGATTTGGAGGATGGGGAGGAGAGCTGCGGGTGTGGTTGGCGGAGGTGAGGGAGATGGTGAGGAGCAGATAAGTCACGATGGCGGCGGGCATCAGTGCTTTGGGTCATGTCGTGTGCTCTCTACCTTCTATCATGTCCCGACGGCCGAATTTCGTCGTGGAGGACACCCAAGAGTACCAATATGTGCTCACAAACTTTGTGCGTCTCCACTTGAAAGCTCAGCATCCGCCCACCAAATCGAGTCGTAGCGGATTGCGCACGAAAAGGTCGAAGAACAGCGCCGCCAGCTCGAAGAGCAAGAACAGCAGATCGCGCAGCTTCGCGCACACATCCAGCGCCTCGAAGGTGGCTCGGGGCTGAACCTGACGAACGGAGCGTCTGTCGACGATTTCTCGATCCGGGTTCGTCTGAATCTGTACGCGCGATCTTCTGGTCCTGCCACAACCCTGAGCTCAGAACGGCGCCGCCCAACTGGACAAGCTCGTCAACCGCTGGGTCTCGGACATCATACAGCGCCCGCCGGTGCCCCTTGCGCAGATCTACGAAGCCAGTCTGAATGATATTGCGAGTGGGCCTGATTCGACGCTAGCTACTGCCTTTCGAGGGACACCCGTGCAAGTCCAAGCGCTTTTCCGACACGCGCTAGCGGACTGTATCGCCGAGGGCTTCATCAACTGCCTCGTCGTGACCAACTCCAAGGAGGCGAATATCCAGCTCTCGCGAATCCACGAACACATCTTTGCACGTACGGTGTCATTCTCAAACTCATTCCTGACAGTGCTGAGGATGCTGCCATCTATAGGCGACCCAACCGTCGCCGCCGTCTGGCGCCGCCAAACCTTCTCCGCCGCCATCGACACCTGCTCCCCGGACATCGCATACAGCATCTTCTCCGAGCACGTCCCGCGCCTAACGCGCCTCCTTGGGATGCCCGCGCGCGCAGCCATCGACGCAGCCTTTACCTTTTCCCGCATGCTGCACGGTACGGCGGGCGCAGGTTCCAGCGACGCCTTCTACCGCGCGTTCGTGCCCGAGGTCGGCAGCGCGATGCACGCGAGCCAAATCGAGCTCGTTAAGCGGTGTTTGAAAAACGAGCGCGCGGAGGTGGATCATGTGGGGTGCACGGTGTTTCCGGGGTTGGTCAAGGTCGGAATGGACGGGGTCAATGTAAGGATGCGGGAGTGCATTCAGTTGAGCTAACATCCTCGTTCCTAGACGGTCGTTCGACGCGCACAAGTAATATGCGAGTGTGCTCTGGTGCAATCCCATTGAAAGCTCTACCTACATCCATTACCTCCACTGGCACTGAAGACCAGGGTCTCGTGCCGTCTTACTTATATTGAGCTTTAGCGGATGTGAAAGAAGATAGGGCCGGCTATTGTGGCGAAATTTCTTTGGAATTCACTAATGAAAAGAAAGTCGTGGTCTGTCTGGATCGTCGCGGCTGGTCTACTTGGTTCTGTCTCTAACAGCAGATCCACCAATCCCACGGTTCGCTTTTAACCGGTGACGCATTCCGAACGGCGGCTTGAAGCCTTGCGCCACTATGAGAACGCCGTCCCACGCCACGGTGAGTTGCTATTTGCTCAGAGCGAAAACCAAGACTATTATTAGCACACAGGCTACCAGAACTGGTACCAACGTCGAGTTCTCGGCGCCAGGTAAACAGTTCCTGGCGAGATGCGCTCAGATTGACGGAAACAACAAAGACATCCTTGGCTCACCGTTCTCGTTCACGATCCGGAATTTACGCTGAATGCGCGTCAACATCTCGGCAGGATCGGGCCTTTCGGTATCCGTCTGCAAGGACTTTTAGGCGCATGTCCTTGCGAAGAGAGCAAAAGGCGTACATCATTCAGCACCGATGACCACTCGTCGTCGTGGGTTATTATGACTTCGGCTTCTGGAGCCTGAGGAGATTGGTGAGCAAGAGTGTAGGACGAGATAGAGAGTTGAACCTTGGCCGAAAGATACTCAAACGCGAGTCGGGAAGGGTGGAAATACTGCTGGACGTATCAGAACAATAACTGGGACGACAAAGAAAATACTCGCCGAGAGCGGATAGAAAGAGAAATACTCATTCGCGAACCAACGGGGCCATGACCATATCCAGGACACGAGCCAAGGCGGTAGTCGTGAAAAAAGGCGGGCCACGCGAGTTGTATTGTGCCAGCGCCCGTATGCGGATCGGGGAAATTGATTCCAGCGCTTTGCCCCGAGTCCGATATGAAATCCGTGCAGAAACATGGTCTGGCTGAGGACGTTGGATACGACTGGCGGGACCACGCCGGTGCTGTAGTGCCATCGGGTCACGGCGCTGCCATGCTGCCACACGCAGTCAAATCCTTCCTCATCCTCCCCCGAGATCAAATGGGCGCAACACCCTTCGCGAAACCGCTGCTCTAGTGTAAGTGTGGCCCACGCGTCCGACTTTTCAACTCCGGTGATGACATAAAGGGAACCGTTGGATCTATAGGCGAAGTCGCGCAAATGCCGGTACCATTTCGTGGCGTTTCTGCTGATGTGCTCGCGGATGCAAGATAGGTCAGCCAATTTGGTGACGGTCGAGCCCCGAGGAAGTGCGCAGATGGCGCCAAACTCCGATGTTGAACGGAAGGAAAGCGCGGAAATTCCCTCGTCCAATTCTCTGGAATTGAAGTAAATTTCCGATGGCAATGAGAGAGGAAACCGACGGAGTAAAGCGAGGATGTGTCTCAACGACCCCATTCGCAACGTAGCTACCGGGTGGGTGGTCGGCACTTAGCATTTCTTGTCTATCGAGAGGTTGGTAGCTGGTCATTTCAGAATGAACGTCGTCGTCCGGGTGGAAGATGTTGAGCAAGAAGATGAACGCGCCGTCGTCGTGTATGTATCCGACATCGCCAACGCAGACTCCGTGATCGTTTTTTTCCCGTTGCTGAAAACGCAGTCCGGGCTCACAGAGCGGGTAGCCTCGTTTACAGGTCTGCAACAGATGGACGTAGAGTGCGTCGGGATTTCCGATTGGATGCTCGGGACGGGGCTGAATTCGGTTCTGTAAACGCATCAGGAAAGGTAGCCAAGCCACAAGCCGCTAACCAATGATTCCCCTGCAAGCAAGTCAAAAGCGAGCAATTACGGGGCGAAACAACGAACAGTCAGGTTCAGGGATGGTTTCTGTGGTGTGATGGCATTCGTCTGTATGCGTGAGCCTCGCCGGTATGCCCGGTCCAGAAACATACCCATTGGCATGAACGTCGCAACCAAGGTGTACCGCGTCGAAACCGCGTGGCACTGTGGCAGGCGCACGTAAATGACAGGCATCTTAACCCTCCCCGTATTACTTGCTTAAGATGCAGCCGCCCGGGCCGTTCAAGTTCTTGTCTCAAACCTGGCCTGCATCCTTCCAAGGAAGCTCACTCGTCGGCCGCTCGCAAACAGCATATTCGACCATGTAATCCTCGCCTCTTCGTCACTCTATTTTCCCTGACAGCGTAGGCTCTGGAGGCTATTTCCATCTCACAATGCCGTCTGCACGCCTCCTCCGCGAGGCCTTCGACGACCTTTACCTTCCTCCGTCCCTCATGTCGAGTCTCCAGCTTTTTGCCATCGAGAAAGCCTGTGGATCCCCGGCCCCGAGGTGAGCTCGGCGTTTGCTCTTGGCCAGAAGCGCGCTCACCAGCTATCGCCAGGGTGTTCGGGAATCCTGGCAACGCTCAGGTCAATGGCAACATCAACTTCTTCAACATTGGCGGTCCTCCGGGTGTATCTTCTGCGGCCACTGCCAGTGGCAATGCACCGGTCTGTTCGATATGAATCGATTGTGCGGATGAATTCTGACCTAGAGCCTAGGTGCCACTCACCGTCGCTCCCGGGACCGACGGTGGTGTCGATCAGGCCTCGGCCAACGCGCAAACCTCAAACTTGGCGGCGGCGGTTCGTGCAAGTTTTGTGTATCAATATTGCTAATTGTGAGAATACTCTAGATACTTGATCCGTGCGCCCACAAGCCTGAGTCGATAGCCAGCCTTTATGCGCGTGTACTCGCAGTACGTGCTCAAGGGTATGCGCTATGGGATCCGAGACCGGATGCGGATGCAACGGCGGTGCACCAGCTGCGAGGTACAACAGTCGGTGACGTTGGGTGGCTCACGCCCCACGGTCAATTTGTGTATCTCTTCAACATACTCTCTCATAAGAACGACGAAATCAACAGTGGAGCTCCGGACTGCCTCCGTCGATTCGACCTCAGCACAAAGTCGAAAATCGTTCAGAAGCCATCAACGGAAAGAAATTTTATTGGATGCCCCAACACACAAGGAGATCAGCGACCTCCCAAGTTGTTCAGTCATAGAAAACCTCAGTTCACATTCAGAATTCATGGTTCACCGGCCGGCTTATGTGTCCTCCCCACGGGCTCTTCGGTCGACGAGATCCTCAATCCCCAGGTTTTGCACGAATACATCCTGCAGAACGCAGAGGCCTGGTACCGTGCATACCAAGGGTCGATTCCCAACGGTGCTCTATATCTTGTCACGGCGGCAACGCGAGCCAAAGACTGGGCAAATTGTGCGCTCGAAACCAAAACGCGGCCAGGCCCCGAACACATCCGCTTCACGGGGACGACTTGGACCGGCCAACGAAGTGCATTGTGTCAAATGCGCGATCCGCAAGACCCCCATCGCAACCTACCAAATCAGACGGTCATCATAAAGGGTTATCGCATGGAACTTGTTCGCTCTCCTGCTCAGCGCTCCGTCGCTCTTTCGGAGGTCCCTGGAGACTACGAGGTTCAGCCTCATAACCCTCGCTGGGTTGACATGCAAACCGCGACGCCAAGCAGCGGCGGTACCCCCAGCCGCATCGTCGAGTCCCTCCGTACTAGTAGTCCCGGTCCATCGGTTCCGACTCAGGTTTGTCTTGCATAGTCATTCGCGAGTTCAAGACGCTAATGTGATTCGAGCTGTCTACAAGCACCCCCGATAGTTCGACCCCTTCTCATCGACACGACGTCCATGCACGCTTCGTTCGCGTTGAACCCGCAGACGTGAACGTGAAAGACAATGTTTCGGCGGGATTTCCTAGTCAACTTCTCACCAAGGTGGCGGATCTAAATTCCGAGGTGCGTTCAAAGCTACAAAGAACAGTCAATAGTCTCAAGTCCCATTGTAGCCATTCCATCCACTGGACACCCTTCACGACTATCTCCGCCAGAAATTCCCTGCCGCGAGCCTGATTGTAACCCACGACGATCACTGGATCTCAACTCTCAAATCAGTAAGTTTATGTCTTCCAACTGGTCACTCTTTAATGTGTAGAACGAGGAAATGCTCCCTGACCCCGAGGATCTCGTTGCTCGAGTTTTAGACCGATATAAGCCCGTTGTTCAGAGCGGTAGGCAGCCCGCCTTTGACGACAGCGACTAATGCTTCAACGTTCAGGAATTGTCTTTATGTCGTCGCGTCAGCCCAGCGGCCAATTATCTCACAGAGAAATGTTAGATCAAGTCTCGGCGCGTCTCGCATTCTACTCAAGCATGGAGAGAGCCATCGATGAAAAGCACCCGTGAGTCACCTGGCGGTAAATAACTTTGAACCATTAATCTCATGATCATGTACAAATCAAGCGGGCAGGAAGCCCTCTGTGATACACCATCCCCTGCCTCTTCGCGATGCTCAACCCAGGTCAGCACCGAGGCTCCGACACGCCAAACTAGCCTGGGATCCGAAGACTTTGTTTGCTAGCTGCCGCATTTCCTGTTTTTCAAGTATTGAACAATCAATCGCACGAGTTTGATGTTACGCCCACAGCCGATGATAGATAATATATATGCCGCGAACGGCTTGGGTTGCTCGCGGAGCTCAGGGGCTCATTACCGGAATAGAATGTGGTTAAGGTATGGGTTCTTTGCGTCAAATTGCGCACATCTCGAAAGCGCCGACCGTGCTCTTTCAGAATCTATCCTCGGCAAACAATTTGACCAAAAAATGAATGAGATTGAGCAGGTTTTTGTTTCGACAGGGTTTTCCGGGTCAAGAGCTGTGCACCGATTCAAGTACTTGGTTCACGTGTTAGTCAATAATTGCTCGCTCCGCTCGCAACAAGTTGAATAACGACGAGTGGCGCAAGCGACAAACTCCTTATGTTCAAAGTGTCCTTCAGCCATCACTCCTTTCCCACGGTTCAATTCCACCATCAAACACCGCGGAAGCCACACTCGACCTCATACCCGTCCTCCGCCTTTCTAGTAGAGAAATCAACCATACCCGTACAGTCGCCGTACTCGAACGACGCGCCCTGACTCCCTGTAATCCCGGGCGAAACCGGTGCCCCGAACACGCTGCGCTGGTACGGTAGCTCTTCGCACCGATGTGTCGGCCCCGCGTTCCACGGATACCACTCCACAAATCCAGCCTGTTCCCCGGTGATGCCCCCAATCCCCGCAGGGAGCTCGAAGCTGCCGATGTGGACGCTCTCCTGCGTAGCCGTATCGACGACCGTCCCCGCCCACTCATTCGCAGGCGCAACGGTGTAGTGATACGTCCGCCCGTACTCGCCACTCCAATCAACGGCGCAGGAAACACCCGGCCCGCCGTCTGCGCCGGCGTAGCAGTTCGCGTCGGCCGTCGTACTTCCTGGGACGAAGCTCGCAAACACAGCGTGCAAGACGCTTCCGCTGCTGTCCTCCCGAGGCTGGACGCCGGTGTACCCGACCTCGTTCGTCCCGTAGAACCCAAACTGCTGCGCAAAGAAGTACCCGGAACGGTGCTCAACCTCCTCGATTGTGATGGGGAAGGCGATGTTGGCGAGTCCTTGGGCGGGCGCGTCGGGAATGCGCCAGTGCATCCCGACGAGGGCGCGCGTTGAGCCGACGAAGGTGATTCCAGGATGCAATGAGGATGGCGATGAAAGTCATGGCTTGGGCCTGGGGTTTGTCCTCGAGTTCAGGACGACTACCGTGTTTATAGTAGCTTTAAGCAGCGTTGGCGGTATTCCCCCCAAATGCGCGAACGGCAGTTACAGTGCTGCAGTGGTGAAACGAGTGGCGTAGGAATGGACGGGAAACGCCGAGGGCCTAAAGAGAGTCTAAGACAACTAACGTATTACATTACCAGTGTTCGGTCAGGTTTTATGTGACTTTTTACCCGAGCGGGGACGCTGGAGTCTGGACTAGTCTTCATGATCGCTACGCTTGCACAAGAAACCGGTTTCATGTTCACAGCTCGAATACTGAAGACTGCAGTAAACGTACGCTGATGGGGCTTCTGATCTGTGGACCCACAGTGGCACAGTGGATGGTCGTCGCTAGAGAAATTTCGGAAGGCGAGCACGCGCAAGAGAGCAGACATGATAACCATGGATCGTATACTACAACAGCGATGTAAACAAAGGGTGTAGGGGAAGAGGAGAGTCCATGAGCTCCGGATGAAGGCGAATCATGTATCGTGTATCGTAAATTTATCCTGCGCGTATCATCTTTCGGGCAGGCTTTCCGCTCTCCCTCCCCTCGCGCCCGCGCGGTCGTTTGAATACATCGCTAGTATCAGGGACGACAGGCGCAGGTCGGCAAGCGGGAGATTCGAACGGAGGGGAGGTGGTACAGGGCTGCATTGCTTCCAGCTAGCCTCCATGCCGGTACGTCTCGGCTTTAACATATCGGATGCTCGAGGCTGTCGATCTGAGAAAAGAGGTTAGCGTTAAGTGGAGAGTGAGGCAGAGGAGGGGACGTACATGTCGGACGTCCGCACGCGTGTACAAGGCGAATAACTGGGCAAGTTATCCGAATCCGGGGGTACTATACAAGATAGTGGCGAGTAGAGGTAGTGGTCGACTCAGGGCTCAAGGCGTTTACTCGAGGAAGTCGGGGCAGGTTATGCCGTGGCTCCGGAGGAGGTTGGAGAGCATCAGCGCGCGCGTGCGCCAGATCTCCTTCTCGCGCGTGAGGCGCTCGACGGCCTCCTCGAGCGCCTGCTGGTGCATGAGCTTGCGCTTGCGGGAGCGGCGCGCGGCGAGGGTGTTTTGGCGGCGCTTGTACTCGATCTTCTCCTGGTCCGTGGCGTTGGCGGCGGGCGGCTCCTCGGTGAGCTCGTCCTCCTCGCCGTCGGAGGAGTGGGAGCCGGGGCCGGGGCGACGGGCGGCAAAGAAGGCGGGGATGTCTTTGCGGGAGGTGAGGGAGGGGGTGGCGTAGGTACGCATCGCGGTGGGTGCATCCATGGGGAGCTCGTAAGGGGAGCCGGGACCACGTCTGCGGGTTGAGTGCTGGGTGCGGGCGGGGCCAGCGGCAGAGGGCATGGGCATGAGTGCGTGCGGGGGGAGAGGAGGGGGAGCTGCCGGTGGAGTAATGGGCAGGGTAGTAGGCAGGTCTTGAGTGACTGCGTATGCGTCGAGTTGGGGGTAGGAGTAAATGTTAGCCATAGGAGTTGCTGAGTGCAGAATCAGAATGAGTCGGGAGCCTTTATAGGTTGTCTGCGAGGCGGCGCACAGACACCGCCGCGTCGGTATTTGATGGCTGTGCATCGCGCCTTGTCCGCCCCGACGTGACGTCGTATTCACCGCCTTTTGATGCGCACTGCTCCTCCCTCGGCTCATATCTTCCGCGATGAGCGATCCCGAAGGCTACACGGAACCCCGCCACAAGGTTCGAGTGGCCGTCCCTGCAAGGTACGTTGACGAGGACCCATCGATGCAGGTTAGTCTGAAACAACTCGCGCCACGTCAACTGGGCCTGGCGTCGGCCAACAGCCAGCCTTACTTCAGCTTTGCTTCAGCTCCAGCTCAAATCTCACGCACATGCGCACCCCCGTAGTGATATCCATCCCGATCCCCGACCACCGCCAACGTCGCCAAGCCCGCCGCCTCTTGGCTGTGCCCCGCCAATCTGCCTTGAATGGCGCGAGCACACTTCAATCCATATGTTCAATTCAACGTGATAGTGCCTCCGTCGTGTCCGAAATACCCCCGTTGATAGCCATACTTACGTAGAACACGGAGCAGGTCTCTCCGGACAAAGTGTACCCACTCTCCCGCGGTTTAATTTCGACCACCAACCGGTGAATCTTGCAGTTGAGCTGGATCTGTTTTCAGATAGGGTTATCCAAGGGCTCGATACCTCCTAGTAGGCGGTGACGGCACTCTATGCGCTGGCAAGGGGAGGTCGTCACACGCGACCAAGATACACAAAGGAACACAGCCAAAGGGATTTACCACGCAACATTGGCAGTACTACTGTACTACTATATGAACGAACGGGCGACGGCGCGCAGCGCACGCTCGTTGCTGCAGGCAGCATACCGAGCTCCAAAGATACTGTTCCATGGTCAGCACTAGTACCCGCAGCGCAAGCAATTTCTCCTCCATCTACTGCTGATACGTGTATCGTTGGTGCCGGCCCGAGCGGGTTGGCGGTCGCGCTGGGGCTCGCGGTGCGCGAGATCCCGTTCGTCATCGTCGACGCGCTCGAGGCCGGGCACAATGGCTCCCGCGCCATCGGGGTGTTTCCCAACGCATTGGAAGTGCGTAGTCTTCCGAGGGACGTTCTGAACATACGCTAACCTCCCACCCAGGCGCTCAACACAGTAAGCCGCGAGCTAGTCGACGACATCATGGCCGCAGGCATCATCTCCACCTCGACGACCTGCCTCGACGCGCACGGCAAGACGCTCATGAACTTCCGCTTCGACGCCGCGCTGGACGCGCGCACCGAGTTCCCCTTCTACGTGATCATCCAACAGCACCGCGTCGAGGCGCTCATGCGCGCGTACCTCGCGCGCATGGGGACTAACATCCACTGGGGGAAGCGTGTCACCAGCCTCCGCGCAGTGAACGACGGGACGCTGTACGCGCTGCAACTCGCTTCGGGAGAGACCCTCGAAGCGAAATACGTCGTCGCCGCGGACGGCGCAAAGTCCGCCCTCCGCGAGGCAGCGGGAATCCGTTATCTCGACCCACACACGGGCGCGGACGCGATATTCGAGGGCAAGGATGACTGGCGTCTATTTGTCGTTGCGGACGTGGTATTTGATCCCCCGGCGCCGTCTAGCATCCCGCGGGACCGCGTGCAGTCGACGATAGGGCGCGGCGGGCTGGTGATGACCGCCCCGATTCCCGGGGAGGAAGGGGAAGAGGAGGAGGATGAGATCACCCGTCTGTACCTCGGCGTACCCGGCTCGCCTCCCCCCGCCGACCCCGACGCAGCCTACCTCCAATCCCTCGTCGACGCACACGGCGCCCCCGCCCCCCCCCCCCTCAAAACCAAAAATCGCGCGCGTGCTGGACAGCGCGCGATACCGCGTCGCCGTCGCCCTAGCAGAGCGCTACCTCGCGCGGGCGACAGCCGACGCGGGCGCCGCCAGCGCGTACATCCTCCTTGCGGGGGACGCCGCGCACCGGCAGGGCCCCCGCCGGCGGGCAGGGCATGAACCTCGGCATCTGCGAGGGGCTCGCCCTCGCCGAGGCGATCTGCGCCGCGCGCATGTGCGCGCTCACCACGGCGAATCGGCACCCCGAGTCGGAGTTTGCGATATTTAATGAGTATGCGACGAGGCGGAGGGAGATTGCAAGGGAGGTTATGGGGATGGTGAGGAATATGACTGCGTTGGAGGATTGCGGGAGTGGGTTGGTGGATTATCTGCGCATGAAGGTCGTTTCGGCTCTGTGTGGAGTCGAGTTGGTGGAGAAGCGGATGGTGTGGAGGGTCAGTGAGGAAGGAGTAGACAACATTGTTTCACACGGTTGCTGCGTTGGGCACTGCCCCGGCTAGAGTATTATCTTATCTGTTGATGATTCCCTCCCTCGCCCCCAATCCCCCTCACCGCCAAGTCCCCGCGCCGCGAAGTCCCTCGCGCAGAAAACACCTGGGGTATATACTAACTGCTTTGTTGGCTCTTGTTTGGCTCTCTAAACACCTTGTTTGCTACTGTTTACAGCTGTATCGACATGTTTGGCTCCGTAAACTGCTCCCCACGTCTGACCCTAACCCCAGAACCTGCGCCAGCGACCTCTGCGCCCATCCACGTCCCCCATCAAAATGAGCGCAAGCTTCCGAGAGCCGTTGGACCGTGCCCTACAAAGGTGCGACGGCCCTCGGGCTACTCGGCCACCACTCCTTTCCCTCTCCACCGAATTCCAGCCCAATCCAACGCGGCTTAACGTGGCTGGATCAGCAACTCCAAATCAGCACCACCCGAGCAGCGCAATAACCACGGAAGACACGTACCTCTACACCGCCCACTCATCTGGGCATACCTCCCCGTCCTACCCGCACCCTTACGACCCTACTCTGGCGCTGCGGAGCGCGTCTTGTGGTTGAACAAGTCGGAATCTGCCCAAAGTGGTCAGTTCTGCGAGTGAAGGTATAGCCGAACGGCGACGCGTCCCAGCGCAAAGACAAATGTACGTACCGGTAGATGCGACTTGTAGCTCACGCAAACAACGCACGCGTCGCCGTCCCGCGCCAGACTGATCCCGCTAGCCGTGATCCCGCCCAGCAACGACACAAACCCGTTAGAAACAGAGACGGCAGTTAAAAGGTGCGGGGGACATACCGCCGCTGGACGCCAACGCGTCAGCGAGTAGCGCCATCTAAACGCTCGCGAAAAGCGTCCCGAAAACCGGTCGCACGTACCCGCTCGTCGAGCTGCAGCGCCATGAAGTTTGATGCTGCAATTTCGTCAGCTGGAAAGTCGGTCAAGGTCAGCGAGGAGTACGTACGCGGCATCGTTCAAGTGTCGATAAGTCGATATTCTTCATTCTTATCCATTTGACGCAAGTTGAATGGAAGGGATTGGGGGAGCCGTCGGCGAGATGCAGCGAACGCAGGTGTTGATGGGAGGAAGCTGGTCAGAAGCGACTGTAGACGGCGGCAGCAAAGGAGGCGACAGTGTTTTGTGGGGATGGGAAAGTACGTAGATGCGGTAGTAGCAAAGGAGCCCAAAGGCGGGAGGGTTGACCAGGACTTGAGGTTTAGCCGTTAGAAACCAGGCAGCTGCGCGGAAATCAACAAATAAAAAGCTGATTGAAGAACCGGAGGGACGCACCTCGGTTGGTGGCTTACAGAGCAGCAACAGTGGTACGAGGAGGGTACGTCGATTGGTAGCTAGTGAGCCAGTGGAGGAGGGATCGGTGTCGCTCGCGCTAGAGTCAATTTCAGCAGGAAGAAAGATGAACGGAGAGTGGAGGATGTACCAGAGAAGGGAGTGGAAGAGGAGAGAAGCGTTGACTGCGCTCAATGGGGACGGAGGCAAGAGAATGGAGGGAATGGTGATGGTTCGAGTTCAACGGCGCACGCGTGGGAGGTTGTGATATCGATGTAGTGGCGGCAGCTTGGAGACGCTGTGGCGGCTAGAGTCCGGTCAGTACGCCAAATAAGAAATGTAGGAGCGTACCAGGGAGTCCAATCCGGCCGGCAAAACGCGCTGGTGTCAGCGGGACGTACGCACAAGGTCTAGACATTGGCCGCCTCCGGCGACCAATTCTGGCGGAAGGAAAAAAAAAAAAAACGGGTTCAAAATACGAAGGGTACGGGGAGGCAGTAGCATACCGTCGGCGCAGGCGAGAGACTGGCCGTGGGTGACCCAGCGCTTCCTCGCGCTGCCGTCGACTCGATGCGTGGAGGCGGGAATTTCGCCTCCGGCTGCGAAACCTTGTGAAAAAATGAGTAAAAAAATACGAAAGAGGGACAGGCAGAAGACGCACGGGAGCACTGGGGTGGTGGGGGTGCAGCGCGGAGAACGCGCTGCCGTTTTCTTGACATGTGTGGGCCGTATGTTCGCCTCCGGCGGCAAGACCTTGAAAAAAAGGTCAATAAAACAGTAAAGATGGGACATACCGGACAGCAGCAGATACGCTGGGGACAGCGGGGACACAGCGCGGAGTGCGCGCCGCCGTCGGGTTGGCGCAAGAAGGCTGTACGCTCGCCTCCGGCGGCAAAACCTAAAAGAAAGAAAGGCCAGTTAGAAATACAGCAAGGGAGCGGGCTAGAATATACCTGGAGCACGCCCGGGACGTCGGCAGCTGGCGAAGAGGACGGGATTTTCTGGGAGGGGGGTGGATGGTGGGCGGGAGCAAGAGGCATTGGGTGTTTGATTGGCGAGAATTTTGTTACACTTGCATTGGCGCGCGCGCGGATTTATTTGTCACTGTGCCTTGTTGCGCAGCGGTAATAAACGCTTAAAATGACATTTGAAAAGAAAAAAATTGCCTCAGGGCGTTGCTGCAGGGCTGGGGTAGGATCCAATTTGTTGCGCGTGCTGAATTTCGCGCTTTGTTTCTTGCGGGGGCGCGTCGCGTTGCACCATCGGAGGAGGTCGGAATAGACGCGACACCGCCGTACGTGATAATTGGAGCCAAGTGGCTGTTGGTGGGAACTTGAATATGATATGGCTGCGCTGTGGCCGTGTCCAAATGTGGAGGTGGTCAGGATAGCAGCTGGAAAGTAGGCGCTGCAAGTGGTCAGAGAGGTGCCAAAACAGAGAGTATTGGTGTGGCTACTTGCGCCAGACTGCATTCAAAGAAAGATCAAAGTAAGAAAAGCGGACTCAGCCCCGGGCTCGGGAATGCAGATCTTCAGTAAATCCGTACCCGGGAGCGGCGTCGCCGCTCCGCCGGTGCTCGGGACCCTCGGGTAACCAGCCAAGACAGAACTCAGCTCGCTCCGATGTCAGCCGGCGGCCTGCACCACCTACCGCCGAACATCGCTTGTGGACTTACCGCCGAAAATCAGCGCCCATGACGATATGTTAGTTAATGCTGTGGAACCCAGTGTGGTCTCTTGGTGTAGTGGTTGTGGACGTCTCCCTTATTGGAGCGGTTTTGGTTTCAAAGCTTTTCTTTTGCATTTTTTCATGCACAAAGAGAAATACTGGACCTGTTCATCTATGCAGTATTTAAGCATATACACCTCATCTTGATCCTAAATCTCTCCTATTTGCCCACAGGAACAAAATAGAAAGCGGGGTTGGATGCATCACAGCAGCAGGCGCGCTTCAAAACACCCACTTCCAAATCGGGAAATCCACCCATACCTCGAGCCTCCGCGCAATAATTAAGGTCCGCGGGTATCCTGGCAGCGTGGGAGACACCCCCCAAGAGTGTACATATACCAGAAAACGCGTCAAATCGCGTGTTGAACCGCTCTAAAACGCGTCCTGTACATCTAACAAAACTCGAAGGTTCCTCTGCACTGTGAGCTACCTGCTTTGCGCTGGTACTTGTGATTACTTAATCCTGTTTTTGTGACTCCCTGAACGCCGTTGTTCCGCTCATTACATGCGCAGAACGCGCAGAAATGCGAAATGCACGAAATCCATGTTCTGCAAAATCCCCGCGTCGGGCAGCGGAAACGGACCTAGTAGCAGGCGGATATCATTACGCAAGCTACTACCGTTATTTCAGCGCCGCCCTGACGTGTCCCGCGTACTCTACGCGTTGCGAATCTTCAAATTCGTATTTTGCATGAAACCACTTCCCGCCCGGATATCGCATGGTGCCGCCATCTTTCGCCGCCGAAACAGCTCCCGTACCATGTCCGACGTCACGGAATGACGTTGGGCGCTTGGCCGCGGTATGCTGGAGCCAGAGCGGTATAAGTACTGCGGCCACCCTCAGACCCTTCTTGTTTCCCGCTCCCACCATCCTCGATCCTCCCCTGCATATCCGCAACTCGACTCACGGACGGTGTACATGTCGTCCCTCGAACGTATGCTGGTACGTTCAATTGCATTGCTGTTCGTCCGTCCGCGCTCACCGGTACAACTCGGTACACCAAACTATGGTAGCAAGTCTCGCGCCATCCGTCTCGCGCCGTCCAACGTTGTCGACTCCATCCACCAGTCAACTCACAGACGGTCTCTAGTACCTCTACTGGTGCGTTGAAACGCGTTTCTGTCCCTTCGTCTGTGCTCACCATGTCCCAGGTGTATATGCATATGCTGGTGCGTTCCTTGTGTGTGTGTGCGTCGCGTCTCGCACCGCACCACCTTCGTCACCTCAATTCCCTCGTCGGAACCATTTTCAGAGTCCCTCCGACTTCAGCATCTACCACCGCGCGACCTCGAACCTATGCTGGTGCGTATTCCGTCTTCCCGTTCGTAACCGACTGGAGCCTGCTCAACGTTGACTAGTTACGCGTTCTCGAGCGTATGCTCGTCTGTTCGGTTTCGCCGCCGTTTCGCTGACGCTTTCATTTAGCTTCGTCTGAATCGTTCGACTGCGAGGAGCAGCTGGGTATCTACTCTACCTTATTTATGTTGGTGCGTGCTCTTGCTCTCTTCGAATTCTACTTCTGACCGTCCTTGGATTTGTTGCGTTTGCAGAATGCGTCATACGCTGCTGGACTCGCTCACTGACACTCCCAACGTCGTCTCTGTTTGCGGCAGTTTAAGGTTGAAGGTAGGTCTTGCATTCAAATAGGGTAACGCTCCCGACTATAATTCTGACTAGCGCTACCGTGTCCCGCGTCTGTTTCGGACTCTCCAGCGGAAGGGTCGGGGCTGGGCGGCTCATCGGCGTCGAGATAAGGGACGGCGGGATGAGATAATCGAGACGGCGCTAGCTCGACGTCTGTAGCTGCCCGACCGCGACCGCGGTGCCTGTCTCCCTCTTTTCCTCGATCGCCCTCGCTAACTGCTGCCTCTCGTTAGATTGTCGTCGTCGTCGGCATGCAACGCGCACCTTCAAGCTGTCCTTCTGTTCTGCCATCGCCAGATGGTACGTGTCTGGTTTATTCGGTCTCGGTGCGAGATGCCGACTTTGCGAATAGGCATCGACTCGGATGCCGGCGGCGGGGTGGTTTCCGCAATATATTGGTATGTGTTCTGCCTTGAACCTCGAACGCCCTCGCTAACTGTTGCCTGTTAGTAGATCACCGTCGTCGTCCGCATGCAACGCGCACCTTCAAGCTGTCCTTCTGCTCTGCCATCGCCAAATGGTACGTCTGGTTTACTCGGGCTCGGCGCGAGATGCTGATTTTGCGAATAGGTGCTGCCGGCGGCGGGTTGATTTCGGCAGTATATGTAGTCGCTCGCATGTGTTCTGGCGGCAGGAAGCGGCTGTGTGCCGATGGCGATACCGAGCGTTCCGTCCGGCGCGGAGTTTTATTGGGTGGCTGGCGGTCGGAAGAGAAGGTGCCGATTGCGACGGATGGTGCCGATTGCGAGGCGGAGCGTGCCGAGCGACCGAGCGCGGCGCTGCGCCTTGTAGATTATTGGACGGCGGTTGGTGGTCGTTGCGTGAGATGCTGAGCCATGCAATCGCAAGTCGGGGGCTACGACGACGAGGAGGGCAGAGCAGCTCGGGCTGCAGAACTTGGAGCGGAAGGGTGCCGAGTGCGGAGTCGTTGAAAGGCGGAGTATGCCGATTGTTCTGTCGCTGTCGTTGCGCGAGACCTCGCGCACTGGCCCGAAGATGGCGGGGAGCGGCTATGGGTGTCGGT
The DNA here is from genome assembly GCA_014461125.1 of Mycena kentingensis (nom. inval.). Classification (NCBI taxonomy): domain Eukaryota; kingdom Fungi; phylum Basidiomycota; class Agaricomycetes; order Agaricales; family Mycenaceae; genus Mycena; species Mycena kentingensis (nom. inval.). The sequence goes on along the minus strand of JACAZG010000002.1, from coordinate 3,754,753 downwards.
TCGGTGTCGGGTAGAGATGGTTCCGATTGTGAGGCGGAGCATTCGAAGCTTGCGATTCGGAGGCGACGTCGACGAGCTCGTGGTCGTGGTTGGCGGAGACGGAGGGCGGAGTAAGGAGTGTGTGTGTGTGGGTGTCCTACTGCGGCGCACCAACTTTGTGCTCGCTGTTGCTGTCGTCGGTGACGAGGCGGGGGTCGGCGCCGAGGGATGCGGGCGGGGAGACAGTAGAGGCTAAGAAGCACACCGTCAGTCCCCACCACCACGACGGCAGCAGAGGCACGCACGGAAAATTCGATCTTGGCTGCGGGTGTGGGCTCTTTGCGTAGTTTGCGCTTCTCGGGGACGGTGGGGACGACGAGGAGCACGTCGCGAGTGGGTGCGTCCATGGGGAGCTCGTAAGAACAACCTGGAAGTCGTGCTCAAGTCGCGCCACGTCAACTGTGCCTGGCGTCGGCCAACATCCAGCCTCCAGCTCAAATCACACGCACATGCGCACCCCCGTAGTGATATCCATCCCGATCCCCGACCACCGCCAACGTCGCCAAGCCCGCCGCCTCTTGGCTGTGCCCGCCTTGAACACACTTCAATCCATATGTTCAATTCAACGCGATAGTGCCTCCGTCGTGCCCGAAATACCGCCGTTGATAGCCATACTTAGAACGCGGAGCAGGTCATTCCGGACAAAGTGTGCCCACTCTCCCACGGTTTGATTTCGACCACCAACCGGCTGGATATGTTGTCAGATAGGGCTCCAAGGGCTACCCTCATTAGATACCCTCCTAGTGGGCGGTGACGACGGGACGGCCACTAAATAGTACTCTATGCGCTGGCAGGGGGACGCGCAACCTAAGATACACAAAGGAACACAAAAACACAGCCAAAGGGATTTACCACGCAACACCGGCAGTACTACTGTACTATTATATGAACGAACGGGCGACGGCGCGCCGCGCACGCTCGTTGCTGCAGGCAGCATACCGAGCTCCAAACATACTGTTCCATGGTCAGCACTAGCACTCACAGCGCAAGCAGTTTTTCCGCACCTCTTCCATCTACTGCTGATACGTGTATCGTTGGTGCCGGCCCGAGCGGGTTGGCGGTCGCGCTGGGGCTCGCGGTGCGCGAGATCCCGTTCGTCATCGTCGACGCGCTCGAGGCCGGGCACAATGGCTCCCGCGCCATCGGGGTGTTTCCCAACGCATTGGAAGTGCGTAGTCTTCCGAGGGACGTTCTGAACATACGCTAACCTCCCACCCAGGCGCTCAACACAGTAAGCCGCGAGCTAGTCGACGACATCATGGCCGCAGGCATCATCTCCACCTCGACGACCTGCCTCGACGCGCACGGCAAGACGCTCATGAACTTCCGCTTCGACGCCGCGCTGGACGCGCGCACCGAGTTCCCCTTCTACGTGATCATCCAACAGCACCGCGTCGAGGCGCTCATGCGCGCGTACCTCGCGCGCATGGGGACTAACATCCACTGGGGGAAGCGTGTCACCAGCCTCCGCGCAGTGAACGACGGGACGCTGTACGCGCTGCAACTCGCTTCGGGAGAGACCCTCGAAGCGAAATACGTCGTCGCCGCGGACGGCGCAAAGTCCGCCCTCCGCGAGGCAGCGGGAATCCGTTATCTCGACCCACACACGGGCGCGGACGCGATATTCGAGGGCAAGGATGACTGGCGTCTATTTGTCGTTGCGGACGTGGTATTTGATCCCCCGGCGCCGTCTAGCATCCCGCGGGACCGCGTGCAGTCGACGATAGGGCGCGGCGGGCTGGTGATGACCGCCCCGATTCCCGGGGAGGAAGGGGAAGAGGAGGAGGATGAGATCACCCGTCTGTACCTCGGCGTACCCGGCTCGCCTCCCCCGCCGACCCCGACGCAGCCTACCTCCAATCCCTCGTCGACGCACACGGCGCCCCCGCCCCCCTCCCCCCTCAAAACCAAAAATCGCGCGCGTGCTGGACAGCGCGCGATACCGCGTCGCCGTCGCCCTAGCAGAGCGCTACCTCGCGCGGGCGACAGCCGACGCGGGCGCCGCCAGCGCGTACATCCTCCTTGCGGGGGACGCCGCGCACCGGCAGGGCCCCGCCGGCGGGCAGGGCATGAACCTCGGCATCTGCGAGGGGCTCGCCCTCGCCGAGGCGATCTGCGCCGCGCGCATGTGCGCGCTCACCACGGCGAATCGGCACCCCGAGTCGGAGTTTGCGATATTTAATGAGTATGCGACGAGGCGGAGGGAGATTGCAAGGGAGGTTATGGGGATGGTGAGGAATATGACTGCGTTGGAGGATTGCGGGAGTGGGTTGGTGGATTATCTGCGCATGAAGGTCGTTTCGGCTCTGTGTGGAGTCGAGTTGGTGGAGAAGCGGATGGTGTGGAGGGTCAGTGAGGAAGGAGTAGACAACATTGTTTCACACGGTTGCTGCGTTGGGCACTGCCCCGGCTAGAGTATTATCTTATCTGTTGATGATTCCCTCCCTCGCCCCCAATCCCCCTCACCGCCAAGTCCCCGCGCCGCGAAGTCCCTCGCGCAGAAAACACCTGGGGTATATACTAACTGCTTTGTTGGCTCTTGTTTGGCTCTCTAAACACCTTGTTTGCTACTGTTTACAGCTGTATCGACATGTTTGGCTCCGTAAACTGCTCCCCACGTCTGACCCTAACCCCAGAACCTGCGCCAGCGACCTCTGCGCCCATCCACGTCCCCCATCAAAATGAGCGCAAGCTTCCGAGAGCCGTTGGACCGTGCCCTACAAAGGTGCGACGGCCCTCGGCTACTCGGCCACCACTCCTTTCCCTCTCCACCGAATTCCAGCCCAATCCAACGCGGCTTAACGTGGCTGGATCAGCAACTCCAAATCAGCACCACCCGAGCAGCGCAATAACCACGGAAGACACGTACCTCTACACCGCCCACTCATCTGGGCATACCTCCCCGTCCTACCCGCACCCTTACGACCCTACTCTGGCGCTGCGGAGCGCGTCTTGTGGTTGAACAAGTCGGAATCTGCCCAAAGTGGTCAGTTCTGCGAGTGAAGGTATAGCCGAACGGCGACGCGTCCCAGCGCAAAGACAAATGTACGTACCGGTAGATGCGACTTGTAGCTCACGCAAACAACGCACGCGTCGCCGTCCCGCGCCAGACTGATCCCGCTAGCCGTGATCCCGCCCAGCAACGACACAAACCCGTTAGAAACAGAGACGGCAGTTAAAAGGTGCGGGGGACATACCGCCGCTGGACGCCAACGCGTCAGCGAGTAGCGCCATCTAAACGCTCGCGAAAAGCGTCCCGAAAACCGGTCGCACGTACCCGCTCGTCGAGCTGCAGCGCCATGAAGTTTGATGCTGCAATTTCGTCAGCTGGAAAGTCGGTCAAGGTCAGCGAGGAGTACGTACGCGGCATCGTTCAAGTGTCGATAAGTCGATATTCTTCATTCTTATCCATTTGACGCAAGTTGAATGGAAGGGATTGGGGGAGCCGTCGGCGAGATGCAGCGAACGCAGGTGTTGATGGGAGGAAGCTGGTCAGAAGCGACTGTAGACGGCGGCAGCAAAGGAGGCGACAGTGTTTTGTGGGGATGGGAAAGTACGTAGATGCGGTAGTAGCAAAGGAGCCCAAAGGCGGGAGGGTTGACCAGGACTTGAGGTTTAGCCGTTAGAAACCAGGCAGCTGCGCGGAAATCAACAAATAAAAAGCTGATTGAAGAACCGGAGGGACGCACCTCGGTTGGTGGCTTACAGAGCAGCAACAGTGGTACGAGGAGGGTACGTCGATTGGTAGCTAGTGAGCCAGTGGAGGAGGGATCGGTGTCGCTCGCGCTAGAGTCAATTTCAGCAGGAAGAAAGATGAACGGAGAGTGGAGGATGTACCAGAGAAGGGAGTGGAAGAGGAGAGAAGCGTTGACTGCGCTCAATGGGGACGGAGGCAAGAGAATGGAGGGAATGGTGATGGTTCGAGTTCAACGGCGCACGCGTGGGAGGTTGTGATATCGATGTAGTGGCGGCAGCTTGGAGACGCTGTGGCGGCTAGAGTCCGGTCAGTACGCCAAATAAGAAATGTAGGAGCGTACCAGGGAGTCCAATCCGGCCGGCAAAACGCGCTGGTGTCAGCGGGACGTACGCACAAGGTCTAGAACATTGGCCGCCTCCGGCGACCAATTCTGGCGGAAGGAAAAAAAAAAAAACGGGTTCAAAATACGAAGGGTACGGGGAGGCAGTAGCATACCGTCGGCGCAGGCGAGAGACTGGCCGTGGGTGACCCAGCGCTTCCTCGCGCTGCCGTCGACTCGATGCGTGGAGGCGGGAATTTCGCCTCCGGCTGCGAAACCTTGTGAAAAAATGAGTAAAAAAATACGAAAGAGGGACAGGCAGAAGACGCACGGGAGCACTGGGGTGGTGGGGGTGCAGCGCGGAGAACGCGCTGCCGTTTTCTTGACATGTGTGGGCCGTATGTTCGCCTCCGGCGGCAAGACCTTGAAAAAAAGGTCAATAAAACAGTAAAGATGGGACATACCGGACAGCAGCAGATACGCTGGGGACAGCGGGGACACAGCGCGGAGTGCGCGCCGCCGTCGGGTTGGCGCAAGAAGGCTGTACGCTCGCCTCCGGCGGCAAAACCTAAAAGAAAGAAAGGCCAGTTAGAAATACAGCAAGGGAGCGGGCTAGAATATACCTGGAGCACGCCCGGGACGTCGGCAGCTGGCGAAGAGGACGGGATTTTCTGGGAGGGGGGTGGATGGTGGGCGGGAGCAAGAGGCATTGGGTGTTTGATTGGCGAGAATTTTGTTACACTTGCATTGGCGCGCGCGCGGATTTATTTGTCACTGTGCCTTGTTGCGCAGCGGTAATAAACGCTTAAAATGACATTTGAAAAGAAAAAAATTGCCTCAGGGCGTTGCTGCAGGGCTGGGGTAGGATCCAATTTGTTGCGCGTGCTGAATTTCGCGCTTTGTTTCTTGCGGGGGCGCGTCGCGTTGCACCATCGGAGGAGGTCGGAATAGACGCGACACCGCCGTACGTGATAATTGGAGCCAAGTGGCTGTTGGTGGGAACTTGAATATGATATGGCTGCGCTGTGGCCGTGTCCAAATGTGGAGGTGGTCAGGATAGCAGCTGGAAAGTAGGCGCTGCAAGTGGTCAGAGAGGTGCCAAAACAGAGAGTATTGGTGTGGCTACTTGCGCCAGACTGCATTCAAAGAAAGATCAAAGTAAGAAAAGCGGACTCAGCCCCGGGCTCGGGAATGCAGATCTTCAGTAAATCCGTACCCGGGAGCGGCGTCGCCGCTCCGCCGGTGCTCGGGACCCTCGGGTAACCAGCCAAGACAGAACTCAGCTCGCTCCGATGTCAGCCGGCGGCCTGCACCACCTACCGCCGAACATCGCTTGTGGACTTACCGCCGAAAATCAGCGCCCATGACGATATGTTAGTTAATGCTGTGGAACCCAGTGTGGTCTCTTGGTGTAGTGGTTGTGGACGTCTCCCTTATTGGAGCGGTTTTGGTTTCAAAGCTTTTCTTTTGCATTTTTTCATGCACAAAGAGAAATACTGGACCTGTTCATCTATGCAGTATTTAAGCATATACACCTCATCTTGATCCTAAATCTCTCCTATTTGCCCACAGGAACAAAATAGAAAGCGGGGTTGGATGCATCACAGCAGCAGGCGCGCTTCAAAACACCCACTTCCAAATCGGGAAATCCACCCATACCTCGAGCCTCCGCGCAATAATTAAGGTCCGCGGGTATCCTGGCAGCGTGGGAGACACCCCCAAGAGTGTACATATACCAGAAAACGCGTCAAATCGCGTGTTGAACCGCTCTAAAACGCGTCCTGTACATCTAACAAAACTCGAAGGTTCCTCTGCACTGTGAGCTACCTGCTTTGCGCTGGTACTTGTGATTACTTAATCCTGTTTTTGTGACTCCCTGAACGCCGTTGTTCCGCTCATTACATGCGCAGAACGCGCAGAAATGCGAAATGCACGAAATCCATGTTCTGCAAAATCCCCGCGTCGGGCAGCGGAAACGGACCTAGTAGCAGGCGGATATCATTACGCAAGCTACTACCGTTATTTCAGCGCCGCCCTGACGTGTCCCGCGTACTCTACGCGTTGCGAATCTTCAAATTCGTATTTTGCATGAAACCACTTCCCGCCCGGATATCGCATGGTGCCGCCATCTTTCGCCGCCGAAACAGCTCCCGTACCATGTCCGACGTCACGGAATGACGTTGGGCGCTTGGCCGCGGTATGCTGGAGCCAGAGCGGTATAAGTACTGCGGCCACCCTCAGACCCTTCTTGTTTCCCGCTCCCACCATCCTCGATCCTCCCCTGCATATCCGCAACTCGACTCACGGACGGTGTACATGTCGTCCCTCGAACGTATGCTGGTACGTTCAATTGCATTGCTGTTCGTCCGTCCGCGCTCACCGGTACAACTCGGTACACCAAACTATGGTAGCAAGTCTCGCGCCATCCGTCTCGCGCCGTCCAACGTTGTCGACTCCATCCACCAGTCAACTCACAGACGGTCTCTAGTACCTCTACTGGTGCGTTGAAACGCGTTTCTGTCCCTTCGTCTGTGCTCACCATGTCCCAGGTGTATATGCATATGCTGGTGCGTTCCTTGTGTGTGTGTGCGTCGCGTCTCGCACCGCACCACCTTCGTCACCTCAATTCCCTCGTCGGAACCATTTTCAGAGTCCCTCCGACTTCAGCATCTACCACCGCGCGACCTCGAACCTATGCTGGTGCGTATTCCGTCTTCCCGTTCGTAACCGACTGGAGCCTGCTCAACGTTGACTAGTTACGCGTTCTCGAGCGTATGCTCGTCTGTTCGGTTTCGCCGCCGTTTCGCTGACGCTTTCATTTAGCTTCGTCTGAATCGTTCGACTGCGAGGAGCAGCTGGGTATCTACTCTACCTTATTTATGTTGGTGCGTGCTCTTGCTCTCTTCGAATTCTACTTCTGACCGTCCTTGGATTTGTTGCGTTTGCAGAATGCGTCATACGCTGCTGGACTCGCTCACTGACACTCCCAACGTCGTCTCTGTTTGCGGCAGTTTAAGGTTGAAGGTAGGTCTTGCATTCAAATAGGGTAACGCTCCCGACTATAATTCTGACTAGCGCTACCGTGTCCCGCGTCTGTTTCGGACTCTCCAGCGGAAGGGTCGGGGCTGGGCGGCTCATCGGCGTCGAGATAAGGGACGGCGGGATGAGATAATCGAGACGGCGCTAGCTCGACGTCTGTAGCTGCCCGACCGCGACCGCGGTGCCTGTCTCCCTCTTTTCCTCGATCGCCCTCGCTAACTGCTGCCTCTCGTTAGATTGTCGTCGTCGTCGGCATGCAACGCGCACCTTCAAGCTGTCCTTCTGTTCTGCCATCGCCAGATGGTACGTGTCTGGTTTATTCGGTCTCGGTGCGAGATGCCGACTTTGCGAATAGGCATCGACTCGGATGCCGGCGGCGGGGTGGTTTCCGCAATATATTGGTATGTGTTCTGCCTTGAACCTCGAACGCCCTCGCTAACTGTTGCCTGTTAGTAGATCACCGTCGTCGTCCGCATGCAACGCGCACCTTCAAGCTGTCCTTCTGCTCTGCCATCGCCAAATGGTACGTCTGGTTTACTCGGGCTCGGCGCGAGATGCTGATTTTGCGAATAGGTGCTGCCGGCGGCGGGTTGATTTCGGCAGTATATGTAGTCGCTCGCATGTGTTCTGGCGGCAGGAAGCGGCTGTGTGCCGATGGCGATACCGAGCGTTCCGTCCGGCGCGGAGTTTTATTGGGTGGCTGGCGGTCGGAAGAGAAGGTGCCGATTGCGACGGATGGTGCCGATTGCGAGGCGGAGCGTGCCGAGCGACCGAGCGCGGCGCTGCGCCTTGTAGATTATTGGACGGCGGTTGGTGGTCGTTGCGTGAGATGCTGAGCCATGCAATCGCAAGTCGGGGGGCTACGACGACGAGGAGGGCAGAGCAGCTCGGGCTGCAGAACTTGGAGCGGAAGGGTGCCGAGTGCGGAGTCGTTGAAAGGCGGAGTATGCCGATTGTTCTGTCGCTGTCGTTGCGCGAGACCTCGCGCACTGGCCCGAAGATGGCGGGGAGCGGCTATGGGTGTCGGTTCGGTGTCGGGTAGAGATGGTTCCGATTGTGAGGCGGAGCATTCGAAGCTTGCGATTCGGAGGCGACGTCGACGAGCTCGTGGTCGTGGTTGGCGGAGACGGAGGGCGGAGTAAGGAGTGTGTGTGTGGGTGTCCTACTGCGGCGCACCAACTTTGTGCTCGCTGTTGCTGTCGTCGGTGACGAGGCGGGGGTCGGCGCCGAGGGATGCGGGCGGGGAGACAGTAGAGGCTAAGAAGCACACCGTCAGTCCCCACCACCACGACGGCAGCAGAGGCACGCACGGAAAATTCGATCTTGGCTGCGGGTGTGGGCTCTTTGCGTAGTTTGCGCTTCTCGGGGACGGTGGGGACGACGAGGAGCACGTCGCGAGTGGGTGCGTCCATGGGGAGCTCGTAAGAACAACCTGGAAGTCGTGCTCAAGTCGCGCCACGTCAACTGTGCCTGGCGTCGGCCAACATCCAGCCTCCAGCTCAAATCACACGCACATGCGCACCCCCGTAGTGATATCCATCCCGATCCCCGACCACCGCCAACGTCGCCAAGCCCGCCGCCTCTTGGCTGTGCCCGCCTTGAACACACTTCAATCCATATGTTCAATTCAACGCGATAGTGCCTCCGTCGTGCCCGAAATACCGCCGTTGATAGCCATACTTAGAACGCGGAGCAGGTCATTCCGGACAAAGTGTGCCCACTCTCCCACGGTTTGATTTCGACCACCAACCGGCTGGATATGTTGTCAGATAGGGCTCCAAGGGCTACCCTCATTAGATACCCTCCTAGTGGGCGGTGACGACGGGACGGCCACTAAATAGTACTCTATGCGCTGGCAGGGGGACGCGCAACCTAAGATACACAAAGGAACACAAAAACACAGCCAAAGGGATTTACCACGCAACACCGGCAGTACTACTGTACTATTATATGAACGAACGGGCGACGGCGCGCCGCGCACGCTCGTTGCTGCAGGCAGCATACCGAGCTCCAAACATACTGTTCCATGGTCAGCACTAGCACTCACAGCGCAAGCAGTTTTTCCGCACCTCTTCCATCTACTGCTGATACGTGTATCGTTGGTGCCGGCCCGAGCGGGTTGGCGGTCGCGCTGGGGCTCGCGGTGCGCGAGATCCCGTTCGTCATCGTCGACGCGCTCGAGGCCGGGCACAATGGCTCCCGCGCCATCGGGGTGTTTCCCAACGCATTGGAAGTGCGTAGTCTTCCGAGGGACGTTCTGAACATACGCTAACCTCCCACCCAGGCGCTCAACACAGTAAGCCGCGAGCTAGTCGACGACATCATGGCCGCAGGCATCATCTCCACCTCGACGACCTGCCTCGACGCGCACGGCAAGACGCTCATGAACTTCCGCTTCGACGCCGCGCTGGACGCGCGCACCGAGTTCCCCTTCTACGTGATCATCCAACAGCACCGCGTCGAGGCGCTCATGCGCGCGTACCTCGCGCGCATGGGGACTAACATCCACTGGGGGAAGCGTGTCACCAGCCTCCGCGCAGTGAACGACGGGACGCTGTACGCGCTGCAACTCGCTTCGGGAGAGACCCTCGAAGCGAAATACGTCGTCGCCGCGGACGGCGCAAAGTCCGCCCTCCGCGAGGCAGCGGGAATCCGTTATCTCGACCCACACACGGGCGCGGACGCGATATTCGAGGGCAAGGATGACTGGCGTCTATTTGTCGTTGCGGACGTGGTATTTGATCCCCCGGCGCCGTCTAGCATCCCGCGGGACCGCGTGCAGTCGACGATAGGGCGCGGCGGGCTGGTGATGACCGCCCCGATTCCCGGGGAGGAAGGGGAAGAGGAGGAGGATGAGATCACCCGTCTGTACCTCGGCGTACCCGGCTCGCCTCCCCCCGCCGACCCCGACGCAGCCTACCTCCAATCCCTCGTCGACGCACACGGCGCCCCCGCCCCCTCCCCCCCCTCAAAACCAAAAATCGCGCGCGTGCTGGACAGCGCGCGATACCGCGTCGCCGTCGCCCTAGCAGAGCGCTACCTCGCGCGGGCGACAGCCGACGCGGGCGCCGCCAGCGCGTACATCCTCCTTGCGGGGGACGCCGCGCACCGGCAGGGCCCCGCCGGCGGGCAGGGCATGAACCTCGGCATCTGCGAGGGGCTCGCCCTCGCCGAGGCGATCTGCGCCGCGCGCATGTGCGCGCTCACCACGGCGAATCGGCACCCCGAGTCGGAGTTTGCGATATTTAATGAGTATGCGACGAGGCGGAGGGAGATTGCAAGGGAGGTTATGGGGATGGTGAGGAATATGACTGCGTTGGAGGATTGCGGGAGTGGGTTGGTGGATTATCTGCGCATGAAGGTCGTTTCGGCTCTGTGTGGAGTCGAGTTGGTGGAGAAGCGGATGGTGTGGAGGGTCAGTGAGGAAGGAGTAGACAACATTGTTTCACACGGTTGCTGCGTTGGGCACTGCCCCGGCTAGAGTATTATCTTATCTGTTGATGATTCCCTCCCTCGCCCCCAATCCCCCTCACCGCCAAGTCCCCGCGCCGCGAAGTCCCTCGCGCAGAAAACACCTGGGGTATATACTAACTGCTTTGTTGGCTCTTGTTTGGCTCTCTAAACACCTTGTTTGCTACTGTTTACAGCTGTATCGACATGTTTGGCTCCGTAAACTGCTCCCCACGTCTGACCCTAACCCCAGAACCTGCGCCAGCGACCTCTGCGCCCATCCACGTCCCCCCATCAAAACGAGCGCAAGCTTCCGAGAGCCGTTGGACCGTGCCCTACAAAGGTGCGACGGCCCTCGGGCTACTCGGCCACCACTCCTTTCCCTCTCCACCGAATTCCAGCCCAATCCAACGCGGCTTAACGTGGCTGGATCAGCAACTCCAAATCAGCACCACCCGAGCAGCGCAATAACCACGGAAGACACGTACCTCTACACCGCCCACTCATCTGGGCATACCTCCCCGTCCTACCCGCACCCTTACGACCCTACTCTGGCGCTGCGGAGCGCGTCTTGTGGTTGAACAAGTCGGAATCTGCCCAAAGTGGTCAGTTCTGCGAGTGAAGGTATAGCCGAACGGCGACGCGTCCCAGCGCAAAGACAAATGTACGTACCGGTAGATGCGACTTGTAGCTCACGCAAACAACGCACGCGTCGCCGTCCCGCGCCAGACTGATCCCGCTAGCCGTGATCCCGCCCAGCAACGACACAAACCCGTTAGAAACAGAGACGGCAGTTAAAAGGTGCGGGGGACATACCGCCGCTGGACGCCAACGCGTCAGCGAGTAGCGCCATCTAAACGCTCGCGAAAAGCGTCCCGAAAACCGGTCGCACGTACCCGCTCGTCGAGCTGCAGCGCCATGAAGTTTGATGCTGCAATTTCGTCAGCTGGAAAGTCGGTCAAGGTCAGCGAGGAGTACGTACGCGGCATCGTTCAAGTGTCGATAAGTCGATATTCTTCATTCTTATCCATTTGACGCAAGTTGAATGGAAGGGATTGGGGGAGCCGTCGGCGAGATGCAGCGAACGCAGGTGTTGATGGGAGGAAGCTGGTCAGAAGCGACTGTAGACGGCGGCAGCAAAGGAGGCGACAGTGTTTTGTGGGGATGGGAAAGTACGTAGATGCGGTAGTAGCAAAGGAGCCCAAAGGCGGGAGGGTTGACCAGGACTTGAGGTTTAGCCGTTAGAAACCAGGCAGCTGCGCGGAAATCAACAAATAAAAAGCTGATTGAAGAACCGGAGGGACGCACCTCGGTTGGTGGCTTACAGAGCAGCAACAGTGGTACGAGGAGGGTACGTCGATTGGTAGCTAGTGAGCCAGTGGAGGAGGGATCGGTGTCGCTCGCGCTAGAGTCAATTTCAGCAGGAAGAAAGATGAACGGAGAGTGGAGGATGTACCAGAGAAGGGAGTGGAAGAGGAGAGAAGCGTTGACTGCGCTCAATGGGGACGGAGGCAAGAGAATGGAGGGAATGGTGATGGTTCGAGTTCAACGGCGCACGCGTGGGAGGTTGTGATATCGATGTAGTGGCGGCAGCTTGGAGACGCTGTGGCGGCTAGAGTCCGGTCAGTACGCCAAATAAGAAATGTAGGAGCGTACCAGGGAGTCCAACCCGGCCGGCAAAACGCGCTGGTGTCAGCGGGACGTACGCACAAGGTCTAGACATTGGCCGCCTCCGGCGACCAATTCTGGCGGAAGGAAAAAAAAAAAAACGGGTTCAAAATACGAAGGGTACGGGGAGGCAGTAGCATACCGTCGGCGCAGGCGAGAGACTGGCCGTGGGTGACCCAGCGCTTCCTCGCGCTGCCGTCGACTCGATGCGTGGAGGCGGGAATTTCGCCTCCGGCTGCGAAACCTTGTGAAAAAATGAGTAAAAAAATACGAAAGAGGGACAGGCAGAAGACGCACGGGAGCACTGGGGTGGTGGGGGTGCAGCGCGGAGAACGCGCTGCCGTTTTCTTGACATGTGTGGGCCGTATGTTCGCCTCCGGCGGCAAGACCTTGAAAAAAGGTCAATAAAACAGTAAAGATGGGACATACCGGACAGCAGCAGATACGCTGGGGACAGCGGGGACACAGCGCGGAGTGCGCGCCGCCGTCGGGTTGGCGCAAGAAGGCTGTACGCTCGCCTCCGGCGGCAAAACCTAAAAGAAAGAAAGGCCAGTTAGAAATACAGCAAGGGAGCGGGCTAGAATATACCTGGAGCACGCCCGGGACGTCGGCAGCTGGCGAAGAGGACGGGATTTTCTGGGAGGGGGTGGATGGTGGGCGGGAGCAAGAGGCATTGGGTGTTTGATTGGCGAGAATTTTGTTACACTTGCATTGGCGCGCGCGGGATTTATTTGTCACTGTGCCTTGTTGCGCAGCGGTAATAAACGCTTAAAATGACATTTGAAAAGAAAAAAAATTGCCTCAGGGCGTTGCTGCAGGGCTGGGGTAGGATCCAATTTGTTGCGCGTGCTGAATTTCGCGCTTTGTTTCTTGCGGGGGCGCGTCGCGTTGCACCATCGGAGGAGGTCGGAATAGACGCGACACCGCCGTACGTGATAATTGGAGCCAAGTGGCTGTTGGTGGGAACTTGAATATGATATGGCTGCGCTGTGGCCGTGTCCAAATGTGGAGGTGGTCAGGATAGCAGCTGGAAAGTAGGCGCTGCAAGTGGTCAGAGAGGTGCCAAAACAGAGAGTATTGGTGTGGCTACTTGCGCCAGACTGCATTCAAAGAAAGATCAAAGTAAGAAAAGCGGACTCAGCCCCGGGCTCGGGAATGCAGATCTTCAGTAAATCCGTACCCGGGAGCGGCGTCGCCGCTCCGCCGGTGCTCGGGACCCTCGGGTAACCAGCCAAGACAGAACTCAGCTCGCTCCGATGTCAGCCGGCGGCCTGCACCACCTACCGCCGAACATCGCTTGTGGACTTACCGCCGAAAATCAGCGCCCATGACGATATGTTAGTTAATGCTGTGGAACCCAGTGTGGTCTCTTGGTGTAGTGGTTGTGGACGTCTCCCTTATTGGAGCGGTTTTGGTTTCAAAGCTTTTCTTTTGCATTTTTTCATGCACAAAGAGAAATACTGGACCTGTTCATCTATGCAGTATTTAAGCATATACACCTCATCTTGATCCTAAATCTCTCCTATTTGCCCACAGGAACAAAATAGAAAGCGGGGTTGGATGCATCACAGCAGCAGGCGCGCTTCAAAACACCCACTTCCAAATCGGGAAATCCACCCATACCTCGAGCCTCCGCGCAATAATTAAGGTCCGCGGGTATCCTGGCAGCGTGGGAGACACCCCCAAGAGTGTACATATACCAGAAAACGCGTCAAATCGCGTGTTGAACCGCTCTAAAACGCGTCCTGTACATCTAACAAAACTCGAAGGTTCCTCTGCACTGTGAGCTACCTGCTTTGCGCTGGTACTTGTGATTACTTAATCCTGTTTTTGTGACTCCCTGAACGCCGTTGTTCCGCTCATTACATGCGCAGAACGCGCAGAAATGCGAAATGCACGAAATCCATGTTCTGCAAAATCCCCGCGTCGGGCAGCGGAAACGGACCTAGTAGCAGGCGGATATCATTACGCAAGCTACTACCGTTATTTCAGCGCCGCCCTGACGTGTCCCGCGTACTCTACGCGTTGCGAATCTTCAAATTCGTATTTTGCATGAAACCACTTCCCGCCCGGATATCGCATGGTGCCGCCATCTTTCGCCGCCGAAACAGCTCCCGTACCATGTCCGACGTCACGGAATGACGTTGGGCGCTTGGCCGCGGTATGCTGGAGCCAGAGCGGTATAAGTACTGCGGCCACCCTCAGACCCTTCTTGTTTCCCGCTCCCACCATCCTCGATCCTCCCCTGCATATCCGCAACTCGACTCACGGACGGTGTACATGTCGTCCCTCGAACGTATGCTGGTACGTTCAATTGCATTGCTGTTCGTCCGTCCGCGCTCACCGGTACAACTCGGTACACCAAACTATGGTAGCAAGTCTCGCGCCATCCGTCTCGCGCCGTCCAACGTTGTCGACTCCATCCACCAGTCAACTCACAGACGGTCTCTAGTACCTCTACTGGTGCGTTGAAACGCGTTTCTGTCCCTTCGTCTGTGCTCACCATGTCCCAGGTGTATATGCATATGCTGGTGCGTTCCTTGTGTGTGTGTGCGTCGCGTCTCGCACCGCACCACCTTCGTCACCTCAATTCCCTCGTCGGAACCATTTTCAGAGTCCCTCCGACTTCAGCATCTACCACCGCGCGACCTCGAACCTATGCTGGTGCGTATTCCGTCTTCCCGTTCGTAACCGACTGGAGCCTGCTCAACGTTGACTAGTTACGCGTTCTCGAGCGTATGCTCGTCTGTTCGGTTTCGCCGCCGTTTCGCTGACGCTTTCATTTAGCTTCGTCTGAATCGTTCGACTGCGAGGAGCAGCTGGGTATCTACTCTACCTTATTTATGTTGGTGCGTGCTCTTGCTCTCTTCGAATTCTACTTCTGACCGTCCTTGGATTTGTTGCGTTTGCAGAATGCGTCATACGCTGCTGGACTCGCTCACTGACACTCCCAACGTCGTCTCTGTTTGCGGCAGTTTAAGGTTGAAGGTAGGTCTTGCATTCAAATAGGGTAACGCTCCCGACTATAATTCTGACTAGCGCTACCGTGTCCCGCGTCTGTTTCGGACTCTCCAGCGGAAGGGTCGGGGCTGGGCGGCTCATCGGCGTCGAGATAAGGGACGGCGGGATGAGATAATCGAGACGGCGCTAGCTCGACGTCTGTAGCTGCCCGACCGCGACCGCGGTGCCTGTCTCCCTCTTTTCCTCGATCGCCCTCGCTAACTGCTGCCTCTCGTTAGATTGTCGTCGTCGTCGGCATGCAACGCGCACCTTCAAGCTGTCCTTCTGTTCTGCCATCGCCAGATGGTACGTGTCTGGTTTATTCGGTCTCGGTGCGAGATGCCGACTTTGCGAATAGGCATCGACTCGGATGCCGGCGGCGGGGTGGTTTCCGCAATATATTGGTATGTGTTCTGCCTTGAACCTCGAACGCCCTCGCTAACTGTTGCCTGTTAGTAGATCACCGTCGTCGTCCGCATGCAACGCGCACCTTCAAGCTGTCCTTCTGCTCTGCCATCGCCAAATGGTACGTCTGGTTTACTCGGGCTCGGCGCGAGATGCTGATTTTGCGAATAGGTGCTGCCGGCGGCGGGTTGATTTCGGCAGTATATGTAGTCGCTCGCATGTGTTCTGGCGGCAGGAAGCGGCTGTGTGCCGATGGCGATACCGAGCGTTCCGTCCGGCGCGGAGTTTTATTGGGTGGCTGGCGGTCGGAAGAGAAGGTGCCGATTGCGACGGATGGTGCCGATTGCGAGGCGGAGCGTGCCGAGCGACCGAGCGCGGCGCTGCGCCTTGTAGATTATTGGACGGCGGTTGGTGGTCGTTGCGTGAGATGCTGAGCCATGCAATCGCAAGTCGGGGGCTACGACGACGAGGAGGGCAGAGCAGCTCGGGCTGCAGAACTTGAGCGCGGAAGGGTGCCGAGTGCGGAGTCGTTGAAAGGCGGAGTATGCCGATTGTTCTGTCGCTGTCGTTGCGCGAGACCTCGCGCACTGGCCCGAAGATGGCGGGGAGCGGCTATGGGTGTCGGTTCGGTGTCGGGTAGAGATGGTTCCGATTGTGAGGCGGAGCATTCGAAGCTTGCGATTCGGAGGCGACGTCGACGAGCTCGTGGTCGTGGTTGGCGGAGACGGAGGGCGGAGTAAGGAGTGTGTGTGTGTGGGTGTCCTACTGCGGCGCACCAACTTTGTGCTCGCTGTTGCTGTCGTCGGTGACGAGGCGGGGGTCGGCGCCGAGGGATGCGGGCGGGGGGACAGTAGAGGCTAAGAAGCACACCGTCAGTCCCCACCACCACGACGGCAGCAGAGGCACGCACGGAAAATTCGATCTTGGCTGCGGGTGTGGGCTCTTTGCGTAGTTTGCGCTTCTCGGGGACGGTGGGGACGACGAGGAGCACGTCGCGAGTGGGTGCGTCCATGGGGAGCTCGTAAGAACAACCTGGAAGTCGTGCTCAAGTCGCGCCACGTCAACTGTGCCTGGCGTCGGCCAACATCCAGCCTCCAGCTCAAATCACACGCACATGCGCACCCCCGTAGTGATATCCATCCCGATCCCCGACCACCGCCAACGTCGCCAAGCCCGCCGCCTCTTGGCTGTGCCCGCCTTGAACACACTTCAATCCATATGTTCAATTCAACGCGATAGTGCCTCCGTCGTGCCCGAAATACCGCCGTTGATAGCCATACTTAGAACGCGGAGCAGGTCATTCCGGACAAAGTGTGCCCACTCTCCCACGGTTTGATTTCGACCACCAACCGGCTGGATATGTTGTCAGATAGGGCTCCAAGGGCTACCCTCATTAGATACCCTCCTAGTGGGCGGTGACGACGGGACGGCCACTAAATAGTACTCTATGCGCTGGCAGGGGGACGCGCAACCTAAGATACACAAAGGAACACAAAAACACAGCCAAAGGGATTTACCACGCAACACCGGCAGTACTACTGTACTATTATATGAACGAACGGGCGACGGCGCGCCGCGCACGCTCGTTGCTGCAGGCAGCATACCGAGCTCCAAACATACTGTTCCATGGTCAGCACTAGCACTCACAGCGCAAGCAGTTTTTCCGCACCTCTTCCATCTACTGCTGATACGTGTATCGTTGGTGCCGGCCCGAGCGGGTTGGCGGTCGCGCTGGGGCTCGCGGTGCGCGAGATCCCGTTCGTCATCGTCGACGCGCTCGAGGCCGGGCACAATGGCTCCCGCGCCATCGGGGTGTTTCCCAACGCATTGGAAGTGCGTAGTCTTCCGAGGGACGTTCTGAACATACGCTAACCTCCCACCCAGGCGCTCAACACAGTAAGCCGCGAGCTAGTCGACGACATCATGGCCGCAGGCATCATCTCCACCTCGACGACCTGCCTCGACGCGCACGGCAAGACGCTCATGAACTTCCGCTTCGACGCCGCGCTGGACGCGCGCACCGAGTTCCCCTTCTACGTGATCATCCAACAGCACCGCGTCGAGGCGCTCATGCGCGCGTACCTCGCGCGCATGGGGACTAACATCCACTGGGGGAAGCGTGTCACCAGCCTCCGCGCAGTGAACGACGGGACGCTGTACGCGCTGCAACTCGCTTCGGGAGAGACCCTCGAAGCGAAATACGTCGTCGCCGCGGACGGCGCAAAGTCCGCCCTCCGCGAGGCAGCGGGAATCCGTTATCTCGACCCACACACGGGCGCGGACGCGATATTCGAGGGCAAGGATGACTGGCGTCTATTTGTCGTTGCGGACGTGGTATTTGATCCCCCGGCGCCGTCTAGCATCCCGCGGGACCGCGTGCAGTCGACGATAGGGCGCGGCGGGCTGGTGATGACCGCCCCGATTCCCGGGGAGGAAGGGGAAGAGGAGGAGGATGAGATCACCCGTCTGTACCTCGGCGTACCCGGCTCGCCTCCCCCCCGCCGACCCCGACGCAGCCTACCTCCAATCCCTCGTCGACGCACACGGCGCCCCCGCCCCCCCCCCCTCAAAACCAAAAATCGCGCGCGTGCTGGACAGCGCGCGATACCGCGTCGCCGTCGCCCTAGCAGAGCGCTACCTCGCGCGGGCGACAGCCGACGCGGGCGCCGCCAGCGCGTACATCCTCCTTGCGGGGGACGCCGCGCACCGGCAGGGCCCCGCCGGCGGGCAGGGCATGAACCTCGGCATCTGCGAGGGGCTCGCCCTCGCCGAGGCGATCTGCGCCGCGCGCATGTGCGCGCTCACCACGGCGAATCGGCACCCCGAGTCGGAGTTTGCGATATTTAATGAGTATGCGACGAGGCGGAGGGAGATTGCAAGGGAGGTTATGGGGATGGTGAGGAATATGACTGCGTTGGAGGATTGCGGGAGTGGGTTGGTGGATTATCTGCGCATGAAGGTCGTTTCGGCTCTGTGTGGAGTCGAGTTGGTGGAGAAGCGGATGGTGTGGAGGGTCAGTGAGGAAGGAGTAGACAACATTGTTTCACACGGTTGCTGCGTTGGGCACTGCCCCGGCTAGAGTATTATCTTATCTGTTGATGATTCCCTCCCTCGCCCCCAATCCCCCTCACCGCCAAGTCCCCGCGCCGCGAAGTCCCTCGCGCAGAAAACACCTGGGGTATATACTAACTGCTTTGTTGGCTCTTGTTTGGCTCTCTAAACACCTTGTTTGCTACTGTTTACAGCTGTATCGACATGTTTGGCTCCGTAAACTGCTCCCCACGTCTGACCCTAACCCCAGAACCTGCGCCAGCGACCTCTGCGCCCATCCACGTCCCCCATCAAAATGAGCGCAAGCTTCCGAGAGCCGTTGGACCGTGCCCTACAAAGGTGCGACGGCCCTCGGGCTACTCGGCCACCACTCCTTTCCCTCTCCACCGAATTCCAGCCCAATCCAACGCGGCTTAACGTGGCTGGATCAGCAACTCCAATCAGCACCACCCGAGCAGCGCAATAACCACGGAAGACACGTACCTCTACACCGCCCACTCATCTGGGCATACCTCCCCGTCCTACCCGCACCCTTACGACCCTACTCTGGCGCTGCGGAGCGCGTCTTGTGGTTGAACAAGTCGGAATCTGCCCAAAGTGGTCAGTTCTGCGAGTGAAGGTATAGCCGAACGGCGACGCGTCCCAGCGCAAAGACAAATGTACGTACCGGTAGATGCGACTTGTAGCTCACGCAAACAACGCACGCGTCGCCGTCCCGCGCCAGACTGATCCCGCTAGCCGTGATCCCGCCCAGCAACGACACAAACCCGTTAGAAACAGAGACGGCAGTTAAAAGGTGCGGGGGACATACCGCCGCTGGACGCCAACGCGTCAGCGAGTAGCGCCATCTAAACGCTCGCGAAAAGCGTCCCGAAAACCGGTCGCACGTACCCGCTCGTCGAGCTGCAGCGCCATGAAGTTTGATGCTGCAATTTCGTCAGCTGGAAAGTCGGTCAAGGTCAGCGAGGAGTACGTACGCGGCATCGTTCAAGTGTCGATAAGTCGATATTCTTCATTCTTATCCATTTGACGCAAGTTGAATGGAAGGGATTGGGGGAGCCGTCGGCGAGATGCAGCGAACGCAGGTGTTGATGGGAGGAAGCTGGTCAGAAGCGACTGTAGACGGCGGCAGCAAGAGGAGGCGACAGTGTTTTGTGGGGATGGGAAAGTACGTAGATGCGGTAGTAGCAAAGGAGCCCAAAGGCGGGAGGGTTGACCAGGACTTGAGGTTTAGCCGTTAGAAACCAGGCAGCTGCGCGGAAATCAACAAATAAAAAGCTGATTGAAGAACCGGAGGGACGCACCTCGGTTGGTGGCTTACAGAGCAGCAACAGTGGTACGAGGAGGGTACGTCGATTGGTAGCTAGTGAGCCAGTGGAGGAGGGATCGGTGTCGCTCGCGCTAGAGTCAATTTCAGCAGGAAGAAAGATGAACGGAGAGTGGAGGATGTACCAGAGAAGGGAGTGGAAGAGGAGAGAAGCGTTGACTGCGCTCAATGGGGACGGAGGCAAGAGAATGGAGGGAATGGTGATGGTTCGAGTTCAACGGCGCACGCGTGGGAGGTTGTGATATCGATGTAGTGGCGGCAGCTTGGAGACGCTGTGGCGGCTAGAGTCCGGTCAGTACGCCAAATAAGAAATGTAGGAGCGTACCAGGGAGTCCAATCCGGCCGGCAAAACGCGCTGGTGTCAGCGGGACGTACGCACAAGGTCTAGACATTGGCCGCCTCCGGCGACCAATTCTGGCGGAAGGAAAAAAAAAAAACGGGTTCAAAATACGAAGGGTACGGGGAGGCAGTAGCATACCGTCGGCGCAGGCGAGAGACTGGCCGTGGGTGACCCAGCGCTTCCTCGCGCTGCCGTCGACTCGATGCGTGGAGGCGGGAATTTCGCCTCCGGCTGCGAAACCTTGTGAAAAAATGAGTAAAAAAATACGAAAGAGGGACAGGCAGAAGACGCACGGGAGCACTGGGGTGGTGGGGGTGCAGCGCGGAGAACGCGCTGCCGTTTTCTTGACATGTGTGGGCCGTATGTTCGCCTCCGGCGGCAAGACCTTGAAAAAAGGTCAATAAAACAGTAAAGATGGGACATACCGGACAGCAGCAGATACGCTGGGGACAGCGGGGACACAGCGCGGAGTGCGCGCCGCCGTCGGGTTGGCGCAAGAAGGCTGTACGCTCGCCTCCGGCGGCAAAACCTAAAAGAAAG
The DNA here is from genome assembly GCA_014461125.1 of Mycena kentingensis (nom. inval.). Taxonomy (NCBI): domain Eukaryota; kingdom Fungi; phylum Basidiomycota; class Agaricomycetes; order Agaricales; family Mycenaceae; genus Mycena; species Mycena kentingensis (nom. inval.). Next base: position 3,733,878 of record JACAZG010000002.1, on the reverse strand, counting down.
AAAGGCCAGTTAGAAATACAGCAAGGGAGCGGGCTAGAATATACCTGGAGCACGCCCGGGACGTCGGCAGCTGGCGAAGAGGACGGGATTTTCTGGGAGGGGGTGGATGGTGGGCGGGAGCAAGAGGCATTGGGTGTTTGATTGGCGAGAATTTTGTTACACTTGCATTGGCGCGCGCGCGGATTTATTTGTCACTGTGCCTTGTTGCGCAGCGGTAATAAACGCTTAAAATGACATTTGAAAAGAAAAAAATTGCCTCAGGGCGTTGCTGCAGGGCTGGGGTAGGATCCAATTTGTTGCGCGTGCTGAATTTCGCGCTTTGTTTCTTGCGGGGGCGCGTCGCGTTGCACCATCGGAGGAGGTCGGAATAGACGCGACACCGCCGTACGTGATAATTGGAGCCAAGTGGCTGTTGGTGGGAACTTGAATATGATATGGCTGCGCTGTGGCCGTGTCCAAATGTGGAGGTGGTCAGGATAGCAGCTGGAAAGTAGGCGCTGCAAGTGGTCAGAGAGGTGCCAAAACAGAGAGTATTGGTGTGGCTACTTGCGCCAGACTGCATTCAAAGAAAGATCAAAGTAAGAAAAGCGGACTCAGCCCCGGGCTCGGGAATGCAGATCTTCAGTAAATCCGTACCCGGGAGCGGCGTCGCCGCTCCGCCGGTGCTCGGGACCCTCGGGTAACCAGCCAAGACAGAACTCAGCTCGCTCCGATGTCAGCCGGCGGCCTGCACCACCTACCGCCGAACATCGCTTGTGGACTTACCGCCGAAAATCAGCGCCCATGACGATATGTTAGTTAATGCTGTGGAACCCAGTGTGGTCTCTTGGTGTAGTGGTTGTGGACGTCTCCCTTATTGGAGCGGTTTTGGTTTCAAAGCTTTTCTTTTGCATTTTTTCATGCACAAAGAGAAATACTGGACCTGTTCATCTATGCAGTATTTAAGCATATACACCTCATCTTGATCCTAAATCTCTCCTATTTGCCCACAGGAACAAAATAGAAAGCGGGGTTGGATGCATCACAGCAGCAGGCGCGCTTCAAAACACCCACTTCCAAATCGGGAAATCCACCCATACCTCGAGCCTCCGCGCAATAATTAAGGTCCGCGGGTATCCTGGCAGCGTGGGAGACACCCCCAAGAGTGTACATATACCAGAAAACGCGTCAAATCGCGTGTTGAACCGCTCTAAAACGCGTCCTGTACATCTAACAAAACTCGAAGGTTCCTCTGCACTGTGAGCTACCTGCTTTGCGCTGGTACTTGTGATTACTTAATCCTGTTTTTGTGACTCCCTGAACGCCGTTGTTCCGCTCATTACATGCGCAGAACGCGCAGAAATGCGAAATGCACGAAATCCATGTTCTGCAAAATCCCCGCGTCGGGCAGCGGAAACGGACCTAGTAGCAGGCGGATATCATTACGCAAGCTACTACCGTTATTTCAGCGCCGCCCTGACGTGTCCCGCGTACTCTACGCGTTGCGAATCTTCAAATTCGTATTTTGCATGAAACCACTTCCCGCCCGGATATCGCATGGTGCCGCCATCTTTCGCCGCCGAAACAGCTCCCGTACCATGTCCGACGTCACGGAATGACGTTGGGCGCTTGGCCGCGGTATGCTGGAGCCAGAGCGGTATAAGTACTGCGGCCACCCTCAGACCCTTCTTGTTTCCCGCTCCCACCATCCTCGATCCTCCCCTGCATATCCGCAACTCGACTCACGGACGGTGTACATGTCGTCCCTCGAACGTATGCTGGTACGTTCAATTGCATTGCTGTTCGTCCGTCCGCGCTCACCGGTACAACTCGGTACACCAAACTATGGTAGCAAGTCTCGCGCCATCCGTCTCGCGCCGTCCAACGTTGTCGACTCCATCCACCAGTCAACTCACAGACGGTCTCTAGTACCTCTACTGGTGCGTTGAAACGCGTTTCTGTCCCTTCGTCTGTGCTCACCATGTCCCAGGTGTATATGCATATGCTGGTGCGTTCCTTGTGTGTGTGTGCGTCGCGTCTCGCACCGCACCACCTTCGTCACCTCAATTCCCTCGTCGGAACCATTTTCAGAGTCCCTCCGACTTCAGCATCTACCACCGCGCGACCTCGAACCTATGCTGGTGCGTATTCCGTCTTCCCGTTCGTAACCGACTGGAGCCTGCTCAACGTTGACTAGTTACGCGTTCTCGAGCGTATGCTCGTCTGTTCGGTTTCGCCGCCGTTTCGCTGACGCTTTCATTTAGCTTCGTCTGAATCGTTCGACTGCGAGGAGCAGCTGGGTATCTACTCTACCTTATTTATGTTGGTGCGTGCTCTTGCTCTCTTCGAATTCTACTTCTGACCGTCCTTGGATTTGTTGCGTTTGCAGAATGCGTCATACGCTGCTGGACTCGCTCACTGACACTCCCAACGTCGTCTCTGTTTGCGGCAGTTTAAGGTTGAAGGTAGGTCTTGCATTCAAATAGGGTAACGCTCCCGACTATAATTCTGACTAGCGCTACCGTGTCCCGCGTCTGTTTCGGACTCTCCAGCGGAAGGGTCGGGGCTGGGCGGCTCATCGGCGTCGAGATAAGGGACGGCGGGATGAGATAATCGAGACGGCGCTAGCTCGACGTCTGTAGCTGCCCGACCGCGACCGCGGTGCCTGTCTCCCTCTTTTCCTCGATCGCCCTCGCTAACTGCTGCCTCTCGTTAGATTGTCGTCGTCGTCGGCATGCAACGCGCACCTTCAAGCTGTCCTTCTGTTCTGCCATCGCCAGATGGTACGTGTCTGGTTTATTCGGTCTCGGTGCGAGATGCCGACTTTGCGAATAGGCATCGACTCGGATGCCGGCGGCGGGGTGGTTTCCGCAATATATTGGTATGTGTTCTGCCTTGAACCTCGAACGCCCTCGCTAACTGTTGCCTGTTAGTAGATCACCGTCGTCGTCCGCATGCAACGCGCACCTTCAAGCTGTCCTTCTGCTCTGCCATCGCCAAATGGTACGTCTGGTTTACTCGGGCTCGGCGCGAGATGCTGATTTTGCGAATAGGTGCTGCCGGCGGCGGGTTGATTTCGGCAGTATATGTAGTCGCTCGCATGTGTTCTGGCGGCAGGAAGCGGCTGTGTGCCGATGGCGATACCGAGCGTTCCGTCCGGCGCGGAGTTTTATTGGGTGGCTGGCGGTCGGAAGAGAAGGTGCCGATTGCGACGGATGGTGCCGATTGCGAGGCGGAGCGTGCCGAGCGACCGAGCGCGGCGCTGCGCCTTGTAGATTATTGGACGGCGGTTGGTGGTCGTTGCGTGAGATGCTGAGCCATGCAATCGCAAGTCGGGGGCTACGACGACGAGGAGGGCAGAGCAGCTCGGGCTGCAGAACTTGGAGCGGAAGGGTGCCGAGTGCGGAGTCGTTGAAAGGCGGAGTATGCCGATTGTTCTGTCGCTGTCGTTGCGCGAGACCTCGCGCACTGGCCCGAAGATGGCGGGGAGCGGCTATGGGTGTCGGTTCGGTGTCGGGTAGAGATGGTTCCGATTGTGAGGCGGAGCATTCGAAGCTTGCGATTCGGAGGCGACGTCGACGAGCTCGTGGTCGTGGTTGGCGGAGACGGAGGGCGGAGTAAGGAGTGTGTGTGTGGGTGTCCTACTGCGGCGCACCAACTTTGTGCTCGCTGTTGCTGTCGTCGGTGACGAGGCGGGGGTCGGCGCCGAGGGATGCGGGCGGGGAGACAGTAGAGGCTAAGAAGCACACCGTCAGTCCCCACCACCACGACGGCAGCAGAGGCACGCACGGAAAATTCGATCTTGGCTGCGGGTGTGGGCTCTTTGCGTAGTTTGCGCTTCTCGGGGACGGTGGGGACGACGAGGAGCACGTCGCGAGTGGGTGCGTCCATGGGGAGCTCGTAAGAACAACCTGGAAGTCGTGCTCAAGTCGCGCCACGTCAACTGTGCCTGGCGTCGGCCAACATCCAGCCTCCAGCTCAAATCACACGCACATGCGCACCCCCGTAGTGATATCCATCCCGATCCCCGACCACCGCCAACGTCGCCAAGCCCGCCGCCTCTTGGCTGTGCCCGCCTTGAACACACTTCAATCCATATGTTCAATTCAACGCGATAGTGCCTCCGTCGTGCCCGAAATACCGCCGTTGATAGCCATACTTAGAACGCGGAGCAGGTCATTCCGGACAAAGTGTGCCCACTCTCCCACGGTTTGATTTCGACCACCAACCGGCTGGATATGTTGTCAGATAGGGCTCCAAGGGCTACCCTCATTAGATACCCTCCTAGTGGGCGGTGACGACGGGACGGCCACTAAATAGTACTCTATGCGCTGGCAGGGGGACGCGCAACCTAAGATACACAAAGGAACACAAAAACACAGCCAAAGGGATTTACCACGCAACACCGGCAGTACTACTGTACTATTATATGAACGAACGGGCGACGGCGCGCCGCGCACGCTCGTTGCTGCAGGCAGCATACCGAGCTCCAAACATACTGTTCCATGGTCAGCACTAGCACTCACAGCGCAAGCAGTTTTTCCGCACCTCTTCCATCTACTGCTGATACGTGTATCGTTGGTGCCGGCCCGAGCGGGTTGGCGGTCGCGCTGGGGCTCGCGGTGCGCGAGATCCCGTTCGTCATCGTCGACGCGCTCGAGGCCGGGCACAATGGCTCCCGCGCCATCGGGGTGTTTCCCAACGCATTGGAAGTGCGTAGTCTTCCGAGGGACGTTCTGAACATACGCTAACCTCCCACCCAGGCGCTCAACACAGTAAGCCGCGAGCTAGTCGACGACATCATGGCCGCAGGCATCATCTCCACCTCGACGACCTGCCTCGACGCGCACGGCAAGACGCTCATGAACTTCCGCTTCGACGCCGCGCTGGACGCGCGCACCGAGTTCCCCTTCTACGTGATCATCCAACAGCACCGCGTCGAGGCGCTCATGCGCGCGTACCTCGCGCGCATGGGGACTAACATCCACTGGGGGAAGCGTGTCACCAGCCTCCGCGCAGTGAACGACGGGACGCTGTACGCGCTGCAACTCGCTTCGGGAGAGACCCTCGAAGCGAAATACGTCGTCGCCGCGGACGGCGCAAAGTCCGCCCTCCGCGAGGCAGCGGGAATCCGTTATCTCGACCCACACACGGGCGCGGACGCGATATTCGAGGGCAAGGATGACTGGCGTCTATTTGTCGTTGCGGACGTGGTATTTGATCCCCCGGCGCCGTCTAGCATCCCGCGGGACCGCGTGCAGTCGACGATAGGGCGCGGCGGGCTGGTGATGACCGCCCCGATTCCCGGGGAGGAAGGGGAAGAGGAGGAGGATGAGATCACCCGTCTGTACCTCGGCGTACCCGGCTCGCCTCCCCCCCGCCGACCCCGACGCAGCCTACCTCCAATCCCTCGTCGACGCACACGGCGCCCCCCCCCCTCCCCCCTCAAAACCAAAAATCGCGCGCGTGCTGGACAGCGCGCGATACCGCGTCGCCGTCGCCCTAGCAGAGCGCTACCTCGCGCGGGCGACAGCCGACGCGGGCGCCGCCAGCGCGTACATCCTCCTTGCGGGGGACGCCGCGCACCGGCAGGGCCCCGCCGGCGGGCAGGGCATGAACCTCGGCATCTGCGAGGGGCTCGCCCTCGCCGAGGCGATCTGCGCCGCGCGCATGTGCGCGCTCACCACGGCGAATCGGCACCCCGAGTCGGAGTTTGCGATATTTAATGAGTATGCGACGAGGCGGAGGGAGATTGCAAGGGAGGTTATGGGGATGGTGAGGAATATGACTGCGTTGGAGGATTGCGGGAGTGGGTTGGTGGATTATCTGCGCATGAAGGTCGTTTCGGCTGTGTGTGGAGTCGAGTTGGTGGAGAAGCGGATGGTGTGGAGGGTCAGTGGGCTGGCCCATTCGAGGAAGGAGTAATTAGAACATTATGTCACACGGTTGTATTTTATATCTAGATCTGATGTACGATCCTCTCCTCCTCGACTGTCTGAGAAACAGAAACCGCCTCAACCCGTCTCTGCTGAGCCTTCTCCGCACCCTCCCCCTCCCACACCGCCCGCTCCCGCTTCACGTCCGGTCTCGATATCCCGACCAATGGCGAAGAGTCAAGGGACGCAGATAATGACGGACACGACTGCGAAGCCGTGGTGCGGAGTATCGGTGGCGGGGAGGACGACTCCGAGTTTATTGGCGATGCAAGGGAAGAGCAAGCTGAGTTCCGTCGTCGGGGCGGTTTACCGAAGCATCGTTTAGGTAGTTTGAAGGCGCGAACGGCGCGGATGAATGCCTTGAAGCAAAGATGAGTCGTGGTCACCAATCCGGCGTTGACAAGGACGTACTGGATCCGTCGCAACCAACAAAGCATAGAGCAGCGGCCGCAGACAGTACGCAAACAGCTCGAGGATCCGGATGCGCACGTTCTACCCCAATTTTCAGCACAAGCACAGAACGAAACGAGAACTACACACGTATTCGTTGACTTCAGTATTAAGGATCGAGTAAACGTCGCAAATGCATGCGGTCACCGAGAGGAAGCATGCCAGGAGGGGATATAAACCTGGTATTCGCATGAGCAGCGTACGCAGCGGAGATATACGCTAAATCGTACCGATACGAATGATCATCGCGCGGTATCTCAGTATCGGCGGCTGGGGAAGACTCTCGGATGTTATCGAGTTCAGGCTTGTGCTTTTGATGGCACTCTCCGCAGACGCCAGCGTATCCGCGCGGAGTGTATTTATGCGGATCTGCGTACAGGTCGGCGACAAAGAAATTGGATACAAGAACGTGGAACATACCTGAGTTCGAACCATGAATACAACCAGAAAGACGAAAGACACGAGCTCGGAGCGCCATCGTCAGCATCCACACTGAATACGATCCGAGAAGCCAGTTGAGTTGTTCTTGGGGCGTTCGTGCTTTCAACCAGCACGTCCCGTTGAGGGCGAACCAACTGCGTTATCTCTGCGTCAGTGGGCAGCTTCAAGACGGAGATCGATGAGTAACGAAACACGCACCCATATTTACCAGCTATCAGCGGTGGCAGATTACACACCATGCAGAGCGCGACCGCCCCGAGGATGTAATACCGCTCAAGCCTCAGTTTGCTTCCGTTCAGTCCCCAAATGAAGATCAATCTGCACAAAGGAGTCAGTTGGTAATCGTACTCTCATCTGGTGCCAGCAGGTTACGCACTGAAGATTGATCGCCATGGTGCAGAACATCGCTGCAGAGAACATCGGCGTAGCCTAGCATTCTTGATTGAATGTCCAAACGCTAAGAATGCAAAGCCAGTCGCACCGTTCCAATAAGCGCGACAAACGAACACGCGGGGTTGTGCTCCGTCATCGGGATGAAGATCATAAGGCCGAAAATAACGCTGGAGAGCCGCAGCGGTTAGTGTCCATAAAGGATTGGATCACAACACCGAGCTTACTTTGCCACCAACGCGTAGATGAGCAGACGGAAGCTAACGCGGTCGAGATGCGGTCGGGAGGCGCGGTTGCAGCGCAGGATGCCCACAGCCACGAGGAGGACGACCGAGAGGCAGACGCCGGGGATGGACAGGCCGTTCGTGACACCGCTGCACATGTGGTCGTTGGTCGGAATTCGAGCGCCAGCCAGGAAGATGTACGCACTTGACGACTGATAGAAAGTGCCGCGCTAGAGCTCGTGTATCGTCGTCGTGCATGGTCGTGGTGGGGAGAGGAGGGAGGAGCGCCGCCTTAGACTTCCGAGCGAGCAGCGCAAACCATGGTCTCGGTTTTTGTTTCGGGCTGGCTGCTACAGCGGAACATTAAAAAGGCGCGGCTACGATCGACCAAGGCCGTCAGCCGGGCACGAAGTGGTCAACTTTTGGCGAAGGAAAACCCTGTAAACGTTAGCAGTGCTGCCGGAGAAATCACAGCTCTATTACACTCTAAACTACTAACAGCGAAGCCAGAGTCGCCTGCGTTTGTACGACCTCAAGCGCCTGCTGCACCTCCAACCTCCTCCTTGCAGCCTCCAACCAGTCCTGCAGCAACAGCTTCGCCGTCCCATTAAGCTGGTTCAACTCCCTCGCCGCACTATCCAAATCTTTCTCGTTCAGATAGTGTTCTGCCCGCGCCAACACGCTCATCACGTCGTTGCCGGCGACAAGGCCCTGGCGGCGGAATTGCAGGCTCGCAAAGACGCGGCTCGCAAGATGGGCAAGAACCCCGGCGTTCTCATCCGGCACGAGCGCGACGTGTGCAACTTTGGGCGCGACTTCACGAGCGAACCAGGTAGCGAGGTCCGCAAAAGGTTCGACACCGACATCGGGGACGTCTGTCTTGTCGAGTGCCTCAAGGACAGTGAGCGCAACTGGGTCTTCCCGAGCGGCAGCAATGTGGCGAACAGTGCGGAGCTCGTCACGGAAGGGTTTGCGGATGGAGGACGACAAGGCCGAGGAGGAAAGGGCGCGGAGAGCCGCCCAGAGAGCGTGGATGCGAATGTTTTCGTCCAGGTAGATCGAGTTATCAACCGCGACGCGCTCGAGGCGCTTGAGGTTGGCAGAGATCTCTTCAATCTTGGCAAGTCGTCCGCCGCGCTCCTGCTCAACGTGCACCTTGACTTCACGAATCCATCTCCGTTGCAGCTCGATGCCCTGCGCAATCACCTCCTCCTTGAGGCGCTCATTAATCAGGTCCGTTTGCGTCCGCAACTCGTTCTCGAGCTTCTCGCGATACGCGGCAGTCAGCGCCGCCCGGTGTTCCTCAAAGTACATCCGGAACTCGGCCTCTTGCCCATCCAAGCGGTCCTGCGCCTCCATCTCGAGCTCGATGAGTTTGCCAGTGTACTCCTTTGCCTGGTCCTCGAGCTTCGCCTCGAGTTCTGCACGCTCGGATTCGCGGACTTTGGTTATACGCGTAACGAGCGCAGTCAGATCCTCCTTGGCGCTCTCGACGACAGACGCGGCTTTGGACGCGGCAGCCGGGTTCTCCTCGACATAGGTAGTAAGGGAGTCGATGGTACCAGCCAGGTGCGCGATTATAGGCTCGGACGCGGTAATGGTGGAGAGTTCGGGAGAGAGGCGGGGAAGTGAGGGCGGCGGAGGAGCGGGCTTTTTCGGCGGAAGGGGGCGGGCGTAACCTGGCGGCAGCTCGTGTCCAATGGGTAAGGGAGCGTCGTAAACGCTAGAGGCGTTTGTTGGAGATGGGGTCGATTCCGCCGTTGGGTCCGCGACAGCCAATATCGCCTCGATGGGCTTTGCGAGGGCAGCCTCCGCTTCGCGTATGAGCTCTGCGACGCCCGACGAGAATTGGTCTATCTGGTGCTTCACCACCGCCTCGACCGGCTCCGCGTTCTTCTTGACGGTCGTTTTTATCCGTGCAGCGGCAGCGTTGGCGCGCTCCTTGGAGTCTTGGATGACCTTTGCCGCCGCCTCCCTCGCATTCACCGCCTCCTTCTTCGCATTGGCCACATCCTTCTTCGCGCTCTTGACCACCTCCGGCTCCGGCGTCGTCCCGTTGATTTTGTCGGTAACATACTTCTGCGCGTCTGCGACCCTCTTTTTCGACGACTCCACAACGGACGCGAGGGTCATCTTGTCCCAGTTGCGCGACTCGGCAAACTCGAGCATGGCGTAGCCCAGCGGGACCTGCTCCGTGAACACGTCGTAGTAGGTCTCATTCTGGAACGCGTAGAAGGTGCTGCCGATGTAGAATGCCCCGCCGAGCGCAGTGGTGGTGAGGAAGAGCGTGCGGACAATATGTCGCTTCTTCTTTGGTGGCGGAGGAGGGGCCGGGGCGGCCTCGGTGGCCAGTCGCTGAACCAAACCAAATTTCGTCAGAGGACCAGTAGCGTGCTGGACGTGGCACGCACCCGTCGGACGACGCGGACGACGCCTCTATTGGCGACGAGATTGCGGGTGGTCGGCAACGTGCGATACATCCCGTGTATGGGGCGACGCAGCCCTCAGCGTCGACGACAAGCCGTGTTTACCCGTCATCAACATATGATCTGGCGACGAATGCGCAAAAATTTACACTGAGGCGGGCTACATTGGCTATTTGGTTCAGCTACGGTAGATTACGGAGCTCTCGGAGAAAAAACAAGAACGCGTTGGGCGTATTCAAAATGGACTATTCCGAAAAATCAGCAGCAGGACTCGAATGTCGCTCATATCCCCTCGTCCTCAGAGTCGGTGTACAGCGGTCGTGGACGATAACGACTGCATGTGAGGTAAGAGACATTGGAATCGGCTGTAGTTCCAAACGCGCACCGTCCAAAGTTGCGGTAAACCTCCGTGGCGGGAGAACTGTCTCTCGACAGCTCCTCCTCGTGCCGGGATTCGGCATCTTCGTCGTCGTCGTCCGAGCCCGCACGTTCAAGTTCGATCGGCTCTTCTTCGTCGAGTGTTTCAACCGATTCCTCGTCAGAGCCTCGGCGGACAGCATCGATGAGCGCGCTAGGGCGGTGTCAGGCTTGTTGCCAGGCGAAGGGAGCAAGAACACATACCGACGAAGACGTCGGCCTTCCTCGACGCTATCCGAATCCGAATCATCGTTGAGCACGACTACATCGTCGCTTTCGCTATTGAACGCGTCAAGAAAGAGCAAACAAAGGATAAACGAAGGACGAACGGCGATCTGTACCGTCGAGGAATGGGAACCAGACGCCGAACGTGAGCGCGAATACTGGGCCAAATTTAGCGAAGAACACAAAGAAAAAAGTTGGACGAACATGGAGGAGTCGGATCGAGCTTCATCTTCGTCGCTCGACTCGACGTACCGAGGCATAGCACGCCGACGGACTACACGTCTGGGGGTGGCCTCCGAGTCGCTTATTTCAATAACATCGGCTGCAGCGCCGTCCCCGTCGTCGATAAAGTCAGATTCATAGCCAGGCTCTTCGTCGTCGCCGTCGGCGAGATCGCGTATACTTTCGTCGTCGTCGTCCCCGAGGTTCATCGGGAACCAGTGCGGGAATAGTCCCATGTCCTCGCCGTCCAAACTTTCTCCGTCATCGAACATATCCGCAAAGTCGGCGCCGACACGATGCCCATGATAGACGCGATTGCACGCAGAACAAACACCGTCCCAGATTTCGTGCATGCAGTCGAGGCAGCGATAAATACCCCCATCCTCTACGTCGAGCATGCCCATATCTTCGATTGGAGGCTGCTCGCCGTTGGGTAGCGCCCGCTGGAATCGCGGGTGTTGGTACGGGAATCCAAAGATATTACGCCATGGGTCTTGCAGCGCATTGTCGTCTTCGGGAGGTGGGCCAGGGAGCTCAGGTGGTGGAGGCGGTCCTTGCGATAGTCCGGACACCAGACCACTCTTGAGCAGACCCGCAACCATGTCCTTTATGCTCCATGCTTCGGCGGGACGTTCGCGGATTCTCGCGCGGCAATGAGGGCACGTTTTACGGCGCGGACCGAGAACTTCATGGTCGGGCTCGCTGGTGAACCATTGGACGAGGCAGTTGTAGCAGGCGACGTGCCCGCATGGAGACAACGAGTAGGGTTTATGGAGGATGTCGAGGCAGACTTGGCAGGTAATCGACTGTGTGAGCTGGGCCAGCAGGGCTTCGTGTTTCTTGACCAGCTGCGGGGTTTGTGAGATCCAGAAAGGGTTCAGGAGCCGAGTACACGCACTATCGTCTGGGCACTAAGCTCAGCGCTCAGTGTCGCCACATCTACAGAAGGAGCCTCATCGACGACGGGTTCATTAACAGCGCTGGCGGTTTCGTCCACTAGCTCGGATGGGACGTCCTTTCCTTTGGCCGAAATCTACCGAACGCTTAGTCGAATGAGACGATGATGAGTGGCACTCGTACCGGGCTAGGAGAAGACGATTCACGCGTCTCAGGGCCATTCGAGCTAGCCGCCGACGCCGCCGAGACTACTGGGGCCTTGCGTTTCTTTTTCTTTCTCCGCTTCTTGTCTCGGGTGGTCGGTGTGTTCTCGACGGACAGCTTGGTCCTCTTTGTCTCCAGGTCTGCGTCGGATTCGGCATCGGGGGAGTGTGCACGCTTGAGCGTGTTTGCGTTGGCGAGGATGGCGGGGGTGGATTGACGCGTCGCGGACATTGTCGTGGTTCGGGATGACTAGCGATTGATGGCACGCTCTTCGTCTCGACCAACTCGCTGGCCTCGCCCTCGGCAATATCGCGCTCAGCGTCGCGCGTCGCTCGCTTTCTTGCTCGGTCCCCAGCCAACCTGCACTAGAACCGCGTCAACGCCGCTCAGATGCCGTCTTCATCACGTCGACCATGTATTTCAAGCTCGAAGCCTCTACTTCCTCCCAGACACGCTCTTTTCGCCTCAAACGCTGCGGACGGGCCCATGCAGACCCTCAAGCTGCCGTCTGCACCTCTACTCATCGACATCCCCTCCAAACAACGCGACGTCGATGCCCCGCGCGTCGCCCTCCGCGCAGATCGTTCCCTACGCCTCTCCTCAGGAACACTCTACCAGCGTGCGTATCATCATGAGCCGTACCCCGACAGCTCCAACCAAAACGGCATCGAATCCCCTTCCCCGACCGAGCTCACCCTCCCTCCATTCGCCTCTCCGACATCTCCCAAGCTCAAGTCGCCGCCATTCGCGATCCTGCTCCCACAATCCTCGACATTTTGGCTCTCGATGTACTTTTGCTTCAACCTCGGGCTGACGCTCTACAACAAAAGCGTCCTAGTCCGATTTCCGTTCCCGTACACTCTCTCGGCGCTGCACGCGTGCTTTGGGACGATAGGTGCATCGTTCCTCGCGAAACACGGATACTTTACACCCTCGCGTCTCAATCTGCGCGAAGCGGTCGTCCTCGTCGGCTTCAGTGCTCTATATACGGTCAACATCGTCGTGAGCAACATATCGCTGCAGTTGGTGACCATCCCGGTGCGTTCTGCGCGTCGTTTTGCTTTCGTGCTCATCGTGTAACAGTTCCACCAAGTTGTCCGTGCAGCGACGCCCATCTTCACCATCTTGTTTTCCGCCATCCTCTTCGGCGCACAAAGCAGCTCCTCTAAGAAGATATCTCTCGTCCCAGTTGTTGCGGGCGTCGGTTTCGCGTATGCTTTCCTTTTCTGCTCTATCACAATTATCCGACTCCTCTGCAGCACATTTGGCGACTACTACTTCACCTACATTGGCCTGCTGCTCACGCTCCTCGGCACCCTCCTCGCGGCGTTCAAAACCATCTTCACCAACGTGCTCCAATCGCCGACGGCGGTGCGCCCGGCGTACTTTCGCAACCCGTTCGACCTGCTGTACTACCTCTCCCCGCTCGCACTTGTCGAGTGCCTGCTGCTCGCGCATGCAACGGGGGAGCTCGAGCGTGTGCAGCTGTACGCCGCCATCGGAGAGATGTCGCGCGGGAAGGTCATGGCGCTCGCGCTGAACGGGTGTATCGCGTTCGGGTTGAATGTCGTGAGCTTCAGTGCGAATCGGAAGGTCGGGGCGTTGGGGATGACGGTTGCTTGTGCGTTGGTTCCTTCTTATCGGCGCCGAGCTGACTGACCTGCTCGCAGCGAACGTGAAGCAGGTGCTCACGATTGTGTTTGCGGTGTTTATTTTCGACTTGACGATAACGACGTTGAACGCGGTTGGGATTGGGCTGACGCTGGTGGGTGGGGCGTGGTATGCTTGGATCGAGCTGGTGGAGAAACGCGATGCGCCAGGGATGAACACGAGATGAGGAGGGTTGGCAGATGGCCGTTGGGCGTGGGTTTTGGAAGACGGCGGGGTTCAGGCACGGAGTCGATGCAGATATTGTATTTTTATTTGCACTTGTTTGCTTTTTGTACGCGTACACGAGTAGATACATAGTATACACGCGTTTCTTGTCGTTGCCGTGGCTGCGTTCGCCTCAGCCTAACAGATTTTCGCGTCCGGAGATTCGATTCATTTCTGGTCGCGAAGTCGGCAACCGAATTCCTCGTCGAGTTTCGATGCTAGGGGCGGCGTAGGCCACCAGCTCGTTTCTGCCCCGAAAGATGGGCTAGAAACGGCTGCTTGGAATATAAAATACGAATTTCAGAGTTCGGGAGTGGGTGTTTGTGTGTGACCTGCTTCAGCAAGCGGCTTGTTCTTGACACCCAGCATCTCCCCGCGTCCCCCGCTCTCCACTCTCCTTCACCCTCTCCCTTACTCGCCTCAACACTCCCTGCGTACACAAGAAGCCATGCGCGCGTCCACACCCGATTCACAGCACACAACCGCTTCCTCCACTCCGTCGGCGTACCTCGCCCTCCTCAACGCCCAATCCGGCACGCGGAGCGTCCGCCACAAGCTCTCCCGCGTCTTCACTCTCTCCCGTTCAAAACGGTGCGTCTCCCACCTCTCCCTCCTTTCTCCATTTGCTGCGTTAGTGCGGGGATGATGATGTGGGGTACGCGGGAGGCGTCGGAAGGCTCTGCAAGCCATCCCCGTCCACCCCAGTCCTCCTCCTCGCAGGCCTGGCGGCGTAGGGCGCGTTCGTCGAGTGTCAGGCTCTGACTGCCGGCCCTCTGCGTCTCCGATCGTTTCTATTGCCAATTCTACACTATCGGGCTGGCTCGCATGACGCCCGCCCGCCCCTGGTCGGACTCCTTCCGAGGCGCGCTGCGCACCGCTCCCCTCTTTTTCTCCGCTTGCCGTTTTTGTGGGCGCTGTGTGAGACCGAATGCTGATACATACGGCATTCTAGAAGCGCTGCAAAATCCAAGTGAGCGCCTTCCCCGTCTCTCCTTTCAGTCGTCTTCGTCGGGGTGGTATGCCTAGGCGCCGTTATGAGAGCTCCCTATATGCTCCCAATATCCGCGTCTAGCCACTGCAGGGGCGCTTGTCAGGCTGCCAAATGTCGGAACGAATATGTCGCCCTAGTGGTGACGGGGCTGCGGCGCTGGGGCCCAGGTCGAGAGCGTTGTGCAGACCACGCGCCTCCGAGCATGCTTTCCCTCTGCATTCCCTTCTTTTCCATTTTCTCTCGACTTCCTTCTTTCTTCCGAAGCTTCCTCCGGCGCTAATGCTCCAACCAGAAATACACCACAATCTTCACCACCGCCCGGCAACCACCATCTCCCCGAGCTACCCCCGGAACTATGGATACTCATTCTGGAATACTCGACCTATCCCTCCTTCTCCCCGACGGAGACCATTGATTTCGATTCGCCGTTCTCATCGGCGTCGCCGCCACCTTCTCTCGAGTTACCCACCTCGTTCCTCTCTCCCGCGCCAACCCCCGCGTCCCTCGCCCCGCGTTTGTCATACCACCGTGCCGTCATGGCTCACAAACGCAACCTGGCCCTCGTGTCGCGGAAGTGGCATGCGTACGCACAGCCCGTCCTCTACTCTTTCGTATGGATAGCGCGGGCGAAGCAGGCAAAGGCGCTCGCATTGACGCTTCTTTGCCAAGCGTGCTGTCTGTCGCCGCAGAGTGAACCTGCTACGCAGGGCAGTGCCGGCCGCTTCATTCGGCGACTTCATATCGAGACGCCGGCTTTGGAGCGGTGCCATCCGGCAGACTTGCGCACGATCCTCGAGTACGCGCCGGGTTTGGAGGTCTACTCGGATTACCGCAGCGTCCGTCGGGTCAAGGCCAGCATTGGTCTTCCGCCTCCGCTTTCGGTTCCGTCCAAGCAGTTTGTCGAAACGAGCGAAGACGACGACGGCAGTGTCGGTCCGAACAACCTATTCGCCAAGCTTGCGGAAGGTGGAGGAGCGCTCAAAAGGCTTACATGGACGAGCTACGACGATCCGTCCCTTGTCAGTCTCGGGATCGGGCTCGGGCTCCGTGGAGGCCATCTCGGCGAACGGCTTGAATATCTCGAGCTCAATTTCGTATCGTCGTCTGCGTGTTCTCCTGCGCTCCGGAAACCGTTCATTCCGCCCCCATCCTCCTCCGGCCTCGTCCTTCCGACCCTCCGGACCCTCAAGGTCACGCTCGACAACGGAACGTTCAATGTCTTATCGACATGGGGTTTACCGGCGCTACGCAACTTGAGTGTCGTCAGCGCGGACTTTTCATACGCGGCGGACGGCTTCCGGCGGTTCTTTGAGGTGCACGGAAGTAGCGTTCGGCAGCTGGAGCTCGGACACTCAAGCGCATGTATCGAGGAGGCTTGGTTGACGGCCCCGCCTCCGCAACATGCCACCGGTTCCTCACAAGGTCCAGCCGCGAGCGGTTGGCTGGCTTCACTTTGTCCGCATCTCGACGAGTTTATCTGCAGCGCCGATGCGGAATGGAATTGGGAGAATCCTGATTGGATCGCTCCGCACCTGCTGCTTCCCGCTCATCCGAACGTGAGCTTCATTGGTATTCGCGGGATCGAGGGACGGCTTGGTGGCGACGGCCAAGAGAGTGCGTACTTGTTTTCGTCATGTTCTCTTCCCGTTACTGACCCCCGCCACAGGCACAATCAACCACCATGCGGCACTATTCGGTCTACGCGAACAGATCGAGACGCTGCTCCGCCGGGAAGCATTCCCGCGGCTCCGATATGTGCGCGATTTGAGCGAGGGCAGCGATCGCTTGCGGCGCGGGCTGGGCGTCGATGTTGGTCCTGCTGCGTGTGCCGGCGATTACACTGGCTCCTCGTCATTGCTGTCATTACATGGCCGTCCGTTGGTATCTCCTCGCACGCGCGAGCGCATTGTGCGATTCTGGGAAGGCGTTCTCGTGCGGTGTCGGGAAGAGGATGTGTGGTTGGAGGACTGGCGCGGCTGGAACGTAACCAGAGGGACGTTGCGGCGCGCGAGGGCCGCGTTGGAGGCCGAGGCAGGGCTGGTTTGATCTCTGACCATACGCTTTTCACGGTTCTTTCCTCATTCTCTCCTGCATCCACACACACACATGTACATTGCGCCACACATCCCATTCCCTCCACGGACACTTTCCCTTCCTCTCTCGCTCTCGTTTCTAAGTACGTATGTAGATTCAGACCCACCTCCGCTCTTTGCCTTTTCTCTTTTCTTGATTGCATTCTCCATTCCATTCTCTATACAGTACATATGCACCCACCCACAACCCACGCGCATCCATTCTGAATCAAGTTCTCAGTTCTGGCTCTGTTTTCCAATTCCGACCCTCGGATACCTTGTACATACCCGCGACCCGTAAGTACGCGTATTTACCTGCTTGCTGCACCCTGGCCTGGAGATTTCTTCAATCAAGTTGGTATGTACCGTCGTTGCGTGTATGTGGTCTTACGAATTTGGATTGCGATTTCGGCTCGGAGGTGTTGGTCTTGACCAAAACACCAACACCTCTGAATCCGAGGCTGGTTACAGCGGAAATAATGCTGTTTTTGCTCCGGGGATGTACCGTCGTTGCGTGTATGTGGTATCATGAATATGGATTGCGAATTCAGCTCGGAGACCCAACATCGACACCTCCGAGCCTGGTTACAGCGGAAATAATACTGCTTCCGTTCCCTGGTGTACATAAAACTCGGCGCACGGCAAGTTGCCTTTAAATTCAAGCTCAGAACTATACGGTACAGATAGTACAGCTGGCGCGAATGAACGTATGCGTAGTCAGATGGTTTGAGGTATCGTGTATATGGTCAGGGTATAAAGCCGACTGAGCAGATTCGGTGTAGGCTCCTGCACCAAAGTTGAAGCATAACATGAGCGAGTCGTCTGAGACAAGAAGTGAGTTTTGACCTTGCATTAAATGCTACATAACATTTACAAAGAGAAATGCAAATACTATGACGGTTGTAGAGACTATGCGCTAGAAGACAAGGACGGGAATTTGGTGACTTGTTATTCTTGTACGCCTCCGGCTTGGCGGAAAACATCATACTAGTCGGAGCCGTTGGTTCAATCATGATTATCCGAGTCGCGACTTTCTTCGGTTTGATTTGAGCCGCGCCCTTCAAGTTGAAGAATTCCGAGTCCTTTGTGCAAGTCGATGCGCATGCTCATGTTGATCGTGGGCGTGATGGACGGTGAAGATGGTTCCACACCCCGGGAAGATTACAAGCCACCGGCTAGGCTAGTAGCAATGTTTTTGAATTGTAGCACCAATAACGGCCTGCCGTCCTTGGACCTTGTCCCTCGCTTGTTAAAAAAAAATGGAACGGATCTATAAGCTAAGATGCGTCCCAGTACCGCAAATCACGTGGCGTTTGTTATAGTCAAGTTTAAGGCTAAGGCTGAGGTCTATAAGTACCGAGCCAGAGCCGCCGAACCTGCCCATTGGGCCATTGACAACTAGATTCCTGTTCCTACATATCTCTACACTCCCAAGTATCCGCGACGCCGTATTGTTTGCTAGCTACTGTAGAATTTTAACAACCGCGACATTTTCCTTTGTTCTCATTCCACTGTATTGATCGGTGCCGGCGAGGCGCAGATATCGCGTTTCTTTGGATATAAAGATGTTTTTTTGGCTTCTGTCATTCTTATTCAAGCTCGTCTCGGTTGTTTTAGGACTCGGCCGTGGTCGGAAGGAGATTTCGGGCGTTCGGACGGCGGACTTGTTCGATATCAAGTTGCATCACCTCTCAGACTGACTCGGCGCGGGCTCGAAGGTATTTAAGGGGGTGCGGGCTTGCGTTATGGGCCTTTAATTGTAACCTCTCGATTCGACCTCAAAACAGTCGGACTGCCGCTTTCCTTTGTTCGGACCCGCTCGCGATCGGTCGGGACTCGGCGATGTTTCTCGATTCTCAACGCCGATGCATCATGCCTCTAGACGCACGGACCGCGCTGCTGCTGCTTTTGGTGGTCGCAGTAGATATTTGCCTGGGTCTAGTGTGCTAACCGAATGTTTCGAGTTGCTTCTAGAGCTTCAGAAGAAATGTCGGTCGGAGAATTTGTCAAAGACTTGTCCGTGGCTACAGACGCTACTCGCGTGCTACGCAAGCAACCGCGCTGGTTTACGGTCGACGGCTGTTCTTATGTGGGTTACAGTAATACGTGCACATTTAATTGCGTCAAGTCGACAACCCTCCGAAGTCGACGCTGAAGAAGACGCGATTCCGTTTGTTTGACGCGTTAGTTCCTCTGAGGTCTTATCCATCCTCCTATTTGTTGACCATCGATAATGGCCACGTCCTGCCGGTCCACGAACTCGTCGGTGTCGGGCACTTCTTCGCGCCGGCCCTTCTTTCGGCGACTTGAGTGTAGACCCAAGAACCGAATTTATCGCTGTGCACACAGCACCACTGTGCGCCCATACCCGCCTATCGCGCGGCAAGGATCACCGTGTGCACGAAGTTCCTAGTGTATCCGCGAGTCGCCAAGTTAACTCGTTGCCAAGCGAGTCCGTCTCAACTCATCAAAGTGTGCCGGCGGCGGCAGACATGAAATCTGAACAGCGCACGTTGATTTTTGGTGCGCCAGCTCCGCTGGGGTGACGCCGACTGCCTGTAAAATTTCTGGAATATCCGGAGAGGGATTGGAGCGGAGCGGCAGGGCTCTCTCCGGAGCTTTTTCCGCATTTGGGTTCGAGTTGACAGCGAGTTGACATTTCCATCAACTCGAGTCGGACTCAAACTCGACTCGCGGACACACTAGCACGAACAGCATGGAAATGACTTGGTTTGACTGATGCGGCTGGTGCCGCGCAACCGGTGCGGGTCTTATTCTCGCATTTTGACTCGATTTAACTCAGGTTTTGCATCATCGGCGACGTTGAGGGCGTTGTGGACGTGGAGGAGAGCGATGCGACAGATGGCGGAGAGGGGGAGGACGAGACGGGTGTTCGGGAGAGGGAATCGGTGAATAAGGATCAGAAATGGGGGCCAGGTGATACGGGCTGTGCTTGTGGTTTATAAGGCAGGGTCGAGTCAAGAACGTTCCTTATCCCCTGCCTTTGAGCACACCTCTACGACACAACTGAAGCAGCACAGTCTCGCCTCAGTTGCCCCTGCCCGACCGTATCGGAGCATCTGTGAGTACCTCCTCCTCGACGATGCCTCGTGGCTGCTGCTGGTCGCCGCCGGACGATGTGCTGCACGATCTGCCGCTAACCAGCTTGCGCAGACGTAGCCCGGTGCAGTCCCCAGCCCGCCCAGCTGTAACCTCGACCCCCGTCGCAATTTCCCCTCCCGTTACACCTACCTCCTCCTCATCGGTTCAACATGTTCCGCCTTTAAACAACCCAGTCGTATTCCGACCACCATCCCCGGCACCCCGATTCAATGGCTTCAACCGCGCAACCACTGAAAGCTCGCTTTCGACCCCCTCTCAAAATGTCTCGATAAACACAATCTCGTCCACCCGCACAAGGGTTACAGTCCAATATGGCCTACCACGCAACTTGCCTCCAGCACCCCGTCCTCTGAATTCTCGTAAACCGACCCCTCCCAAACCCACCAACACATTTGCAGCGATGCGCAACAACTACTTGTCCATGCTAGCAAACAAGACAACTTCCGATACCCCGGCCGCGGCCGCGCCGTCCGTCACCGCTGAGGACGCGCAGGCCAAAGCGTTCAAGGCCATCGCTGAGCTCACAGGTATGGTGCTTCGTTGGCAAGAGTCGATTCCACGGAGCGCTTATCCGACCCCTCCAGCGTCGCCTGAATTCCAGAGCCTCGGCGACCACTTCCCCGAGGACTTTGCGAACGACCCTCTCATCGACTTTGCCGCGCCGTTCCAGCAGTCCCCACTGTTCGGTGGCGACGAGTCGCCCTTCCTTACGTCCCCGCACGACTCGATGCTCGACGACTTTGGCACGAGCCCGCTTGATACCCCATTCAGCGAGTTCTTGTCGACGCCGATGATGGGCATGGATGGCGACTTTATGGAGAGCCCGCTCATCGGCGCCAACGACACCAACTTCATGGAGAGCCCCCTCTTCGACTTTACCGAGCGTACGCCTCCTACGCCGTCGGTTGTCGCGCCTGCCTCCACTGTCGTTGCCAAGCTCCCCGCTAAGCAGACGACGTTCAGCCCGAGCACCCCGACTCTCGAGTCCATGGACTCTCCCGCAATGGCTGCTCCTCGCCGTCGCAACGTCACCGGCACCCGCAAGAACCTCACTCCCGACTCGCTCCTGGGGATGGACGCGCCGACCCAGAAGCGCACATACGCCGCGCCCTCGGCGACGTCGCGCAAGGCGCTCCCTGCTGGGTTCGTCCGCAAGCGCGGGTTCGCCACGGCCTTTGGCATTGACGAGGTCGAAGCCGAGACCCTGCCCGAACTGTCGCCGACCGCGAGCGAGCAGGAGCAGATCGAGTGGAAGCGCCGGCAGAACACCCTCGCCGCGCGCAAGTCGCGCAAGCGCAAGCTCGAGCACCAGCAGCAGATCGAGGCGCAGGTCGATGATCTCAAGCGCGAAGTCACGATGTGGCGCGAGCGGGCGCTGATGGCGCAGGAGATGCTCCGAGGCGCGGGGATCAAGTTCAATTTGGAGGCGATGGGCGAGTAAAAGGTCGTCCGGATATCCCATTTCTTGTTTGTTTCCTTTTCCTAAGTCTCTGTAGTTGTACCACCACCACCACCACCTGCCGCGCGCGATCCCTGACTGCATTTCTGTTTATTCCGTCCGTTATCCTTCCCTAGTATTGTACGACTCTCGACTACGCTCTCGACTACGCATCCATGTACGCCTCTATGCAGCTCTATGCATGCAATGCACTGGATTTTATGCGTAGATGGCTTTGCAGATTCACGACGCCGTCCGGTTGCACCACTGGGTACGTTGCAGATTGCGCTGCATGTCCCTAAACAGAAACGAGCGGCCTCTGTACCTAGACACTAAATATTGTGCTACAGTGTCAGACAGACCGGCATCCTCACCAACTCCATCCATGAAGCAAGCTGCACTGAGTTGCCTCGAAGCAGGACCGAATTCACAATTTATCGAAGGCTTGGATTAGAAAAAAAGATGGCAAAATAAACAAAAGGTAGATAGTGCGTGAATACGATAGAAATATGTCCAAGTCGATGCAAGTGGTCCCAACCAAAGTACGAAGGACTGTTATCCAGCCAAAGAAAGCATCTTCAAAACATCGTCTGCATCCACCTCGACGAACCATCTATCCGCTCGGCCCTGGCGCCCGCGCCAGGTACCTTCTTCACGCGCTGGTACATCTGCGTCGCACCCGCGACCTTGCCCTCCAGAATATCCATCAACAGCTCCTCCTCCACCTCGTCTTTTCCCTCCATGCGAATAAGTTGGTCGAGGACGTCGCGGACCTCGTCAGAGAAAACAGCCATACCGCGCCGGCGCGAGGCAGAAGAAAGGCGACGTTGGATTGGCCGGGCCCGAGCAGCGTCGGCGGGAGTAGTAAGAGGAGGAGTAGTTTGGGGGAGTAGTTTATTCTTTGTGCGACGGGGATGGATGGACGCGAGACGAGCCGATTCGTAGATGTATGGTTTCTTCGACGCCGTGTCTTGGGAGAACGACGCTGGGGCGGATGCTGAAGTAAGGTTAGATACGAGCAGGGGTATGTTTGAGACGGGCGGTCTTACCATGGAGCAGACGCCGATTCTCGTCGTCGCAGGCAGCAGATTCAGCTCGTTCACGAAGAGGAGATGGCTGCTGTGCGACGGATGGAGCAGTAGAAGAGGATGGCAGCGCTAGGCGGCTCGGGCGGTGCTGCACGGCAACCCTCCGCGGACCCTTTTTATGCTTCTTGAGCCCAAGAAGCCCAGCCTAGACAGTGGTAAGCGCATGGAGAGGAGGACAGAAAGGAGAAAGTACAAGAGAGATACTTTTCTCGTCTCCTGGAATCTTGGTGTTCTGTAGCGCTAGCATGCGGACGGTGCGGGTGCTGGCAACACGATATTTGGTGTCGAAAGTCATGATAGATGAAGAGTTGTGTGCGTGCGGCAGAGAAGAGAGCAAGTAGTTTCGAATGTGAAAGCGTTTGGGCGAAAAGCAAGTGGCTAGTTGTGGGCGGAGAGAAGAGTGGTGGGTCTGGTGAAAGCTTCCGCGGGTAGATATAGGCCATAGGATCGAGACAGGGAGAGCAATTGAGAATGCAGCGGGTTGGCCTTGAGGAGGTAAGACACTGAAGATATGGAGAACATTGGAGCCAGAGCAGAGCAGCGGAGGGCCATCAGAGTCACGCGTTTGTGGCTCTACCTCGTCCTCGATGGCCTCCCTCCCATTCGACGTCCTTATGGAAATTCTACCTCTTCTACACGCCAAAGACCTCCCTGCTCTCGCCCGCGCAAACAAGGACTTGTCCTACTACGCGTTAAACCGAATCTACGCGTCCATCCCGGCAAAGTCCTTCGTCCCCGCCGCCGGGTCGATTCTGGCCAACCCCGCACTGGCCCTACGCGTCAAGTCTATCAAAATCACGCAAGCGGTCCACGGGAGTGGCCTCAGCAAGACACTTGTCGACCTTGTCAACGACGTCCTCGCAACGACACCAAATCTACGCCATCTCACACTCGATGCAGAGGGACCGTATTCGCACTTGTTGAGCGGCACTGCGTGTCGTCTACACACCTTCTCTTGTTGCTTTTACACCAGTGCGGATCTAGTCGACTTCGTCCAACGGCAGAGCGAGCTCGAGGAGCTCTCGCTCACGCATTCATTGGTTCCTATCCCACACGAACCGTTTTTCTTCCCGAAACTGTGTCGACTGGTGGCACCCATGTCCTGGGTGGATGAAATTCTGCCCAACTCGGTGGTCTCTCATCTCGAGATAACCTCAATTCGACGCCATACGTCGCTGGTATTCCAGAAACTGCCCGCCGCCGCCTTACGATATCTAAAGCTCCCATTCTTCGCCGTCAAGAACATGCATCCCACGGTCTTGAGGGACATGATGCCTACGGTCGAATCCCTCGCCCTCGTTAATGTTGGCCTCGGTGTAAGCATTTCGATCGATTTTGGGCTTTGCCTTCTCAACGATAGCAGACTTGGACGACGATGGAGCCATGGCTCGTAGCCTCTCTCCCGGTGCTTTCGCATATCTGCGCGGTTTCCATCTTCGACTTGCCTGACCTGACTCGAGACGATGATCTCGAGGAATCGCTCTTGCGGTTCGTCCGTACCGCAACAGCGAACGCTCCCCGCCGTGCGGGAGTTTTCCGTCTCATTTGTCTTGTTCTCCACTCTTGCGCATCCCCGGCGCGCCGAATGGACGTTGAATCGAGCTGAAGATGAGTGGATTGTCACTTGAACTTTTCTCTACTCGTACTTGGACTCCTTGGTTGTCCTCCTACGGACTTAGACGGGTAATTTGGGGGGTGATGTTGGGATTACCCGGGGTTAGCAGCCAAGCTAGACGCGGCACGCCGGCGCCGCATTTCTTTGTTCTTTGTTTTCCCTTTCAAGGTCATCGTCATCTCCCTTTAATCTTTCACCTCCTCAGTCTCTTTTTGTACATACAGCTACTTATAAGCCTGCGAGCGCAGACTGAACACTATCGTCGTCTCATCTGCGCTCGCAGGTAAGTACTCTACTTTACGTACACTTCTCGCTCGCATCGTCGTCTCATCTGCGCTCGCAGATCCGTCTCGCTTCGCTCCGTACTTCGAATTCTCCCCTCCCGCCGTCCCTATTTCAATACTTTACATACTAGTCCAGTGTAGTTAGCTTGAGCTGGCCTTGCGTCACCTCGAGAGCTCTGGACCCGAATCTCACTTGATTTGCTCCCATACACCCGCTCCTCACATTTGCCTCTCGCTGTCGTCGCGCAAGAGGCTAAGTGACGCTTGTTGGTGTTCTACAAAACGAATACAACAGCTGGAACGATAAGACTCTTCATGGCGCTGGTGTTTGTGCCGACGTCGCAGCTGCCGTGGCCGCTGCCGCCTTGTCACTCGCACGAGCCTCCTTCCACAGCCGCATCTTCTCCGCCGCCTCCCGCTTCTGCTCCTCCTTGGTGGGTTTAGACTCCATGACCGTGTCCCACCAAAGAATGCCCCACGCGCCGTTCCCGCTTTTCGTCCCGCCCAGAACCATCTTTGCGCCGGAATCTTCGGCCGCCTCGATACGATGTTGTGTAGGTTGCGTGTCGGCCCGATCTGTGGCGAAAATCTGTCAGGAGGATAGAAACGCGAAAAAAAGTATGTAGAACATACAAAGCATTTGCCCGGCCTGCGCCTCGTAGGCCCCCATAGGCATATACGTAGCGTAATCGGGGCCTCCCTCAACTTGGACGGGGAAGTTGTTCGCTGAGCGATCTACGGGCTGCACGCTCTCCTTACGCAACCGCGCCCATTCCGCGCCATCCTGCAGCGTCCGCATGGCCTTCATCCACATCCAGTTCTCCTCCGTCACCCCTTCGCGCGTGAACAGACTCTTCCGAACGACGTTGAGCGGCCCGTCGCTGAACGGACCGATGCCGCTGCCCGCGAACAAGGTTGTTGGTCCGCCCGCGCGGTAGATGCCTTGGGCGCCGCCTGCAATGCGCTCGTTCTTCCCTGGATCTGCTGCTTCCTTTTCGGCTTTGTGCGCGTTGGGGTCGGGGAGGTCGCCGACGGGGTCGCCTGCCTTGAGGCCCTTCTCGGTGATTTCGGCAAGGACCCTGTCTTCGTAGTAGTCGTCCACCACCCATCTTCCCTCTACAGATGCGTCAGAGGGCTTCAAAGAGCGGTATACATTAACAACACACACCGAAGATGGTTTTTGCACCATGCAGTTTAAATGCTGAACGTGCAGTAACGAGAGTGACGCTGCGCGTTCGCAGATGGGGTCCGAGCTTGCCGATGGAAATGAGGTAGTCCTTTTCGGCCTGGGTGCCGACGTGTTTTAGGGCCAGCGCGTTGCGGCGGAAGTAGTAGAGCGAGTCGCGGAAGCCAGATGTGCGCGCGGCGTCGATTGCGAGCATGTACTTGCGTTCTGGGTGTCGAGTCGGGAGAATGAAGGTGCTGGCCTTGAAGCGACGGTCTTGGAAGAAACTTCAGACGATGTCGACACCGATGGAGCGCGTACGCACCTCCAAGTAGATTCCCCCACTGGTCGATCTTGGTTTCGCCCTTGGGGTCGACCTCGGTAACGAACTCGTCTCCCTCGATAACGTAGACGTCGCCCCCGATACGCCGGAACGGCTTCCCTCCCGCGATTGGGCCCTCCTTCTCAACCGGCACCTCCCCGTCAGAAGTAGCGCCTCCTCCCTCGCCACCAAAATCGTCGGATTCATCGTCACGCTTGGGCAGGCGAATAGTCAGGCCGCCGTTGATTTGGCGCCCGAGCCCAGAGCCCCTGGGACGGCCTGGTCCTCGGGTCGACCCCCGTGGCCGTCCTCTCGGACGCGGCGCAGGCGGCGGCCCCGACAAGATCCTGCCTCGACCGGACCCGCGCGGACGACCTCTACCGCGCTTCACGGGCATCGGAGGAGGTATGGAGCCCTCTGGCGCGTCGTCGTCGACTTCCATTGGTGTCGGCGCGTCTGTTGGTTCATCGTCGCCTTCCCCGTCACCCTCGTCCTCGACGTCGGCGTCGGGATAGGGTTCCTCAGGCTCTTCAGAAGCGGAGGGGGCATCGGCTGCAGAAGAGCGGGGTTTTATGAGGATTTTGGGGACAGCCGACATGGGATGGTGGTCGACGCGTTCAAGTCGCGTTTGATCGGACATCGCTGCTTGCCTTCGACGACGATGACTCTTCGCCTCCAAGAAAACGAAGGGCGACTACTCGGATGCTTGACCTCAACGACAAGAATGCTGACTCTGAGACGTGCTTCCGCGGATGCGACGAATAAGACAGGGGGTGCAGAATGCAGCGTTCCGCGTCGTCTTAGACTCGCTCAACCGCACATCTCTCTACCTCCCACCATCTCTACCTCTCAGCCTATATGGACGCCAACGCTATGCACAATCCCGGCGTCGGGGAGTCGCACCACTCCATCTTCCACACTCCCGGTCTCCAGTTCCTAAGCTGCTTCATCCACTTCTTCGGTTCGTCATGGCCTCGGGGCGAGCTCTAGAGCTAACTCGCCGGTGCAGGCGTTACAGTTATCACCTACTTCATTGCTTGCCGCCTCACTGGCAATATCTTTACCGCCAAATGGTGGGAGCGCATATCCTGGCCTCGCCTATGCGTCTTGCTCGTTCTCGTCGACTCGTACCTCTTCATTCTATCCGGTACGACCTCGACGCTTCTTTTCGCACTAGCTCACACTCCTCAGCGGGACTTCTCATCTTTGGCATCGGTATGCAACTCAACCATCTTGCATGCGCTGCAGGGTACGTTTTTGTCATCCTTGGTGTCGCACAAAGCTGAGACCCAGTCGAGAATCTATCTATGCGTCGCATTCTATACCACGAGCAAGATCCTCATCTACCTCTTCCTTTGTGTGTTTCTTTGATCCTCCTCCGCGTCGTCCTGTTCTAAACACAGTTTGCAGCTGAGAAAGTCTTTGTCGTCTGGGCCGCGCACGGCGTTAGTCGCGTCCGGAGCCCCGTCTACCTCATCTGCGTTGGAACTATCACGCTCTACGTAGCGGTGATGCTCGCGATGTTCTTTGTGCGCTTCGTTCCCCCGTTTTCTGTCCGGCGACTTAGTTGTTTACGCAGGGGCGCATTTCTGAATTCCGTGACAGCGACGAATCTTGTGCGTCCTTGTCGTAACCCATCTCGACAAACTCACCCGTCCGTGCTGCAGGCGTAATCGGTTTGAAGCCAATCGCGTCCATCCCGCTGCTCTCTTACGACCTGTTCATCAACGTTCTCCTCACATCGCTCTTCTTGTGGCCCATCTTTCGCGTCAAGTTTGCGAACCCGCGTCTCAAACGCGTTGCTACTCGCACGCTGGTGTATGTCAGTCTCTTGAGTTGCGGACATGTTCTAACCTTGTTCAAGTGCCTCTATTGCGGCCCTGACGACTTCGTGTATCAACATCGCGATCTTGGCGATTCTCGACGGACGCGAACTGGGCTGGGTGTGCCTCGGAAGTTGCGGCTCCGACGTCGTTTTCAACGCAGCCGCTCTCTTTTGGTGCACGGCCGCAAACGACAGCGCGTTGTCCAACCGCTCGCAACTCACTACCGTTGACCCGCGTGATCCTGGTCGCAGCAGCACTCCCTCGACGCTCCCAACCGGCGGCGCCGGCACCGTAGGGTCGACGTTCGGAAATAAACAGGCGTCGCGGTCCATGTCGCAGCGAAGCAACTCGCATCTCAAGCCGTTGCATTTGTTGCGGCCGCGAACGGGACCTGCAGCACTCAACCGGGGTACCGGACGGATTCCGAGTGACCTACAGATCCATGTTACGTCGACGAGCGAGAGCCATACGAGTCCGCCGGCGCGTACGATTGATTTGGAGGAATCAGAGCTTGGGGACGCCGAGAGCCAGATTAAGAGGAGCAGTTTGGGCGCGGGCGTTGTTGAGGAACAGAGGGAGGTCCCCGATTTGGAGGAGGTGGTGATGGATGTTGTGAAGCGACATTCGGAGTTGAGCGATGGAACGCGGGTTGAGGGCAAGGACGAGGACGAGATGAAGGAGGTGGGCCTTGTGAGCCCGTATGTTTGATTGGGCCGACGGATGTCTTTTTCTTTGGATTGTTTCTTGTCTTCTTTCTCGTTTAGCACAGTGCACGAATGTACAGTCGATATATGCTTCGAATTCATCCATCCGCGGGTTGTACAGGGTATGAGATTATAGATTAGAGCATGCGCAGGGTAAAAAAGTCCGTGTAGATGCGATTAACTTATGAGGGTGCGGTTATGGACGTGAGCCATGAATCGATCTTGTCCCAGTAGCCAGGGCAGAGGAATGTGTCGGCTGTTGGTTGAGTCGGGATGGACAAGATGATAATAAAAAGGACGCGTACCGTGCGTGCCCCGCTCAAACGACTCGAATCGGTCGAGTCCCGAAAGTTCCTTCCCGCCGCCGCGTTTCTGGGCAATGTCCCAGAGCCCGTGCATATGTTTCTTGGGGACGACTTCGTCTGCGGCGCCGCTGAGAAAGAGGAGTGGGGTTGTTGGTGGGATGGAGGGGAGCTGCACCGTTTGTACGTATGAGTAAAAGAGTAAAAACAAAAAAGAAAAAGAAAACAAGTGAAAGAGAGAATAAAGAAAGTAAGAGAGGATAAAGCAAAACGCCACATCACGTATCGTACCTTTGACGCCGAGTTCCAGCGTTGCGTAGAGATGAAGGAAAAGTAGCCGATGAGCGGCCAGTCGCGGACGAGGCGGGGGACGGAAAGGAAGGTGTTTTCGAGGATGAGGGCGGAGATTGTTGTAGGATTGCGGGAGGCGAGGTCGATTGCGACGGCGCCGCCGAGGGAGGTGCCAAACAGGATCTGGACGGAAGTTGAAGGTAGAAGGTAAACGCAAACGCAAAGAGGCGTACATACCGTTGGTAGCGGCGCGAGCTCGGCGGTGGAGCGGATGTGGTTGAGGGCAGCTTGGGCGTCGAGGCGCAGGCCGCGTTCAGAGGGCGTGCCCTCGGAGGTGCCGTAGCTTTGGTTGCCGGTGAGCGCTTGTTCTGGCCACGTATACGGTATACCCGCCAGACGCACCCGCGATAGGATAGCAGGAGTACGTTGCACCTGCGCATGACGAGGCGTTTCGCCGCGTACATTAGGTCGCCGTAGTTCATGCCGTTTCCGTGGAACATGATAACATTGGCCAGAGCAGGGTCGTTCTGCGCTAATGTTAGCTGCTGAGTTATCTAGATAGCGCGGGTAGAGGGG
Source organism: Mycena kentingensis (nom. inval.) (assembly GCA_014461125.1). NCBI lineage: Eukaryota > Fungi > Basidiomycota > Agaricomycetes > Agaricales > Mycenaceae > Mycena > Mycena kentingensis (nom. inval.). Next base: position 3,704,395 of record JACAZG010000002.1, on the reverse strand, counting down.
CGCACATAGTCAGAAGGGTCCGCGAAGGACGAGGTCTTGTCTCGCGGAAAGTCGTTTTGTTCGTGTGCGCGGATGCGGGTGGCGGATTGGGCTGCTTGGTAGATGAAGTAGCAGTGTAGATGGACGCGGTCCGAGGTTGTGAGTTGGAGGTCAGAGTACTCGAGACCGAGCTCAGAGGGCTTGGATACGTCTAGAGCGTCGCGATTGAGACGCGCATAACCTGCCTGACGACCTGCTTACCGCGAGGAGAGTCCTCGAACGCAGAGGGGTACACGAGGTATTTCTGGCCGTAGCGCAAAAGCTGCAGTCTGTTCTCAGTGCGATGAATGGGACGGAGACAGGTTGGGCGTACGGCGTAGAGGAACGCTCCGGTGCTCATCGCACAAGTCAAGCCACGCTGATGTAAACTTTTCTGCCCTGCGCGAGTGCACAGGACGTGTCGCGCAGTCGCTGTACGCGTCAACAAGGTTCTGCAGGGCACCGTTATCGAGCTGAGGCAGATACCACTTTGTTAGAGCGCGTTTTTACTACTTATCGGCACCGATTCTCCTCCTCATCGTCGAAGTTCTGTGCCTAGGACTGTCTTCTGTACTTCTACGTTTGCCCCGAGACTGGGCCCCGCCGAAATGAAATTGAGTGCACATGGATGATTGAGTCGCGTTTCGTGGGTCTTGTTCTCAAACCCCCACCGTCGAATCGCCTTCGTCGTCCCACAGATTCGTCCACAATGTCTCGCAGCGAAGGCTCCGACCCCGGCACGCCCCCTCCAAAAACCGCTGCCCCAGAGTCTTTGCGTCTTCCCTCCAACATTTTGCGCACCTCCCCGCCGCCGCCTATCGCAGCGTACCTGGGCAGCCCCGTTGCTGAAGAAACGCAGTCCCCAGCCCCCAGCAGCAGTGGTGAAGGCCCGGTGCCAACAGAGTCCAATGACTGGCCAGCTGCAGGCGGTCGTCGACACGCCCAGCGCTTTGTCGACCCCACCGCTCCCCGCAGGCCTAGGGCAACCACCCTTGCCTCCCTATCCGATATACGTTCCCGCCCACCCCCATGTGTACCCGCATCTGCAGCCCGGCTCGTACAATTCCCCGCCCCCAGGGTTGCCCTTCAACCCATACGAATTTTCGGCTGTCCATAATAATCCCCATGCGCCGCGGCTGTGCCCGACGCACGCTGCGTGGGTTGCCCAGCTTCCGCAGATGTACCCTCCACCTCAGCTTCCCGAGGGAGCCCTTGCGCCCGCGCCCGCACCGCCAGTCCAGCCGGGCGACATCGTGTATACCTCCGACGCGGCGACGCGTTTGTCCGACCGTGTTCGTCGCAAGTGCTTCAATTGCGAGACGCCCGAAGCCAGTACGTGGCGCAAGAGTACCTTGTCCCCAGGGAAAGTTGTACGTTTCCGTTCCGTTCTCCTTTTGTTTTCGTTCGGCACTAACGCCACCCGCTAAACAGCTCTGCAATAAATGCGGTTTATATGAACGCACACACCAGTGCCCGCGGCCGTCCAACTCGGAGCTGCATCGTTTGGGTGGGTCAAGGCTACGCGGACCACTAGCCGGCGCGGCCGTCGCTCGTGTACCCGGTGCCGGCAAGGGACGCAAGAAGGCACAAGCCAAGGCGGAAGGACATGTCGTTGGGCAACCGCAATACATGGTCGTGCGTCCATCCATCTTATCCTCGACTGTTTGCGTCCGTGTTGACCACCCTCGCAGCCGTATCCCATGTATCCAAGCCCTGGACCGACGCAAGCTCCAGCTGGATACCAAGACATTAGCCAAACCCATACGCACATGTACTCGCCACCCCCGAGCGCGAGCCCCGACGCATTCGATCTCGCAGGCTCGCCGTATGCGCCGCCAGCCTTCCCACCCCCTCCGCTCTCGCCGCCTTCCGCATCAGGGTCGGGCTCGCACCTACACTCGCCGCTCGTGGCAACGCCACCGCCTATCGACCCGGAGTTGTTGGGCGGAAACTTAAAGACACAGACGAAAGACCCGCTGTCGACTGGGAGCGCAGGTTCCGGCGGCAAGAAGACCGTGGTGCGTCCATGGGACGACTAGTCCCGTCGCGATTATTGTTATTCGTTATTCTCTTGGGCCTCGTTTCGTTGCACCTTTTCCCGATTTCAAAGTCATCCTTCTCGTTCTCGTACTATACAAAGACCACTACATCGTACATGCATCTGTTTTCTTTTTTGGTCTCCCGCATTCCACGCAGATATCGCGAACGAATACTACTAGTAGCTTAATAGACAAAGCAGACAGACAGAATCCGTGTAGCTGTGTTACAAGTCCTACGTTAGTCCGTACGTATTCTTGGCCAATTGGGATAATTACAGGTGTTTGGCTAGATGGCGCTTATGCATTATGACTTAGAGGGACAGGAAATGCCGCATGGTAGGTAAGTAGGTAGCATTCAAGTCGGCACGGTCCCGCTGAGGAATTGTGCGCCACGACCGTCGACAACAACGCGTACGGCATGTGAAGAAATGTTGATTCAACGCCGTATTCCAAAAATAGAAATAGATTAAAATGTCGATGTTTGGAACAAGACGAGTTCGATTCTTAGCCCACGGAGCTCTCGGTATCTGTGACGAGTGGGTAAACGAGTACTAGGAAAAAGTTGCTTTGTATTTATAATGCGCCGAGCCGAAACGGGCTTGGCCGATGGTGGAGAGTCTAGACACCTTGATAATGCAGGTCCTGTGGACCGCGAGTTGGGCGTGAGCCTCGTGCGGTCTTCTATGTAGCTTATAAGTTGAGAGCTGCAGGGTGGAACCATTACCAGATATATCCAAGCCCAAGCTGCAAGGGAAGACACCTCGACTACTTAGATAAAAGTACCGTTCCTTACTTACAGGCGGACATTAATGCGTTTTCAGCTCATCTAGTAGCTGTATAAAAACGACAGTAAATGCGATCACATCCGTGCGAACCAAAGTTGCATCGAGCTCTTTATACTACTATCCTGTGACCACAAGTGCAAGAATTATCTCCGGCGCTCGATATCAGCCATCTGTAATATTTTTGCAGCAGATAAATTATATTCCCTGTTAGTTAAAGCTCCCATCTACCCTCCCTCCAAATCCTAGACAATTTGGAGCAGCGGGCGTTGCACAAAGTCGTGAACAATCTGCTCAGCGGCGGTGATCACAAGTGCAAGATCTGACTTTCATTCAGGTCGTCTCACTGCTTAATATATTCACCTTGAAACTACCTTCAACTGTTAGAATACATTTCCTAGTATTCCCCCCCCCAAAAATGAAGGTCCTCAGACTTGCGGGCGAAACACAGCGCCATCGACAACCAAAACATGCAAGAAAGCCAGATTTTGCCTGGCAACGAGCTCACCCTGGCGCCATTACTGGAGGCCTCGGCCTGAAATTTGGACCATACATTGGTGAAAGGTATATACACCCTGTGACCAAGTTACAGAGATGTAGCTCTGGTTGCCGGGGCGCTACAAGCAAATCTTGCACAAGTGATCAATCTTGCACTTGTGATCACACGATAGTACAGTAGATACGCATCCCTGCAGTCCCGAGACGGGACCGTGCAGGCAATAGACAAGGAAAAAGGACATGGACTAGTCGTCAGTATTCAATCGAGCGTTTCGGCAGAATCTGTGGTAGACGCGAGCTGAGCTGGGCATGGTATCTATCGCTGCTGCAGGCTCTCGAAGCTACAAGTATCCTTTATAGGACAGTTGGAATCACTCGATGGCCCCGCCCCGAGCATGAGTTCGAAAGTTCGGCAGTTTTTTCTAGGTGCAGGCGTCGTTCGTTCCTCGATAAAACATGATTCTATTGGAATGCGCATCCCTATCCGAGTCGATTCTCTGCGTCGTATGAGAGCTGCTCATCTAACAGTCCACTGTCCCGTCTTCAACTTGAACGCGAAACTCAATAGCTAGTACACCACCACTTCTGGTGCGCACACAAACAGCCACAGGCAAAATTTCCCTGGCTGGAACCGCAACCACCCGCTTTTCGTCAGCCTACTCATAGCCCGGCGGCATAAATTGCGACTGCATCGCCAGCGCATTCCAAAACTCGGGATCCAGCGACATCGAGTCCATAAACACCCCGAAATCGATGTCGGGGATAGGCGAGAGGGATACGCCCGTGCCCGGGCCCATCGGGACGTACATGTTTGCGCCAGACATGTCCATCCCCATCCCTATATCCTGCGGCGCAGAGTTGGGACTGGGATGCATCGCCAGCGACGGGTCCGTAAACGCGGAGAGCTCCATAAAGTCCGAGGAGGGCATGTTTCGCGGGCCCGTCGCGGAGTCCGAGTTGGGTGTGGGGTAGGAGCTGGAGTAAGATCCAGAGCTGTGGGTCGAGCCGGGCGTCGTTGCGGGTGGGGTTGCGCCGGTGTTGCTTGACGCGGCCCATTGTGTTTGGTCTGGCGGAGACATGGTGCTTGGTAGCCCGGGGGCAGGGTAGGTAGTCGGACTTGGATTGTTCTGTCTCGCCCTCGCGGGCGTCTTCCCTGTCGCCGCCGGGGGCCGCACATTCCGAGTCGTACCGGGCGCCTTCTCCCTCGCCTCCCACTTTGCGAGCATCCCCCTTACCAACAACGCCGCTCGCTGCGCCGCATGCCCGTGACCACAAACGCTCTTCCCAAGATTCGTCACAATGCGCGCAAGTATCAAGTCGCTCCCGCCGAGGAACTCCGTTCCGCCACGGAACAGCAGAAACTTGACTCCGACAAGGTAGCCAGAAGAAAGCGCGACCATGGTGAAGATGTTATCAGGCGCGGTCCCGAGGAGACGTGTATCCGCCGCGAGGACGTTTGTGAGCATCCGCTCGGTGCTAACGACCATTTCGCGTCCCCACTCCCCGATTGCCTCCATTCCATGCGGGCGGAAGAACTGATGCCAGCTTTGGCCAAGGGGAACGTGCCCGACCGAGGCGCGGGCGTCCGACATAGCGTAGTAGAGGATGGTGAGGTGCGACATGGCTTCGTAGAGATGCAGCATGTGGAAGTAGAATTGGTCGCGGTCAAGGACGTCTAAAACGCTTGTGAGCTACTCGAATGGCGGGGACAAGAAGACGCACAAGGAAGCGGTCCTATTAATCGTCTGACGCGTTTCATTTTCTCTAGTAGACTGCGACGAAGTCGCTTGAGTAGATGTCCAAGACTTGGAGCGCAACGTACATCGTGACCGTGTCGTACCAGTCATCAACGTCCATTCCCGCCTGCAGTCGATTATTTGTGCTTTCCTCGAGAAGATCAAATGCCGACGCGGCAAGCCCGAGTCGCATGTCGCCGAAATTTACATCCCCGTTGAAATCTTTCGGGTATTGGATGAGCTGTAGATCTTCTGGCGAACGACGCGAGAGAGGTATTCGTCCTGTTCCAAGACAGAGCCTTGAGCCAAGTTCAGCTAACGCAAATGAAAGAACGCGAAACTTGCATCGACTCGGTATTCGTCAGGGCAATCCACAGTCGCGCGTGCTCGATCGCCTCGGTCAGCCGCGCCGCCTCCTCCGCGTTTAATGTGGTCTTTTTCCGCAGCATAAGGAACTTCCCCGACGCCTGATTGAGGCGCAGGTTCATCGCCATGCTTACAGATGACGCGACGAGCAGCCGCCCGTCGCGGCCCTCGCCATCCCCTGATCCTGGACCGCCCAACGGGGCCCAGAGTGACAGAATAAGCAGTGCCTGGATAGACTCGACCGATTCGTACGGCCTGGGATTGATTATGACTTTCGCGATCCAGTCCTCGGTGAGCTTCTGCAGCAGCATCTTGGTCTGTGTACTCGTCGGGGTATTGTCGAGATGCCGTGCTGCGATGGCGCAACAGGCGATGTCCAGCAAAGGGCTGGTAGAGCTCCGTGCGGGATGAAAGTTGAGCCACGGAGTATAGCGTTCGTCGAACCTGCATGGAGTTGTAATAATGCTGAATGCAATAGTGGAGTACGCACAAGTTTAGCAGTTGGGACACTTGTTCGTCGGGAATTATCTTTGTTAGCGTAAGTTCTCCAGGGGGAAGCACAAGCGGGGGCGGGGTAGGCGCGTTTAGGTGCGAAAGGGGAAGGCGGCTGAGCTGCTGGATCGCGAGCATCGGAGCCGACCAGTCAATGCCGGAATTGTCGTCCACGAAAGACCATAGTCGGTCCGTAGATGGTAGATTCGGAGGGTAAGCCAAGAGCTTCGACACCGCGGCACTTGGCGCGTCTGGAGAGGACGCAGCACTCGCCTCCTCTACAGGCGGAGCAGTCGCGACCATAGTTTCTTCGTAACTGCATTGCAGCGAGAGCACTTGGCATCGATGACACCGTACAGGGCTCTTGCTAGGGTCTTTCCAGCCGTCAGAGTTGGGTTTAGCGGCGATAGAGTTTACGCACCAAGGATTTCGCAGCGTGTCTTGTGTTTTTTGCATGAAACACAGGCAGAGATTGCTTTGGGCTTCTTGGACGTTGCTGCGCGAGAGGTAGAGGGTCCAGCGTCGTCGCCAGCTTCGCGGACGCGCTTCATTGGTAGAGACAGTGAGGGGCAAGAGCAAGTCGCGTCGAACACGCTAAATACTACGCTGATCGCATAGGATTCGGGTGGGTACCGCGACTGCGCAGATCCCAAGTGCAGTGCAACGACGCAAACTCTCCGAATGAACTCAAGCGGTACTTACATCTCGGAAGTCACTCCTGCAAGTAAATGGTCTCGGAAGTCTACCGAACCCTCCGACGATATTTCAGAATTACTAGACCATGGAGCAAGCACGGAGCCTCAAAGCTGCCGTTCAGAAGACCGTGGTGAACTCGCATCTTATGCCATTCCGCAGTCTACAGCTTTTTCAACGTCTTCCACGCCCTGCCACCTTGCTAGTGGCAGGCCCATCTAAGAAACCACCGAGCTCGAGCGCATTCCTCGCAGCCTGATTGATGTGCTTGAACCGATCCGGGCCCAAATGGATGCCTCCAAAGTACCGGGTCACCACGACGAGCACGTTATCCACCTCCAGAATGTGGAGGAGGTGCGCGATTCGCCCTCCCGCCGCCGTTTCTCCGTCGTCATCGTTGTCTGGCGCAGCGTAAATTATCATCGCGGCTGTGGCCCGACTCGAGCGACCGACCTTGGTGCAATAGAGTCCCGACGGTACATCGCCAGGCGTTTATTATTGGGTGCGCCGCCCGCGCTATCTTGCGATCCGCCATGAGGTGCGCCAGGATAATGGGTACCTGCGAAGCGGCATTTCAGCGGGCGAGAGCAGACATAGCAGTAGCGACGCGTACCTGTGCGGGACTCGAGATGGCACACGCGCGCCCGACAAAGGCGCTCTTACGATCGGTTATCGGCTCGGCGACGACCATCTTCAGGCCGTCGGGTAGCGGGGCAACGGCAACCACTGGCGGAGGCGTAGACACTCTCCGCTCGGGCGAGCGCGTTCCCGTGTGCGCCTGGTCTGCTCTATGCAGCTCTCCGACCGCGTCCGCACTCAACCGCTCGCCGTACCACGTTGCGCAGCGTTCGAGGACATTTTGCAGTCCATCGAAGACGCATACGTCCCCGGCCCACTCTACACCACTCGTGGCAGAGATGAACGTCCGCAGAACAGCGCCAAACAGTGCTGAGTCTGCACCGAATGCGCCGATGTATCGCGAGAGGAGTTGGAGTTGTGGCGGCGCAGAGCCAGGATAGTTTTCAGGAAGCTGCAGTATCTGTCAGTATGGGGTCGGGAACGTGTATTATAGGACGCACCGATACCAGGATCCTCAGTTCTACATCCTCGTGCGGCGCAGGAAGGCTGATAGGGCGCTGGATTCGTCACCCCGTCCGGGCTACAAGCAAGCAGGTAGAATTCACCTCAAGACGGCTTCATACCGTGTTGCGCTGGTAGATCCCTGAGGAGGACTCGTCGGCCGCCATAGCTGTATCGCGTCTTGTCCATAAATGCTTTGCAGGACTATTAGAGCGCTGTTGTCGATCCGTTGGCGAATGCGGGAAGCGGCCAGGTGGCGTACCCTCGACCTCCGACGCAGCCTCTTCACGCACCAGCCGCAGCTCTTCTATAAAGGCTTGGATTTCTTCGGAGGCCATCGACGCTCGACGGGAGGCGCAGCAGGGAAGATGAGGGAAGTGACCAAGTCTCGATTTGGAAATAGACCCCTGGGATCGGAGAACACGGAGAGTTGTGGTGGTGGTAGTATTGCTCAATGTGCATGCATTGTAAGACTACGACGACCGGGCGGCAGGACAACGACCCAAATGAGCCTGAGATGGCTCTTTTACCTGTGCCAATATATCACAGGCAGATTGGAATGTGGCTTCTCATGGTCCGAAACGCAAACGCAAAGCTCAGAAGTTCGGAGAGACGAGTGCTGCCGCGGAGAGTGGCTCGGCAAACTGGGAGCCGGCTTGTTCAAGTTGTGGTTCGTTGGTTCAATCGCCATCGTCGCTTTGGGTCGCTTTTGTCGTCGTAATACATATACGACCCAGAAATGCGCAAGAGCGCACCTGTACCTCAGTTCATGCCACTCAAGACCTCATACACGCCCTCGACCTGCCGCCGTCCCAGATTCTCGCTCCAGAACCGCATAATCGGCTCCCATTCGGCCTTGGACGCGGGCATGCCTCCGTCCTTCGCCATCTTATGCTCCGTTACGCGTGAAAACCCTTTCTTGAACCCTGGCAACTCGGCGCTGCCTGGATCGCGGTACGCGACGAGGATGGGTGTCAGGCTCTGTGTTGAGAGCGTCGGGTAGGAGAGTAAGGGCCCGGAGATCGATACGATGGAGCCAAGGGTCTCTCTGAAGAGCCGTATGCCTATTTCGGAGGCGACGCTGCCGCCCTGGGCGAATCCGAAGAGGTGGATGCGGTCAGTGGGCCACGCGCAATCTTCTCGAAGATGCTGAAGGACTTTCCCGAGCAAGTCGAGCGCAGAAGTAGGGTTTGGACGCGGAATGAGTTCTCCGAGGGGATCGAAGGAGGGGTACCAAGCGTAAGCTTCCTCGTACAGAAACGGGATTCTGTCCTGGCTGTGAGATCGAGTTCGACAAAAAGCAGCCAACGCACTTGTCCGGAGCGCGGAGAGCGAGCACTGCCGTCTGTGGGAGCTTGAGCTGCTTCCCGAGCTTGTAGAACGGCGTATGGGTGTCGCCTTGCGGGTGGTTGGCGTTTGTTCATCGTCGCGAATTAGCGACACTTGCCCAAGCCGTGCAGCAGAAACAGGAGATTCTCGTCGGTGCCGTCGTCGCTGGGCGCGTAGGAGAACGGTACAGGGATGCCGGTCTTGCTCGGCGCGGGCTTCGTTCTCGGACGCGGGGTCGCGTGGTCGTCGACATCGTGGAGGTGCAAGTCAGGCATGGCTTGATTTTGGACGTCATCCCCGCGCGCATCTCTCCCTCGTACGACGATGTACGGCCTCTCGACGTCGCAACTGCAGGCCCTCTACGACGGTGCACGCAAGTGGTTCACCCTCAGCTACGGCCTGGCTGGCCCAATAACCTTCTTCATCGACGCGCCCTTCGGTCGCTTTACCCCGACAGAAGGCAGCCTCTTCCACTCCAACTGGCTCATTGTCGATGGTGCGCGTCTCTCTGCACTCTCTATACACCCTTCTGAAAGCGTATTCAGGCATAAAATCGTGGATCATAATGGAAATCGTGTCCCCGTTGTTCTTCCTTTACACTTTCGCCAATGCCCCGTTCTCTGGCGGCCTCCGTCCGGCATTAATGCCCGGAAACCCACTCAGCCTGCTCGTTGGCGCGTACCTGCTTCACTACCTCAACCGCGCGATCATTTCTCCGCTCCGTACGCCGTCGCGCTCAAAGGCGCATATTATCGCGCCTGCCGCTGCCGTCGCGTTTAACACGCTCAACGGGTCTCTTCTCGGCGCTTTTCTATCGTCTCCGAACGCGCCGAAGGACTCTGCGGCACACCGTTCCAGCTTCTGGGTCGGAATGGCTTTGTGGCTCGTCGGATTCGTGGGCAACGTCGTCCACGACGAGATCCTGCTCAACCTCCGCCGCAAGGCGAAGAGCAAAGGCAAAAGCAAGAACGAAACCAACGGCGCCACCACCACTGGCGAACACTATGCGATCCCGTACGGCCTGCTCTACCGCTATATCTCGTACCCCAACTACTTCTGCGAGTGGGTTGAGTGGCTCGGTTTTGCCATCGCCGCCGACCCGCGTCCGTTGTCCGCTAACTACTCGTCTCTCTTGCACTTCTCGACATGGACGAACGCGCTTTCGCCTGCCAGTCCGGCGTCCGCGTTCTTCCCGCTCCTCTCGCCGCCGTGGATCTTCCTCGTCGTCGAGCTCGCGACGATGTACCCGCGCGCGTACCGCGGACACCAGTGGTACCTTCACAAGTTTGGGGGGAGTTATCCCAAGGAGCGCAAGATCGTTATTCCGTTTTTGTATTAAAGCAGCGCGTCTTAGCGGACAATCTAGGAGAAGTGGAGTCCGTCTCATTGGGTAGCTACACATTTATAGACACGAATAACACGAGGTAATCGTGCAGGCGGACCCTCTACCGCTTGGCATATATCTTGGGAATCGCCGCAAGTCGACGCGGGCAGCAGTCGCACTGCCACGCCTCCTGCTCCTCCAGCGGCCCCACATAAGGGCGCACCGGAAGATGATGTATCCAATCATGGTGTCCTGGAATCCTTACCCGCAGCATCGCGCGCATCCTCGCAAAGCAGCAACCTTCCTGTTGCATGACGGGCTCCCATTCCTGGTACGCGGTTGTGCTCGGCTGTTCGACCGCAATGTCGTGAGCGCCAAAATTGACTGCGGCATGGGTATCGTCGTCCTCAAGTACGAGTTGGAACAGCCAGCCCTCAATCCGTCGCGCGACTGGGTTGCACCAGACGAGGAGGTTGTACGGGGTGTTGTCGATGGAAACGAGTTCCATGGGCTTGCCGGGCGTCCAGTGTGTCTGCGGTAGATTAGGCTCGTCTTTAAGGAGTGGCAAAGACATACAGGCATATAGTGGTTCGCAACATACGGGGCGTCTGTTCGCGGCGGTTGAACTATGATATCATCGGGAATGTCTGTGCCCCGAGTTGTGGCCCGAAGGATTGCCACCCAGAGACTGTTCGGCGCGTCCTTCTCGCGCCCGCGCCAGTACTCGAAGTTCTGACCAGTCTGCTCAATGTAGATCTATCCCAACGATATCAAGCTACGCTCAAGACGATGGGTAGGCTTCACCTTGTTGAGCCACTCAGGAGCATGTTCGGTGGCCATGATTGTGAGACGAAAGGAGCGAGATCCTATTAATAAATAAATTCACTGCGAATAGATTAGAGGCTTTGCGCATCAGCCACCAGCTCATCCACCAGGTGACGCTAGTGGCTGATGCGCAAAGTGTCTAATAATCGTTGAACACGTCTTGACCGCCGAATTTCGGCGGGCAAGATTATCACAAAATCCGGGCAAGGGAGGGTGGAGGAGGCAAGATAGGCGGCGGCTGGACTTGCCTACCCCTCATCTTGGCATTGGTGACGTGTTTCAAGTCGCATGTGGTGTATATCTGGCTTCCTCGCGACTGAACAAAGAAAACACGATCATGTGATTATCTGTTGATCTGGTGCGTCGCGTGAATGCCACAGTCCCAGCGTGATTTCAACGAATTTTATGTCAATTTTCAAGCAACAAGGTAGAGAGCATAGGAGCTGCATAAAACAATACTAATCGGTTGCACCCCACATCGCCTGCGCTTTCGCGAGAATTCCCGGCTCCGGCCCCAAGTTCCGCCGGTCGCGGCACCATGCACGGTGAACGCTCGCATGTTCATTCAGGTGGCTCTGGCAGCAGTAGTGTGCAATAACCCGGTCGTCCACACCGAGGCATTTAGGACACGGTATGCGAATGGACCCCCGTTCTTCGTGCAGCCATTTTTGGCAGGCGGGAAGTGCGCAAAATCTATAAAGAGGGCACGCGGTCTTGTGCCTCTGTCGATGTGAGTTGTAGCAATGCGCCGAGCAATAGGTGACGGATTGGCATATACAAATATACGCCCCAGTGTGCTGCCCAAGACAGCCAGGGAAGGAACAGAGTGTATTGAGCGCAGTAGGTATTGCACTCTGGCTCCCTTTCGAGTGGTCAAAATACGTGACCGCCTGCGGTGGAAGTTTTCTGGCTTTGGGAGGCGCTGGCTGGCGCTGCATGGCCGCGTTGATATCACGAAACATCGTCTGGCAGTTCCAGCACGGAGCCATGAGATGGGCCATAAAGTCCCTCGTATCGTAACGAGTCTTGGTCTCTACAGATTCGACTGTTTTGACCGCAACACCGTGAAAGACGATCGGCTTTGTGGCACTGGGCGGAAAAATCCTTTTTCGGGTCAGCGGCAGTTTTGTTTAACATTGCAGCAGCAAGTATAACCGGGGGAGATAAACTCACTCTGCCATCATTCTCTGCTCGCAGCAATGCCCGTAGTCGACCTTCTCGCCCAAATAGTAACGCGGACCATGCTCGTTGAAATTCAGTCCCTCAAGCAAACTGTTCAAGCCCGCAAGGCCCTTGCTCCGTGCAAGACCTCGCGACACGGCCGAGTTACCGCCTGTCGAACTCGAACCTTCTTTCCAGGCCGGACCAGTGGAGGCTACCGCTCCGATCAAATTACCGCTGACTTGTGTGCCCTTTTGCGTGTAGCTGGTTGTCCACATTATTCCGGTCGTTGCCGGTGGCGCAACCGTTGGGAAGTAGGTGATCGAGATCCGCCAGACCCACTTGGTGAAATACGCGAGCAGTTCAATATGGGCGCTACGGATAGCCGTCAAATTTTGGGCCGTGGTGTAGTCTGTGAGCTCGAGGTTGGATACGATAAACGCTGGTATATTGATCAGAGAGTGGACGGGATAGAGCAACAAAAATTGTACCCATTCCTCCAAAATAATCGTAGATCTCGACTAGACGCCCCGCACGACCGGGCATAAAGACAGAGCGGAGCGGATACGGTCCTTTGACAGCATTCTTATCAAAAAGTCTGGGCTGCTTTTCTTCTCTGCACATGGTTCGCAATTTTGTCTCGAACATGAAGGCTGGAAACGCACATGAATTCATCCATTAAGTCTGCTAGGGCGGCTTTGTCCGCTGCATGATCGGGAAGAAATGTGGAGCTGTTCTGCCGAAGGTGGCGAACCATGTACGCATGTATCTTTGAGGTCTTTGTGAGCGGTGTATCGTCGTGCGATTCAATCCACTCACCGCTTCCGCGTCTGGGTCGAAATCATGCCTGATAGATATGAGGGGCGGAGGGAGGGGAGGTTCCGGCTGCGCGTCCCAAGATGGACCAACATGCGCGGCGGGGGATGGTCCAACACGCGCGGCCGGAGACGGACCAGCATGCGTGGAGTACGGCCCTGCGGCCACGAGTCCATGCAGCCCATGACCAACAGTGGCCGGCGCCAGCGCTGGTGGCGCGGCTGCGTGCGTTTGAGGAGCATAGGCCACGGAAGACGGTGAGAGCGCAGAGGCGGGCGAGCCGAAAGGGTGGCCGAGGGGACTAGAGGGATATGCGTTCTGGGCCGCGAGCGGCGCGGGAGACCCATAAACAGAGTGGATACTGGCAGGATTTGCGAACGCAGCAGCCGGATGATAAAGGTAAGGGCCGGGAGGACTGTTCGGAGGCGTCTGATATCCCCCAGGACTGGGGCGGCGTTAGAAGATCCATGAACTGAATGGGAACTGGCCGAATTAACGAACCCAAGAGTAGGATGGTAGAGGTAAGGTCCAGGAGGACTGTTTGGAGGCGTCCGATATCCGCCAGGACTATTCGGCGGTGTATGGTAACCTCCGGGACTGTTCGGCGACGGGGCGCCGGCGCCGTAGCCCCCAGGTGAGGCGTACGGTGTGTATGGGTAGTTTGCGTCCGACATTGGGAGAGCTGGCGCGGAAGGTAGAGTCCCTGGAGCCTTAGCCGGCGCGCCCCTTCAAGGTCTATAAACAACGCAGAGCGCCTAAGCTGTTGCCCGCATTTCCAGAGCCGTACAAAAGCGTCTTGTTTTTCGCATTGCGACTGAATCTCTGAGGGACATCGACCTGCAGCGGAGCATTTGCACAGGCGGGAGAAGCAAAGCGAACATGCGGTCCTCGGATGATGAGCGTCTGCGTTTCAATAGGGAACAAAGATCGAAGTAGGAATTGCCCTCATGTTGGACCCACAAACCGCTCAAAAGTGACTCTCATAGAGAAACCTCCCACAGCAAGCGCCGAAATGAGGGTTCCCCGCCCATGCGTGCAACGGGCGCCCGGCTCTGTGGCAGTTGGTGCCCCCACAGCGGGAAGGTGCATCATACATAGCCCTGAGGGAACTTGGAAGCGCTGCTTCAAGGTTGAGTCAGTGAGATCCCGAATGAGATTCGTCCTGTGCGACCTGGTAATACTTTGACAAAAACCTGGATTGCCATATCATCGCACGCTTCAACTTTGTCTTCTCACTCTCATGTCGTTCACTGAGCTGAGCGACGACGTCCTCCTCCTCGTTTGTTTGGACCTCCCGCCCGCTTCAATCACAAATCTTCGCCAAGTACTATAACAAACTGCTCTACATATCGTTCTCAACCTTGCATAGGTTTGTCGCGCGTTAAACGCGGTGACGCGCAGCCGCTTCCTCTGGATAACTTTGTTGCGAATCCTCCTCTCGCAAGGAGCTGTAATGCCCCGCTATGTCGGGGAGTATGACCGGCTGGACGCTATAGTTCTTGAGCGGCTTGTGCGCCGCCTCTCGCTTGTGGCCTGGAATGCCATCTCGACCATCGAACCACACAATCCGCGCCTACACGCTAATATTATGTTCCAACTTTCTATAACCTGGCTTCGTCTTGTCGCGGGCAACTGGCTCTTCGTCGCTGCCTCGAACGACGCCCAAAGTACCATCACTTGTCACGACCTCTCCGACCCGAGCCGCACAGCTTGGGCGTATCTACCAGGGCGAGTCAAGACCGGAGAGGTGAACGTTCAAAATGGTGCTATTGTACTTGCACTGGGACTTGCTTACGAGTAGGTTACATTGCTCTCCATCACGAGGACTCAACTCCATTCCCAGAGCGTCCGCCGTGCACGTCCTAACGCTCCGCAAATGCACTGAACGTAATGTTTTGTGCGAGTTAGCTCGGATCGAGAGATCTTCGCACGTCCTAATGCTCTGCGGTGCCTTGGTTGGATGCGCGATTCGTGGCACGGCCAATTTGCCACATTTGTGCGACTGGAAGACCAAGACCGTTTACGAGATACCGCCGCCGCCCGGTGGTCTCGATATTCCATCTCGACGGGTAATTTTCTGGATTTCGTGTTACATGTTACTGACCGGACTGTAGTCTGTGCCGCACCTCATCGCAATGTGGCGAAATGATATCGTCGTGGTTCGTGCCAGCGGCCTCGAGCTCTACCGATTTCAATCTAAACCGGCATCTATTACGTTTCTTCAACTCGTCGAGGCGCCTACGATCTGGGAAGTTGCCTATTTGGCGGTCGACGCCGATTCTGCCTCCCTGCGGCTCCCAATCATCTCCCCCAAGGGCATTGAATTGCTTCAACTTTGGCATTGCTCTGGAGATATACGATGCACTCGTCGATCTCTCGTAGAAATATCCTCATCGACCGACTCCTTCCAATCCGGTATCCAGGAAGCTCCGTTCTATAACCTAGGTGTCGGCGCGTCTTCGCGGCGGATATTCTGGATTTCCGCGCTTTGCACAACGCCGCGCCACAAACGGCCTCGCCTTCGCCTGCTTCATATGGCGATTCCTCCTGTGGACGTAGAGGAGCGACGCATTACTGCCGCTGTGGACGAACAGGAGCGACGAGTTACTCCACATTTCATCGACTTTGAGGGAATGCCCGATCCCGGAATTTGGGGCGATGCTATGGTGGATTTCGATGATGCTTTGGGCACCGTCGTTGTTGGGAACTGCTTTGGTGAGGTTAGTATCTACGACCACGCAGCAAAACAAGGACAGTGGTCCGTACCTCTGACGCCCGATGTCGCTGATCTACGGGATCCTCTACCGCCTTTCGCGCCATGGGCAAGTTCTCTCTCTATTTTACCAGACGTAGAACAAAGTACTCATGCCAACTCCCAGGAACCAATACCTCTCGACCTTCTCCCCTACCCCCCACCACGGCATGTCCACGGCTGCTATCGCAGCATCTCGGGCGTCTCGATGGGGTCACCACTTTGGAAGCCTCGATCCAGATCGTCAAGCCATTTGGTTGCGATCCAGTTACTCTGCCAGTGGGCAGTCAATACCTTCGGACTCTCGGAACAGCTGGCAGGGCTATCCAGGAGACCTTTCTTGGCGACTGGAACGGATGTACGGCTTTCCTGGGGAAGTCCTTCCGCAAGCTTATATCCGTTGCGCCGACGACTGCCCCGACGACTGTAATATAATATGCGTCGGCGAGAGATATCTGTACCGCGCGGAGCATCGCGGGCCCGACTTCTACTCTTGGTCGCTCAACGACAGCGGGCTCGAAACGGATCCCGGCCTTCCTAGCGCCTGCGAGCTCCAGCAACCTATTCGAGCAACGGCATGGACAGCAGAGCTGATGTACAACAGATTTCTCTTCAACGACCCGCCCGAGGGTAGTAGACGAACACGCAATCGGTGGCAGGAGCTTGTGGATCGTGGGGGACTGGCGCCAATGAAAGCGCCCGTTCATAGGCCGGGATCGTATTCTGACTCGAATTCGGAATAGTGAGGTTCTCTGAGTGGAGTTGTATTTATAGCACGAAAAACTCCGTTAATCTTGTTCCGCTACTACACAGCTACTTCTACAAAATATCCAGACGCGCTACCATCATCCACTTGCTGAATGAGTTGAGGACCTTGAGTTGACGCGCACGCTGAGCTGCCTCCGAAATCTCCGCAGCGACGTCTACTTCACTCCTAATCACCAGGAAAGCTGGAAGGTGTCGGTGGGGAATGTCCGATAATCCTGGAACGCACCAAAAGCCGCGTAAAAATCGGACACCTGAGATGGGCGGCCGTCGATGCCGATAAGAGTTACGAAACGTCGAGAGCCGTCCGAATTTCGGAGAGCTGGGCGACGTTTTTGACTGTAGATGAACCATCATGCGCCGTTATGGGGATATTAAGTTCAAACCCACAGGCATTCGTGCATAAATTGCGCTAAACCTTCTCGGACGTTCGGGTGTTCCGGCAAGAATGCAGTGTTACTGGTATGGTGCTCGATATATGCCAACAGCTGCGGTTGATGAGCGACAAAGAGGGAGCCTTTGTCTCAGAACGTACCTCTGTGGCGCTTGGAGAAAAGTCGGTATGAATGGATATCATGGGCGCGTAGACAACCTGGCTCACGTACTCGTTGAAGAAGGTGTACAGAGGCATTTATACCATGCCCACAGACGAGTCAGCCTAGTGTGGGCTGCCAGGAGAATTCCGCGGCGCTCCGTTCTCGGTATCCATTTCGCCACGGAGGCTGTTGAGCCTGTACACATCGGCTAGAAGGGGGCGACTTCCATTAAACGCCATGTCCAGATGACAACAAAGAAAACCAAGCGTGTTTCGCCCAAAAAGCATCGGATTCTTGATTAATATATATCCGCCTCAGCGGTTGGGTTGCTCGCGGAGCAATCCGAGTTGAGCGTATTAAAGAGTTGTATTATATCTAAATGCAAAGTCTAGAAGTCTGCTATCATATGCTGAGCCGCCTAAGCGCTGGACGCGCGTGTAGTCAAAGGGCCCGACAATCATAAGAGAGTCGAGAGTTTTAACGCGCGACAAGCCAACAAAAGTCAATCCTGCTGCAAACTCTTTTTTTCCCAACCCGAGTTTGACCTTTTCAAGTGTCAGACCCTGCGATTTATGGATCGTAATTGCCCATGCGAGTCGGAGGGGCAGTTGTTTTCGCGTCATGGACCGGCCGTGCACTTCAAAGGAAGTCTTGGATGGGGGGATTGGAACGACGGGGATACCGTCGGGAAATCCGGGTCGCGCATTTGTTCGCCAGCGTGTGGGGCCTGTGTACCCAGGACACGACACAAGGACGACCATTGGTAGATCGGCGCGTTGAGCCCCGCGCTCCCAAATGACATCCTCTACTGTTCCCAGAGTGGCATTTACGAGACCTAATATATGTTGGTGAGCATGAATTGGCCAAAAGAACAAAGAAACAAAGGGTACCTTTGTTTGTCCAGAGGTTGCGCGTCACCATCACCTTGGCTCCCCGCGCTATCGTCACGAACGCCTCCAAACCGCCAGCTTGTTCAGCTGTTGTGGTTTCGGTTGCCCCTCCCTCGTGCTTCGCCTTGATCTGTGCGCAGGGCTGCCCCAGGTCTGCGAGGGCTTGGATGTTGACACGATCGACGTCTTCGTGCGTGGTGTACAGGCATGTGGCATTTTGAAAGGCGGACCGTTCTTCTGCTGGTAGTTGGGCTTCGGTACGCGTGCACAGCAGTTGCCAATCTTCAGGTTTGAGGCCGCCGTGAGATGCGTTCCTGAGCGCCGTCTTGAACTGCAGCTCTTCGGGGCTTTCGCCCTGTTGTCGATGGAGAACCTTGAGGCAAAAGCTTTGCTTGAATAACTTGTAAAGGATTGCGCCGTTGACACTGAGCTCGTTGGTGGTGGTGGCGACGCCGAATAATGGCTTGTCGAGGACGGGAGGCAGTTGAGCGAAATCGCCGCAGAGAACAACATGAAGGCCGCGGGAATGAGCTGCCGGAGTCGCGCATCCATCATAGCAAGGACGCGAAGGCCGAGCATCGATTTCTCGTCGACAATAATAAACCGAGTGCCCTTCCAAAGCGTTTGCAATCGTGCAAGGGCGGTACCAGATAACGGATTGAAGTCTCCGGAGACGGGGAGACCGAGTGCTGAATGGAGGGTTTGTCCGCGGATATTGAGAGCAGCGACTCCAGAAGGCGCGAGGACGCGGATTGGGTCGGCTTGTTCGAGTTCTTGAGCGCGTTCACGAAGAGTTTGACAAATAGCGTGAATCAAGTATGTTTTGCCGCAGCCAGCTGTGCCGTCTATTTGAAAGAGCTCTTGAGGACCTTGTTCATCGAAAAGACGCGTGAAGATGTCGAGAACGACGCGTTGTTCAGGCGCGAGTGTTGCGGGGTCCACGGAAATGGGCTGATCTTCATCGTCGTCCTTGTTCTCCGCCGCCAATCTCCGCTGCTCGTGAATCCACGAGGCCATGAGCCCCACATCCTCCCAGCGGTCGTGAGCAGAATCGATATCCCACTGCTCGTCAATGAAACGCAGTCCCAGAGCTGCCTCGCCTCCGTGCATGGGTCCATTCGGCATTGCCTGCGCAAATGCCTGCCATCCCTCCTCATTCATCTCACCTCCCGGCCCCGGAATGTCTTCGTCCTCGTCATCCTCATCTTCCACCTCCCTCGACCTCTGTTCGCGTTCCCAGCAGCGGAGCGTATCGAGCGGGTGGTCGTGTCCGCTCGCACGACATTCCGCCCACGCCTCAGCCCATGTCCTTTCTTCGCCGTCTCGCATTCGCAACGCGTCTGCGACAAGGAATGGGTGGTGTAGCAGCACCTTCACCCGGCAATACGCCTCATAGTGTTCACCATCGGGGTCGGGGTTATAGCGGGGGAAGGTGCGGAGGACGACATCGGTTGTGTCGCGTCGAGGGCGCCACTGGCCGCGGCTCCAGTTATACCTGGTGAATAAATCCGCCATGGATCGGTTTCTGAGCTCTTCGGGACGGGCAGTATAGCTGGTTCGTGTCAGCCCACCAGTTCCAGTCAAAGTATTGACACACACCGTTGGATCCAGGAATCGCCTGTAACTTGTCTCTCTTCCGGGTCGTCCACCATTTCCTCCGAGCTCTCCGATGTCTGTAATCGACGGATACCACCACTCTCGCTGAGGTTCAAGCTCTGGAACGCCACCGATGTCCGCACAAGCGGGATTCCAAGCAAAAGGTGCGCCGTTTCTTGTGCAGAGTAACTGCGCTCACCCAACATCTTATTCAGCAGCTTCTGGCAAGCGCTCCGCGGGTTTCCTGCTGCATCCATTGTGTTCACCACATTCGAGAGCAGCTCTGGAAATGCCGGCGCTTGTCACTCGGATTTGCTGGCGTACTTTGCGATGTAACTGTCTCGGTGAGTTTTGAATACACATTCCTCGTTCTTGGCTTACTTTAACGCCGCCTCTGTGCTCATCACAGGCTTTATATCCACGTTTGCCCGCCAACCCAAGATCATCGGCGCGTTAAACGTATTCAGCAACGGGTCGTTCCGCGCTGGTTCGAAGCGGACGCGCTTCTTGCTGTCCAACCCCACTCCTGCCTCCGTTCTGCGCTCCATCGGAAAGTCGAACCGACAAACCTGCTCGAATTGTCCGGCTACCTTCCGTTTGACCTGGCAGTACCCGGGACGGCAGATGGTATGTCGCTGAACCCAATTCAGCAACTCTGACAACTCCTCCTTCGTATTCCGCATTTCTAGACGCGTCTTGTTGCAAGGATGTGCCCCGATTAGCGGCGTGTTATCGTCGCTGCGCGGAAACGGGTTGAACGCCGTCATCCGGCTCTTCCAGTACGCGACGAACGCGTCCATCTTTATGCGTTGGTCGTCAGGGACCTCCCCATCCTTCTTCAGCAGTTCCCAGTCGATCTCGTCAACCGCGGGGGCGTCGCTTGTCCACAGAAAGCCATGGACGTGTCCACTTCCCCGCTCCTGCCATTCGTAACGATACCAGAAGTCTTTGACTTTGAAGAGCGGGTTCATGACTTGCTTCATGAAAGCCTGGACGCGAAGATCGAGGTATGTTGCTGCCAGATGCGGGTTCCGTTCGAGGGCTAAGCGCCTTTGTCGTTTTGCAGCTGCTTCGTCCCCATCCGGAGTCGGTGTCTCATTTGGCATATGACGATGAAGGTCCCACCACTGGAGGTCGGCGGCACTGAGCGTGAAGAAGACATGCGGCGCGGACTTGACGCGAATCATGTCCTGCAACTCGTTTCTCCTCGCCAGCCAGTACGCGCGTGTCCCCCGCAACGCACTGCCGTACCGGATCATCTTGTTTGCCATGACCTGGTCGCCCTCATCCAGCATCGCCTTCAACTCTGCCGCCGTCAAACGTGCTGCATCGTGGTGCTGGCGTACAAAGATGGATGCCTGACTGCGCGTTCGCTGTCGTTGGAGAGTGTTGAAGGCGAACCAAGGGAAACGACGATGACGCGCAAATCTGCCGCCCTCGAAGTTCATGAGATGGTCGAAGTATTCGCTCAAATGGACTTTTCTCGTCCGTGGCTGGTGGAAGTCGCCGGCTCCATTCGGGAAAAGCGTCGGGAACGCCATAGTCATGTATCCGGGCGTATCTTCATTGAGCGCATCAGGGTTGAGAGCCGGAGCATCGATCTAAGTAGTTGGTAAGCCTCTTTGTTCCCGAGCACAACAAAGGCTTACCACCGTCTGTTGATAGACCGCCTCTGCCGCCGTCCGCACTTCCGTCAACTCCTCACGTTGAACGCCGACATCTCCAACACCACCAACGAAAACACCCTCTTCCTCTTCTCCGCTCGCAGCCTCTGTCGGACCAGTAGGAGATGACGACCCCGCTTGTGTTCCTTCGTTGCAAGTGGGGATTCGGTCGGCGACAGTGCCATTCTCGGGGAGTTGAGAGAGCGCGTTCTCGTCGGGCGCCCCAAGCGAGTGATAGTGGGGGTCGTTGGCAATCTTGTAGAGCAGCGCCTCGCGTACTTTTCCCCGACGAACCATCAGGTCGACATGTTGACCTAGCTCGACACCTTCCTTGCGAATAATGACCATGTCTATCTCCTCGGGCAGACGCGGCAGTCGGTGAGCCACCTCCGCAATATCTTGCTGAAAGTTGATGATGTGGTCTTTGTAGCACAGCTGGCGACCTCGCGTCCATCGAACTTGCATGACCGGCTTAACCCGCGCAATGAGCATCTCTTCAATCTCTGTCAGGTTCTTTAAGCAGGCAGGAAGGTCGGGCTCATGCACTATAAACTGTAAGCGTGGACCTCCCATTGCGACGACAACATACTCGGATTGACGTTGTTCTCGTCAGACCATTTCTTGACGTTGGCCTTGTCTGCGCAACATCGTGTACAGGTTGTCGCTGTCTTGAGCTTGACATGGAAGCCTTCTTCGTGGCAGCAAGCGCAGCGGGAGATGCGGATATCGTCGAGTGCGTCGTCAAAGTTCTTCAGATATTGCGACTGCTGCACGGATAAGGCAGGATCATCCGGCAAATCGAATTCCGCCATCTCATGCCCGTCTCCAAACAGCTGATCATATTCGTCGACCTCAACAACCTCGACTCCCTCGGGCTCGTCATCCTCGGGAGGAGATTCGTGTCGTTGTGTCTCGCAGTCGTCTGCCCGGGTTCGGCGACGTGAAGGAAGTGCTCGGCGTCGGCTGGCAAGACAGGATCGACAGGTGAGCATAGTAGTGCCGCGTTCGTCGAGGAATTCGTCGCGAGCGACGTGATGCTGTCCGGTTCTGCAAAAGACTTGACCTAGAGCAAGTCAGCAAACATAAGGCTTGCATCTCCACTTTACTGACCGTTCTCTTCGGCAGGCTGATTCATTTCTGGTCTCCGAGCGCGGTCACGATGTCGACAATCGCTGCAAGTTCGCCAGAAACGCCCCATCTGCCCATCGCGTCGGAAGGTCTCGACATCGCGCCGACGCCGACACCCTCTGCATCGTTCTAGGTTGCGGCAGTGAATGCAACGCTCCTCGTCCTTGTCCGTATGTCGGTTGCGAACGATAGCAAGATTATGCTGCAATCGAGGCGTCTTGCAGAGTTGGCACGTACGATGCGGAGGGAGGATGATTCGAGGCAGAACTGGCCGAGGCGGTAGTATGAGGCGTATACGTCGAAATGCTGCACGCGATACACGACCTTCAGGGCTGCGTTCGGCTGCCTGTGTATGTGTTTGGGTCCGACCGGTCCCATTCTCGGCGTTCGGCGTCGTTTGGCGGTATGCATTTGACGACAGCTCGGGCGAAGCTTGACGGTGGCGGGGCAGAAGACGCGGAGGCGGCGGAAATGGTCTTGGGTGCGAGGAGAGAGAGTTAGCGCGAGGCGGATCGCACTGAGAGGATCCAGTTTGTTGGCGGGGGGCAAAGCCGTGTACCGCCATTTGGAGCTCGCTCGGTAGAGGATGCGGGGCAGGCGAGGAGTTGAGAGACGGTCGTTGACGGGCTTCCTTATCTCTCCTAGCCTGTGCGCGAGCACGCCGTTCTGCGATCTCGTCTTGAATCGCTCTAGCGCACTCTTGGCATGCTTGTAGCCTCGAGTTGAATTGTAACGCGGTATTCGGGAACGTTTTGGTGCAGCGAGAGCAGATGCGGGTGAGAATGGCGGGTCGGTTGGGATGAGAAGCGGGATTGAGCGTGTACTGGCGAGGAAGCGGGTTGGTGCGTTCGGCGCAGAGCTTGCACATCTCCGGGAACACGCGATCCCAGAAGAGCGGAGAAGACGGCCAGCGTCGCGGACAGTGCTTGCAAGCCTTG
The DNA here is from genome assembly GCA_014461125.1 of Mycena kentingensis (nom. inval.). Classification (NCBI taxonomy): domain Eukaryota; kingdom Fungi; phylum Basidiomycota; class Agaricomycetes; order Agaricales; family Mycenaceae; genus Mycena; species Mycena kentingensis (nom. inval.). The sequence continues at coordinate 3,680,967 of JACAZG010000002.1, read as the reverse complement.
GAAGGAGGGGGACGGTCAGGGAGCGTGTAGTTGGGCAGCATCTTGTCAGGGCAAAGAGAAAGAGAGCACGACGCCACCTTGCCGCGGCACGCTAATGATGGCAGCGGCATTTCTCCCTATAAATCGCAAGTCGACAAAAACATGGATGTTTCTCTGTAATTATGGTACATTTCGCAACCTCAAGGGTATGTGCACTACCCTGGCAAATCTCTAAGCGAAAGAGCTCGAAATGTACAAGTTTGAGCAGCTGCAAAACCGCGTTAGGAGATTACGGGCGGAAGGCTGTGCCGAATCCAAGTACCTTGGTCCTCACGTGCATTAGCCTAGAATTGCTCGCTCCGCTCGCAATCAGGTATGGAAGCGCTCAAAATGACTAGGTATGCGTGCTGTGAATACGACGAGGATGAAGGGAGCATCTCAGCCGCGTTGCAAGGGTGCTGCTGGAACATCGATAAGATTTTTTTTAAACGGTGGATTGTGTGATATGGCGCGGAAAGTAGAGCTCCCGATGTATGCCAGATGGCGTTGTGGCGCGCGCGTGGCAAATATGCGTGTTTTCTGCCTCTCGAGAGGTTAGTACAATTTGGCGAGCAATCGAGAAAAACGTCCCAGGCAAAAAAAATCTCGAACTCACAGCTGTTATTGGGCTAATTGGTGCGACGAGAGTCGGTCGCCGACTGGCGCAAAGGAGAACCAACCGACGTGTGATGTCAAGAATTCTGAACTCCAACTTGACTCCGCACGCGATGGTCCCGCAGATTTTACGCGGGCCTCGCGAGTTGGGACCACTCCTAGTCTCCAGCCAGACCAGAATAATGGCAAGCTCAAAGCGGCTAAACTCCTGAATCGAGGACCCTTGCAGATCCCCTCTTCCGCTCCCCTCGCTCGGGTTCTTTCTGCTTCTTCCCTTCTCGGTCTCCGCGTCCATTCGAGCGCTCTCTTCACGCAGAATGTCGACCGAACCGTCGACCACACCTCCAGGCCCACCTCCGCTGACAGACGATGCTCACTCAATGCATGCCTTTCGCGAGCGCGAACAGCAGGGGCGCTCCCGAGAGAACTCGAGTGCCAGTGCGGCTGCGTACTCGGTAACCCACTCTTCGCCTTACCCGCCCCTCGAATCCAGCAAGAATGCCGCTAGTCGCTCCGAAAGTCTCCTCAACGGCGACAACGAACGGGATCTCACCGAGGGCATCGAGATGGAGGCTGAGAAACAGTTCAAAGAAGGTCTGAGCGGTGCCGATATCGCGGACGCTAGCTCAAGAACTGGAATCCCCCATTTCGTGCCCTGGAGAGACGACGACCTGTTCGATGTTTTCGACTTGGAGCTCGTAACGGGCGCTGGTGGAAAGGTGCGTACTTTGCTTTCGTCTGTTTAAAATGTTCAATCATACTCCCATAGGATGTATCCATCGATTTGCGCTACCGCGACTCGACCTCCTCCTCTTCTTCCGGCCGTTCTACCTACAAAATCACCAAAAAGACCCGCCAAGCTCACTTTCTCGCCATGGGCATTGGTAAGAAGAACATGAGCATTGAGGTCGGCCGCAGCATTGGTTGGGATTTGACCAATTGCGTTGCTGCCAGTGCGGGCAATAAGGGATTGGGGTACTGTACGTCGATTCCATAAACAGTCTCTCAACGCGCTAACTCCCTTTGCAGCGACGGCCTTTGCCGCCAAAGATCAGCCTGCGCGATCCGTCTCTCTCCGTGCTGCACAGTCCGTCCTGGCCAAGACCGCCGTAGGAGCGGTCCTCAACGTGTCCAATGCTTGTGGGACTTACGACGCATGCGAGACTTTGAGCCCGCGGCGCGACTCGCTCGCCCACCACTATTTTTCCTTGCGCCTCAACAATCTGTGTCTTCCACCTCCAACTCCCCCCCTCCAGGAAAGCGGCCCATGCACACGCAGAACAACGCCCCCGATATCACGAACAACGGGCCCGCGCTGTATGAAGGAGGCGGGTACTTTATCTTCTCCAGTACCTCCACTTCTCCCCCAAGCGCTGCTGCTCCACTCTCGGACTCCGAAGATTCGCCTCCCCCGCCGCGAGCTCAAGTTCTGACCACTCTCTATTGCACGGGATACGAGCAACGCTCACATGCGCGGCCGGGCGACGTTGTAGTTGCTGAGCTGCGCTTGCGTCCAGCGACCGCGCCATCGGCTCCGACCTGGGTACGGTTCTTCAAAGAACGGCATGCGGCGTTGCATATCTCGAGACGCGGGCTGGCGGCTTGCATGACGGGACCGCAGGTGCGTATGGACATGGCCGAGATGAATGCGGAGTTGGAAGGCCGAAGAGCAGTTCTATCGCGAGGGCAGGCAATCGAGGTCGTCCTCGCAACGCTCGGAACGGCGCTACTTTCGATCGAACACGACGGTGGTGTTCTGGCCAAACGTTGGGGGTGGCTCGCGCCTTCCCAAAGTTTGCCCCCAGCAGCGGAGCCGAGACGTCGCGGACCTCCGGTTGCCCTCGCGCTTGACCAAACGACGTCCTCCTTCTCTCCGTCGGAAGACCCCGGTCTCGCTTCTCCTGCAGATAGTTCCCCGTCGGATGACTCCTCGCAGGGCCCGCCAACAGCGCACGCATTCGCCTTCGATACTACCAGCGCTAACCACGCACTTCCGGTTGCTCCTGCAGTCGCGCTTACGCCGAACCGCTCTGCGAGTCTGCATACCCCCAGTATCTCTGACCGGGAACACCCGCCAGGTCCAGGTGGCGACGCGGTTTCTGTCCTTGAGACGGACCGCCAGTTGATGATTGAGGAATGGATGGAGGGCGACGTTGAGGAATTTGGGACCCTTCCTCCTCACCTGCCGCATCATCCTCCCCACCCACAACCAGTGCGACAGGTGTCTACGTCGTCGATGCCTTCTATGCCGCCCCAAATGATCGGACCGCCGCCGTTGATGATGGGCCCGTCGGGTCCGCTCCCTCCTCCGTCGTTTGTCGCCCCGAAGAAGCCGTTCGCGCCAGCTGGGGCGATTGGTGACGGGAACGGCAATACTGCCGCTGCGCCGCGTCCAGACTCGCCTGCGGGCCGCATGTTTGGTGGGACGTGGCGGCGCAAGGGATCCGGGAAGAAGGAGGCAAAGAAGGAGAAGGAACTGGCGAAGAAGGAATCCAAAGGTTCTAAACTCAACAAGGGCAAGCCTGCGCCGCCAATTTCGCCTCCTATGGGTCTCCGGCATGGGCCGCCGCATCCGCAGCAGCAGGTGCTGCACCAGCAGCCGCTCGCGTGGCCGGACAAGACGGATCTGCCGCCTCAGCCGACGATGAGGGCGAATACGAACCGGCAGAGCTTGATCCTGATGGGTCGCGAGAAGGAGATGGCCAAGGCCATGACCGGTCCTGGAGGTGGTATTCCGCCCATCCCCGACCAGCCTGGGTTTGTCGGCGTTCGTCCGGGATGGGTGCCGTTCCCCGGCCAAGATTTCAAGGTTCATCCAATGAACGGGCATGCGCACGGACCACATCCGATGGAGCAACAGAATGGGCAGAATGGGCACGGGCATGGGCATGGGCATGGGTTGTATCATCCGCAGGGCGAGGGGGAGTACGTGTGGGCTGCGACGGCGTAGATTATTTGATACCCCGACATTCTTTCTTTCAGGTTCATTGGACACACGGAAAATTTCATCCAGCTGGGCTAAGTAGTTGGTGCGGTAGCCTGCATCAAAACATTCATTCTCAAGTTTTCTTTGTACCATCACCATGACCGAGTCTTCGTCGCGACTTTCGGGGTTCTTCACGCGCCAGCGCACTCTACTGGCAGCAGAGCGCGCCGCCGAAGTCGACCGTAGCTCCCTTCTTCTCACCAACTGCAGCCCCAAGCTGCTCGAGCAGAAAGGACTGGCGTTGCTTGGCCTGGCAGTCGTGAACGTGAACATCGGCTTGGGCGGGAAGACGTGCGTCATTGAGCCCCTTCCCCCTCTACACAACCTAATCGCGAGCTGAAGGTAGACTGGTCGAGCTCGAGCGGCCGTCGGCATACCACACGAGCCCGGTCTTTCCACCGCATACGCTCAGACCAGGCGATCTCGCGCGGATCGAGGCGAATGTCACTGCAACGGCGAAGAAGGGTGCCAGTAAGGCAAACGCTTCGGACAAGGGTGCGGAAGTGGAAGGTGTTGTCTATCGGGTGCGTCGTTCCCCTTGTTGACTCGGACGAACCCGTTGATTGGTCATAGGTCAGCGACACACGCATTGTCGTAGCAGTGGACGGCTCGGACTCTGCGGGTGCTACGGAGGATTTGGATCTTCCAGAGCGTGTCCGGGTTGTGAAGCTTGCCAATAGTGTAACCTACGATCGGTGCGTACATCGTCTCGATTTGAGAGCGGAATCCCGGTTTATCGACGCGCCAGGATGGACAAGACGATGGACCAACTCGAGAAGATCGTCTTGGGGCAATCGGTCGAGCTGTCCGCTACAAACGAACTGGGGTCGCTAACAGATTGGTAGGACGAGAAATTCGCGCCAGAGAAACTGCGTCTCGTCCAGGTCCTGCTCGCAATGTCACCGCGAACGGCAGATATCGCGAATCCCCTTCCAAATCTTGCTTTCTTCGACAGCACGCTCAATTCGAGTCAACAAGACGCGGTCAGATTCGCGTTGACTGCACCAGAGGTCGCTTGCATCCATGGACCTCCAGGTACGAGTCCAATCTACGCTTTTCATGACGGTAGAATAATACCTTCAAGGCACTGGCAAGACGCATACGCTCATCGAGATTATTCGGCAGCTCACTAGCACAACACCTAACAACCCCAAACCCCTGCGCGTTCTCGTTTGTGGCGCGTCTAATCTCTCGGTGGACAACATTCTCGAGCGGTTGCTCGCCTTGCCAGCGCCCGAGAAAGGTGCTTCCCGTATCAAGGTGACGCGTATCGGGCATCCAGCCCGCGTCATGGCGCATGAGGGCATCTTGGATTCGACGCTAGAGGTCAAGGCGGGGCGGTCAGATCAGGTCGGCGACTTCCGGGTTCTTCTCTGCGTTTATCAACTTGGAATAGGCTATCCTTGCCAACGACGTAAAGAACGAGCTCGAAAGCGCCTTGAGCGTTCTTTCGGGCAAGGGCAAAGGCAAAGCCCCTCGTGGTGCCGAGCGGCGGAAGATGTGGGACGAAGTCAAGGCCCTCCGGAAGGAGTAAGACCGTTTTTTTTCCCGGTGGACTCTACTAACAACGAGGTACGCAGATATCGACAACGTGAAGGCGGTGTCGTCAAAGCCGTTCTCACAGAGTCACAGGTCAGTTTTGTTGCTTAATATGCATATTCTTTGCTCACGCCTTCGAGGTCGTGGTCGCGACATGCCATTCTGCTGGCGGAAGGCAACTTCGTAACCACGAATTCGACGTTGTTATCATCGATGAGGCAACGCAGGCCATGGAGGCGGTTCGTTCTTCGCCCTTTTCTTTCGTGAAATCCGAGTCTGACCGACCGCAGGTTTGTTGGGTGCCGATTTTGAAGGGCCGGAAGCTGATCTTGGCGGGAGACCCGATGCAGCTCCCGCCAACGGTGTTGTCTGTCGACAAGAGGGAGAAAAAAGCGACCCCGAAAACAACGGAGGCGAAGAAACCGGCGGACAAAAAGAAGGAAAAGTCCCAACCAGCGCCGCCACCTCCAGTCGAGTCTGAATCTGAACCGTCGGACTCTGACGATGGCGCGTCGGCAGTAGAGGAAGAGGAGAAGCAAGACAAAGCCGCACCGAAACCAAAGCCCGTGAAGGAGGCGAAACCCAAGACAAAGCAAAATCATGCGCCGCTTTTGAAGCCGCCGAGAACGCTTGAGACGACGCTATTCGACCGGTTGGAGAAGATGTACGGCAAGACGGTTAAGAGGATGCTACAGGTCCAGTATCGGTGCCTTTTCTTTGTGTTCTACTCGACGGCGTACTTATTGGATGTAGCATGCATCAAGATATCTGCGCGTTTCCATCCCAAACCTTGTACGGCGCGAAACTGGCCTCGGCGCCCGGCGTTGCGGAGCATCTTCTTCTCGATCTGCCGGGAAGCGGAGCAGAGACATGCGCGGACGACGAGTCCGTCAAGGAGGTACTCGGGACGCCGGTAGTGTTCTTCGACACAGCCGGATGCGAGTACTTCGAGCGAGTTGAAGGGGGCGGCGACGAGGGAAGCAGGTGCAACGAGAACGAGGCTGTGGTTGTCAAGAACTGGGTCGATAAGCTCGTTGGGGCTGGGGTTCTGCCTGGTCAGATTGCTGTTATCTCTCCGTACGTGCGATCATTTCGACTCTCTGTCGCCACTCACTGAGCGATAAAGGTACCAAGCACAGGTGACGCTCCTCACGTCCCTCATACGGCCGCAATATGGGGCGGAACTAGAGATTGGAACGGTCGACGGGATGCAAGGAAGGGAGAAGGAGGCGGTCGTCATTAGCCTTGTGCGGAGCAACGAGACGGTGAGCGCTTTACTGCGTCGAGTTTTAGTACCTCAAGAGGGTGATTTTAGCGCGACGTCGGGTTCTTAAAGGAGAAACGGCGATTGAACGGTACGGAGTCGTGTTCTGCTGCTACCAGTAACTGATCATTTTTAGTTGCGATGACGAGGGCTAAACGACACCTTGTAAGTTAATTGATTTGTTGCATTTTCCATCGGATATTTGAATCTTTTTAGTGCGTCGTGGGTGATTCTGGAACAGTTTCGTACGGAGGGAAATATCTCAAACGTTGGCTCGCGTGGTTAGAGGAGCACGCTGATGTACGATATGCGGGACTGGATTAGTTAGACACGTCGGGTTACAGGCAGTCTTTGTCCTCGCAACTGCGATGACATTGACATCTATCCGAAACTGGCATGGATTGAGGTCTCGGCCTTCCCACCATCTACATCGACGCGTGAAGCAGCCCGTGCTCGACGTCTCCCGAGATACCTGCCTTGTCGATGGAGCGTTCTACTTGTATAGCTCATAGCCGATAGCGGATCTTCGAGAACGCAGCATCGTACCAGCACCGCAGTTGCCCGTTGTCCTGCACCCAATTAACCGCGAATGCGTCAACAATCTCTCCCGAACGGCCGGTGTAGCGCGTCTGTTTATATGGCGACAGACGCTGCCCCTCCCACCATCGCGCCGCTCCACCTGAGTTGCTGTAGGATTTCAAAGCTATAAAGGTCTGTGGCAAAGGAAACACCGTCGCCTAAAGCTCGAGCTGACTATGTCGCAAATTAATATCCCACACAACGACCCTAGAATCGCTTACTCGGCGCTGTGGACGGCGGTCCCGGGCCCGCTGGGCGCTGAGCATATGACGACAGTGGAGGGGGAGAGTTTGCGGTTCTCGTTTAATGTTTCTGAAGGTGCGATGCGTGCTGCAGTCGTCTCCAATCCTTTCCAGCTCATCAGTATCCTGAAGGGAGCACGATCGAGGTCCATGGCGGCGTACGCCCAACAGCGAACGCGAGTGTCGTTGCGTCCTCAGCGTATACGATCGACTCGCTCTCGTCCGGTCTGGTGTTACAAGTCAACGCGTCAGCACCGTGGATATCTTTAGCCAGCGGCACCGCACCGGTGCTTAGGCTGTTCGAATCCAGCCCGCTAGGTGCTGGCTCGCACACACTCTCTGTGCGGATGCTCAACAATCACTCGTACTACGTTGACTTCATCCAAATAAACGACGCAGCCGTCTTGCTGCCCGTCGCGGGTTCATCTGCAGACCGGCCCGCGTCGGATTCCGACGGGAAGGCGAAGAATCGCGACATCCCGATGGCGGGAATCGTCGGGATTGTATTTGCTATTCTCGTTCTGCTCGTCGGGATCGCTATTTTCCTTTTGTTGTGGCAGAGGCGGCGGGTGTGGAAGAAGCGGAGACAGTCCGTTCAGTTCGGTGAGCTGCACGAGTCCGTGGAACGACTCAGTTTTCCTTCTGACATAAATTCAAAGTCGAACCCGTCCGTGAACGGAAAGCTCGCGCCGCAGACACCGCGTCAATAATTCCGTATTCTCTCCCTCGGTCAATACAGCCGCCCCCTCTTTCACCAATACGCTCCAATACGCCAAAGTCGCGTCGGAGCTTGAAACGACAATCCCCGTCTTTATCACGGAGCCTGTTATTCCACCGCCACCCCCGCCCTCTCCTGACTCTCCACCGCGCCCTCCAAAGGAAATTTGTCCCGGGCCGAGATACCCAATAATAAAGCTTCGAACGTCGAGTTCAGAGTCCAGATCTTGAATACTAATGATGTTTGCACTGTATTTAAGTTGTCCGATTGGCTCCCTGTATTTCTCAACTTTTACGCAAGCTACGGGCTGCACAGGCTGTGAATAGTGTAGAGCTCTAACAGGAAGACTTTAGCGCTACACAGCACCGCAGAAGAGACGACATGGTGTTCGGAACATCTTATTCCCACGGTTCGATTACAAAGAAAAATACCCGCGGGGATCTTAACGACAAGCTTCAGGCTTGCTGCGGACGTTTTGACACTTGTAATACCGTTTTCTCCCGATTTCAGGTTCGCATTCGGAAAGGCGTGCATGTTGTGAACGCGATAACACGTATAGTAAATTCTACGGTCTACTTGTCGGTGCCGTCCATCCAAAATCATTTACTCTGTGAGTAGGTCAGCGCCGGTCAGCCAGCATCCCACTCCTCGGTTAGAAGAAAATAAGGAAAAGGCAAAAGAAAACAAAATTACATCCCGGCGCCGCGCCAAGTTGCTCTCTTCCGCGTCGGATTCCAGGCGTCGAATTGTCAGGCTGTCGGCAAATGCCTCCACGCGAGCCCACAAGAGTCCTGTCGTTGCATGAAGCATTGGTAGTCTCACACGAGGACTTCAGCCACTTCAACACGGCTGGGAGCCTCGATCCGACTCTGCGGCTGAGCATGCGCAGACAGACTCCAAGCCGAGAATCGAGTTTGGTGTGCGGCCTGTTTACAATGACCCGTCGCCTTGCAGAGGAAGGTGAGCGGACGGTAATCGTGTTGGGCCATTGCCCTGTGCACACGTACTAGCGATGCTGTCGGCTTTGGCGAGTAGGGGAGCGTGGAGGGTGCCACGCGATGGGTGGATTTAAAAACGGGTGGACGGCGCCAGGGTTCTCGAAGAAGACGATGGGTAGGCAAGAGGAGAGATGGACAATGGGGTAGGTGGTTGGAGAGGGAGGAATGGGTACGTATAGCTGGCTGCCTACTCACCAGTTGACGGTGGATGACCACCTTCGTAATGTTGTAAGGTTGTCGGTCTTCGTAAGGTATGGTGATTTTTGTGAGGTTGGACCGCCAAGAGCATGTCAATAGAAAAGTCCGATGCCCACAAAGCCGCTAGGCCTGCGGGACCAACAAAGTGCGACACCTACAAACAACTGATGGCCAACACAAAGTTCAAGAGTGCGACACAAAGTGAACAGTGCGACACATCCCGAGCGATGTGCGACACAACTTGCTTTGTCTGCGACACCTTTGATCGTTGACGTTGACCGAGCATGGAACCCGAATCTGTAGCAGCAACACGAGATTGAAAGACTGCTTTGCACCCCCGGATCCTTAAGTACTGTCTACACACACAAATATGCAAGCTAGTTAAAGGACCGGATCCCCGGCGCGTCCGTCCCACTCGGATACGATCCCCAGGATCCGCTCATTCGCGCCTTACAGAAGAGCTGCCCAACAACGCCAGTAATTGAAAGCAAAATGACGTTGGCCGCACCTTGGACGCGTCTGACCTACGTCGGCTGGGGAGGGCCCAAATCCGAGGCCCGTACCTGCCAGTGAGATGCCGCGCATTCATGATCAGTCATTGCGGCGATGAGGCAAACACTGTCGCGCACCTTGGTCCCTAACCTTCTGCGTCTCCTCCACTTGGTTCGGCTCCCGGGTTGTGGCGAGCCCCAGAATCCCCCTCGAGGCCTCCTGGCCCAAACGGCGGCGGCGGCGGCGCAGCCTGCGTGGGATCGACGGCGGTGGTCGTGGTCCAAGGGAGGGTTCGCAGCATCATCCGGGGAGCGGCCTTGATGCGAAGCGTGTACTAGTAGATGACGAGTGCGACACAAAAGTTGTGGTAGCCTCCATAATTTGTGTCGCACTCGCAGATTTTGTGTCCGCCATCAGTTGTTTGTATGTGTCGCACTCTATTAGTACTCCTAGGCCTGTGAATTGAGAACTGGTACAGTTAGGGTTAGTTTTTGGTTTTGTTGGGGTTATAATTAGTTTGTTAGGGTTAGGATTAGTTTGTTAGGGTTAGTTTTAGTTTTGTGAGGGTTAGGTTTTGTTTTGTTAGGGTCAGGATTAAGATTATACCTAACTGGAACGTTCTCAAAAAAGCCAGGATTCCCCCTGCATCTACGAAGCCCTGCTGAGGCATTGGGGAGCTATGATGTCAGGGACAAAGGATTGCACAACCTCAAAAAAATCCCCATCAACCTTACAAAGATCACCGACAATCTCACTATTTCAGACAAAGCAACAAAATTACGACTGTGTATACAACCCGAGGAGCTTCAAGAAGCAACTCAAAGCTCCGTGCTCGAACTGTGAAACAATGTTCCGTGACATCAACGCCGTTGTACAGCCTGAGCCCAACGTTGCGCCGCGAGCTCTTCCCGGAGTCAGATTACTTCCACCGCAGGTGGTCAAGTATTTTGACTACTCTCCGGATGAACAGAGAACTAGCGGCATACCCACTTCACTTAATACGCTCTGCTCGCGTCCTGGCTGCTTTGGGCAACACACCGGGGCGTTCATGTGCAAATGCCAAATCACCACATACTGCTCCGCTTATTGCTACAACTCACAGCGTCAGAAAAAGAAGGTCGAGTGCCCTCTTTATCGATTCTGCGCACTTCCGAGGTGCCAAAAATGGGTACACAAAGAGGGGAAGAACAAGTGGAAGAGATGTGGCAACTGTGTCGCGTTATGGGAACGCGTGCGGAATCCCGTCTTTCGGGTTCCGGCGTATTACTGCTCCAAAAAGCACCTTGAGGAGCATGCGGACGCTCACAGCTCTTGGTGCAAGGATGAGCGAAACTTGGGTCCTGAGCCGGTGGCGCTCGCCAACGCCACGCACGACTGGAATCTTACCGATTAATTGATATGTATTAGTCCCTCCATCTATGGTTCCCTTTATGTATGTACTCTACCTTGTATTTTTGGCTCCATCTCGTCTAAACCACGTTACGAGTACTGTACTATTTCGACCTTAAGTCCTGTTATGCGTTACACAGAGAAAAAAAGGAGGCTTTTAAAATTCGTCTAAAATCAAAAGAAAATTTTTCGGCCTTCTCGGGCCTCAAAAAATCGAAAATCAGCGGACTTAAGGTCGAAATAGTACAGTACTTTATGTGCTCGTTCATAGACCCTAGACACGATCTGTCATGTTCCCATCAACACTGATGGCTTGATGGCGTCGGCCTTGCTCCAGGCTCCTCCTCTGAGTACACAAAAAGGGGGGGGCGCGAGGAGTGGATCCCGGAGGGGTCTACGACGAACGCGCAAGATAGCCCAGCTTTGAGAATCACAGCTGGATTTCAATCGACCGGGTGTCCACAAATCCTTGCGCAACAAAAGCGACAAAACTTGTTGTAAAATATCCATAAAGTACTCGTTTTTTGCCGCGCGCAGCGATGGCCGCTACCCCAAGTTGGAACAGCGCCATTCACGCGACACGTCAAAACAACAATCCATCACATGACCGTGTTTTCTTTGTTCAGCGGTGAATGAAAAAAGACAATCACTCGCGACTTGGCAATTTGGACCTATCAAAGTCTGCCTGGGCAGGCGGATACCCCCCTCGACTAACCAACTCGTCCCATCGGTTTCGCGGCTTGCGGGCCATCCTTTCAAACAACATAAAAGTCGCAAACATTGACCAAACCGTCTCCGCCGTCTGCCGCGTCGCCTCTTGTCTGGCGCCAAGACGTGGCAGGTCCGGGTGACCATCGACGTTGAGTGTCCCCGGACTCGTCGTGTGCGGCCACGAACCATACGGCCCCCACTCTGGTGATTGGCAGAGGTAGTGGTCACCGATACGGAGGACAACACTCTCGTACATGGCGTCGACGTCTCGAGCGGTGCGTTTGTACGCTTGGGGAAGTACGTCGCCGGGGAAGCCGTACATGCGCTCGAGGAACCACGCCAAATCACCTGGAGCACCTTCCCACTGGTCCTGAAGATGGGAATATAGCGGCTCGGCAAAGAAGTCGTGGTAGGCGGCACGACGCCAGGACTCCCGCTCGGGGAGATTTAATCGTGCGTAGTCGGAGGCCCATCGAGATGCTCGGGACGCCATTATTTCGGAGGGGGACATCTTCATATGAGGATATCGCAGCCTATTCAGGGGTATGGGTCTCTGTATGTCTGTCAGCTCGCGCGGAGTTTGTAAAGATGCAATACGCACCGGGGATATCAGAGGGAGGCGGGGTCCAACCACATCTGCGAAGTCGATTGTGAGGCGCGAGGAAGACGATAGTCGCTTCAAAACATGACTGTAGAGCGTCACCTCTCCAAAACAATTCCCGATGGCAATGAAGCCAAGCGAGTCGTCGAAATCGACGACAGCGTCTCCCCATATGCCAGGATCTCGCATACCTTCAAAGTCGACAAAGACGTGGCTCGCCTCTCCGTCATCGCGGGGAATGGACGCGTGGAGTAGACGAATATGAGGCCGTTTGTGGTACGGCGACGCTGCTTCTTGAGCCGAAAGCCAAAATATTCGACGACCACCCGACGCGGTCCGAAGCCCATAGAACGGAGGTCGGAATTGACCTGGAGGGTGGTAATCTGAACTTGAGGGAGTGGGGAACCTGAAGAGGGGGCGGAGAGCGCAGTCGATTATCCCGTCACCGAGGTCGCGCAACAGCAGTAATTCGATACCGTTTGGAGAGATAATTGCAATGCGTAGTGAGGCGGACGTCCTGTCGGGGGCCACGCGGGCTGCTTCCCAGATTGTCGGCGTATCGTAGAGTTTGAGGAACGCCGGCTTGAACTGGTATCGGTAGAGCTCCAGGCCACTGGCGCGAACGACTACGACATAACTTTGCCATAGTACGATGCGATGGGGCACGGACTGCAGCATGACTGAGCAACCACGATCAACTCGAAAGGTAATCTTTACCCGTCGAGATGGGACATCGTGTCCACCGGGAGGCGAGGGGAGCTCGTAAACCATATTCTTTCTCCAGTCACACAAATGCGGAACGTTGCGACCGGCACGGATGGCGCATCCAACCAGAGAGCCACAGAGTGCGAGAACGTGAGAGGATCCTTTGATTATAGCTAGCTGGCAGAGAACATTGCGACTGGTTCTTTTGCGAAGCGTTAGGACGTGTACGGCCCTAGAATTGTCAGGGTCGATCGAGCGCATTAAAAGCAAGGTACACATACCCGGATGAGAGTCCCAGAGCAAGCACAATGCTTCCGTCCTGGATCTCAACCTCGCCCGTCTTGACCAAGCCTGGCAGATATCCATACGCGATGTTGAGGGAATCAGCAAGGTCATAACAAGTGACCCTGCTGGTGAAGTCGTTCGATGCCGCAACGAACAGCCAGTTCCCTGCAACAAGGCGGAGCCAAGTGACAGACAGTGGCATGCGGAGTGCAGTCAATATACGCGCGGGGTTGTGGGCGCGTGTTGTCGGAACTGTGTCCCATGCAACGGGTGTGAGGTAGCGAACGAGGCGTTCGAGAATAGCAACGTCGAGGTGCTCGTACTGAGGTACATAGCTCGGAATGATAGCACCGTCGGAGACTAATCTTCGCAATAGTGTAAGCCACAGAGCACGATTTTGTATGGCGTAGTTGAAATTGCGACAGGTCTATCTTCAGTGAGAGCTGGAAGAGGTGTGCGAGCGACGAGGTACCTGGCGCAACGCTGAAATGCCCTCGGGAGTCAGGAACAGACAAATGAGCAGGAGGACATCCTGTGGCAGCGATTCGGACATGGAAGGAGAGAACAAGGCTGGCTGATCGCAAAGTCTCAGCTCGGAATTGACACATGTACAGTCGGGCCAAGCTGCAAATTACAACAAAGAAACCTACAAATCGTTCGTGTAGCGAGGTATAAAAGTGTCCAGAATCGTAAAACCGTCCCTTCATTTAATCCGTATCAACTCCTTCTCCTTCTTCCCCGCCCCTGGCCGAATCTCCTCCAAACTCTTCTTCGTCGGCGCCTTCCCGGGCACCTCTATGCCCTGCATCCTCATGTACTCCTGCCCGCGCAACGTCAAATACCCCTCCAACAACGCGGCATTACGTGAATTCGCTTTGTACAGCGCGACAATCACCTCCCCGACCCCGGGCAAAAAGTTCGCGACGCCCGACACGGCGTTGTTGAACGCCATCTCGCGAAGCAGCCATCCAGGGAGTTCGGCCTGCCGCGCCTTGCGCAGCACGAGGAGGTTGTTGAGCAGAAGGTCCGCGACGTCGCCCACGAGCGGGATGAGCCCGATGAAGAACGTCCACCCGACGCGGGTGCAGATGCACGGCATGCCCTCGTCGAGCCGGTGCGCGCGTTTGCGGACCTTCTTGAGGATCGCGATGTCGCGTTGGGAGAGTCCTAGAGGTGCGGCGCGCTTTGGAGAGGTGTTGGATCGCGCAAAGAACAAAGAATTTGATGGTGACGCACCTTCTTGCGCCGTGCCTTGCCCTTCTCATCAACGTATGTCTCGTACTGGGCGTCTTCTGGGGATGGGATATATGCAGCAAGGTGTTTCTGAAGGACCTTTTTGTATATGGAGGACATGGGGGAACGAAAGGTGCGTAGCTCCAATCCGGAGCTTTTATGGCAGGCGGTGTGGGGCCGTGCTGGTATGATGCAATAAACGGATATGACTGCAAGCAACGTGCAGATGCACCCATAAGCAGCCTGCTGGACAGTCACAGTCGTTCGGGGCAAGCAACGCGCCGAAAACCTTCTAGTCATGTGTGCGCGTCGAATAAATTGCTGTTTTAGGCCTCCATGCTAACGTCTCTTTGGTGCCTCGTCTCGTCCATGTCGACGTCTTTCCCGTCCTCACCCGCCTCAACTCCAACACTCCCAGCAGGCCGCCACACACTCCCCGACGTCGCTTTCCACAATCGAATTCGGCCATCGTTTCCGGCTGAAGACAGGACAGTCCTGGAGGAGCAGATTAGCAGACGCGACAATGCCAGGGGAGATCTACCCAGTGATATTCCACTCTACGCGTCCAACAGCAGATCTGCAGCCGGCGGTCAACAACAAAATCCTAAAGACACGAAACAACCAACCGATGCTGTTCAAAGTCTGCCACCACAATCGCAGACCACTTCCTATCCTCATCACCACCGTTATCGTCCTCGTCTTCGGCAGGTTTTACGCGCCAGATCCGTACATGCCCGTCCCTGGACCCCGTCGCGATGAGGTGGTACGAACGTCCGCATGTCGGTGCCCATGAAACGGCCGTGGTCGACGCGCTCGGGGGTACGTCCGCGTCGGGGACAGCTAATCCCGCGGCAGACACTCCGGGCGGCGCGAGATGCATCGCGGGTTCGGAGGACGGAGAAGGGTCGAGCGTCAGGATGGTTGTTGGTCGGTTCGATGGCTGCAGCTGGATGATCTACTTGTAGTCAGTTATACGCAGCCCAAGCCATCGTTGCAACGACGCGCCTTTACGATCCCAGAGGTGCCCGCGGTGGCAGCGATAATCTCGCCCCAGTAGCGGTCTTTGCACCATGAAATGCACCATCCGCCGTCCGCCTCCCGATGCCCGATCCCTGGCCGCCCGGCCGTCGCGGTACTCGTGCTCATGCTCTGCTGCAGCGCCTGCGCAACCAGCGGACCCACGGGCCCGTCTCCACTGCTGCTCGTGGTCTGCGTCGGCGTCGCGAGCGCGTTGGTGAGCAGAGACGTCGATGGCGCGTTTACCAGCGGCAGCGTCGACACATCCGCTTCCTCGACGAGCGACCACGTCGTCAGCGACGGCTGCTCCAGGCACTCATACACGCGTAGGTGGTTGTCCGTCGATATCGTCGCCTGCCCACTCGTTATAAACTTCTCCTTCAAGCGAAAATCGACAACGCACCAACTTCAACCCAAAGTACTGTGGGGCAAACTCGACCGCGCGCACGGTGCCCTTTGCCTCTGTAAGCATCGCGCGCTCCACCCAGCGCGACGAGTTGCCGCTCCCGCCGTTCTCACTCTGCCCCCGCGCCTCCCCCGAGACGCGCTCCCAGATCTTGACGGTGCGGTCAAACCCCGCCGACGCGAGCACCGTCCCAAACTCGGGGTGCGCCCAGCTGAGCTTGGATATCGACGCGTCGTGTGCCTGCGTTTTAAATCCGCAACAGGACTGGGAAGGAAGGGATGGGGGCGTACCTTCCAGTCGTCCTCCATCACCCAGCTCCCCGCGCCCTCGTCGAGCGACCAGATCTTTATGCGCTGGTCAAGGCTGCACGTCGCGAGCCGCAGCCCGTAAAAGTCGTAGCTGGCGTCCGTGACGAGGTCGCCGTGCGCGTTGGGGATGAGGCCCGTTTGCAACATGATGGTGTTGTGAGAGTGCAACTGCAAGCAGGTCGCGATCCAATCCAAAGCCACAATCGCATTGTATCGTACAGAGGTACATAGCTTCTTTCATTCCATTTACCTTCCTTCCATCCAGAAACAAATATAAAAGCAACAACCCAAGCGCGACTAGAGGTAGAACATCGTGTCCTTCAACTGCGCGCCGCCAACACCTCCATGCCACGCCTGAATGCCCTCCTTCATCGCCTGTTCCTCCCCAGCCGTGTTCGACGTCGTGGTGGATGCGGAAGAGGAGATTCCCTGGAGGAGCTTGTGCAGGTAGCAGCGGCCGCGCTCGCACGCAAGGTCGGCGTAATACGCTGGGGAGACGAGGGACACGGCCTTGGTTGCGCGGGCTGTCGCAAATATAAGCACGCTTCAAAAGACAACAAACAGAAGAACGTACCAAACAGATAGCTGACCGCGTTCGTCAGCCCCTGCAGCACGTCCGCCGTGAAGCCCATCTCGTCGTGGACGACATAATAGTGCGTCGGACGCGTCGTGCCCTGCAGTCCTCCGTGCGCCTGCAGGAAGAAATCAAAGTCGTACACCGCCGTGACCCCGCGGTCGACCACAGTGCCCGCCTTCGGGTTCCCGTCGGCGGCGCCGTCCTGCTGTTCCGTGGGGTAGAACCGCGTGTGGTGCCGCTTCCCGCAAATGACGATCGTCAGCTTAGGGTTGTAGTTCGGCACCGGGCACGCTCGGAAGGCGGCTTTGATTTCGGGGAGTTCTTCCGCGATGACGGTGGCGAATTGACCTTCCGAGACGCCGTCCCGGTACACCAAAACGCGTTCGGGGAGGCGTTTGCTGACTTGCTGGAACCGCTGCAGTCGCTGGATCATCATGTTCTTCAGGTTGGTGACCATCTCTTTGCGCGACTCCTGGATCTCCATGCTTGCCGGGAACTGTGCATAATGTTGGTCGACACTGGCGACAACGGCCGCGATTGACGGGGTTCCCTTGACCGAGCTGTTTTCGAGTTAGTTGTGTACCAAGATGAGATTTGAACGTACCCAGGTCCAGGATGCGTAACATCGATCCCAACCATCATAGTCGGCGCTTTGTTGAGCCAAGCCATGTTTTGCGCGTCGAGAGAGTGGCTATCGCGGATATTAGGACAAATACAGAGAGAAAGAGCAGACAACAAACTTGACGCCACCCATCTTCATGTTCACTTTCTGGTGGACGCTCAGCGATGTCCAAAGCTAAAAGAGAAAAGTACGGACCAGAGCGACGTTGGCAAAGTATTGCAATTGACCCTTCTCCTTGCGCAGCTTGGCCGAATGTACACAGACAGTCGCGATGTCCAGATAGCTGTCGCAAAGATGCTTCAACCCCGAGTAGACATGTTTGTCCCCGTTCGAAAGTATCACGAATACGAGCTTCGGCTTGCTGCGAAGGGTACCCAAAACATCGCGAATCTTTCGGACCGCCTGGTCCCGCGTCGGGTCCGTCGGGTCCTTCCGCGGAAGCGCCGCCTCGACGAATGTCGTCGGCGGCGTCGCCTGCATCCCCGACTTGTTACACATCTGTACAAAACCCTTCATCGTTTGCAACAGCTCCGGGTCATTCGCTCCCGTGAACTCGTCGCGCTGGTTCCCGTCGCGGATAACCAGGACCGCCCAATTGTCGAGCCGCGCGCCGACTTTGAACTTGACGTCGCGCAGGTTCCAGCTCGCCCGGTCGTCGACACTGGGCGTTCCTTGTCCATATATGACGCGCGGAGCGGGCAAAAGACGGCCGGGGACGACCGCCATTTCCTGCCCGATGCTGACCCCGAACTCGGCGAGCGCCCCGGCGCCTTGGCGGAAACCGAGCGCGTCGAGACCACGGCCCGCGATTGTGGCAGCGTTGACGTTGGGTGGTTTGGCGGCGACCTTGATCATCGCGGCTGTGTGGTCGTCGGTCAGCTTGCCTTTGAAGGCCTGCCCCGGGAGAATCTCGCAGACTTCCGCCGGAAGCAGATTCTGTTTCGCTCCCCCAACGTCTACGAGAGGCATGTTGGGGTACTGGAGCTGAATGTTGTAACCTGGATCGTCGTTGAGTAAAGATAAAAGAAAAACTGGAGAACACGAACGCTGAGCAAAGTATCTTTCAACAGTTACCACGGCGTTGTTCAGTTCGGCGCAAGCGAAGGAATGCGTTCGCGCTGTCTTGTCGCTAACTCTCTTGACCGTCTTCTTGTAGCCCAAGTGGGTCGTCCGAACCCGAACGCCCTTTGCAAACGCCGTCGCACGGGCCCCGAAGGACGCGTTCATGAATTCGCTCATCTTGGCAGCGAGGTTGCCCGCTTCGTAAAACGCAGTGGTACAAACTATTCGAAATATTAAGTCAAGCGGACGAAGATGGAAGGGTCTTGCCATTCAGGTTGACCATGAGCTGCTTATGGCTGGGGCGAACGGACGAGTAAAATCCGCGGAAAGCTTCAAGACCACCGCCAAGCGGAACAGATTGGTCGTTGGCTGGGAAGAAGTAGCGGTTACGGCCGACCTGGACACCGGTAGCGCTGGCTTGTGCCGCAAGAAGTAGGTTCATGGCAGACAGCAAGGGCATAATGTCGTAGGTCCGGTACTGTATATTGCCCGAAACATACCTGTGTGTATTAGAGAGGAAGGATATCGTGAAAAGGATGCAACTTACTCCTGGAGGGCCGCGAGATCTAGCGGCTGCGTAAATGTAATCGTCAAAGTGTATTCCTTATAGCCCCGGTCGGTCGGCTGCAGAGGAGTTTCGTCCGCATCGTAGAAAGGCACACGGATTTGCAGCGGTTGGGGAAGTTGTGAGATGGAGATTAATTTGGCCGAAGAGTCGTGGACGACTTTGTCTACAGACGGTTAGCGGTGCCCTGTGCTGCGACAAAGAGCCTACTCCTCAAACGATACTGTGTCCATTGCGGAGACTGCTCGAGCAATTCGAAGATGCGTTTCTTGACCCGACGAGCCGCCGTGCCGGCCACAGGAGTAATGGCGACATCGTACTCGAACAATGGACCGCGAGGCATGCGGATGGGGAAGAAGTTGGCTCGGAGCTTGATTTCGCGGCCAGCAGTCCCAAAGTCGGGCCGTAAGGGCAGGTCATTGGGGTGAACAGAGATCTGGGCACGGGAGGCGACAAGCGCCTTGTCCGAGTTATCAGCTACACGGGCGTCTATTGTCACCCGACCAGGGTTGTAGATACTATCCAGCGTTAGCCACCGAATGAGGAGCATAAGAGACTCACCCTCCGCGCTCCGCAGGACCTCCGCCTCGTCCGCCACCACGGAAACCGCCACCTCTATCTCCACCACCGCGAAACGGGGCGCCACCCCCTCCGTAGCCGCCGCCTCCGCCTCCGCCGCGGTACGGTCCACCTCCACGACCTCTATCCCCTCCACCTCCGCCGCCTCCACGATAGCCACCTCTTCCGCGATCGGACTGGCCACGATAGCTCATGAGAGTTGGAGGCAAGCCAGATTGATGAGTGACTCCTCCCACTCCCGCTCGGACCCGCGGCTGTAGGAACACGAATTTTCAGTTCATAAGTACAAGGCGTCTTGGACGGGGAACGTGGCGGCGCCACGTTCCCCGTCGACAGACGATCTGCGAGACACTGCGTGAATTGTTGACCCCGTCTTCGTTCACACCGCCGGGCATCTAGCCGAAGCGCGACGTTAAAGCGGCAATCTGGCGCCTGCGGCTCGCTTTGCGCGTCTAACCCCAATCTAATCCGGTATTCTTGGAACTGGATGACCTGGACGCGTGTCTGACGTCAAAGCATGCAGCTTTCCGCAGGCCATGTTCCGCGACCGCGTCGCCTCAACCTCATGCCCGGTGCACGCAGCCTACACTCCGCAAACATGAACGGAACATGCGGACCAGCATACATCTACCCCGAACCGACGCTCAAGCCCACAGCAATGCCCTCCAGACTCCGCAAGCACAAGTCGCAATCCCCATCGCCCGTCCACTGGCTCTTCCGCAGCCAGATCCCCCGCAGACGGACGTCGTTCTTGCCTACGGAGCAGCGGCGCAACTTCTTTGGGTTGGGGGAGATATTCGGCGTCCTTGCCAATGTGTGTGCTAGTCGTCAGCCACGCGGCTGTTCTGACGATTATACAGCCCGCAGAGACGCTCCGGTCGCTCACAGAGTCGAAGCGTCTGCTGGAGGAAGCCCGGAGAGAGATTGAGGAGAACAAGGAGCGCGCACAACTCCGTGTCACCCACACGTTCTCGCGATACCCCGGCTTCTTTGCGCGCCCCGCCGAGACAGCGATCCTCGAGCTCCTCCTCCATGGCGAACCCTCCTTCACCGTCCTCTTCGGCTCGAGCTCCGCAGGGAAGACCGCCGTCCTCCGCGAAGTGCTCTCCAGCGACGCGTACCATGTCCTCCACTTTGATCTCCGCATCGCAGGCTTCGCCGATCTCTCAAGTCTCTACATGAGCCTCAGCCAGCAAATGCAGCAGTACTTTGAGGAGGTCGGAAAGCAGCTGGGGTACGAGGAATTCGAGAAGGAGGGGTGGGCGTTCAAGCATGATCGTCTGAATGTCGAGCGACGCGTTGTGGACGTGCCGCAGGGCTCGGACATGCACAACGTGCGCACGAGCGATATCGCGCGGCTAATGGAGCTATTCCAGGTTCGTTTGCGCGCGTTCTTCGTGCCTATCTCATATTGTCTGCAGAGTTCGCTGCTCAAGTACCGCGAATTCGAGCCAGCCCAACCGGCGGAGAAGAAGCCCAAACCTGAGCCGAAGTCGGGGCTCTTCTCCAAAGGCAAGGGCAAGGAGAAGGAGACGGAGGAGAGTCCCCCGGCGCCGCCCGCGAAGAAGATCCCCGTCTTCTTTTTCGACGAGGCGCACCGTCTCCCTGCGCTCATCCACTCAATCGACACGATGAAGTGTCTGCTCGACTCGATGCTCGTGCTCACCAAGCAGGACCGACTCTGCCACGTTATACACGCAACCAGCGACCCGTTCTACCAGACCTGGCTCCGTCAGCTGAACGTCATGCAGCATTGCAAGGTTCGGTTATCGTGCCGATTTCATTCGCGGTCTCATTTGCGCAGATCATCACTGTCGGCGACTGCTCCAAGGCGGAGACGCGCGCGTACTTTACCTCGCAGATCCTGGACCGCGTCCCGCGCAGGCTGCACGCGCGTCTGGACTTTGAGCGGCTGTACGAGGCGTTTGGCGGGAAGCTAGCGCACTGGCATGACTACGTCACGGATTTCGGTATGCGGTCGATTCTGGCTTCTTCCCATCTCAACGTTCGCAGTCAACTCCGGCGGCACTTTGGAAATCAAACAGAGTTCGCACTACCTGCAAGCACACGCGCTCCTCAATCTCCATCTTGTGCATGCTTCACAGGCGCCCCAGCAAGGCGCCATGGTCTCGTCTTCCAACCGCAACTCGCAAGTTGAGGGCAGCAAACGCGCACGAGTGGCGAGTGGCGGAACGCCTACCGCGCTACATCCGCGGCTAGGGCCCGCCGGGTTCCGCATCTATTCCCCGATAACCAACCCGAACCCGACCGCGACCGACCCGGGGACATTTACCGGCGCCGAGTTCTCTGCCATGGATCTCTTGAAGGTCATGGGCCGCCTGACATCTCCGCCGCCTGGCCCCGCACACGCAAGCGTCAACACGAACGCGACAATCGACCCGCGGCGGCAGGTGCGGCCTCCCAGCCGGCGATACCTCGCGTACTTCCCGCTCTGTCGCGAGCTCGGGGTTCGCGCCGTCGACGGGCTCGTCAAGGGCCGCGTTTTGGATTTGCGCTGGACGGAGTGTGTTACGGATGAGAATGCGGAGGAGCCGACGGCGCCGTTCGTCCTCCCGCTGCGTGCTAACGACATACGCGGGGCTGCAAGCAGCCCGACGGCGGTGGAGAGCATCCGGACGGCGGCGGCGCCGGATATGGACGGGCGGACGCGAAGCGAGGGGACCAGCGAACACGATATGGTGCCCGTCTCGGAGGGGGAGGCGTTGTACGCTGAACGAGAGCGCGAGGCGTACTATCCGTATGTGGAGGAGGAGGAAGTGGAGGTGGTGGGCTGCAAGCTTGTGCCTACTCCAATCATGCGCTACGCGATGCGGGACGTCGTGGCCGAGTACGAGGACCAGCGGTCCGTGTCGGATTACATGTCTTTGTCCGATGTCGACGTCGACGAGTATTAGGTTCATTTCTTTGTAGCTATAGGGCCTTTTCTTCGTATTCTTAGGCGCGCTTTGTACAACCGTTGCTAGGGGTCGATTTCCAAATATAGCAGCTCCGCATTTCTGTCGCATTCCTCCATGTCCGTGAACAAGCTACAAGCCGACCGCAACCAGAAGCTGCTCCTTGACCTTGTTTCTCTGCCAGGGAACGGTACGAGTCCCTCTCAAGCGTGCCCAGCATTGAACTCAGCGCCAACTGTAGATACCTGCGCCGACTGCAAAGCCAAGCATCCGCGCTGGGCGTCGTACAGTCTGGGAATCTTCATTTGGTGCGCTTTCCGCTCGCAAGAAGACGCCTTCCTAGCTCACATACTAAGCGTAAACTGCGCTAGCATTCACCGCAAAATCGGCGTGCATGTCACCAAAGTGTGCGTCGTGGCGGCCCGGAGTTTCCTGTCGTGGTCTCATTAGCGCGTATAGGAAAAGCCTGACGATGGACTCGTGGACCAAGGAGCAGGTCGACGTGCGTCTGCAGCCACTATACTCCTGTTCCGTGCTGACTTGCATTGGTAGCGGATGCGCGAGATGGGCAACGCCAACTCCAATGCAATATACAACTCGAACGAGGCGCGGCATCCACCGCCCGTGAATCTGCTCGACGGGGAGCGCGACAGCGAGATGGAACAGTACGTCCGATGTGGGTGCCGCTCCGACCTTCCGAACGCGCGCTAAGCAACGCGCAGCCAAATACGAGTACAAGAGATTCGTCGACCGTTCCGCGCTCGTAGCTGCCAAGCTGGGACGTTCACGCACGGCTCCGCGAAGTAGAGGTGTGTCGCCGTCGCCAGCAGCGGCAGCGTCCTCGTCCAATCCACTTCCGCCGCGATCAAACACCACCGCTCCGGAACCGCCAAAGGCGGCGCCGCCCAGATCGTTCACGCATCCCTCGTCCGCACCCGCATCAGCGCCGCCTCCTCCCCAGCCTCAGCGGCCGCCGCAACAATCTGCGCCATCCCAACCCCAGCAGCAGCCCGGCGGCGTATGGAACGACCTGATATCGCTCCAAACGCCTTCTATGAACTCATCCCTTCCGCTACAATTACAAGCAAATCCTCCACCGCCGTTTCTACAGCAGCAGCCACAGCAACCACTCATGACTGGCTATCAGCCTCAGATGCAAATGGTGCCGGCACCGACAGGGATGCTCGGAATGGGCATGGGGATGGGTGGTGGCATGGGCATGGGCATGGGCAGTCCGGCGCCGCCACAATTCGCGACCTCCTTTGTTCCGCAAGGAATGCCGATGCAGCAACAACAATTGGGCGTCGGCGTCGCGTCTCCCGCCCCGATGCTCTATAACCCGCAATCCCAGCCTTTCGCCGGCGCGACCGCCACCCAGACACCGCCGATCCAACAGCCGATCTTTGGGAGCCCTGCGCCAATGGGACAGATGAGCGCGTCGCCGGTGCCGGTGCCGATGCATACCCCGAGTCCAGGGATCGGAATGGCGCCGCAAATGCAAATGCAACAACCCCCATTCATGCAGCAACAGCCACAACCGCAGATAATGGTGCCGCAACAGCAGCAGCAACAATTTGGGATGGGACTCGGTACTGGGATGGGCCCCGGCCAGCAGCAGTTTGCGCCGTCCGTTGGGATGCCTCAGATGGGGATGGGGATGATGCCGACAGGGCAACCGTGGATGGGCGGCAACGCGCCGATGGGGTACATGCCTCAACAGCAGACGCAAGGCCAGTGGGGCGCGATGTAAAGTATTTTTCCTGCTTTTGGACGGACTATTGGAATCGCATCTTATAATACATCTTCATTCAACGTTATTCAAGGACAAAGAACGAAATGGGAACGATAAACCGACTCGGATCCTACGCCATAACCGGGATCTCTCCAAGCCTCAGCTTGGCCACACCGAACGGCACCAGGTTGATGCGGAACCGATCTTTGGACAAACAAGTAACAGGGCTTTGCGGCGGCGCCGACGCGGTCCCCAGCGTCAACCCCCACTCGATCTCGCAAGCCGTGGCGGTCATCGTAATCGGCGAACTGCCCGGCGCCCACGCGTAAAACGGTATCTCCTTTGTCGTGGCAGAGCGGTCGTGTACCGCAAGGGTGTCCGAGTCGATGGCGAGCGCCCAGGGCGCAGTGGGGAGGAAAACGTTGTCTTGCGTGTGGTTGTCAAACTGTAAGATTTCAGTTATTTCTGCTGCCGCATTAGAGGTCAATGCAACTTACGGGCGTAACATACTGCGCCGGGGCGTCCGGATAGAGGCGAAGGACGTCTCCAATGGCTTGGGCACTCCGCAATCCCGGCGATACGGTGGTATTATGGGAAATCTCGACTGCAAAATTGAGCGGGCCCCGCGTAACGGCAATGGCGTCGTTGAACCGGCTCTCGATCTCGAGGGGCGCATTCAAGTTGACATGAACGGTTGTTTTGCCCGCCTTGACCTGGGTTCCACGTGAGTCGTCGTATTTTTCTTACTTGGAAGGATTAATACCGACCTGAACTGTATGCAACGACATGGAATCTGGAACCAACGCCGTCGCGCGTCCTCCATTAACCGCAATCGTGCTCTTGGCGCTGTTCTTTGCCCATTCGGGGACGCGGATCTTCAAGTTGAATGCCTTCGTCGCGGAGACGGTGTACGTCAACGCAGTTCCAAACGGATAGAGCGTATCGACGTTGACTGCGTGCAGAATAAGAAAAATGTATCTACAACTGCAAACACCTACTCTTGACCGCATTCTTCCCCGGCAAAGTCGTCGCCACCGAGAACGGTCCGAGTAGGACATGTACGATAGCATTTGACGCGGGTTGAGTAAAGAACGAATGCGACCAGAACTTGGGGAATGCTTGTGGGTGGTTGACGGTGCAGCAGGGGTAGTTTCTGGGCTATTAGTTTAGAGGGATATAGTGAGCAGGGAAGCGTCCTACGGCTCGAATCCAAACACGTTGCTGTTGGGCTGTATGCTGCTGAGCAAGTCGATCAACATGGATTTGGGAAGAAACGTACACCGTTGTTACCCCACGGAGGCGGGTCCATGCTTTGAGCCCAGATTTGATTGACTGGTAAATGCTAAGCGCAAGATTCGAGCGTGTAGGATGGACCAGTCACCTTGCTGGTCGTACTGATGCGCGCTCCAATCGTGCAGGATTCCAGCGGGAAGCGCGTTATACGCGATCTTCTCGGCGCGGTCTGCAATGGTGTTGTTGCCGAACATCTGGTAGATGAGAGCGAGCGAGAATATCTGCTCCCTGTTCGTCTTCAGACGTGAAATGCGACGCCGAGAAATGAACCTACACAACCGCGCAAAGTTCAGTTCTAGGCATTGTCAATAACATGATCACAAGGAGAAGTAATAACGTACCCTCGGGAAGGGTTAAGACCCGTCAAATGCTCGTCTGCACCAAACGTGCCAGATGCGCGACCATGGAACTTGTACAACATGTCGATGCGGTCAAAGGTGTTCTGTCTGTCAGACGGATCGTTGGTGAACCGGAAGGCGAGCGCTTCAGATTTGAGCGCTACAATGAAATGAACACATGTTCTTCGTATTTCGCGTTGTAAGATAGACGTACCTTCTGCGGTGTTTACACCGTGCGTTTGCATAACTAAAACGCGATGAGCAGGCGTCCCAAGATCGATTATGCTGGGCGTACTAAATGTTCCAACCGAATCCTGAAAGTGGTATGTTAGGTATGTCGATGGGTGGCGAGGTGAACAGGAACGAACCTGAGGGAAGGTGTTCGGCTGGAACCAGTTTTCTTTCTGTGCAATCATCGTGTTACTCGAACAACTCAGAATAGCGGAAGATATACCCAAGAAAACCCAGTCTCGCGGACGAGATGCATCGTCTCGATGAGCTCGTCGGTTTTGTCTACAGAGGGTGAGAGGCGCCAAAGGAGGGTTATATCAACTAACCTCGAGGATCGGTGTCCACGAGCCATTGGAGGGAGTAAACAAGCTAATTGGCGTTAATTTGCGTTGTCTCCAAGAGAAATACCTTCTCACCTCCTCCCAGCGAACGAACTGATAATCAAACTGGAATCCCAAAGACCGATCTCCAAACTGGCCGGTCTTCCAAATCGTGTTGGCCAGCGACATGAACTTGTGCATGGCATCGAGGATACGAGTCGTCTGTGTTGGGTCCGCTTCCGCGTATTGCTGCAAAGGAGGTTTAGTAATAAGCAGTAGCCCGCGCAAACGCACAATCAGCCCCATGAGAAGGAGGTACCGTGGCCAAGGTAGACGCGGAATCGTCGCGTTCGGAACGAACGGCTCTGGCCCCAGCCACCCGTCCTCGCCTTGGTTGTCGAGCGTCCAGTCGAGGAAGTCGCGGACCTGGCCAATGAGGCGCTTGTCCTCGAGCTGGAACGCGAGCGAAACCATTCCATTGCTGTGTTATTGGTTTGAACAATTGACTAGCAGGAAGAGGCTCGCGCTTACAACCAATATGGCGCAGATTCGTGCATCTCCGAGTACTCAATCGAGCCTCCGGGGACCCATATGGATCCGTTCACGCTAAAGACGGCGAGTCGGTATTAACCCGTGGGCAATAAAGGACACGAACTAGCCGTCGAAATCACGGAGATGGCCTGCTAAACCATCCGCTTGTATCTTTGTGCAATCAAATACACGCAGGCGAGAATTGAAGAGCCCACCTTTGCTTGGTTAAGCTGCCAGCCCGCAGGCTTGATTTGACCGGTGTTGATTTTTTTGGAACATCGGTGGCGACACTGTGAAAACGTTAAAGCCGTATCAGTTTCGAGGCAAGTAGTACGAGAGGCTGCGGCCGTAGAAGCAACAAATGCTAAAACAATCCTCATCGCTGGTTCGTGCTTGTGGTAGATATTTCGTTTTCTTTTTGCCGCGGAAAGCGGGAAGCCGCACCTGCAGACGCAGTTTTATATACGCCACGGCGGCCCGACGGCAGAAGCGAAAAGTATCATGAGAGCACAAGTCCAAGCCAGAAGATGACGGAAGACATAAAAATGGAGCAAATGGTGCCGGCTGGTGGTCTGGATGCAGTTCGAACAACACGCTTCTGAAGAATGGCAATGTTATTAGCAGTGGTAGAGTTAAAACCTCGACGCCTCGACGCGTAGTCGTCCTTCACAGTCAAATTTGGCCCGAACACTTGCAAAGTTGACGTCCTTTGGAGGAAACACGACCTCCCACTCGTAATGACCTGGTGCTCTTGAGAAAAAACGCGGAGAAACCGAATCATGGCACGACGTACAGTCCGACTCGAGATGCCACGCGTCTGCTACGATCTTCAACTTGTCCCCCTTCGCCGTGGTTATCGTGACCATTTCCGCCGAGATTGAACTTGGAAGTGCGAGCTCCATTGTGTATGCGGTCCGAGACGAGTCGATGCGAAGCGGAGGGTATTGAGAAGCGGAAGGGACGCGTCGCGCCCGTGCGGTAAGAGACATGCGTCGAGATTCGGTCGGGCGAGGCAAGGTGGAGACAACGGGTGCTGGAGGAGGTTCGGCCGCGAGGTCCTTGAGGGCGATTGGGAAAGAGGTCGATGACGGTATACGGGCTTGGTTTTTGCAGAATGACGTCCGGCGTTGGACTTGAGAGTAGGAGGACCTCCGACGTGGAGAAGCGCGCCATGGGGACTCTGCGCGGACCCGACGAGCTGGGCTGCCTGAACTGGCGTTAGGCGAAGCAGCGAGAAATGCAGTCAACGCACGCGAGGGAAGGCGACCGTTCTCGCAGACTGAAAGTGGTCTAAATGACGCTGCTTTGGTCTCGTAGATGCACTGGGTAGAGCTCGAAGGGCAGAGGCGAGAAGGCATTGTGCGACCAGCGCGAGGTGTAGTGGGAGTTGAGAGCAAGCTGGAATGAATCACGGCCATCGGCTTCGGCTATACGAATTCCGCTCCTGCCCCCATCTCTCTGGTCCCGCGGCGCCGTACAGGAACAGCGTGCTGGACGTGGAGTATTATAAGGCACAGGGGTACAATTTCCGACAATTGCCCTTCTTCTCCGACGTCGCCATGTCCCAAAAACGCCGCACCATCGACGACGCTCTTCTCGGGTTCATCGGCGCCAACACACCGCCGTCCGCGACGATAGACCATGCGCTACGGTATCTCGGGACGTGGGGCGGGACCGAGTATGTGCTTTTTTCGTCGCCGAGTTGCCTAGCGCTAACGATTGCTGCAGCAAGCTCATGATGGTCTGTGCCGCCGAAGCACTGAGGAATGGCCCTAACCAACACCGCAGACGGCGCAATATGCCGCAAAGCTCGTCGCGCCGTACCTTCTCTACCGCGCGCAGCTCCAGTTTAGCGCCGGCAAGCGCGCAAAACCGCTCTCGCTCACTCACGACGGGCTATACAAATTCGCCGGCCAGCTCAGTGTTGCGCGGAGGATAATGGGGTTCTGGGGTGCGTTCCGCGTTCTTCGGTGTTGCTTCCAATCGCTAACGTATGTCCTAGGCATCCTCGCGATATTTAAGGGCCTCTCCAAACTCGAACGCTCACCGCCGCCGAACTATACGCGCTTGCAGCTTAACCTCGAGCGCTTGCAGGGCCTCTCGATGCTCGTCTTCTACCCGCTCGAATACGTCTCGTTCTTCTCCGCGCCCTTCACTGGCCCGCTCCTCCGCGTCTCCCGCGCGACTTCGCAGTTTGCCGAGCTCTGGAGCGTCCGCGCGTGGGGCGCGTATGTCGCACTCAACATTATCGAGCTGTTCACCGAGTGGTCGGCGCTCAAGGAGGAGCAAGATGCCGAGAAGCGGACGAAGCGCAGACGGCAGATCATGTACCAGCTTGTCGCGAACGTGTCGCGGATGCCGGTCATCGTACATTGGTCGGTGGTAGGCGGGATCTACTCGTCGGAGCTGCTGACGAGTGCCTTGTCGTTGATTTCTGCGCTCGCGTCGTTCCGCGGCGGCTGGGAGAACCATTATCTGCCGCCACCGGCCAAGTAGAGGTTGTATTATTGTTACACTAAGGAATGCCTATTCTAGTCATCGTAGAACACCAGCGCGCGGAGTTCGATGGACTCGCGCAACGGAGCGCCTGCGGGCGTCAAGGGATCTTGAAACGCCGTGTGGGGAGTGAACAGCGCAACGCTTCCGTCCTGTTTCGAGTCGAAGCTGCGACCTCGTCAGCGTTTGTCGGGAGAACAAAGGGCAAGCGCGCACCATTTGATTAGAATGAGCTCGTCCGGCGTGACCCCAGAAAAGTACGTCCACCGCTGGTTCGGGTTGTACTTCACTCCGAACGTCTCGCCCTCGTGGTCGGGGTACACCAATGCCACGGGCATCACGTCGTTCTTGGGGTCGACGGAACGGAAATCGCAGAGGGTGAGCGGCCAGTCGTGCGCCGGGTTGTGGATCGGCCGCCAGAGGTTGATGATTTGGAATCGGTGCTTGAGCAGCTCGGGGACGTCTGCCGCGGGGAGATGTCGGTGGACGCGCGCGACGGAGGATGCATTGGTTTGATCAACGTGTGTTTGGGAGACGGGTTGGCGCCGGTCGGGCGCGTCGTCGATCTCTCCTGGGCGGCGTCTGCGGATTGCTGAGTGAACGTGAGTATACTTGCTTTTTTGCGAAGAAGGGAAGGGCTTACTGTGGTCAAACAGGACGACACGACTCGCACCCGTCAGGCGCTTGATGAGCTCGACGCTCTCGGGGTAATACTCGCGCTCGATCTCCTTGTCGTTCGCAAACGTGGTATATTTCGCAGGCGAGCGGAAGAGCTGGAACCCGGCATCGTCGAGCGTAATGTCCGACTCCTGCCCGCGCAGGTCGTGAATCGGCACATCGTGGTGCTCAAGGGTAAAGTTGCGCGGGCGGACACCAGAGTTGTCCTGGTTAATCTTCTGGAACGCGCGCGCGCCGTCTTTAGGCGGGACGTAGAATGCGAGGTTGCCTGTGGTGGTGGTGGTGGACATGCTAGCGTAGGAGGATTGTTTGGAGGGGAGAAGCGGCGGAGGCCCATTTATACAACGGCTGTCGAGGACCCCGGCTGTGTGGGAGGAGACATGCTAGAGTAATTCTGGTTGAATTCTGGGCTAAAGGATGTGGCGTCTTTGAGAGCAAGTGACCACGGGTTCGCGACTGCGGGTAAAAGGCACACCACAGTTCGAGGTTTTGCCGCTTCGTCTGAACTGCAGCCATTGAACAGAGCTTCGCGGATTCACCATCGAAATTGCCTACCGCCAACAGCATCCAAATATATAGAGGAACTTCAGGCGCGGTATGTAGACGGAGTCGTTCGGGGTCCTCCATGGAACTCCCAGAATCGCAATTCGACGTGCTTGTTGCGAGAAGCCCTACGGTGCTGATGAAGCAGATGTGTAAGGTCATGTTGCCCTGGTCTATAATGCTACTTGCAAGGTTTGAGACCGCGACGCGGGCTGACTAAGGCGCGCCGACGCTGACCGACGGCGCTAGATTCTACTGATGGTTCCCCTTTGTCGCGCTTGGTTTTGCTTATTAGCGCGTATAAATGGATATTTGATAGTATTAATGATTATGGTACGATTAATTAGCTGGGTCTAAGTCATCTATAGTCTACAAGTAGTAATCCGTCACTCCTAGCGCTCTTCGCTCCCAGACGGTCTGTGCGCGACACTCAAACAGCTGAGTAATCTCGGCCGCATCGTGATTTGCGTCGTTCAACTCCATGAACTTGATGCTCGGACTTCCGCCGTCCTCTTCTGGGTTCTTGAAGGTAACATAGGAATGCTAACGCACGGTTAGAATTTTGGTTGATGTCCGAAAATGCTAGCGAGCTCACCAATCCCAAGGAAAGCCGTATCTTCCGCTGCCCGGGCAGATACACCGATTCGGGGCGCTCACCCCGAATCATCTGCTCGATATTCTGAACCGCTACGGCCGCCTGCCGGTGCCCCGAACCCGAGGATTTGTGGGCATTTGTGGCAGCGACGTCGCCGACCGCGAAGACGCGTGGAAAACGCGTGTCGGTGATCTGCATGGTTGGCTGGACGAGGATTTCCTGAGTCCGGGGGTGGATGCAGCCCGGGGACAGCGCGAACATCGGGGAGCTCAGTGGGACGCCACCGATACAGGCGAGGGCGACGTCGGCGGGGAGGAAGGTTCCGTCTGTGAGCGCGACGGTGTATCGCGGGCCGTCGGTGGGGAATCCTTCGCGAGGGATCTTGGCTCGACGGCCGAGGAGGATGCGGACGCCTAGCGTCCGTGCGCGCGTCATGACGATTGTGTGTAGTCTGGGATGAAAGTGCGGCATGAGGTGAGACCGTGAGTGGACGAGGGTGACATTCTTGTGCGGATATAGCTCCTTGGCGTCAAACGCGAGTTCTTTGTTCGTCAATTCTTTGTTCTTGCGAATGTGAGGGAAATACGCACGAAGCCCGTAGGCGCCACCTCCCACGACGACGATTTCCTGCGCTTCTCTGATCCTCTCCTGCAACGTTCGCTTGACCTCCATACCCGCCGCCTTCCACTCCAGATGCAACGGTGGTCTGCCCGTCCCCGTTGCTATTACCAAATACTCGTACTCGATGACTTGACCATCTGTCAGCACCACACAATTGGGCAGGATATTCTCCACTACCCCATGCACCACTGATACTGCATCCCTCGGCGCCTGGTGGAATGCATTTGTGTACGGCACAAATGCCTTTTGCTCGAACCCTGGCACGACGCTCACCCGGGGGAACGCAAATACATGTTGAAAGTGCGAGCTTTTCTCTATAAGCACGATGTGGTGGGTTTTGTAAACGAGCGGCGCGAGGCGATCGACGACGTAGGTTCCTGGTCCCGTTGCTTCAGTATTGCGAGAAGTAGCGGCCCTGTAAGTATGTTACCGGTGTAGCTCCCGCCTACGACGACGACAGTCTTGAGCTTGGTCATTGTCGGGAGCAGGAGGGGAACTGTGGAGTCGAGGGGCAGACCGCCCGTTCCCGACAACGGCCTCTTACACCTTGGCTAATCGATCAGTCCAATTTCCTGAGTGAAGCCTGCGCCAGTACTGCTCGTTTTAGGGCAAAGAGGAAACCGAGAATATGGTCGTTTGGTGCGGAACGGCGCGAGGGCGCATCAGACGTCTGAGACCAGGTTACTACCCTCCCACCAGCTTCCCGGCGGTCTTCGTCCCATTGGGGCACTTCGACTCCCCCGCATTTGGAGCGCAATACGGTAACAGCCCGGGCTGTACGTGGACAGACAGCCATCCCGGACGGACGGCGCTCATCCCGCTGCGCGATTGAAAAAAAAAAACGCGACCTCATCGTCCCGCGGCGCCAATTTAACGCTGTTTTGGTATGGATATCGGGCCTGTGTGTCGACGGTGTCGCATAAGCGGCAAGTGAGACACGCAACTCCCTCCGCGCCAGGCGCCGACTGGACGATGCCACTGCTAGCTGGGTAATCCGTTTCTCCAAATTGTGGGTCCCACTCAAGCCCCACTGTTTCAGGTGTAAAACTTGGCTATCGTGCACCCGATTATCCGTCTACGCGTTGCCGTCCTCAAATTAACATTCCGAACGGGGGCCGTCGGCAGCGTTTGTGCATTTTCAATGACATAAACGGCGTACTTATCATCGATGCCCGTGCTGCTGGCTTTGTTCCTCACCCGCCATGTCCTCCCTCCACAATATCGACGAAAATACTACTGAACCCTCTCCCAATCCTTCACGATCTCCCGCCGTCCAACACCGCGTCTTTGACGAATCCACCCTCCACAACATTGACGAAAACACCACCGAACCTTCACCCAACCCGTCTCGCTCTCCCGCCGTCCCGCAGCGTGTCTTTGACGAATCTAAGCTGCCCAAACGGCGACGTTCTTCCAGCGCGTCTCGCGTCGATGTCGACTTTTTCGATCCGACTGGCGTACAAGGGCTCCAGCGGACTGTAACAGCTCTCTCGGAGCGCAGTCTACGTCGCCCGCGCTCACACTCGGTGATCGAATCCGAAGGGACCCTCACGCCCGGAGACGGCCCATTCGACCTCGAGAAAACGCTCAAGTTCGTGATAAAACAGTGCGTTCTCTCCTCGATTTTGAACCAGCCTCTGACTGCTCGCCAGGCTCGAGGATGCGAACATCGAAACCCGCGAGCTTGGAGTCGTCTTTCAGGATCTGCGCGTTGTCGGGCTAGGCGCGACCGCCTCGTACCAACCTACGCTCGGCTCGACGCTCAACCCGCTCTCTATTGTTGAAAGCATCAAGACGATGCGGCATCCGCCCCTGCGCAATATCCTCGACGGGTTTACTGGCCTCGTGCGTCCAGGCGAAATGCTTCGTACGTCGCTCGCTCCTTTTGTTGTTTTGCCCACGTAACCCGCACATTCAGTTGTCCTTGGGCGTCCGGGTTCTGGCTGCTCGACTCTTCTCAAGACCCTCGCCAACCAGACAACGGAATACCACTCGGTCTCGGGCTCCGTGCATTACGACGCGCTAACGCCCAAAGAGATCCACGACCGCTTCCGTGGTGACGTCCAGTACTCTCCCGAGGACGATGTCCACTTCCCGACCTTGACCGTCGAGCAGACCATAGAGTTTGCGGCACGTCTCCGTGCTCCGCAGGCGCGCGCTCGCATTCAGGGAAGGGAGGAATATATCGACACAATGGTCGAAATCCTTTGCACGATCTTCGGCCTGCGGCATGTGCGCAAGACGTTGGTCGGTGATAATGCCATTCGGGGCGTTTCGGGCGGCGAAAAGAAACGTGTCAGCATCGCGGAGGCGCTCGCGATGAGGATGCGAATTGGTGCTTGGGACAAGTGCGTGATCCGTCGGTCTGCCGCTTTTGATATTGACCTTTGTCCTCAGCTCTACCCGCGGTCTTGATGCTTCAACGGCACTGGAATTTGGACGCGCGTTGCGTATCGGCACTGACATCACTCGCCAGTCAACCATCGTCTCCATTTATCAAGCCTCGGAGACGCTCTACTCTCTTTTCGACAAGGTCTGCGTCATCAGCGAGGGCCGCATGGTCTACTTTGGCCCTGCCAACCAGGCGCGCGACTATTTCCTCTCCCTCGGATACGTCCCGCAAGCGGAACGACAAACGACTCCGGATTTCATTGTTTCGGTAACAGATCCGGTCGGGCGCATTGTCAATCCAGATCTGACGCCCGAGGACGACGCGCGCCGTCCGCGTTCGTCGGCGGAGCTGGCTAAGGCGTTCCTCAAGTCGGATTTGATGGCCAAGAACCTACAAGACATTGCCGAGTATCGCAAGGAGTTCGCGCCGGGCCAACCGGATCGTGTGCAGAGCTACAAGCGTAGCGCCGGTGCGGAACATGCAAAGGGAACGCGCAAAGCCTCGTATGTCGTTCGTCTCGGCTACTTTCGCGGTTTTGACTTTGCATAGACCATATACGGTGTCCATTTTCATGCAAGCGCGTGCGCTCATGTTGCGTCGTGTTCAAATCATCTTGGGCTCCCCGGCTTCTACGATCACTAACCTCGCGTATGTCTGCCTTGCGGCTCCTTGGCCACTACTGATGCAATTTTTCTCTAGTACTTTTGTAATCCAAGGACTAATCAGTGCGTATTTCGATGTAGTTGAATTTGTGAGCCTCAAACTTCGTTCTAGTGGGCTCTGTGTTTGTCAACTCACCCGAAGCGACGTCTGCGTACTTTTCTCGTGGTGGTGTTATATTCTTGTCGGTCGCGGAAGCTTTTTTTCTTTCCCAATCTGATGCTACTCATAGCGCTCTTTTGTTCTCTGCGCTGTCGAGTATGGCTGAAATCGGCGCTTTGTTCGCGCAACGCCCGATCGTCCTCCGGCAAAGCAAAGCAGCGCTCTATCACCCGTTCGTCGAGGCCGTCGCGTTGACTCTCGTCGATGTTCCCATAAGCTTCCTTACAAACACCGTACGTCTTGTCTGCCCGCGTCGCGGAGATCGTCAAACCGGCACTCTAGGTCTTTGCTATTCTCCTCTACTTCATGGTCGGCCTACAAAGAACCCCGGAACAATTCTTGTACGTTGGCAGTCGGGTACTGGATATTATTGACGGATTGTTCCCCAGCGTATTCCTCCTGTTTTTGTTCAGCATGACCTTGACTATGAAGGCGTTCTTCCGGGCAATTACGGCGGCCTTCAACTCTCCTGCGGCAGCGCAGTCTTTCGTTGGAACTGTACTGCTCATCCTTGTTCTCTACACCGGCTACGTGGTTCCTAAAACCGTATGCCAATTTTCGCCTCCGTTGGTCTTCTTCACTGACGTCGCTATAGTCCATGTAGCTCTTCGATTCTGCCTCTTGATTGGCCCGCTTACGTTTTTAGGGTTGGCGGCTTGCGCTGGCTCAGCTACATCAATCCGCTCCGATACGGATTCGAGGCGGTGATGGCCAACGAGTTCCACACCCTCAATGGGACCTGCTCGTCTCTGGTACCGCAAGGACCCGGCTACGAGAACATCACGCTCGATAACCAGGTCTGCGCGACTCTCGGCTCTGTTCCTCGGCAGCCTTTCGTGGACGGGCGGAAGTTTATCGCGGTCTCCTACGATTACTCGTATGGAAACGTCTGGAGGGTTTGTGCCGTCTTATCCTTTCTCCCTCGAGTTCACGACTTTCTAGAACTTTGGCATTGTCATGGCGTTCGCCGCTTTCTTCACCAGCGCTCTGTTGTTCTTCTCCGAGTTCAACACGTCTTCGGCTGCCGATGCACCTGTTGTTCTCTTCAAACGGGGCACGAAGAAGGTTGCGGCACTCGTCAAGAGCGCGGCGAACAACAGCGGGGACGCGGAGAAGGCGACGCCGAGCAGCCAGGCGGCGACTGTCAACGCCGCAGAAGAGGGCGACAAGGAGGCTATCGCTGCGGCACCCACGATGACGGATATCTTCTCGTGGAAGAAGCTAGACTATGTCGTACCTGTCAAAGACGGCACTCGCAAGCTTTTGGACGATGTTTCCGGCTACGTCGTTCCGGGCAAGCTTACCGCACTCATGTTGGTGTTTTCAGTCTATATCAGCTAATCTCACTTAACGCGTTCTCAGGGGCGAATCCGGCGCCGGAAAGACAACGCTCTTGAACGTTCTGGCAGAGCGGACAACGACTGGTGTCGTCCATGGAGACATCTTCGTCAACGGGCATAAACCGCCGCCGGATTTCCGCTCCCAGACGGGATACGTGCAGCAGATGGATACGCATGTTCCAACTGACACGGTCCGCGAGGCGTTGTTGTTCTCTGCGACATTGCGGCAGCCGGCGGAGGTACCGATGGAGGAGAAGTTTGCCTAGTAAGTTTTCTGCTTTTTTTCTTGGATTAAGTGCTGAATACGTACGCAGTGTCGAAACGTGCTTGAAGATGTGCGGATTGGAGGAGGTCGCGGACGCGTCGGTCGGAAGTTTGGGCATTGAGCACCGTAAACGGACGACGATTGGTGTCGAGTTGGCCGCTAAACCTCGGCTGTTGCTGTTTTTGGATGAGGTACGTTTCGCGACGTTCTTTGCGACGAGACCCTAACTCGTTATCTGTAGCCCACATCCGGTCTCGACTCGCAAAGCGCTTGGGCCATCATGCTGTTCCTCCAGCAACTCGCTGCCAACGGCCAGGCCATCCTCTGCACTATCCATCAGGTACCTCAACTGGTTATCACGCGTTTGTGCTGACACTGCTCGATAGCCCTCGGCGGAACTCTTCCAAATTTTTGATCGCCTTCTTCTTTTGCGGAAAGGTGGTCAAGTCGTCTACTTTGGTGACCTCGGCGACAATTCGAGCACGCTCATTCAATACTTTGAACATAATGGATCGAGGAAGTGCCAGTCCGACGAGAACCCGTATGTCCTTTGGCCTTCGCCACCGCGCGAGGCTGATCTTATGCTCCAGGGCCGA
The DNA here is from genome assembly GCA_014461125.1 of Mycena kentingensis (nom. inval.). Lineage (NCBI taxonomy): Eukaryota > Fungi > Basidiomycota > Agaricomycetes > Agaricales > Mycenaceae > Mycena > Mycena kentingensis (nom. inval.). The sequence continues at coordinate 3,643,550 of JACAZG010000002.1, read as the reverse complement.
GTTTATGCTCGACGTTATCGGGGCAGGCGCGACCGCTAGCACTGCGCAAGATTGGGCGGCCGTTTGGAACAAGTCACCCGAGTCTACTCATGTTCGCGAGGAGATGGAGCGGATACATGAGGAAGGACGGGCTCGTGGCGCTGTTAAAGCGACATTCCATGCAGACTTCGCAACGCCTTGGACCCAGCAGGTTGTACGCTTGATCCGTCGGGACGCGTACTTCCGTTGGCGCGACGTAGGTGGTTTCTTCCAGATCTATCGTTTGCCTGACGCGTTGTTCAAGCCCAGCTACCTCTTGGCAAAAATCGTGCTCAATATCGCTTCGGGGCTGCTCATTGGCGTTCGTTCATTTCCTTATTTGCGCATTGTTAGCTAAATCGGGGGTCTAGTTTACATTCTACAAAGCCAAGACTTCGCAGCAGGGCACGCAAAACCAACTTTTCGCGATCTACATGTCGACTATCCTCGCCGCGCCGCTGTCCAACCAGCTCCAGATACCGTTCCTTAATATGCGGAAAATCTATGAGGTTCGGGAAGGGCCAACCAACTTCTACAGCTGGACGGCACTCGTCACGGCTGCCTTCGCTTCAGAGATTCCTTGGAATATCTTTGGGTCGTCGTTATACTTCCTCTGCTGGTACTGGACCGTCGGATTCGACAACGACCGCGCGGGATTTACTTACCTTGTTTGTTTCGCTCTCTTCTTTCCTTCGCCAATATGCTGAGATCTCTCTAGATGATCGCCGTCATCTTCCCGTTGTACTACACGTCTTTCGGCCAAGCTGTTGCTGCGATGGCGCCCAACGCGGAGATTGCTGCCGTTTTGTTCAGCTTCTTCTTCTCGTTCGCTTTGACCTTGTACGTTTCCTTGAGCATTGCGTCATGCATAGTAACTCAACGTTCCCTCAGCAACGGTGTCTTGCAGCCTTTCCGAGCCCTCGGATGGTGGAAGTGGATGTACCGCGTCTCGCCGTTCACCTACCTCATTGAGGGCGTTCTCGGACAGGGTACGTGTTTTGTCTGTTCTCGTTACTCTTCCGCTCATGTTGCTCTTCCCAGCACTCGGTAAACACGATATCGTGTGTAGCGCAGTCGAGCTCGTTACCATTCAGCCGCCCGCTGGGAAAACTTGCGCGACATTCATGGACCCATACATCTCCGCTGCCGGCGGGTACCTCGTCAACCGCGATGCTACCTCGGGCTGCCAGTTCTGCTCCACGCGGACGACGGACCAGCTCCTCGGCGCGAACTTCAATATCTATTACTCGCACCATTGGAGGAACGCGGGGCTGATGTTTGTGTATATTGGCTTCAATGTGCGTTTCCGTTTCTCCTGTTCGTGGTTGACTGACCTCGACTGGGTAGATTTTGGCGCTGTACGGCTTGACTTGGTTCTTCCGTATACGCAAGGGCAGCATTCTTTCGATTTTCAAGCGGGGCGGGTCCAATTGAGACAGGCATTGTAGATGGAATGGACGTTTATGTGGTAAATGTACGAACTTAGTCTAGATGCGATAGACCTCAAATTACAGCAGACTAATACTCTGCGTCCAATGGCGCGTGCTTGACGCGTTTATCAGCAAATACTTTCTTGCGTCTGACCACGATGATGCCCCTCATTTCTCTGCGAAACAATTTGGTTCCGCACGGGTAAAACCTGGAGCTTGACTAGGGGCTGTCTATCGTCTCTCTCTCCTGCTCTCCCAACATGCAAGCCCATCCCGAAAACTCTACGCTCAAAGTTGCTGCTGTGATATGTTTTTACATTGTTGCTGCGTTGGTGGTACGTCCTTGGATGCCCATAGACCCTATATAACGTTCTCCAGATGGTTCTGGTGAACAAGGCGGTTCTGAACCAGGTTCCGGGACTGCCGTTCACGTTTATCGTACGTTGCGCGCCTCTACCATTCTTCTCTGTAGCTCACAAACTTTTCGCAGTGCATACAATTCTCTATCGCAGTGTTTTTGCTCCGATTCCTCGCCGTTCTTTCCAACACTCCTGTACAAAGGATCTTGCCCTGCCGGTTTGAAGTGCCGTTGCTTGACCGGACGCACGCAAACAAGCTCTTGCCGTTGCTGGGCATTGGCTACGCCGGCCTCGTCTTCAACACCCTATGCCTCGCAACTGTCGACGCGACTTTCTTCCAGGTACGGGATGCGGCCCCTCTCCCCGTGTTCATCTCCTGAACCCCATGCTCTTAGATTGCGCGGGGGCTTTTGCTGCCCTTTACCATTATCGCGTCCTGCTTCATAACGCGGTCGCTGCCCAACGAGCGAATAGTCATCGCGGCACTCGTCGTGACCCTCGGCTTCTTCGTCGGCGCAGCAGAGTCGTATACTCCCTCGGAGTCGACCACGAGCAAGTTTGAGACCGTGCGGGCGCTCTGCTATGGCCTAATCTCCTCGGTCGTCCTCGCGATGCACGCGACTCTCAGCAAGGTCGCGACGTCCACCATCAAGCACTCGGTCTTCACCATCTCATACTGGGGCAACCTCTTCATGGCGATCATGTCCCTCCCGCTCATCCTGCTTAACGGCGAGGTGCAAGTGTTCCGCGACCGACTGGCCGACCCGACGCAGAACTGGACGACGTTCATCGTCGGCTGCGGCGTCACCGGCGTCGTCGGGTTCCTCCTCGGCCTCGCGAACGTCCTCTCGATCAAGATGACGAGCCCGACGTCGCACATGTTTGCGGCGGCGGCGAAGACGGTCATCCAGACGCTGCTCGCGGTCCTGTTCTTCGGGGACCGGGTAACCGTGTACCGCGTTGCGGGGCTCGCGCTTATCACTGCCGGGACGATTTTCTACACCTGGTCGCAGGCACGGGCACACGCGCGCAAGCAGAATGCGGCGTACCAGCCCGTGGCGACGCGCGACGACGATCTCGAAAAGCAGATGCTGTTTGCGGATGACGAGGACCAAAAGGATGTCACGGAGATGCGGCGGTAGATACGTTGAGATATTCGCTAATGGGCTTTCGGAGACTTGTACAACTAAAATTCCCGCTACCTTTAGGTAACGGGTCTTAGGGGGGGTATGATTTTTGTTGTTTTGCAGAGAGATGGACGTTTGTCTAATCTGCTTACCCCTCAATTGAGTCTGACACATCACTTATCTGTCATTCAGTCTCCCCAGTTGAAATCCTGTCGATTTCCGCAGGTTTTGTGGGCCCGCAAATCAAACAAAGAATATGTGATGTTCATGCTGCCCCAATGAACCCTGGCGTTGCCAGTACAGTATGTTTGTGATTTCCATGTTCCAGCAGCATTTCTCAAGAATCACTTGTACCGCTGCGAGATTCTCAGATTGTGCCCTGGTTAATCTCGACTCCACTCTACGCATAAATTCGGACACTTGGTGACAAATGTTCAAAATTTGAGTCTCACTTCTGGTGGTTGTCAGTTATTCTGTATCAAGTTATGGCTTGCAACCGAATTTAATAGAGCATTAGTTGCGGCTCAAAGCCCAGTCGTTATTGATATACATAATGAGAGCATAGTGGCTTGCGCTCTGGAAATAAAAATCATAAAAATTCAACCATCTCCGTGGCTGAGGGAGCTCCGCTCCATTTCAGTTAAACATTTTTAATGAAGTTCAGAGAGCGAGCCCGAGCCAATATGCTGTATTTTCAAGTTATATATGCTTGGTCTAAGCAGAATTTTGGGCCCCCAAACCGCAACTAATGTGCTCTAATCTTCTTGTGCATTTTTTTTTTTTTTTTTTTTTCAAATTCTCAGGAGCATCCAAAGTTTCTGCAAGAATTCCACATTGTTTGAACAGACTTGGGCATTATTCTTCTGAATATGTATGTGACATTTGCCACAAATATGGTATATGAGGAGAAAGGGAAAATTGGTAGCGGGCATTGCCGCTGGTCGGCCCTCCAGCTTTATCAATGCTCGCACGCATCTTGATCTTGACGCCCACAATCTCAATGTCGACCGCGAATAAAGAACGATTCAACGCGGAAGCGGCTGCATGGGATTCGAATCCCTCTGTGCAAAAGGCTTCGCAATGCGCTCTGGAGGCGCTACGAACTGCGATTCCGTCGCTCGCGGGACAAACAGGTACCGGTACCGGACCTGATATCCTCGAAATCGGCTGCGGCACGGGCGTCTTGTCCCTCAGACTGGCCGCAACCTGCTCCGTATCGTCCATCCTCGCCGTCGACGCCGCGGAAGGCATGATCGCCGCGCTCGAGCACAAACTCGCGACGTCCGACGCGCAGTACACCGCCCTTGTCCAGCCACTCTGTATCACACTCACGGACCCGGAGGACGCCCGGCTCCCTCCCTCATCATCCTCTGAATCTACGCGCAAGAAATACGATCTGGTTCTCTCACACCTCGTCCTGCACCACATTGCGGACCTCCGCGCGCTGCTCACGACGATGCTCGGGTGTCTCCGGCCCGGGGGCTCCATCGCGCTCACGGACTTTGAGGATTTTGGGCCTGCGGCGCGCAAGTTCCACCCCGAGAACAAGATGGCAGGCGTCGAGCGGCACGGGATACACGCCGAGTCGTTTGCGAAGCTCATCCGCGAGGTGGGCTTCGTGGACGTCGATGTGCGCGTTGCGTGGACGTTGGAGAAGGGCGTCGAGCGGTTTCCGGGGGAGTTTGAGAACGGGAAGCCGGCGGAAATGGAGACGATGGAATTTCCGTTCTTGCTGTGTCGGGGAACGAAACCGGCTCCCGAATGTTAGGTATCGAGACACGTTGTAGATTATAGTCTGCTCTAGAGTCCCCGATACCAGTCGCGCTGTAACCACATCCAGAGCAAGCCACTACCCGCGGTGACGAACGGGAACATCGCCTCCCGGAGCGCCACGGTCTTGAACACCAGGAACTCGGGCACGTACAGCGCCAACACGCCAGCGAAGGTCACCATCGCGAGGTCATACAACGCGCCGTTGGTAATGGCGTATGCGGCCGAGAGCCGTATGAGGCCGGTGTAGATGTTTTTGAGACCGTAGATGCGCGCTTGGAGCGCGGTGGGCGGAGGTCTCGCGGGGCCGCTGAACACGGTCATGGAGATTTCGGGGTTCTTGAGGAAGCAGACCGCACTTCAGGTTATTCATCGGGTTATTGAGGAGGAAGGAGGAGTAACGGCGGGCACATGGCACGTACGAATGGATAATACCCGAGAGACCGGCCTAATGCAACAGGTTTAGGTTGTTTTCGCGTTGAGTCCGGATGCTACCCACGTAGATGAGGAAGTAGGGAAGCATCCCGGGGGTCTGAGGGAGGAATGGAGCAGGTTTGAACGGATCGGTGGCACGCGTGAATATGTCTGGACTATTGTCGTCAGAGACTCCATAGACGGATTCTGCGGTAGCGGATTCGACTCCCCTCGCGGGGGATGACCAATCCCCCACGTTTCGCACATGCGGGTCAAACGGGTCTTGCGGGCTGGGTTCCTCGTCCAACGGCGGGGTAACAACGATCTCGGGAACGACAAACGGCGGCGGCGGGGCTTTCTTGGACGATGTTGGCAACCAAACGGGAGGCGGTAGACCGTTAGTCTTGCACCATCTCAGGTAGATAGCAAAAAGTACTCGCCTCGCGGGGGCTGCTGCGTACAGTGGAGCCCCCGGAGACGACACGCGTGTCGCCGTAGCAGAAACAACACCTTCCTCCTCCGTCGCGGGCGAGCGTACTTCCTCCATCTCCTCCTCGGGCAGTCGAGTGGTATCTTGAGCGTCTCCGTCGGGTCCTTGAACAGGTACGTCAGAGCGGGCTTCCTCAATTTCGGTGTCGGGATCTACTTCCCTCGCGGGGGCTGTCGCGGACGAGCAGACCCCCGGGGACGACGCGCGTGTCGCCGGATCGGACGACGGTTCCCCGAACTCGTCTCCATTCCCTCCGCCATCTCCGGCCAACTCGTCTTCCTCTTCCTCGTCCGCGAACACGCCAACGTCTCCAAAAAACTCATCATCCTCGTCGCCACTCTCCCATCCACACCCGAATACATCCGCCGTCGAAACATCCGAATCGGTTTCTGCATCGACTCCTGCAACAAAGGCTGCATCAACCGCATTAATGGCGTCAACGAAATCGACTTGCCCAACGGGGGAGGCCGCGTACGACTCACTCCCCCCTTCGGGCTCACGCCCGGCAGCTTCAGCCGCCAATTCCGACTCCGATTCCGATCCCGCCTCCAACGCGTCCTCGACAGCAACATCTGCAGCGGCTGCATCAACAGGTTCGTCGCCGTCAACGAAATGTACTTGCCCAACGGGGGAGGCCGCGTACGACTCACTCCCCCCATCGGGCTCACGCCCGGCAGCATCAGCCGCCATTTTGAACAACCGAAACACATCCCGCCCGTGTTCGTTGCGAATCTCGACATCCCCGACGACAACGACGTCCCGCTTGAAATCGTGCTTGACGCCGAGCAGCTCGAGCAACGGTTTGCCGAGTAGCATGTCCCAACCGCCTTTACTCGGGAAGACTTCCAACTCGCAGGTCTCGCGCGAGCCGGCCAACTCGACGACACCCTCCCAATGCGCCTCGGAATTGACGATCGTCCCATTCGCCATACGCAGACGCCTCGTCGGCTGCGATATTCCTCCAAGACGATGACGGATCTTGCTGAACACGACCGAGTCAATCGCTCCAACCAACGCGCCTCCGTCAAACAACGCTTTAACGCGGCAACGCTCGCCTCCTTCTCCAAGCAACACCACCCAAGCAACGAATGGTTTGCAGCTCTGGCCTTGCGATCCCACCGAGTACATGTCAAGAATGTCTTGCTCAAGAAATACAGACTGTACTCGAGGGACGGCGCCCCGGACCGACGTTTGGCCTACTCCGCCGGTCCCGCTTGAAAACCCTGCTCGGCTGCATCGAACGCCTCAAAAAAGTTCATCGCGTTGACGGCGGCGGCTGGCGCTGGAAACCCGCCGAGTTCCAAGATACAACGCCGATTCTTCGCCAGAATCCCGCGGAATATCGACTCCTTGAACGGCAGTTTAGCGGATCCGGGTGGGCACTCGCGGACGTGGCCAAGTTTACCGCAGTTGAAGCACTCTCCCGAGAGCGGCGCGGCCGTGTTCGGCGAAAACGGGTGACCGTGGTCCTCGACACGTCCGTTCGGGAACGAGGTATTCCAAAACGCGACGGCCGCACGATGAGCCTCCTCAGACACGTTCTGACGAGACGCGTACTGCACCATGAGGTCGCGGAGACGCTCGACGTTGACAGCGCGCGCGGGAGCAGCAGCACCATCTCCGACGGCAGCGCGGGCTGTGTTGGCGGCGGCAGGACGCGGCGCGGCGGGAGCGGCAGCGGGGGCAGGCGCAACGACGGGGGCAATGTACGCGGGGCGGCCGACTTGCAAACCCTGCAACTGACGCGCGAGCGCGTCTATACGCGACTCCTGGGCGCGGCGGAGGTCATCGGCGGCGCGCTTCTCCTTCTGCTGGTCCTCCCAGACCGACACAGCGGCGCGAATCTTCTTGATGTCGACCTTGCGAATGTCATCCGACACCCCATCCCAGTCCTTGACCGGCGACGAGATCTCCAGACGCAGAACCGTCGGCAGGTGCTTGATGAACGAGAATGTACCCGCAGTCCCCGAGCTGGCGCCGGCGTCCTTCGCCTTCTGCTTAACCCGATCCGCGAAATCTTCGTGAACGTACAACGTGCGCCCGAAGACGTTGCATGTAATCGCGACCAGCTCCTCCATCGTGATCCGCATCTCGCCAAGCTCCGCTTCGTGCTCCGCGGCAGTCTTGACTGCGGCTGCAGAGGACCCCTGATAATGCTCCCAGATGTCGGATCCCCGGCGGGGGCTTAAATGTCCGGACAACCAGGTCTCCAGAGGGCCTTATTTGTCCGGACAAGGTGGATACATGTCCAAAAAAGGCAATTTTTTCCGGCGCCTGCGGCGCGCCTATGACATGTTGTTTACGTGTATTTAAGGCATAAATATATGTTTTGGGCATAGATTTCTGAACAAACAATGTAGCACAGATGTAGGACTTACTAGAAATACGCGTCAAAGGACGTGGGTGGTGGGTGACCGGGCCATCACAAATATGTATGGTCACGCTTCGATGGCCAATCAAAAAGAAATTAAAGGAAAAAGTTGCGAGGAAAAAGATTCGAACCCAGGAACCGGGTTACAGATGGGAGATACACCGTCGCGAGGCATCGAACCACTACACCAGGTACCATGAAGGTGGAAGGGAGCGGGCATTGGGCTCTCGGACGGCCTTACTTGTCCGGACATGGGTGGAGGGTCTCACAGGTCCTCGACCTTATTTGTCCGGACAGGTGCCATAGAGATTGCCAAAATCGGGCCCAAAAATGTCCGGACGGGTGCGCGACATGTGACAGTATTCTCAGGGGTCCTGGCTGCAGTCGTCGGGAAACGCGCCATGAACGCGTTCTCGAACGCCGTGTAGTCCGTGCGCTCGGCCGCGGCAGCTGCGAGTCCCTCGTACCACTTTTCCGCCGGCGATTCTTCTCCGAAGTACGCGGCGGCAGCGGCAGGCCAGGTTTTTTTGTCGGCGTTGTTAAGGCCGAAGACGCGATTGAAGACTTTTATGAACTGCTTCGGGGACACGGTGTCCTTTTCGTTGCCGAAGAATTCCGGGATGCGTTCCGCGGCCATCGTGCGCGCTGGTCGAACGTGTGTGGGAGCGTGGGAATGTGGCTGTGGTTGATTCGCTGGCAGTATCGTCGCGGCGGGCAGCAACGACGAGGACGTGGATGTGGTGACGGGGCGCGGCGTGGGCGGGGTCAACAGCGACTCGATACGGGATTGGACAGACGGGCGTGGTGAGCTCGGCGTGTGGCGCGACGGGGTAGACGGGGAGTCGGGCAACGACGACAACGGGGACGTGGGAGACGGGGGCAACGGCACGGCAACTGGCTCTGCTACGCGGTTCCTGACAACGGTGCCTCGGATGGGCAGCACACGCGGTAACAGTGTCGGCGGTATTTTTTCCGATTGGCAGATCTGGGAGATCCGGGTGTTTTTGGCTCGCGTGGCTAGAGTGCGGGGGGGGTGGATCCCACTCTCGTCACCAAGATGGAGTGGTGGGGGAGGAGCTAGCGGAGAGGACGGGGCTAACGACTCCGAGTCCGATGGGGGCGCTAGCCAGAAGAGATGATGTGACTACCTAGCACACACTGTGACTATCTACTGCGCTATCTACACGACCCGCTCCAGGAGGAAGCGCGCAACCATTTTGCATTTGTATAGACGAGGAATTGCTCGGATCAGTGGCGCATGAGAAAATAAAAAACGGACAAAGGCAACATGCATGGATCTACTTCCTCAACCGGATACGCAAGCCATGCTGCTTCTCGGTTCGCTCAACCACCTCCGCGAACCACTTCACCCGCTCATGCTGCAAATCCACATCCAGCCCGTGAACGTCGAACACTTTCCAACAGCTTTTTGCATAATTGTAGTCGGGCTGCGTAGCCGAGGAATTATGTATCCGCCCGTTGACGACGTCGGAGATCGCGCGTAGAGTGGTTGTGCGCAAGCCGCGTACCATCGCGTCCCGCATCTCGCTCGGAAACTCCAGCTCTCGCCAATGGTGCTCGGTGATGCGCGGATCGACGCGATAGATGAGAGTTGTGAGCAGCGGAAGCAGCTTGGGCGGGTTAACCTGCTGAATCGCGGTGAGATCAGTGGTATGGTTGCCCTTGTCGACGTTGGGCATGGAATGCAGGACGTGAAGAGGAAATTTGTTGAGGCAGATCACTTCGTTGATCTCAAGAAAATAGTCCGAGACGTCTAGAATCCGGACGCGGGGAAGTGCCTGCAGGGTTTCACGCAGGTGCTGTTCGTTTACGTCGAGGCTGTAGTCGATTCCATGCAATACCAGAGACGAAATGCTCGAGTAGCTCTCCTTGAGTGCGTTGATGACTCGTGGTGACTGACACAGAACCCAAAAATTGCCGTCAAAGTTGCAGAGCTCGAGCTCGAGCAAACAGACGGCTTTGAGGTTCAGAAGAAACAACGTCGCGGTGTCACTGTTTCCGTCAACTGTAAGTGTCTTGAGCGTCGTATTCGGTCTCTGGTCCGATGAATTTATCGTGAAAAGACCGGGAAGGAGGTGGGCGTGCTGCACGCAGCAGCCTTCCGACGAGAGAGTGTCGAGGAGGGCGCTGTTGTCGGAAGTCTCTAGGCTCACGAGGACGCGTAGCGGGAAAGAGGCGCTTTCCATGCGCTCCAGCCGAAGGTGGCGGAGCGGTGCGCGTTGAACGGCTTCCCAGAAGGGTGAGTCGTTGGAAACGACGGCAGGTACTCCCGTTGTCTTGGTGATCTCAAGGCGTTGTAGTCGAGGAAGATGCCTGGGGAGATGCAACCATTGGGCCGCGGTAGGTCCGCTCTGGAGGGTGTAGACGTCGAGCAAGTGGAGCGACACGAATCGGCCCGATGCGGAGAAGAGCAGCTCCAGCGCTGGGGCGTAGTCTTCCAGATTCATCGCGTCGGAATAACTCGCGAGCGGTGCGCTGAGGGCTACCTGCAAGCCGCATTGCTTCGACCGCTCGAGTTGGCGCGCAACGACCGCGTATGCGTCCCCCGCAGTCAACGGCGGTCCCATATGAAAGGCGACGACGGCCCACATCGCTGGTGTGGCTACGACGAGATCGTGCCAGGTGCGAGAGACCAGCATGAGCGGAAGGTGTGCCACCATAAGCTGTTCTGTGCCCTTCCTGATCGTCTCCAAATCGTTCTGCAACGGGTCCCAGTAGCTCGCGGCGTAGCTCTCGAATATCGCCATCCATATCTCTGCGGGGATTTCGACTGTGGCGGGGCCGGGGATCTGAACAGACAAGTTGAACCCAGATTCTAGCGCGCTGGATGGGGTTTAACACTGTTATCATTGGATTGAGTCGACGTACGCTAGGGAGCCAAGGTCCGATTGCGAGTCGGGTGTTTCCATTTGCGAGTTCGGGCTCATGGTGGTCGGTGAGCACAAGTTGAACCTTGATGGCTGATCGCGAGAACAGACTCGTCAACGCGGTCATGTACAAGTTGCATAAGGTAATTTACATCCAGCACAGAGGACAAAGACAGTAAGTACAGCTACGATAAATATCGAGCAGCCAAGCGCGTCCTAAAACCAGAAACCAAACAAAGATCGTGATGTTGCGACGTTTAAGTTCAAAATGTCGGGAATAGAGCTGTTTAGAAGCTATGAGATTTGGAATTTCTGAGAGAAACATGAATGGGTACTGAATTGCTTTGGAGCCATTCCATGTTTTTTGAAACCATATTTCAGAGCTTCTAAACAGCTCTAATGTTCAAAAAATTCTCTGTACGCTGATTGAGTGCCGGAGACTGGATACGGCAAAAACGAACCTTTTCCAAAGAAGAAACGTGCCCCGCGCGCGTCAGAGTTCTTGTTGCATTGATACCGCAACGTCGACGCCAGCGCTTGCGGTCCGCAATAAAACTGCGATAGCGATATGTAGTGAAATTAGCCCCGTAGCGCGACAGTGGCACGACGTGAAGCTGGCAGAAGCACGCACCACTCCGATATCCGACTCAGGATGCCTCTCCCCGATGCCCTTAAACAGCTTCGCCCAATCCGGCCGCCCGTAATGCGTCGGCGCGCGCAACGCCGTTATCGCGTCCGTGGTGGCGCCGACGTCCTGCACGACGATGTTGTTGATGTCCTCGACAGCGATGCCGCCGGTGAGGTAGATGCTGATCTCGATGCGGTTCTGCGAGTCCTGCTCCTCGAGCGCGCGCAGTAGCGAGTGGAACCACTCCGCGGTGCCAAAGTCCCTGATCACCCAGGTGAAGTAGACCTTGGAGAGGCGCGTGCGTTTGCCCTCGCCAAAGTTGTTCATGCGGTACCAGATTGATTTGAGGATGCTAATAGGATATTAACACCGAAAACGCTGTGGTAATAAATAGACTTACGAGGCGAAGGGAGTTACACCAATCCCCGCACCGACGAGGAATACCGTTTCGTAGTTTAAGAAATCCTCAGATGAGGTTCCGAACGGCCCGTCGACCATAATCCGCGGTAGGACGCGGTTGATGCGCGGGTCCGCGGTCGAGTTCATCACCTGCGCCTCCTCCTTACCGTCCGTTGCCTTCAAGTGCTTTTCCGACTTGCCCTCAAAATCACAACCAACTGACCGCGCGAGCGCGCGCGTAAAGTCGCCTGTGACGCGGATGTGCACCGAGATGTAGTCCTCCTCGGGCGCACTGGTAAGCGTGAACGGGTGCCACTGGAAGTAGGATATTTCGGGGCAGTTGATGAAGATGTATTGCCCCGCGCGGGTGGTGGTTTTCTCCTGCGATACATCAGATGTTTTGTTGAGTAGTTGGTTTTCGAGAGACCCCACCTTTTTTATTTGAAGTTCCATGACCTCCGCTGGGTGTTGGATTACCTTGGAGATGTAGGTGATGTGGCGCGAGCGGACTTCGCGGAGGATGCGCTCCGAGATCCAGATGACGCCGCCGACGATCCAATAGCGCTATTAGAGTATTAGCTACTTGTAACGCGGATGTGAGGGTACATACCCAGAACACGCCGACAGTGTTGTACGAGCAGTAAGGCGGACGGTCGGGCTTGATCATGCAGAACATGCCATGGAGTTGCCACAGAACAAAGAACGGGATGAACAGGTGATGGGAGTACCAGAACGTTTCAAAGCCGCCATTCTTGCGCGTCCTGCGCTTCTCCGCAGCGAAGAAAACCATAATTATCAGGAGAATGAGCATAATCCACCCCGTAATCAACGGTCCGATCATAAAGTTGGCGAGGATGAAGAATTTGACGCGCGCCGCGGTCGTTGAGGCGCTCGTGTCGGTCATGGTGAGGCGGTAGAGATTAACGACGTGTGCGAGAGTGTGCACGAGGGAGCCGACGACGATGGCCCAGCCGGTGGCTTTGTGGAAAGTGACGTTTTTCTCGAACGGGATCACGTCGCCGAGGGGGCTGCGCCGGAGGATGGTGACAAAGTTGCGGCAGATGGGGAGGAGGATGAAGATGACATCCAAATGGAGGACGAGGGCCGCTGAGCGCGCGATAGCTAAATTATTGAATTAGACGGAAACAGCGCCCGTCACGGTCGACGACGCACCGAAAGTCACGCCAAAGGTCTTGCGAGCGTCGGTGAGGTTGTCTTTGTACCAATAGTGCACGAATCCGAAAGCGAGGACGATCAGGTGGAGGAAGACAAAGACCGTGAAGAAGATCCTTTGTCGTCCTTCGTTTATCATCCATAAAGTAAGCCGCTCGCCCAAATTCTTCGGCCGATTGGGATCGTGGCGTCCGCGCGGGACGGGTTTCGGCGCGTTCGCTTGCTGCTGGCGTTGCTCCGCGCGGCTGCGGGCAGCAGACGAAAAGCTCGGGCCATTCGTAACGGGGAGTCCGCTATCTGCGCGGTGTTCCTGCAGCGCCGACGCGCCGTCCGAAAAGTCGAGATTAGAAGAGCGTTTCGGGGTAGAGGGCATCGTCTATAGTAAAGAGTGGACTGGGAAGGGAAAAATAATGGTCCTGCTTGCTGGCAAGAGAACGAAGCAAAGAACGAAAGAAGTGGGAGAAGGAAAGGATGGATAGAGGATGCTTCGTCCGTAGCAGGTGTAAGTAATCTGGACAGGCGGACAGAACCACGCCGAGTTGGAACCTGTGTCATTGAACAAACGAGATGCCAAGGCCGGGTTCGTCGACAATCTAGGGTTGTACCTTTTGGGTGAGAGATCGTATGGGCTGGTGTTCCGCCTGCACAAGTTGGGAGACGTGAATCCGTTTAAAAACGTAGTATTTGAGCGCAAAACGGTACCACCCAGGCCAATGCCAGGTTTGGATGGACATGACGCGTTTGGGCTCACTCGTCCTCAAGGAATGGAGTGACAGCAGGACAGCTTTGGTGCGGGGATACACCCAACAGTGAGCGACCGCTGAACAGGCATACGCGTTGAACGTTGAGAGTTTGAGCGGCTTCCAGACGATTCAGGATGCACGAAAACATAGCCGGAAGGTAACTTGGCGCTGGGGGTTTCTTAGCATTACCTGTGTGTGCACTATAATGGAATGTACGCGTTTATAGACCCGCATTTTGAGCCTGCCTAGAATACAGTGAGAGCGGGAACAGAGCGACGAAAGCGTGACGAGCCAACTCTCCTTACCCCTCGTCCCCCCTCGTCCCTCTACGCGCCAGGTCGGAGTCGGCGACCGCGACGAGACCGCTGCGATGCACTCAAAGCATAGCAGAAACCCCAGCGTCGCTGTCAGGCTTCGCAAACTCCCGACACCCGTAGCACTCTTCATCGGCGTGCTTCTCGGTCTCCTCTTCTCTCGCGTCCTTCCATGGCCGTCGTCGAGTACGACTTGGAGAGGGCATAACGTCGTCGCCAAGTCGCGCCAGCAAAGCCGACAGCCGATCCAGCTTCCGACTCTCGAGCAGCGCCAACGGATATTCCGCTTGCTCTCGACCCTCTCTCCGCATTACACCAAGGAATGCACCAAGAGCACGCAGCCGCTATACGAAAAGCAGGCGAGGGAGCGATACGCGCCTCTTATTGGGCACAAGTCGCCTTCGGGGAGTTCGTGGTTGGGCGGTCTGGGGCTTGGAGGGAGCGTCGAGCCAGACTACCAAGACTACAGTCGGGGACGGGACGGTGTCTCGGAACACAAATACTTCTTCGCCATTAACCTCTACAACTCTTTCGACGTTATCCCCGACCTCTTCGCCACCCTCTTCCGCGTCGGCAGCATCCTCGGCTACCACAACGTCTACGTGTCTATTTACGAAAACGGCTCCACCGACCAGACCAAGGCGCTACTCCGCATATTCGATGCCCTCACCAGGAGCGTCGGTATGCGTATAACGATCCGGACATCGACGCGTACCCGCGGCGCATTCAATCACCGTATCGAGTACCTCGCAGAGGTCCGCAACGCGGCCTTCGTACCCCTTCACGAGCTCCGCGACGCCGAGAACGAGTTTTTCGACACTATCGTGTTCATGAACGACATCCTGCCCTGCGTGGACGACCTCCTCGAGCTCATATGGCAGTCGCGCAAGAATAACGCGGGGATAACCTGTGCAGCGGACTACATGTACCACGAGGAAATTGGTTCCCCCGTCTTCTACGATAACTGGGTTGCGCGGGACATTAACGGGACCGCTCTCGAAAATGCGCCGTTCGAGGCGATCTTCCACCACCCCACGTCTAGTGACCGGTTCCAGAAACATCTACCCATCCAGGTACAGAGCTGCTGGAACGGTATCGCCGTCCTCGACCCGGAGCCATTCTACCTGCCGCCCCATGTTCGCTTCCGGATGGCGCGTATCACGGAAAACGAGTGCAGCGCCAGCGAGTGTTCGCTCATCTGCAACGACTACTGGCAGGCGGGATATGGGCGCATAATGATGGTGCCTAGAGTCAAACTCGCGTACGACCACGTATGTCGCCCGCAGTTTCGAGTTGTGACACACTTGCTCATCCTGTTGTAGCGCGTTTTCGATATCATCCACCCGCAACGGCGGAACCTCACGGCTATTCGTGGATACGTTCGCATGGGCGGGCTTCCGGACGACCCACGCACCGACCCGCAAGACCGCTCGTGGTTTGGGCCGCACGATCGACTGTTTACGGAGGAGGAGACGGAGCCGTTAGAGTTTGAATCTGGTCCTTCTCATGGTGCGTGTTCCTTCGTTTAGTTCTCCCTTTTCTTATTCTCGGCCAGTATGGTGCTGGGGCTGGGACGGCGCCGGCGATCTTGAAGGCCCCGACGTCGACCCGATCTGGGAGCGGATGCCCAACAGGTCGACTACGGCAGACGCTGTCGTCGTAAAACACGTCCGGAGTCTACCATCTTGAGGCTTCCTTAGTTCTTGGTCACTCTATTCATGCATCTTGGAGGGCAGCACGCCCCGTCTATACCTACCTACACGCACGCATTATTTGTATTTATCACACTCATACCGCATTTTCTTGAGACGGGACGACGCTAGAAATGTATCGTTTAATGTATTCCCTGCTGCATGCTCTACATATGACTGTTGTTGAAGTGGTCGAAGCGGTACCACATTTCGGGTGCCCCAAGGTCAAAGTTGGGCATGAAACGGGCAATGTCGACGCCACCGCTGTCGGACGGGGCGCGATGGGCGTCGTACGGCACGTCAAGATAGGGGTCTGGGTGGTGGACATGCAGTGGTAGTTCAACGTCTTGTGGCGGCGCATAGTAACCATGCGTGGGCTGGGTCCAGTCCAGATGTGATAACCCGAACGGTTCCGGCGGGTCTTCCGGCGGCACAACGTCTCGCGAATGCGGATGATGCGGATGAGCACCAAGCTGCCCGTAGGTATGCCCGTCCACCTCCGAACCCGACCCCGACCCCGAAGGACGCGCCGTCCCCGACCCCGACCCCAACACCGGCGCCGTAGCGAACAACGTCTCCAACCTCACCCCCTTATGTGCCACCCGCTTCATAATGATCGGGCCCGCCTTCTCCTGCAGGATCGCCTGCAAGGTGTCCCCCGTGCGCGTCGCCGCCGCCCACGTCCGCCCCATATCGTGTAGGTGCCGGATACACTGCTCTGCCTGGTTAATCGCGCTCTGCAGCCCCGCGTGCGCGATCCGCGCCGAGGACGTCGCCTGCAGCGCGAGCAGCACGAATATCGTGCCGGCGCCGAAGATGACTTGTAGCATGGTGACGTTGGAGTAGCGTATCGTGTAGAGTGTGGACCAGGTTTCGGTTAATTCGAGGATGTTTTCGGCAGCGCGTTTGCAGAGCTGTATGTATGTATGTAGCAACGCGTCTAGGTCTAGAAAACGATGAAGGAGAAGCAACGAACCTTGACATGGTCAATCTCGCGATCCGAATTGTTGATATGTTGCGCTCGTCGGCTGAAGAACGGTCGATGCAGCACAATAAAGCTCCACCAGTACTCGCAATGTAGCATTAGTCGATGCGGCGTCGACTTGTTGCGGTTCGCGAGCGTGATATCGAGTTCAGGGGGGAGCTGGCTCTTCCAGCTATTGAGCTCCAAGCTACAATAAACCGGTCAGCGACTGTATCCGACACTAAAAGAAAGTAGCGACTCTAGCTTGGTGACCAGCTGGTCGACCTTGACCGCGTCTTGATTCGTTTCCAGCCCATTACTGCAAAGAAAACCCCTTTAGTAACTGCAGGAAACAGGAAACAGACAACATGCACGACGTCGATGATCTTGCGGTCGATAGCAAACAGCGCGGATGCTTCGCGGAAAGTGAGGGTAAGCAGGTTTGGTTGGGGTGGTATGCCGGCCGGGGCATGGAACCACGAAACCTTGTCGGCTTCGGCATCGACGAATGGTAGCGTTATTGGTCGACGTCCGTCGGAAGGTGGTCCGCAGGTATCTCTTCCAAGGAAGAGCGCCCAGCAGGCATCCAGACTGCAAGGGATGAGCCGACGCAACTGAGAGCTTGAACACGCACCAGAAGAGGGTCCAGTGTGTCCAATTCCGGCCCAACATCTCGTCGCGCGAGATGAGCCCCGAACTGACCCACTCAGTCGTATCGTAGCCCAGTCCAACTGGGCGGCGTTGAGCCGCGTCAAGGAGAAAATCGCGAACGTACGCGACATGCACATCCTAGTGCTCATACCGGCATACAGGTCCCCCATAATCCGGTCCCCGTCGTTCGTATAGTACGTCCCGAGAAACGCCAACGCGTGCACCAAGCTGATTTCGGGCTTCTTGCACTCCCGGTCCAAACACTGCCGCGCGGTGTCCGCAAACCGCTGACGCGTCTTGCGGTCCTGGATGGCCGGGTCGTCGGAGAAAATGGCGCATATGGCCAGCATGGCGTTGTGTAGCATGGACGAGTACCATGTCGTGCGTGGGGGTGTTTGGGAACGCGGGACGCTGAGGGCGCGATACATGTCGCGGAAGAAGAGCGTCGGTGCGAGGCGGAAGCACCAGCCTGTCCAGAACTTGAAGGAGAGGTCGATGATCTTGTCGTGCTCCCTGCGGGTTAGAGGGACATCCGGGGGAAGGTGGCGGGCCCAGTCGATCCCGGGATGCGCGTCCTTTTCGTTCACACCGTCGGTGAGGAGGATGTACGAGTACGACGCGTCGGACAGGTCGATTGGAGACGTCGGGGACGGCGCTACGCGATCTTCGGTCGCCACTGTGTACCGAAACGGGGCAGTCATCCCGTTGAGGAGCAATTTGCCTCCAAACTTGCCGTCGATCTGGTCACAAAGGGTTATTAGTCCTTCACACTGGTATACCCGCGTACCTTGAGCCTCTGCAACGGCACCGTAAGCTCCTGCGTTATTGACTCATCCGAGTCGTTCCAGTCTGTATCCGACTCGTCTGTTTGCGGCGTCGACTGCTTCGCCACCGCCTCCCGAGGCTTCAATTGCAGCAGGTGCGAGCTCACATCCTGGCAGACACAGCGCGAAAGAAGCTCCTCGAGACCGTCGGCATATGCCTGAAGGGAGTCGGCGCGTTTCTGGAGGGCCTCAAAGTGCGCCTCAGTGCGTGGTTTGCGGGCGGAGCTGTCGCGACCCCATGTGCACTCCTGGTCCCGCCCTGTCGCGGCGCAAGAGCCGCAGCTGCGTATGCGTGAGCTCAGGATTGAGAAAATGCGCTACAGAACGTTACACTGGTCGTACTCCGTCGCATTTGGACTTTCTGTCGATTGGTTCGTCAGAGTGGTCCTTGAAGCAGGAGTTGGACCGTACTTTCCACGACAAATTGAGCATGCTTGTGTAGCATAAGGCCCTCTTCGCGGATTGGTACCTTTGGGCATGAATACAGGAGGAGGACAAGATGGAAGCTTGAAGCAGCCGACGGGAATCGGGATTGCCGTGCTTCTTTGGCAGGGATCGGCGTCCCCATTCGGCCGCCCAAAATTTGGAGCGAGCGGGTTTCCTCGACTCGCGTACTTATATTTCTAGGTGATACGTACAATCTACGGCTTTCCACGTCCTGCACGCTCCAGGGACCCTTCCGTCAGTTCGTACGCCGGCCGATACTGTCGCTCAACCGGCGTTACCGGCATGTCTGCGGCGCGAGTGTGAGTTGCGGAGATGTAGGCCGAGAGCACAGAAGTCGGCGACGGGGCAGGTGAGTCTTGTTTGGCGGTTACATGCGTCGACGCAAACACCGTCGACAACGCGCCGCCAGGCGTTACTAACGTCGGCGACGGCGATGCGTCCGGCATCTCAATCAACAGTGCAGGATTAGGAAAGGTGTTGTAGGTGGACCCAAGCGACGTGTAGCTTCGTTTCGCGTCAGTCTAGTTCACGAGCTAAGTAGACGAAACCCACCCAAGATCGTACAGACCGCAGTACGGGACCTTGAATCGTCTCAGATACGCCCAAACGTCCGCATACTCCCAGTTGATAATGGGGTTGATTCGCTCGAAACGGGGCCATCCTGCGTCCGTCATGTTTCGATGCGATAGTGTGGCTGTAAATAGATCTCATATGTGCAGCGGCGAGAGCAGGGCGCACACCTCCGTGCGGGTCGGAGCGACGAGTACCAATGAGTATGCCCTCGATGCTGGGAAACTTGGCCTTGTACATCTCGAGAGCCTGCTTCATGCCCTCAGCGCCCTTGGCCTTGCCCACGGGTTTCGGCGCATTCTGGAGATATCCGCCCGTGTTCCCGTTGGCCGGATGCGGCGTCAACACGCTCTCCACTCGCTCGGAAGGTGGCCGGCAGTGAAAGAGATCGAGGTTGTAGTCCTTTGCGGCTTGTTCGATAAACGTTTCCAGCATCGGGAATGGGGACGGGACGGCAATGTAGATGGCCGGAATGGGCTTCGCAGGCTCGGACGGACCTAATCGTCGCGCGAGTGCGCCGGCATAGAGGTGCAGCAGGACAGTGCCTCGCGTCCAAGTCAGCAACGGGCGGTGTTGGGAGTGGAAACAGCGCTCACAATCCTTGCCACCGTTGAAGCTCAGCGATAGATGGTCGAGGCTGTAGCACAGAGTGTTACGAGAATCTCTCAGCGCGAAATACGCGTCCGCGCACCTACCCATGGGTATCTAGAGCCTCGTCGATGACACTGAGCGCCTCCTTGACCAAGAGAGCGAGAGGATCGTCTTGGGCGTCGGCTAGCTTATATACCTGCTGAGCAATATTCCGTGCGTCCATCGGGGGGTATACGATGTGAGGGCGAGAGCAGAGCACGTTTGATGATTCCGAAAGCAGCTTTCCTCCGCCCTCTCACCACCAACTCTCGCGATGGCCACAGTAGTGCTCGTAACAGGTGGCTCTGGGCTCGTCGGCCAGGCCTTGAAGCACATTATCGAGACTGAGCCTGTTGGATCGCGGTTTGGACGCCGGGAGGACGAAACTTGGGTGTTTGCAAGGTCTTCTGAGGGAGATCTGAGGTTAGATTGCCTCCATCCATGCTCTATCGCGAGCTGAATCCTTCCCGAAGGGATGCCGCTGCGACGGCGAAGCTGTACGAGAAGTACAAGCCGACTCATGTCATCCACCTTGCTGCCCTCGGTATGTTCGTCGTTCCCCGTCCCCTACATCCAACAAACGGCATTTCAGTCGGCGGCCTGTTCAAGAACATGAAGTACAAGGTGGATTATCGTGCAAATCGACAAGTCTGCGCTAATCGTCCCTTCAAGCTCACCTTCCTGCGAGACAACGCCCTCATGAACGAGAACGTCCTGCATGCGTCCTACACCCACAAAACGACGAAACTCATCTCATGCCTCTCTACTTGTGTCTTCCCCGACAAAGTCGAGTATCCCCTCGACGAGAACAAAGTTCATCTCGGCCCGCCACACGAGAGCAACTTTGGTTACGCACATGCAAAGCGAATGGTCGACGTACACAACCAGTGAGTACGGGCCTCGAGTCTGTTTATAGACTACTGAGTCCCGAAAGCGCCTACCACGAGGAATTTGGCTGCAACTTCACCTCCGCCATCCCCACCAACATCTTTGGCCCGCACGATAACTAGTACGCGCATCCGTGTCCATCCCCGCGTCCCTCACGCGCGCGCAGCGACCTAGAAGACGCCCATGTCATCCCCGCCCTCATCCACAGGTGCTACCTCGCCAAAAGTGCGCCGATCTCCCGCCTCTATCCTTGCTTATGCATCCGCAGAGAACAACACCCCCTTCGTCGTCGCCGGCACCGGCAAGCCCCTCCGCCAATTCATCTTCTCCTACGACCTCGCAAAGCTCTTTGTCTGGATGCTGCACGAGTACAACGAGATCGACCCCGTCATCCTTTCCGGTCTGTCGTCGGAGTCGCGTAATCGCGGACACTAACCGCCTTGCAGTCGGCGAAGACGAGGAAGTGAGCATCAAAGAGGTTGCTGACGCGATCGTCAAGGCCGTTGGCTTCGAGGGCGAATACACGGTACGTCGCTCTTCCGCCGCGGACCCCGCGATCCACTCACCCTAACTACATATAGTTCGATACCTCGCGCGCCGACGGACAGTTCCGCAAACCCGCGTCCAACAAGAAGCTCATGGGCCTCATCGGCGACTTCAAGTTCACGCCTTTCACCCAAGGTGCGCGTTTTTTTTTTTCGCTTTTGGGAGAACGATGTGTTCATTTGTTCGTCTCGATAGCTCTCGACCTCAGCGTCAAGTGGTTCGTCGACAACTACGATAACGCGCGGACCGGGAAGCACGCTTGAGGAGTTGTGCCGTAGACTTTAGACTCCAACGCAAAATCGAAAAATCCTCTACATAGCTGGCTTGTATTCTACATATCCATGGGTCCGACAAGTACTCTACAGAGCGCCTCCGGGCGGACTTTCTCACGTTGAACGAAAGGGAAATAAAAACAGACGACCTAGTTGTGGTCCTCAACCATGCTCTTGGACGCTTTCAAGTCCGCCTCGACCATCTCCTTGACGAGCGACGGGAAATCGATCTGGCGCTTCCAGCCCAAGACGCGCTCCGCCTTGGCCGGCGTACCGAGGAGAAGGCTGTAGAACGCGATCAGCCGGGCGTCGTTGACTTGGAGGGACAACATACTCGACTTCAGCGGGACGGAAGTACTGCGGGTCGACCTTGACAACGACCTTGCCCGTCTTCTTGTCCGTGCCCTGCTCATCAATGCCAAATCCAGACCATCTAAAATAAACCCAATGAGCCGACGAAAACGGCCAGAAAAAAACGCACTCAATCTCAACGCCGACGGCAGCAAACGCGCGCTCCACAAACTCGCGGACGGGGTGGGTCTCGCCAGTCGCGAGAACAAAGTCCTCGGCTTCGGGTTGCTGCAGCATGCGCCACATTCCCTCGACGTAGTCGCGTGCTGCACCGATGAAAAGTCAGCGACAGGACAAGTAGTGGTGGTGCCTGCAACGCACCGTGTCCCCAATCACGCTTCGCGTCGAGGTTGCCCAAGTATAAGCACGACTGCTTCCCGAGCGAGATATCGGCGACGGCGCGACTGATTTTGCGCGTCACGAACGTCCGGCCCCGACGCGGGCTCTCGTGGTTGAAGAGGATGCCGTTGCATGCAAAGAGACCGTACGACTCGCGGTAGTTGACGACGATCCAGTACGCGTAGAGCTTGGCGCAGCCGTACGGCGAGCGTGGGTAGAACGGTGTCGTCTCGCTCTGAGGCGTCTCGACGACCTTGCCGTACAGCTCGGATGTGGACGCCTGGTAGAAGCGGACGTGTTTCTCGAGGCCACAGGTGCGGACGGCGTCGAGCAGACGCAGGGTGCCGAGCCCGTCAACGTCGCCGGTGTACTCGGCCATCTCGAACGAGACCTTGACGTGCGATTGGGCACCGAGGTTGTAGATTTCGGACGGCTGGACCTGGGCGATGATGTAGACGAGGTTGGTGCTGTCGCTGAGATCGCCATAGTGCAGCTTGAATTTGCCGGGGCCTGGAGCGGATCGCGGTGAGCAAGGGGGAAGTGGATGAGCTGCGGATGGCGTACGCTCGTGCTGGTCCTCGTAGAGGTGGTGCAGACGACCGGTGTTGAAGCTGGAGGACCGCCGGATGATTCCATGGACCTGGTATCCCTTGGAGAGCAGCAGCTCGGTGCTATCGAGCGATTAAAACGCGATTCTGAATGGGCGAGGCGGTAGGCTCACAGATACGAGCCGTCCTGGCCAGTGATTCCTACGCGTCGGGTTTAGCACTCCAGAGCGCGATGTGCGGGCGGGAAAACGTACCGCTGATTAAAGCAACCTTGCGCTTGTTATACTCCTCAGGTGAGGGCAGGTCCTTGAGGGCAAAGGCTTGAGCGGAGAAGTTGGACATTTCGGAGCGGGGTTGTGGTGGGAGGAGACAAGGAGGACCGGGATCAAGAACGCGGAAAGTCCAAGCCCGGTTTCAATTCTCCGCCCGCATTTATACTGCCGGGCTGCGGATAAAACGAGGCTTTGCACGCGGTTGGGTCGATTCAATGTACTATCCTGTGCAGAAAAAACGCGCATGCACGCGACTGACAAAAGAGTGTACACCCTACGTTATACACGCAAGGTCCTACGTATACTTGGGCTCTACTGGCCGCTACTCTAGTAGCTGGTGGTAGCAGTTCGCGAGCTGGCTTCAGAAGGTCACATCAAATTCATCCGCCGGCCTTTGCGAAAGACGCCCACGACGATGAAGCGATCCCAACCGCAAGATAACAACCCAGGGGCTCCAAAACGCACAAAGGCGAGCGTCGCGTGCACTCGTTGTCGCTCCCAGAAATCCCGGTGTGAACTGCTTGGTGCGTTGCCCGCCACTCGACGCGACAACTTCTGACGCACGGCCAGACGTTAGCGGCCAGCCAGGCATGCCCGTCGTCGTACGCTGTCATCGCTGCAAGGTTCTCGGCGCGGAATGCTCTTTCGAAACTTCCAACCTCATTCATTTCTTGCCCAAAGCGCCATCTTCGGTTGCCGACGCATCGCCGTCACCCGCTACTTCCTCGACCCTCTCCGAATCCAGCCCCACCGCACCAGCCCCAGAGCGCTTCGGGGGTCTGAGCACCCTTGCGGCAGCAGCGATAGCCTCTACTACTCCCGTGGCGCTCCCGAAGAGTGTAACCGGCACCTCCGCCGGCCCCGTCCCATCCATCCCCAGCCGCTACGGAATCCTTCCGGAAGACCTCCTTCCGACGGCGACGACCCCAATTTGGGGCTGCGTCACTCGCGTCGACTGGACGGCGACGCCCATGCTCGCAATCCAGGAAATGGTCCGCTGTCCCAAGAACGAGAATCCGCCGGAGCTCCCGAGCGGCGGTCGTCTATCGGACATCCTTCCTGCCACGGAAATACAGTCCCTATTAGAAATGTAAGAGGGCTTTCTAGCTCCTGCGGGCTGTTTTGCTCATATATCCTCTGTAGATTTGAAACCCGATACAGCCCATGGATTAATCTGCCTCCTGCCCGTACGGAAAACACGAACTCTTTGTTCGACATTGTACGCTGTACCATCGCCTCTCGCCATCTACCTCCCGCCACCCGACTTAGCGTAGCTCCGAGACTCCAAAAGCTCACTGAAGACGTGTTCGTGCGCGAGCTTTTCAACCCACAACCTTCCCTCGAGTCCATTCGCGCCCTCCTCATTCTCTCCGTCTGGACGCCGATATGCGGCACCGGTGCAGAAGCCCGCGACGGCCGGCTGCTCATCGCCTCCGCCGTCAGTATGGGCATGAACATCTTTCTGCAGAATGAATCGAAGCGCGCAATGACGCTGCGCGCCGACAAAGACGGTGATACCGCAGAGATCGAGGAGTCGACACACAAGTGGCGCCTGGTAAGTTTGTCTTTTTTCTTGTCCCGATATGAGCTCAGCTCTGCGACTAGTGGATGTCCTTGGTTGTTACCGAATGCGGGCTCTGTCTAGGTACTGGTCGCACCCCCGTTTCAAGCCTTTCTCCGCTGGACAACGACATGTCCGCGCTTTCCTCTTTCCCCGAATTCACCCTCACTTCGACGCGCGACACCCGGCTAGGACTTGTCGCTAAAATCTATGATGTCTGCACCAAAGCCACCAACCTCCGTCTCCAGCGCGTTGACGACGTCGAGAAGTTCTTCGACCAAGTTAACGACATCACATACACCATGGAGGGTATCAGCCGCCTCATTAGACCGCTTCACAGTAGGTCATATTCTACCCACTTGTCTCCCGATTAACTTTCCACAGTCATCACCCCATACGACACCTTCTACGCGCATATGCTCGTACTGCAATATCACGCCTGCATGGTGCTCATTCTGCACCACGCCCTCCGCGAAGTACGGACCGCCTACGAACGAGACGCGCCCACGCAACCTTGGCATACAGTGGAGACCAAGGGAGGGCATGCAATTTCCCTTTTCTGGGGCCGCGATGCCCTGCTGAACGCCGAGAGTGTCTTGACCGCGTTTCTATCGGTGTCTGACCTCACCCTCCTTTCGGCCGCCCCCGACAATGTCTATGTTATGGTAAGCGGAAGCAGGCTTCTGTACCTTCATTCATGCACCAAAGCTAACGCGCATCTAGGTCGGCTTCGCCGCAACCTGGATATTCGTATCCAACTTCACGATCTACCAGATGGCCGGGAGCACGCTCGGCGGGCCCTCGGAGCGACTGCAGTCGCTTACCATTGAGCGGCTGAACGCGGTATCGGTCGCGCCGGACCACGCGGCGTCGCGATGCGGACACGTCCTCCGCGCGCTTATGAACGCTTGGGAACGGCGCAAGCCGCATCCGATCGACAAAACGCGCTGCGAGTGTTTTATGCAGATGCCGTATATGCGTACGATGGAGGCGTTCAACCAACAAGTACGGGCGGCACACGCAGAAGCAGCAGAGGCGAGCGCGGGGCCGGGGTCGGGGCCAACTCCACCGCTGGAGCATATGTTCACAATGCCAGAAGATTCAAGCTCGGGGAACTGGGATCTGTTCATGGACGATACTTTCTGGGAAACTTTCTTGGAGAACCTGAACAACTCGGATGCTTTTAGTACTGCGCAGCCGGTTGTGCCTCCCCCGGTCGTTTAACTATTTTAAAGCGCGTTTTTCGCTCTTAGACGCTTTCTGTAACTCCTACTGTAGTCGGTAATGCTGTATATTAGCCATAGGTGCAAAAATCGCGCTCCGGCCTGAAATCGCAAATGCCATCAAACATTTCTCGCCATCCCTTGCTTCCTTCCTCCATGAGCCTACGACCGGTTTTGCTCGTCCTCGCAATTGTCGAACGACGTTGACAGATTTCATCTCTTTGCAAAATTATGAAGCCACCGCGGGCTCTCCGTCGACTAGCATAGGCAGTACTTCTCCCAGGACGGACTCTGAATTTGGAGCGCGCCACGCCCTTAATGTGCGTCTGCCCGGTCGTAGAACGTGGCCCCGGTTCCGATCCAGGGCGTTCCGCACCGCGGAATCGAGCTCGTTCATTGCGAGAGCTCACCTCTGCAGCTCTAAGCATCGCATCGGCGCGTCTTCCAAATCCTGAAACGTTTCGACCGCCTGCCCTCCTCCACGCGGCGCTCAATCCGACCTACTCGGTCGTCAAGCCGCAAATTCAAACTGTCGGATTCGCTTTTGCGTTTCCTCCTTTTGCTCGAGGTCTGGCGCGGCGTCGGAGTTGGCGAATAGCGACGACACCGGAAACCGATTCACCTCGCTCCGCGGATTTTTGGGCCCACTCGATCGAGTATGCGCGCCACCTTCCTTGTGGCCAGCCTGGGAACCACGCCCCCTGCGAGAAATTTATAACTAGCTCAAGGTTTTTTTCTCCAGTCAAGGCAGCTTGAAGCACTCCCCCCCGCCCCGTAACACAGCTCGAGATGGTAAATTATACCAGCAGCAACAGCGAACGCTCCTCGACGACGAGCAGCACTAAATCTATGGAGGTACGCAGGCGTTGGTCGCAGCGTTCGCGGTTGGTCACTGACGGCGACGACCGCCAGCAACCTCCCATCCGCGTCTTTGCGCTTATTATCGGCATCGACAAATACGAGTCCGGGGCCGTATGTATTCCGCTTTCGTCTATGTACTCGCTACTAACATCGTCCTTGGTAGGTATGGAACCTCGAATCCTGCGTCGACGACGCCCAGCGCGTCCGCCAATGGCTGCGAAACGATCTCAAAGTCCCCAAAGAGCATATCTGCATGCTTCTCGACAAGAATGCGACGAAAGCCAACATCGAGAAGAGCTTTGTTCGGCATCTCATCAACAACGAGTCCATTCAGCGCGGCGACGCCATCGTCGTATATTTCGCGGGCCATGGGTCGGCGGTGCACGCGCCCGAGGGCTGGTTCCATCCAGGGTCCGTCGCCGGCAAGGCCGAGGTGCTCTGCTCGTATGACTTTGGGCAGGGTAGCGTCGTCGGGATCTCCGACCGCTCGCTGCAGTCCCTCGTCGAAGAGCTCTCCAAAATCAAGGGCGACAATATCGCGGTCATATTGGATACGTGCTTCGCGCCGCTCAAGTCGCCCTCCAACGCCCGCGCGCGCAGCCATACCCGATGGACGCCGGCCGGCAAGCTGACTCCGGCTGATCTGCTTGCCGGGTTGTGGCACGGCGCGCAGAAGCGCCCGTATCCGCGGGGTGTGGGGTTTTATAACGCCCGGAGCTCGGCATACACCCTACTTGCTGCGTGCAGCCCCGGGGAGAAGGCGATGGAGGGCAAGGACGGAGGAAAGTTCACGAGCGCATTCTTGGAGACCGCGCGCGAGACGTCGCTGCAGAGCGCGTCCTACGTCAGCTTGCTCGAGAGCATTCTCCCCAAGATCAAAGAATCCCAACGACCCTTCTTTTCTGGCGCGACAAAACGCCCGGTATTCAACGCCGTCCCGTTCCGCCCAGACGACACCACGTTCCTCAAAATCGACGCTGCCCACGACCAAAAAATGCTCCGCATCGAGCTCGGCGCGATTCACGGTGTCGTAGCGGGAACGCAGTTCGCCGTCCATGCGCACAACTACTCGCCCTGTAACCCCGCGATAACGCACGTCTCGGTCACGGACGTACATCCGACTTGGTCGCTCGGGTACACTCCCAAGTCCCTCCCTTCCGAGGCCTGGGCCCAAATCCGCAACTTCAGTAATCAGGGTTCGCGCTCGAAACGCTCCCTTCAGGCGCTACTGCGTCCGACGCGCGAGATTCTGCGCGCACTTTCGCCGAATGTCTTCCTTCGCGCGGCGGCCAAGGCATAACATACTTAATTACCTACACAAGGACCTAACTATGTACTTCTACGGGGATGTCCGTCGTCTTTAGGGTTTTATGGCTGTATTTTCTTTGGTTGCTTATGTAACGCACAAGTCTCGCTGCGAGCCGTCATGTCCGAGTCGAGCAAGGAGACCCCTCCGGTGCCCGAAGCGTCCTCGTCGGCAGAAGCGACGACGACCGCGGAGGACTCGACAGCCGACACGGCGACGACAGAGACCCCTCCGAGCACCTCTGAAGCACCCGCCGCAGTATCCTCCACTCCCTGGCAAGCCATCTACTCTCCCCAATACAACACCTACTACTTCTACAACACCGAGACACAGGAGACGACCTGGACGAACCCGCTACAACCCGCAGCGGATAACGCAGAGGCGTCGGGGTCGGGGTCCGGCCAGCCGCCAGCGGACGGGGGGATGATACCAAACATGGACCCGCGCTACGCAGCGATGCAAAACGCCGCCATGGCGCAAGGCATCGACCCTGCGCTTGCGTACCTCGATCCCACCCTGGCTGCGTCGACGTCGGCGGGGGCACCGGCGGGCAGCTTCCAGGCGCGGTTCAACGCGCGGACAGGGCGCTTCACTGCGATGGACGACCGGACGCCGGACCATATGTCGGAATACGAGCGCATGAAGAGGATGAGCAGCGTGTTCTTTGACGTCGATGCGTGGCAAAATAATCTGCAAGCGGAGAAGGCGGCGGAGGAGGGGAAGAAGCGCAAGAAACCGAGCAAGAAGGATTTGGTGCGTCCTTGTTGCTCTCCCATAGTGCTGGCACTCATGAATGTGTATAGGAACGTTACAAGCAGCAGAAGAAGCTCAAGAAGATTGCAAAGACAGCTTGGTTGCGGACGTGATATTCCCTCTACACCTGTAGCTGCGTATCCTGGAACATTAATCCTGGGCGTTGTATGAACACCCCACTACCCAGCCCTTCAAGCTGCAGCTCCATTCCACTTTTCACGTTTCGTACTCGAGCCCCGTAATCCAGCAACTCCTTTAATCCTTCTCCGCGGAGCCAAGGAACCGCAATGGTGCCGGGCTCGTCGTTCAAATTGGTGGCCATGAGGAACCTGGTGCCGCCAATCGCCCAAATGCCCACGTCGATACGACTCGAGACGACACGCGTGAAGCTGACTTTTGGGTTGAAAATGACGCGTTTCACGTTCGGGGAGTTGAGCATCGTTGAGAGCGAACTTGCCGCCGTCTTGATATCCTCCGACGTTGGGTCGATCCAAGGCATGATTCCTGCGGGTGTGCATGGGAAGAAGGGGATTATTGACAGAGCGTACCTCGCGCGCCATGGTTCACACTCAGTATAACCTGCGCCACAAACTCGCGGGCAGTAGGTACGCGGGTCCAAAATCTGGGGAGGCGGTTATCCTCGGGTCCGGAGCAGTCAGGGACGGGACCACGGACTCTTCTCCTCCGAAAGCTTGAGGAACGGACCATACGGCCTTGTGGCGCGTCCATCCGCGTACGTCTAAACGAAACGCAAAGTCGTCCAGCCGCCGTGACACGTCCTTCAGCCGGCCCGAGCAGTTATCGCACCCACAACACCCAAATTCCGGCGTACAAGACGTATTGTACTTGAGCGACCACTCTGGGTCGTTCGCCACCGTGTACGTGTCGGGCATGATCACGTCCGCGCCGGCGACGTACGCCGCAAACTCGTAGTCGGCGCAATTGAGCGCGATCGAGACGGGGTGGTATCCGTCGAGCGCGTGGATCGTGTCGTAGGCGCGGACCGTGGCGTCGAGAGGCTCGCTGGTGCCGTCCGGCTCGTCCGCGGTGTACCAGAGGAGCAGATTCGGTCGGTGTTTGATGAGATTGACTTCAGCGGCCGGGTTGCGATACGTGCTAGACGCGTTTGAAGACGATGCGTCAGAGGGATGAAGGGGAGTGCCACTTACTGTCGCATATCGTAGACGAGGTAGAGCCCGAGCTCCTCCATTCGGTCCAGCACGCGTTCGAGGGCATCAAGGTCGCCAAAGGTCGGAACTGGGTGGACGATTGTGAACCTGTTCGAGTTGCAGTTGATAATGAAAGAAACCGAGAACGTGCCCAGCCGCTTTGAGCTTGTCCAGTATCCCGAGGTCCGCGTCGAGGTACCCGTCGAAGCTTGTGTAAAACCCGAACGGGAAGATGGGCTCGTAGTCGGTGTATTTCCGCACCAGCAGCGCGCCGGTCCTTCCATCGCGCTTGGTCACCGAACCTCTTATCGGAGGTGGTAAATACGCAAGTTCAGTGGTTGCGTTAAAAGTCTGGGAGCTCATTTCAAAGTCAACAGACGTCGAAGCGATACAGTCGAGCTGGAACGGTTGCTTCCTTGCAGCGTTGCTGAGGTTCGCTAGAGGAAAGTACAGCTCTCGTGTCGAGTTCAGAGGCAGAATAGACGTCGAGAGAACGTCCCCGTTCGAGCTGATAGAGACCTCAAGAACTATAGTCTCTCCGTTCATGCGCTGCGCGTCGGGATAGCGCAACGCGTGGGTGACGAACGCCTCGACGAGTACGCCGGCTTCGTGGTCTTCGCCTTCAATATAAGGGATCATTATCGGCGCGCAGCGGAGAACCAGCAGCGGGTGCGTCCCGACGCCCGGCTCGTACTGGAACTGCCCTCCGGGAGGGACGACCGGTTGGCCGGGTAGATAGTTCTTGTTGCACCTTGCGGGGTCTTAGCGTGAGCAGAAACGCACGCGTTGAATGGAAACCAGGTTTGACCGCGAATAAGGGAGAGGAAGGGTAACAGTCGGAAAGCGAGTGAGAGCATGAACCAAGTTGCTAGATCATTATTCGACATTGGCACGCTACAGCTAATGACTTCAAGGAACCGCCGTCGCGCCTGTATACGCGTGGATCGTCTCGTCTGCGCACCCAGCCGGCGTCATAAACGCGTACGGCCCCAAGTTGATATCTTCCAACAAGTCCTTCAACGTACAAAATCGGAAAATCGGGGAACCACGCACAAAGGAACAAGACACCGTTGCTCGGGCACACGAGCCACGCATTCGTCTGCTGCCTCGCCACCGTCGGGCTCTTCCACCTGCACCAAAAGTCTCAGCACACATACGTCTGTGCCCAGTGTTCACTCAAGACTATCCCCCGACCAGAAAAACGTCCCCAGCGTATCGGGCTTCGTCGCCCAGCTGACGGCAAGCATCTTGACCGTGGCGTCCGCCGGCGGGGCGACGACCGCAAACAGTTGCACCCCGTTCGCGCCGTTTTGCATCAGCTGCCCATTGACGATCTGGAATTGTGCCGCGCGCGTAAAGTCGCCGAGTATCGCGGGCGTAGCGGTGTTGGGCGTCTGCGACATGAGGTATTTGTGGAAGTTGGGGTCTTCCTGGACAATCTTGAGGCAGGGTTAAAAAGTCGAGGCTGCGAACATACAACGGCACGGACGAACGCCCAGCCTGGGACGAGTGTCGGGGAGCCTCCGCTGGGGTGCTGGTGGAGGACGCGATGGTGCTCGAGCCGCCTGGCGCAACGGTTGTGGTCGTAGTTGTTGCGGCGCCCGGGAGACACTGCGAGTAGAACGGGTTGCTGAACGTGCAAGTCCATCCGGAGGGACACAACGTCGGGCCCGTCCATTCCATTCCCGCACACTATACGGCTGAGAAGAAGTCAGAGTAGACGGGGATATGCTACCTGGCCCCACTGAGGCGCGGTCGACTGCGCCGAAACAACACCAATCGCTGCTGCAAACACAGAGAGATAGCCGGATATCATCAGCCTCAACGAATGTACTAGTGTTCTTATAAACAGAAAAGCGCCGTCGCCGAGCATAAGCCCTTTCCTCGGGATGAGTTCAGGCTTTGTATCGTGCGGATGATCTCCGGTTGTTCGATAATCGCTTCGACAGCTCGGTGCTGGTTTAAAATACAGTAGGGTACAGTTTCGTCGCAGGATCAGAAAAACACGCGCCAGCAAAATCACTCGCTCCCTTCCTGCTTCACGGTCTGGTCCGAATCGACTTCGGGTGTAGGCGGTTTAGCGTCAACCACGACTGCGGATTCGCCACTCTCTTCTCGTTTGTGCTTCGGATAGGTGAAGCGGCCTTTGGTCTCGACTGCCCAAGTCGACACGCCTTCGCGCCCACCGGAACGAATGAGGATGACGAGGCGGTAGCCGACATAGGAGGTGAAGAGCGTGATGGTTATGCAGCCGGCGAAGAAGAGAGCCGTGAAGAGGCAGAAGACGAGAATCGAGACTGGGTGCTTGATTGAGAACTTGTGAGAGGAGGAGGATTGTGCACAACGCACGGAAGAAGAGGATGACTGCAGCAGACGAGATTAACGCGCAGGAGAGCGCCAAGAAGGATATGGAGACGATAGCGAATACGGAGAGAGACCTGAGGACGCGTTAGCCCTCCGAGAAACCGCGCACGAGCGACGCGTACAAGAAACTTGCGACGGGAACAAACGACAGTACACCGAAGACTGCGACGAATGTCTGCTCGGAGTTGTCAGTGGAGGCCGCCAGATAGTACTGCGACGCACGGTGGTTATCGGGTACTGCTCAAAATACGTTGTAGAGGTTTGCAATGCCGGGCGTCCATAGTCCTTCTCGAATCTGGAGCCTACTGAGTTTGTGGAACAACCGCCGGAAGAGGGCGTACTGGTCTGCATACGCGCGGACAGCGGCTGCGCTCTTGTCGAAGGAGGTGGCGAGCTGCTCCCTGACCGTCGTTGTTTCGGTCATCGAGGGCGGGAGCAAGAGGTAGCAATCACGCCACACGACATCTCTGTCCGCGACCATGAACGTCCTCGTCTACGCTGGGCCAGAAGTCGTCCAGAACTCCCTTGACCACACCCTAGCCACCCTCCGCTTCATTCTGCTTCCGTTCTACTCCGTCCAGTCCATCTCCCAGAAAGCCCTTGCCACTCAGCCGTGGCAGAAGAGCTGCGCCCTTCTGGCCTTCCCCGGATGCCGCGACGCCGTCCTATCCAAAGCAGCGCCCGAGATCGAGCGCTACGTGCAGGATGGCGGCTCGTTCCTAGCTTTCGGAACGGGCACGCACTATTCGTCGCGTGGACTAGACCAGGGGATCCTACCTTCCAAAGACATGCTACTCCGGTTCTTCGACAGACAATCGAGCAAGACGCTCTATCCGACCTTCCAGCACGGGACGCTGCAGGGTGCCCGAGCCGTCGCGATCATTCCGACTGGAGCCATCGAGGAGCCCATAGATTGCGTTCTGCAGAGCAGCGTTTCCGAGTTCGCCGGTATCGACGAAGACACTACTAGTGTGCATGTGCTTGCACGCTATACCGACGCAGGGCGCGTTGCTGGCGCCCTCTATACTTTTGGAAACGGCAAAGCCGTCCTTTGGGGACCATCGCCGGAATACCCGCTCACCGAGGAGCCGGTGTCGTCGTTAAACTCCGGGCTATCGCCAGCGGATATTGAAGTCGCAGAGCAGCGTCGACGCGCCCTCGTCCGAAACACGCTACTGCTTCTCGGGCTGCAAATACCCGAGTCGTCCAATACGATCCGGCAGCCGTTACCACAATTCCTCGTCTCCCATTCCAGCAAGCCCGGACTCGTTTCCGCTGTTACAGATGCATTGGGCGGGGCGGCGGATTTCGAGGACGCGAATGATCGCTTCCGATTTCATGCTTTGGCGGAGAGCGACGCGTTACTCGCGCAGACAAGGGCTGCTGCAACAACGGGCACGGACCCGTCAACTTGGCAGCCTAAACACGTCGTGGTGTGCCCTGAGGGGCAGCTGCCATCCCCCGAGCAAACACCGTTGTTCGACTTGACGCTGTTCTTTAACGCCCTGTCGGCAGCACGTAACAAGGAGGGCGTCGCGGACGACCCGCATCGTTGTAGTTTCGGTGACATATTGTTCTACGGCGAAGCCGTAACCAGCACACAAACGATGCTCGACAAGAACCCTCGCTTCATGGGTCTCCTCACTGCGCCGCTGCTCTCACTGGCGTCACACCAACTCGCAGGCCGCGGCCGCGGGGCCAACGTCTGGCTCTCTCCTTCCGGCTGCCTCCAATTCTCCCTCCTCCTCCGTCTCTCCCTTGCCACCTTCTCCGCAAACAAGCTCGTCTTCGTGCAATACCTCTTCGCTCTCGCAGTCGTCGAGGCATGCCACGCCAGCGGCGCCACGTCCGTGCAGCTTAAATGGCCTAACGACATCTACGCGGCCACCGACGAGGGCCCCAAGAAAATCGGGGGCATCCTCGTCAATACGAGCTTTGGAGGCGGGAAAGTCGAGATCGTCATCGGTTCGGGTCTGAACGTGCTTAATCCCCCGCCGATAACGTCGTTGGCGCAGCTCGGCGAGCAGAGTTCGGCGCCGAGCATGGAACGCACCGGCGCCGCCATCCTCGTTAAGTTCGAGCGGATGTGGGACGTGTTTGTCGAAGGCAAGGGCTCTTTTGAGCCGTTCATGGAGCTGTATCTGCAGCGGTGGATGCATTCGTTCGTCGTTTCCTTTTGCTTCTCCTAATTCCTCTTTGTTTTGACGCGTGTTTTGTGTAGAGATCAGCTGGTAACGCTCACGACGACCTCACCGGAGCAGCAAGTGCGGATTCTCGGGATTACGCCGGACCACGGACTGTTGAGGACGGTGGGCGCGGGAGGCGCGTTTGTGGATTTGCAGCCGGATGGGAATAGTTTTGATCTCATGGCGGGGCTGATAAACGCCAAGACGTGAAGCGAGTACTAGTAGTAGTAGTATGGAAGAAAGGAAGGAAGGAAGTAGGATTAACAGTTATTCGGTCCCACTGCGGCCAGTCATGGAGTTCGGGATGGACCAAGCGGATAATGTGGGCAGTCTTGGACGTTCGCGACGTTCGCGAAAACTGTACGGTGAAGAAACAGCGCTTAGCTCTCGATGATTCCCATAACGTCTCGTTCACCACAATTTCCGTTATTGTTATATTTTTATTACTTGATTTGATCATTCAACACCGACGCTTGACGCAATCGAAAGTACAACCGGCGTGTTATGCTCAAAGAGACCGATTGAAAATCGTCCAGGTAGTTCGCCTCTTCTTCTTACT
The DNA here is from genome assembly GCA_014461125.1 of Mycena kentingensis (nom. inval.). Lineage (NCBI taxonomy): Eukaryota > Fungi > Basidiomycota > Agaricomycetes > Agaricales > Mycenaceae > Mycena > Mycena kentingensis (nom. inval.). The sequence goes on along the minus strand of JACAZG010000002.1, from coordinate 3,608,451 downwards.
TAGTTTAGCAGCGTCTGCTAGGAAGATTTTCTCTTCCGCAAAAATAGAAATATTCCCTCTTTGTTCGGCTTCTCTCTACCGCAACTTCTGAATCTCTTGCCACAAACCGACAAGTTTGCAGCCGGAAAAGTCCTTTTAGCCGCCCATCCCGTTGCTGAAAAATCTCGCGAGAAGATTCCACAAATGTTCCTCCTCCCACTTGTTAAAGGCACAGAGCTGCTGGATGGTGTTGATGCCGTGAATGGTTAAGAGGCCCTCACGGTCCGAAACGTCCACGGTTGGTTGGAGCTTGGCGAAGAAAGTCGAGGAGTGTTTTCTGCTGCGTAGGATTGGTGTTCACGCGGCGGCCAGAGTTTTTGTTGTCTTTTGGCGGATCCTGTTTCTGTACTATTTCATTCAATTCGTAGGTCACGGGTCACACCCCATATTTTCTTCGAATTTTTGACGGGTGTCACGGCCATTTTGCCGAGTTTACGAATGGTTTCGGATCCCCAAACTACGGCTATTTTTGGCCGGTGCGGCCCTGCGGGGCACCGTTGTTGAGCTCCCAAGCATAACTCAGATACTTCTCCCATCGCGATTCAGCAGACTGCTATCCATTGAGCGGGCTACATCGTGCGCGGTAGCGCCCTCATACCACCAAAGCTTTACCGGGGAATGCGGGGGATCGACGTGACGTCGTAACGTTTGCGATGGATTTATTGGTCCAGGTAGCCTGCGTAGAATGCTACCAATTCGAGATGTACTGCTGTGAGATTGGTGGGAGACGATGCTGCGGCGCTGGTGGGCGGTGTTTCGAATTTTACGGTCGGTCACAGGGATGCGCCGCGGCTTACGAATTGCGAAATTCATAGCCGATGTCACAGCGGGAAACCTCATTCGAATTGAATGAAATATTACAGTATTTCTCGGTGGTGGCGGCGATAAGATGCCGGTCTATTAGCGTTCGAAGCCTTGCCTTCTATCCGTGGAAAATATACGCAGAGTACCCCCCACGGTGTAAGTACCTCTCCTCTACATGACCTCCCTCAGAGCGTCGTAGGCACTGGGAACGAGGTCTCAGAGACCTCTGGGACCTCATCAGAGACCTGTCTGGGACCTGCCACCGCGCTTGAAGCGTCCGGCACCAATTGTTGTTTTCTGCCATCTGCGCTTTGACTACTAGTTGAGACCAAAGATGAGACATCGGCAAATCAGTAGACTTGATTGGAACAGCGCAGCAGTGGTGCGCGCAGGCACGTCAGTGGCGCGCCGACTCTGTACGCAACACCGACGCGCCTCTTTGTTTGGGCATTGATTCTGGGCCCACGTCTTACGAAGTAAGAGTCTGGCAAGCGAGACTAGGGCCCACCGTCAACCTTCCAAGCTGTATAGAGTCGGCCAATGAGCCAAGCCACACATGCATATTGAAAGGACATCAATGTCCGTGGTATTGCATCATTACCATGCCGAGCTCCCGGGGTCTCGGGGAGGTTTGAAATCAGGTCTCATTCAGGTCCTTATTAAGACGACCAGAAATCGTGTTTGGTCAAGCACTGTGACAGGTCTCAAGTCTCAAGTCTCACCCTGAGACCGCCCGGTTCCCAGTGGCCCAGATGCTCTCACCTCCCTCGGCCTATGACAGTATAGGCACTTCTGCGCATCATCGACGCCGTGCCATCTCTCGCATAGACATATTTTAGACCGTGGCATCCGGATTTTCTTCAAAGCTCTGTGAATGTCAGCCGTAGGATATGACAAGGCGCATGCGGCTGACCGGGCTTGTAGAGTGGTGGGATGTGGGCGTATGCTGCGGACGATTCTTTTGGTTTTAAGTCGTTTCAAAGATTATATTGCCACCTCAGGCTACCTACCTTAGTACCTACTAGGTATATTGTTTCCCGGGCATGACCAAGGGGTGGTATTGCGGTGACAAACCACAAACCAGGAGCTGGTGATATCCACCTGAGGGTGGTTATACCCAGGTGGGCTGGGGCTTTCTCGGGGGAAGCTGGGTACTAGTATAACCAACTGGTCGTAACCAGCCTCTCTTTTATCCCAGCCTCGGCTATAACCACCGCCCGCGCAAACGGCGAGGCGGTTATGACAAGGGCGCGGTCACGTGGAACGAGCCCTGTTATAAAGCGCTTGCCGCGTCTTCCGCCTCTAACCCGCTGTTTGGGATGTGCTGCAACTCGGGGAAGGTGGTTCTCGAGAAGCTGCAAGAGGCTCCGGAGCCGCTGCGTTTGCTGTTGGTCGATACAACAACTCAAGCCCGAGAATTCCGCAAAAACATCGCTCAATACAACACCGCACTTTCGTTTACGTCCCTCGGCGTTCATATCGACAACACGTACAACAACGGCGGCGGCCCTTATCAGTTTCGTATTCGCGGGGAGTTGGTACATCGCATCGGGACGCTGGTACCTCCGGAGGGTCAAAACCCGATTTACGCCCAGCTTTACTTCTACGATCCACAAGCTGCGCTCGACTATCGCATGCAGAACAACTCGAATCTCCGACGGCGACACGATGGCGTCTCTTCAAACCATGATTCGCAACAACCATAAATACGCCGACCTCTTCATGCAAGCAAAGGATATATTTGCGCAAGAGGACACCGAGGATGTTACTCTACGCCTCCGTGTTGCGCCCAACGTTCATGCTCGGCGGGGTAACCTTCCATCGGTCGACGAAGTTGCAGTTGTCATCCCTGACCAAAACAACACCGAGCCGCGCGACATTATTCTTCGTCGACGCGACGGCCCTTTGGTACGCATAAGCGACCTCCATACCGCCTACGCACCACTCTACTACGTTCTGGCATTTCCTCGCGGAGAGGATGGTTGGGATGAGCGTATGGTTCTGCACCAGCCCGAGCGCCCAGACCCAAAACGTTTGTCGCAGACTCGGTTCGTTGCCTACCGATTTATGCAGCGGGAGAATGAGGCAACCACGGTCCTGCGAGGCGGGCGTTTGTTCCAGCGCTACATGGTCGACATGTGGGCGTCGGCTGACCAGAACCGTTTGCGTTACCTCCGTTTCAACCAGTCGGCTCTTCGTGCTGAGTTGTACAGCGGTCTGGCGGATGCAGTCGAGTTTGGGGATGATGATCTCAACGGCTTGGGGCGTCGAGTGGTGCTGCCGTCAAGCTACATGGGTGGTCCTCGCGACCGTGGCCAGCGGTTTCAGGATTCAATGGCTATTGCACGGTTCTACCGCGCCGTTGACCTGTTCATCACCGTCACCACCAACCCCGACTGGCCCGAAATAACCCGCGAACTTCTCCCTGGCCAGCATGCGTCCGACCGTCCCGACTTGGTCTCACGTGTCTTTTACATGAAGAAGACCGAGATCCTCCGCGACATCAACAAGGTCGGGATCTTCGGCTCTGCAGTCGCTCACGTTTACGCCATTGAGTTCCAAAAGCGAGGGCTCCCGCACATGCACCTGCTTTTGTTCCTCAAGCAGGGGGAGAAGATCTTGACGCCCGAGGACATCGACTCTTGCATTTGGGCTCGGTGGCCCGATCCCGAAACAGAGCCCTTGCTGTTTGAGACCGTCAAGAAGTGCATGGTCCATGGGCCCTGTGGTGTTGCGAACCCGCGTTCTCCGTGCATGCAGAATGGTCGGTGTACCAAAGGCTTCCCGAAGGCGTTTACCGAGCACACAACCTTGGACAAGAAAGGGTACCCGCGGTACTTTCGTCCCGACGACGGCCGTTCCTTTGAGGTACGCGGTATTATGGTTGATAACCGATGGATCGTTCCCTTTGCACCATACCTCTCCGCCAAATACGACTGCCACATTAACGTGGAATGCGCGGTTTCCTTGGGCTCCTTCAAGTACGCGTTCAAGTACATCCAGAAGGGTGGCGACGTTGCGGGGCTTTCGCTGGAGGACCGTAACGACGAGATCAAGCGCTGGGTAGAGGGCAGGTACATCTCCGCCGCCGAGTCAGCCTGGCGTACTTTTCATTTTCCGATGTTCGACCAAAATCCAAATGTTGTTCGCCTGCAGGTGCATTTTTTTCTGATTTTTTGTTACCTCCGACTTACTATTTTTCAGGTTCATCTTCCCGGGCAGCATCTGGTGACATTCGATGCAGGCGAAGCAGCCGCGGACGTCCTTGAACGTGCTGCCAATCAGCGCACTCAGCTGACTGCGTTTTTTCGAGGCAAACACAGACGAGCGAATGGGTGCTGTTTCGCGGCTATACACCTACCAGGAGATTCCGCAATACATGGTCTGGAACAAGAAGGACAAGTGTTGGGGCATTCGGAAGCAGGGTTGGGCCTTGGGGCGAATGTACTTTGTTCCCCCAAATGCGGGCGAGCGGTTCTACCTGCGGACCCTACTCACTGTGGTCAAGGGTCCGACATCTTTCGCAAACCTCCGCACGTACAACGGCGTGGAATATCCCGATTTTCTTGGAGCGTGCTTGGCCCGGGGTTTGCTGGAGGATGACGGGGAGTGGCGTCAGTGCCTTGAGGAGGCAGCGGAGATGCAGACGGGGAGTCGTTTGCGACAGCTGTTTGCAACACTCCTTCTGTTTTGCGAGCCGACTCAGCCGGCGGTTCTCTGGGCCGAATATCGGGAACATATCTGCGACGACCTCCAGCGCCGTCTCCAACGAATGGGCCGCCCGAACCCAACGCCAGAGGACGCATACGACTACGGACTTTATCTCCTCGACAAGCTGCTGAAGGAGTCGGGCAGCTCCCTCGAAAAGTTCCCTGCCATGCCGCGTCCCCAAATCAACTGGGCAGACGAGACTGTCAACCCTCTCATTGCGGACCAGCTCGATTATGACCTCGATGAGCAGCGCAGCATGCTCAGCAGCAGATCCCGCTCCTTAATCCCGAGCAACGTGCCGCTTTCGACAGAATCATCGACTCTGTACAAAACAACGCTGGCGAGCTTTTTTTTCTCAATGGCCCCGGTGGCACCGGCAAGACTTTTGTCTACAAAACGTTGTGCTATGCGCTCCGAGCTGAAGCCAAGATCGTTCTCTGTGTTGCGTCGTCGGGTATTGCAGCGTTGCTCATGGTCGGAGGCAGAACGACTCATTCCGTCTTCAAGATACCCATTGAGGGTCTTTTTGACGGTTCGTTCTGCAACATCGAGAAGAACAGCGACCGTGCAGACCTCATGCGCCGTGTTTCGCTCATCATCTGGGACGAAATCGGCATGCAGCATCGGCACGCCGTCGAGGCTGTTGACCGCACTCTCCGCGACCTTCTCGACCGCTCTAACTCTCCGTTTGGTGGCATTACAACTGTTGTTGGCGGAGACTTCCAGCAAATCCTACCGGTTGTCCCCAAGGGCTCACGCGAGGATATCGTTGGTGCCTGCATTCGGCGTTCCGGGCTTTGGGCACGTATCCGTGTTCTTCGCCTCCATCAAAACATGCGCTTGGCTGCAGGAGGCAAAGACGAACGTGAATTTGCGTCGTGGCTGCTCGACGTCGGACATGGGAGGAACCTATCCGAGGGCGGGATGATTTCGCTGCGGCCTGGCATGAGCTGCGACTCCCCCGCATACGCTCATTGACTTTGTCTACCCTGGCATCTCCCAAACCCCACCTCCAACCCCCGAGTACTTCCTCGACCGCATGGTTCTTGCTGCACGCAATGTCGACGTCTTCGATATCAACAGCACCGTTCTTGATTCAATGTCTGGCAATGCGCGTACATATGTTAGCGCTGACAAGGTCATTGAAGAGGCTGGCGCAGATGGTCCCCGGGGTAATGACTCTGCTCCGATCCCCGTTGAGTTTCTGCGATCGCTGAATTCTGGGAGTTTACCGCCCGGTGAGTTGACCATTAAGATCGGCTGCCCCGTTATTCTCCTCCGCAATCTTTCTCCGGCCCACGGTGAAAAGCGAACTCTATGCACAGAGTGGAATGCAATGAAACGCGCAGGCTGGTGCAATGCAAAGCAAAACATCTAACACCAACACACAACAAAACACACACACACTAAACACACAGACTTCTAGGAGATCGGCCTCGGTAACAGAGCCAATCCAGGGTATTGTGAGGATAGAAATATCCAGACAAGGGTGTAAACGTTTATGTGTTCTCGAAACGCGTAGACTAAACCTCAAGCGGACTTGGTGTTCAGAGTACTTTTGGGACTTTTGAGTTTATAGTATCTCAACTGTGCAACTAACAGCGAACTGCGTAGAAGCGGGGTATGGGTGATAAAGTGGTATTAGGTCCTTAAACCCCAATCACCAACTCAATCGGTTGTGCGTTTAACGCGGTACTCGAAACCAATTCCAATCCAGAAGCTTCCTAGCTTCACCCAAGTCCAATCGCAGGCTTCCGGCCGCGTTCCAAGTTCCAAAAGCTTCCTAGCTTATTCCAAGTCCAAAACCAATCTTATTCGTTCCAACCAATCCAGCCAAATCAAACTTGTTCAGATACAAACTCGAGATGAGTAAGCACCGCTCAAGCCCAGAACTCGCCCTAGTGGTAGCGGGGGAGGATTCCGTGCCCAAAACTGTGCCCCCTCCCTCTTTATATACAGTAGCCAAGAAATACGAGTGAGAAACAATTCTGCAGAATAAGGAAATTCGTGTGGTCCATTGTCGAATCCTCTATAGCCAATTGGCTCGGTCCTTCGAAGCGCCGGGTATCCAGGAGGTCGTGCTCCACGTCGCCACGTCCCCTGATTGTCGGATGTTGAACCCTCGAGCCCTCGTTCCTGGCTCTGAACCTTGTGCGGTTCAAGTCTCTGTCCCTCCACCAAACGTACAGCCGTTCTGTAGCGTACGCGCACCTCTTTCCAGCGGTGCTCAGCACGTCCTCAGGGTCCCCTTGGTTGGCGAGCTACGGGGCAATTACCATCCCTCCAGGAATAGGATACTCGCGCCCACATGCGCCCTCAACACGCCGATCCTTGATGGATGTAGATAAGATCAAGATAATTCCCACAGCAGCATGGGACGGCTCCGACCCGTTTCCCTTTTAACCGGAATTATCCCATCCATCTGAGTCATCCAGTAGCGCCCACAACAAGTCAAAGTTCCGCTGACGGTTCATAACACACAAGCGCATCGAAACGCATAACACCAGATAAGCTCCCCATTTTGAGTACACGCAGGTAGGGCTGCTCCGCGATAACATTCGAGCTCAGGCTAACCCTTCAGTGATATCGCACACCGTCGGAGTCCATGACCATTTTATAGTCAAACACCTTCAACGCTCTCACCAACTGCAGAGGAAACAGTGGCGTAAGTGGTTTTGAGGTCGAAACACATAGCGCAAAAACCCGCAATTAGAGTAATTCCAACGCGTTTATTTTCACGGCTTATCATCTCCCCCATTTTCAAATCTTGACTGCCCCCAGTCAATCGGTGTTTCCCATTTCAGACGCCCTTACGCGTTTTGCCGAGCGCGGACTTAGAACTTTTCGAAGTTTCCAGGTCGCCTCAAGGTGCTGCGGAGAACCTCTTCGACTCATTGGCTTAGCCCCGAAAGGTAACCCATTCAATCGAAAATTTCTCACACAACCAAACGCCGTATAACTTTTTGCCAACCTCGAGTCCCCTCCAAAGTAATTCTTTCTTTGGACGCGCCTCTCTCTCAGCTTTTCCTCGATACCCAACATGCCCATGAACGCGCCACAACATCTTATGTTATTCAATGATCTTTGAATCACAAAGGCGTTTGTTGGTCCAGGTGGGTGCCAATTTGGCTCATGCTGCGCAGGAAACGCTTCTCCCGTTCCTGGTGCTTCCATACTTATCACCAGGCGGGTCCGCGACGCTATTCAGTTCGTCCAAGATATAAGCTTGGACGCGCAGTAGTCGTCACCTTTCTTCTTCCTTCTTTCCCCCATGTCTTCTCCAGCCAAAGCCCGAACCCGGCAGAGTACGGCCACCTCCGCCAAGGCAAAGGTCACCGCGACCCCAGCCCCTTCGTCCACAACGCGTAGCAAGCCACTCCAGGAGTCGGACGCGTCGCCCAAGATCAAGAAGGAGAAAGGCGCGACGGAGACTCCCGTCGCCGATCCCGAGCCCCTCATCCAGCTCATCCCTGCCAGCGCGCACCCCCTCTGGTCGATTCTTCACCACCCATCCGCCGGACGACTCGTCGAGGCCCTGCGCGAACTCTGCGCGAATCACGAAATCGACGCGGAGAAAGCTGCCGACGCGCTCCGGCCTAGCCTCCATCTCCTGGTGCGTCGTTTGCGCTCTCCCTTTCCTTTACTCAACTGACACTTCGTTTCCCCTAGCGTCTCCTCGTTTCACGTTCCAAACGTTTCGATGGGGACGACTACGACTACAAAGGCATCTTCGAGCTCGGCGACGCCCTCAGCGAGCTCGTGCGCTGCGCCGGGATCGCGATGGTCGAGGATGTCAAGACCGAGTGGTTCTTCTTCCCGGATCTCGAGTTTAACCCGGTGCGTGTCGCGCCCCACCTAATCGTTTCACTAACTCGCCTCCAGACGCGTTACCTCGACCCAAAGTTCTGCATCCCCGTCGACAAGAAGGTCTCGTTGCCGACCGCGAACGAGCTCAACGACGCTCCGACCCTCTATCGCTCCGCCCGTCTCAACCCCGCTTCAGGCGAGACGCGCGGTCCCCTTAGTGAATCACTCGACAAGTACTTCCGCGAAAGCGGCGGCGTGTACGCCGACGAGGACGACGAGGAGGAGGGAAGTGAGGAGGAGGAGGAGGGTACCCAGTCCGAATCGGATGACGACGAAGACGATAACGACCAGGTGGATCAACTCGCGAGCGAGGACGTAGAGGCCGAGGGCGCGTCGACGCGTAAACGTTCCAGCGCGCCGCAGCCCAAGCCAGCCCCCGTCGCTCCCGCTTCCACCAAATCCACCATCGTCGCCGAGGAGACCGGTCGTCGCCGAGTACGTCTCCTTCCCACTCTCCGTTTCTCCCTTTCTAACATTCCTTCACAGATTCGCAACCTCCCTACCCCATCCAAGACCAAAGCCAAAACGCCGGTCGAAGACGGTACGGTGTTGGTTGAAGACTCCGAGACCGAAGCTGCCCCGCAGCGGAAGGCCAAAACGGCTAAGTACGGGTTTCGATCCTGCTCGAAACGCGTAGCTAACCCTTTTCCCAGATCCACCCGGAACACCAAGACGGCCCCCGCCCAAACTCCGAAACCCAAGCCTAAGCCGTACGTGATACTATTTTGTATCGCAACGCATACTAACTTGGCCACCAGATACGTTGAGGTTCCACCCAAGCCCACCGGCAAGAAGCCCAGCGGACGAAAACCCCCAACCTCGCGCGAGTTCCTTTCCGACACCGACGACGGCCCAGGCGGTAACGACCAGATGGACGTTGACGAGCCTGCCCCACGGCCTACGACTACCGCGAAGGGAAAGAAGAAGGAGGAGAAGGGGAAGGGGAAGGCCAAGGCGAAGGCAAAGGAGGCCACCCCTGAGGAGGATGTCAAGGAGGAGTCCGAGCAGGTTGTCGAGGAGCCCGAGCCCGAGAAGAAGGGCAAGAAGCGCGCCCGCGCTACCAAGGACGACGGCGGCGCCCCTTCCAAACGCTCGAAACGGGCTAAGTCTCCTGACCCTGTCAAGGCACTCTACCACACCACAAAGGTGCGTTTTCCTTTGTCTTTTCCTTCAAACGCTAATGCGTTTGATCCTAGTCCCAGCCTCCGCTTCCCAAACTCGACACCGAGGAGAACGCCAACCTCGTCCTCGAAGGCCTCAAGACCCTCCACTCGCAGAACGCGGCGTACAACCGTGACGTCGGGCGTCTCTTTGGTGCGTGTTCCTCCTTCCTGTTCATTACATTACTAACGCGTTTCCAGTCCCTCTCCAGATCGAAGGACAGGACATCGCATTGGCCCTCGCGTGTCGCAAGATACGCGCTCCTCGCTCCGACTCGTACGCCGGGCGTTCGCCCGTTCATGCGCGCGTCGAAGACCAACACCTTCGAGCCGTGGTACGCCACCCCCGAGGCCATCAAGCTCAAGCCTCTCGAGGAGATGGAGAAGGACACCCCGTACGAGGTACGCCCAACCATCTCATCTAGCCGCCTTCCTTACTAACTCATCGCGCAGCCGCTGGTTCCATGCACCGACTGTGTCGTCCGTGGAACGCTTTGCGTTCCCAACGCCGGACACAGTCCCTGCGCCGGCTGCGACGACCGCCGCTCCCACTGCACTCACGCCCTCTCCGGCATCGAGTTGCACCAGATGTGGTCGACCCTTTCGCAGGAAGCCGAGTTGTTTGGTCCCCGTGCGTTTCACACTAGCTATACCCAACCCTTACTAACTCTCTCCTCCAGTCTTGAACTCGCTCGCGGACGACGTCATCGACGCCCATCGCATTGCGTCTGCGGCCACCACCGCGCAACAGAGCGCCATGGTGCACCTCGATCAACGCGTCGCGCGTTTCAAGTTGATGGCGTACGACTTGCTGTACGTCGCCGGTCCCGACGCGTTCGAGAAACGCTTCGCTGCGTTCAAGGACGAGTCGGGCGCGCACGTTCCTCGACGGGTGGTTCAAGGCAATGGAGCTTAAGCTCAACGGGACGGTTTCGAACGACGCGTCCCTCGACGCCGACTCAGCTCGCTCCCTCCATCAGATGGAGATAGGCGACGCGCTGATCGCGAAGACGAAGAAAGCCTTGTCGTCAGCTGGCAACGCCGTTGCGTCCAGCTCGAAGAAGAAACTCGGTCAGTTTCTTCCTTCTAACGTGTTTCCGTTGTTGCTAACCAGCTTCAGACGACTAGCGCCTCTCCAACGTCCTCTCCGATACGCAGCGCGTCCCTCGAGTCCGTCGTTTCGCCTGCCGCCGCACATTTTCTCTCCTCTCGTAGTCGATCCCGCTTGTACAGTAGACACACGGCCATTCAAGTAGGCGGTCACCGCTTGTGACGCTACTTGAATGGTCCCCCAAAACGCGCATCCCCGGCCCTTATGGCCGCAAATACATTGTTTTTGCCCACCTCAACGCGTGAATCGTCCTGAGTCGAAAACTGAGCTTAAGCGTTTCGAGTCCAGAATCCAAAATTTCTGCTAAGTCCGATTTCCAGCCTGAAACGCACAAGCCCGAAAACTGCCTCGGCGGCCACACGTCCGCATCCTGACTGGATTATTCAGGTCCTCAACTCTATTTGAGGAAATATGCATCATCCGTATGGCGCAACAACCGCCTACCCTAGCGTTAGCTATTCGATCGTTTTGATCGTATAGCATACGGGCATCCATACACTCCTATACGTTTCGAGTCATGCGACTCTGTAATCCGGGGATATTTGCTCTTATTGGCAGGATCTCTTGACCGGAATAGGCCGAGTTGCGTTATCTCGTGGACCACTATACACACACATCAGAACCTTTGTTCAATCCGGATGTCGTATGCCGCTCCGCCACGAAACGCACAGCACATGAATCGAAAAAATTTCCAAACGCGTAAGGCCATCTACGATCTCTCCCCCATTTTCAAGTGTTTGCTGTCCTCAGCAAATGTACTTAAACACGCGGGGGAGGGTCCCAGACGCCTCGTCGCATTCCTTTCCCCCCACATTCGTTCGACCAAACTCTTAACATGGCCCCGCCTCCGTTCAGCCAGGTTTACGCCACCCATGCTGCCGAGTACCACGACGAGCACCAGCGCCTCAAGGACATCTTCTCGCAGCTGCGAAGCCACAAGGGCACCCCCAAAAACACCAACGCTACGTCGCGCAACTTGCGAAGCTACATCGCGATGCTCTCGGTAAGTCGTGGCTGAAACACCTAGGCATTTCCTGACCACCACGCAGAACATCCTGTTTGACCCCGAGCATGTCAACGTCTTCGCCCACGACCAGCTCACGACCACCAACACCCACGCCTTCTCCAACAAGCTCGTCCAGTTGGTGAAGTCGTGCAAGGACGCCAACCCCACGTACAAGGCCCCCGACGAGTTCCTGACCTTCCTCAAGATGTGCAAGAAGTTCTACGAGCTTGGCACGCTGCCGTACACGCAGCAGACAGCTGTGCGTTTCATGAACTTCCTACGCGTTTGCGCTGACTTCTCTCCAGGACGAACTCGACGCCTTCCTCCTCGAGTCCGACGGTGAAGGCGAAAATTCCGACGCCGACGCCGAAGGCGACGAGGAGGATGAAGTCCAGATCATCATCAACCCCAAGCCAGCCAAAACCGCACCCGCTGTTAAAGAAGACACGGAGATGGAGGATGCCACTGTACGCGACAATCTCCCCCATTTTCCGCATCTCACTCTTCCAGGCGTCCCAGAAGGCCCCCGCCGCATCGTCTGTTCCGACGAAGCGCCAGGCGTCCCCCGTCCAAATCCTTGTACGTTTCCACCATTCCATCACGCCAGACTGACTCTACCCAGCCGGACTTCAAGCGCCGCGTCAACCCAGCGATCCAAGAGGCCCAGGAAACCGTCAACCAACTCGAGGGAGGTCCACATCCGTTCCCTCAACCCTCCGTAGCTAACGTGTTTCACAGGAAACCACCCCCCGGACCCGCCGGTGCTGGCACCGTCCCCTCCGTCTTGTACAAAGCCGTCCAGCATATCAGCGTCGCAGCAGCCGAGAGTATCGCTGACCACGATATTACCATCAACGTCGCTCTGCGCACCGAAGCTGCCGCCTGGGACGATCTCATCTTCCATCTCCGCCGCCTCAGCGTTATCACGGAGCAGTTCTTCGCTTCGCGCCAGCGCTACAACGACGTGCAGCACGAGATTCGCGAACGCGGAGGCCGTCCCCCGGTCCGCAGCAACGCGTATGTTCCTCGTCCTATCCGTTTGACAACTCTAATCCAAACGCACAGGGAAATGGAACGCTCCATTCCGAATTACCTAGTCGTTGCCCTTCGTGGCAACGTCAAGGGCATTCCTACTGGTCCGCGCCCTGGCACCGCTCCCGTTGTTGCCTCCGGCAGCAAAGGCCGCGCCAAGCCGCGCCAGTAAGCGCCATTCCTACGTGTTCCAGCAGTCCATAGTATAATCGAATAGTTTACCACTTATGTAGTTCCCAATTCGATCATATTATGACTCCCCTGGCGGTTTCCTCTCGCTCCTCAGAACGCGACCCACGGGGGCATCCTCCTCATCCGGTTCAGAGGTTTCACTCTCCGTGTCATAAGCCGCCTTCTTCGGTTTCGGACCGAAACGCATATCGTCAAACTGCAGATCCCGGTCAGGATCCTCGTCTTCTTCTGCGTCAGCCGCCAGCCTGTCTAGATTATCTTTAGACATGTCGATCAAGGCTTCCACATCATCGATAAACGCTATCTTCCGCCTAGCCAGATAAGGGATCACGCGTTTTGCAGCCACCTTATTTGGCATCACCGCTCCATTCAATTCACACAGAATGTAGGAACCTCCAAGGGTTCTCCGCAAAACCACCAAGGGACCCAGCCACCTGTTTTTAGCTTTACGGTTCAGACTCTTCTCAATGGCACTATTCCTCATAAGACACAAATGACCCGGTTTCAAGTCAAAGTTCTTAATCGTATAAGCATTCTCCATTTCGGAAACGTCTAGCCGCTAGCATCTTCTCGTGATCCACCCGGAGCCTCATTTCCTCTACGTGTTTCTGATGTTTTGCGAGCGCCCTGGCCCGTAAACCCACCAATTCCTCCGTAGAGATAATTTCTCCCGGGTAGTCCACCAGCCAAGTTGCTTCCACTATGTCCAATGGTAAAATTGGATCACAGCCGGTAGCAACCTTGTAAGGTGAACTGCGCAGGCCTCTCCGTGTCGTGATCCTATCCGCCCACACCACTTGAGGCAGGAACACAGCCACTGAGCGCCATCGCCCCCCGTAGCTTTCGCGAGAGACTGGCGGATGTCAGCGTGTCCACGTTCCACCGGACCGTTGGCCTGTGAGTTATATGGGGAGATTCGAATCCCTTTAATCCCATACTTCGACTCTAACCATTTCAACGCCCCTACGAACGTAGGCCCGTTATCCGTAACCAGTTCTGCCGGACAACCCCAACGGCATATTACGTTTTCTAGCAAAAACATAGCAACCGCCTTAGTTGATTCCGACCTCAAACCCCTAGCTTCCAGCCAACGGCTCAACGCGTCTCGAGCAGCAATGATATATTTGTGGCCATTCGACGCTTCACTCATCACCATCACATCAGTATGCACCTTTCGAAACAAAGGTGGCGTAAAGGTAGGTACCGGCGGAATATGGATATAGTTGCGCTGGCGCACTTGGCACATATGACAAGTGCTAATATACCAGGCAACATCCTTTTCCATCTCCGGCCACCAAACGCGTACTTCCAGAAGTGACTTAGTCGAGTAAACACCCCGATGTCCCAAACAATCATGTGCTGCCCTCAGCATGAACATACGATGCTCCTTCTCCACTACCAGCCGCGTACGGCCTTCTTCTCCCCTGCGGAAAAGCCTGCCGTCTTCAGCCTGGTAGAACAGCGCAGTATATTTCTTAAGTTTTTCACGCTCCTTCTTCGAGAAAGAAGAAGGGGCCTTGAAACCCTCAGAGATATAACGTTTAACCACCTCTATCCGCTCATCCGCGCGTTTCCCGGACTCCGATCTGTGGTCCTCCGGATAAGGCTCCCTCTTCGATTCGTCCCACTTGAAATTCTCATCAGGCAGCATGGGCTCCGGTTGCCTAACATCTGAAGAGATGTACTCCGGCATGTCGACTTTTGCTTCGGCATAGGCTAAACGTATAGCTTCTCCCTCCGCGTAGTTGTCCTCCTGCGCCTTGATACAGTCCGCAGCGAAGCAACTCATAGTCTCCTCCAGATTCCTAACTTGTGCCTTATCCGTCCAAGCGACATCGAAGAAATATCCCCCGCGCGTGTCAATGTCCTCCCTGAAATCCTCAAACGCATAAGGTTGCTGGATCGTATAGTCCCAGTCTTTATGTGTCTTCGGAGATTCAGGCTCCCTGAACTCAAGTTCTGGGTCAGGTACTTCTTCGTCACCATCCACTTTCCGTCTTCTCGAAAGGCCATCCGGAGAGAACGTCGAACCCTTTACGCGTTTTAGCTTGAAGTGGAACATTAAGATCTGCTCGATCCATCGGTTTATGGTGGCATTCGGCCCCATTCCCGGGTTATCCAGCATTCCCTTAATGTACAACGCGTCAGTTTCCACAGTCAGGTTCCGGCAGCCCAGAATCCAATACTGCAAGTACTCTAGCGCGCGTTTCAACCCAAACATCTCCCGCTTTGGCTGTGAAAAGTTCTGCTCCCTGGCGTTCAACGGAATAGACGCGAACTTCGCGAAGTATTTCTTCTTCGGGTCGTCCGGGTCCACCTGATACACCTCTATACCAACTGCGATATAGGATGTGTCCACCGCGACTACTGTCTCCCAGCCTGATTCGTAATCCAAGGGTCTCAGTGCGCCACAAGTTTCAAGAGCGCGTTTAACCGCGTCCATTGAAGCCTGCTGTTTTTCGCCCCATTCCCACTTGGTCTCCCGCTTTAGCAGGTCGTTCAGAGGTCTGGTGAGTAGTCCGTAATCCTTAATAAAATTCCGGACATAACCCACAACACCCAGGAACTGTCGAACCTCGTGCACGTCTTTGCACGGTGGCCAACGCGTAATGACACCAACGCGGTCCGTTGATGGTTTCCGACCTTCATAAGAACACTCATGCCCAACTACGGCGAATTGCTCAGCGCAGATAATCGCCTTTGTACCCGATATAGTTAGACCACTATATTTCAGCCGCTGCACTACGCGGTTCATGTTGCCAAAGTGTTCCCAAACAAACCGCCGGATACCGGGGTTTTCGGGAATCGTCTCATAATTCCCATCCTTATCCATGTATCGCGATGCTGGTCCCCGCACAGGGACATCATCAATATACGGAATCGTGATGTGCGGAATTTCGTCCTGAAGCACATAGGTAACATCATCGTGAAATATCGGTACCGAGTTCGTCCAGCCCTGAGGTAATTTAACCAGCCTCAACGCACCGAAGGGCGTTTGGAACGTTGTTAAATCCCTGGACGTTTCAGACAAATCTCGCTGGTCATAACCCGAGTACAAGTCCAGCACTCCACCACAGGCTCTCCCTGCAAAGTGGTTTGCCAGTTCCTCCGTCGCCGGAGGAATACCCGTCTTGTTCTCTTGCTCTTTCTGTTCGGAGCGCAATAGAATAAAATATTCCAAGCCCAACAGCTGCGACAGCTTTGGGCGAGAAGGAACTTGCCCCATCGAGCGGGGCAAGCCTCCTGGGTGCAAGGCCGGCGCCGAGAGCAGAGGATGCCCCCGAGAAGCTGACCAGCCGAAGCGAGCAGCGCCCGGCTAGCCCAGGAGAAGGAAGCTTTAAAAATCAAATTCGTAAATATGCGGAGTCAGGACTTGTAACCGCGGGGGACGACGAGCAACGCGTGATACAAATGAGACAAAGTTCGCGGGATTGAACCCTGAATGAACGCCGTTAGGGCATATAAAATGGGCGGAAGAGTTCAAGTCAGTGTGGGGGGAAGGAGCCATAAAGGTGGAGCTGCCTCGGGGAGGTGGGTGGGGTGAACTTTAGCAAGCCATGCGCGGCTAGGAGATAGGGGAGAGTCGCCGAAGAATGTCGTGTTTGCAGAAACAAGCTGTAAAATCTGGCGTGGAAGGAATGCTCGAGCGATTCGGGCGCAAGCTTCGCGTCGAGGGCGAGCTGTGAGCAATTATAGTGCGCGTAAAAACGCCCCAGCATTTGACGCCATCCATGGCGCCGAGGCTCAGCGGTTCGTAGCCCGGTGAAGATCGAAGCAACTGTCTCTCGAGATATTCTCTCTCGAGATATTCGGAACAGGTGAGAATTATTGTCATAATCCTGGAGAAAGTCGCCAAAGTGTACGCAGAATCGCCTCAATGGGGGCACAATCCTTGATAGAGATACGAGAAGGAATCGATCCCATCGAGAGCAAGGAGTTCGTTGTGCCGCACGCAGCCCGAAGAGAGTTCGGCCGCGGCGTAGAAAACGATGCAGCGGCATATGTAAACTGGGAATCGGGTATCCGAGGACATCCAGTGGTCCATAGTAGGAGATAATCGAACTCGACAGCTTGACGGAGTAGGCTGATGCGTCCAAGCGGGTTGGGGGACAAGCCAGCAGGAAGTAGCTCGGGAATAAACGACCTCGACTGTTATAATAGATGAGGTAAACACTCAACCGCGCGCCTCGACGCGGGAGAAGTAGGAACCGTTTCAAGACGGAGACGCTCACGCGGCCTAGGTACTAAAATGGTACCGCTTCAGCGTAAACTGCCGTGACGCGAGATAAGCTCGACGGAGAATCGCGGGGACGTCATATATCGATTCGATAGACACTGTTCCCCGACATGAAAACGATGGGGACAGAGCGCGACCGTTGGAACTCGACCGCTTCGATACGGGAGCACGCAGGAAGAATCCAGCGGGACACAATTTGAATCCGGAAAATAACTTCGACCGTTCCGGTTCGGATACGGCGGAGACCGCCGCGACGCGGGATTAGCACGACAGGGTACAACCAGGAGATGAAGCCAAAATGGGGAGGCACTGGGCAGGCGGTAGCCCGGAAGAACTCGACGGTATATGAACCGGAGGTGATGCGCTCAACGGGACATAACCGGAGACATGTATACTCGATCGGGAGGGCTCGGCAAGGCGCAACGCGGGAGTACGCTCGACGGGGGCGTCGATGGAGACGTGCAGACTCGACCGCTTCTAGTGGGAGAGTTCGACGGTGGGTAAGCTGGAGGAGCAAGCTCGACGGTGCGTAAACTGGACGCGCTCAACAGGACGTAACACGGAAAAAGATAGACGCAGTCGACCGTCTCAACGCGGGAAGGGCTCGACGGGGCGTAACCCGGAGGAAGTTCGACGGTGCTGCTCAACGGGACGTAGCCCGGAGCCGTACTAAACTCCACCGCTTCTATGCGGGAGGGATGGGGCATACCCCGAGCTCGAATGTGGACATAATCTCGATTGCATCAACGCGCGACGGGTCGTGGCCCGGAGCCTGGAAGGTATGCAGAAAGAAATCAGTTGCAGGCAGTCAGAAATATTGCACCTCGACCCCTCGAGTGATTAGCTTGACTACCCCGAGTCGGGCGAACGGCAGCAGGACGTAGCTCGGGAGCCGGAATTATCGATAGCGGAGAGGATTTAGTTCACTTGGAAAGCTCGAGATTCCGATACGGAAGCGCCGGAAACATAAGCGGGAATAGTCGAAGTTGGCCGATTTAAATCGGATGGAAGGATTCGATCGCCTCGACGCGAGAGAGGCTTGGCAGGGCGTAACCTGGAGAAGGGGGAGGTTCGACCGCCTCGATGCGGGATAATCTCGACGAGGCGCGCCCCGGAGGGAAGAGAACTTACCCAACCGTTCCGGTACAAGTGTCTCGACCGCTACGGCACGGGAGAAACCCAGCGGGATGTAAATTGGGCTAAACTTAAAGGCCTCGACGGTTCCAATACGGAGAAATAACCACCTCAACGCGAGCGGTTGAACGGGCATATCCTGGATACCTCTCGACTACTACGACGTAGGAGGAAGTAGAGGGGGAGGGGACGTAGTCCTCGGCGGTTTGATACGGGAGGCGTAGGTTCGACCGCCGTCGTCGTGCGGGGACAGCTCAACGGAGACATAGCGCGGAGAGCAATAACCGCTCAACCGTTGCAAGCGGGAGCGTACGAATGTTCTGACGCGGAACCGGGGTCCAACGGCGCGTAAATTGGAGGAACTCAACGGGCCGTATCCCGGAGGAGCGCAACGGCGCATAAACCGAACACTGGAGCTAGAGTCGTGCGTAGACCACAAGTAAATTGGCCGACGCTGTCGGAAGGGAGCGCGCCGATGAGGTAAGTCAAAATCGGCGCTGAGGCGCGGAGAGAAGATAATCTCGAGCGCCTCGACGCGGGATGGTAGTCCCGGGGAGCGAATTCGACGGTTCGTAAAACCGGAGGTGCGCGACGGGACGTAACCCGGAGAAAGTGATCTCGACCGCCTCGACGCGGGATGGTTCGACGGAGCATAATAATCCATGGAAACAGATTCGACGGTTCGTAAAGCGGAGGAGCACGACGGGACGTAACCCAGCAAAAACAATCTCAACCGCCTCGACGCGGGACGGCTCGACGGGGCATAACCCGGGGGGAGGAATCGACGGTTCGTAAAGCGGAGGCGCGCGACGAGACGTAACGCGGAGACCGGGATACTCGACCGCTTAGATGCGGGCTCGACTGCCTCGATGCGGGAGGGCTCGACGGGACGTAGCCCGGAGGGGAGGATCTCGACGGTGCGTAAACCGGAGGCGCTCAACGGGAAATAACCCGGAGAAAAACACCTCGACCGCCTCGACGCGGGAGATGCTCGACGGGGTGTGGTACGGGAGGGATAGTCTCGAGCGCGATGACGCGGGTGATTTTGAATGGGCGTAACGCAAAGCCGTTCGCTTCGACGTAGGGAAGGAAGGAATCGACCGCCTCGACGCGGGAGTTGATGAAGGACACATACGTAGCCTTGGCCGTTCCGATACGGCTCAACTGCCTCGACGCAGGAGGTGCTCGACGGGACGTAACCCGGAGACGAATGACTCGACCGCCTCGACGCGGGAGGACTCGACGGGGCGTAACCCGGAGACAAATAAACTCGACCGCTTCGATGCGGGAGGGCTCGACGGTGCATAAACCGGAGCAATATGCTCGACGGGGCGTAACCCGGAGACAAATAAACTCGACCGCTTCGATGCGGGAGGGCTCGACGGGGATTAACCCGGAGCAATAACGTCGACGGCGCGTAAGCCGGAGGTAACATAGAGACAAGAGCAGAGCACGCATGACGGCGCCAGAAAAGCTTCATGAATTGGAGCCGGAGTCATTTCGTAGACTGCGAGCAGTGGAATGAGGGTCGGTACACAGATATACAATCGGGGGGAAAGGAAGCGCCCGACGAGGTAGTCGAATTTGGTGTACGTGCGAGGCGTCGCAAAGGTGTCGTAAGGCCAGATTGATGTCAGTGGTCGATGCGCTGGCAGTTTGTCTGCGGCGAAGACGCGCGTGGACGTGGCAAGCCCCTCACAGAGAGTGGTAGAGGTGTTGGAGAAGAGCAGGGGCGGGTTTTGGCGGGTGGTAGAAGGAGTTATGTCGGCAGGCGGATGAGAACACAAGTGAAACGTGGTCATTGTCGTTTTCGGACGTGCTGTTGGTACAGACAGCGAAGTGTGGTATGAGAGTCTGCTGAATGAGTTAGTGACTGTGTAGGGTCGACTTGGAACGCAAAAATCCGCGCGACTCGCGAGAACGCGCGAGTCGCTCCAGCGGAGGTGATGGTCGGGAAGAAAGGTAGAGATCCCGACCATCACGCCGCTCATCACAAGACGACGCACTTACTGGCTGCGCTGCGTAAGTCCTTCCAAATGCGCGATCGTTACCGCGTTTAAGGGTTCCAACGCGTGTACCAACCTAATGCTTTTGCCATCTTTCTTGATTACTCCGAAAAACTTAGACCGATAGGAAGAATTAGACGGCTCGTAAACACCCGCGTCTATCTTTTTCCTAATGACCTTGCAAAATTCATCCAGCTGCCCGCGCGGAATGGGTATATTCTTTTCTACCCATACCTTATGTTCCACGGTCGGAATTTCTATCGGTGGAAAGAAATCCTTCCTCAACGATCCTCGTTCTGAGTCGTCCCAAGCGAATGCGTCTGCATGCACGGTCATAAACCAGTGTAACAGTTTTCGCTCGGCCGGCCACAGAAACGCACCGGCGTGTGCCTTCTCGATAATCGCGTAACGCTCCGTGGTATATCTAAGAGTTGGACACCAGTCACCAGGATTAGGCTCTAGATCTGGCATATCCTTGAGGGGATCTCCTTTTATCTCGCGCTTAATTCTGTATTTCTCGGGTAACTCCGTATACACCGGACGCGTTTTGAGTGCAACTGGCTTATACTTCTTCCCAGCAAAGCTCTGTCGCACCTCCGCTTGCGGACCATCAGCCACTTCGGGCTCCGGCGCCACACCTTGAAGCGCACATCTCACACAACCTTCCGCCTCCGCGGGCGTTGCATGCCCCGTTGCATCCTTACGTGTTTCAACTCGAACTGGTGGTTTGAATCCCATAGATACAAAACCATCGTCAAAGTTAAGAGACTCAAGGATGGAACCGTCTTTCCGAGGTGTCGGATCTTTTAGACCAACGTGTTGCTCCAGAGTATCCGTCGCCGTCGCATCGCGTCGAAACACCTCGACCCCCGCATTACGCCGAAGCCACGAGGTATGCCGCGGCGAGCTCTTTTTCTGCAAACTGCTTACCATCCCTAGGTAGCGCAACCCCGTTAACCCAAAGTAACCCGTCACCCTTGACTTCCAGCTCTACAGCCAGACCTTCTAACTGCTCTCTCGGGCCCTCCGCCAAATCGCGCGTCAATTCCGCCCAGGCCTCCGAAAATCCACTTCCGTCTCACGCCACGGCTTCCGAATGTGTTGACCACGGAAATAGTCGGGATCGTCCAGGTCCTCGGCCTGGCCCCACGCTCCGTCTTCCGATCCGCTTTCGCAGTCCGGTACCTCCCTCCACGCGTTTGAAGGTGTCGAATCACTCGGGTTCGATACTCCCTCTTCTCTGCGTTTCCCGGGGTATAAGTCATCAAAATGTTTTCCTAGATGGAACACACCCTGGACCGAGGACGCCGCGTTTTTCTTCCCACTTCCGGAGTCTCGGACCGGCTTGCGTGTTTCCGCATCTTCATCATCCGTAACCTCTTCCACAGTGACCCTCCGACGCTGTTTTTGTTGGCTAATACGACGGTCCACATCCGTAGGGAAATGGACCTGCCTGACCGTGCCCGTCTCCACCTTCGCAGCTGCCGCAATGGGGCTGTTGGTAGCTAAGGGTTTCGATCCGCTCTCCGGTTGACGGTGAGAGCTGGCGATCGCCCTAGCTCCGCGGGTAGTCGTAGTCATCGTTCGTCGCTGGTTCGTATTAGGGTCTCTGATAGTAATTTCTTGAGTCCCATCCCGTCGATTGACGACTGTAGACTCCGTAATCACATCGAAGGGCCTTCCCAACAAAATGTCATACGCGGGGTCCTCAATAACATGGACCTGCAAATATATCGCAATGTCTCCAAACACAAACATTACATTCCGAGCGATTCCCGCGGACTGCTTAAGCTGTCCATTGGCACTCTGCATGTAAATCTTTACGTCCGGGTCATATACGATATCAAGTTCCTCAGCCAGTTTCTTGGACATTGAAACAATCTGGGAACCACTATCCACTACACTTTCAACCCTTCTGCAATTCGCGACCGTGGGGTGTACGGTTCTGAGAGACGCGGACTCCGCACCTGTATAAACCTGCCTCGGCTCTTGGTCCTCGGGTAGTTTATTCAGATACATGAGTACTTTGTCTCCCACCATGGGAACCTCCGGGTCTAGAGAATTATCCAACGGATCGGGGTGAACCGCATAGTCGCAATCCGGTAAATCCCTGATGTCGACCGCGTCTCGCCTCAAACGCGTAGTATCCCCTTCACCTTCCAGCCTAAACGGTAAATCGTCTTCGACCATCTCCTTTATTAGAGCAGCCTTGACATTTTTCCATTTACCGGTGAGTGTTTCCCTCAGACTTCTCGCGAACGCCGGTGATAAACTGACCAACTCGCGCATTTTAACGCCGTCCAGTGCTGTATCCCCAGTCCTCTTGAGCATGTCCTCGATTAAACCCTCATCGTCCCATTTCCGTACCACCTTGTATCCTTTGTCTTTGTGCGGTTTCACAGAAAACGGGTGTTCACGCGTTTCCTGTTCTGAATTCGTGAAACCCTTAGGATGAGTTAAAGGATTAACAACAACGGACTCCCTCTGGTTTCCACCCTTGGGTTTCTCCGTGTTATTATTCCTCCTTTCATCCCTGCTAGACGCCTTGGTTGCCACAGTCCGAACCTCAGTGTCGCTCTCCTCGTCATCCTCTTCATTGTCTTCCTGCATGCGTTCCCCGCGGCCCGCCTTCGTTGGTATCGAAACCTTGTCCTCCGGAGGCTTGGATTTAGCTGCTTTTCCTTTGCTCGCTGCCTCCTTCCTCGGACGACTCAGAAACCCGACGACGAGTCTTGAGCGTTAGGCTCCTTGCGCGCCGCTAGACGCGTAGTCGCCATCTGCTCGTACAGGTTGTCTCCCCCAGACGCTCCAAAAGCCTTTGCGAAGTTCATCACCTCCACAAAATCCTTCGCGCTCATCTTGTCCATCACCCCTCCCACGTTTCCGCTGGAATGAGCCGGACTCGGTGAGCTTGACGCGTATGGGTTCTCACCCCCGGAGTTCGAAGCTCTTGGATCATATGCGTTTTGGGGCGCACCGTGGCCCAAACCACCCATGAACGAATGCATCACTGGCATACTATTCATGAATGTTTGCCCAACGGATGGCAGCTGGCCGTAGACAGGCTGCGAGCCTCGTCCCCATGAGAGACTGAGAGCTCCCAGCGTACGCACCAGCATACGGATTTGAGCTCAAACCCGCATGCATCTGCGCGGAGAGGAGTTCCAGATTAGACATCCCTTCTCCTTCGTCTGTAGCCATCCTGTCCATAAGCATTTGTTGTCTATTGCCCCCCATAACTTGATCTATTCCCTTCCGCTTCCAGTACTCGTCTATGCGTTCCTTCTTCGTCATACCTTGTTCGAACAAAGGGAGACGTATCCCTTTAGGCAGCTCTGGATAGCCACGGTCCAGGGTTATAAGCCCCTTTCCCACATACTCTGCTGCATCCATACAATCGTTTAAGTAGTGCGGCCCTCCACAGCACCAGCAATCGTTTGAACGATTCATGTTGCCCCGAGCCTTGGGAAATCCGTTACCCCGGAATCCACCGCCACTCGAATTATTATTCGATTGGGGATACCTCTCATGGTCCACTTCTTGCGCCATAAAGGAAGCCACCTCATGAGATCCGCGGTTTTGCCCCCGCTGGTTATGCGTTTGATCGTGGTGACCCCGACCATAACCTTGAGTTGGCCGAGAGTCAGCCCTCGGTCCCTGCAGTGCTTGCTGCATTGAGGCAAAACTACTCTTCATCTCATCAGACAACGACTTGAACTGCACACCAATCTGCTTCTCCTGTACAGCAACCGCATCCTTAATCTGCACAACCTCGTTGGACAAAAGATTAAGTCGCTCATCCACCTCCCTCTTGAAGCGATCTGTCTCAGATACCGCGCCAGTACCAGGAACCGTCGCGCCGTTCGGAGAACGCGAGAATTCTGTAATACCAATCGACGATCTCTCAGACAAATACTCAGCCACCTGAAGCACTTCAAGGTACGTCCACCGTTCCTCTCGCAGGACAATGCCCGCAGCGTTCTGCCTCGGCCCAATAATTGTTTCGACCGACGGACTGTCCAGCAAATGGCGTAGGCTATCCGCGAAATCCGCTGTAAGGTTTCCATAGATCATCCCAACCGCATGTGCGTTTGAGATCCTAGGTCCGTACAACAGATTCGGCGCATTACACTTAGCCACCTGCTTGATGAACGACACCTTTCACCTGAGGAAACGGCCGTGGTCCGTCCGACTAATCATGGGGTAGTCTTTATTGACCTTCTCCACGCTTCGGATGGAACCATGCTCCTCTTCATCCAGCTCCGGGTAGAGTTTTAGGACTGCGTTTTTAAACGCGTCGTAAGACCCCGCTGCGAATTCTGGTAAAGACTTCCACTCGTCCTTTATGATATCATCTTTCAGATATCCCACCATCAAACGCTTGCGCTCTGCTTCATCCTCTAACCTGCCCTTGGTAAACAACGCATCGCATTGCTCCAGATAACCCCTAAGGGTTTTCTCCGGGTTTCGACCATCCCAAGTTGGTCTATCCCTCTCGTAGGGTTCCGGGACACGAATCGCTCTGCCCCTTCCCCCGGCGGCCTGATCATCCGCCTGCTGGTTTGCAGGTAATTGTTCCGCCTGCTGGTTTGCAGGTAATTGTTGAACGCCTGCAGCGTTATTCGGCAGTGCGCCGTTTTGAGGTTGTCCGCCTGCCGCCGCACCTGCTTGTGCTGGTGCCGCCTGCGCGACTACCGGATTCCCTATAGGAACTACCCCCGGAACATTGTTGTTGTTGTTGTGAGCCATCTCAAAACGCTCAAGCGTTACAGGTTCCCTATGTGGTTCGTCTGGTTCTATTCCGCGTTCGGATTCTGAGTCGCTAAGCGGCTCTAACCGTTTTGCAGGAGGAGGGGGATATTCAAACGTAGGCGTTTTCGATCTGCTACCTGAGGCAACAGGTCTAGCGCTGTAGTTCGGAGATATCTCTCGACCAAAGTTTGGTGCGTTTAAACGCTGACGACCTTGTACGGAATTTACTGTTGTGCGAGGACGACTCGTTGTGGTTCCTTGTTTGCGCGGAGCAGGTGGAACTGAACCGAGCGGTTTGCTTTGCAATTTGCCTTCTCCCCTTAGGAAGTTCGGAAAATCACTTGGCGAAGAGTCCGAAAGATCTCGTTCTCTTGGTTTTGGTGGAATCGTGTCCTAAGACCTCTTCCAGACGATAGCACAGTAGACGTTATAACCCAAATCTAGAGATTTCCACCCCTCGCGGTGGGCTCCAGATGAAAAGCGAACTCTATGCACAGAGTGGAATGCCATGAAACGCGCAGGCTGGTGCAATGCAAAGCAAAACACCTAACACCAACACACAACAAAACACACACACACTAAACACACAGACTTCTAGGAGATCGGCCTCGGTAACAGAGCCAATCCAGGGTATTGTGAGGATAGAAATATCCAGACAAGGGTGTAAACGTTTATGTGTTCTCGAAACGCGTAGACTAAACCTCAAGCGGACTTGGTGTTCAGAGTACTTTTGGGACTTTTGAGTTTATAGTATCTCAACTGTGCAACTAACAGCGAACTGCGTAGAAGCGGGGTATGGGTGATAAAGTGGTATTAGGTCCTTAAACCCCAATCACCAACTCAATCGGTTGTGCGTTTAACGCGGTACTCGAAACCAATTCCAATCCAGAAGCTTCCTAGCTTCACCCAAGTCCAATCGCAGGCTTCCGGCCGCGTTCCAAGTTCCAAAAGCTTCCTAGCTTATTCCAAGTCCAAAACCAATCTTATTCGTTCCAACCAATCCAGCCAAATCAAACTTGTTCAGATACAAACTCGAGATGAGTAAGCACCGCTCAAGCCCAGAACTCGCCCTAGTGGTAGCGGGGGAGGATTCCGTGCCCAAAACTGTGCCCCCTCCCTCTTTATATACAGTAGCCAAGAAATACGAGTGAGAAACAATTCTGCAGAATAAGGAAATTCGTGTGGTCCATTGTCGAATCCTCTATAGCCAATTGGCTCGGTCCTTCAAGCGCCGGGTATCCAGGAGGTCGTGCTCCACGTCGCCACGTCCCCTGATTGTCGGATGTTGAACCCTCGAGCCCTCGTTCCTGGCTCTGAACCTTGTGCGGTTCAAGTCTCTGTCCCTCCACCAAACGTACAGCCGTTCTGTAGCGTGCACGCACCTCTTTCCAGCGGTGCTCAGCACGTCCTCAGGGTCCCCTTGGTTGGCGAGCTACGGGGCAATTACCATCCCTCCAGGAATAGGATACTCACGCCCACATGCGCCCTCAACACGCCGATCCTTGATGGATGTAGATAAGATCAAGATAATTCCCACAGCAGCATGGGACGGCTCCGACCCGTTTCCCTTTTAACCGGAATTATCCCATCCATCTGAGTCATCCAGTAGCGCCCACAACAAGTCAAAGTTCCGCTGACGGTTCATAACACACAAGCGCATCGAAACGCATAACACCAGATAAGCTCCCCATTTTGAGTACACGCAGGTAGGGCTGCTCCGCGATAACATTCGAGCTCAGGCTAACCCTTCAGTGATATCGCACACCGTCGGAGTCCATGACCATTTTATAGTCAAACACCTTCAACGCTCTCACCAACTGCAGAGGAAACAGTGGCGTAAGTGGTTTTGAGGTCGAAACACATAGCGCAAAAACCCGCAATTAGAGTAATTCCAACGCGTTTATTTTCACGGCTTATCAACGGTCTGTGTAACGGGACACGGATGACATTGCTACGAATGTCTGAACGTGTCCTGGAATGTCGCGTTATCGGCGGGGGACCACGACGGCGCAATCGCCTTCATACCTCGCATCTCCCTCACCCCATCCAACACCACCGACTTCTCATTCAAGTTCACGCGTCGCCAATATCCCGTTCGACTCGCGTTTGCCCTCACGATAAACAAGTCGCAGGGCCAATCGGTCAAGTTTGTCGGGCTTGATCTCCGCGTCCCGGTGTTCTCGCATGGACAGCTGTATGTGGCGTTCTCAAGAGCGACATCGAGCCAGAGGATTAAGGTATTGCTACCCGAGAATAGTGTCGGCCAGGAAGTGGCTAATGTGGTGTACCCGGAGGTTCTGTTAGACGGCGACTCGATGTAAAGCATCTGTGACCTTCCTACCTCTGTACTACCAGCACAATCTTTGCACCCAAGTTGCGCGCGTCTTTCTGCCTCTTCACAAAGCCATTCCAGAATGTTCGACGCCGATCCCGGGGGAATACGGGGCCGGAAACTCGCTTAGCAGCTCCGAGCGGGTATAAAAAGGTGCGTATATGTTTCCACCCTCTTGCTCCTTGCCCTCATCATGGCTGCAAGCAGCGCTTCGTTCATTTGCAGCGGCATGTACGTCCTCCGCAACTTCACCGACTTCTCCAGGTCATACACCGCAATGGACGTGACAATGTGGATTGGCACCACCGACCATGCAAGTGTCTTTGCGCGGGGGTTCTACTATAACGGCAACAAGCGGACATTCCGCGATGGTATCTACAACGTTGAGATGCATGTATGTATACTGTTCTCCAGCTTTTTTTGTCTGACGACTTTTCGTAGCCCGTCAACACCAATTCCAAGGTCGACCTCCAAGGTGATTTCACCGCGGACGAAAAAGCCGACTTTCATTTTGTTGCCGAGGTCACCCAGGTATGTACTTCTCCCCGCCCTCCGTGCGTGATACTCAGGGCTTCAGCTCAAATACCTCGGGGACGTTGACTGCGGCCTCAACCCGTGCGACGCCTCACGCGCCCATGTCACCGGCGTCGCGTCCGACCTGGAGCCTACCGCAGACCGCTTCCAGATTCGCGGAGAGCAGTACTCAACTGGGTACGCGCAAACGAAGGACATGGGGAACAGGTGCGTAATGGTTGTGTATTTTTGGTGCTGCCTCATGGAGTTCAAGGGCCGCGTTCGCGACCACGAACTACCTGCCTGACCGACCCCGCTGGCGGAGAGGCCAAGGTGCCGAAGCCAAGTTCCTCAAGCCGTTCCCCCATCCCGGCACCTACCTTGCGGTGTCCGGCGACATCGAGGGTGTCTCGATCGACAACGACGGCAGGGTAATGTTCGAGGTCACCGTCGACAATGTTGTGTTCCTCGGCAAGGTTCCCGAGATGTCGTTCCGTAGTACGCCGTGCCACTGTTCTTCTTAGCACCGACTTAAAATCTTCTAGCATCGACACCGTCCAACGCCGGCTCCAGCAGCAAGGTATCCGAAAAGCGCAAAGCCAACTCCGGCGCATTCAACATGAACCTCATGTTGTCCGGCGGTGGTTTCAACAAACGCCCTCGCAACGACCTGCTGTCGTCGCCTTCCCCCGCTGGACCGTCTCAAGGCCCGTCGTCGTCTCAGGACACCGACTAATGGGTCCGCGGTGTACGTGTCGTTGTCGTCGCCAGCAAAAAGTATTTCTTTATGTGCGCTGTATACTGCAGTTCTGTATACACCGAAAAATGTCATTATCTTTCTGTGCGAAGCACGGGTCCGGACTAGTATGGGTGTAAAAGGGGGCAGCCAATAAATGTACCATTACTTACAATATTTAAATTTTGAACAAGTGCTCCATTTATTTCCCAATAGGCCTTGTGTGCGTTGAGTATTTGAGTTCATGTCTGATGTGACGACAAAATCGCGTTTGGAACGTTCAGGCCGCCGCGCCATCGGGAAAACTTTTTTTCTTCTACAATGTGTGGACAAAAATAATGTCCACCCCATTTTTGGCCCGTTTCTTAACAACGGACCCGTCGAAGGAGTTGAAATTTCACATGCGGACAGACCCATCAATTCTGAATCATTTCATCAATTCTTGTTGATGATCACTGATTCAGGCCCCAGCAGTAGGCAAGCTTTTATGTAACTCCAGTCAGTGCAGCCGTTTTCCCAATCACTGATACATCATCGAAATATCACGGAATGCCATAATAAACTAGCCCTGCCAATTTTGAACACAGCACAACTTATTTTGTGCAGCTGGCATCACCCAATCCAAAGCTATGAGCTGCCCAAGTTGGCCATTTTCCGCCGGTTTTTGCTGTTTTGAGACAAAAAGTGCCGAGTTGCGCAGTGTATGGTGCAAGATTGAACTCAGCAATTACCTCCAAGAAACCTCATGCGTATTAAGAATTGACCAAGCTACATTTCCGCATTTTTCAAAATCCCATCAAATCAAGTTGTGATGGTGCTGAAAAATTGAGGACAGGAATAATTGATCACATAACTTTGCCAAAACGGTGACATTTTCCACAAAATTTGGTGAACGGGAGTTTCTTCTGTGGTACTTTAAAGAAACCTGTGTAGCTAGACACAGCCACTTCCGAGTCTTGCTGTAGGGGGGTGGACATTTATTTTGTCCACGCTCTGTAGCGGAAACTGTCGAGATTTTACACTTTTTACGTATATTTACATATTTTTCGTTTCTTTTCACTTTTCTTCAAGATCACAGACACAGCCCTGCTTATTGTCTGGCCAGACAATAAGGTGTATAGCCACCCTTATTGTTTTATTGTCTTGCAGTACAGCCACAGAATGCAGGACTAGGTATATAAGAAGTAGCTACAGCGCCCTGTACCCTAGTCCTTTTATTCTCTCTGCTCCCCCGTCACGCTTGCCCGCTCACTCTACTTGGCTGCCTAGTTGCTGTTGTGGTTATTGTGGTACCCCATCGGCGCATCTTACCGCGTCCTCTGGCGTATCACGTGACTGTGACACGTGACTGATTGCGGCCTTGTTCGTGACATAATAAAAGGACTCCCTTCATACCTCGTACCAACAAATCCCAAAATTCTCAAAAGTTTTGAAATTTTCAGAACTTTCACCAAAACACAAACCTTCTTCACCCTCCGACAACATCGTACTAACTAGGCATGGCACCCCGCGTTGTGCTTGCTTCCACACCACCTTACTTTTCCAGCAAGTCCGCGAAGTTCGAAAACTTCAAGGACTATCTTACCACCTACATTGCTGCATATGGCGATGACCTTAACACCGACAAGAAGAAAGTCTTCTTCACCATTTCTTTCCTTCGACAGGAGGATGGGTCTCAATGTGTTGCTTCTGATTGGGTTCGCAACTGGAAAAAGCGTAGTTTGAACGATGACGGTACTCTCCGTGCATCCTACACTTTTGCGGAACTTCTCAAGGAGCTCGAGACATCCTTCTTGGACCAGAACCTTGCTCAACTTGCACACTTCAAGCTGACAAATACCCGCCAGGAAAAATTGTCACTTGTTGAGTATCTCCAACAATTTGAGCTCAATGCAGAACAAGCTGGCTATTCTCCTCATGACGCAATGGGAGAGTATGACACGTTTTTGATTGAATTGTTGGAGGACAACGTCAACACAGACATTGTGTCCCAGATGTACGTTGGAGGTGCTGAGGTCCCAAAGAAATATGCTGCTTTCAAAAAGCGACTTGTGCAAATTGATGGAAATATGCAGAGGAGCAAAATCTGCCATTTACGTCACAATGCTCCTCTGGCTAAAAAACCAAAAATTTTCCATATCGTCAAGTCGGCTCCGGCAGCGGAGGCATCTACCACTTCTCAAGCATTGGATGGGTATGCTCCGATGGACATCGATCGTCAGCGGCAGGGTTCAAAACTCTTTCGGTGCTACAACGTTTGGGCACTTGAAGAGAAACTGCCCAGACCCACCAAAGCAAAAATTGAACTTGCGTGCCCTGTACAACGAGATTGATGGCATGGATGCAGAGAGTGATGTGCTCAAGTCCTTGGCTGCAAAGCTTAAGGAAAAGGGTTTTTGATGCGCTCTGCTCCAGTGGCCATGGAGACAGAGCAAAAACATGTTTAAGGGCGGTTCTCTGTGTTGGGAACACAAAAGGAAGTTTTCCCGAACCGTTCTGATACTGATGCTTCTATGGATATAGGTTTAGCATTGCAACCAAATTTGAAACATTTGCTTGTAAAGGGACCTGATGAACGTGATGAGAAGATCAGGAAGAACTGGGTGCATAAACAGAAGATGCGAAACCGCAGGCAGGATGCAGAGAATAAGCGCTGGAGTGATTTCAAAAAGGCCTGCAGAGGGGCAACTGCATCAAAAAACCAAGAAAAGGGGAGCAAAGCTCCGACGGCTCAATCCTTGCCCAAGGAGGAAGCGCCGGTATCATACCCACACCCGAGGAAAACTCGGGTCCCCACCAAAATTCGAATTCAACAATCTGCTGCAGAACAGAAGGGTCCGAAGCCAGATCGCTTGACCCAGGAGTTGAAGGATCTCCAAGCTTCACGCAAGAGGCATGAAATGGTTATTTCCATTATTCTTGCAAGCCCAGAAACGGGGCGGACACGCAGTATTAAAGCACTGTTGGACAGTGGCTGCATGTCAAGTGCAATTGACCGGGATTATGCCAAGGCACAAGGCTTTGAGATGAAGGAGCTTGATGTGCACATTACTGCAAAGAATGCAGATGGAACAGAAAACACCAGAGGGAAGATCACCCATTATGTTGAGCTACAGATGGGAATTGGACCACACTGGGAGAAGTTACGTTTTCTGGTCACTGGCTTGGGAAAAGCTCGAGCTTTCATTGGCTATGACTGGCTGTTGAAGCACAATCCCAAGTCGATTGGGTACATCAAAAGATTTCCTTCTCTCGTTGCCCTGTTGAATGCAACATGCAAGGCACAGAGTACCACACTGGGTCCAAAGAGCCTGACCTAGAGGATGGTGAATCTTTGTTGTTGGTTGACTTCAGTGAAGCTGTTCAGCTTTGCTCAAAAGAGACCAAATCACAGCAATTGGCTGAGGCAGCTAGGAAGGGCAAGGACAAAAACTCAGAGGATCAAGTTCCACTGCAGTATCACCAGTTCAAGGGTGTTTTTGCAAAGGAATCCTTTGATACATTGCCTGAACGGCATCCTTGGGACCATGCAATTGAGCTGAAGCCAGACGCAAAGTCAGTGGATTGCAAAATCTACCCTCTTTCACGGACAGAGCAGGAGAAACTGGATGAGTTCCTGGAGGAGAATTTGCAGACAGGTCGGATCAGACCTTCCAAGTCCCCAATGGCCTCCGCATTCTTCTTTGTCAAGAAAAAGGATGGAACTCTGCGTCCAGTGCAGGATTATCGGAAGCTCAATGAGATGACAATCAAGAACCGATATCCCCTGCCCCTGATATCAGAGCTTGTCAATAAGCTCCAGGGTGCCCGCTTCTTCACTAAACTCGACGTTCGCTGGGGTTACAACAATGTCCGCATCAAGGAGGGTGATGAGTGGAAAGGAGCTTTCCGCACAAACCGTGGACTGTTCGAGCCTTTGGTCATGTTCTTTGGGTTGACCAACTCACCTGCAACCTTCCAAACCATGATGAACGACATTCTCAAAGAGCTGGTAAATGAGGGCCGGGTTATTGTCTACCTGGATGATATCCTCATTTTCACCAAAACTTTGGAGGAACACCATGATGTTGTTTGCCGGGTTCTTGCTACTCTCGCAAAACATAAACTCTTTCTCAAACCTGAGAAATGCGAGTTCGAGAAGACTTCCATTGAGTATCTGGGAATGATCATCTCCCACAACTCCATGAAGATGGATCCCGTGAAGATCAAGGGTGTTATGGAATGGCCAGAGCCAAAGACTGTTAAGCAGGTGCAAGCTTTCCTTGGTTTCACCAACTTCTACCGGCGGTTCATCCGAGGCTATAGTGAGATTGCAAAACCACTCACAAGGCTTACAGGAAAGAACGGCTGGATGTGGAACGAGGAACAGAGGACTGCTTTTCAGACTTTGAAGTCCAGGGTTGCAGAAGATGCTGTTTTAGCTCTTCCTGCGGATGATGGAAAATTCCGGCTGGAGGCAGATGCATCAGAAGGGGCTGTTGGTGCAGTGCTGAGTCAGTTACAAGAGGAGAGTTGGCGTCCTGTTGGTTTCATGTCTCACAGTCTTTCGGAGACTGAGCGCAATTACGAGATCTACGACAAGGAGATGCTCGCAATTATGAAGGCTCTGGAGGAATATCGTCCATTCCTCATGGGGGCCAAAGAGACATTTGAGATCTTCACAGATCATCAGAACTTAGAATATTTCAAGAAGCCACAGAAACTCAACAGACGCCAAGCACGTTGGGTTCTGGAGCTTTCTGAGTTTGACTTCACACTTCACCACCGGCCGGGTGCACTTAACCGCAAGGCAGACCTCCTATCCCGACGGGCAGACCATGATCAGGGCAGAAACGACAACAAAGATGTTGTTTTACTCAAACCAGAACTTTTCCAAGCAGCAGAGTTTGAGTTTGAGAGCCTTGATCAGAAGCTCATAGAGGAGGTCAAGACCTGTCGCCGCATTGATACCTCCGTCCGTCTGGCACTGGACAAGGCACTACCCGGTTGGACTCGAAAAAATGGCTTGATCCTTTACCGTGGTAAAATCTATGTTCCACGGAATGATGAACTCCGTGAAAGGATCATCCACCAGCATCACGATGTCCCCCTGGCTGGTCATCCTGGAGGATTCCGAACCCAGGAGTTGATTGAACGCAACTTTTGGTGGCCACGACTGGGCAATCAAGTCAAAGAATATGTCCGGTCTTGTGAAGCTTGTCAAAGGACAAGATATCGTCGAAATACACATGGCCTACTCAACCCACATGCTGTACCAAGTGGGCCATGGGAGACGGTTTCCATGGACTTGATAGGGCCATTGCCACGCAGCAACGGATTCAACGCCATCCAAGTTTGGGTTGATTTGTTCACAAAGCGCATTCACGTTGAACCAGTGGACATGGAGCTCACCAGCGAGGGTGTTGCACGATTGACACGTGATCGAGTTGTGCGGTACCATGGGGTCATGCGCAAAATCATTTCTGATCGGGACAAACGATACATCTCCAAATTCATGCAGGAGTTAAATCGGCTGCTTGGAACACAGATGAATCCTACCACTGCACACCGACCTTGGAGTGATGGCCAGACCGAGCAAATGAATCAGGAGATTGAACATTATCTCCGGATCTATGTCAACTACCATCAGTCTGACTGGGCAGAATGGTTGGCAATGGCTGAGTTTGCATACAACGACAAGGTCCATGCATCCACACAAATATCACCATTCTTTGCCGATCATGGCTACCATCCTTGGAAGGGTGTTGAGGGTCCTCTGGAGTCCAGAAATGACACTGCCCAAGAATTTGCGCAAAAGATGAAGAAAATGCGGGAGGATGCAGGACTTGCGATGCAAAAAGCAAAGGAGAAGATGAAGAAGTACTATGATCACAAGCGGGTACCTGCACCTGATTTCAAAATTGGGCAGAAGGTGTGGCTGGAGGGCAAGAACATTGACACAGACAGGCCCTCAGACAAATTCTCCGATCTATGCCTTGGACCATATGAGATCCTTGAGAAGGTTGGGGCTGCGGCATACCGCCTGAAGGTACCGGAAACGGATCAACACCACTCTGTGTACAACGAACAACTTCTCAGTCCGTATGTGGAACCACCGCCACATCGGAGAGAGAAACGGCCACCTCCAAAAATCGTCAAGGGTCAATCAGAATATGAGGTGGAGGAAATCTTGAAGTTCCGGAAACGGGGCCCAGGATACCAATACCTCATCAAATGGAAGGGATACCCTCACAGTGACAACACTTGGGAACCAGCACGGCATCTTACCCATGCCCAGAAAATCTTGGACACCTTCAAGAGGCAAAACAACATTCAAACCCGTGCAATAGACACAGTTCCTGTCCTTCCCAAAGGCCACTGGGATTACCTCATTCACCACTACCAACCCCGCATGGAATCCCTTCCCTACCCTAAACGGCAACTGTTCAACCCCGTTACTGGAACCTTCGAATCTGTGCAGTCAACGTCAATGAGGACATTGACCCTAGAGAGGGGGTAATGTCAAGATTTTACACTTTTTACGTATATTTACATATTTTTCGTTTCTTTTCACTTTTCTTCAAGATCACAGACACAGCCCTGCTTATTGTCTGGCCAGACAATAAGGTGTATAGCCACCCTTATTGTTTTATTGTCTTGCAGTACAGCCACAGAATGCAGGACTAGGTATATAAGAAGTAGCTACAGCGCCCTGTACCCTAGTCCTTTTATTCTCTCTGCTCCCCCGTCACGCTTGCCCGCTCACTCTACTTGGCTGCCTAGTTGCTGTTGTGGTTATTGTGGTACCCCATCGGCGCATCTTACCGCGTCCTCTGGCGTATCACGTGACTGTGACACGTGACTGATTGCGGCCTTGTTCGTGACAGAAACATGGGATTGTCTCACTGGTGCCGACAATAAATACCTGTCCCACGAATGCTTGATTCATGCTGCAACATTTCCGTTCCAGGCAAGCTCAACATTTGCTACACAATCCCTGCACTCCGAGTCCGCTAATAATCCCAAATGTGACCTCTTCAACTCATTATTCATCCGGCTTTTTGA
Source organism: Mycena kentingensis (nom. inval.) (assembly GCA_014461125.1). NCBI lineage: Eukaryota > Fungi > Basidiomycota > Agaricomycetes > Agaricales > Mycenaceae > Mycena > Mycena kentingensis (nom. inval.). The sequence goes on along the minus strand of JACAZG010000002.1, from coordinate 3,572,775 downwards.
CTTGTTTGAGTGACACCGGCCTCCTGTTCTTGTGTCAATTGCTGCTCACAACCGCATCCTAGTGAATTCAACTTCAACAGTTGTCGTGTTGCCCGCCCCCGCGCACTCCTCTCAAGGGTGCGCATGGTGCTGCTGACAAAATGAGTCCCCCAAGACAGAAGATTTGCCGGTCGTAGATAAATTTTTGTTTACTTATCTACCTACCCAAAATGTGCCCAAAGTGTCTGCTCGCTACAATAAAATTTCCTTAATGTCCTTGTATGGCAAAGAAGCTCCAGAGCCCGGTAGCGGGCACTGCCGCTTGCCGGCCCTTCAGCCTTATGGGATGACGTCCAAAATCAAGCATGCCTGACTTGCACTTTCAAGTTTCGACGACCACGCGACCCCGCGTCCCAGAACGAAGCCCGCACCGACCAAGACTGCCATCCCTGTACCGCTCTCCTACGCGCCCCAGCGACGGCACCGACGAGAACCTCCTGGTTCTGCTGCACGGCTTGGGCAAGTCTCGATAATTTGCGACAATGAACGAACGCCAACCACCCGCAAGGCGACACCCATACACTGTTTTACAAACTCGAGAAGCAGCTCAAGCTACCGCAGACAGCAGTGCTCGCTCTCTGCGCTCCGGACAAGTGCGCTGGCTGCTTTTTGCGAAACTCAAGCTCACAACCAGGACAGAATCCCGTTCCTCTACGAGGAAGCCTACGCTTGGTACCCCTCATTCGATCCCCTCGGAGAGCGCATACCACGTCCAAACCCTTCCCCTGCACTCGACCTGCTGGAGAAAGTCCTTCAACATTTACGAGAAGATTACGCTTAGCCGACTGACCGCATCCACCTCTTCGGATTCACCCAGGGCGGCAGCGTCGCCTCCGAAATTGGCATCCGGCTCTTCCGAGAGACCCTCGGCTCCATCGTATCGATCTCCGGGCCGTTGTTATCCTACCCGACGCTCTCAACACAGAGCCTGACGCCCATCCTTGTCGCGTACCGCGATCCAGGCAGCGCCGACCTAGCCGGGTTCAAGAAAGGTTTCGCCCGAATAACGGAGCATAAGATGGCGAAGGACGGAGGCATGCCCGCGTCCAAGGCCGAATGGGAGCTGATTATGCGGTTCTGGAGCGAGATTCTCGGACGGCGGCAGGTCGACGGCGTGTATGAGGTCCTGAGTGGAATGAACTGAGGGACAGATGCGCTCTTGCGCATTTCTAGGTCGTACAGTTGGGGACAGTCAAAGTCCAACAAAAGAGGTGACCACTAGAGATTTTTCTGAAACTTGGTAGAAAGGTAAGCTACCACTGAGGGGAGTATCCGGTAATATTTTGAGCAATTTACATCGAGCGGTTCCGTCGCAATCGGGTGATCTTTCCCAGGAATCGGGTGATCTTTCCCAGGCACCTCAAAGTTTGGCCCAAATCAATCAAAACTGATTGCACAATGGCATCATGGGTACCATTCAAAAGGGAATTAAGAGGAGAGTCCATTTCTGCTTATTTTAGAGGATTTCAACGAGCTGTTTAGCTGCTAGAAGGAGTTCACCAAGTGTTATGATTTGTGACATTCTCAGGCACAACACTCATCGTAGTATCAAAAATTCAACGAATATGCTATCATCCTGTCATGGACTGCAAAATGAGTCCTCTATTGGCACCATTCAGTGTCAAAAAGGCTCCAGAGGTACTCACAATTCCATTCGGAAGCCCCAAAATTTTGGCCAAACGCAACCGCTCGTTAGAATATTACATAAGCAGGTTTTCCAGGGGTTTTTGTGGGTCTGGAATCCGATTCTGACATCAGCTAAGCTCCCTATAGACTTTTAAGCCCTCAAATTACATTGTATGTGTTTGACTGTCCCCAACTGTACCTTCGGTGGCTAAGTTTAAATTCCTACTCACTGACTGTAATAGAAACATCTTGTTATTCTGGCCGATATCTACTGTCGTACAATTTGTTCCTATCCTTGTCTACACTCTCTTTGCCGTGTGCAGCGCTGCCGTTCTCTCCACCTGCACAGTCGTTCGCGTTGAACGGCTGAACCTGTGTGCGTGACCGCGAAGCGGATCACTGCTCCTTGTTCTTCGCGACCATCTCGGACTTGAGTCCATGCGCCGGCCAGGCATGCCTGCGAATTCAGACTCCGCTCGCCTCGCGTTCGTCAACTCGCCATGTTCAGGATCCTCCAATACTGACCTCTCGCTCAGTGCACCAGGATGCGCGTCCAACTTCTCGGTCCTCGCCGTGTCCAAAGGTCTATCTACGCACATCCCCGTCGAGATCTGGATGGCCATCTTCGAGATGCACGCTAGTATCTGCTGGAAGGACCGCGCACCGGATCTGGACGCAAACAAGACAGACATAAAACGGCTCATGGCGGCGCACCACCCGCTCATGCTCGTGTGTCGAGTCTGGCGCGATATCGCTGTCGCTACACCCTCGCTGTGGACGGTCGTTGCGTTCCATCTGGGCCCACAACCCGAGTCGTTGGCTGTTAAACACGCGTACCCAGTCATCGCGCGACAGCTCGAGCGGTCAAAGGGCTTCGGATTGGAGGGGGGACTCAGCGCGACGTTCAACGGCACCGACCTCCTTGATTTGAAGAGCTACACGCCGGCGTTGGAGCTGCTCTTTTCCGCTTCGGCGCGCTTCGTCTCCCTCTTCCTGACCGATGTATACGCGCTTCGGAGCAGAGGGCCGGGGCCTGGCGCAGCGCTGCAGCGGCTGCATCTGCCCACCAACTTCCCCCGACTACAACGACTCTCGTTTATCCAAGAAGGAGGCGCGTTCGCAAAGCCGTCGGGTGACGCGCCCTTTTGGAACGCAGTGCAACGCGCTCCGACGCTCCGCTACTTCCGCATGTCACGCGTTGAAGATATTTCGGTCCCCCTCGGCGTCCTAGACGACTTGGATGCCTCGACTGCCCGATGCCTGCTGTGGAACCTCTCGCGCGCAGAATGTCGAGTGCAGAATGCCGAGCTCTTGCCGGGCCCGCCGTCGATCCAGACATACGAACCGCAATCCAACGCGACGCTCAAGAGACTCACCGTCGACGGCAGGAACGACGACGCCGTGATGTTGCTCACTCAGTTCAACCCTTCCGCCCTCGTGCAACTACGCATTCACAACTTTGACGGCGACGTCTGGACCGAAGCACACAACGGCCGCCTCGTGCTCCCCGTCATACTCGCCACAAACTACGCCAGCATCCAGCATTTGGCCCTCCACGCTATCGATTACAGCAAAGACGCGTACGAGGCGGGGCTGAAAGCGGTTTTGCAGGGCCTCCCACTCATCCGAATTCTCGACGTGTCAGACTGCTTCCGCGACGGGCTCGGAGACTATGGCGAGGGCGTCGTCCTCAATCAATTCCCTCTCCATGTTCTCTCCACCCTCCGCCCGCCAGACGACGCCGACGCTAAGGATCACGACCCCACGACGCTGCAGCCGCCTGCGCCGTCACAGCTCCCGCTGCCGCTCCTCGAGCGGCTCACATACCGCGTTGAGCCGCGCATCTTCGAGCATCGGGGCATGCAGTTCCCGGGCTGGATGAAGGATGCCTTCGTGCGCGACTCTTATACGATGACGCTGCGCGCCGTTCTGGAGGTGGTGAGCGCGCGGATGCGGATGCGCAATGAAGCAGGCGGCGGCGGCGACCGGGGTCGGGAGGGACATTGGAAGGCGGTTGATGTGTATGGGTTGGATGCCGAGTTGCGCGCGGGGACGGCCAAGTGGTTTGCGGGTGAGGTGGAGAAGACTGAGAAGGAGTTTGGGGTGCGACTACGGCGTATGTAGTTGGGGTGTAGAGCAGCTAATAAGTTGGATTACAATGGCACACATCCTATACCGGGGGTGACTGGGTAGTTAGCCGAACTGGGTACTTAGCACCCCCTCTATCTTGCCTTAGACGTCGTAAATTTCCCTGGAACCGGTACCATCTGAAAGAGGATCTAAAAAGACCATGTGTGTGTACCCAAAATATTTTTCCAAGAGTAGTATGTCCGCCACAATCGAGGCGGCTAACTACCCAGTGCGATTTAATTGGTCGGACTGGCCGAAATAAAATATTCATGGAGGGCTCAGTTTCGATTCGGAGAGTCTCAAATTTTTACAACCGTTGCGGGAGAATCTAGGCCACCGGTTACGACTCTTAGAAGGACGCTGTGCGCTCGCAGCGGCAAGATAATGCGCTCAAATGCCTTAACCCGCTAACTACCCAGTCAACCCCGGTACTTCGTGCGCGGCGCAATTGTTTGCGGTGGTATGGTGAAAAACGTCTTGGTTATGTTTTATTTTCTGATACCAAGGGGCAAAGCGAGTTCAATATGGCCCCAGTGCGAGCGTGTGGGTGTCGAAAAGAGGAAAAATTCCATAAATACATCACATGGTCAAAGGTACGAAGAAAGCAGAAAGTGAACCGCGATACTAAAACACCGAAACATAGCCAACGAAATGCCCCACAAAACTCGAAGCCCACATCTAGACGCCCATCCGATCTCCGAATTGGAAGCCCGAGTTGGTGCCCCCGCTAACTGGCGCGGTATAGTTCTTCCCGCCCTGACCTGCAGCGCTCGGCTGCACCCCCGCCGCCATGCGGTCACCGAACTGGAACTCCGAGTTGGTTCCGCCGCTCACGGGCGCGTAATAGTTCCTGCCATACGGCGGGGAATATTGCTGCGTTTAGCGTCGGCATGCAGGATTATTCAGGAATAAAGTTGCGCACGTAGGGCTGCTGGTAGGGATACCCGTGGGGAGCCTGCGGAGCTGGGGCCGGAGCGGGATAGTGGGCCGGAGCGGGATAGTGGGCAGGAGCAGGGTTGTACCCGGCTGGGGCTGAATTGTAGCCGGCGGGAGCAGCAGCCTGCGCTTGAGGGTTGTAGCCGGTGCCGGTAGGAGCCGCGTCGTTGTACGCTGCAGGCGCTGGTGCAGCGCCGTAAGCGGTCTGAGGATAGTAGGCGCGGCTGTACGCCTGCTGTTGCTGCTGCTGCTGCCACTGGGCGTAGTTCGACATGGTGGAGTGTTACGAGGAGCCCTCTCTGCGAGCAGCTTGATATACCTCGGGCACTGCTGTACATGCGTTGGGCGTAGACGCGGAGACTTTGGCGTTAGTACGGAGAATTCCAGCTTCTGAACACTCAAAGAACATGCGGCAAACACTCGAGTTTCATCCAAATGAGGGTCATCGCACCAAGGGCCGGGCGCATTCCTACAAGTGGTATGCCCGGATATTGGCGTGCTCGAGAGTCCAGGACGCTTGAGTTGAAGACATGAGACACGAGGACAGCTTCCATGGGTATGTACTAGGCATGACCAACTTATTCGAAATGCCTGGGATCACAAAGGAGAATCGCTGCTTAGAGCTTGGTAGTCAGCCGATTTGCGCCGAAATTTACTGGTTCAAACAAAGAGATCAAACGGAAATGGCTAAAATCATATATACTGCGTTAATATTCGCAAACCTGGGAAATCGAATCTACCAGCCACAGACAACCGTAAATCGAGCAAGGTAAGTAGCCCATCAACATCTCCCATTCCGATCCCCAAACTGGAAATTCTCGTTGGGTCCCCCAGCGATTGGGGTGTTGTAATTCCGGCCGTTGCCGTGCGCGTTCATCTGCGAGCCGTTGCCCACTCCCCCGGCGCTCGGGAACGCGATGCAGGGCGACGCCTGCTAAGTCTGTGAGCTTTTGCGGCGAAATTGTGCGAGAAAGACGAACTGGGACGGGAGGAGGCGGGCTGGCCGGGAACGCAGGTGGGCTGGCCGGGAAAGCAGGCGGGCTAGCCGGGAACGTAGGCGGCGGGCTAACCGGAAACGCAGGCGGCGGGCTAGCTGGGAACGCAGGCGGGGGGCGGGGGCGCGGACGGGTATGTATACTGTGGGTACTGCGGTGCCGGCGCCTGAGGGTAGCTGGGGTACGGGTGTGGGTAGGCCCCGTAGACTGGGGCGGGAGGCACGGCACAGTAGGGGACACCGAGGCCAACGCTGAGGCTTGCGCCTGCGGTATAGCACATTCGAGTGGTCGAGGGGGGATATAGTGACTTGGAGGCGATTTCGGGCCAGCTATATATACTTTAGCTCCCAGCGTTGAAACACGCAGGGAGACCTCGACTACGATTGCAGTTGTTGTGGCAGTTTGAACGGACAACCTAATGTGCCGAAACGGCATTGAGACAGCGGCACAAGTGCATGTAGGCAGGCAAACCGATGGTGCCCCATTTCAAGGTGTTCCAGGTCGAAGCCTCGGGCCTCAGGCCTTCAAGTTGGAGGCCTAGGCCCAATCGAAACACGAGGACATCTGATTCCAATGCCGCGCAGACCAAAAATCTCTGTGGGCCGTCCTCAGACTCCGAGGACAGATGTGAATACGTGGTGGTCAGCGTTTGGGAGCCAACCCGATCAAGATAGATAGATAGATAAGTTTATTCTGCAACGGACCCTAAAGGATACAAGCGGATTTGTCCCGAATTCAACAATTGCGAGAAGATTAGTCTCGTCCATAATACATGTAGCTCGGTGGCGGGGCTTCCGCGACCGCGACCGATTTTTAGGTCTTGAAATTCTCATAAAATGTAATCGTTGGCCGATTTTAACGTTGGCCGATTTTAACGTTGGCCGATTTTAACGTTGGCCGATTTTAACGTCAGTGAAGCGAAGGCTTGAGACTGGCATAACCCGTAATTCCTGCATAAATTATTACAAAGCTAAAGTTCTCGTCTCGTACTTACTCCGTTAGCGTTGCCTTTCCAAACAAGTACACCATATGGGTTCCGGCCAAGCCTAGTACAGATCCAAACATTAAACTCAAAGCCGCTTTGCACAACCCCCCAAAGCTCGAATTTGCCAGCTACAGATGCCGAAAATAGAATAAAGCCAATAAGCCATCAGAATCTGCCACGATCCCCAAACTGGAAGTCTGCGTTGGCGCCTCCAGCGATGGGGACGTTGTAGTTCCTGCCCTCGCCGCCAAGCGCGTTCATCTGAGCGCCGTTGCCCACGCCTCCGGCCCCCGGGAATGCGATGCTAGGTGGAGGACTCGGAGTCTGTGACTGATGTGGATTGTTCTTTGTTAGCCTTCCAATTGCTGCGGGCTCCGTGAGGAAAGACGAACCGGAAAGGGAGGAGGAGGTGCGGGCAGGGACGCGGGCGGACTCGGATACTGGGGGTAATACGGCACCTGCACGTAGTACGGGTACGGGTACGGATACGGGACGTATACGGGGGCGGCTGCAGGTGGGGTGCAGATGGGATTGTTCCCGACGCTGGGGTTGGGACGCGGAGGCAAGAGTGGGGAAAAGCACATGGTTGAGGTCTGTGTGCGACGGTTGCTGCCAGTGGGAGGGTCTGAAATATGTATGGAGGAGATCCCAGGCGGATTATATGAGTTTCTTGCTTTGCAAGCGCCCAGGAAGCAGGCGGTAGCTTTGCGAACGGGAGGCTAATCAAGGGGTTGGAATTTGGCTTGATGCATGTTGCGTCAAGGGGAGAATATGAACAGCGTAGCGCCAGTCGTGCGTGGAGGTTTTTTTCCGTGAACTGACATCGAGCATGTTCGCGCCAAAGATCAAAAACTTGGAACATGCGATAGACGCGAGGCAGAATCGATTCATGTGCTCCCCAACAATGAGCACATACCCCCCGGAGATAATATCTTTCGTACTAGTAACACCTGTGGCTCCAAGAGACTAGTTCCGTCGCCCGAGGATCTCTTCAAACGCGGATGCCCCCCATCCCGTTAGCAAATCGGACGGTGGTAATACCGGGTATCAACGGAAATGAACGTAGAGTAGAACAGTGCAAGACGCCTGAGGCCTGAGCTCGCTATACCAAGCGCTTCTCGGAATTTTCCGCACAGACCCGCATGTTCTGTGGTCGCGCGACTCGTGCCTACGCCTACCTCTTGTGTGTGTGCAATGAGCCAAGCTCAAGCTGACAGCTGCCTCGCGGAGTCCGAATGTCTCACTGGTCATTGTAGCTGCACGATTAAATCGGTCTTCTACTGTGATCCCAGCGTGTTTCGCATGCCCTGCAACGCAGAGTCAGATAATTTCTGCGGCGTCGATACATAAGCCCACCAGGATGGACTATACTTGTGTTCGCCTTGTCAGATTTCCCGTTCTGAGAAAATGCTCCAGTATCTCCCCTATCCTGCTCCTGGTGAACAGTACCCGCCATCGCAGATCACTGTAAGTTGTTTGCGCTACTGAACAAAGAGATTCGCGCTCACCATGCATCATGCAACAGTACTGCAGCGACCCCGTTTGTTGCGACGCTACGTGCTCTGGAGGATTTTATCATTCTGCACACGTCCGTGGCAGCTGCACGCTCTTATTCAAACTACTTAATGATTCCCTCAGACCCGGACCTACCCGACAGCAGCGCAGTTTCCGCAACCCAGCTACGCAGTGTCCTTCCCTGGACCCATCTACGGCACCCCCGCCTCTCCATCACACCTATCCACCGGCGCTGCGCCAGCCGCGTGGGCTCCACAGTGCTACATCGACGCTCGCAATCTTCCTAGTGGCTACAGTCCGCCAGCGCCGCCGCCACTCCCCAGCCCGCTTCTCGCTCAACAAGTTATCAATGACGCCGCCCCGCCCCGACAAAACGTCGGTGGTTTCCTACCGTTCGGGATGCTCTCCCCGCTCCTGCTAGGACCCGACGCGGCGTCGAAGAACGGGTCTCCGGATATCGGCCGCTGCGAGCTGGGGGGAGCCCAACCGGATACGCCAAAGCCGAGTGTTCAGAAGGCGTCCAGCTGCTGTTCGAGTTTCCCGTGAGTAGCAGCTCCGTCTTTGTAGCTGAGCTGATTAGCCCGCAGACAAGGGGAGCCACCCTCAAAAGCGCAACGCAAGAATATTGTTGTCATAGGTGGTAGTTATGCCGGTAAGTCCTCTACACATACACCACACAAGATTCAAAACTTCTCTGCAACCACAGGCGCACACGCCATCGACCTTCTCGCCCCGTTGGTGCACAAAACCCACCGCATCGTACTCGTCGAGAAAAGCTCGCACATCCCACAGGTCTCAGCCTTCCCGCGCATTAGCGTCGTCCCCGGCTTTGAACACAAGGCGTTCGTGCCGTTTCGCGACGCTTTCCACCAAGCGCCAAAGGATTCGGTCACGATTGTCCAGGGCGTGGCGGCGAGCGTCCTTCCGGAGCGCGTCGTGTTGGCCGACGGGCGCGTTGTTGAATACGAGTACCTCGTAGTGGCGACGGGTACGGGGCGGACGCCGTTGACCGTCGAAGGGAAGGCCGAGGGTGTGGAGCGTAAACGCGAACTGCAAGAGCGGATTAAGAACGGGCAAGACATCGTGATCGTTGGCGGTGGTCCCTATGGACTCGGTCGGCTTTCCTTCCTCCTACCCTAGTAGCATTCTGACGCGTCAAAGCTATGGCATTCGACGCAAAGGAGCTTTATCCGCGGAAGAGCGTCACCGTCGTGCACTCTCACCCTCGTCTGATGCCCCAGTTCCATCCCGAGCTGCATAATATTCTCATGACGCGCGCGCACGCCCTCGGCGTCCGCATCCTCCTCAACACGCGCGCGGACGTCCCCCGCGACGGGTTTCCCACTCATGGCATGCGCTTTGGCGTCAGTCTCACTGACGGGAGCGTTCTCCCGGCGGACGTCGCCCTGGCATGCTTCAGCGGCTCGCCGCTGAGCGCCCCGCTCTCCTCGCTGTCCCCGGGCTCCATCCATCCCCTAAACAAGGAGATTCTAGTCCAGCCGACGATGCAGCTCCTCGACGCGCGCTTCCCGCGTGTGTTTGCTGTCGGCGACGTCGCGGCGACTAGCGCACCCAAAGCGGTCGGGCCGGCGCAGGAGCAGGCAGCCGTCGCGGTGCAGAATATCCTGCAGATGATCGGCGGGAGTCAGAATACGCCGACAACGTATGCTCCTACGAAGGAGAAAATTCGGGTTCCGCTGGGGTTGGTGAGTGCTTGCTTGGTCCAGCTCAAGCTCGTTCGATTTTTCTGATGGGGGCGCGCCAGTACTCGTATGTGCTGTTCCAAGATCCGGAGAAGGAGGATGGGTGTCCGAGTATGTCTTTCGTCAACATGGTCGACGGCACGCACGATGAGGCGGAAATTATGCATTGGTTTGAGTGCCGTCTGAAGAAGGCTTGGGACCGCCGGGCGCCAGGTGTGACGGATTATTATTCGTAGGAGATATCTCATACTATTGACGGTGAATTATGTGTCATATTTTTTCCAACACCCCAGCTACTCCGGCTTCGAGTTGCATTTCAACCAAATTTCCCACGGAGACGACGCATAGTTGGATGAGATTCATTGAGAGTGAGTGCTGCAGGGTTCAGTCAAGATATTGCTGTGTCCTTCCAAAGGCGCCGCTCACGCGCCCTGTGTACGTCTACAACACGAAATTTGACGAAATATGTTTGTCGGCGCAGCAAGATGCCAAAAAATATGTGACGATGCTATTTTCTCTCCGTACATACTCGGTGAACTCGATCCATATCCGCACCAGCAGCACTGGGGAAATCCGTCTCGCCATGAACCAGGTCTTCGCGCTCCCGGTAGAGTAGTATTCCGAACAGTCCGCACCCCTTCGGCTACGACCCAGCTGCTGTTAAGACCCGCGTGTATGCATGGCTGGCATGAGTGTCCTCGTCCTCTCCTCTCACTTCTCGGACACGGAGATTCTCTGGCGCCGGATTATGAACTTTGGCGCGTCGCACACGAGGTAGACGCAAGGGAAGGATGTTGATCTATATTCGCGATGGAGGTGCGCGGAATAAGCACTGCTCGCAGCAGTGGGCTTCAAGTTGTGCTCAAGTTCGAAATATTTAGGTACGATGCTGGCCGAGTGGCGGAGATGTCGAAAGTAATGTCACTGGCATGCAAGGAAGCTTACGGCCTCCTGCACATCCTGGATCCGCGTGGTGACAATTCACTCGCGGACCACTGGCAACATGTTGGAAGTATTTTCAGGTTCACGGACGACAATCGGCGAGGTCCTTGAATGAATAGGTGACCGTTTGTGCATGGCGGACGAGTCGATTGGTTCCCAACGAGCGGGCAAAAAGACGCCGTACCCCCAAGTAGCACATACATAAGCTAACATATCCTTCCAAGCAGCAAGTTCTCCTCTAGAGATCTCGCCCTCTTGCAAACATTCGCCATGTGCCATTTTCCCCCAGTCGGTCCCGCCAACGCGGTGAGTTTGTGCCCCCGAGTTTTCGAGGCGGAATTTGACGCGTTCGCAGTGCCCCGGACACCAACAATGCAACCGCGCAATTTGCCGCGACGCTACGTGCCCAGGACGCTGCGCTTATAGTCCGAACGTCTGCGCGGTAAGACTCGCGCGTGTCGCTTAGCACGGATGTTAATCGGTTCTACAGAGGTACCCGTTTCCCCTCCCTCCACCGCAGCCAATGCCTATCGGGCCATACCCGGCTCCCGCCGCCGTCCCGATGGGCCCCGCTCCACCGCCGGGATACGGCCCTGCTCCCCAGCCAGGCTACGGCGCTGCTCCCCAGCCAGGTTACGGTCCTGCTCCGATGCCAGTTTACGGCCCTCCTCCCCAGCCAATGTACGGCCCCGTTCCGAACCCGTATGGCTCGCCATACCCAGTCGCGTACGGCCCAGCACCGCAGCAAGAGGCGCCGCCGAGTTACAGCGCGGCGGGAGCCCAGCCAAACGCGAAGGGCGTCGCAGGCGCGGCCGGTGCTGGCGCTCTTGGAGGCCTAGGCCTCGCGATGTTGCCTTTCGGCATCCTGGGTGGCGTGATCGACTCGGTGGCCAAGCTCGGAGGCGCTGGGGTGGATGCTCTCCACAAAACCACGGACGAGGCCCTGACGGTGACTGGGCTGGCCGGTCTGGTTGGGCCTGGCGTCCATGAGCTCGGGGATTCCCTCTTCAACGCGGCAAAGCTCGGAACGCAGGCGGTTGGCGGTATCGGTCAAGCGCTTCCAGCCTTCCAGTAAGTATCGAGGTCGTCGTTTCTGGAATGAAACTCACAATTATGCAGCCAGCATCCACACTTGGACGATCCGAATATCTTGTAGGTCAATTTTTCTTCATGTGAAGTATGGCTGATGGTTTTGCAGCGGAAATCGCAAGTACTACGCGTGAGCGACGCACCACAGGATGATCGTAGTTTTTCGCTTCGGATGGTTCGCATCGTTAGGATTTGATTCTCGAATTCAGGGCTTTGTGGGTGTGGGTTTATGCATATGTCGTGCATATGTAATATGTCGTGGCTTGTGAGCTAAGCTCGCTGCGCTTTGAACAAAACTCGAGGAGCGGCACTTCTGGTGATGTCTGGATACCAATGAACATCTTGGCGTCCGAGCATGCGACCGGGATCGATAAAATAGCAGGGAGCAAGCATGGAGCTACATAACCAGTTGGAGAACTGTCGATGAGCGTCAAGAACAAGCGCTCCGGTCAGAAATGCCAATGTAGCTGCATTCCGGGCGGCTTGTTGCTTTCGGCTACGACATGAGCAGCAACAAGCGACGGCGGCATTTTGCGTATGAATACAGCTGCGCGATTCGGAGATACGAACGACAATGCCCAATCTGGAAACATCAGTTGAACAGTAGGAATAGAGTTCGTTCGCGCTGCAAACTCAAAGTTTTCCGAGTTCTCTGCGCCTTTTCATTGGCAGCAGCCATCGAATTAAACAGCATCTAATTCGCAATTAATGGTTAGCGAAAGCCGATTGATTCCTCTTCCAAAACCAACCCAAAACCAGCTAGCTACTTCTTGCCCGTAAGATCACTGACCTCGATCCACTTCTTCGGAACGCCTTTCTCCAACAAATAGTCCGACACCGCCTTTTGTTGTTTTCCCTGCACCAGAACTTCGTGCCCGGGCGCGTTGCCCGGACAAGGCGCAACTTGGACGCGTTAAGCACAACGCGCAGCTGACACGAAAACGCACCAGATGTCGCCCCAGCGCATATCTTTCGCAGATCCTCCGCCATATCGTCGGCGGAGACAACGAGAAACGGCTCGAAGCCGGAGATGAGCGTCGACGGGCGACGGCCCTGGCGCATCTTCATTACCACTTGGATGGGCTTCAGCGCGCCTTTCCTGTCGTGCCAGTCAGATAACAGACGCAGGTGGTTTCGAGTAGATGTACTTCGTTACCGCGTCCTTCCCTGGCGCGATAATCTCATGCCACGCCTGCATCTGCTCAAGAACGCGTTTCGTGAGCTCCTCGCGCTTCATGAACTCCTCCGGCGCCGCTATCTCCTTGCCCTTCTTGCCCTTTGCCGCGATCGTGTCCGTGAGCAGCGCATCGAGGTTGATATATGCCTGCTCGCGCGGGTTGACGAGCGCGTTGGCGGTGATGTACGCGTTCAGCAGCGACCGGACCTCCGTCGCCTCGTACAGCGTTTTGGTATTCCCGCCTGCCGCCTCAAACAGCGCAAGCGACTTGACGTGCGGCTTCCAGAGCTCGCGCACGACCACCCAGTGCCCGCTCTCCGCCTCCGCCTCGCGCTTTTGCTCTTCCCGGGCAGCCTTCTTCGCTGCGGTCGTCTCCACGTCCTTAACTGTGGCGAACTTGCGGTGTGCCTCGACGGACGGGTGTGTCGCGTTCACGGCGGTCACGACGAGGTCCGATTTCGGCGGCGCCTTTGTCGTGAGCAACCCCGCTTTCTCGGCGGCTTTGAGGAACGCGGTAAGTGATTTGTGTGATGAGGTCTTGATGGTGACCTCCGCGTCGGTGATCTCGCGTTGGAGGACGAGTTCGGGGTATGCGGGGCGGCAGGGGAGGATGTACGTTGAGTAGAAGACGGAGGATGAGATTGGGAAAGAGGCGGCGGGAAGGTCCGTGGAGAGTGCTTGCAGGAGGGCGTTGTGGAGGAGCGTTGACACGTCAGCGGGAGTTAACGGAGACGCGACGGGGTCGTTCACGGTGAGCGAATCGAGGGTGGGCGGTGACGGCGCGTCGGGGATGGTAGAATCCGGCTCCGCGTCGGTGTCCATCGGAAGCGACTCAGGCATGTCCCCCTTCGATCCCATATCCCACAGATGGTCCTTCCAAGTGTGCAGCGTGTAGACCGCCTTGCCCTTCTCCTGCCGTCCGCTTTGGATCTGGTCTCCGGAAAGCGCCATCCGACCGACGACGAGCGGGGGCGACAACGCGTTCCCGGCGCGTGTATACTGGCAGACCGACACTAGTTGGCCCTCGGATAGCGACGGAGATAGGTGCACGACTGGCCGGCGCAGTTAGAGACGGGTGTCACTCGAGACGACTGCGACGCACCTCCCGGAATCATAAGATCGGCTCCGCCAACGAGCACGGGAATGACTGGTGCGGGGGTGGAGACGAAAGGGATGAGATTTCTTCGTTTCCAGAGGGTGTAGATCGTGGGCACCAGGTCGTCTGTGTTCCTGCCAACGGTGAACCACAGCGGGTCGCCATCTGGAGAAAGATAGACGACCTGTAAGCATAAGAGACCCTCTATAGCAGCCTGATATGCGTGCTCACCCCTTGCTCGTCGAGATGTGTTGTGCATTTCATCGACAAGATTCCGTCGGGGACGAGCGCATCGGCGTCTTCAGCGGAGAGATTGAACGTTGATATGGCGCGTTGCTTGAGTTTCTTTCTCTCCGAACCGCGGAGAGGGGAGCTCGTTTTCAGGCTGCTGAACGGCTTCTTGAACATGGCTGCAGAGGGCAAGTTGGGACGCGCCTGATGTCGCGGGTGTGCTTTACTCCACGATGACCTCGAGCCATGTTTGGCGCCCAGAAGACACCGAGAAGCCACAACCTATCCAACCCGGCAGCGTCTACCGCGAAGACATTCTCCAGTCGATTGAGCAGACAATCAAGAGCCTAGATGGCGAGCTGCGTGCGCTGAGCCTCGACATACACGGGCATCCCGAGCTACGCTACGAAGAACGCTACGCGCACGATGCTCTGACCAAGTTCATGGAGGAGCACGGGTTCCAGGTTCAGCGCCACTATCACCTCGAGACGGCCTGGGCTGCCTCCTTCACGAGTGGGCAAGGCGGAAGGACCATTGGAGTCAACTCGGAGGTGCGTATGCGCCTCAAGAAGGCGAGCGCACTCTAAGCATACCACTAGATGGATGCCCTGGAGGTACCTAAAGTCGTACCGCGCGCCGATGCCTTTCAATACAGCTCCGATTAGGGCATAGGACACGCTTGCGGACACAACCTCATAGCCATTTCCGGAGTCGCGGTCGCCTGTGCGATGAAAGCCGCTTTCGAGAAGTTCAATATTAGTGGCAAAATCGAGTTACTGGGGACTCCAGGTCCGCAGCTCGTCCAGCCCGCGACCTTGAGCTAAACGGAGCTAGCGGAAGAAAGTGGGAGCGGCAAGGTGAAGCTCTTGGATGCTGGAGCATGTAGGCTGCCTTCCCGCGGCTCTTCGTCGTAGCTAACAAGCTCTAGACAAGGATATGGCCGCCTGCTTGATGTCATTTCTGGCTCTTCTGCGTCTCGTGAAGCATGCTGACCTTGGCGCAGGTGCCATCCCGCTCCTGGACCGATAGGATCGGTCAGCCTGACCAGCTGCTTGGCCTTGGAACGCATTCAGGTCGAATACTTTGGTCACACGTTACGACGCCTCCGAACGAAATTTACCTACATCCTGACTGCTGTTTAGAGCTCACGCTGCTCTCTCTCCATGGGAGGGCAAGAACGCGCTCGACGCTGCGGTTCTCGGATACAACAACATCTCCGCTCTCCGGCAGCAGCTTCGCCCCACTCATCGCGTACACGGAATCTTCGAAGGAAAGGATTGGGCGCCTAATAGTCCGTTTACACATCGTCGCCCTCTTCCCGGTTGCTCATCCCAATGCAGTCATTCCCGACTACGCCAAATTCATGTCCGTCGCATTTGCTTTCCTCATGGCGTCTTCTAACGCGTCTACAGCTGTTTCGTGCGCGCTCCAACACGAGCCGAGCAAGAGCAAACGATGAAACGCGTCCTTCCTTGCTTCGAGTATGCTGCCAAGGTCTGTTTGAAAGGCACTTGACGCCTATCCAGAGCGGCGGCTCTCGCGACTGGCTGCACCCACAAAGTCACCTCCCTCGGCGCGACATACGATCTTCGCCAGAACAAGGCCCTCGGTAAGGAAAGCTTTTGAAGGAACGCACCATAATGCATAATGGCTGTAGGGGACGAAGTTGCGCACGTAACTCGGAGCAAGTACGGCCAGGTCGACTACGAATGGGGCATCAAGAGCGCTTCGACCGACTTTGTGGGTCCCCATTCATTCTGCTCGGCTCCCTGCTGACGGGCCTTGCTATCCCCAGGGAAACATCACATACGGTATTGCCGCGCCCAGGTCTGAATCGTGCTAGCGCTAAAAGCCGCCCCGCAGCGCTCCCATCGCTTCATCCCGGATTCGGTACGCCGCTCTCCGAGTCCCCTACTCCACTAAACGCTAACCCACTCTTGGAATCGCAGCAATCCCGAGTGTCGTGAGCGGCGGCAACCACACCCCCGGTTTCGAAAAGGCCGCGGCGACGGAGGCGGCGCACTACGCCTGCCTCGACGTGTCCAAGGCACTAGCGGCAACTGGCGTCCGTGTCGTGATCGATGACGAGTTTTATGCGCAGGCAAGTCGGAAGCTGCTTTCCCTCCTCGCGGCTCATATGGGAGAGTGTAGGTAAAGAAGACATTTGAAGAGGACAAGGCGGTTCGGGATTTCGTGCTTAACTAGCATCCCTAAGCGGACATTGCGGAACGAATAACTGAAACCGAAGTGTAAGAATACGTAGCAGCAACGACTCTGTGTTCAAATCACGGCCAAGCCATGCAATACTGCCCTTGGTCCATAGCCTGCTGCGACTAAGAGCTGCTGCGCTAGCCCTCATGCTCCCCGATAAGTTTCAAGGTGGGAACCACGATGCCGGTGGAATATTATCGGCGGCGCTAGACTGGACCAGCGCACATCCTTTCGAGAAAACAGGCTCCAAGCGAAGAGAAGATATTGTCTAGCGGCTTTCCTGCGATAAAAACTCTTCGGCCGGGTGTAGGTACGGCATACAGCATACACCATGTTCTTCAAGTTCAAGCTCCCGGCTCTCTTTGTCCTCCTCAGCTGCTCGTCCCTCGTGCTCGCGGGCGGGAAATGCGCCGTCTGCGCGGACATGATCGTCGAGAAGGAGTACCATCCGACACGCAACGTCACTTTTGAGTTGGTCGACACCTATGTCGGGAAAAAGACCAAGACCGTCCTCTGCCCGTGCGGTGATATCTTGTTGTCTTTCGAGGTCGATGCTGACCGGAGTGTTTGAAGGTACTACCAGAAGTACGTCAAGGAGGAGGAACGCCAGAAGGGATTCTGCGCCTACGATGTTAGTCCTCTCTTCGTCTACCGGGATTGCTCGTGAATCCCAGTAAGAAACGGCTCCGCGCCAGGTGTACCCAGGCATCACTAGGTGTAGTTCCCATTGAATTATAAGAAAAGTGGCGAAAACTACACCTGGCGATGCCTGGCTAAGCCTGGCTACGCCCAGTGATGCCCATTTTGGACAACACCAATTTAAAACGCGCGCGGCGGTTTCGCTAGGTATAGCAGGGTGTAGCAGGGCATAGCAGGGTATATTCTCGATCGGACCGGTTTCTTAGGGTAGAAAATCGGATAATATTGGGTATTGCGGCTACTACAGGCGGTACTACGGCCCCCGCAAGCGGCCCCAGAACACGCTCTTGCGTCCTCCCCGACAATCCTCCATCCCAGGTGCAAGCTCTCGCGTCCTCTCCAACACCCCTCCGTCCCGGGCGCGAGCCCACGCGTCTCGCTCCAGCCATCCCATGGGACTTACGCGGCACACCAATCGTTGACGTCGACAAATCGAGCCGAGCCGCTATACGTGTCGCGGAGTCGCGCGAGGTTCACGTCGTCCTTGTAGGTCGCCGCATCTACGGACAGCGTCAGTCTAGGTGTCTGGAGGCAAGTGACCGCATACCTGCATGTCCAGCTGCGCGCGAGCCTACGAGGGTAGTTAGAGCACGAATCGCGACGGGTTGACGACGTACCCTGTCGCATGAGACAGCCTGCGAGACGAGTCTCTTGGTACACCTACGTATCGAGCAAGATGGAGCTGCGCACAATGCGAGGCGGGTGAAGAAAGGCGCACCGATATGTGTGCTCTGACTCGACTCCCCGTCCATAACCGCCCTCGGCGCTCGTATTCGTTGACTGACTCTTGTGCTCGTCGACTAGATGCCCGCGAGAGCGATATGCGGACTGCAGAGAGAGAGGCTCCCCGGTGTTGGTCGTCGTTGTACACGTGCAGGTGGTGGTCGTCGTCGTCGTACGCATGGCACCAGACGCGCGTCAACGGTTGCCTCGTCGTGGCCCATCTGAAGGCGGGTGCGGTGCCGCGGGGGACTAGTGGAAGGGGCGGGGGTCGGCTGTTGGGGGATGTGCGGCGGGTGGGAGCATCGTGCAGGAGAATGACTTTGGCGAGTGGAGGTAAGAGGCAAGAGAAGGAGACCCTGTCACAGACTCGGCGCGTCGGACTTAGACGAAATTTGTTAAGGTCGCGGGGCAGGAATCTCTTTTAACTTGCGAAAGATACAAGCTGCAGGACTAAATTGCGGAAAAATAGCGACCACTATACCTAGCTAAACCTGACGAAACTTGGTTTTTTGTGCATTACACGCAAGACCACAATTTGAAACCTGGTGATGCCTGGGTACACCTGGCGCGGAGCCGTTTCTTACTGGGCGTGAATGCTGACCGGTTTGATGCCATATGCAGCACAAAGGAATGTTAATCGAAAGTGACCTCAAAGGGTGTGCGATGGAGGTTGAAACAAAGAGCTGCTATTATGGCGCCAGTGTGAAGGATGAATAGGTGAAAAGACGATCAGAAAAGTTGCAGCACTTTGTAGATGTATGCAGTTGGAAAACTTGCCCTTTCGCAAGCAATCAATGCCATGTATCCCGAGCATTCCGCCTTATTCTGCGCTTTTCACATACCTGGTCATATTAATCCCTGCGGAAGACGCATAGTATCGGAAACATCAGCTTGACCGCGGCGGGCTCTCCTGGAAGATCGGCCCAGAACTCGACCGATTGAATCAGTTGTCCGCTCTTCTCCGCCTCGTTCTTGCCGTCCTTTGTGTCGACTCAGAAGCAGCCACTGTACGCTTTCTATGATGAGCGTATTGCAGTCGTCTGAACAAGAGCTCCGCGTAGTGTTTCATTCAAGCTTCTGCGCGTTCTTTCTCCCTTCCATCCGTATTAATCTACTTGCTGTCTGCCGACTCGATCGCCTTCACATACACACTCTTTCGCTCTTATATCCTATTCTTCCTGACGTGGTTGTGAATGGCATCAAACACCTTTGTTCTTTCATTCCTTGCCAACATTTCTTGTAACTACAATTTTAACGGTCCATTCTCCAGGCCAGCAATTCGATTGGCGTCAACATCAAATCACTAGCCAGAAGTTGCGGAATAGACCAAGGCGACCGTTTCTGAAATCCAAGTTAATGCGTAGAGCTGATACGAGTAGATTACGCACAGTTCTTGACCGGACGGAAATGGAAGATGAACGCCTCTTCGTGATGATTGAGAGACTCCATCGTCGCCTATAGGGATTTTCAGCACTCCTTTTACCAGTATAGTTCACGCAAACTTACCGGAGCGCCTTCGCTGACTGTGTTGGACGCTCCGTCGCGCGGCGTCCAGCTACGTGCCGCCAGCCCCGAGCGCGGATCGATAAAGCTGCGGGTCTGTTCAGCTCGATCTTCTACAGCTGTTAAAGGCTGACTTGTAGCCGTTTCCGCGCGGAGTGCGGCGAATGTGCCACTGCATCGGAGCGCCACTTCCACAGAGCTGCGAGTTGATGCCGAACTTGGCGTCGGTGACGCCGACGTTAACAAAGGAGAGGAAGTCCGGCTGGCCCAAGTTCTGGATAGTATAGACGCTCTTGTCATTCGCGTCCTGGACAACCATCCACTGGACGAAGATGTCAACGAGCAGAATCTCTTAACGTCAAATTGCACGGACCTGCTGCGCCTTTTCACCGCCCTTGGGGGTCATGGTCTGAACAGTCGAGCGCTGCTGACCCGGTCCGAACAAAAGATCGAGCATCTGGTGCTTGTCGTCCACGATCTGCGTGGGCTTTGCGGAATAGGTCAGTAGATATTTTGAGGCGAAGCAACATCGACGAACGCCTTTGGGGATTTCAGTATGCTGGGGAGGGTCCTTTCTGAGAGACGCTGCATTCGCGACGACGCCGGCAAGGAACAAGGCAGCGAGGGTAGAGAAGCGCATGGGGTTAGTTTTGTTCGAGGTCAACTGGGAGGGCTGATGCTTTGCTGCAGTCTCGCCATGGCTTTTATATCTTTCCCGGAGACTAGATGCGGAGGGATAGAGAGCCTGTGAAGCTTGAAATATGGACATTCCTCGCGAACACCACCGGAGTCACCTGCGTCCGAGTCCGAGTCAGCTTTCTGTTTCCGACCAGGTGCCGCAGCTAATAGCTTCGACAATGTAATAGCCAGCTTGGAGGCTTGCTCAAACGAGATTCTGGGTCATTTGCAAGTCTGCCAGCGCCCAGGATAGCCACGGACACTGCGGTGGCTCGCTATGGAAAACATCTAGTGCGGCGACGTTGCGAAATTGAAGTCCTGACATAGTGGCCGTCGAGAATAGTCGAGAATGTAGATTCGATCCATGGAGCCAGATGGGAGGCATGCTCCCATGAGCCTTTCGTGGAGGTCGGACATGAAGCAGGACTCGCGGGGTACCCATTCTACGTGGTTGTTGAGCGGAGACGCGTGGCGTTCCCACACTACTCGCTCTTCTCCTCTTACCACATCCTGCACCTCTCCCAACGTTCTTCCTTCGGCAATTCACATTGTACGTGCAAAACCCGCGCGCGGCCTCTGAACCCCGCTATAATTCTTCTAGACCTTTCATTTTTGCAATGCCCGCCCCAGATCTCCCGTCCTACTCCACGCTTCTCAACACTCCTCCTGCATCCCTTCAGCAGATGCTGTCCAAATTCAAGTCGCATCGCGACACCCTCACTTCCAAAATCGTCGCTCTACGCGCCGAACTCTCACAAGCAACTATTGAGCGCGACACGACGGACAACGCTATCCTCGAGCTCTGTTCGGCTCTGTCTCCAATTCATCGCATGCCCCACGACATCCTGTACGAGATATTCTCATGGATGATTCCGGATGGCTGGGGCTGTCAACCTGCTCCTTGGTATCTCGGTCACATCTCCCACTCCCTCCGCATGGCGGCTTTAGCCTTCCCGCCGCTGTGGGCGCAGGTGATGCTCCGAGATCATCACGGGGTTCGAGACCTCAGCCGGAGCCGTTCCCGTCTCGCTGAACATCTTCTCCGCTCTGGCAACTCTCTTCTCACCGTCAACCTTTCATGGTCGGAGAAATCTTCCCCTGGAACGGGTCTGCTCTTGGAGATGATTGTCTCCCATTGCGTCCGTTGGAAGAAACTCGCATTTACGGTGAACGGCAACGCCTTCGATTTTGAGCACCGCATGGCTGCAGCCAAAGGTCAATTGCCACACCTTCACGCTGTTCACAACATCAGCGGCAGAACGATTCCTTTGAAGATGGCCGAACTGTTCCTCGTCGCCCCCAAATTGCACCATGTCTTGCTGAACGACCAGGGAGGCTCCTTGCTCTTTCCTTGGAAGCAAATCTCCCGAGCGTATTTCGAGGGCGAATTTACCTGCTGGCTCCGTCACTTACCGCAGGCCCATAATCTTCAGCATCTCGTCTTGAACCTAGAATCGGAGGCAGAAGATCCGTCTCAGCGGGTTCTGCTGCCGAACCTCCGCTGCCTCAAAGTCTCTGTTTGGGGGTTAACATACGTCACCGCACCGCATTTGGAGTATCTCAAGGCAGCAGCTTGCAAACTCCCCGAAGCGCTCGCCATGCTGCTCCGCTCCGAGTGCCGTCTCAAGCTGTTGTGCATCCGAGACTCTCGGGACGTGGGTCCTGTCGACGTCGAGGATCTGGTCTCCGTCCTACGCGCCGTCCCAACACTCGCTTCCTTCCTCTTCACCGCTCTTCCCCTCGACGATGACACGGATTGGTATGACTACGAGTTGAACGACCTCTTCATCGAGCTCGCTGCGCGTGATGCAGCGAGCGGTCAATTCACACTGGTCCCTCATCTATCCACGTTCGTCTTTGGGCTACACCAGAACCCGTTTGACGATGAGGCTTTCGCGACCATGGCCGGATCTCGAATGGCTGCTCCTTCCCCTCATCGCCTCGCGCGGTTGGTCATCGAGGACGTACACGATTCCGCACCTATCGCCAGTGCGTTGGCTATCGAATGGGTGGACGCGGAGTACCTGGAGACTGTCGGTGATGAGTACTTTTGAAAGCAGTGCGTGACGGCGCGTGGGCGGTTTTTTTCTTGGTGGAAGTAGCGAGGTCTCTTTTGATGTGTGTAAACGCTCATTTTTGGAGCCAAATACAGCATGCAGTGAGTTACGCGAAAACGAGTCTAAACAAGCGACGCATAAGTACTAAACGGAGTTCCTCGTAAAATGGGCTTCTGCGTGACGACACCGCCGCAGAACGCCGAGCTTAAGCCGACTAATTTCGCTCATCTAGTGCCTTCTGCAGGCATTTAAACCCGGCGACGCGCTGGCACCGTAAGTACCAGCCCCACATGCATTTCAAGCTCCCGTTCTTCGTCCTCCTCAGCTGCTCTGCGGTCTCGGTGCTCGCTGCCGCGGAGGGCGGCATGTGCGCAGTGTGTCCGAAGACGATAATCGAGAAGGAGTACAAGCCATCGCGCACTATCACATTCGAGCTCGTCGAGGACGATCACGACAAAGAGTCCAAGACGACATTCTGCGGGTATGTTTTCCTCGAGTATTCAATTCCGCTTGGAGACGCTCTAATGCCGCCCAAGGTACCTTCAGAAGGCGAGCAAGTACCTCAAAGAGGAGGATCGTCAGCAGGGATTCTGCAGTTATGATGTGCGTCCCTTGCTCCACGTCAGGTCATCGGCTCCAGCGCTAACTATGAGTCGTAGCACAAGGGAAAGCAAATCGATGGGACTCTCAAAGGCTGCGGGAAGACGGTCGACATCAAGAGTTGTTACTACAGAGATGAGAATGGCCCTGCGATGTAAAACACGCGATGTATATGTACCCAGAGACTATTCTCCTTCTCGATAAATGTACAACCCACGGAATTTCCTCGGAAACCCCCTCTTCGTTTCGTGTCAAATATGCAACATGCTTTCCCACGGCTAGCTTGCCTGTTAAGTTGCCATTTTTGCAATATTGTTGTTCGGTCACCACATAGGTGAGGGCATTGTCAATTTAAATATCTATCAAAATCAAGTCTGACTCGCGATGGTCAGCCGCATCTGAGTACTAGTCTTTTCATCTGTGATTTAGACGCGGCGGCGACCATTCGTAGTGTTTACTGGGCAGTTCAATTTCTCCTGAAGCGGAATAAATGTCATTCCCACATAGATTGCAGTGCCAATGCAAGCTGCGTGAGGACAATGAACAATAGGCCTCAACATTGTTCAACTTGACATTCCCACGGTCTGATGAGCCACTATATAAAGAACCTGGTGTCTTTGCGCTTACCCCCGCTCATCCCCAGCGAAAACCTGCTCGAAGCGTTTTGAGGTCAGTCGAAGCTGGCTGATATGAGTCGAAGAAAATCGAAGTCTTTTGAACCACACCGATATAGCGCAGATTTAGTGTTCGATAGCGTTCAAATAATCAGATTCAATCGATGAAATTTAGTCCTACAAGTTTTTTTGTTCTTCCAGTACTATATAGCTATATGGCCACCGAATAGTCTGCACAAACTGAGCAAAATCTGCTAAGTCCCGAACGCAATCAAACTCCGCCTCGTTTCTACCACCACCACCCCACGCGCCCACCGACGCACACGGTCGTCCGCACTCTGCCTTGCTCGTCCCTCTTTACAACACCACCGACGTCCTCCACGCCGTCTCCCAACCACCACCACCGCGTGCGCCATCCTCCCGTCGTCTTTTGCCCAACTCATACTCTGCGCAGAAATGGCCGCCACGTACGAGTGCGACTGTCTCAAATACTGCGGGGGTGTCAAGAAACGTGTCTCGAAATCGACGTACAACGCACACGCGCCTTTCCGCAAGTCCAAACTTACCCAATCCTTCGGCGATTTTGCCCTGAGCACGGGAGCACCCACGGCGCCGCAACCCCATCCAAGCAACGCTCCCCCTAGCTCTGCATCGATTCACCGCGCTGGCTCGGCTGGCCCTTCCAAACATCCATCCAAAAAGCGCGTCAGAGCCCCGAGCCCGCCAACCCCGGATCTATCCCCGATGGAGAACTTCACGGAGCACGAGCAGGAGGAATATTTGGGCCCCTCGTCTCCCAAACGCGCCCGCGCAGGAGAATATACGAGCCCCAGAGTTCTCAGCCCGCGTGGCAGCAAACTCGTATCCCTTCATGAGGTACTGGAGTCCGGACAGATATCCGACCCGGTGCGTGTTTCTTCCAACTTGTTGCGTGTATACAAGGTTAGTAACCTTGAATACAGGAACCGTACGAGAAGGACGACGTCCCGGACCCGGGCTGCTTTGATGACCCAGAGGAGGACGAGCCAGAAATCGGGCAACCACCGGCTCCTCCACCTCCGCCTCCCGCATCTCCACCTCCTCCACCCGCCCCCGCACCAGCCCCTGCCGAACATCCTCCAGCTCCAGACGCGGACGACGTCCCGTTGTGGGTTCCGCTCTCAACGATCTCCGACCTCGCCAACTCGCAACGGTTTCTGGAGCATCTCAACGGCGCAACCATTGCGCAAAGCGGACTGTCTAAAGAGGCGCGCGAACGGCTCCAGGACCCAATCCAGGAAGTCGTGGACCTCGCCGACGACCGAGACATGCGATTAACGCTCGACACCTTCTTCGCGAACCTCAACTCGTCCGAGCAAGCGTACAAGCTCACGCGCGAGGGCATGCTGCGCCGCTTCAAAGACGAAATCGACATTGAGGTCCTCTCGTTCCATGAAGCAAAGAAGAAAATCGAGGAGATGACCGGCGTCTCCCCGATTGTGTGCGATATGTGTCCGGCGTCCTGCATCGCGTACACCGCGCACTATTCCAAGCTCGAGTCGTGTCCCATCTGCGGCCAAGCTCGCTACGAGAAGGTTCCGGGCAAGAAGGCGCGACGCGCCCGGGCAACGTTTGCGACAATCCCCATCGGCCCCGTCATTCAGAATATGTGGCGGAGCGCGGAGGGAGCCCGGCGCATGAAGCATCGGCAGAAGAGGACGGAGGAGATTCGACGGGAGTTTAAAGACACGGACGGGTACAACATACCTGTATTCGACGACTGCTACGTCGGCGAAGATTATCTGCGGGCGATGGAGGACGGGAGGATTGACGACGACACCACACTCCTGCTGTTTTCTACGGACGGCGCGCAGCTGTACGCAATGAAGCAGTCAGACTGCTGGATCTACGTTTGGGTTCTACTCGACCTCGATCCGACGCTGCGGTACAAGAAGGCATTCGTTATTCCTGGCGGCGTCATTCCCGGCAAACCCAAGGTCTTCGAGTCGTTCCTCTTCCCCGGAATCTACCATCTCGTCTCGCTTATGAACGAGGGGTTCAAGATCTGGGACGCGGAGACCGGGCGCGTCTTTACAAGCAAGCCGTTCCTCTTCCTCGTTACCGCCGACGGTCCCGCGATGGCAATGCTCGATGGACTCGTTGGACATACGGGTGCATACGGGTGCCGTTTGTTCTGCCCGCTCAAGGGACGACACAAACCAAATGCGCCAACTTACTTCCCGACGCTATTCAAGCCAGACGACTATACAGTCGCCGATTGTGACCACAACGATGTCGATCCGCGGGGTCTCAAACCAGGGACGCCCAAGGACTACCACGAGTGCTTGCGTATTGTGTTGCAATCACGCAACAACTCGCAACACCAACAACGTCGTCTCCAAACCGGTGTCGCCAAACCGACCATCTTCAGCGGTGTTCCCCGCATTCTCCCTCCTCCGACCTGCTTCCCGGGCGATCTCATGCATCTTGTCCTCAACCTCTTCGACCTCCTCCTCTCCCTCTGGCGCGGCACCATCGACTGCGACGAAGACGACGATCGCACCACTTGGGACTGGGCCGTCCTCAAGGGCGCCATTTTTCAAAAGCTCGGTGTATTGGTGGCTGGCGCAACACCCTATCTTCCCGGTTCTTTCGACCGCGTGCCTCGCAACATCGCGTTGAAGATCAACAGCGGGTACAAAACCCAGGAATGCTTGACGTTCTTATTTGGTCTCGGGCCGGGGTTGCTGCGCGCTCTCCTTCCGCGGAAGTATTGGACGCACTATACTCAGCTCGTTCGCGCCTTCCGCATCATCTACCAACGCAGCGTAACCCGCGAGGAGCTCAAGGAGGCCCGCCGGCTTTTCTTCATCGTTGTTCTGGACTTCGAAAAACTTTACTGCCAACGCAAATCGACCCGCATCCATTTTGTCCGCCAGTGCCTCCATCACCTTATCCATCTCGTTGATGAGATCCTTCGTCTTGGCCCGGGCTGCCTTTACAGCCAGTGGATGATGGAGCGGACGATTGGGAACCTCGGCGAGGAGGTTCGCCAACACTCTGATCCCTACACCAACCTCTCCGTCCGCGCTGTCCTCCGCACCCAAATCAACTCTCTCAAGTCCGTTATGCCCGAACTCGCCCCCGAGAAGCCGCTCCCGCGTACTGCAATCGACTTAGGTGACGGTCGCGTGTTGCTTGGAGCTCGCGATCGATACTCGCAGAGGATTGGCGGGCAGGCAGGAGTGGTTGTGCGTGCGTACATCCAGCACCATGCTGCGCAGGAGTATCAGGACACCTTTATTCCGGCCTTGTTGCGCTGGGGCCGCTTACGACTACCAAACGGCCAGATTGCAAGGTCGGCTTGGAAGGAGAGCCACAAGGGCTTGACGAGGGTTCGCATGGCACGTAACGTGAGGGTAAGCTGGTTTCGACTCACATTACTCTCCGCTAATGCTCCAATAGTATCTGGACGACGAACTGGACTCCGAGGCGTATGCCGAGGTCCAATTCTTTTTCCAATCCGACTTGGAAGACGAGCCAAAAACCCTCGCTCTCGTTTCCGTGTACTCGGCACCGGACACCGAGCTTCTCGCGGAATCCAACAAAACATTATGGGTCTGCAAGTACCGCGGCGACGAATCCCTCAAGATCATCGACGTTCGGGCGATTGCTTCCGTTGTCGCAATGGTCCCTTACGATGAAGCGCGCGTATTTGCGGTCCACAAGATGGGCTTGGAGGTCGGAGAGATGGTGGGCTACATGGAAAAGGACAACGAGGAGGACTCGGATGACGAGGAAGACGACGAGGAGTAGAGGCTGGATATATGCGTCTTTTTATACTTGATCTATTTGTTTGGGCGCGTAGAAACATCTTTTGTACGCGTAAATAGCTTTGTAGCACTGCTGGCACGCAGTTTCTGCCCTTTTACTCGACGGAGCGTCCATATATCGCGTCTCGAATGAGTGTGACAGCTGTGATTTGCCTCTTGCTCCCGACGTCCACGACGATGTCGAGCTCACCCGTCGGCGACTACAACCCGCTTCCTTCTGGGGTTCCCTACGCTGATAATGTGCACGACAACCGTCTCCCTCCCTCCCTCACCCGCAACAGCACCACCACTCGCCAATATTATCCATCTCCTCCTCCTTCCTTCCACCCTTCTCCCAGTTTGGGGCCACGTTCCCTTCCCCAGGACGACACATTCTCTTCCGGAAGCAGCTCCACCCGCAGCTCACCTCTTATTGACCATCGCCGTCCTCCCTCGGTTGGTGCCACTCGTCACCAAAAAAGCCGCTCACCCATTTTAGATGCTCTATCCGACCAACATACTCGCAACCGCCACACACGACATGCTGGTCGATGCGCGCAAT
Organism: Mycena kentingensis (nom. inval.); assembly: GCA_014461125.1. Taxonomy (NCBI): domain Eukaryota; kingdom Fungi; phylum Basidiomycota; class Agaricomycetes; order Agaricales; family Mycenaceae; genus Mycena; species Mycena kentingensis (nom. inval.). The sequence goes on along the minus strand of JACAZG010000002.1, from coordinate 3,544,873 downwards.
GGTACATACCTTGCGCTCATGCGGGAGCTCGACAACAGGCAGTCAAAGCTCGACGAGCTAAATAATGTGTTTGATATGCTCAAGGGAGCGTACGAGGAGCTCAAGTACGTGCTCTATCTCTTCCTTTGGCTTGCTTGACATGTTCTAGGGATAACCATACGCGGCTTTTGACCGACATTGCTCAGAAACTCGACAACATCTCTACCGCACCGTCTTCTTCATCCGGACTTGCGGTCCCCATTCGCACTCATACACCTCTCACCGCTGCCGACTTCCCCGACCCCGACAAGGTGTTCTTTACGCAGGAATCTTGGAAGAACCATCTAGCCGCGCAGAAGAAGAAGAAAGGCAAGGTCGGGATGGAACCAGCCCAGCCCGAGCGCGGGCGCAAACGTGCAGCAAACGGGGAAAACGTTATGTGCCTCTTCGTTGTCGACGAGCATGGTAACCCAATCTCGGCCGCGCGCGCCATCGAAATGCGAGCGTATGCGCGCACCATCTTCACCCATCTCGGACAGACGACCGAGGTCCAGCAAACCTGGAAGCAATCAACGAACGTGGCGCGGGCTTACTTTGCGCGGGAAATGGAGAACGAATTCGCGGAGCTGCGCATGGCGGAGAATGGCTGGAAAGCGCATGAGATCGGCGACATCACCTACGCGAATTGGCGCAAAGGGCACGTCAAGCAGCTGCACAAGCTCAAGTCGGATCCCGACGCGGAGGAGGACAAGGCGATTCGGGCTATGCGCGGCGATGGGGAGGAGGATGAAGACGAGGATTTGGATGATGTTGCTTTGGAACGTCCTGCGGCTGCGAATGAGGTTGCCGAGAACGACAATGAACTTTTACAGCCTGCGAGGAAGAAACGGCGCACGGGCAATGAGCCTGGTACGTGAACTACTTCATTCAACGATCTTCTGACACTTTTTCCAGCTGCCGACGACTCGATCGTGTTTCTGCCTTCCCCGCAACCGGTCCCTCCATCCCGTCCATCGTTGCCTTCTCCACAAGATGAAATGCCATCTCAGATTGCTCCTGGCCCCTCCACTGCTACCATTCCGGCAAAATCCACCGGCGGCGTCAAGGTATGTACTAGCTCGCCCACCATCAAGGTGAACTGACGCCGGTGTCCAGTTCGCGAGTTTGTCGTACGCTTAACGTGTTCTTGTGGGCTGCAACCAACTGACACTGTGCTTCCAGGGATGACGAAGATGAGGGCGACGTCGAGATGATCAGCTCCGAAGGTGCCATGCAAAAGCGCGCCGAGTTTGTTGCATCCAGCTCCGCCAAAGGCAAAGGCAAAGCGAACACAGCAACGTCGGGTTCGTCTTGGGTTGTCTGCTGGGCCCCGCTGACAAGACTCGAACAGATTCCGGAGCGTCCAAAGCGCGGTCTGCCGCTCGTATGAGCAGCAACGCCAAGAGTGCCCTCAGGTTTGTGTCTTGCTGTCGTACTCCTCCTATTTGCTCTAACTCGGAGTCTTAGGAACGTCATTCTCGTCGATATGCAAGGTACTGGATCGGCCAAGAACTTCGTGAGCGGGCCCGATCTCGATAAACGCGTCGCCGACATCAAGGCGGACGCGGTGCAGCTGGCGGTAAGCATTGCGTCGAGCGTGGTTACATTGCTGAACGTCCTGTAGCTTTACGCGCCTCGTGTCGCTATCGAGGAAGCGCGTCTGAACTCGCTGAAGAGCTCTACGGCCGAATCTCAGGCTGCCGCGCCAGCCAACCCTTCCCAGCAGCCGCCAGTAGCCACCGGAAGCGCCGGGAACGACAAGAAGCCCAAAAAATCTCGCAAAAAGAAGGTTCCGGCGGTGGCGGGCGGGGACGCGACAAATTCGGGCACGGCAGCGGGGACGGAGGTGGGGCTGGTTGACAAGACTGGTTGACATTGTCCAGACTGCAGGAGGACGCGCATTTGGTGGTTGCGACGGGATACGAGGAGGCGGAAAGGCAAGGGCAGGGAGGCGCGGCAGCGGCGGCGGCGGGGCGGGCGGGAGCAGGGGACGCTAGCGGCGGTAGCGGCGGTAGCGGCGGTGGTACACGCGGTATTTGGCCGTATTCGAGGCACTTCGAGGCACTTCAGATGGTATTGCTTTGGAACTTGCTACTCGTATTACTGTACCTCAATCACATTCAAATTACTTCTAACTTTTTCGAGGTAGACTGAAGTAGGACCAGAATTTTGAAGCAGATTGAATCGTATCTGTCTACTTCGCATCACTTCAAGCTGCTTCGAGCAGGTTTTCGCTGGGGCTCATCTCTGCCCCAATACACACTCAGTACAAGGTACTTGGAATCCCGTGCTTATAACAGACACTGTCTCATGCCATTTGCGATAGCATTATAACGATGACCGAACTCAAACCCAGTCCATCCTCTCCGTCTCCCGCCGCGGCGGTGATCCAGGCGAGTCGCTGCAGCACCATGACGTTCTTCCGAGGCTGACGATTCATTCAGGCTGAGGGCGCTACCATTGAAAATCTACCACCCGAGATCTTATGCGAGATCTTCTCCTTGGCCGCCGTCGGCTTTGTCGCGGACTCGCATGGCTGGAGCGTCCCAGAAAAAGATAGAGCTCCCTGGTATCTCGGCCAGCTTTGCCGGTACCTGCGAGCAGTAGCCGTGGCATACCCCACCCTTTGGACGCACCTCTTCGTCGCAGAGGCTGACGCAACTCATCCGGCGCTCAGCATCGCCCGTCTGCGCGAGCAGGTTGCCCGGTCCGCTGAAAGTTTGCTTTCTGTGGATTTCTTATGGTCGGAGCATACCCAGCCGCATTTGGAGGCGCTTGTCTCGCAATGCAAACGGTGGAGAATGTTCGCGCTTCGGGTCGCTCGTGACGAACCCGTCGACAGGTTCTGGTCGTGCATGTACAGCGCGAAAGGTTGTCTACCGCAGCTCCGCCTGCTGCCGGTCGATCTACCTCCGGGCTTGATGGTCCCAACTGCATTCGCTGATTTGTTCCTCGACGCTCCCAACCTTCAAAGCGTGCAGTGCATTGAAGCCGGAGCCCGCGCCCTCGCCCTTCCCTGGCAACGGATCCGAACGGCAAACATTCGAGGCTGGAGTGCTGCCGACTCGTTGCCGGACAACTTGAGCGCCGCCTCTTCTCTCACTTCCCTCGTGCTCGCATTGGAAGACGACAGATCCCCCCTTTCCGCACCTGCTTCCAAGCCTCCAATTCCTCGACGTCACGTTCTGGGGGCTCCGATGCATCACCGCGCCGAACTTGGTCCAATTGACGATCGCGGTCGAGGAAATCAGCTACCTGCTGCCAATTGTCGCACACTCGGAGCTCCGTCTGGAGCATCTCGTCTTACGGGATCTCCAGGAGATCAACGCCAGCGTCGGATTTGATGTCGACGACCTCCTCGAGATCCTACGCCATCTGCCTACCCTCGACACGCTGCACCTCGAAGCGCCGGCGCCGATATGGGGACAGACAACGGAAGGCTCAGTGGAGAACTATTTCGATCACGAGCTGACTTCTTTCTTCGAAGCGTTGGCGCTCCGCGATTCAGACTCGCAATTTACGCCAGTGCCGCGGCTTTCGACACTCGTTCGAAATTATCGGGCTTCATCAGAGCGTGTACGAGCTTGATAACGACGTCTTCCTCAAGATGGCTCGCACTCGACTCTCTTCCGCCGAGGGATCCCCGCAGTATTTCACGCGTCTAGTAATCGAGGCACACGAGTTCCTCAGACCTTTCGTGGCTGCAGTGAGCGCGGATATCGACATTGAGTTTGAGTGGAAGCAACGGAGTTCCTGGGTCGACTAATTAGTTGAGAAAAGCAGGTAAATTACGAACGAGTTCTGTGTGCTTTGTATGTACTCCTGGGTGGATTTTTATGTTCCTCGCCCATTTTGTTGCGGAACGAACAGTTTTGCGCACACATGTCAATCCAACCCGTCTCTGCTCCGCTCTTGACTTTCCTCATCCGCCCCCTTGCCCGATATGGTGTTTTTCCCAAGGGCGCGGATGGTTGGCGGATGGTCTGAGCTGTCTGAGCAGTGAACGCGACACCAATCGAGTGGCAGTGTCCACCACTCCTTGACTCCGTACCACCACCATACCCCATGCCCAACCCGGCGACGACGACCTACTAGTCACAACGGCCTCTCCGTTCCCGCCATCGACGACGTGTGCGTTCGTCGACTCCCATCGATGTCATCTCCGACCGCGAAGAGTCCGCCGTACGCTTGAACCGCGTATCGCCGAGTCTGCCGCCGCGCAGCGTCGCCCCATCGACGAAGTCAACACGCGTCTCATTGCCAACGGTTTCCGGCCCGTCCATACGACACCCTCGTATTATCTAGCTTTACTTTTCTTCTTTGTACGTGTAGCTACATGTTGGTCGAGAAAGAATCAATTCAGGTTGTTGACTTGGTATCAAGCCCGGCTCTCTTACCACTTTCATGTCCTTCTCGCGGTTTCGTTTCGCCGGCCCACAAGCCCCGTCGCCATCGCTTTTCATCCTCTTTCCCCGATCATTTCCGCTCATTGTCTTTCCGTCGCTCCGCTTCCGCGCCCCCTCTTGGCGAATTAACCAAATCGGGTCAGGGGGGGGGATGAGAAAAGTTCGCAACTTCTCTGCTCTTACCATCCATCCCGAGACCCTGTTCAGCGGCAACTTCATTCTCTGCTGCTGAACTACCTCGCGCCTATGCACGCACTTCTTCCAAATCCAATCGATAAGTTTACGGTTGCGAGTTACATCCCTGCTATACTGTCCACAGTCCAGAGAGCTCATGCCATCGCAGCCGCCAGCAAACGAGCATAGTCCGGCGTCCCCATCCCCGAAAGTGGGTCCCAACCTTCAGAACAGTCGAAGGCAGCCTAAATCTCCACTCAGCAGCTGCTCAGACGAAGGTCAAAAACGACTATTCACCGTATCCGCGTCGCATGAAAAGCCCGAATTATGCCCCTCCGTGATGTCGTTGAACGCACCTGGGTTGGCGTACAAGAAGGGGTTGAGGAACCCGAGTACGGGTTTGCCCGCAGCGAGGAGTTGGTCGTTTACCAACGCGATCATCGCCGCGACGCTCGGGGACGACGCTGATGTGCCGGAGACGCCGCCGACCTGGCCGTCGAGCGAGATGAGGAAGTTCCAGCCCTGGAGCGACAGGTCGGGGTAGCCGCGCCCCGTCGCGTTGAAGATGCCGTTCCCGGGGAAGTCCTCGGGCAAGGCGTCGAGGTACTTGGTGACGGCGTCCGTCTGGTAGGAGGGTTGGGGGAAGATGTTGGAGAAGCCGCCGCCGGTGAAGTTGACTGCGACCTCGGGGTTGAAGCCGATGGTGGAGCCGACAGAGGTGATCCATGGGCACGACGCCGGGAAGACGCCGATGAAAAGACCGCAGTTGACGCCGTCGTCGTGGTTCCCGCTCACGCCTCCGTCGCCCGAGGCGAACAAGATGGACATTCCTCGAGCTGTTGCCGCCGCGTATCCGTCGCAGATCTTGCTATTCGTCCGTGAGTAGGTTAGAATTCATCGAAAGAACCACTGACGTTGCCATAGACGGACCAAAGTTTTCTTCGGCATCGCCTAAAGCGAGGTAAGCATTCTAACGCCCGACTGTTCAGGGAACCAAACTCACCGTAAGATGTCGTAACCACAGTTGGGAACTTGGGTGAAGTCGCGAGGAACGTCGTCGTGTCCAGGAGCGCGGTTGGGAAGTCGAATCCACCGACAGTCAAGAACCAGAGCGCGATGTCCGTCGCAATCCCGGCAGCATACTCCACATCCAGGTCAGCCTCGATTCCTGTGCGTAACTTTGAACCTCCATCTCAAGCCCAGTTAGAGATCATTCACCTGCGACATTGGGAAACTGCGGGTTTGTGCCACCGTCGATGGCAAGGCGCAGGAACGTTTGGTTCGCGTTCACATCTGGGCGGAACTGCTTCAAGAACGCCTGCAGGTCGGCGATCTGGGCCCACTGCTGGACGTAGCCCGTCACGAGCAGCGCGTTGTCGTCGCGCTTGGCTGCGGGCGTCGTCGGGATGTTGTACAGCGCCTGGAGACACGCGGGGGTGATATCGTTGTCGGGATTCTGGGTGTCGCACTCTGCGGGCGCCGTCGCGTCTCGTTTTAGGGCGTTGTGGAAGCGGATGCTAGGTGGCGTGAGACGCGGAGACGGGTTGGTGAACGCGGTGCTGGGGTGGACGACGTCGATGTGCGGCGCGAGGTCAGAGGGCAGGGAGATGGAGAGCGTGCGCGTGATGGGAGCGGGCAGGTCCGCGTGCGTGTAGTTGGTGAATTTGGCCGCGAAAAGCTTGTTGGCTTGGGAGACGGGCATGGTGAGTGTCCGCCATTCGCCGAACGGAGAGATGACTGATGGTGTAAGACCGTTTGCAGCGGCAAACGCGTCAAAAGCGTTCACGGACTCTTCGGTCGGCGCGACAAAGGCTTTGATCTGGAGGTTCGCGTCAAATTTGGATTGAACAACGCGCCGAGATGCCAACCTCGTCTGTAGAAAGCCATTTTCTGAAGTCGGCGCTGCCCGGCGTCGAAATCGAAAGCAGTTTCTCGTGCAGTCCGGGCATGTTGTTCGACGCCAATCCAAAGCGCAGCGTCAGCATGTGCTTGTCGGAGGCGGCCCCGTTGCTGGTAAACCCCGCAGGAGCAGCCTTGCGATGCTCGTGCACAACGAGGCTAGCAGCGGAGATGCTGAGCGCGAACGAGAGGACACCGAGAAGGCGAGTGAACGACATGGCGACGCGTCTGCCCTTCCACTCCCAGATAACGCGTGTTTATAGATTCCAATTGTCTTCCGCGGTGCGAGAGTCTGCGGCGTTGAAACGCCGACTGCTCATATCAGACGAGAGCAAGTTCTCCCGTGTTCTGCTGCTATGCGATTGTCTGAGCACGCGTGCACCGAGGACGCTCGGGACGTGTACCTAATACAGCTTCTCGCCGATGGGGATACTTCCCCACACCGGAGAAGAACCGCCGGCGCCGCCCCGACACGAAAAGCGCGCATCTCAAAGTGCTGCTGCGGAGAAGAAGAAGAAGTCGGCGATTAAATGGGCATTTAATCGTTGCAAGAATAGACCTCACAATGTTCAGCGCCAAGTTCGAACTGTCAGCATCAAGATCTCCTTCAACGAGGCTTCTCAGACCCGGGAAGCGTTGGCCGCATTCGCTCGCCCTCTGCTCGCAGGAGGGGTATAACACGCGTGCGTCGCCGTCAACTCGAGTCTCGACGAACGATGTTCTTCCTCGTCGCTCTCGCTGCTGCTTTCATCGCCGACGCCGCTATCGCGCTCTCGCCTGCTGGACACACGATCGGCGGGGCCCCACTCTTTCTAGCGCCGGGCGGCTCGTTCGCTCGGCAGTCCGGCCGCAACATGGATATCTTCGCGCGCAATGGCACCATCCTCCACGTTTTCGAGAATGTCATCCCCGCATCGCTCGCGACTGGGGGGCCGGGAAAGCTCGGGCCTGCTCGGCGCCAGGTCCTCGATGTCAACCAGGCGTTTGTCAAGTTCGGCCAACCCGATACAGTCATCGACTCGCTTAACGCGTCGTTCACGGTCCCCGACGCGCCGGAGACGTTCGAGAGCCAGATCATGTACATGGCACAGGGCGTGGAGGCGCTCGATCCCGACACGGGGATTCCGTTCAGTATGCATCGCGTCGCGCTCCAGGTTTGTGTTATGCCCCGGGCCGGAGAACACCTAATCTAATCGAAGAATAATCACCCGCTCTAGTACGGCGGCAGCTTCGCGCAGGGCGGCAGCTTCTGGACGATCTGCACGCAGCTCATCTTCCTCGATGAGTCGGGCGTGCCAGACGGCGTGCTCCAAATCCTCTCCGACGAGCTCCCGATCGTCCACCCTGGTGAAACGCTCCAGGCCTCCGTCCAATTCGACGCTGCGTCTCTCGACCAGGGGTTCTTCTTCTACAACGCGCAGTGGGTCGGCCGCGACAACATCTTTTTCGAGGCCGGCTGGACGTTCCCGCCGCAGCTCGCGACGTTTAGGTTTGAGGAGGAGGGTGTGGAGGTGGCGAGCGACTACCCCAAAGGGGAGTTTGTGTTTGAGGGTATAGAGCTTAGTCTTACGACGGGTGTCCCGAGCGAGGCTCACTGGCACACTACGGTCGATCCCACAACGGGCGTTCAGTGGAATGTGCAGAAGAATGGGGCGGTGGACGCCAAGATCGCGGTCGTGTTCCCCGAGAGTAGCTAGAGTATACGTACCTTGAGAATTATTGTGAACGTGAACGCGCGTACTGAACTTTTTTTCCCCCGAGATTGATGGTCGTTCATTGTGGGGTACGCCTCGAGGTATTGCTGCGGAGAAGCACCAAGTCAAAAATGTTCGGCGTCGAGAAATTGGAAGCGTCCCAAGATAGACTGTCCGGAAGTTAATCAGCAAGTTGAACTGCCAGAGGCGTCGTTCCCCCGCCCACCTCGGGCAATCGTTGCCGCCACCTTGTCTGCACGAGGAAAAGAGTCTCTACAAAATGCCTCCCCATCAACCGCTCAAACGCGTCCGCATGATGCTCTCCCTAGGCCTCTTCGCCCTGGCCGCTTTCCTCGCCGACGCCGCTATCGCGCTCTCCCCCATCGGGCACACGATCGGCGGGGCGCCACTCTTCCTTGCTCCGAGCGGCTCGTTCGCTCGACAATCCGGGCGCAACATGAATATTTTTGCTCGCAACGGCTCAATTCTCCATGTCTTCGAGAACGTCATCCCCGCGTCGCTCACCGCGAAACGCGACTCGGCCCCTGCTCGGCGCCAGGTGCTGAACGTCAACGAGGCGTTCGTCAAGTTCGACCCGGATATCATCGTCGACTCGCTCAACGCTTCGTTCACCGTCCCCGCGCCGCCGGAGAGCTTCGAGAGCCAGATCATCTACTTTGCGCAGGGCGTGCAGGCGCTCGATCCAGACACCGGAATTGCCTTTGGTATGCACCGCGTCGCGCTCCAGGTTTGTCTCAATCCCTTTGTTGCATCCGAGTCTAACGATTATATATCTAGTACGGAGGGAGCTTTGTGCAGGGCGGCAGCTTCTGGACTATCTGCACGCAACTCGAATTCTTGGACGAAGCGGGACAGCCCGCAGGCGTCCTCCAAATCATCCCCAACGAGAGTCCGATCGTGCAGCCCGGCGATCGCCTGGCGACATCGATTCAGTTCGACGACGCGTTCGTCGAAGACGGCATATTCTTTTACAACGCGCAGTGGCTCGGCCGCCCGGACTTTTCGTTCGAGGCCGGGTGGGAGTTCCCTCCGCGCGTCGCGGGGTTCAAACTGGAGGAAGAGGGTGTGGAGGTGGCGAGCGACTACCCCAAGGAGTTCATGTTCGAGAATATCCTGCTGAACCTCACTACTGGCATCCCCGACGTTCATTGGCAAACTACGGTCGACCCTGCGTCTGGAATTGAATGGAAAGTGGAGAAGAATGGGGCTAGGAATGCGGAAATTGCGGTCGTATTCCCGTATAGCCTTTAGGATTATCGTTGCCAACTTCTGTGAATTTTCTTTGTTTGCATCGTGAAAATCCGGTCACATGTGACCTCTCTTAAATCTGACTTGCATCTCGTCTACACTTCTCCGCACACCACACTCTACATAAAAGCTGCGAGTGGACGCCACGGAAAGTTCTTCAGCGCCACTAGGCGCCGTTATGGGCGGACGTCTCATTCTGTTCGACTTTCTGCTCGGGAACAGTTTATTAACTCTGCTTTCGCAAGCTCCCGGACGACCCACTCCACCGCCGCATGTGTCTGCCCTTCTGTGCCACCCCAGGGAAGGCAACTGTGCCGCAAAGTTGCCAACTGCCGACCGTGTCCCTTCTCCCGAGTTGTCTCGCATGGACGAACACGTATGGCAACTTGTACGCTGGAAAAACTCTCATTCGCGCTTGTTGCAAACACTGTACTAGTTCGCCTATTCAACACATTCTCGTCATTCCGCAGTCGTTCTTCGCCGCTCGCTGACCATCAAAGATAACGACGATCCAGCACTGGGACACCATTCGGTTCTTCTCGAGGCTCGGTTACGCCGTCGTGGAACCAACATAGACCGTCTGCAACATGCCTTGTGCGTCAATAAGTACCGCATCCTCCCCTCCCTTCCAAGAGAGAGGCATTCGATAGCATGGCTCTATTCCGCGCCTCGATCTTGGCCGTCCTCATTACACTCGCCGCGGCATCCCCAACGGGCTCATCCCCGATGCTCGTCCATGAGCACCGGGCACGACCAGCTCAAGGGTTCGTCAACGCCGGACCGGCGCCCGCGAACCAGCAGCTCAAGCTCCGCATCGCGCTCAAGTCCAACAACATCGCGGGGCTGGAGAGCGAGCTGCTAGCGGTGTCGGATCCGAGCAGCGCGCGCTATGGACAGCACTTGACGCAGCAAGAGGTTCGGTTTCAAGTTTTACAATCGTTTTATCTGCCTACTGATCGTACCCCTAGGTCGCCGAGTTCGTCAAACCAACCGCCGAATCCCTTTCCGCCGTCACCGCGTGGCTCGAAACGAACCAGCTCTCCGCAACGCCCGTCTCCCCCGCCGGGGATATCGTCCAAGTCGCCATCCCGGTCTCCAAAGCCAACGCGCTGCTCAACGCGCAGTTCACGTCGTTCACACACCCGAACATCAACGAGACGAGCTTCCGCACGCTGCAATACTCCCTCCCCGCGGATCTCGCCCCGCACATCGCGTTCATCCATCCCACGACGAGCTTCACGAACCCGTTCGCGGTCCCGAAGTTGACGCCGGTGCCGGTCCCGAGCGGCAAGCGCACGGACCCGTCGTGCGCGGATATCACCACGCCGTCGTGTATCCAAGACGAGTACGGCCTCCCTACGACGCCTGCAACGCAGTCTGAGAAGAACAACATCCTCGGCGTCGCCGGCTTCTTGAACCAGTATGCTAATTTTAACGACTTGAAGGTCCGGGCCGCCTCCGTCGCGTTGAGTTGGTAATAAAGAACTTGTCTAGGACTTTCTTACGGAATTCCGCCCCGACGTCCCCAACACGACGAAATTCGGGGTGAAGCTCCTCGACGGTGGGGCGAATACTCAGTTGCGGAGTGACGCGGGCACAGAGGCGGTATGCATGTTCTCTTTGTTTCACTAGGTAACCTTGAGCTGGTTAAAATCGCAGTCGCTCGATATTCAGTACACAGTCGGATTGGCTACCAACGTCCCAACCACCTTCATCTCGGTGCGCTCTAGATCTATCCTCTCGCTCTAGCTAAATCTAAATCTAAATCTTCCTCAGGTCGGCGCGCTCGTCACAGACCAAGTCGACGGCTTCCTCGACCTTATAAACGCACTCATCGAAGATCCCGCACGGCCGACGGTCCTCTCGACCAGCTACGGATTCACCGAAGACGATATCTCGCTCCCCGTCGCGCAGGGGTTGTGCAGCGCGTACGCCCAGGCAAGTTCTTATCTTTCTGCTTGTTTGTTATCAACGTAATGCTTACTGCAGCTCGGCGCCATGGGCACCTCAATCCTCTTCTCCTCCGGGGACGGCGGCGTCGCCGGAAACGATTTCGACTGCACCGCCGGCGACGTCTTCTCCCCGACGGGGCCTTCCGGCTGCCCGTGGGTCACCTCCGTCGGCGGCTCGCAGACGATATTGGAGAACTTTAGCGAGGATAGGTTTGATGAGATTGTGGCGCCGTTTTCGTCTGGAGGTACGCTGACCTTGAGCTTTACGAGTGATTGTCAATGAAAGCGAACGGCTGGCTGCGCAGGTTTCTCGAACTATTTCCCGACGCCCGAGTATCAAAAGGCGGACGTGGAGAGCTACATCGCGGCTTTGAACGGGCAGTATGATGGGCTGTTTAACAAGACGGGGCGGGGGTGCGTATTTCTATCTCTGCTTGCGGGCAAGACTTTGAACTTGAATGATGATTTTACTCCACTTGTCGTAGATTCCCAGACGTCTCCGCCGAATCCGTAAACTTTGAAATCATCGCCGGTGCGTACGCGTTCCGTTGTATTCCCCTCCTACCATACCCCTCCCCTCCCATCCCATCCCATCCCATCCCATCCTAACCATATACCCCGGCAGGCAACTTCACCGGCCTTGTGAGCGGCACCTCCGCCTCCACACCCGTCTTCGCCTCCGTCATCGCGCTGCTCAACGACGAGCTCCTCGCCGCCGGCAAACCCCCGCTCGGGTTCCTCAACCCGTTCCTATACAGCGCGGAGGGCAGGGCCGCGTTGAATGATGTTACGGTTGGGAAAAATCCGGGATGTGGGACGCCGTGAGTTCTATTTCTTCGCTTTTGATTTCTGGGCTTTATTCTGTTCTGTTGTTGGAAAGCTGATCGCTCCGCAGAGGTTTTAACGCGACTGCTGGCTGGGACCCCGCGAGTGGCCTTGGAACGCCGAATTATGCCAAGTTGCGAGTGGCGGTGGGGCTTGTTTGAACTCGGAGGGGAAGGGGCATTTATTTTTTGAAATCAGTAAATGGAACTATACCACTGGTAGCTTGGAAGGTAAATGGACGTTCTGGCTCGTGGAACGCACTTACGTTCGCTCAATTTCCTTTATGCATGGGATCCCATCAATCAACGGTCGTAGGCGTATGACCAGGCTGCTTGAAAATATTATTATTGCGGGGTTGCAAGGCCAACGCAGGAGGCTGTCCATAAATACATGCGCGAAGGCTCGACCCGTTTCTCCGACGCGATGAGCGTTAACGTTCGCAAGCAGTCAGGGGACGCTGCTGCGGAGAAGCTCAGGTTCGGCGAGCGCTGATAGAAACGCGCTTCCAACTATTCATCCCGGGGATAGCAAGCCGCTGGGGTCGGCAGCGGACGCGCATCGACTGGTATTATAACAATGTGCCGCAGGCCAGAGCCTCCCACCAAGACGAGATGCTCTTCAAATCCAAGGTCTTCGCCACCCTCGCTGCCCTCATTTCGACCACCTTGGCGCTCATCTAAAGCGGCATTGCCATCCTCGGCGCCCCCGTCTTCCTCGCACCTAGCGGCTCCTTTTTTTTTTTTTTTTTTTTTTTTTGGAGCGTTTGGAGTAGTGTAGACTAGGCAACAGAAGTTTTTTTAGTTCACACCCGCTGGAGGACTGGGAAAAAATAAACCATCAATTGCCGGGAAGTTGTCCAGGAGGAAATGCCATTACGCACGAATTATACCAGTGTGGGATTCCAGCCATCATTAATTTTAGCCTATACCTGCTTGGTTTCTCGAAGTTCCAATTGGCTGTATACCCACTAAAACCCCCTCATTAGAGCTTATTAGTTGTGCTTTGGAAGGTTTTTGGGACTTTGTAAAATGGTATATCTTTTGTTGCAAAACAACCATTCAGTTTCTCTGCACTAAATGTGCGGAGCATTGAAAAAAACTCGGAATTTCTATGGCAAGAATAAGGCTGCAACTAATAAGCTCTATTTATCCAGTCATCCGGCAGTGAGTCCTCATCAGCTAAGGTGCCGCTCCAGGTTCTCAGGACATCTCTTCTTTTGAAGGCCATCAACCCAAAGCGGTTTGAGTTTGTCAATATGCAGTCCCTCTGAAGACTGTAATTGATTTGTTGCACCCATTCATTATGTATTTGCTCCGTTGTTGGCCATCTGCTTGGATCGTTGTGGTTTGTGATTCTTCGCCTACAGCGCAACTTCCAGATAATGTCCATTCCAACAGGTATAAGGATTGCAAAAAAACGGGTTGCTCCGGGGTCTTTCATCTTTATTAGATTTGCCCCCAGAATTGTGCCCCAAGTTAACTTGGGCCAGGTGTGGTAACACATTTTCCAGAGTTGTTCACTTAGTTGCCAAATCAGTTTTTGCCCTGGGGCATACTGTAGCATTTTGTTCAATTCGCATGTCACGCGTCACAGCCAAATTTTCTTACGGAAATTTGGCAGGTGTCACGGCCGCGTCCAGGCGTTTACAAATGGTTTGGGACGGTGCTCCGGGAGCACTGTCATGGGCTGGACCGGCCCTGCGGGGGCAGTCCAAGTATTTTCAGCTAAAATTTGTACTTTATGAGCAGACCGCATGGTATTACTTCTCCTGCAGATATAAGTAATATCGAGAGTACTGTACATACACTGTTGCGTAACGTCGGAATTATCATCAAAATGGTGAACAAAGAGTTTGGCCCAATCTCCCGGTGTATATTTTGGTCGGGAGTTCTGGTGGAACGGGAAGCCGCGCTGCGGTGAGAGCACTCAATGTGGCGAGTTTTTGTGCTCTTGGGGCTCTTATGAAAAAATTCACCCGTCACGCGCACGACCCGCGCCTTATGAATTGGGAGATTCGTACGCGATGTCACACGCAAAACTTTCATCCGAATTGAACGTAATGCTACAGTAGCACTCGGTGAAAATGTGTTCAAGTGCCTCTGTTACTTTGCATACTGGGCAGTCCGCTAGCATGGAGAGGGCCGGTGACCTTTCAAAGAAGTCTCCCGTTCTGTATGCATTGTGGATGCATTTCCATAGGAAGTTGCGTACTTTCTGGGATATTGTCGGTTTTCGAATGGACTCCCATATTTTTTGATCATTTGGAGTGTACCCGCTTGCATCTTGGACCGCATATCTGATCCGGTCTAGATTTCCAATGGTCGATTTCCTAGGTTCGACTCTGGCAAGCAGGTTAATGATTTTGTGGAATCTCCGTTGTGAATAGTCATGTAGTAAGGCGAGGCCCGGTTGCTCAAAGTTGATATCTATATCGAGATCTGCCAGTGGGTCAATATCGGTGAACGGTGGATTGGTCTGTCTGAATTCTTTTGCCAAGTTGTTTGAGACCTGTTTGACATAAATAGCGGCTCCTTCGCACGCCAATCTCGGCGCAACATGGACATCTTTGCGCGCAACGGCTCCCTCATCCATGTTTTTGAGAACGTCCTGCAGCTGCCCGTACCCAGCCATAAACGGGCCCTAGCGAAGACGCACCGCCAGGTGTTGAACACCAACCAGGCGTATATCGCGCCCGACTCGTTCAACGCGTCGTTCACGGTCCCCCAGGCGCCGCCCAGCTTTGACAGCCAGCTGCTGTACTTCGGGCACGGTATGCAGGCGGTCGACCCCGAGACGGGGTCACCTTTTGGATTTGGGATGCACCGCGTCGCGCTCCAGGTTCGTTCTCCCAATTTCATCAACCCCACATCTAATCTATCATCTAATCGTTGCCAGTGGCAGTACGGCGGCAGCTTCGCACAAGGCGGCAGCTTCTGGACGATCTGCACCCAACTCGCGTTTTTTGATTCGACGCGCAGGGCGTGCCGCTCGGATTCCTCCAGATCATCGGCGACGGCGACGGCAGCCCCATCGTGCACCCGGGCGACCGCCTCGCAGCTAGACGTATTCGACGCCGGGCCCGGGGACGATCTCGTGTTCTTCTTCTACAACGCGCGGTGGCTCGGCCGCCCGGACGCGGCCTGGCGCGCGCGCGGGGTTTGTTATACAAATATGCTGTCTGCGAGGTTGAAGTTGGAGGAGGAGGGCGCCGGCGCTGCGGGTGACTATCCCGAGTTTGAGGATGTGCAGATTGGGACCAGTACAGCCGGCGGCGTTCGGACCACATCCGGGGTCCAGTGGGATATTCAGAAAGACGGGATTGAGGATGCTCGAATCGCGATTGTTTTCCCTGAAACTCTCTAAGAGAATTTTGAGCGTACCCCGAGGGCCGTCGTACCATGGACAGAGATATTTCTTCAAGGAGCACCAAGCCGAAGGGACTGTAAATTGTAAGATGCATTGGTTTGGTTTGGTGTGTACGTCTGTATGTTTTC
Source organism: Mycena kentingensis (nom. inval.) (assembly GCA_014461125.1). Lineage (NCBI taxonomy): Eukaryota > Fungi > Basidiomycota > Agaricomycetes > Agaricales > Mycenaceae > Mycena > Mycena kentingensis (nom. inval.). The sequence continues at coordinate 3,529,142 of JACAZG010000002.1, read as the reverse complement.
GGAAAGGGAGGAAGGAATGCATATGCCGAGTGTGCGTTTGTTTGTTTGGAAGAGACGATATGGGAGGGAAGGAAGGAAGGTAGCCGGCCGCGATAAGATGAGATGCATGTTATTGTAAATATAACACTCCGAGCGCAGTTTAAACACCGCTGCGCCCACAGTCACTTCACCACTCAAACTCCCTGCACACACTACCGTCAGCGCCCTATCCACGCAAAGGAAAAGAAAATGGGAAGCGGAAACGGAACCGCGACGCACCCGGTGCACCTCGCAAACAAATAATCCTTCCCCTTCGTATGGATCATCCCGTCCTTGAGCACGCACTTCCACTTGTTCTTCACGCGCGCGACCTTGTCGTACGTGCAAAACACAATGTCCATGTCCGCGCCGTGCGACCCGGGCGCGGCGTCCTCCGCCTCCGCCGCGTCGTCGTCCTCGTCCGAGTCGTCGAGGTCGGAGTTGATCGCTTCGGGGTCGTGCTCGGGGTCCGCGGCGGGTTTGGCTTGCGCGGGAACGGGAGCGGGGACGGAGACGGAGGGGTGCGCGGGGCGCGGTGGGGCGCGGGGACCTGACGCGGGGACCTCGTCGTAGTCATCCTCGTCGTCGTCCTCCTCCTCCTCCGAGCCTGCGGGGCCGTCAACCTGGTTAATCCGATACAGGCCGTGCGTGGGCAGCGATGGCACGCGCTGTTGGGGCTGCTGCTGGTGCTGGACCTGGGCTTGTGGATGCGCGGGACCGGGGAGCGCGGAAGGGAAGGCGAGGTTTGCGGGGAGGGTGGGACCGCGGAGTGCGGGCATTTTGTAGGACGGCTGGGGGAGGGCGGCGAGACCGAAGCGCGGGTCTATGGGCTCGGGCTTGATCGACTGAGTTTGGACGCGGCCACTCGGGGGCGGGACATAGGAAGGGTAGTGGGGGAGCTGAGGAGGAGCTGGGGCTGGTGGCATGGCTTTGGGAAAGTCGGCGACGCGCGACGCGAGTATCTTGTTTTCCCATTTCTGTGTAGGGGAGATGTTAGGGGAGAAGGAGGGGGGATGGACGCGCGAACGGCTTGGAGGAGGTGGAGGACGCTCTCGTCTACACCATACTCCTCAAACTCTGCGCGAGAAGCGCCGATGACCTCGTCGACGACGGCGCGGTATATGTCGGGCTGGGTGGGCTGAGGACGGCGGCGGAGAGGGAGTTTAGACTCACGACGACTTTGTTGGACATCGACGCAGGATGAAAGGAGTGGCCGGCTTACAAACACATTTTTTTGCCTTGTACACTCTGACTGTTGTTCTCTGCACGCGTCCAAAGTCGCGTCTGGTTGAATGTTCTCTTTGAAGCCCTGCTGAATTCGGTCCGATATGCTCCACCAATGACTTCATCCTCGTCTGCACCTCAAAAACGCGACTATTCATCAACACTCTCCACAATGCCTCTCTTCAAACCCTCTCCACCACCACCTCCTCCTCCTCCCGAGCCTGCACCTCCACCACGCAAACCCACCGGCGGGCTCTTCGACTTTGGCCTCAGACGCGCCCCAGCCCCGGATCTCCACCCCACACCAGCCACCCAAACAACCGCATACCACTCTGCCCACTCCCGCACCCGCTCAGACGCAACCTCCTCCGACACCGCATCAGAACGCAGCTCCTTCTTCTTCCGCCCAAACAAGATGACTCGCTGCAGAGGCACCGACGCGAGCTCTCCTCCCACCGAGCCCGAGCCGCCCCACGCCTCCCAATCCTCCATCCGCAGCTTCACCTCCTCCCTCCGCCTCAAGAACTTCTCCAGCCTCGCGCAGCGCGACCCCAAAGTCGTCATGGCGCGTGAAAAGGTCGCGCAGGCGCACGAGGCGGAGGCAGAGGCCGACCGTGCCGTCGAGCATGCCCGCGCCCGCGTGCGCGATGCGCTGGAGCAGATCAAGGAGCTGGAGGACGAGTCAAATCAAGAGTGCGTTTTTGTTTCGTGCTGTAAACAGGACCTGACGCTGTATAGGGCAATGCGCGCGAAGTCAAAACGCGCAGAGGCGGGCATCGTTAGCAAGGCCGCAAAGGCACTGGGCCGGCACGGTTGATATCCTTTCGTTTCTTGGAATCCTTTGTGTATAAATATCACTGGAGGTTTGTTTGTACGACACTGCTAATGTAAAGCTATTCCCTTGTTTGTATCCGGCCGGATATGGTAGGCTTTCTGTGCGAGTTGCACATAGCAGAAATGAGGAATCTTCTCACAGCGGGCAAACAGCTGTCATGCGGCCATTGCAATGCTCCTGTCATGTAAAAAATCCCATTGTTCCAAGAGTGGCAACAAAGGAATTTCTACATGACACAAGCTTGCTTGGGCCGACATGACAGCTAAATGCCCGCCGTGTCTGAATCCAAGGCACGCAGTCCTAGCATGGTCGATTTAAACTTTAAAACACAACAAGCCGTCGAATAACCCCGTTATTCTGGGCATCTCGGCCGCGAGTTCCTTAGCCAAACACCCATGTATACAGAATTAGATGCGAAGCAAACAACCATACGCCTGTCCACCCCCACAAACTTTGAATCCCCAGCCCTTCAATTTACAATCACGCAACCCTCCTCCAACCCACCGGCACCGGCAACAACCACTCCTCCTCCTCCTCCTCCTCCTCCTCCTCCTCCGCCGCCGTCCGGGCCTCCACCTCCCCTACACCCATACCCGTATCCACATCCTCCTTGGCACCCGTATCCGTTTCCTCCATCGGCACATCCTCGAGCCCCGAGCTTGAACCCGGGTCGGAGTCGTCGGCCGGCGGCTTATTCGCCATTGACAACGCGCGCGTGTTGAGCAGGACGCGTGCGGAGATGAGGGAGAAGAGCGTCAGCGAGGGGCTAATTAGTATGTAAATTAAGTGAGCACCGGCACGCAAAATTGGAAGCACAAAGAGAAGAGAAGAGAAGAGAACAAAGGATAGGAGATGGAGGACGAAGGACGCACATGATCAACACCTGCATCTGCGTCGACCGCCCGACGCTCCACACCACCAGCTCGGCGCCGTAGAACGCTGTCAACTCGTTAGTAATTATTCGTTATTCCCTCGCAGCTCCTAGCACTAGTCCGCTTACAGGCCCGGAAAAAATGGGAGAAGAACGCACCAAACACAACAACGAACCAAACGATCCCGTCCCTCAAAAACAGCGTGATCACCGGCCTGTCAACCCAGCTCGTAAGCGCGAGGCCGCGCCGGATGGGGATGTTGTGTAGTCGGAGGCTGGCGAGGCATTTGCGCGTGGTTAGGTGGAACATGAGGATTGTCTGCCGCGGAGTAAGCGGGTAGGTGATGAGTGGGGAAGCGGGGAGGCGGGGGAGGGATGGGTTAGCGTGGGATGAGGCTAGACGTACGACGAGGAGAGGCGGGATGGCGTAGAACGCGAAGCGCGATGTGGCCATTATCGATGCTACGAAGAGCGTGAGCGATCGTTTTAGAACAAAGGGTGCTAGGGATAGGACGGGGACGAACAGGAGAAGTAGCATCCCTGGAGGAGCGGCCTATTGGTGAGCATTAGTAGACGGCTTCAATTCTGGTTCGAGTTCTGAATCAAAACATACCCGAGATGGATGAATTCTAACGGTATGTTCGTCGCGTCAGCGACCGAGAACAAAGTCTCGGAAACATAAGGATATGGATGGCGTACGTCGGATGGAAGACTCTAGCCGTAATATAATCGCCGACCTATAAACCAGCGTGAACACATCAGCGATGCAGAGCCAAACCGTGTCATTCAGACGAACATGGACACAACCTCAACTAAAGGCGCCCGCCGTTGGCCCGCGTATCACAATCAGACGCGCCACGCACCGAGTAGCATCGACCCGAAGATGTATCCCATCCCGCGCGTGCGGCCGTACAGTATCCAGACCCTTCAAAAGCATATATCAGGCGCCGGCTCAATCCCAAACAAAGAAAGAGAAAGACCGTAGCATGAGCATCAAATCGAACGAGCCGAAGAGCAGCGTCGATGCGATGGCTTCTGTCTGTTGTCGTGTTTTTCAAACGTTTACTGTGAGCGCTCGGAATTGGTGGGTCGGGAGGCGTATGCGCACGATGAGGAAGGAACGGCATCTTCGCATGCGGGTCAGCGAGTCGCGATGTAGTAGTAAGTAGCTTGAGGTCGCAGGCATACGTACGTCTGTCAATGGGGCGCTCTGAGATCAAAGAACAAAGGACAAAGAAGAGCGGTGGTACTAGTAAGCGTACGTACCGTATTGCTCTCAACCTCCCGGAACATGAACGGGAGGCAGAGGAACACCGTGAAGAGCGTCATGTATCGGTTCTTGTTTCAAGATCTTGCTGTCAACAACAAGGCCTGAAGTTGAGAACAGGGATGGGGGCTGCTCACCCAGACCTGGAGTACCTCAATCAGTATACGTTCGTGAACGGAGAGTGGGATATGCATACGCACATGCAGCAGACTCGGAAACGTCCACGGTTTGCGCCAGACGAGGTCGATCTGCGGGGGCCCGGGTAGGTCAGCGTCCGTCCGTTGGTCTGGTAGTACGGCGACGCAGGGTGCGTACCTCGTCGGTGATATTCGAGAGCAAGTCCAGTCTGGGATTGTTTTGTTTTGGTTTGTTTCGAGTCACTGGCAGCGCCCAAAACGAATGTGGGCTTACATGAGCACGGTAAACGACGCGACTGCACCCACACGGGTTAGTACTCTAGCTACACAGGGAGTGTAGAGACGCATGCGCACGAGCGAGCGAGTTTGTATGCCTCGAGTCCCACAATACGACTTCTTTGGAGTACGCGATCGTGTCGGCCCATCGGGGCGCGATGGTGCGTGCGGCCGCGGTAGTAGCGTTGAGGAGGGGAGTGTGCATCGTGGAGGGAGCAAAGAAGGGTGGAGGGCTTGGGAGGACAAGACGTGGATGTGAGTCGGGTCAAGGCAGGAGAACAAAAGGCGCGATCTGAATCCGAGTCCCCGTCACCTTATACGCAGCTGCCCAATTTGGCCACACGAAGTATTTAGTCGGTGCCGGTGTGCCCGACGGGTATGAGGGCGCATCCTTGAAGCACTGCCTGGACCTGCGGCGCCGCGGCCTAGATGATTGACGGGCGTGTCGTGTCGACGTCTCTTCCAAGTCGTTGAGCAGTGAGCACAGAGCTAGAAGTGACGGAATTGGCGGTATCGGTGTTCGAACCTACGCTGGAGAATAGGAGGACGTTGGGAAGACGGGGAACCGGCCCATTGCAGCAGCGCACTAACAACCCGAAAGCATTCGGATTATTGGGTTTCCGACCCCGGCCAGCCCCGAGCAGCTCCAAGCCAGTGTCGAAACAGAGAGCATACGCGTCGTCGGGAACCCGTGTGCCGCAGCCAAGCCAACGGATGGGTGGTCTACTGGATGTGGAATTAGAGATCTGCTTGCGCACTGTCAGCGGTCTTTTCATGTAACTTAGGCAGAGAATTCGAACAGCGACGCGCACGACCACGCGGAGCGCTCCACGTCGAGAGGCACGATGCTGAAGAATCGGGAGATTTTTTTCGGTAACCAGTGGCCGGGGCGATATGGTCAACTCCGAGTCAGGGGCCAATTCCAGGCTTCTGCGTTGCTCACGTCCATGTGCAGGATCCCCCGTACCCTCTCTGCCTTCGACCGCGCCAGCAATCGATGGGCTGTCGTGTCCTTATGCGACCAGGCCCCGTCTCGCCCAGTCGCTCCCGCCGTCGGCAGGCAGACGCTTTCGCTCACGACATGGAACATCCAGGCGTCCGAATATAGGTCCGACGAGCGCGCCGGGCTCATCCTCGACCACATTCTGGAGGGACATGCGCTCCCCGACATCGTGTTCCTTCAGGAAGTCACGTTGAATGCGCGGAAATCTCTCCTCCACCACCCCGTAGTGCGCTCGAGCTTCCTAACGACCGACGCCGAGGACACCGCGTCCTTCACAGGCGTGGACGTGCCCTTTAAGTTCGCGACCATGACGCTGCTCTCCAACCGGCGGTTTGGCCCTCCGCTGCTCACCGACGAGTCAAATAAGAGCGAGGGCGGGCAAGGCACGGACAGCCCTAAGTTGGCGGTTGACAGCGTCTTCCGCACCACGTTCCCCAGCAGGTACAACCGCGACGCACTCTGTGTGGACATCGCCGCCCCAGGGGCGCCGGGCACGATCCTGCGGCTGCTCAACGTGCACCTAGACTCGTTCGACTCGCAGTTCCGCCGGACGCTCGAGATGCGCATCCTGGCGGATCTTCTGCGCGAGCCGGGGTGCAGCGGCGGCGTCGTTGCGGGCGACTTCAACGCCTTCACCTTGCTCGACCATTCCCTCGTCGACAGGCACGGGCTAGTCGATGCCTGGGTCGCACTGCGCGGAGCGACGGGCGGAGAGACGTGGGGCGTGGGCATGCGCCCCGAGTTCGACGCCGAACGCAAGCCCCGCCGGCTCGACAAGGTCGTCATGCTCAGCGCGCAGCCACGCACCATCGACGTGCTCAAGCCGGGTCTCATCGGCCCCCGCACGCCCTGGAGCGACCACTGCGGGCTGCACTGCACCTTTGCCATCTAACTCAGTCAGCATAGGTCAGCATGCCGTTCGGTTTAAATTTTTCGGTAAGCATGCCGTTCTGTGACGCTGGCCAATGCGATTGCAATGCGACAGCTTTAGATGCTCGGTCTGAGAGTCGTATGCCCTTTTCTGTGTTGAACTACGATGATCTACTTTAATGTCCCGTTTACCTCTCCAGGATCCATGGGCCACCGGTTGGACTCGTTCGCGCGCATCACGGTCGGCTTAGTCAGTCAAGAACCTGCGCCGCTGTTCGATGTGAGGTAATGGAATGTGTCAGGCTCAAAAGCGCACCTATGGTGCCCACCAACCCCCTATAGTTATAGGTGATACCCCTGGGGGGTATCACCTATAACTAGGGGTATCACCTATAACTATAGGCAGTTCGGCGGGTTTCAGTACCGCGCTGGAACTTTGCTAGATCTCTTGTAGGACTTGGTGTTTCTGAGTTCCCTGGGCTGGCCGGAGGGGTGTGATGGCCACTGCCAGGCATGCCATCGTCATTGACCCGACCCACCCGCTCACTGCTGATGCCCGCCCAACATCCCGACGGCCCCGCCCACCGTCCCGACACCAAAAATATCAATTTTTCGAAAATTGGGGGATGGAGCGGGACCACTAGCCCGAACTCATCCATACCATCAGCACGATCAATTCCATCAAAATGTGCACATTGACTGGGGCTCCGTCCTACAACAAGTCCTGACACCGTAGCTGTCTTTGTTGAGGAGATATGGGGATCATCCCAGAGACATGTCGGACTTATGCACCATGTCGGACTTACGCCCATGTCGGACTGATGGCTTCCAGAGTATCACCTGTCTTCGGTAGCTGCAGTAGTGTTTTTGGGGCTCAAACACGTCACACAAGCACTCTCGGCACCCTACTTGCCACTTGTGGCCGGGCTGGTTTAGAGTGCATGTTGGACTGATGGGTTTCAGCCTGCCGCCTGTCTTCAGTCCTATATTGAGCTGAAGTGGCAATTTGGGTTTCAAATACACCCACGAGCACTGCTGACACCTTGTTTTCTACCTGCAGCCGGGTTGGCGTGGAGGGCATGTTGGACTTATGCCCATGTTGGACTTGCGCATGTTGGACTGATGGACCCACATCACCTGTCTTCAGTGGTTGTGATAAGTTGCAATACTGTTTTTGGGGCTCAAACACGACACGCGAGCATTACTGCCGCCCTGCTTGCCACTTGCAGCCAGGTGGCTTGGGGGCATGTTGGACTGACGCGTTGGGACTTGCCACCTGTCTACGGTGGTATTGGCAAGCTGGAATGGTGATTCAGGGGCTTATATACACTGCATAAGCATTATTAGTACCTTGCTAGCTACCCATGGCCAGGTCCGCTTAGAGGGTATGTTGGACTTATGCCCCATGTTGGCCTTGTGCACGTTGAACTGATGGTCTCGGCGTCTTCAGTGGTTGTAATAAACTGCAATAGTGTTTCTGGGGCTTTAATACAACACTGCAGACATTATTGACACCTCCCAGCTACCTATGGTAGGGCTGGTTTGAAAGACATGTCGGACTTACACCCCATGTCGGACTTACATATGTCCAACGTCAAGCAACTCTTCTGAGAGGAGCAGCTGAGAGTCATATATGAAGTTGTGCTGCTTGACAATGGGCCTGCAATATTGGCACATGTGGTCACCAGTTCACACATTGAAATAGATGTATGTCGGACTGACTAGCCTGGTGACCTTGTGTGTATCTCTCTGTTGAGGTTAATGCCACTTCAGCAGGTCTTTAGTCTGCTGGACAGTCCCTTGGCCTTCTGGGTGTATTATTGCTCCTGCAAGCTTTGGCAAATGCACAATATTTCTGATATTTACCCAGCCACTATGGTGTGCTAATATTTGACATCCTATTGACGCCTGTTGCTAGCAGAACTACACTGGTCTGTAATCAATGACAATAAATCATCAGTTGATCATTGGAAAGGAGAATGTGGTTATCTTTCCTGCCAGAAAATACTAGTGATTCCACACATCATATCCAATAAACCAGAAGATTACAAGTGATTTGCTCTTTGGGCTTTGAGGGTTTAATAGATGCAATTGACTCACTTCTACTTCTGGAAAATGGGTATCATATCACTATTTACTGTCAAGATATCTCAACAACAGCACTCAGACTACTCCATAACATATGTCATCCTAGAGTGCATGAAAGTCTCCTGTACTGTGTCCAACTTAACCTCATGCCCGAAGCACCAATATCCCATGGGGGCGGCTTGCAGGACCCGGATTTGTGTCATCTAGCACACAAGTGATCTCACATCAGAACCATCCTTAAATAGGTTTTACAAAGACAAACATCCTGATCCCGGCCCTAGGTTGTTTATGTGGCCATAAAGTACATTTTGAGAGCTGAGGACGCTGCTGGTATACCTTTAATCTTTGCTATGAGTGTGACACTCTCTGATGTTTAGATGATCATCCCAGTTGGTCTGAATGATATATTGGGGCAATTCCGCCTGATACAGTTTGGTATCACTGTTCAAACACTCCCTTGGAATTTCAGCTTGGTCCATGGTCTTGATCCCTTATGAGAGCCCTATCTTCTTTATCCAGATAAAGGCTGATTAGTTTTCTGCAAGAGATCCAGGATGTCAATGCACATATATCTACCACCATTCTGCATTGTTTTTGACCCTCTTTCAGCTATATGTGCATTCAAATCGAAAAGAGAAACTTTTACTTTTTACAACCGGACAAGCATAGAGCTCCAGGTTTGCACTTAAGTCCAGTACTGGTATTCAGGTCATTTCTCTGGTTGTTCTCTGTCCCTCGGGGTCAAACTCTCCTCAAAGCAGCATTAGCATGTCCCTGACTCAGAACATGTTCTTGATATCAATTCTATCCAGTTTTACACTCAGTTCAGCCGGATTAAGGTGGATGATTGGTTCAAAATGAGCTTTTATGGTAATCTTTGCATCCCTGGCTCTCAAAATGAATTATATCAGCTCTGAAACCTGGTGAGGGGCTGATGTACATACTACTAAACCCTTAGATACTGTATTTGCCAGGTTTCAAACTGCTGTACCGATGGTAGGCCTGAAAGTCTTGATCTGAATGGGACAAAGGCAATCACTGCTGAATAGCTGCTAATCAGTCTCTACCAATACATTTAATCACTTAAATCTTGCTTAGGGGATTCACTCTCTCCACAAACGGAAACCCACATGCTTAAGAATGATCGACATGGGTCTATGAGGAGATGATGTTCTTTTTTTGTGAGCCGTTGAAGTATCAAGAAAATAGCAGGTTTTGAAGCTCTGAACCAGTGTGGGCTAATGGGTATGGTCCTTCCACCATTACTCGATGTGGTTTCCAAATCATAAACTGATATGAGCCAGCAAAATTGCTCAATCTGTACTACATCAGAACAATCAGAGATTGATTTGGCCTCTTGGACTGAACATAGACCGTTATATTGGTCTTCACCGGTATGATAAGAACATTTACCATATTTGGAGAGGATTCAATCTCCATTACATGTCACAGCAAGCACAGAGGGAATGAAATGGGATCTCATCATGAGAACAAAGAAAAATATGTTTTCCTTTGTTAGCTCGGGCTACTAGCCATGCCAAAGACAAAGATATCAATTTTCCTATCTTTTCCTATGCCTTCTATCTCCATCAAAGGCCAGGCCACCGCCAAAGGTTTGAAGTTGTCAGTCCAACATGGCTCAGCGGACAGTGGTAATAAACACAGGGTAGCATGATGGTATCACATAGAGGACATGATCTGATATGCACTAGGACATAAGGAGCAACATGTATGCCGGGCCAACCTTTCTACAGTCCATGAGAGGATACATGATACGTCGAAGGTGATGAGAATATTTTTTGGGCTACATCTCAGCTCATGGGCACAGTTCTTGCATAGTACCTTACGCATCTGGATGATAGTATAGATATAGTCATATCATACTGGCAAGAGTAAACTCTACCACTCCTCGATGAAGCTCAGCAGATATCAGTCCAACATGGGTAAGTCCAACATGGCTCTAGAGCGAGCAGGTTAAATCTAGCACAGAGGGTGTTCTAACTTGAAGGGAACCACGAGATACAGTCTGCCGAGGTTTAGAAGTTACACAACACAATGATTGAAAATCTGAGCATACGTCAGTCCGACATTGGGTAAGTCCGACATGCCTCGCAGAAATTGGGGTCATTTCTCAGCATCAAGGCTACAGAGGACTTTCTAATCAATGGAGCCATGAAGGGAACCACCAGAGGTAGCTTCCAGCAGCTCATAAATTACACACTGACGTGGTTGAAAGTCTGAGCATATGTCAGTCCAACATTGGGTAAGTCCAACATGTTTCCAGGAATTGACAGCATATGCAATCATCTTTATTGTTGGTACCATAAATTCAACAGCCAGAGGCTTTTTCTTAGGTGGTGGGTCTCTGCATTAGAGGAGACTGACCATCTTGCCATCCATCAGTCCGACATGGCATAAGTCCGACATGCCCTCCAAACCAGCCCCGTCACAAGGGGCAAGTATGGCGTCAATAGTGCTTGCCCAGGGTGTTTGAACGCTCAAAAGACTATTCCAGCTCAATTCAGCTACCAAAGACAGTGGTATTCTGGAAGCCATCAGTCTGACATGGGCGTAAGTCCGACATGGTGCATAAGTCCGACATGTCTCTGGGATGATCCCCATATCTCCTCAACAAAGACAGCTACGGTGTCAGGACTTGTTGTAGGACGGAGCCCCAGTCAATGTGCACATTTTGATGGAATTGATCGTGCTGATGGTATGGATGAGTTCGGGCTAGTGGTCCCGCTCCATCCCCCGATTTTCGAAAAATTGATATTTTTGGCGTCGGGACGGTGGGCGGGGCCGTCGGGATGTTGGGCGGGCATCAGCAGTGAGCGGGTGGGTCGGGTCAATGACGATGGCATGCCTGGCAGTGGCCATCACACCCCTCCGGCCAGCCCAGGGAACTCAGAAACACCAAGTCCTACAAGAGATCTAGCAAAGTTCCAGCGCGGTACTGAAACCCGCCGAACTGCCTATAGTTATAGGTGATACCCCTGGGGGGTATCACCTATAACTATAGGGGGTTGGTGGGCACCATAGGTGCAAAAGCGCGGCCTTTTGCTGGATTTCAATGTAGTTATGTAGCCCTCACTTGTACCCTTCTGTAGATTTGCGGCACGATATGTTTGTTTGTTTGTTGATTCCATAATAGTGCTTTCGCGCCCTTTAGGGCCTATGTAGCACTTGCATAAACTACTTCCTCTGTGTGTATGGTTTGGTATGTATGGGTTAATCGATAAAGTAAGAGAAAAAGAAATGTGAAAGTGGGTTGGTCGCTCGTGTCGTAATGTACTATTACAACCGAGAGTACACCAATTTTGGAAATCAGAGACCGAAATTTTTTCTTTTGATTTTAGCGGAATTTTCAAAAGATTGTTTTCTGTCGGGCGTCACCCGTCACTGAACTCTTGGCTGTAATAGTACAGTAGTGCGGAACGATTTCAGGGCCTTAGCCGCATTCACAGTTTGGCAAGTCTCGACTCTCGGAGCATGAACCAAACCAGGTAGGCGTTCAAGCCAATATGCCCTGTCCAGAGCTGCATGAGGATGCTGCTCTGCCGGCGGCTTAGGCCGCGGAACAGTTTCTCAAACTTAGCCAGTTCTGAGTGTATGGGTCTGGACACGAGAGTAGATGATACATGATCCAGCCGATGTACCAAGTTCATCAGGAAACCTGAATCCTCCTTACAAGCACTTGTCGAGCACGCAAGCCAGCAAGCGCACTCCCCTCTCCCAAACCACTTGCCAAGTTGCGGCTATGTTAAGTGCCGTGTGGAGAGGGACGGAACGAGGCGGAGTAGACGGAGTGGGGACGGAGGACACACGAAGGATTCCACAACACTTGCTGGAAGTGAGCAGCTGTCTTAGACCAACGTTGTGCGTCGAAGAGGAGACGGAGACACGACGGAATGTCGGAGTCGAGGCGGAGACGGAGAGTAGGCAAAAACGTTTATAATCAAACTGCTGTACACTACGTCCAGCAGTTGCTTATAACTACGGGATACAAGCGGAGATAACTTTGCCAAACAATAAGGTGACAGTAAGTATCACCGCGTGTAGATGCGGAGGAGAACATGAGGCGTGCGAAACAATAAGCACAATAAGAGATGAGCATATGGGGATGGATAAACGGAGGGCATGGAGTAATAAGTGCGTACGAGTCGAGACGGAGTACTCCGCCTGAGACGGAGTAGGCGGAGTCGAGTCGCACGGAGACGGGAGTTGGCATGGATGTGACAGTATCCCCCTCTTAGACCACGAGCCACGAGTGGTCGAAGACGGAGTAGTCGGAATAGGTTGGATGGATGCAAGGAAAACAAGTCACGTGCCGGTCAGGTGACGGTCACGTGCAACTTGCTATAAGATGAGTCACGTTCCCACGGGGTCGAAAAAACCAAGTCTCTTCCGCTCCACCACCATGGCCCCACTCCGCGACCAACTCACCACCAACCACGACGACGACGACGGGGAGGAATGGGGCGGAGTCAGCGGAGGAGGAGGAGGGCGAAGCGGGACGGAGAGCGACGAGGCGGGAGACGGCGGCGGAGGGAACCAGACGGAGCGCCGGGGAGACAAAAGTGAGTGCTTTTACGCGTCCTGGCTGGGCTAACAGCGTTTTTCAGGATGCGGGATGTGCGTCCAGTACAAGCAGCCCGTCTGCGTCGGCGCCGTCTCGGGTTTGAAACCCGCCTCGTGCAAGTTCTGCCGGGGCCGCAAGAAGGGTTGCGTGCTGCCCGGCGCGCCCGAACGGCCCAAGCGCCATGTGAGCGGAGGCGGAGACGGAGGGAAGAGGAAGAAGAACACCGGCGGCTCGTCGAAGAAGAAGAAATCGGCCGAGTTCGTCGTGAGCGACGAGGAGGATGAGCTCGACGACGAGGCGGAGTACGGAGCGAAGCCGGCGAAGAAAGTTCCGCCGCCCAAGTCGAAGGGCAAGAGCCGCAAACGCTCAACGAAGGCGAGCGACACGGACGGCGACGAGGCGGATGAAGGGAGTCGAGGCGGAGAGGGGCGGAGCAAGACGCTGGCGGACCTCGTGGAGCGCATCGAGCGTCTCGAGCGTCTCGTCGAGGGCGAGGGGACGAACACGGACCGGCGGATGAAGGACGAGATCGCCGTCCGTCGGATTCATACCCGCAAGGCGCAAACCGCCATCGCTTGCCTCCACAAGGCCGTCAAGGACCTCGGCGGAGAAATCGACGGAGACGACGAGCTTTTCGTCGAGGCGGAGTCGACTCCCGACCCCGAGTCCGCTCGGTTGGAAGTTGTCGACGACGGCCACCCGTCCTACGACGAGCACCGGGAGGATACTCCGTCGGAGGCGGAGAGTCGGAAGACGGCGGAGGACACGGAGGACAACGACGGATGGGGTTTGCCGGGGATGGAGACGGCGATTCGGGTTTCCCGGCCTCGTCGGCAAGCCGTCGTCTTGTCTGACGACGACTCGACGGAGACGGAGGCGGAGAAAAAGAAGGAGAAGACGCCGGAGGAGAAGACGGAGCCGGAGAAGGCTCGGGCCGCCTCGCCCGAGGTTATCGTCATCTCGGACGACGACGAGGCGGAGGAGGCGGAGAAGACGGCGTCGGGGTCAGGCGGGCGGCGTCCCGTCCTGAAGTTCGAAGAACCCGACGACGTTGAGATGCCCGGACCGCCTTCCGCTTCCACCAGTGCTGCCTACAAACAGCAGCAGGACGAGTTGTCGGAGACGTTGGTTGCGGCGGAGGCCGAGGCGGAGCGGAGGCGGAAGCGGAAGGAGGAGAGGAAGCGGAGGGAGGAGGAAATTGCCCAAGGAGGCAAAGGAAAGCAGAAGGCGATGAGTCCGGAGGAGGATGAGTTGGCGGGGAATTAGGTAGTAGACGGAGACGGAGGCGGGAATGTAAAAATAATGGGCCCAAGGCCGTATCTATACGTATGTTGGCTTTTTCTGAGATGTGTGACTGAGGAAAAAGTCGGAGGGAAGACGGAGGACGGATCACGGTATCGTAGAATGTAAGTAAGAAGGAAAATGAAATATAAAATGGAGGTGAACGCTCAGAATACTTCATCGCGAACACCCCCTCCGTCTCCGTCGCGGCGGAGTGAAGCAGAGACGGAGACGGAAGAGAAGATATACGTACTAATAGTCGGGACCGGGCTTGTTTGGGTGTTGACGATGGAAAGAGTCGATAAATTCTTGAGCGTCCAAATCGTCAGCTCCGACCCAGTCGTACTGGTCGGAGGTGTTTTCGTAACCAAGCCACTCAACTTTGTACCGAAGCGGAACGCGGAACCGACGGTCGAGCTTCGAGTCCACAATTCCCTTGAGTTCGTAGTGGGCGGAGCCCTCTTCAATCTCGACGGGAGGCGGAAGCGGTTGCTCGCGACCGGGGAATGGATTCGGAATGTGACGTTCGAGTTGAGAGACGTGGAAGACGGGATGAACACCGCGTAACCCCGACGGAAGGCGGAGTTGGTACGAGGCGGAAGACGGTTTGCCGATAATTTCGTACGGACCCAAATACTGCTCGGCGAACTTGGCGGTAGGTCGAGTAGTCGAGATGTTCTCCGCATCGATGTACGCCAGATCTCCGACTTGGAAATCTGGGTCGGGAGAACGCTTTTTGTCGGCGATCTCCTTATAACGATTCGAGGCGGAGGAGATTTGGGTGCGGAGGAAGTCGTGAAGGGAGTCAAGGTCGACGGCGTAGTCTTTCGCGTTGGCGAGGGCGACATCGCGACTAGCATGAACGACGAGCGAAGGATTGTAACCCTTGTTGGCGAAGAACGGAGAGATTCCGGTGGCGGAAGACGGAGCCGTTGTTGTGGCGAACTCCGCCAGAGGAAGAAGAACGTGCCAGTTGTCCTGGAGGTACGAGACGTACATGCGGATGTACTGCTCGATAGTTTGGTTGGCTCGTTCGACCTGTCCGTTTGCCGATGGGTGCCAGCCCGAAGTGTAGTGCAGTTCCATGTCGAGGAGAGTTCCGAGCGAGCGGAAGAAGGCGGAGACGAACTCCGATCCGCGGTCGGAGGAGACATGAGACGGAACGCCGTGTTTGGAGAAGACGTGGATAAGGAAGAGATGGGCGAGCTTTTCGGAGGTGAGACTCTTGTCGCACGGAATGAGAATCGCCTGCTTCGAGGAGCGATCAATGATAACGAGGACAGAATCGAACTCGCCCGATATCGGAAGACCTTCAATCAAGTCCATCAAAATCGAATGCCGCGGGCGGAGTGCGGTCGGAAGAGGGCGGAGCAGTCCGAACGGTTTATGACGGGGAACCTTGTTACGTTTGCACGCAACGCAGGATTCGACGTATTTCCGAACGAACTTCCGCACCTCCGGCCAAGTATACTCGCGGCGGACGATCTCGAGAGTCCGGTTTTGGCCAAAATGGCCTGCCGTGATATGATCGTGGCAGTTTTGAAGAACGCGGACTCGGAGGATCTCGGAGCGGTCGGCGGAATAGGGAACATAAATCCGTCCGTCAAGTCGGAGAAGTCCTTCCGGGTCAATAGACCAGCGGTCGGAAGTTCCAGACTCGGCGGAGGCGATACCGGAGAGGGCGGAGGGATCATGGGGATAGGCGGAACGAATGTCGGAGTGAAGGGATTGGATATCCATGATGATCGAGGCACGGCACACAACCTCCTCAAGGAGAGTCGCGCGGAGAGAGGCGGAGAGCTGGTCGGAAGTGAAGACGGGACGGAAGTTGTGAGGATTAACATTTGCGTAGCGTTTATCCCCCTCTTTTGGATAGACGTCCCATCGTCTAGTGAGTGCGTCGGGCTTTCCGCCAAGCCGCCCGGGGGTGGAAGCGGATAAGCATGTTGAACCGACAAAGATATTCCGACCAACGGACCTGCCGTCGCGTGAGAACCTTCGTTTCGGCGAAGTATTCAAGGTTCTTGTGGTCCGTCACGACGTCGATGCGGAGCGGAGCACCTTCGAGGTAATGGCGCCAGGCCGTAAACGCATCGAAGATGGCGAGAAGCTCCTTATCGTGGACGTCGTAGTTGAGCTCCGCTCCGGTGAGAGTGCGGGAGCGGAATTCGACCGGATGTATATCTCCGTCGTCGCCTTCGATGGATAGGATGGCGGCAATCGCATAGTCGGAGGCGTCCGTTTCGACGGTAATTTGACGGTCGGGGACCCAATGGTGAAGGATCGGAGCTCGGGCGAAGGCGTCCTTGAGGGAGCGGAACGCCTTCTCGCAGTCTTCTGACCAGTTCCACTTCACGTTCGAACGAGTGAGGCGGGTGAGCGGAACGGTCATGTCGGAGTAGTATGGGATGAATCGACGGTAGAAGTTGCAGAACCCGAGGAACGATTGGATATCCTTGACTTTCCGCGGAGTCGGCCAGTCGGAGATGGCGGCGACCTTGTCGGAGGACATGCGGAATCCATCGGGGGAGAGAATGTAGCCGAGATACTCGCAGGACGTGACACTGAACTCGCACTTGGAAAGTTTGCAGAACAGGCCAGCCTGGCGGAGCCGTCGGAGAACCTCTTTGATGTGGGCGGAGTGAGAGGCGGGGTCATTGGAGTAAATGAGAATGTCGTCCAGATAGACCACGACGCAAACGTCCAGCATGTCGGCGAAGAGACTGTTGACGAACCGCTGAAAAGCGGACGGAGCGTTCATCAGTCCTTCGGGGACAACATGCCATTCGTAGGAACCATAGCGGGAGCGGAACGCGGTCTTCCACTCGTCTCCGTCCGCCACGCGGAGTAGATGATACGCATGGCGGAGGTCAAGCTTCGTATAAATACGGGCTTTTCCTGGCGCATCGAGGAGATCGGAGATGAGCGGAAGCGGATAGCGGTCGCGTTTCGTGATTTTGTTAAGCCCGTGATAGTCGACGCAAAGCCGGAGGGAACCGTCCTTCTTTTTTGGCGAAAAGAATCGGAGCGCCATGCGAAGATTTGGACGGATAGATGAAACCGGCTTTGAGGTTCTTGTCGATGAACTCTCAGAGTGCGGAAAGTTCTGCCGGAGAAAGGGAGTACAGATGACCGATCGGAGGTACTGCTCCGTCTTCCGTCTCGATGTGAAGATCGAATTCCCGATGAGGTGGCAACGAGTAAGCTTCTTCTTCGGAGAAGACGTCGGCGAACTCGTGGTATTCGGGCGGAAGAGCGGAGAGGACTTCAGAGGCGGAGACGGAGGCGGAGCGAGCCTTGAGCTCTTCCGCTGTCAGTTCGGAATGAGTCCGGATCGTATACTGTACGGTTCCTTTCTGGCGTATGGCAGCAGAGTAGCCGGCGGCATTGACAAGGGAGATGGAAATCGGAGGAGAAGATGTCGAAGGGATGTCGGAGCCGTCCGACGGAGGACCCGCGGAGGATGAGACCCCCGGGTCGGGGAGAGTCGAATCCATGGCTAGAGGAGACGACGGTTGCGAGAGGTGCGGAGTGCCCAAAGTCGGCATCGGAGAGGCGGGAAAGCCATCCGCGTTCCGATCGACGGAGGAAGAAGGTTCCAGGGCCGGATCAGGCTCGAGAGCCGGTTGTGTCGACACAGATATACCAGACGGAGTAGAGCGGAACGAGATACTGCCTTCCGACCAGTCAATCAACGGATTGAAGCGGTGGAGCCAGTTGTATCCAAGAACTAGATCGCTAGGCGGATCAAGACGGGTGACATAGAAGTCGAGGATTTGCACATCGCCGGAAGGGAAGATCAGTGGAAGACGGAGTGCTTCTGTGATTTCCGAGGAAGAGCCGTCGAGATATCGGAGCCTCACGGGCGGAATCGAATACGGGACAAAGTTGTACATTGCACAGATCGCACGAGATACAAAACAGTGTGAAGAACCCGAGTCGAGTAACGTTCGGAGGCGGAAGTTGAATTCCGACAGCATATTGGCAAACGGTGAGGAAGCCAATGTTGAATAAGCTTCCGCTCGAAGGTCGGGCGGAGACGGAGCGGAGAGAGTCGGAAGCGGAAATAATACAAGAGGAAGAGGCAGCCAAGAGGTCGAGAAAAAGTGCATGAGGGTTGGAAAGAGTGGACGCGTTGAGGTAGACCTCCGATCGAGCGCAGCAGGAGTCAACGCGGCCCCGAACCAGCGCGGAGGCTTCGGGACCGCTGTCTATTTTTTTGACCCGTCAGTAGCAGCGGTTGAGGTTTTGTCGGAGGCGGAAGCGGAGTCGGAGGAGACTTTACCCGCACGACCACGCGGCGCCGAACTGCCTCCTTTGCAGTCGGCTGCGCGATGGCCTTTGCCGCCACAACGCATGCACAAACCCTCTTTCTCCCGCCGAGCCCGCTCCTCCGGTTTAAGTTTTCCGTCCGCTCCTAACAAGTGCGCGTTGGGGTTGGGACGAGCGCCACCACCATTATTTTGCTTGTTCTGCGGAGCGGAGGCTTTCGGAGCGGAGGGAGCGGAGGCGGAAGACGACGATGAACCAGAAGTTCCGGGTTTAGACCCAGAACCCGAAGAATGCTTGTGATTCTTCTTCCCACCACCCTTCTGGTTCTGTCCGCCTCCGCCTCCGTGGTTAGCGGAAGACGGAGACGACTTCGGAGTGCCAGACTCTCCGGAACGAGCACGAGCTAGTGCTTGCTCGCGTTCGCGTTCACCCTCGCGACGCCAATACCGGTTGTCAACGCGAGTTGCCGCCTCGCGGACACCGACAAGAGACTCCTCGTACTCGTAGCTGACCATGGCATCCTTGATCCGACGCGGAAGACCTTCATAAAATTGGGAGCGGAGTGCGTTCTGATCCCAACGAATGATCGCGGCGAGACGATTGAAATCCAAGAGGTACTTGGAAATCTTGTCGGAGGGCTTCATGCGGAGGTCACGGAGTTGACCCTCCGCATCTCCGATCGGGTCGCGAGGTCCAAACGCCGCAATCAACTCGTCGAGGAAGAGGTTGAGGTCCCCATCCCAGTACGGGACGGAACCCTCGTCGGAGTTGAAAAGTTGCGGAAGGAACCACTCGAACGCGTCGCCACGAAGGAAGGAGAGGACGTAGGTGATATGCTCGTGCGGAGTCGGAAAGTCCTGCGGACGTTCCGCAAAGTGAAGCGCGCACGAAGCCAAAAAGGTCTGGAGCTTGGACGGGTCGGATCCATCGAACGGATCAGGGTTGCGGAGGTTTGACCGCGTGGAACGCGGAGGCGGAGCGAACCTCGCATTGATCGTATTCCGATTCATCTCAAGTAGCACCCGATTGAGGTTGTTGATGCCATTGAGGAACCCCTGAGCCAAACGTTCCGGAGAAACCGGACTGTCGGGACGGTCTTCGCCTGGCGGATCCCCACCTGGAGGACCTCCGCCTGGCGGGCCACCTCCGCCACCACCACCTGGGGGGCCTCCGCCGGGGGAACCACCACCCGGGGAACCACCACCAAAAGGTGAACGTCTACCGCCTCCTCCGCCTCCGCCTCCGCCGGGGGTTCCAGGCGGAGAGCCACCACCGCCACCTCTGCCGGACACACGGCTCTGGTGGGAGTGATGGGAACCAGCCTCAGAACGAGGAGCAGGTCCCGGAGTGGTTTGTCGCTCGGTCGGAGCAAATGCGGAGGAAGGACGGGGATGAGATTGCGGAATCTCCGAACCATCGATGTAGCTGAGGGCCGCTCGTCGTCGTCCTCGTCCTCGGGAGGGAGTTCCCGAAAACGCGGAGCAAGAGGAATGGGCGGAGCGGGCGGAAGACGACGCATTCTGATAGCCGGAGTACTAAGATAGCCACCCGTAACTTGGGGCAACTGATCAGAGCGGAGAGTGATGTTCGGAGCACGAAGTAGCGGAGTGTATCCGCTCGGAATAGACGGAACAGTCGGACGACCGAGCGGAGAAGGACCGTGAAGCATAGAGGGATGAACCGTAGGAGCCGTAGGAGTGATACGAGGAATATGGGTCATGAGAGAGGAACGTCGACGATCTCCGACTCGGCGGAGCTGGAGACCATCGGAGACGTAGTTGAACGAGGAGGGAGGACTTGCTGGGCGAGGGAAACGTTCTTCTTGAGGAGAGCCTTGGCGGGAGCCAGAGCCCGGATAGGACGCTTCGTAAGGATGGCGGGACATGTCGAGGAGGGAAGAGGATTGTTGGAGTCAAGACAGAGAGTTTGATTATACTGTTAAGTGCCGTGCGGAGAGGGACGGAACGAGGCGGAGTAGACGGAGTGGGGACGGAGGACACACGAAGGATTCCACAACACTTGCTGGAAGTGAGCAGCTGTCTTAGACCAACGTTGTGCGTCGAAGAGGAGACGGAGACACGACGGAATGTCGGAGTCGAGGCGGAGACGGAGAGTAGGCAAAAACGTTTATAATCAAACTGCTGTACACTACGTCCAGCAGTTGCTTATAACTACGGGATACAAGCGGAGATAACTTTGCCAAACAATAAGGTGACAGTAAGTATCACCGCGTGTAGATGCGGAGGAGAACATGAGGCGTGCGAAACAATAAGCACAATAAGAGATGAGCATATGGGGATGGATAAACGGAGGGCATGGAGTAATAAGTGCGTACGAGTCGAGACGGAGTACTCCGCCTGAGACGGAGTAGGCGGAGTCGAGTCGCACGGAGACGGGAGTTGGCATGGATGTGACAGGCTAGCATTATGTCACCCGTCAAGTTCTGTACTAGCCGACGCTAGCCGATGCTAGCCGAGTTGTAGGCCTCCAGCGGCGTTACACCTCGGTTAGGACAAGGAGAATACATTCAAATAGGATATTTTGCTTCATTTTTATGAGGAGGAATGCCATGGATTCTTAGCTAGTAGATAATACAGGCGAACATGTACAGCTACGGGAACCATGTCCAGGACAGCCAAATATGTAGAAAGGGAGTTGAGGTGGTTGGAGTCCGTGAACCCGTGAAGGGGGAGCGGCGAGGCGAGGACGAGGACGAGCAATGGAAGGAGAGGGGAGAGCATCTTGCCCGTGTGTCCGCGTGCGCGCGCGTCTTTTATAGCCAACTGACGGCTGTGCTTTGGCTGTGCGCGCGGGGTCTTGCGGGCAACTTACGGCGGGATGTAAAGCAGCCTTCGGCAACTGTTCAGGATGTCGGCTAGCAGCCGGCTAGCGACGAAAGTTGGTCGCCGCGTCGTCAAGTCATCACAAGTTGGTGGGCTCTCCTCAAGTCTTTACAAGCTCTTTTCAAGGCCAACATTGATAGCTACAACTCGGGGAGGCCTTTTGGTATGCATCCTGCTAGCCGTCGGCTGCAGGTTTGCAGATGTTTCAGACCAGGATTGACTCGGAAATTGAGGTTTCAAAGTGACCCAAAAATCCTTCAACCCTTTTGACTATTTGATGGCAGGTCCACCCTCAACAGATCACGTGCTAGCAAATAACTGCTCGCTGCGCTTGCAATAACAGTTGAGCACCAAACGCTTAGTATGCAGGGTGTGCTCAGGGACTTGTCTACAACCGTCTTCCGCAGAAACATGGACCAACAATCGGGCACTGGCAACTAAACCAGAGACATTAGTCCTCGCACAATACCAATGGAAGAAGCTGCATACACGGACTGTGTGTAAGCTTGTACACGATGATAGCCTATGCTGGACCCTGAAACTGAGTGATGGGCAGCTATAGTCTTGTAGCTGCTCCCACCAGCGCGATCGAGACTTCGGAAATCGGCTTTTGAACCAGGAGATGATGGATACCAAGGCGCGTGTTCAACTGCCAGGTACTCGCATCTTAACCCCTTGCTCACACATCGCATGCAGGGCTCCGGCGGCCCTGATGTTGACGTTGTACACTATCGCATATCGTTGAGCAATCCAGAAAACAAGGGAAAGCAGTACCTTGGTCTTCCTTGCTCTGCAGTCTTTGCATGCCATGTAACTGCGTCGAACCGGAGAGACAGAGCCCTTGGAATCGGGCGGCACCTGGTTCTCTTGTTGTGGCAGCTTGGCACCTGGTTTTGCCTGCCATTGCGCAAGGAACATCCGCAGGTTCTCATCGACCCCAAGGTATTCGGCGTTCCGCGCAACTCCATCCCATCCAATCGACGAGTTGTTCAGCGCCGCCTCTATTGGCTCTCGATCCCCGAAATACATGTAGCGCAGCAGATGGGGGAAAGAGCTCCGGTCGGGGACAGGAAGCAAAATTACGCGACTCGGGGGGCTCGGGGGAGACACCGGCGAGAAGGGTGGAAGCGGGGAGTCGTGATTCTCGGGTTCCGATAACAGCCTTCGTAGGAGTGTGGAGGCGGCGAAGAGATATTTGCTGTTCGCCTGAGTATTGAAATCGTCAGGTCCCCCACTGCAGAACTCGATTTCGGAAGAGTACCTGGTGAACGACACCTTGCTTAGTTTGCAACGCAACTAGACCTTCCGGCGATTCCGCAGGGAACACTCGGCACAGGTTCCCAGGGCGTTCCGGTACGACGACTGTGAGCAAGATCAAGTATAGCACATAAGGAATATGGAGTACGAACCAATGCTGCAATCCGCAATTTCTGACCTATTCCACAGCTGCGGTGCAAGCATATGAAGTCGCTCGATGTAATCCGGTGGTATATCGACATCCGAGTCTCCGACATCAACGACGGAGTGCTCAGGCTCGTACGGCTTAGCTTGCAGGTACACAGTTCCTGGAAATGGTCTCAGCTCTGAGGTATCTTGCTCCGCGTACTCACCATCTTCTTGTCGAATATCGCTATGATACATTACTTTGTCGATAAAGTCGGGCGCGAAAAGCGCGTCAGAGTTCTGCGCCGCATGATGTTCAATGTCGCGGGGTAACAGAAAATGTACGCGGGAAGGGATTACTTACTCCCTCAAGGACCTCCGCCCAGTCATCATCGTGAGTTATGATAACAGACGCGTCCGGAATCTGCTCATTGGAGTTTGCTCAAGTTGAAAGAATGAGGGTTACCTTGCGACCAAGATGCGCGTTAATCCAGCGAGAAGGGTGCAAGATCTGGTAACTAGTGAGTACGAGCGAGTCCGGAGTAAATTAGGTACCTCGGGCGATTGGGATATCTCGGAGACCTCGGTGGCCGCCATGCTGGCTTGGTTGCCGCCGCTGGAAGAACCCCCAGAAAAGAAATTTAACGCGAGGGACAAGAAAGAGCCATCCGAGTCACTGAACGGGATGTACTCATCGGGGCCGCTGGAATCGGGGTTCTCGCCCATTTGCGATAACATAACACGTTTTCCGATGAGTCGTTGGATGATTCCCCGCCCGAGCGACATGGAGAAGCCATGCAAGAAGACGGTGTTGTTTGGTGCGTTTTCGGCAGGTGGGGACGTTGCAAAAGTCTGTGTATGGGCCGGGCCACTTCTGGAAAACGAGTACTTCAATGCTCCTTCCGGGTACGGTCGAGGCTGGAGCGCGATCTCAAAATCACGACCAGGCGCGACGTTCTGGAATGTGGCCATTCCACCCGTTTCCGCCTTCTCCCAGCCTGTTATAAGATATAGCCCGCCGTTGACGAGGCGACGACCACGTTCCCCATTGGCGTAACGATACCAGGCTTCGGCATTAGCAGCAGCGTACGTGCGCATCGCTTCGACATTCTCAAGCTTGCGGAGCTTTGAGCCGTGGGGAAGCGCGAGCAAGGCGCCGTTCGGACTACAGCAAGTAAACTTGAGCTCAAATTCGCTGAAAAATGTTTTAGTGCTGTTCATATCGAGGATAGACAAACATTGCATTCGGGGCCGGACAGTGCGGCTGCACAGACGGTGAGGCGATGCTTCCAGCTTCGAGCTCGTGTGCCAGGATGTCCTTTTCCTTGAATTGCGCCATGGGGTGGAAGCCTTCGGGAACGCGGTCGAGGTTGATTGGATCGGTGGCATCGCGGAAGACGTTGAAGAAGAAATCGAAATCGCCCTCGGGACTGATCCTGCCAACATCCCCAATGGACACCCCGTTTTGCCGATACTCCCGAGGAAGGTTGCTACGCGGTCGAGCGATCAACAGAGGGAAGCCTCGCTTGAATACGAGGAGGTTCTTCGAGTAGAGTTCGCTGTCAGCGTATACTCGGTCGGGGGCTGCTTCCGAGTCACGGTCGCGCTGCAAGCTCCTTTGAGTCTCCGAGGCTAGATAACCACGGAGTACTGACAACGCGGCGGCTTGAGGGCTAAGATTCAGTTGTGAGTGTCGTTCATCGCATACAAGGATGAGCTTGTGCGGACCTGTTCTGGCCTGTTTTGTACTATGTGCATTCCACCGTTAACGTTGGTAAAATGACCGCCGTCGATGGTGAAGTTGGAGGCATTAGGTAGTATATGAAGCGGGCTGGAGAAGTGTTAGCGTGGCCACGGGTTGCTAAAGACGAGTGCCCGGAGGGAGCTTACCCTTCGAGGGATTCGCTTGACGCCACTGTCCGTGGCTGGGACGAGGGAGAAGCCTCCAGCGAAGAGTTCATGTGAGTGCGGAAGGTAAGTGTGTGCGGTCTCGCTACTGCTCAGTGCTGTATACTGCTGTGGACCGATGAGATTATTGGCTAGTTGAATTTGGCGCTGTCGGGACAAGATCTGAGTGAGTGGAACAACATAGATGTGGTTGGTAGCAACAGGCTGTGCCTCATGCCATCCGCGCTCACAAGTTGTGTGCTATCGCCGGGCTGGGAGATGCAAAGCTGGCCTAGCTGCATCGAGACCTACGGTATACCGGCTCTGGGATTATGTTAACAGTAGAACTAAGGTGCTTGATATGTTAAGAGCGAGAAAATTAGAATACCATCTTCAAGGATGCCTGGTAATTCTGTCTAAAATACATACTTATGGTACCAATAATCTACACTATCACACTAATAGTACATGCGGATATAGCATTCCGCGGGCTACACCCTCTCTCCGGCATCCCGCTCCGCCTTTGCCCTCGCCACCGCCTCCAACTCCCCAAAATACCCGGTCTGCATGCACAGCTCGCGGAACACGCCGTCCTCCTTCTGGATAAGCGCCCAGGGCGTGTCGCACTCGACCACCTTGCCCTTATCGAGCACGAGGAGGCGGTCGTAGTCTATGACGGTGTTTATACGATGTGCGACTGTTTTTTGTTGTTATTATCAGAACGGCGAGGAGGGGAAGGGAGGG
The DNA here is from genome assembly GCA_014461125.1 of Mycena kentingensis (nom. inval.). Classification (NCBI taxonomy): domain Eukaryota; kingdom Fungi; phylum Basidiomycota; class Agaricomycetes; order Agaricales; family Mycenaceae; genus Mycena; species Mycena kentingensis (nom. inval.). The sequence continues at coordinate 3,503,561 of JACAZG010000002.1, read as the reverse complement.
AGGCGTACCCGTCAGCAATAGTGACCCCGTAAACTCCTCGCGGATCGTCGTCTGTATTTTTGCGTCCGTCTGTGCACGCGTTAGCCCGCGCATAATGAAGTACTTATGGGAATACCTACTTCAAAGTCGATGCTCGACGTCGCTTCGTCGAAGATGACAATCGCAGAACGCCGGAGGAGCGCGCGCGCCATGGCGATGAGCTGCCGTTGCCCCTGCGAGAAGTTGGCTCCGCCGGGGGACACTTGTGTGTCGAGCGACAAAGCGGCTTGCGGCGCGTCGACATCGGTCGATGCGGCGCTAAAGACGGATCCTTCTCGCTTGATTCCCGCGCGGGACGACGGGCGCGACGATTCGGGAGAGGGGGTCTGAGAGGCGGGAGTGGTTCCGCTGCGGGTTATGATTTGGACGCGTTGGAGGACGTCCAGACATGCTGCGTCGTCGTGTTCGTCTGCGGTACCCAAGAGTTAACAATAAAAATCAAAGATTGAAAGGGAACGCACCGAACGGATCTAGATTCTGCCGCAGCGTACCAGAGAAGAGCGTCGCGTCTTGGGGGAGGAACGTCTATCACCTAGTGAGAAACGGTGCAATCTCGCAGAAGAGTAGGCGCACCAAGCGCGACCGCAAATCCTCGACCCCAATTGTCGTTATATCGATTCCGTCTATCAGGATGCGCCCACTGGACGGGTCGTTCTACCGCGCGTCAGCGGCCCTAATTCCATTCGCGAGATAAAAGAACGCACGAATCGCAAAATACTCATCGCCAACGTCGACTTGCCGCTTCCCGTCCGTCCAAGAATCCCGACACGCTCGCCCGCCTTGAGCGAGAACGAGACGTCTTGGATGACCGCAGGCAGGCCGTCAGCGTACTTGACGGAGAGGTTCTCCGCGACGAGGAGCGCGTCGTTGGCCGATGTCGAAGGCCAGTACGCCGGCGGACGGTGCGAGGCGATGATTGCGGGCGGCTCTTGCGGGAGGTCGAGGTACTCGACAACGCGCTCGACGGCACTGGGGACTGGTTAGCGACTGATGGGTGAGGGACGTATAGCTGCGTACTTCAAGTCCAGTTCGAGGCCCGTCCAGTATCGGCAAGCACTACCGGAACCTCAATTCAAATTTCGGATACAGGACAAAGGCAAGGCGACGCACCAATAAACCGAAGTAGTAAAATTGAGGGCACTCGTTATCGCCAGACCCGCGAGACCGGCGTTATTTACGAGGAAGTAGATCGAGAACATCGCCGTCACGAACACAGCCTGGGGACAAAGGAATTCAAGGAAAATCCGTGGATATAATGGAAGGACGCACCACAGAGCCCAAAATATCAAAATTGAAACACAACCAGCGGTTGGTCATCCTGCATACACGCGTTCAACACTCAAATCTGAGCTCAAGGGCAAGGAACGCACCAAAACATGTACCAGATCTTAGTCGTCAAATCGATCTTCTTGTACATATTATCGAGGAACCATTTCTCCGCGGCGAATGCTGACGACGCGTCGATTAGCGTCTCATTCCAATGGGATCAGACAGGGACCTACCTCGAACGGTGACAATGCCCTGCAAGACCTCGCTGAAGTCGGAAAATATCGGCGACCGCGAGTTGGCCTCCATTCGGCGTAGGTCGCGACCAGTGTTGAGGTAGCCGACGGTGATGTTATAATAGAAGTATCCAATAAAAAGAGCGCTATAGCTTATTCAGTAATGGGCATAAATAGAAGGACGAAAGCTTACGGGATGAGAAAAGCAGGGAAAACGATGCTGCGCTATGTCAGATACCGCTTCACGTAGAAGGGGCGCCGACGTACGTGACTGTGGTCGCAGCAGCGATGAATCCAATGAGTGACGAGTTGACTTGTTGGAGAGTCCAGGAAAGGGACGAGTCGATGGTGTCGATATCTTTCCCGCTAGAGGATATTCAGTGACTTTCGGGATAAACGTCTCAAAGCGTACAATCGATTAAGTATGCGGCCTGGTTTCGACGATATTAGCTAGTAGAAGGTAACATACGCTACGACGTACCCTGCGGAGTCGTATCATGAAACCTGTCCAGACTTAGGTCAATCGCTCGCCAGTTTGGTGGACACAACGTACCGGAACGTCGCCCGAACGACGGTAGTCAACAAAGACCTATCACGCCGTTAGCCTCTCTGCTCGTCCTTCCACACATGTGCCGCAAGACGTACTTGAAAAGCACGCGAGACGCCCGAAGCGCCCCAGTAATCTGCACCGCCGACGAGACGACCGACACGATAGCACTTGCGCACAGAATCGACGCGTACACGCCAACGTAGAAGAGCGGGTGCGCCGCGGCTTTGGACCAGTCGATCTGGTGTAGCGCAGCGATGGGTTGCGGTTTCGTCTCGTGGAGCGATAGGTGCAGGGCGTGCATCGGGATCTCGTGCCGCGCGGCACCGACGGATGATTGGAGATGGTAGATGTCGTACGTAGACGAAGCGTGGTGTTGCATCCTATACGCATCGCCCCAGATCTACATACATAGGCAGGTAAGCAAACGTTCCGGGACCGAGCAAGAGAAAGAGACGCGTACCTTGATCCAGAGCTTCTCCCCCGCGCCCAGTAGCTGCAGTAGCAGGACAGTAAGAAGTAGGACCGCCCAGGTGTAGTACGACGAGGCATGGAGGTAGCGTTTGTAGATGCCCCACTTGACCGCACCCGTCTCGCGATGCTCCTCGGCGATGAGCTTGCGCGGTGTCTTGGCCTCCGCGTCTAGAACGTCGGAGGACGCTTCGTCATCCACATGAGCTACAGTCGCCTCCTCCTTCGTCACCTCGACAGCGGCATCGTGGGCAATGTCCACAAGGACGCCGCCCTGCGCACCCGCCTGGAGGTCCTTGACGGTTCCCTGCGTGTCGATCCGCCCGTCGAGCATCCGAACGAGATAGTACGCGCCGGGCAGGACAAGCTCGACGTGGTGAGTAACTACATCAGTCCCGATGAGTGGATGGATGGTAAGACAAAACAAGCCACGTACCGAGGACGACGGTGCGGTTTGCTAGAAGCGGCCCACAAAAAGCACTTTTTGTACAGAATGCGCGCAGTGTGGCTGTCCTAAACAGCCGAAACGTTTTCAAAAAAACGCGCTCCGGGAGGAGAGAAGTACGTACCACGGCGCTCAGCGGGTCATCCAGTAACACAAACTTGGTCCTGGCGTATACCGCACGCGCGAGGGCAACCCTGTCGCGTCTTAAGCTGCCAGGAAAAATGAACAGCGTCGCACGTACCTCGCCTTTTGCCCTCCAGACAACGAAACACCCTTCTCCCCAATCTCCGTATCGTCGCCATCCTCGAGCATATCGAGATCGCGACGCAGCGCGCAGCACTCGATGACCGCATTATACCGCGCCTCGTCGTAGGGGTACCCGAACAGGATGTTATCTTTAATCGACTGGTGGCGCAGCCACGGAGACTGCGCGGCATACGAGATGGTTTGCATGTTCCCCCACTCGTCGACCTTGCTCGGGTTCTTGGACATGAGGATGCGTCCACTGAGGGTCGTCATCTCCCCGAGCAGGGCCATCAACAACGCCGTCTTGCCGCTGGCAGTGGGGCCGGTGACGACAGTAAGCCGTCCCTCCGGGAAGACGACAGAGACATCGCGCAACTCGAACTTGTGGTCGTCGGCAACGATTGTGTCGGCGTCCGAGTCAGAGTCAGAAGCCGACGCGGGCGGTTCGACAACGTCGGAGTCGATCTCGTTCCATCGCAATGACGCGCGTTCGAGCCCGAGACGCGTGTCGTCTTCCTGCGGACGCGAAGCGTTGCCAGACCTGAGCGTCGATACCTGCTCGGATACCTCCGGCTCCTCGAGGTAGTCCGAAATACGCTTCACTGAGACCCCGAGCTGAAGGATTTGGACGTAGAACGACGGGATCGCTGCAGGCATTGTCAACACAAACAATAGTAAGTGGGATGTACGAACCGTTGAGCGGCGTCCTTATCATCCCAAAGAGGGCGATGGCGGTGAACGCCTTGGAGATGGTGAGCTCGTTGCCAAGGAGGACATAGGTGCAGAAGGAGGTGACGGAGATGAGGATGGGCGTGGTTATCCACAAGCTACGCCAACGGTCATCAGTTCCAGCTCTTGTCTTCGACTACCACCACCGACGCACCAGAAGAACCCAATCCGGTTCAGCCTCGACCGGACCATCCACCGAATCTCCTCCGCCCGCGCCCCCAGCACCCGGTCGATCCACCGCGTCTCCCAAGCAGCTAGTTTGACGAACTTGATTGCGCCGATGAGCTCCGTCAGGACGCCCATGCGCGCATCCCGCGCCTTGAGCACGCTCTGCTGGATGTTTACACTCTGTTTCGTCAGAATGCTGTTAAGAGGCCAGCCGAGGAGGAGGACGAGGAAGCCAGTGAAGGCGGACCACCCGAGGAGTTGGTAGAGGAAGAGAGAGCCGAGGAATAACTCGAGCGGGGTTCCTTGCCATGCTCAGCAACTATCAGAATAAGTAAAAGAAACTACTCACCGCAGATGATGTACAGGTTCGACGTCTGCATCCCGACTTTGTGGGCGTCGCCGGACATGAGGTTCACAATCGTCCCAATGTCTGCCCCGGTTTTCCGCTCGGCCACTTTTCCCTTCTCCCCACTGGCACTGACAACCACGCCGCTCAAATCGACCCGCTTCAGCGCCTTGTCATAGATCGCCGCCATGAGCTCCGACCGAATCCTTGCTGCCGCACGAAGGCCAACCCACAAATGCTGCAGATCGCACTCTGCTTTGAGCAGCTGGCACGCAAACATCAACCCCGCGCAGACATACGCCGCGCGCGCGTTGCGCTCCTCTTCCGGCTTGTCGACGGCATCGAGGATGCGCTTCAGGAAGAACGGCGTCGCGTATGTGAGCAGCACGCTGCAGATGGCGAGGGAGAAGTCCATGAGAATGTCGGCCGAGTTGGCGGCCCAGATTCGGCGGAACAAGGAAGTGTAGGGGAGGAGTTGGAATTTGAGGAAGAGGGCGCGGCTGGAGTTTGTGGGGGAAAGGGACCAGACGTCCGACTCGTGGAGGGTTGTGTTGCGGCCCTGTAAACCACACAGACGGTAAGCACGTTTATAACTGAGAGGGAGAGGTATGCCGACGCACGCGTTTGATCAAGGGATAAATCCAGCTAAAGGTGACCCACGCCCACAGACGCGCCGAGTCCTCCGGTGACGCGTCCGCCGTCCGCTCCGAGGGCTGTTCCATCGGCATACAGAATATTACGCCCAACGCGCCGACGACGGCGGCAAGATTGAGCGACAATGCGACGGTGGGGACTAGGACCGACGAGCCATTGAAGAGGTGACCGCCAAGCTGCAAGACGCCGCCACACAAGTGCGCGCTGTACAGGGCGAGGAGATCGTACGGCGGCGTCGCGATCGGGAGCGCAATTGAACGGACAACAGCGTAGAGCCATGTTCCAGCGACGAGCAGCGCCTGCCAGTGCACGCCCTCCAACCCGGTCAGCAGCGCGTAGCCGCCGAGAGCGCTCCAGCAGAGGCACTGCACTACTCCGACCGCGGCAAACACCACCGTGCGCCATATCGAATTCTTCGGGAGGCGGTCGCCGTCCGCGGCATCGATGTCCAGCCCGAGCGCCTCCGCCTCGCGCAGAGATAGATACCGAGGGAACTGGCCGCGAAGCGGTAGGAGGAGCGCGAGGCAGACGAGCACACCCGCCGGTAGGATCGCCGCCCACGAACGGCGAACGCAGGCGTCCCCCAGGTCCAGCAAAGTGGCGTCGGCGCCGCAGATATTGAAGTCAAAGGGCGAGCGGAACGCGTCCAAAAGCGAGGTGAGGAAAAGGTGGAAGGACGAGAGTGGAAGGCGCATAAGGAAAAAAAGGCAGAGACGCAGGGAAGGAAAAGATGAATGGGCACACAGTTTGCCAGCACTATAAGTAAGTACGCAGCTGGCACACCTAATAAACAGACGGACGCTCCCGGTTTCAGCCAATCTTACACACGACAGAGAAGCTTAAGGACCCTGCGAGTAGGAGGACCTCCCCAGTCCCGTTCAATTCATTCCCGAACAAAGGCAACGGAGCAACAACGGAGACTTTTTTGCCTGCGAACTGTCAGTGTCCGCTAATGCCGTATCGGACATTGGTCGGACACAGCTCGGCACGCACAGGAGGTTCAACGGCTGCCTACTGATCTGGAAGAACGCAGTCAAAAGCGGAGTCAAGCAGAGTCAAAACGCACAAACAGTCTTTCTTTTGCTCGCTGTCCACTTGTTCGAAATATGCACAACCAGTCCCATTGCCAGCAAACCAAGCCGAGACATTTGATCGGTGTTCGGCAAACCACGCGAAGGAAGGATCGCCGTTGATCGCCGTGGATGTCGCAACCGGGTGATCCGTCACATAGCGCGGGTGTAAATCTCGACGGAAGAAGAAATACAGGAGGGCCCGGGGTCCGCTAGCGCGCTGACGTCGCAGAGCAGGGTCCTTCTTTGTGGTGCAGCCAACGCACTGGTCTGCTAGTGCCGTGGGGCAGATCGTTGGCTGCAGCACGGTACTGGTTAGCCTGGAGATCGGTGCGTTGGCTGACACCTCGAAGCTGGTGAAGAAGTGCGCAGGCTCATTGGCGTCAAGACGCACTTTCAGTGTTGTTTTCGTGCGCAATTCATATCGAAACCATCGGGTCCCGCGTTCTGAGCCTTGGACACGACCCGCGATGGGAAAACACTTGCCATTGTAGATCGGGGCGTGCGAGAGCTTCAAGTTCCTGCCAGTTGGTACCGATAACCGGGTTCGATAGTGTTGAAGCAGCTGCATACGAATGGCAAGCCTGCGGAGAATTGACATATCGCAGCCAACCCTCTTTGTGCTGCAGTTATCCGAGTCCTCTGCTGCAAACGACGTCGACGCATTTAAGCTATTGGTTCAATCGATGATAAGAAGCACGGTAAATTCTGGGCGGCTCACCGACCATCTGGAACTCAACTGGAACTTCGTAACAGACATTCTCGTCCGAGTCCGCCACTTATCACTCAGATGTACCGATTCGAAGCTGGATGTCCGCCGTGCTTGAATCCGCGGATTTGGTGTTACACATTCGAATGATAGTATGAGAATCTGCGTGCCTATTGACTGAGCCCGCAGTTGCGCCAACGAACATGTACCTTATCATGCGGCCTCCTTTGAAATCGCGTCCTCCCAAGGCTCCGTCCGTGCCGGTGTCGCAGACACGCTCAGGCCTAAGCAGCTGTTCCTACAGCCAAGTACTACCTCGTGTATCGAACAGAACAAAGGCAGAGGCGGAGGAGTATTTTATGCAAGTGATGCCAAATCTGAATCGGCAGATCGCTCGGTCTCAACTCGGCACGCGGCACGAGCCACAGACTCCCTTTACAATAGTTGCGCCATCCACAACATCTGAATCACACTGAATAGCGCGGATTGCGCAGTTTCCCGTTGTAATATGTGCAATCGGCGCGTTACTTTGCTTGCAGTTGTCACACTGAAATCCAGCAAAAAGCTGGCTTGAGTGCTGACCATTCGTCGGCGAGCGTCACCAACCCCAGTGGAATTGATCGGCATTCGGCAGCCGCCCAACACCCGGTGATCCGCTGCCCGCTCAAGTTTCGCACCGATCTCGCACAGAGCGCTAGCGGGGGTAGATCTCCACGGAAGAAATACAAAAGGCTCCGGGGACGTTTCAGCGGGAGGTAATTGTACATAACAGACGGCACCTCGAATACTTTTGGGCAATAGGTGCTCCTCAAGTAGGCATGTGCGAACTTGGCCCACATCTAGTCCGCAGCTGTTTCTACTTTTGAAACCCACGGCAACACCGCCGAAAACGCGTCCAGACGCGTCGTTGTGGGAACTCAAACCAATCACGTGGCCGTGTCGCGAAACGATTGTTACCATCCTGTCCATGCCCTTCCATGAGCGATACCCTACTGCCGACGACTAATGGATACCCTCCCCCTCGTAATGCGCCCCAAATTCTCACCGCCGCCCCGCAAACACCGCTGCGGTTCCAAGTTCGGCGCCTCATTGCGATTGCAGCGGTTCTGCTGCTCAGCTCCTTCGCGCTGGTGTACTTCATGTACTCGCCCGAGGTTTCAACCGCAGTGAGTGCGCCGGTTCTGCATGCCCCGGAGGGCAAAGGCCTCGAGCCAAATGCAACCGACTTCATAACCCCGCCTCATTCGCAAACAACAAATCCGACGCAATACACGTCTCCAAACGGCCCAGGAACCCCGTGGTTCCGCGACGCGCACCCCGCGCTGCATGCGCGCCTCTTTCTCTCCCGCGCCCAAGCAGAGATCGCGGCGCGGGGGCTGAATACGTGTGATGGGCAGCTCTCGGAGCGGATGGTGGACGGGTACATCGACGCGGCGGTGCCGTATTGCGAGCCTTTTCGTGCGTCCTCTTCTTTCCCCAGTCCTAGTCTAATGCAAAGTAGCAGGAGGCAACGCGTCCATAACATGCTTCCCCGCGCGCGCGCCGGGCTCTCCGAACGCGTGGTGGCCCTACAAGCAAGCGTTTTGCGCCTCTCGCAATCTCAGACACAACCCAGGGTGGGGGAGCAACACACTCGCCGAGCGCGGCGGGTTCGTCGGGACGTGCAGGATGACCGATGCCGGACGCGATCTGCGAGCCGAGATGGCTGCGGGGCGCGAGAACTTCCTCGGTACTGAGTTCGCTAATACCTCTTTGGAGGAAGAGCAAGCCTGCGGGGAGACCATCACGCACCCCGTCCTCTTCGTTCCGCGGCAGGACAAGTGGAACCCCTTCCACGTCGGCGAGGACCTCGTCACGACGTTCCTCGCCCTCCTTATCTTTTCGCGCCATTCCGGGCCCGATTTTAACGCGTCACTGCCCCGGGCCCTCGCGTCCGCGCTCGCCCCGATCGCGAACCTGCAGCTCATCTTCCAGGATAAGTACCTCCCGACCGAATCGCCCTTTGCGGCGCTGTACGACCGCATCGGCGCGTGGCCCCCGCGCAGGCAGGCGGCGGAGGCGCTCGGCTCTGACGGACGCGCGACGTGTTTCGCCGACGCGATGCATTCGGTTGGCGCGGGCGCGTCGCTCCTTAGTGCAACTGGCGTCGGCAAGCGCTGGCGCTGCGCAAGCGAGCTTGTCTGGGGCGCCAGTCTATGGTTAAGGTGGATGTGGGGGCTGGAGGCGAATGTAGCCGCAGACGACGCGGTCTACCTGGACAAGCGGCAATCTGGAAGCTCAAGCCCACTACCTCCGATCCAAGTCCTCTTTTTGTCGCGCGACAAGCTGGACGCGTATACGATGTACGTACGGATTTTCTTTATGCGAGTCGTCCGCTGCTAATGAGAAGATTCATATAGCCACAAGAACGGCTGGCTCAATCTCTGGCAAGAAGCCCGGCACATTGAAAACGAGCCGGAGCTGGTCGCCGGGCTACGAACAGGGCTTGCAGAGCTCTGCCACACGGTCACAGAAATTCCTGGTCCACTACCCCACTTACTCCTGCCGAGTCCAAACTGACTGCCGGTATCAGGCTCGACCGCCCAACACAACCCAAACCCCGATAGGCACAACTGTACGTTCACCGACGCGGACCTCCTTCCCGCCTCCTGGGGCACTGCATATCACCCTCGCGAAACAACTGCCCTCGGCCCTGCACGCGCGCTTCGCTTCGCGACACTCGACCCAACAACACTCGCGCTGCCCGCCCAACTAGGCATGATCGGCCGCGCCGACGTCGTTGTGAGCGTCCACGCAGGTGCGCTGGGCTTGACGCTGTTCCTCCCCACCGGCCGCGCGAGCGTTGTCGAGCTGTTCACGACCAAGGCTGTTGGGGTCCGTTCACGCCCTGCTCGAAAGGGTGCACCTGAACTGAACTGAACTGCAGAACAACCACTTTCATAATATGGCGCATATGCTGGGCAACGAGTACGTGAGCATAGGCGTGAACAAGAAGGTCGACGTTGCGAGGGTGGTGACGAAGGTGAAGGAGGTTGTTGAGCGGAGGTTGACTGGGTAGAGACTACTAGTAGAGTCTGAATGGGTTGTTTGTTCGTTTGTTTGTTCAGAAATTGGACTGAAGGGGCAAAGTTTGGTGTTGTACATTCGAATATCTGCGTGTCTTCAGTCCGAGTACGCGTCGACCCTCGCCCGCACCTGCATCTACAATTCACGCGCCCTCCATCGACATCGCATCCTCCCAAGGTTTCCTCCTTGCTGGGGCCGCAGACACGCTCGGCGGCGCCTCCTACAGCACCACCCGTCAGCCGCCGGCGTTTTGGCAAAGAACCAAAAAACCAAACGTACATTCAGCCCCTCCGGAATAACCTTATTATTCGGAATCTCGTCCTCCTTGCCCGCCTCGATGAGCGCCTTGAGCTGCGCGAACGTCAGGACTGGGGGATCGGCGTCGGCTGCGTCGGGGTTTGCTGCTTCCGTCGTCTCTCCTGCAGCTGCAGCGGGCAGTTCTATCGAATGCGGTGGCCGAGGCTCTTCATACACGCGAACATCGTCAACCGAAAGCTCTTGCCCCGTAACCCTACCCGTCCGCGTTCCTCAGCTCGACCGCGAAAGGTGGAGACACGAAACGGCACGCACCGATTGAAATAAAAAACCCTCGTCTTCCTCAATATCTCCGCACGCACATCCTCCGGCGGGTCATTCGCAAAGACGCCGTCTGCGATAAGCGTGGCGAGTCCGCTCTAAGTGGCGTTGGCAACGGTGCTTAGCTTTGTCTAGACGCGGACCTGGTACTCGTCGTCGTCGGAAAATGGGAACGACGCGTATTGCTGCAGCATAGTGAGCGTTTCTTCTGGAGGTGTCGCGTCCATTTGGTGGTGGCGGAGCGGAAGCAAGCCAGATCGACGACATTGGGGGTCACAAACATCTTGTCCCGAGATTAGACGGTCTATAAAAGCCTCCGTGTACAGTCTATGGTACGATAAATAAAGTATTCCTCTCTACACGACTGTCCCGCGCGCGACAATAACACGCTTTTACTCCCGCGGCGTCTTCTGCTGCCCGCTCTCCAAGTCGGTCATGCGTACTTGCTCGTACCCCTTCGCGGCCTCGGTCTCCTTGTGCTTCACCCAGGTATAGTAAATCGATCCGAGGAGGATGATTGCGATGGAAGACGCGCGTCCACTACCAAGGGAATGAGCAAAAAAGATCGGTGGCGGCAGGAGGCACGTACCTCGTAATGATATCGTGGAAGAGCCACATTCCAAGCAGGGACGCGGCGACACCCCGAACAGCGGAGGAAACCATGTGCGTTATTGGCGAGGTGACCTTGATGGAGAGCAAGCTGGCCAAGCTCATGAGGAAACCCACGACACCCTGGTTTGAGTTCAATATCGACAAGAAGGGCATACGCAGGGATTGCACACCGTAATCATCGATCCATACACAAACGTCCGGAGCGGAGACCAAGCGCCGGGAGGCGTAACGAGCTCGTCGACGTTGAGCAGTAGCTTAAGTACTTCGCCACCCTCGGCCAACATGACGATGGGGATAAGGACGAAGATGCTGAGCAGGTTGGTGTACCACGAAAGCAGGATAGTACTGTCGTTGACGACCTTGAGACTCTGCTTGATGATGACCGAGTGCGTCGCCGTGATAGTCGAACTAGCGACGCCAAACCCGACGCCGACCATCGAGAGCGGAGTTCCATCGAGGAACACCCCAATGAAGAAGCCGGCGGTGACAGCGGCGCAGGCGATGAGGACCTGAAGGGACGGGCGGGTGTGGAGCATGAAGCCGGAGATGCAAACGGTGAAGGGGAGGACGAGGCCGCGCGCGACCTGGTAGAAAGACGCGTCCACGTATTTGAGGGTATAGTTGCTGAAACTACCTGGATGTCAGAAGCAACACGAGCTGGTTGGGCGAGGGACGCACCTGAGTCCGAGAACGTTCAGGCCGACCATCGGTACTAATCCTTTGCACACTTTTGCCTCGAACGACAACCGGTCGGGTAGTATCCGCAGCGAGTCGGTCAAGAGGAAAAGCAGTACGGCGATGAAGAACTGGGTGGTGAGGAAGAACAGCGGCGTCGACGTCGCGTTCAGGACCCATTTGTTGCTGAGCAGGGTAAGGACACGTCGAACGCGCAAGGGCAGACATACGCCATGACCATCTGCAGTAGAATGAGTAGGGTACTCGCCAGTGGAGGGTGCACTCACAGAGAGAGCAGCGGCGATGTAGAAGCATACTACGCCGGCCTAGCAAACGAGGTCAAGGCCGGCCAGCGCGACGAGCTGGTGGACACATACGACTTTTAGGCGGGAAGCTGGGGACGAGGACGGTGCAGGAGACATTCTAGAGGGACGTCCGCGAGGTTTGGACCGGGTCTGGGGATTCCGCAGTGAGGGCGCGGGTGCAAGCCTGAAATGCGTGATCAATACGCGCCTTGCACCGTCCGACGATGAGCGACGACGAAAACCCAACTCCACGCCGCCCAACGCTAGCCAACGCCGATGAATGTGAGTTATAGCAGCGCTCTGGACGTGTTTTGACGCGAAAAAGGGCCCGACGACACCATTAAAATCCTGCTCGCCACCGACAACCACATTGGTCACATGGAACGCGACCCAATTCGCGGCCAGGACTCCATAAACACCTTCAAGGAGATCCTTCAGCTTGCCGTCAAGCACGACGTGCGCTTTTTTCTATGTCCAATGCCACTCGACTGACTCGCGACAAAGGTCGACTTTATTCTCCTAGCAGGCGACCTCTTCCACGAAAACAAGCCCTCCCGCGACTGCCTGTACAAGACCATCGCGTTATTACGCGAGTATACGCTCGGAGACAAGCCTGTCCAGGTCGAACTGTTGAGCAATCCCGACGAAGGCAAGGCTGAGGGGTTCTCGTTCCCTGCAATCAACTACGAGGACCCCAACTTCAACGTCAGCATCCCCGTCTTCTCCATCCACGGCAACCACGACGACCCTCAAGGTGCCGGCGCGGACGGCGCCCTCTGCGCGCTCGATGTCATTTCGGTCTCGGGGCTAATCAACTACATGGGCAAGATCGACCTTCCCTTGGGATCCGAAACCGATACTACCTCGACCGGCATCGCCGTCCGCCCTGTCCTCCTGCGCAAGGGCAACACCCGTCTGGCCATGTACGGGATGGGCAACATCAAGGACCAGCGCATGCATTTCGAGCTGCGCAGTAACCGCGTCCGAATGTACATGCCGCGCGACAAGTCCGAGTGGTTCAACATCATGCTCCTCCACCAGAACCGCGTCAAGCACGGCCCGCAGGACTTTGTCCCCGAGGGGCTCTTTGACGACTCGCTCGACCTCGTCATCTGGGGCCACGAGCACGACTGCCGGATCGTCCCTGAGCCCGTCGCCGGCAAGGATTACTACATCTCCCAACCCGGATCTTCCGTCGCGACCTCCCTTGCCGACGGAGAGGCCATCGAGAAACACGTCGCGCTCCTCCAGATCCGCAACAAGGAGTTCGAGCTTAACCCCATCCCGTTGCGCACGGTCCGCCCGTTCGTAATCGAGAGCATCGTGCTCACCGAGGTCGCCGAAGAGGAGGGGCTCGACATTAACCAAGCGATGGAGATCCAAAAGTACCTCAAGCGCAAGGTCAACGAGCTCATCGACAAGGCGCAGGAACAGTGGGACGCGCGCAACGAGCGCGCGGTCGAGGAGGGCGACGAGCCGCTCGAGCCCATGCTCCCGCTCATCCGGCTCAAGGTCGACACGACAGACGTCAAGGAAATGTCCAATCCCGTGCGGTTCGGGCAGGAGTTTGCGGGGCGTATCGCGAACCCGCGGGACGTGCTCGTATTCCATCGCGCGAAGAAGACAGCAGCGCGCAAGGGCGGCAAGGTGACGCTGGATGATGTCGAGCTGGAGGACCCTGAGGAGGCGGGGCTTTCGACGTCGGAGAAGCTCGCGCGTGTGCGGGTGTCAAATCTGGTGAAGCAGTACCTCGAGGCGCAGGAGCTGCAGCTGCTCGGTGAGATGGAGATGAGTGATGCCATTGGGATGTTTGTGGAGAAGGACGACATCCACGCGATTTCGACATACGTGACCAAGGCGTTCAAGAAGCTCACCAAGAGCGCGCAGACGAACAGCGAGGACAAGGATCTCGACGACGACGATGTCGAGGAGCTTGTGCGGATCTTCCTCGATTTTGGGCGTTTTTCTAATCGGCTCTTAGCTTACAAAAGCCAAAGAGCAGCAAGCGCAGGAGTATACGGAAAAGATGAACGAATCGCGGTCCAAGGTCCGTGGTTTCTATCTGGATGAACCACTCGCTCATTCCAACGCTAGGAGAAATCCAAGAAATCCGCTGCCAGAGACAAAGACGACTCGGACGTTGACTCGATGGCGATGGACGAGCCGATGGGCAACGGGTCGGACTTTGACTCGGATCCGCCACCGCCGAAGAAGAAGGCGCCGGCGCGGGGCAAAGGCAAGGCCAAGGCGGTGTCGGACGACGAGGACAGCGACGAGCCGCCGCCGAAGAAAAAGGCTGCAGCAAAGAAAGCGCCAGCGAAGAAGGCTCCCGCGAAGAAGGCGCCTGCAAAACGAGGGAAGAAGGCGGTGACCGAGTCGGAGGAAGAGGAGGACGATATCATCGAGGTGGACAGCGACTCGGACGCGGCGCCGAAGAAGAAAGCGTACGTACTCGTGCAACTGTTACGCCGGACTAACTTGGTGTTCAGAGCACCAAAAAAGGCCGCGCCAAAGAAGAAAGCCGCCGCTACGCAGCCGACACTCTCGTTTGCGCCCGCCCGCTCATCTCGCGCCGCCGCGTCCAAAGCTCGCAATAAGATAGTGGTGGACGATAGCGACGATGATTAGTTTCTCGACCCTGCATTTTCATTTCTTGCGCATCATCTCACAATGCCTGTACCATGTAGCATCTAGTCGAATTGCAATTGCAATCAGTTTTCGCCAGACGCCCCGACCGTCCTTTCGTCTCAGATTATATGACTTCGGTAACTGCATTCCGGCAGATTTGCAAGCTACGCCATCGCTGCTGCAAGCAAACGACCAAAATCCGGCGTCCCCATGCCAGACATCACGAAAAGGGTGCGTGGCTGACCAGGCAGCCGCAGCCTGATGGCGCCCTGACCAGGCCGATCAGCCCCAACCAACTCGACCAGCCTGGTCGCAATCTGGTCAGTGCATGTGCCAGATGGCCAGCGCGACATGGAAGAAGCTCGTCGGAATCCCACCATCCGCGAAAGCAGCCTTCTTTTCTGACATACAATCCGACAAAAAAGAGAAACCGTAGAGCGTTCTCGGGCCATTGTCGCCGCAAACAAGCGTACGAAATGCGGAACTCCAAGACCTATCACCTGAAGGTCCTGATCCCAGCCTCCGACAAGGTCAAACGACAGCTTCCCTAGCTGCATCAGGCTTCAGCAGTTTCTCGCAGAGCCAACATAAACCCACAGAATCAGCGAACAAACAAAACCAGAATTGTGTCCGGACGAAATATCGTTGAATATCTCGGGATGTGCGTACGAGAAAGGATTAAGGAGTCCGAGGACGAGTTTTCCGGCTGCGAGTAGGCGGTCGTTGACGAGCGAAATCATCCCCGCGACCGGCGTTGAGAAGGAGGCCGTTGACCCTCCGGTGGAGTCACAGCTGACTGCGAATTCGGGTTGAAGCCGATTATCGCGCCGACGGACGTGAGGTGTCGAGGAAGACTTGCCGCACGAACGGCCGCACCCCCGCTATGGGCTGCTATGGGCGCGACTTGAGCTTGAGCGGGCAGCGGATTACCGTGACCGGGTTGCCACGGGCGATCCTTCGCGTGGCTGTCGAACGCCGATGAATTTTTTGCGCTTGGTTCGCTGGCAGACTGCTGGCTTACTTGAGCTTACCCCGCTGGACTGTAGAGATGATTCGGATGTTATAATTGTGCGCGGCGCGCAATTCCAGTAGGAGCATTCACCGCGTGCGCGCAAACCCATCGTCCGTTTGGCGGCATCGACATTCCTCGCGGAAACGATCCATTCGCCTTTGTTTGTTCAGGAATGCGGCACCGCCAGGTGGGTTCAGGAGCGACAGCAGCATTAACACTTAGACTCGCACTACAGTAGTATGCGAAGCGTTATCACCCACTGGAAAATTCAAGTCCTCCCGTGTTCTCAAACGGACACTGACCATCCCTTTATTACGTGTCAGATAATGACAGCGCTGGCAAGCCCATTTAACTCGCTTTACTTCCTTATGCGCCGACATTCGGCTATCTTCCTTTCATCTTCCTTTCAACGAGGCTTTCCGCGCTTCTACTATGAGCTTTGGCACCAATATTTGCGGTGGCGACACCGATATGCTCGACCTGGGAGAGGCCTGCGTGCGGGACGCGTGGGCGGCGATTCTGCCTGCAAGCGTGCTCCTATGCCTCGGGCTACTTAGGCTACTACCGCTTCGCGGCGTGTTCACGCAGTACCTTTCCCTGCACGAGGCGGAGGCGCTCGCGCAGCTGGATACCGACACCGATGTGCCTGCCAGCGCGTCCGTCGCCGTCGTCGAGCACCGCCCGCAATCGATGTGGCGCACAATAGCATTCGCCACGCTCGGCGTCGCGCAGTGTCTCTCCTGGAGTGCACTTGGCTTCTACGCACTGCTCACCGGGCGGGCGGGGGCGCCCTGGTATACGCTGCTCGTTGCAGCTACGTGGGTCTACGCCGCCGTCCGCCCAATTACGCGCCCGCCTGCGACGCCGCCATACGACCTCCTCGCGCTATACAGCGCGCATCTTTGTGGCAGCCTTTTGCACCTAGGCGGGTACCTCTTTGAAGGTGCGCCCCCGGCTGCGTATACGATCGTTGCGCTATCGCTCAACCTCGCCGCACTCGTCGGCGCGTTGGGCGTGAT
Organism: Mycena kentingensis (nom. inval.); assembly: GCA_014461125.1. NCBI lineage: Eukaryota > Fungi > Basidiomycota > Agaricomycetes > Agaricales > Mycenaceae > Mycena > Mycena kentingensis (nom. inval.). The sequence goes on along the minus strand of JACAZG010000002.1, from coordinate 3,486,742 downwards.
CCTCTGCATGCCGATGGGCCAGCCTGCGCAGCAGCGGACGGCGGACGCGTCGCCCGAGGACTCTGCGCGTTTGTGGGCGTGGGTTACCTTTAGCTGGATATATCCCCTAATCAAACGCGTGCGTCACGCCTTGATTCCTCTCGAAGAAAAGTGCTTACCGTTGCCGTGCTCTAGGGCCGCACCACAACCCTGCACGAATCAGACATCTACTCCCTCTCCCCCACATCCTCTAGCCGCGCCCTTTTCCTCAAATTCCAACTCCTCCCCTCCACATCATCGCTCGTCCGCAAAATCTGGGCCGCTAACTCGGCTGATATCCTCATGGACCTTTCCCTCGCGATATGCAGCGTACTGCTCACCTACGCAACGCCATTCTTCCTCAAGCGCATCCTTGACGCCGTCGACAAGCCGGCGGATGGAGTCGACGCCCGGCCGGCTTATGTCTGCGCAGTTCTGATGTTTGCGTCCCAGTTGCTCAAGGCGGAGTGCGATTTGCAGCATTTGTGGGTCGGAATTAGGGCGTCGGCGCGCATTCGGTCGGAGCTCATGGCGGCGATATACGACAAGGCGCTGAAGCGAGTCGATTTGAGCGGCGTGGTTGTCGGTGCCAGTGGGGAGAAGGGAAAAGTGGCCGAGCGGAAAACCGGGGCAGACATTGGGACGATTGTGAACCTGATGTCCGGCGACGCCCACAAAGTCGGGATGCAGACGTCGAACCTGTACATCATCTGCGGTGAGTGTTTTTTCTTTTGATTGTTCTGGTTGTTGCTGAGCATGGAAAGGCACGCCGCTCGAGCTATTCCTCGGTTCGCTCTTCCTCTACCAACTTCTCGGGTGGTCCGCCTTCACTGGCTTCCTCGTCCTTCTCCTCGGCTGGCCGCTGAACAGCATCCTGACGAAGCAGAGCGTGCGCATCCAGCAGAGCGTGCTCAAGGCGCGCGATGCGCGCATGGGCGTGCTGACCGAGCTCATCGGCGCGATCAAGTTCGTCAAGCTCGCGGCTTGGGAGACGCGGTGGATCGACCGGGTGCTCGGGGCGCGGGCGGAGGAGATTCGGTGGATGGTGAGGTCGAGGTTGAACCGGATTGGGTTCTTCTGGTGCGTCGGTAGTGGTGGTAGAAGGCAAGACTGGGTACTGATGGCCGCCGGCGTACTAGCTTGTGGGTTACGACGCCTATCCTCATCTCCGTCACCTCGTTCTGCACCTATGTCCTCCTCGGCAACGAGCTCATCTCAAAGGCGTTCACCGCCATTGCACTCTTTGGGATGATAAGGACCCCGCTCAACGGTTCGTACATCGCATTTGCTGCTGTTGCTTGTACTGACTGTTTGCAGCGATCCCGTCGTTCTACGTCCAAATTCTCCAGCTCGGCGTCTCAGTGAAGCGCATTTCGGACTACCTCGAGGAGCCCGAGGTCTCAGAGCAGGTATCGACCCTTAGGTCTGGCGACGCCACGCGTCCGCAGGAGGACGACACGCGTCTCGGTCTCGAGCGCGCAATTTTGCGATGGAACGAGATCGACTCCGACGTTGTCGAACCGCCCGCTTCGGCTTCAGACTCTGATTCGGACGCCGGCACCATCGTCGCCGACGACCACAAGTTCGAGTTGCGCGATGTCTCTGTCGTCTTCCCGGAGGGACGGCTTACTGTCGTCACCGGCCCCACTGCCAGCGGCAAGACGGCCTTGTTGATGGCCCTGCTCGGGGAGATGACGACCCTCAGTGGACGCATTCTCATGTCCAAGAACGCGCGCAAGGTCGACGAGTGGGGGAACATGCAAACCATCTCGTATGCCGCGCAGTCTCCGTGGCTGCGCCACCAGTCTATCAAAGACAACATCCTCTTCGGATACCCTTACGACAAGGCGCGGTATAACGCGGTCATCGAGTGCTGCGCGCTACGCCCCGACCTCGACATGCTTGAGGATGGCGACGATACGGAGATTGGGGAGAAAGGCGTTTCGTTGTCTGGAGGGCAAAAGGCGAGGTATGTGCGACGCTGTTCTTCTTTTCTGGCACTCAGCGCGCGGCAGGGTTGCCCTCGCCCGCGCGGTATACGCCAGGACGAAGTTTGTCCTGCTAGACGACCCGTTGAGCGCCGTGGTACGCACTTTCTTCTTGCGGAGCGCGTTTTCAATACCCTTTCGTTATTCAGGATAGCCACACAGCGCGCGTTCTGTACGAAAAGTGCTTCTGCGGCCCGCTTCTGTCAAATCGCACCGTCGTCCTCGGTACGTGAGTTTTGTCTTACCATCCATCCCTCATCGGTGTTGATGTAGTTACCCACCACGTCGAGCTCGTCCTGCCCGGCGCGTACTACCTCGTACGCATGCTCGACGGGCGTATCGACACGCAAGGCACCGTCAAGGACCTCCAGGCGGGTGCGCAGGGTGGCGTCCTCGTGGACATCGCGCAGGATGCCGCTGTCGAGGTGAAAAAGGAGGAGGCGGCCAACGTGCAGGACGATGAATTAGCACCCGACGTTCCGGACGCCGAGACAAAGGTGCCGCGCAAGCTCATCGCCGAGGAGCATCGCGAGACGGGCGCGGTCAAGTGGGGCATCTACAAGCGCTATTTGCACGCGTCGTCGTACTACACCTGGGTGTTCCTGCTTTTTACGATCCTACTAATACAGCTATTGGGTGCGGGGGAGAAATTCTGGATGAAGGTAAGCGTCTCTTTGTCTTGCTCGGGGCGTTGCGTTTACTGACTTTCCTATGTAGATCTGGGGCGACGCGTATAGAGAGCAAGACCATGCCTCGTCCAGCTACGGCGTCTACCACTTGCAGTCCTCCGTCGACGCCGCGCGGCACGAGATTCCCATGCACGCGCTGCACCTAGTATCGTCCCACTGGCACGAAACCACGTCGAACCCGTCCCCTATCGCTGCGCTACACCAGATCGACTGGCCCAAAGCTGCGGCTCACCCGCTTTTCTACGTCGGGGTGTACGCAGCGATTCTGTTCGCTAGCGCTGTCGTGTCGGTCATCTCGTCGGTGATCGAGATTACCGGGGCGCTTCGCGCGTCTCGCTTGCTTTTCAAGTACGTTGGGTTTCGTGGTTGGACGAGCAGCGGCTGACGGTGGGACTAGGTCGTTGTTGATTACCGTCGTTCGGGCGACTTTCCGGTACGTCGCGTCTTCAGAATACCGACCAATCAGGCTAAATGGGAACAGATTTCATGACACGACCCCGCAGGGTGCGTCGTAGAATGTACTTACTTCCTTTGACACTCGCTAACCTTATGGAAACTAGGCCGCATACTTAATCGATTGTACGCTCTGCCGCCTATGTCCTTGGAACGTAACTAAATATCCTTCAGCGGGAAAGATATCGACACCATCGACTCATCCCTCTCTTCGAATATTCAACTAGTCAGCTCGTCACTCATTGGATTCATCGCTGCTGTTGCTACCGTCACGTACGTGTCTTGAACTTATATTGAGCGGAATTTGACGAAGGACAGGATCGTTTTCCCTGCTTTCCTCATCCCGTGAGCTAGCTGCCTTCCTTCCATCCATCCATCTACTCCATCCGCATTACTGAAGAGACTCTAGCGCGCTATTCATCGGTTACTTTTACTATAATATCACCGTCGGCTACCTCAGCACCGGCCGCGACCTCCGCCGCATGGAGGCCAACTCGCGCTCGCCGATTTATTCCGACTTCGGCGAGGTCTTGCAGGGGATCGTTACCGTTCGAGGTAGGCTTTAGCTCGCTCTCGCCAGGATGAGGCGCTAACCAACGCGCCAGCATTCGCCGCGGAGAAGTGCTTCCTCGACAATATGCACAAGAAGATCGATTTGACGACCAAGATCTGGTACATGTATTGGTGTGTTTTCTTTCCGCCCTAGAGCTCAGATTTGACTGTTGAACGCGTTTATGCAGGATGACTAACCGCTGGTTGTGCTTTAACTTCGATGTCCTGGGATCGGTGGTGCGTCTTCCATTACATCGCAGGGAGTTTTGGATTCAAATTCCTTTGTTCAAGGCTGTATTCGTGACGGCGATGTTCTCGATCTACTTCCTCGTAAATAACGCCGGTCTCGCGGGTCTGGCGATAACGAGTGCCCTCAATTTTACTACTTCGGTTTATTGGTGCGTCGCCTTGCCTTTGTCCTGTATCCGAAATTTGAATTGAGGTTCCTGTAGTGCTTGCCGATACTGGACGGGCCTCGAACTGGACTTGAAGTACGAATCTATACTTCTCCCGCTCGTCAATCGTTAACCCACTCCCAGCGCGGTCGAACGCGTCGTCGAGTACCTCGATCTACCGCAAGAGCCGCCCGCAATCATCAGCTCGCACCGTCCGCCGGCGTACTGGCCCTCTACATCGGCCAACGACGCGCTCCTCATCGCAGAGAACCTCTCCATCAAGTACGCTGACGACCTGCCTGCGGTCATTCAAGACGTGTCGTTCGAGCTCAAGGCGGGCGAGCGTGTCGGGATCCTTGGACGGACGGGGAGCGGCAAGTCGACGTTGGCGATGAGTGTTCTGCGATTCGTGCGTTCTTTTATTTTGTTTATGGAATTCGAGGCACTGAAACGCGGTAGAACGACCCGTCCAGTGGGCGCATCCTCATTGACGGGATCGATATAACGATGATTGGGGTAGAGGACTTGCGGTCGCGTTTGGTGCGCCTACTCTTCTGCGAGATTGCACCATTTCTCACTAAGCGACAGACTTTCCTCCCCCAAGACGCGACGCTCTTCTCCGGTACGCTGCGGCAGAATCTAGATCCGTTCGGTGCGTTCCCTTCTAACCTTTTAATCTTTTAATTGTACTCTTAACTCGTGGGTCTGGCAGGCGAACACGACGACGCAGTATGCCTCGACGTCCTCCAGCGCGTCCAAATCATAAACCGCAGCGGAATCGCTCCCGCATCACAGACCCCCTCTCCCAAATCATCGCGCCCGTCGTCTCGTGCGGGAATCGAGCGGGAAGGATCCGTCCTTAGCGCTGCCAGTGCAGTGACCGACGTCGACACGCCGCAAGCCGCTCTGTCGCTCGACACACAGGTGTCCTCCGGCGGAGCCAACTTCTCGCAGGGGCAACGGCAGCTCATCGCCATGGCGCGCGCGCTCCTGCGACGGTCTGCAATTGTCATTTTTGACGAGGCGACGTCGAGCATCGACTTTGAGGTGCGTCTTCCCCCTACTTTGTTGTATGCGAGCTAACGATGCGTGCAGACGGACGCGAAGATACAAACGACGATCCGCGAGGAGTTTACGGGTTCCCTTCTGCTGACTGGTACGCCTCTTGTCCCCTCCTCCTCGGCCTTCTCAGATTAACACAAACTTTCAACAGTCGCACATCGGATAAACACCGTCATCGACTACGACCGCCTCCTGGTGCTCGATAAAGGCAAGGTGGTCGAGTGCGACACGCCCTGGGCGCTCATACAGAAGGAGGGCGGCATGTTTCGCGAGTTGTGCTTGCAGACTGGGTATTTTTGGGAGTTGGAGGCGGTGGCGAGGGAAAAGGCGGAGCGCGATAATGGAGGGAGGGCGTAGCCCGGAGACCGTTATCTGTTGTACTATTAGTGTAGATTATTGGTATGTACTCTAGATAAAAACCTGCAACGTATCCTTGAACATGGGATTACAACTCTTAACATATCAACCACCTGTTTTACTGTTAACATAATCCCAGAGCATGTATACCGTCCGTCTCGATGCAGTTAGACCAGCTTTACATCTCCCAGCCCGGCGATAGCACACAGATAGCACACAATCGCGGTTTAGTTGCCAGTGCCCGATCATCGGTCCATGTTCCTGCGGAAGACGGTTGGAGACGAGTCCCTCAGGCTGAGCACATCCTGCATTCTAAATGTTCGATGCTCAACCGCAGTAAACTCTGCTTGTACTTATGAGCCTGTTATGATATCTACATAAGTCATCATCTACGAACAAAGAAAATGGAATCAAGCAAGAATGAGTGGATTTAAAGCTGAACTGAGGGCCAGATTCATGCCAATCACCTTGCTTTAGCTAGGTCCCCCACGGTCGAAATTAGTCATCATCATCAGGTGACCGTGACCCTCTCTGTTACCATGCTTACCTACAGGGTTCTCGGGTAGTGCCCCTATCTAGTAGCCTCTCTCTGGGCACCCATTAACCTAATCTGCAACACAGCCACAGGTTACATCATTGATTCCCGTGTAATGCCCCTGTCTGCTAGCCAATCTCTAGCAACCCATTATTCAAATGAGCAAACACAGCCACATATTACATACACTGTTCCCAGGTGAAGCCCCTTTCTGGTACCCACCCGCTGGCAACCCTTTATTCTTTCTACCAACACAGCCACAAATCACATGATGCTATGATGTGTATTCAAGCTGTTTTGTGGGTGTGTGTTTCTATTTTCTTTTTTCAATGCACTGTAGTGATTTGCTGCTGGCTCACTAATCAATGTTTCCGTGTTTGATTTTGGGCACATCCAGCGCCGTCAATTGATGAGGAGTATTTCTAGCAGGCACAGCCACTTGATGACCAATTGCACTAGCAAATCTTGACTGATCCTTATTCCCAAATAGCAGATATTGACAGTTTTATTGAAACGTCGATTATGTTGGAGACACAAATGCTGTCGGGATGATTTTGTTCACTGCCCCGGAGGGCGCAGAAACTCATAGGAAAGAAAAATCAAATGCACTACGGTGCTATCTCAATCAATTTGTACATCAAATATCACATGGGCTGCGCTGTTTGGGCTTGCTAATGACACATGCTTCCCCGGGCCGTGCATCAGCGCGGGCCTCGTCCGGATTTAACGCCGTTCCACCGCCCGTGCTTCCGCTTTCACTGGGCACTACCCACCACCGCTTTTCGATCCGCTGCGGCTCAGGACATGAACGAGTTCAACACACCCTCCATCCTCCAGCCCATTTTCAAGCAACGACTCCTCTCTGCAATAACGCCGCTAGAAATTACGATACACAGAACGCGGACAAGTGCGTGCAGTGCTGAATTCAATGCTACTATTGTAGCATTTTACTCAATTTGGATGGCCCTTCAGTGCGTGACATCATAGACAAATTTTTGCAATTCATAATCTATCTGCAATCCCCTTTTTGGGGAGGCAAATTTGGTGTGACATACAAATTGAATGAAGTACTCCAGCAGTACCTGACAACTTTGCAGTTCGTTTGATTTCGGCAGAGATGAGTAGGACCGCACCTTCCCCTACCGTCCTCCGCTAACCCAAGGACAAATTCGGGTGAGATCACGGTTTTTACAGCTGCGGCTTGCTTACGACGGTCACTAGCGCGGACTCCGCCACCGACCACGACGACACCTCGTTAGCAGACAGTGGCATAGGGCGGGAGGGCAAGAGACAGCGCCTTATTGTCTATGTAGGTAAGGGAAAGTCTAAGAAGGTCTCAGCCTGTGGGTGCAAGGGCACTTAGTTGTAATTTTGAACCGTAAACTCGAGTTCTTCACACACATTATGACGTAATGTCATCCTCTGAACCCAACCCCACCCCCGGGGGCCACCATCTACCTAAAATATCGGATCACCCAACATTCGCAGGCCCAGCATAGCGTCGACTTGCTCTAGTACGCTTCGCACACTATCAGACCGAATAAGTTCATAATATACCCGCACCGGTCGTCCAGGCCGACTTACACGAGTACACCATTAGCGAGGCTCAATGAGAAGGTCCATGACACGCAGGCGTCATACGCCCGCCCGCAGGGGCCGAGCTGCGGTGACCGAAGTGGAGCACTATCGCGGTGGAAGAGAGGTACCAACTAAATACGAACGAGGCCCGCGCCGATACCCGGCGCGGGTAGTGTCACCGGGAGAATGTCTGGTTGGTCAGCAAGCCCAAACGGCGATGACGGGATGCTCACCAAGCGATTACGCCAACCCCGGGCCGGAAGATTGCTAATTGGACGAGAGCAGGATATAAAGCCCTGTATAATTCGAGGTAGAACAGAGATTCATTTGAGTCTCTCCGGGGCAGGCTGATCAAGGAACTAGATCTTATCTGATTGCTTACATTGTATCTTATCTCATATTATGCAGAGAATTTAATGACTGGAGAACCCCGGCGGATGGGCGGCACAAAAAGATAGGTACAAATTTACAAAGTTCAAGTTCGTGCTGTGTGACCAAAAATGGCCGCCCAAAAGAGGAAACAGATTGGTAACCTCTTTGACTGATCACATGACAGAATGTAGACTGCGGTGCAAGGTTCTCACGGTCAAAAATGACTGGGCCCTGATGTTAGGTACTAAACAGAGCCGGGGATGTGTGACACCGAGAACAAGAACCGTGGAGGAATTAAAAAAAAAAGAAAAGAGAAGCAAGGCAATTTGTTTGGCCTTCTCAGGGGTGAAAGAAATCAAAATTTGACCCCATCCGGAGAATACTCCAGCATTTCTGTTGTTCTGAACCCTGTCCAAAATTCCGGCTCGGGGCTCGATAGCTAATTACTGTAGTATTCTGACCAGATGTTGATGAATCTTGTATTTTTTAACCTCCGAGAAGGCCGAAATTTTTGCTGTCAATTTTACTTGGATTTTTCCGGTGTCCTTTTTTCTGCGCATCACGCGTCACCTGAAAATCCGGTCAGAATACTACAGTAGGAGGGGTAGATAACCTTGTCTGCTTTGTCATGCTTTTCAATGGATGGTGAATCTGGTTCTTCCTTGTGGGTTAGGGATTAGATATCCGGGACATACCAGTAAAAATCAATCCATGTCAGACCCTGTGTCGACTTTGAGGAAAGTAGGCTGAGTGTAGTTTCTTAATTAATTAATTAATCTATCTCTGGTTTTAACTGGCTCGGGATGCATGGAAAATGATTGATAGAGCTTTTACTGTACTATTATATTCAATTCGAAAGCACTTGTGACCCGTGACCAAATTTTCGAAGTTGAGGCTTCGAAAAATTTCCTAATTAGGAAGGATAAGGCGCCGCAGGCGGAGAAAATATTCCGAAATTACGTATTTGGGACATGGAATCTGCTTGTGACCTGCGACCACTTCGAAAAACCTCGAAAATTTGAGGCCCTGTGACCTGTGACTTTCGAGTTGAATATAATGGTACAGTAATTATCAAGAGCTCGGTAAAAGCAAGGTCTGGGCTAGCTCGAAGAGCTGCCATCTAGTCTTCGAAGATGAGCACAACTCAAAGAAGAAACAAAGCGACGCACCCAGGATGGGGGAAATACTCATTACAGAGCTCCTCAAGCGACGCAGCGTCCATCCACACAACCTCCAAATCCTCGTTCATGTCGGTCGGGGAATCCATGCCTTTGAATTCTACGTCGGCGACAAGACGCGTCAGCGAAGTGGCCGAGCTGGGATGCGCGCGTGAGCGAAGCATCGGAAGAAACGCGTCGTCCTCAAACGGGTCCTCCTCCAACGCAAAGACAACCGTCGAGAGCCGCGGCAGAGGGATTGAACCGGGAGTGCTGTCGAGCGTCAACGCCTTGAAGAGTTTCTCCATGTCGTCATGTATCTTCGGCTCGTACTGTGCCCTCGTCCGACAAGAGGCTTCGGGGAACAGTAGGAGCGCCTCCAAGTCGGGCATGCAGGGGAAGACTCTAAGGAGTTCGTTCACGTCGATTGCCTGACATCAGTACTATAGCCTTCCTCTGCCATGAAGACCACTATGCGGCACTGGGACCGTTCCACAAAAGCGGGGACATGTTCGAGAATGTCTGCAGCAGCTTGGAGGCGCTCGAGGCGAGGCGTTGTGAGATAGCGAATGCCGCTGCCGCAGAAATCGGCGAGGATGCGGAGATTTGGGAGCGTAACGGGAGGGTGATTGGGCGGGACACGCATCTCGTCGAGTATTTGCTCGTTCAAGCTCAAGTTGACGAGGTTGTGCGCGCGGGGAATGTCGTCCAGTTGCTCGTAGAGCCTCCCCTCCATGTAGCAGTTGACGACTCCAGACCATGGCAGACGGAAAGTCTTTGCGTTGGTCATGTAGTTCATTGAGCAAACCCCCGGAGCGTCCATGAAGGTTTCGTCGGAGAGGGAGCTTGGAAGGTGGTACGCGCCTACGGCATCTAGACACTGGAAGCGCAGGGCAGTGAGCTGCTGGAGACGGCCTTTAACAGGGGCAAGGAGGCCGAAAAGCGCGTCGGGATTTCGCCGGACGAAGATAGAGAAGTCTTTCCAGCGGTCCGAGTGCGCGACCACGGCACGAATCATCACTGCTTTGTGTGGCATTACGTGGCTGGACGTTTCCCAACTGAGGGATACCGTGAGCGGGGCGGAGCCGGAACGTTCCAGCAGGGTCTGGATCTCGTAAAGTTCGCGCTCCGGCGAATCGTCAATGTTGTCGTAGATGCCGATGACACTCCAGAGGTCGGGGAGCCCGAGTGCCACACTCCTCCAGTGGCTACAGACCCCAGCTAGCGTAAAAGCTCGGAAGGATGCGTGAATACAGTGAACGCGGAATATTTCGGAGAGAATCTCGGGGGGTATGCGGCGAATAGGAGCCAGAATAGACCCAAGCTGCGTGATTTTGTCGCTGGCGTCCGCTTGCTCGTCCTCAAGTCGCACGACGAGGATTTCAAGGACTTTGAGTTGAGCAGCAAGCATAGCTTTCCTGCCGTGTTGGCAGGCCAGAGCTTGCTGGACGGTGGCTTGCTGCGTGTTCGAGAGCGAGACGGGGAAGCTTGAGTGCGCCAGCGCGAACAACGCGTCAACATCTTGGGCAGGCAGCATAGCTAGGCGCGTTGAGCGCTAATTGCGGTCCACGTTTGCTTGGGTACGCACTTATTCGGCCGGAATCTGCTCTCAAATTCGAGTAGTGGTGGTGGTCGACTTTAGAGCGGAATTGATGGGCTGCCAATGGAAATGACATGATGTGACGCATCGCGTTACAGGGCAATATTTACGGTTGGCGTAGAGTCGGGGACGCGGCGTTGCAGAAACAGTGCATAGCTAACCGTATAGGCCAGAAGGAATATTCAGAGTTCAGATCAAGTATAGTTCTGAACGTTGAACTTTGGAATTCAATGATTTTTTCTGTAGTCCGCCGACAAAATCGTGCGGAATGGAGGAACAGAAGCCTTCCTAGAAGTGTGCGCGGTACTGTGAGCTGCCGGTCACAAGGCCGGAACAAGAAACATACGTAGGCGGGAAATACTGTAGTATTTTATTTAATTTGTATGTCACGCGTCACACACGTGTTTTTCTTCGAAAATTTAAGCTATGTCACATAGGACCCCTGAGAATCTGGGGTAAGGTTAGATGCTGGAATCCGGACAAAATTTCCCAATTTTCAACCCAACTCTCATCCAAATCCGGACAAATTTAGCTGGGAGATGCACGAGGTCAGATTTGGCAGTCCGGACGCGGTGTGCGCTTGGGGACCAGCTCAGATCCCAATCCGGACAGGGTCCATTGTGCTTGAAACTATTTTGGACAATGTGTCTCTCCAGAGTCTCGATGTGCAGCTGCGGATATCTCGAAACCATGCGCGGCTCGCTTCGTGGAGTTGCTGCGCGAGAAAGAGGAGCTCCTCCGGATGACGACGGCGCTCACAACCGTCCAACGGAAAGGAAAACACAATATCAGTGTCCTGGATATCGAGGAGGATGGTGTCGACGACTACTGCAGGAATCTGTACGGGTGAAACGTAACGCGTAACGGCGTGCTTGTTTCGTTTCACCTCCATTGGTTCCGTAACGCATAACGGCGAGGTTGTTTCAGTCAGAAATCATCATTTTTTTCCCCTTTTTTTTGGCCTCTAAATACCGAAAAAAAATGGGCAAAAATTCATAGGATAAAATTTGAGATAAAATGAGGAAAACTACTTTTCGGCCGGCTGAAGGCCGGGATCAGTTGATTCCAGCCCAGTTGAGTCGTTTCCAACGCAGAAACGTCGACAGATGTCCCATCGAGGGCAACCTCTATCACCGTCGAGCTTCAACTTTGTCTTTGGACATGGTCTGTACCCGAATTCACAGATATAACACCTCAATCGCAGGACAATGGACCACAGTTCAGGTCACCAAAACGCACCCGAGCCACCTGTTTCACTCCCACGAACAGCGTGACACAAAATTCGAGGCCTGTTTCGCGTTTCAGTTGGTTCCCAAACCGTAACGCTCAATTTTGGGTTTCACCCGCACAGATTGCTACAGTAGCACTATGCGTAATTTAATCACGATTTTTAACGATTTTTTCGCGTTTTTTTCGGAGTCGGATGTGCGATCCGGACAAAAAAAAAATCGAAATTTCCGCCTGTTAGATTCGGGTCCGGACAGAAAAAATCACCCCAAAAGGACGCCTGGTCTGGACAAAATCTCCAAAATCGTGATTTTGGAATCTGACCTTACCCCCCATTCTCAGGGGTCCTTGTCACATGTAAATGGAGGAATTTGCCTCTGAAAAAGGAAAATCAGGAGATTTTGATGCAATCTGATCGTGGTATTGCCTAATCGGGCCTGATTACAAATTGCGAATTTTGTATGCGTTGTCACACGCCCAAAGTCCATCCGAATTGAATGAAATTCTACAGTATCTGACAACGCCTTCGCGTGCATAAATCTAGTAATCACGTGCACTTGAACTTTGAACACGAATTCACACGGTGGCAGGCCCTGGACATAATTATTTATAAGCTCTTCAAGCCGCACCACAGTAGTGGCAATGCCCATCGCCATCGCACGCCGAGCAGCAGTCGGAGTGCGCGGTGTACCCCTGGCCGCATTGGTTCACGGGGACGTCGGCTTGGAACAGAAAATCACGTTTAAGCGTTCAGAATAAAAGTCGAGGACAAGGTCGCTTACCACCGAGAGTGCAGGTCTTGGAGAGTTGGAAAAGCATCTTGATTTCTGAGTTGTGGAATGTTGGTTATTAGGACGGTGAGAGGGAGGTATAAGTAGTCAGAGATAAAAATGAGCTGCCGAGTCCTGCACCGTGACGGCGGCGCCAAACTTGCCACTGCCAGCCATTGCCAGGAACTCGATACCGGAGACAAAACAAGCTCGGGCTAGGCAATAGAGGATTAGACCGTAGGCGCCACCGCGTTGTCGAGCGTCACCTCCCCATTTGTCGAATGCGGGCACATCAAGTATAGAAAATATAAATTGGGGAGCGGCGCCAATCACCCGCAAGCTTAATTGATACTGTACAAAAACGAAAAGGCCGAGAAGGAATACAGCAAGTTGGCTAACCGATCAGCTGCGCAGTGCGGCGCTGGTCGAGATCTTATCCTGACGAGGATGCCGCAAGTTCAGGGTACAATCGATGCACAGTGCTGACCGTCGTCGAGTCGTTCCTTTGTCCTCGATTCAATTCCTACCGTACTTATACCCTCGTCTGCCGCTCTCAACCAACATTCCACAACAAACAAATGTCTTTCCAGTTCACCAAAACCTGCACTCTCGGCGGTAAGCCACGTCCTCAAAAAAGATCCCATTATGCAGTCTCAAAGATTATCTAGCCGACGTCCCCGTCAACCAATGCGGCCAGGGATACACCGCTCACTCCGACTGTTGCTCGGCGTGCGACGGCGATGGGCATTGCCACTACTGCGGCGCGGCTTAAGCTTGACGGAGACGGTCGACCGCTCGCATAGTTATAATGTATAACAGGAAATCCAGATATTCTGGTCAAGTTCTTTTGGACACTGTGCTGATTTGAAAGTGTGCGCAGCCCAACCATATTTGTGGTTATAGATGGTGGCCAATCGATTTTAATTCTCGCTCAAGTTTTTCATGACTCTAGTTTAAAATGTCATTCGCACCTCGTCTGCTCTCCATTATCCATTATCCGCCGTAGTAGAGAGCGTTCAAATTAAATAAATCTCAGCCACTCAGGCAGATCTAGGCCCGGAAGGGATTCTCTACCACGTACGAACTTGTGCTCGAGGGAAAAAGCATCACAGAGTTTTTCGATGGCATGACGCTCAGTCCAGTCGTAGCCTTCCTTGCGAACGGCCACTACATGTCCCTGACCTCCTCGCCAATCGCGGTGGTGGGACTTTTGCCTCAAAAGTGGGCTTCGACACTTCAAGCGATGGTCCCGGCGAGCCCTGGATTGAAGCATTGGTGCGACGATTTTGCTCGCAAATGGGTCTGGGTCCAATGCGAAATTGAGTGTCGAAAGTCGCGAAAACTTCAACAATGATCGTCAAGGAGGTCCTCCGCTCGCAGAGACACACCAACGCGCCTGAGCATCGCGGGTCGTTTTCTTGAACGGTGGTGCGACGGGGGAGGCCTGAACTGTATTTTAGTCGAGGACAGTCGTATTCGCGTTTTGGCCTGCGATTTTGTGGACAAAATACGCGCGGCACCGGGACCTGCACAGTTTGGTTCAAGTTTGGTTTCCGTGATGGTGATCTTAGGTCAAGTTCGAAACGCGCAACGTCACACCCCTGAATGACGTTCAAGGAAGTTCAAGGTCCTTGGTTCCTTCTTGGAGTTATTATTTCATGAGCAGGGATGGTACTAACGCATCGGTTTATTATCTCGTAGCAGCCTTCAACTGGCTCCCTGCCCTGAGCACTTCCTCCCCAATAACGTTCGGAATACCCAGCATATCGCAGAACGCCTGCGTTTGCGGATTCACGTACGATCGAGCTACAAGCCAGCCTACTCAGTCGCAAAATCACAACAAACCCGGAGAAGAAACGTGAACATACGATTCGTATCCGTATCCTCCGCCCCGCTCGCGCTGCGCGTCGGCGGCGCGGTATGCGCAAACACCTGCACCTCGTCGATGGGCGTCGTCAGATCCACGTTCGCGCGCACCCAGGCAAGGCTCTCGGCGATGAGCGCGGGGGTCTCGGCGGGCGGTGGGAGGGGAGTGGGCGTCTCTTCGAGCGGGAGGAAGGGCGCGAATGCGCGGGTGATGGCGAGCCAGTGCGGGTCGAAGAACAGGCGGGGACCGCCTGATTGAGATGTGGGGGCCGGGGCGGGGACGTCGATGACCTCGAGGAAAGGCCGGTCGGGGCCGGGTTTGCTTAGTGCGAGGAATTTGGTTGTTTCGGGCGATGACGGGCCCGCTTTGGCCTTTTCCTTCCGCTTGCTCGTGGGTTTTCCGTGCTGTACGTCGGCTTCGAAGCGGACGTGCATGTGCCCGGCGCACCAACGCGCCGGTTTGAGCGTCTTGAGGAGCGTTTCGAGGGGCGGGGAACCAAGGGTGTTGCTCAATACCTGGACAGCAATTTATGAGGTTATCCTCGGTGCAGAGACCAGGGGCAAACCGAGGTCCTGAACCGAGGATTCTCGCGTAAGAATATCTCGGGGTCTCCATGTTTCTCGATACCGTTCGGCCAATCGTGTGACAAAAATATGTCGATCTTAGGGCCTTGGTTTTCCAGCTACTCGTGGTCAACTAGTGATTCCCAGGGCAGGGCTTCAGGCCCTGGGCCCTGCCCTGCCCTGGCAGGGTAGCCCGGGCCCTGCCCTACTCAGGGCCGGGGCCTGGGAGGGCCGAGGGCCAGGGCTTCAATTCTTGCAGGCCCTGGGCCCCGGGCCCGAGCCCTGGAGAGCCCTGGGATTTATTTGATGTGATTTTTGCACTAATCTTGCATGTAAAGTGTCTTGTACTACCATCTTGCTATGATAATGTGGGCGCAACTGTGACTAGCATGTGACATACCAAATTTGGCACATCCAGATCAGTGTTCGCCACAATGATGGCGGTTTGACTGCATGCAGAACATTGGATAATAAGCACTACAAGGCCAAGAAGGTATCTGAGCCAGTAGCATCACATTTTAAACAACACAAACTACTCATTTGTGGTCTCAAAAAGTGTCTCCGAAGCCATCAATGTTGTACCAGACAAAGCCCTCCAAAGCCCTAGGGCTCGGGGCCCCCGCAGGGCTCCGCAGGGCCCAGGGCCAGGGCTTCAGAATTTGAGAAGCCCTGGCCCTCCAAAGCCCAGCCCTGGGTAGGGCTACCCTGCCCTGCCCTGCCCTGCAGACCACTATGGTCAACGCGCGTCAAGTGAGCGAGAGAGCAGTCGTACATGTAGCAGCCGGGTCACATCGTACTGGCGGACGTGGTACGCCGACGCGAGTGTGGAGGGGATGTACGGGATGCGCTCAAAGTGACCTTTCTTGTAGTCGGACGCCTTCCATATTCCGCTCGCGCCGGCGACGCGCAGCCAGCCGTCGACCAGGACAGACCCTGCCATCCCGAGGAAGTAGATGTTTGGTGCGAGCCAGCCTCCGTGGTACCTAGGTCGCGTCAAGACCGCCTAGCTCGTAGATGGCGCGACGTACGTCTCCCAAAGGTGGCCTGTTGCCTCGTGGTTGCCTCCAATGACCAGCGTCAGTATCGGCGCGCGTTTCCGCCCAGCGTAGTAGTTGTGAAAGTCGTTCATGAGCCGGAACTTGGACGGCGCTTTCATCGTGTAGAGGTCGGCATTGCAGCGGTGGGCCTATCCCGTGAGGTTCACAACAGCAGCTTGGGCGCGGAGAAGTACCTGAAAGTCGCCACAACAAAGGAGCAACTCGACGGGGAGCTCTCCGCGTTGTTTGGCTTGCTTGTCGATCCGGTGGACGCTTTGGTAGATTGTGTCCAGCTGGCCGTGTGAGCAGCCTACGACGGCGATGCGCATGGTGGAGATGGATCGGTGCAGAGAGTGTAATGCATTAGGGAGGAGGAGATGCATAAATAGAGGGTGGTTGGGTCAAAGGGAGTCAGAGGTGCCATTTCTTCGGAAGCGTTGATGTTTGTGGGCGTCGTTGACAGTTCTCGTCGGAGCCGCAAGTCGTAGAGATTTTCGCTGAGCTGCTTGGAGGCAGCGGCGGATATATGTACTGTACCGCTGTTGTCGTTCGCAAGGAAGTTGATGCGCCGACCGACTGACCTTGTTCCTGACCGCGATGTCAACGAATGATTTCCTCCCCGCAACTTGAAGCCCCCACGCGAGTAAGCGCCTCAGCGCCGGTATTTAGGCACCTTGCCCGTGGAACTGGGCAGGCTTGGGGCAGGCAGGGACCTGCAGCCAATACCCCTCGTTTCATCAGCTTGATACTGGTCGGCAAACAGATTGTCATGGCGCACCAGCGCCGCTTGTGCCAAGGTATCGACACCGTTGTAGAAAACGCTCCACCCTCATCTTGCGTCTGGCCACCATGTCCTACTACCATCGCAGCCCCCCTCCAGCCGAAATCCCTCTCGTCTCGTCCCCCCAACGTATACACGCGGGCTACGACTGGCGGTCTCCCGTCCCAAAGCTGGGATATTACCCCATTCCGCTCTTCGTGCTGATCCTCTGGATAAGCTACATTTCAGTCCTGCTATGGCTGCTTGAAACTGCCGTAAAACACGGCACGGAGACAATACACCAGCCATGGCATTACACCACCCTCCCCAGTTTGCTCATAACTGGTTTTGCGCAGGGACATGTGGGAATAAGCGCCCTCATGCTGACGCGCGTCTCCGTTAGGTGAGTCCACAAGCAGAATCCGCAAGCCCTTACTAACTTCTGTATACAGTGCTCTACACTCTGCGCGTACATCTCCTCGATCCTGGGCCGAAATCTTTTGGCTTGCGGACAAAGCATGGCAGGGCCCGTTCGGAATGCTCACCACCATTTGGTCCGCAGTACGCATGCGCGTGTGGCTGTCGCTGCACTTTTGCATCTGCGCCCTCGTGTGCCTCATCGCGCTCGCTACGCCCGTCATCCTCTCCCGCGCATACCCCATCCAGTCGATTTTGGTTTCGGAGGGAGTGACCATCTTCCCGACCGCGCTCGATGGCGCCCGCATGGCCACGGTCGACGCGTACACGCAGGTCGCGACCGGGATCGGAACGTGGACCTCTGCGGTGTCGGTTACAGAGGTCTACGTCTCCAACATCTACCTACCAAGCGGCCGCAACACGTCGCGCGAAGGCGACCCGGAGGACTTTTTCTTGTGCGGGAACGTTAACGGGAAGACCGCGACGCTTCCGGGGCTGCGGCTGCAGGGACAGTGTGCGGTTGTGGAGGACAGTCCCGTCCGCAATGTCTCGACGAGCTTTTCGGATTACTGCGAGCAGCAGGTCCCGAATATTCCTTTCATCTCCCGGCCGATCTCTATTGCCGGCCTCAGCGCTGCCGACGCGAACTTGACGATGCAGGTGTGCAACAACGCGTCTTGGAGCGTCGTGTTTCCGCCCGGAAAGGCTGTCGCCAAGAACGTCGGCTTCGTGTACTTCCAAGCCAACGAGGCGAACGACACCGTCAAGGGCACCATCCGTTGCGAATCGACGTTCTCGACTGGGTCGGCGGCCCTCCATTCCGACGGAACGTTCTCCGGCTTTACGCCCTTACCGGTCCTCAACAGTACCCAAAAAGACGCGCCGCTCCTCGACCCCATGTACGCGCTCATGTGGTACTTTGACGAGGGGCAGCGCGCAAGCATCCTGCGTTCCAAAACGTTCGCGGCGTCGGCCGCGCAAGCCCTGGGCGTCACGGCTCTCGGGCGGCAGCCCGACGAGGCTGGGGAGGAGATCGCGACCGCGCTCTGGCGCGGTGTCTCGTACATGGTCACCAGCATCGGCCTCCTCTCGCGCTCGAACAGCACCTCGTTCCCCGCGACGGACCAGGGCGTCACGACCGTGCACGTCCGCGACCGCCGGTTCCAGTACGCGGCGTACGCGCTGCTCGGGTCGTGGTTGGCGCTGATGCTGCTGCTTACTCTGCGCAGCTTCCGCCCTACGTTCCGCGCGAGCTTTGATAGCTACCTCACCGCGAAGCTGGTTGTGGACAACCCGAGCTTGGTGGACCGTATGCCGTCGGGAGATGATTTCGAGGGGAACGGGAATCTGAGGGAGCGGTTTGGGAGGGTGGGGAGGAGCAATACGGGAGAGATTGTGGTCGTAGAAAAGTAGCTGGGTCTGTTGTATTCCATGTACCTATAGTTTCTGGATTCCGAGGAGGCGGACAACTGCCTGCCATCAACTCACGCTGGCACCTTGAATGCAACGTCGAGCACCGAAGGGGCACATAACACCGCCCTCGTTCCTCGACGCTGGGATGCCCTCGGAAGGCGAGAAGACGTCGCGGCTGAACCAGCGCACGCTGGGGGTCACCAACAAGATTTGGCTCATCCTCGGCCTCTTCGTCTTTCTCCTCACCCTCACGCATTACATCGTCCCCGGCGCCGAGACGCCCGTCTACGCCTTCTCCAACCTTAATCTCACTCCGCGAAACTACTTCAACGCGTCCGAAGCCGGCCCAAATCCTTTCGACTTCTGCCCGGTCTATGGCCCCGGAGACGAGATTGGCCAGAAGCACGGCGCCGTGATGTTGGGGCAGACGAGGCTGCATCTCGGGAGCGGCGCGCGCATCCAGCGCGTGCTCAACAAGGCGCTGGCGGGCCAGCCGGTGACCATAAGCATCATAGGAGGGTCTAGTGCGTGGTCTGGTCTTGCTCCTGCTCCTGCGCTAACCCTTCGCGCCAGTATCATCGTGCCATGGCGCTGGCGACGACCACATCTCCCCGCGGTGCTACCCGTCGCGATTCTTCTCGTGGTGGAACACCGTCTTCCCCCATCCAGCCTCCGAGCTCACCAACGGCGCCATGCGACGGACAAACTCGGAGTACTTTGCATTCTGTAGCACGCACCACATCCCCGACGCGACCGACCTCGTCATCATCGAGCTCGACTCCGACGACAACGCCGACCAAGAGTCGCTCGAGAACTTTGAGATCCTCGTCCGCTCCATCCTCATCCGCCCCGACGAGCCCGCCGTCCTGCTCCTCGGCCACTTTAGCCCCGAGGTTCACACAGTGCACGGCTTCGCCGGCCCCGACCACTACCACAACATCGTCTCCCAGTTCTACGACGTGCCGCATATCAGCGTCCGCCCGGTCCTATACGGAGACTACATGCGCGACCCGGACTCGGTGAACAAGTTCTTCGCGGACCCGAGACTCGCGAACCCGACGGGCCACGAAATCATCTCCGAGGTCCTCATCTCGTACCTCCAAGCGCAGATCTGCACGGCTTGGGCTGTTGCTAGCGGCGCGTCGTACGACGCGACACCCGGACGCACGATATACGACGCCCCGGCGGGCAACGGCGAGGCGCATGGTATATTTGGCGGCGTAGGGCAACGCAAGGGCGTACCCGAGCCGGGAAGCGAGGACGGCGATTCGAACGCGGAAAACGCCAAACTGGCGCTACCCGCATCATCGAACGTCTTCCACCCATCCGTCCACGTCCCCCGCTCGCGCATCTCAACGCGTCCCAACGACCCGCGGCCGTTTCAAGAGATTGCGCCGTTTTGCGTGTCCGCCAACGACCTTATCAACCCGCTCCCGCCCTCGCTGTTCTACGGCTCCGGCTGGTTGGCGTTCCATCCTGGAGGAGGTACGGGCGCGATGAACCCCAAGGCGCACTACTGGCACTCGTCGCTTCCGACCAGCAAGATGCGCGTGCCAGTCGTTATCGGTGCTGGCGATGTAGGGATCTATTACCTCAAGGAGCCGATTAATACGGTCGGCGAGGGCAGCGCAGTCGAGTGCTGGGTGGATGATAACTATGCCGGGGCGCGAACGATTGAGAATGCGGCGGATGTGAACGATCCGACTGCTGCGTGCGTTTTTCGTTTTCGTGTTTGTCTTCGTTCCTCAATGCTTTGCAGGCTTTATTACATTGACCATTTCGTGTCGCGGGGCTCGCATTTTGTCGAGTGCCAGTTGATGGGCGAGGAGGGCCAGGGCGTCCATCCCTTCAAGATTTTGGGTATATTCGCCACATGAGATGCGCGGTCGGCGCGTTGTAACCTATGTACGTTCTTCTTGGGACTCGTAGACGCTATCGTATTCACTATTAGTTTGCGGTCGATATTTACATTTGTACAAGATACTCGGAGACACTCAAAAAGCATCATCATCTTGGACAAACGCTAGAGATACGGGGACTCGTCCATGTCGTTGAACGGGTAGTCGCGCTCGTCCGTTTCGGATGAGTTTGGCGATTTTGCCTGTGCCATGAGCTGGGAGATGACCTCGTAGCGCTCATTCTCGACCCATCCGTCGAGGGCAAAGTTGAGCAAGTCCCGGAAAGATGTGCTCATAAACTGGTCGATGTCCTGCTGTGCCTTGTACAAGTCCATCGTCTCGCGGATGTAGTCCTCGTCGAACTCCAACGGGCACGGTCCCTCTGCGGCGGCGGTGGTTTCCCAGTTCTGCATCGCCTGCACCAATACGACGCGTAACAACAGCGGCTCGCCCTCCCACATCCAGCTTGAGTGCCGGAACATCCTCCGGCGCAGCCCGTCCGCGAGCGCGTGCGGGCCATACAGCCCCATTAGGTGGATGTCGTTGTGCCGGCCCGTGTTCATGAAATAATGGTGGTGGAAGAGGCGTTTATGGTATAGCTGCATCGCGCGCTGTTGCTCCAGCACGTCGAGGGAGGCATAGTCGGCGGGGAGCACGGGCGTCGCGGCTTTTTCGCCGATGCGGAGATGGTTGGTGAGCGCGTCGGAGACAGGGTCGCCGTGGTTCTTGATCCAGCTGGGGAACCCGGCTTGGAGGAACATGGGGAGGAGGGCGGTTGCGTGCCAGTTGGTTATTGCGACGATGTTTAGCGTGCCGGTTTCTGGGGAGCGTGAAACGAGGAGTTTTTGTGGATGGAGATCGGGGTGACGGATGCGGAACCGTGTGTGCGCGCCGGTGGGGTCGCTAGGCACGATGAGCGGCGCGATTTCGAGGAAGCGACGAAGATTGTGGAGATGGGTTTCTGGTTTCTGTGGTTCGTCGTTGTATAGGGCTCGTCGTTCGCGGGTGAACGGCAGGAGCGGCTTCCCGAAGTTTTCGAGGTATGCAATCTCTTTGCGTGCTCCGGATGTGAAGGCTGCGACGGCGGAATCGTCTAGCGGTACGCGTAAGTTTCATGGTCGCCTTACGGGCGGGGAAAACCGTACATGGGCCGCGATTTGAAATGACTTCGGACCTTTTTCCGTACCAGAGAAGATCTCGCGTCTCTGGTCCAACGGAAAACCGCGGGTTGTCGAGAAGAATGCCGTCGGCGACGCCCTTGAGGTCGTCTGTAAAGTACAGACTCCCGCCGGCCGGGAACGCCATTTCCATCATCTCCGCCTCAAACCGAGCGAACTGCTCCGTGAGAGAGTCGATATCCCGCTCGTCTAGCTCGAGCAACATGTCCGATAGTCGTGTCCCCTCAACGTGTTCCATCAAAATGTACGGCGTCTCCGCGACGTTCTCCGCGTCGGGCGCATACCCAAACACGTCTGGGATGGGTATACCCGCACATTGCGTGCGCATGAACTCCATCGTCGCGACTTCGCTCGCGACGCCGAGGTACTTCGGAACTGTGAGCGGGTACGGGATGCGCGCGACCATCTGGAAGCCGTCGCGCATCGTTATGAGGAGGGTGCGGTCGTGTTCGCCCTCAAACACCTTCTTCAGCTCGACGATGTCGTCCTCGTGTCGGTTCACGGACTGCGCGGCGAGTCGGCGCAGTCCGTCGACGTTAAAGGGTCGGCGTCGCTCTTTCAGACGGAGAGCCTCGTTATAGCTGGGAAACGTGAGTCCTTGCGGAGAGATGTGGGGACAGCGCGCAGCGTACAGCCATCTCCCAGAGGTGTAGTCGAAGAGGTCGTGCCGAGCGGGTCGCGTGCCAGATAATGAACGATATTGAAAGCGGATGTTGTAGAGTCGGAAACGCGTAGCAGGGATCTGGACGCGTGAATAAAGACGAGAGAACATAACAGTTGACTGTGTATCTAGACGCTCTGCATAGCGGGCGCGAATGTTGACGATGACGGAGCGAAGGAAGCCTGGGTTGATCCGAACGTTGCCGTGGACCCACAAACGTACATACCGAAGGTGGTTCTGTCGCGATATATCCGAGTCATTGACCGCGCTCAAGACGACGTCGACGTCGCGGTCCTCTCAGGCAAATTTCGTCCGAACGACCTGTGACCGAATTAGTTATCAGGGGTCCTCGAACTGCAGTTACTAGCTCTCTTTCGAACGTCATGTTAGTGACCTCCAGGGCTGCGTCCAAGCTTCGCAAAATCTCTGCGACTTGGGGCTCCGACCAGAACTGTCAACGACGCCCACAAACATCACCGCTTCCGAAGAAATGGCACGTCTGACTCCGTTTGACCCAACCACCCTCTATTTATGCGTCTCCTCCTCCCTAATGTACTATATTCTCTGCACAGATCCTTTTCAACCATGCGCATCGCCGTCGTTGGCTGCTCACACGGCCAGCTTGACACAATCTACCAAAGCATCCACCGGATCGACAAACAAGCCAAACAACGCGGAGAGCTCCCCGTCGAGTTGCTCCTTTGTTGTGGCGACTTTCAGGTACTTCTTTGCTCCCGCACCGTTGCTTTAAACCTCACGGGACAGGCCCACCGCTGCAATGCCGACCTCTACACGATGAAGGCGCCGGCAAAGTTCCGGCTTATGAACGACTTTCACAACTACTACGCTGGGCGGAAACGCGCGCCGATACTGACGCTGGTCATTGGGGGGAACCACGAGGCAACAAGCCACCTTTGGGAGACGTACGTCGCGCGCTCTACGAGCCAGGCGGTCTTGACGCGATCTAGGTACCACGGAGGCTGGCTCGCACCAAACATCTACTTTCTCGGGATGGCAGGGTCTGTCCTGGTCGACGGTTGGCTGCGCGTCGCCGGCGCGAGCGGAATATGGAAGGCGTCCGACTACAAGAAAGGTCACTTTGAGCGCATCCCGTACATCCCCTCCACACTCGCGTCGGCGTACCACGTCCGCCAGTACGACGTGACCCGGCTGCTACATGTACGACTGCTGTCTCGTTCACTTGCCACGCGTTAATCACGAGTAGCTGGAAAACCAAGGCCCGAAGATCGACATATTCCTGTCGCACGACTGGCCGAATGGCATCGAGAAATATGGGGACCCCGAGATATTCTTACGCGGGAACCCCCGGTTCAGGACCTCGGTTTGCTGCTGGCTTCTGCGCTGAGGATAGCCTCATAAACTGCTGTCTAGGTCTTGAGCAACAGCCTTGGCTCTCCGCCCCTCGAAACGCTACTAAAGACGCTCAAACCTGCGCGTTGGTGCGCCGGGCACATGCATGTCCGCTTTGAAGCCCACGTACAACACGGGAAACCAACAAGCAAGCGACAGGAGAAAGCCAAAACGGGCCCGTCATCGCCCGAAACAACCAAATTCCTCGCACTAAGCAAACCCGGCCCCGATCGGCCCTTCCTCGAGGTTATCGACGTCCCCGCCCCCGCCTCCGCCCCCACATCTCAATCAGACGGCCCCCGCCTGTTCTTCGACCCACACTGGCTCGCCATCACCCGCGCATTCGCGCCCTTCCTCCCGCTCAAAGAGACGCCCACTCCCCTCCCACCGCAGGCCGAGACCCCCGCGCTCGTTGCCGAGAGCCTCGCCTGGGTTCGCGAGAAAGTAGATCTGGCGACGCCCATCGACGAGGTGCAGGTGTTTGCGCATACTGCACCGCCGACGCGCAGCGCGAGCGGGGCGGAGGATATGGATACGAATCGTATGTTGCTTCTTCAATCTTCTTGTGGATTTGCGAACGACTAGGCTGGCTTGTAGCTCGATCGTACGTGAATCCGCAAACGCAGGCGTTCTGCGATATGCTGGGTATTCCGAACGTTATTGGGGAGGAAGTGCTTAGGGCAGGGAGCCGGTCAAAGGGTGCTACGAGATAAACCAATTTGTTCAATGTGTTAGTACCATTCCTGCTCATGAAATACTAACTCCAAGAAGGAAACAAGTCCTTACCTTGAACTTTCTTGAACGTCGTTCGTAGGTGTGAGGCGAACTTGACCTCGGACCACGCATCACAGAGACCAAACTTGAGCCAAACCGTGTAAGTGTTTACGAGCTCGCAGGCCAAAACGCGAATACGACTCGGAAATACACTCGCCAGGCCTCCCCTCGCATCATCGGTCAAGAAAACGACCCGCGATGCTCAGGCGCGTTGGTGTGTCTCTGCGAGCGGAGGACCTCCTTGACGATCATTGTTGAAGTTTTCGCGACTTTCGACACTCAATTTCGCATTGGACCCAGACCCATTTGCGAGCAAAATCGTCGCACCAATGCTTCAATCCAAGGCTCGCCGGGACCATCGCTTGAAGTGTCGAAGCCCACTTTTGAGGCAAAAGTCCCACCACCGCGATTGACGAGGAGTTCAGGGACATGTAGTGGCCGTTCGCAAGGAAGGCTACGACTGGCCCGAGCGTCATGCCATCGAAAACTCTGTGATGCTTTTCCCTCGAGCACAAGTTCGTACGTGGTAGAGAATTCCTTCCGGGCCTAGATCTGCCTGAGTGGCTGAGATTTATTTAATTTGAACGCTCTCTACTACGGCGGATAATGGATAATGGAGAGCAGACGAGGTGCGAATGACATTTTAAACTAAGAGTCATGAAAAACTTGAGCGAGAATTAAAATCGATTGGCCACCATCTATAACCACAAATATGGTTGGGCTGCGCACACTTTCAAATCAGCACAGTGTCCAAAAGAACTTGACCAGAATATCTGGATTTCCTGTTATACATTATATTAATAACTATGCGAGCGGTCGACCGTCTCCGTCAAGCTTAAGCCGCGCCGCAGTAGTGGCAATGCCCATCGCCATCGCACGCCGAGCAGCAGTCGGAGTGCGCGGCGTATCCCATGCCGCATTGGTTGACGGGGACGTCGGCTAGATAATCTTTGAGACTGCATAATGGGATCTTTTTGAGGACGTGGCTTACCCCCAAGAGTGCAGGTTTTGGTGAGCTGGAAAGACATCTTGTTTGTTGTGGAATGTTGGTTGAGAGCGGCAGACGAGGGTATAAGTACGGTAAGAATTGAATCGAGGACAAAGGAACGACTCGACGACGGTCAGCACTGTGCATCGATTGTACCCTGAACTTGCGCCATCCTCGTCAGGATAAGATCTCGACCAGCGCCGCACTGCGCATTGCTGTATTCCTTCTCGGCCTTTTCGTTTTTGAACAGTATCAATTAAGCTTGCGGGTGATTGGCGCCGCTCCCCAATTTATATTTTCTATACTTGATGTGCCCGCATTCGACAAACGGGGAGGTGACGCTCGACAACGCGGCGGCGCCTACGGTCTAATCCTCTATTGCTAGCCCGAGCTTGTTTTGTCTCCGGTATCGATTTCCTGGCAATGGCTGGCCGTGGCAAGTTTGGCGCCGCCGTCACGGTGCAGGACTCGGCAGCTCATCTTTATCTCTGACTACTTATACAGCCCTCTCAGTGTCCCTAACCAACATTCCACAACTCAGACATCAAGATGCTTTTCCAACTCCCCAAGACCTGCACTCTCGGTGGTAAGCGACCTTGTCCTCGACTTTTATTCTGAACGCTTAAACGTGATTTTCTGTTCCAAGCCGACGTCCCCGTGAACCAATGCGGCCAGGGGTACACCGCGCACTCCGACTGCTGCTCGGCGTGCGATGGCGATGGGCATTGCCACTATTGTGGTGCAGCTTAAAGAGCTTATGATTAATTATGTCCAGGCCCTGCCACCGTGTGAATTCATGTTCAAAGTTTAAGTGCACGTGATTAATTTATTGACGCGAAGGCGTCGACTCGATTACCAATGGGGGACAACAACAAGCGACTGCAGACGCATCGTTTGCCGCATTCTTCACGTATTTGACAAGGAGGGGTAGTGTCGCTGGTGAATTCGTGGTGTAGTGTTGGCCCTACAACTTGAATAAATAATTCACAAACAGGGTCTTTAGAGCTAATTAGTTGTGCTTTGAAAGACTGTCTCGTCATTGAAAAATCACCTATGGCTTGTTGCAGAATGGCCATTCAGTTGCTCTTCTGGGATGCATGAAGCATTGAAAAAATCTGTAATTTCTGTGGCAAGAAAAAGGCTGCAACTAATAAGCTCTTTTCACAGTACCGGTTCAAAAGATAACGGGGGATTTTCTTAGGAGCCAATAATGTGGTCAAAAATGGAGATTTCTGGTATCATCATACAGAAAATATAATTAATCATTGAGTCATCAACTTTTAGGACTATGATTGGGGATTTCAGCCACTTTTTTTTTCTTCGTAGGCTTCACCAAAAATTGATTTGAACAAGA
The DNA here is from genome assembly GCA_014461125.1 of Mycena kentingensis (nom. inval.). Taxonomy (NCBI): domain Eukaryota; kingdom Fungi; phylum Basidiomycota; class Agaricomycetes; order Agaricales; family Mycenaceae; genus Mycena; species Mycena kentingensis (nom. inval.). The sequence goes on along the minus strand of JACAZG010000002.1, from coordinate 3,459,708 downwards.
ATTTCACGCTTTGAGGATTTTTTTTTGTCAAAAATAATCTCAAATTCCGGATCATAGCTCAGAGAAGACGACTTCACCATCCAGTATGTGTTGTAGGTAATACTGTACTAGAGCATATTAGTTGCGGGTTTCGGGCCTGAATTCTGGGTAACCACAGTGCCCAAATTTCGTAGGTATGTGGCCCCAGCGGCCTTTGATTCAATTGGAACCAGTATATGTAACTTGAAAATTTTGTTTATCAAAAATAGGGTTTTAGACCTTATTAGCAGCTGCTAAAAACGGCGTCAAAAGTTTTGAAAATAATTTAAATCTTGTAGGAATTAGAATTTGGAGCATTGTTTCTTGCTAAAGTTTGCCAATTTTTGGAAGTGTCAAATGAGACCGGATCACCAGTAGACCAGTTCTCTAGGATGAAGGGAAGCTTTGAGGCTAATATTTGGAAGGTCCATGGCCGGTGCAGAACAATGACAGTCGGCGCAGATTCAGGCTTGTCGGCAACACAGTCCGCGGGCAAAGCCTTTGGAAGGTCAGCTATACCTAATTGAAGTTTGTCAAAGTTTGTGGAATTTTGTAAGTGGCGCTCCAAAAATCTTGAAATTACTTTCAAAGTTTGCCAAAGTTTGGGCCGGAACGTGCTGCTAATAAGGTCTTTTGAGCCGCAACTAAATATGCTCCACCGTTTTGCACCGTTTTGATCATTTTATCTTCTCTTTTTCTTGGGGGGGGCATATTTTAATTGGAACATTTGGAAAATTGTACTGCAAGAATACATGCATTGAAGCTTATATTGAAGGCGAATGTTGTAGGGTCGGAAACGCGTAGCAGGGATCTGGACGCGTAAAGAAAGGCGGGAAAACATAGCAGTTAACTGCGTATCTAGACGCACTGCATAGCAGGCGCGAATGTTGACGGTGACAGAGCGAAGGAAACTCGATTGATCCGAAAGTTGCCGTGGACCCACAAACGTACATATATCTACAGCAATCCCTGCTCCCGAAGGTGCTTCTGTAGCAATATATCATTGACCGCGCTCAAAACGACTTGAATCATCAGAAGAGCGTACTTCGACGTGTAGCACTGCGAGCACTTACAACGAAATCGTATGTCGTCCGAGGCATGGGTATACAACGAGTATACCTGGGTCCGTCTATCCGGGTCGCCGTGCAGAGAAATGAAGCGATTCGAGATGTACTCGCAAACAGCATTAACGTCGTCGTCATTGTCGACGAAGTCGGAAGATATCGCAGCCTGGCCGCACGGTCAGCACAGTCCATGATGCTGAGCTCCCTGAAAGCACAGACAAATGAATAGTGTTGCATTGTCTCGGAGAGCGTGTCATATCCCGTGAGTAGGAGCATAATACCGGCGTTCTGCAGATATTTGTCGGTGCAGACCGCCGCGAATGCAGAGAACGAGCTGTGCAGCCGCGTCCACAATTGCGTGTTCAGCTGCTCTTCGTTACTGTCCAGCACGTCCGCCACGGCGTAGTCGTTCATGTTCGCAAAGAAGACCAAAGCGTCGACGTCTTGAAAGAAAGAGCTCCATTTTAAACGCTCCAGTGGCTGTTCGACGTTGACGAAGCTGTAGGACATTTCGCCAACCTGCAGCTTAGCTTCCGTGACGCTGGATCCGATAGAGCGGCTTATATCGATGTCGCGCTCAGTCGGGGTGTACCATGGATCCGCAATACGGTCTATTGCGTCGAACAGCTCTCCGATGGCAGGGTTCAGACGGAGGCAAAGTTGTTCAGTATTCTGAAAGGCAGCGCGGATAGACGGAGCTGTAGAAATCTGGTAAATTCCAGAGCAACGAAGAAACCAAAAAAAATAATACCAAGCCACAAGCTTCGAATCGCATCAGCGACGTCGGGTGGTAAAATGAACACGCCAACATCGGCCAACACCGTTGGTTGTCTGAGAATAGTTTCTCGAGGCACCGCGTACTCCTCAATCGCGGACGGCGGACAGACCATAAGAAGGGCACTATCCAACATCAGCTGCAGCACCAGAACTTCTGGACTCTGACCCACCGCATGTTCCTCAAAAGACACGCGAATACCTCTTGCTTTCCCAACCGTGTATGATGCACAACACCCTGATCCATCGAGCACCGCGCGTGGTCTACAAATGCCTGCTTTGCAGCACTGTCTGGCCCGCAAAGAAGGAGCCGCATAGTCAAGGATTTCTGTTGAGTCTGTTGTTTCCGAGTATTGGGATTCAGACATGGGCGCAATTGTGCGTCGATTCCATCGCTCCCTGCGCGCGCGTAGTGTACATCATATCACAATGAAACGGGGGACGTACGAGCCTTGGCCCTCGCTGCTCTTCTCGCTGCGGGGGAGCTGAACATTCCGCCCATGGTGGTTGCGAGAGAAGCAGATGGTTTACCGTCGGGAAGTGATCTGCGCCAAATATAAAGTATACGCCTCGGGCAATGGAACAGCCAAGGTAACAGCAGTTGAGTTGCGCTCCCATGAGTAGTTGGTTACTGAGCTTCAAGTTGGGTCGAATCAACTCTGTTAGGTGTCAACCTAGAAGCAAAAGATTTTATAGCAGTTTGCGGTACGGAGCACCCAAATCGAACAAAGGAACCAGACTCTTCACTACTTAAACCCCCTTTTACTAGCAGACCCACCTTCGCCGTATCGCAACCGATCGCATTTCGCAAAGAACACCCACGCGGCGACGCCCCCGCCCCCGAAGGAAGCGATCCACTAAGCACTTCATCCGGTCCGAATCCTGAGAGGTTGCACGCCAGTGCGCATCAACGTCGCCGACGACAAAGCTATAGACGAGCCTTCCGTTGCCCACTCACATCGTCGTCCCAGATGCAGAGGTCCGCCTGTTGACTGAGCTGGACGTCCCGATGCGTCGGGACGTACGCGGCCTCCGCGATGCGAGTGGCGGTTTCTCGGACGCTAGGATCTACTTATGTCGCAGCGCATTTGAGAACCAGGAAGGCAAAGAATAGAGGCCCAACCGCGCCATAGACGTATCGCTTCGGCCAAAGCATGCGCAGGGGCCAGTACTTGGGGATGCAGCGGCTCAGCCTCGAGAAAGGCTTGATGCGGCGTGGCTTCTGGTGCCAGTGCCAGTATAGTGGGGTCTCTGGATCCGAGTCTGCCACCTCCGAGTCGAGGATAATACTGTACATACACCATGACGGTCAGCCCTTGCGATTAGCGCCTTGGCCGAACCCTACTCTTCACAAGGGTCGAGAAAGTGAGAACACCTGCGCTCTGGCATCCGCATTCGACCGGCCCACCTGCGCGTGCAAGTAGCCTACCAGTGCCTCCTTGGCTGCCAGTGCCTCGTCCGTCCCACACAGCAGCGCGTGGATCTCATTCCTGGCTCGCAGTCGGGCGCGTCTGACTCGGAGGGCCGCGTCGATTTCAGGTTGTTGGCTGTCTAGGGAGCTTTCGGTTGAGCGCTGAGCACCGCATTCCGCATGGTCACGGTAAGAGTGAAGCTGGCTTACGCGGAAGCAGACGTCGATTCAGAGCTAGTGCTTGCTACTCCGCCCATGGTGGTGGGAGAAGAACAAGGCGACGCCGACCAGACACGGAAGTTGCTCAAGATCGCACGCTATTGCTTTCTGCAAGAGCACATACATCGCGAGTATAGTACTTGGAAATAGAATACAACCAATCCGTATCGTACGCAGTAGACTGTAGAGATTCTACCAACTGTAAACAAGATCATAGTACTTAGTCCGTCCTTTCAAGTTGTTTATACACCACTAGTTGAACGACGTCGGACCACCTGGCGCCGGGCGGCTCGTCACATCGCGCTCCGTGCGCTCGTCAAAGTCCGCGAACGGATTCTCCTTGTCGTCCTGCCCGTACCCCGGCTGGCCGCCCGCGTACCCCGGCGGCTTACTCGCGTCGGAGCCCAAATCGCGATTCGTCGGCGGCGGGCCAGGCGGCGGCGCAAAGCCTCCGGGCGGACCGCCGTAGGGCGCGTTGTACCCGAGGTTGGGCATGGGCGCGCCGTAGGCCGGGTTGTAGTGCGTCGGGGCGGGGTACGTCTGGTACTGGTGCGATGGGGCGCGGAGGTTGTTGATGACGCTGGTCGGGTCGAGGACCTGGCGGTAGTAGGCCCACGCGAGGGCGGAGAAGGAGCCGTAGAGGAAGATCGTGAAGAGGAGGGATATGATGAGCTGCCACGAGTCTTGGGAGTATTCGTGGTTGCACCCTGCGTTTTAGGGTTAGTTTGGGGACGGGAAGCGCAAGCGCGGCGGGGAGGGACGCACAGCTTGCAGCATCATCGGCATCGAGGATCTCATGCCGGGACGGGCCCCAGAATCCGAATGGGTAGACAGCGTACCGGGCGCCAGTCGTGAGGGAAGTGCAGACACGGATGATGTCCGACTTTGAGGTGAAATGGACAATGACGCGGAAGATGCCAACACCAGCCGCAATGGCGATTCCACCGAATGAGGCCATAGCGTACAGGCGGACGAGGCCGGCACGTTGAAGCGATGCGGCAAGGACACCGAACGCCTGGTGACGGATAAGATTCGTCTTGGGGAGGTGACTGGCACTCACCTCTATGGCAAACAAGCCCGTGTAGAGCGCACCGATGACTATGGCGAATGTGGCAAGTTTGGGAGCGTTCTCTGGAGCGAAGGCTTCAGCACTGCGGCGGCTGTGAAAGGCGACGACATACCGCCATTCTCGATGCTGATACTACGGAAGAAGCCAATCTTGAAAGAGGATAAGGGCGAGTTCATGGAGACGAGGGATGCATACGGCTCTAGGGTGCGGTCAGACAAGAGCGAGACACGGGAAGTGGGCACGTACGAAGTCAGCGCCCAAAGCGCACTAATAAACGCGACTGCAAGGCCAGTGTAAGCCTCCCGTACACCCAGTGTACTGCCAGGACTGACCGACGATGACTATGGGTCGCAGATTGGTGCGGTAGGTGCGGTTGAGCCATCGTCCGGCACCGGCTGTTGGTCGTCGTCAGCTCAATCTCATCGTTCCCGGCGGTGGCGACGAACTTGGAGGTGGGGCTCGCGTTTCCATTGAAGATTGTAGTGGTAGGTAGAATGAAGAAAGTGGCGGGAGGAGAAGGGCTTGAAAAGGTCTTGGTCGTGGAGGCTGTCCAAGCAGGCTGTGGATCACATAAGTCCGCAGCTTTTTGTTCGACAGCCGACACCGAGACCGCCGTGTTCCCGTGAATATCCGCCCTGCTTTCCTGGCCAGGCAAACCTCTCAGGTAGACGGGCGGCAAGCTACCTTTCTCTTGAATATCTAGCGACCCGCGGCGCTGAAAGTCTGAAACTCGAATTATGTGCTGTTGCCCTCTGTCTCGTGGCGGTTTCGACGATAATGTGTCGATATAAGCCGTCCCTGACACGCAATAGCGAATAGCTGGCCTAATGCATCGCCCACCACCACTCGACCTCCATTGTGCGTCCAAAATCTCCAGACGAGCCCTATCTGAAGCCTGATATCTTCTGCAGTTGACAACTTCCTCCCTGGACTGGGCAAGTCGCGTGTGCATCTACCAAGGGGCTAGGATTCTGATGCACTCCCAGTTAGAGTGCGGCCACGGGTGCGCTCGTTGGTGAGCGCGGCGTATCATTGCAACTGGCGCCTCCTGGCTTTGTTCCGTGCGTCAAATCCACTGTCTGCACCGTATAGCGCTGACCCCCGGAGCGTCCCCAGTCGCAAGTCTCAACGCTCTGCGCTATTATGTCTCGTAAGCCCATCCGTTTCCATTCAGCGCATATCCAAACTGACCGGGAGTAGAGCTGTTCGTATCCCTTTGTCGCCGCGCTACGCCCGCTTCTAAATAGGCACCGACTAGGTCTCGTATCTACAAGACGCCCATATCGATGAAGACCGCACCTGGCGCCCCGCTGCATACATCTCGTCGCTGGCAGAAAATCGGTCCAATCTCTCCGCAGCATCCAGAGCGCTTGCGACGCTGTATGTCGTCGCATGCGGGATCGAGCTGTTCGGCGTGATTAGCATCCTCTTTGTACGTCTCGACTTTTTTGTGTCTGCATGCGGACGTTCATCTGAGCATTTTTATTAGCGGCGACGCCCACTGATATACACCTACGCGTACCTCTCCTCAATATCCGCAGCGGTCGTCCTAGCGGCAGGAATTATTGCCGCCGTGTCGTATTTCGCTTCCGCAGTACGAAATTTGCTCGCTCTCGTCCGTTAACGCCTGACTGTTCTAGGACGAACTGTTAGACGAATGCACCGCCCTCGCTATGCTCGGCGAGCTCGATTCCAAAACGACCTTTGTGCTTACATTTCCCGCTCCTCCGGGTCGAGCTAAAGAAATCTGCAGAGAGGCGCGCCATGGCCAACACGACAGCTCTCTCACGACGAAGCCGTATCCTGTGCGTTTCCTTCGCTCCGACTTCCTCTTCCCTACGTTATTCTTATTCTTACCCCCTGCAGTCTGTTACACAACATGGGGCAACGAATCCACCTCCCAAATCTACTCCCTCATCCCAGCATACCTCCTCCCCTGCATCTTCTCCTTCCTCGTCGCCTCCGTGTACGCAACGCAGACCAACGACCCCCTGCACGCGGCGTGTCTCTGCCCATCCGCGATGGTCAGCGTCACCGTGTGGCTCGAGGCCGCGCAGCTGCGCCTGGGGTACTCTGCCGTCCGCGACCGCAACGAGAACTCGGAGAAGAGTAATATTAGTGCTAATAACCCCACCCCGATTTTGAATTGGAATCGAGGACGCCGACGCGAGTTCCTCTCCGCGCCGGCGCCGCTGGACCTCGACGTCGCCCCCGCGGTCCCGCTTTCCCCCGGCCCGCCGAGCTACAGCCAGCGGATCGCGTTGGCCACGGGACATGTGCATGCGATTCCGATGTTGCGCTTTGCTGGGGGCTCGGCCGATGCGTTGGATTAATCTTATATTAATATTAACGACATACGAGTCGTCTGTAAACTTGAAGGAACTCCAAATTAGCCTTTGTACTTACTGTAGATTTTACTTACTAGTATACCGCTGTAACTTATCTTTGGGTAGAATCTGAGCCGGACCTGTACAGCTTCTCGATAGCAGTCTAAGCCTCCGAGTCGCGACTCGACCTTCACCGTCATTTACCGCGAAGAAAGGCTTTCCGATTAGAGCATGAAGATTAGCCGTCCTGCGCTACTTGACACGGACGTGTTGGATTTTATTTTACGAGCAACGGCGCCGAACGTTGAGTCACTATACGTCTAGGCCCACACGGGTATGGGCGAACAAAGACCTCCGGACTAGTAAGTTGTCGCAACCCGTCGGCTGATCCTGGCATATGATAAGATCTAGACGAGATCTTCTCACCACCACCATGTCCGCCTCGGTCGTGCTATACCGCTACGACTCGTCCCCGCACTCGTCCAAGATCCGCGACTCCCTTCTCTTGAAAAAGATCCCGCAGCGCTGGGTGACCGTCGCCCCAATACTCCCCAGACCAGAGCTCACCGACCTGCTCGGTCTCGGGCACCGCCGGATCCCGGTCCTCGCCATCGGGCGCGACATCTACCTCGACACCGCGCTCATCGCGAGCACCCTCGAGCGGCGGTTCGCTGCCGGCGCGGGTCCAGGGTACGGCACGCTCTTCCCGCCGCGCAAGGACGGCGGACGCGTCGACAAGACCCTCATCAAGCTGTTCGTCAAGTACTGGAGCGACGCCGCGCTCTTCCGCGCCGCCGTCGCGCTCCTCCCGTGGAAGCAGGTCCCCGCGGCGTTCCTCAAAGACCGCGAGGCGCTCCTCGGCGGACCGATCCCCGTCGACAAGCTCGCCGCCGCGCGCCCCGCGAGCCTCGCAAAGGCCGCCGCGCAGATCGCGCTACTCGAGGAGCAGCTCGCGGACGGGCGCGAGTGGCTCTTTGACACCGTCGCGCCGTCCTACGCGGATGTCGCGGCCAACTTTGGGTGCGTGTGGACGAGGAACTTGTCGGGCGACGAGGCGCTCGTGCCGGACAAGTTCCCGGGGGTGGTAGCGTGGATGGGGCGCTTCGCGGCGTATTGCGAGCAGCTGAAGGAGGAGATGCCTGTCCCGAGCGCGCGGCTCACGGGGGAGGAGGCGGCGAAGGAGATCGCTGCGGGCGCGGTTGAGCCCGAGTCGATTGTCGGGTTTGATGAGCTCGAGGCAGGCCCGTTGGGGCTCAAGCTCGGGCAGACGGTTTCTGTTACGGCCGAGGGCCCGGGGAATATTCCGACCAGCGGAAATCTGGTGGCTCTGAGCAGAGAGGAAATCGTCATAGAGGTAACTGGTCAGGCGGGTGCATTCCGCTGCCACTTCCCTCGCGTAGATTATCTTGTCGTCCCGGCAGCAGCAAAGTTGTAGTGAATACTTTGTACACAACCTAAACCTTTTTCGCCGTATAATCGACCCTCGGGAAATGCACACGCAAAACTCCTGCCTCGCCCGTAACCTCCAACACGATCTCCTCTTTGTTCAACGCGACCAACGCGCCGCTAGTTGGGACGTTGCCAGGACCATCCATGACCACAGCGACAACGTCCCCGCGCTGAAAGCCCAAACGCTTCGCCTCGACCTCGTCAAGCCCCACCACCTCCTCCGGCTCGTACTCTCCCGCCACAATCTCCTTTGCGGCCTCATCGCCCGAGAGCTGCACCGGGTCTGGCTGTTCCTTCTGCAACGCCTCGAGATGCGCTTCCACGCGCGCCATCCACGAAACCGTACTCGGGAGCCTCCCTTGCTCAGCGCAGAACAGCTCGTCCTGGACCCCCGGCATCCTCTTCGCCCAGCGACACGGAAACACCGCCGCCACATCCGCATACGACGGGCCCTGCGTGTCGAACAGCCACTCCCGCCCGTCCGCCAGCTGCTCTTCGAGTATTTGCAGTTGGGCGGATAGGGCGGCGATCCCTGCCGGGCGCGCAGCGGCCAAATTTAAAGCATTCACGTCGACATCGCCGGTGGTCCCAGCAGGTAAGAGCCCGCTAAGCAACGGCCCCCGGTCTTTGAGGAACACATCGGGCAGATGGAGCCACGGGATAAGCGGGATGACGGCGCGGAAGAACGCGCTGTCGACCCAGTTCTTCACGAACAGCCTAATGAGCCCCGCGTCCGACCGTTCCGAGCCCTTGCGAGGAGGGAACAGCGTCCTGTAAGCGCCAGGGCTAGCATCTCTATTGCGCGTAGGGAACCGCCGCTCGACGACGCTCGCGATGAGGCTGGTGTCGATGTACACGTCCCGCCCGATAGCAGCGACCGGGATCCGGCGATGTCCAATGCCGAGGAGGGATGTGATCTCGGGGCGCGGGAGGATGTTGGAGACGGTGACCCAGCGCTGGGGGATGCCCTTGAGCAGGAGGGTGTCGCGCAGTTTATGGGAGAAGGGGGAGGTGTCGTAGCGGTACACGATAATGGAGTCGGACATGGAAGGAGGCAGAGAAAAGCAGCGAGGGAGCTTTCGACTGGCGTTCTCTCAGCAGCTATTCTCGTACCGGCGCGATGGATGTCGAGCCCAGTCAGGCGGTTAGGACTGTTGCGAGAACGGCCGTGGAGGTAAGGTGTAGGCAGGTCTCCACTCAGGAACATATCAAACGAGCGCGATGGAATCGAACAGCGGCACAAGATCCGCCGTCGTCGCGTCGAATGTCGTCACCGCGCCATCTAGCCCTACAATCCCTGGCCACTAATCCTCGAGCCCGGCGACTGTAAAACCATAGACATTGCAGGCGCGTCGCACATAGTGCGATGCGAAACTATGGGCTGCTGGGTCGGCTTGTTGGACGAGGATCTTGGCCGGCGCGCCGACCGCGGAGGTGCCGCACCCATTGCGTGAAGCTTCTCGAGATTGTGTGATGTTTAGCGTCGCGTCTGCGTGCAAATGGGATCACAGCAGAGGGAGACAAAGCGGAACGTGTACATTCCGTCCGAACCACCGCCGTTGCTCTTCCCCAACGCGTAGAGTCGGTTGGAGTCGAGGCAGAGGTGGTCGGAGAGGTGGGCGGCGACGGCGCGAGTGACACCAATCTGTAGCTCATGTGTCAGTATGCAGTGAAAGAGTAACATTCGAGACTGTAGCACACACGTCGTCGACGCTACGGATGCGGAGGGCGCTCCATGCGACTCCATGATACTTTCATTTCCGTCCTGGACGTTTACCGGACCAAACTGCCACTGGGGATATACAACAACAATGCCTCGCCCATCGAGTAAGACGCCCGCTAATGCGCATAAACTCCTGCTTCTTCATGTTACTCTTGAACGACTGGACGAGTGCGTCGGGTGCGGCGGTGGGATCGCAGTTGGCCGGAGATGCACGAGGAATGTGCGGGTGCCGCCCAGCGCGGCGGGCAGTTCCAGGGAAGCAGTTTGATGGTTCAAGTAGGGAATTTACCGAGAAGTGCGGTCGTCCTACATACAAGACGCTGACTCGGAGCGGATGCCGGTAAGTTGGATGCGGAGCGTGGCGCAGAAGAAGGGTCATGACGTCAGTAGCGTGCTGTATGGCTGCATCAGCATTGCACAGAGCTTGCAAGCTTGAGCCGCGGAAAGTCTTGTGGGTGGTTCGTGAAACGGCATGACTGCGTGTTTTATAACGGGCGATGAGGCATTAGTATGGCCTCCATTCGTAACGCCGCCGCGTGGGCCCGTAGGGTTTTGTTAGTGCTCCGGCGGTAGCTTGATGGTGGCTTAAGGAAAGCCAGTCACACTTTTCAATCAGACACGATCATGTACATGCAGCCGGCGCGTCGCGTCGGCGTCTGACAACTACGAAAGGTGCTTCCTTTGGGCGTGTGCACGATTCATCTCTATCCGAGCCCTTGTCTTTGTTTGAGCCAGGATACTTCACATTAACTGCGACTGAAACAAAATCCCTACTGCGCATGGGATCTCAGCAGGGCTACTACATAGGTAGATTTCTCAGCCACAATATGATCTTGCATCTCATGTTTGAGTCTTCGCATGTACAGGACATCCAAAGTCTAAGTCTAAGTCCTCCATCAAGCCGCACCACAGTAGTGGCAATGCCCATCGCCATCGCACGCCGAGCAACAGTCGGAGTGAGCGGTGTATCCCTGGCCGCATTGGTTGACGGGGACGTCGGCTAGATAATCTTTGAGACTGCATAATGGGATCTCTTTGAGGACGTGGCTTACCGCCGAGAGTGCAGGTTTTGGTGAGCTGGAAAGACATCTTGTTTGTTGTGGAATGTTGGTTGAGAGCGGCAGACGAGGGTATAAGTACGGTAGGAATTGAATCGAGGACAAAGGAACGACTCGACGACGGTCAGCACTGTGCATCGATTGTACCCTGAACTTGCGGCATCCTCGTCAGGATAAGATCTCGACCAGCGCCGCACTGCGCAGCTGATCGGTTAGCCAACTTGCTGTATTCCTTCTCGGCCTTTTCGTTTTTGAACAGTATCAATTAAGCTTGCGGGTGATTGGCGCCGCTCCCCAATTTATATTTTCTATACTTGATGTGCCCGCATTCGACAAACGGGGAGGTGACGCTCGACAACGCGGCGGCGCCTACGGTCTAATCCTCTATTGCTAGCCCGAGCTTGTTTTGTCTCCGGTATCGAGTTCCTGGCAATGGCTGGCCGTGGCAAGTTTGGCGCCGCCGTCACGGTGCAGGACTCGGCAGCTCATTTTTATCTCTGACTACTTATACAGCCCTCTCAGCGTCCCTAACCAACATTCCACAACTCAGACATCAAGATGCTTTTCCAACTCCCCAAGACCTGCACTCTCGGTGGTAAGCGACCTTGTCCTCGACTTCCATTCTGAACGCTTAAACATGGTTTTCTGTTCCAAGCCGACGTCCCCGTGAACCAATGCGGCCAGGGTTACACCGCGCACTCCGACTGCTGCTCGGCGTGCGATGGCGATGGGCATTGCCACTACTGTGGTGCAGCTTAAAGAGCTTATGATCAATTATGTCCAGGCCCTGCCACCGTGTGAATTCATGTTCAAAGTTTAAGTGCACGTGATTGATTTATTAACGCGAAGGTGTCGCTAGGTGAGTTCGTGGTGCGGTGCTGGCCACAGAGATGTGCGCATCGAGTGCAAATACTGTGGTATTTCATCCAATTTTAGGTCACACATCACAGGCAGATAATTACGCCAAATTTTGTCAGGAGTCACGTGAGCCGGACGATTTTACGAAAGGTTTTGGGCAACACCAAAAATTTAGCAAGGAATGTTATCTTTTTTTCTTCATCCTGGAGCGCTGAACAGGATTTACTTTGCTCTACGTTTACTGAACGCGGTCTGGAACATTTTGAGTTGTAAGCAATAGAGCATATTGGCAGTGTTGAAAGACGATTTTTCTACATTGCAAAATAGAGAAATACTTGTTGTTAATTGTCCTTATTAGATTCTCTGAGATTCGAGTTTCTCGGAGCAAAAACAATTGAGTAGCCATTCAGTTAAGTTTTGAAAACCCAAAACCAGAGCTTTGCCGCCATTTGGGGCATTGCAGATTGACCACTTTTCTGTTGTAAGAAAATTCAGTTTTACAACAGCTGCCAATATGCTCTAATACCTTGTTGGGTCCAAATATCCAGAAGTGTTTTGATTTTTATTGATGCAGTGTTGCAACAAAGGAATCTGACAATTACAGCAAAATTTCATTTCTTCAACGGCACTGGACAATGCGAGAAGGCCGTGACGGCCTCACAATTTTCTTCCCCCATCACGGCGATGAACAGAGCCTTGCCTTTACGGATTGAGATTTTCAAGTTGTAGCCGATGTCACATAGTAAAGTGTCATACGAGTACTGTAACGCACAGTAGGGGTTTCAAGCGCCCGTTTTCGAGCAGCATATCGAGCTGTTTTCAAGGCATTTTGATCTTTATTTTTGAACTCATTTTCGAGCCCCAAATGAGGTTTCGAAAATCTGACAAGTATAGTATACGCAATCACTTTGTATGCCACGTATCACCAAGACCCTAGGAATATTTCTTCTCTGTTTAATAACAAGTTTGTTCCCATCAAACATCACGTGCCATTCAAATTGAGCGAAATGCTATAATATAGCCGGAGAGGCGGAGGGGAATGAACGGCGGATTGAAATGAAGAGGCACCATCCACATAGTACACCATGCGGCAACTATAAGCTCCGTATCTAGCTCAAGAATCAAAATGAGGGGACTAACAGTACACCCCGCCATACAAGAATCGGGTAACGGCGTCTTGCCCTTTGCTGCAGAGCATACTTTTCGCGGCGGACTTCATTTGAGATGTAGCCCATATCAGTTCAGAAGCAGAAGCGGCTTTAACACGTTGAGCCCGTGGGCACTATCCGGCCATGCCCGGAATCTTGCAGCCAGGCTGAGATAGATGAACAATACGAGTCAACTCGGATTGCGTCCACAGAACGCAGGGAGAATTCTGGCCGTCGCAGAAGGCGTACTGTATCAATTCGGCACCTTTGCACTATTTCTATGCATAATCTCCCATTGGTGAGGTTCATGCGCTGTCTAATATCCCCTTTGTAGGTGCACGATGGGGAGAAGGCGCGTCTGATGGTGCTCTCACACAGCCATTTCCTCGCGGTGTGGTCGCTTCCGTTGTCGCCCCGTGTCGCGCCACTGGGTTGGCCCTCGGTGATTGGATCCGGTAGGAAGGCGGTCTGCTGCATCCGTGGATCTGCCACATCTCCAGCAAATAGCTGTCTGCACATAGACGGACCACGGATATCATCCAGTCTGCTTGGACGTTAATTGGGGCGCATGTGGCACTTCCGCGGACTTGCTGCGTCTTGGGGCCAGGCTCGCGTCCTTCGCGACGGGCTTCTTCCAGTTGCCCCTTTGGTAATCCATGCAGGCGCCGCCGTCTGCGCCATATTTACATGCGCTATGATCCTCACCCGCTTCTCTCTCTCTCCCTTCCCCCGATGCAGACAGAAAGCGAAAAGCAACCCCCACCATCGCCGTTTCAAGCTCGCTCCGCGCCATCGAATGCTGTAAATGCGACATTCCCGGAGGGCGGACCTCGAGGTTGGCTGACCGTGCTCGGATGGTGAGGTGCCTATTCACCCAGGAGCAAACCGCCACAACCCTCTCTCAGCGCGCTCATAATGTTCTCTACCTTCGGGGTCTCGCTCTCGTTCGGCGTTCTAGAAGACCACTACACTGTCCGTGCAGACTCGTCGACTATCCGTCCCGTCGTGACGCGTTTTTCTCCAGCGAATCTTCCTTGACCATAGCTCCGCGTCCGATGTGAGCTGGATAGGGTCGACGCAGCTCTTCTTAGACTTTGGGTGCGTGCCCTGCCCCATGGTGGATGCTTCTCATCGCAACACAGTCTCGGCCTTCCTGCTGGTAATTAAGCATCCGCAACGCGCTTCACATCCTCAAACTCTGCAGGCAAACTCTTCGACGATGGACACTACCGCCTACTCATGACCAGCGGCACCGCGATATTCGTATTTTCGTAAACATCCACGCCCACAACACGCCGTCCGGTCCAACAAGCTCAATCGCGTCCAGGTTCTTCATGCTGTCCGTTTGCCGGCCGAACCAGTACTATCAAGTCTTCCTCTCGCAGGGTCCGGTGCTCTGTCGTCTCGAACAGCAACAATGCACTCATCGTACGAATCCAGGCGTTGGAATGGGAATCGGGATGGGGCTTCTTTTCGTGCCGGCGGTCTCGCTACCCTCGCATTATTTCCGTGCCAAACGGTCTCTTGCAATGGGGCTCGTATTCGCCGGTCTGCCCTGTTAGCTGTCCTATTACGCACTCTCACCGCTTCAGGCTCGTCGCTGGGCGGCGTCGTCTTTCCAGTCGTGTTAAACCACCTCATTAACGGGCCCGTTGGCTTTGCTTGGGGAATCAGGTAGGTCGTCATCGGGCTTCATGCGCGCCTTCAACCCGCGGCTCCGCTAGAGCTGTCTCGTTCATAACGTTTGCTCTCCTCGTTGTCGGCAACCTCCTTACCAAACCACGCCTCCCGACAAAGAAACAACGCGCGCCCGAGGACAACATGGTCATGAAAGCCATTCTGACCGACGGGCCGTACTGGCTGAGCGTCTGCGGGTACGTCTTCTCCGCTCCCGTCGCGTCGCGACGTCGTGCTCCTGCTCACGTCTCAGCTCTGCGCTCGTCCTTTGGGGCATCTTCTTCCCTTGTACGTCCATCCTCAGCGGCATTTTAGCTTCTCGTCCAGCACCCATTACTTTCCGGTGCAGACTTCTACCTGCAGCTCTATGCCGTTCTGCACGGCGTCGACAAAAACGTTGCCTTTTATACGGTCGGTACCCTCTCCGGCATTATGGCGTATCATATTAATTTAAGTCGACCTCGCAGATTACCGTGCTCAACTCCGCCAGCATCCTCGCGCGCACGCTGCCCAACTTTGTAGCGGATAAATTCGGTCCGTTGAATGGTGCGTCGTCTATAACCTCTGGCTTGCCCTTGCATGTAATAATCGCTTCTGCCGTCCAGTCGCCATTCCAATGACCACAATCTCCGGCAGTCTCGTCTTCGCCATGCTCAGGCTTGATTCAGTGGCCAGTTTGTTCACGTTTGCTGCGTTCTATGGCTGTACGTGTTCTTTTCTGCTCTTCTCCGACGCTGGCAGTACACGGTGCACCAATGTCGCCGCTCGCGAGCCTTGCTTCCGCTGGGCACGCGCCAGTCTCGGCCCTGTAGCCCGTGCCACTGCCTGCCAGCGCCACTCATACAAGCTATATCTGATTCCTCCCCGAACAGTCTTCTCCGGCGCGTGTAAGTGTCAAGAATTCGAACCTCGGGTTGGCTTCGGGCTGGCTTCGACCCCACGCCCGCGCACCGTCCGAGTCTGACGTCGCCGCCACAGTCATGTCCCTCCTCGCACCAATCATGTCCTCGTTCGCGTTTACGGTCAACGAAATCGGGTACGGCCCGCGGCGCGTTGTTTTATCCACTATCCATACTCATCAGCGTGCATTTGCAGCTCTCGAATCGGAATATCGATGTTTGTCCTGGCGTTCCCGCTCCTCACGGGTGCCCCGATAACCGGTGCACTCCTCCACCCACCTGCGTATACGTGGTGGCGCGGGGTTTTGTTCAGCGGGGTATATATTTTTTCTTTCCGTCTGTGCTGTGCGGCTCCGAACGATATCCAGGTGGTACAACTAGCCGGCGTAGCCCTCCTCGTCGTATCCCGCGCGCTCGTTGCGCGGCGCAAAGGGACGTGGCGCGTTTGATGCGTACACGTATGGGCAGAGAGCTAGGAGGGCCGCGTTTTGAAATTGCATATCTTGAGCCATGAGTCGCCCTCGCATTACAGAAATCGCTGACTGTGTATTTGTATCGTAGAGCTGCTACTAGAGCAAGCTTTCTTGAACACTTTGCCCAGAAAAAAATAAAAGAAGATCGGGCGCGAGGCACATGTCTAACAAGCACTTGAGTTGTCGCGACAGGTACAGCCGAAGATAATCTGCTGAGCACTGTGCAGCTATTGGACAGCGCATGAGGTCAAAAAAAAAAGGAAGCTCTGGTGGAAGCTCCAATAGGGGCTGTCTGCCCCATATGGAAGGCATCAACCATGCCACCTCTTCTGCTTTTTACGTCCACCACGACGATGCAACATTCGCGTTCGAGTTCGCCGCGTCCCATTGACGATTACTTTCCAAAAAATACAAGGTGTGTAGCACTATCGTGTCTTTTTATTTTACAGAAATTAAAACGTCCATAGCCAGCTGCAGCCAAGCCCATGTCACCGCAAATCTGTTCCTGAGATCCCAAGCTCTCAACTTCGCATAACCCAGTATTTCCGTCCAATTGGATGCCCTCCACCGTCAGCGTCTTCGTCAGCGTGTTTGGTGCAATTTTAAACGCAGGTTCTAGGCTTCGACCCGATTTTGCTGCTCTCGAAGAACTCGTTGAATCGGCGACACGGGCCCCCGAGGCAGATGTCGCATGCGCTATACAGTCCAACATACCTTTGCCAGACTCTACTCGGCAGGATTTATCCTCCAAACTAGCGAGTCTTGGCGAGGGCCTAGCGGGGGTCGATTGGGAGATTGCGCGCCTCTGCTGCTTGCTCAGCAAGTGCAAGACGGCCCGGCGGAGGCTTGACCAGGCCGTTTTCCGGACGAGCTCTATCGACGCCCCCGTTCGTCGTCTCCCCGACGAGATTCTCTGCGACATCTTCGACGCATGCCGCGCGGACGAGGCTAACGACGACGAATATCCGTGCGATCGCTCCTTCTCGCTCCTCCGCATCATTCGTGTCTGCCGCCGATGGCGCCACGTCGCGCTTTCTTGCCCGACGCTTTGGAGGCACGTTGACGATAGCGACTCCTTCCGCTGCGGACAAGAACCAGGTCGGCTGACGGTTCTTGGAAGCGTCCGGCGTGCAACTTGGCATCTTGAGCATTCCGGCACCGAAACACCTCTCTATGTTTCGCTCTCACAAAAGTACGACGCTGATGGTCAGCCCCTCTGCTTGAAGCCCGTTGAAAAGTGCGACGAACACGATTCGCATTCCCCATTCGTAGATCGGCTTCTTCGCGAGTCGCATCGCTGGGTCAGCGCGCGGATTTGCTTTGACGACTCTGCTGTACAGGCATTCGTTGGCCTCACCTTGGCTTTCGAATTCGGAATTCCCCCGACTCAAGGCGGTCAAGATAGACCCGAGCTGCCAGTGGATGCCGGGAGGGATCACGACCCGCCCGCTGGTCAAGGGATATTCCACGTTCCTCGAGCGCCTCCCACAGTTGGATTCTCTTCATCTCACGGGAGACGCGTGCTTCTCGCTGCACCAAAATTCGGCGCCGTGGGCTCGTCTTCGCACATGTACCTTCGACCAGTGCCGTCTGGGCGAAATTCTGGACGTTCTTCCGCTATTCGCGAACGGCTCGACACTCATTTTCGAGTTCATGACGAGGCGTGGTCTGGACGCGAGGCACCCATGCACAACCAACATCGGCTCCCTTGCTCTCAAATGGTGCGACGGGGATTTTACTCAAGTACTCCTCAAGTCCATCCAGGCGCCGCACCTCACCAAAATCAGCATCGGTCCAGAACCCGAGTATTATGACCCAGACGAGTCGGGCTTTAGCCTCTTCACGGAGCTTTCAGACCTCGTGGTCCGCTCTCGATGCAGGCTCACGCATCTGGTCTTTTCCGTCGGCGATTGGAAAGCCGCACCGGTGATTGATGCTCTTGCTGGTTTCCTTGCACTGTCATCCGCCGCCTCCATCATAGAACTGGATGTACGGGCGCCAGCCTTGGGGGCAGAGGTCATCGGGATGCTCGCCACACGCAGCGGCCTTCTCCCTCGCCTACGAGTTCTTGGCGTCAGCTGCTGGACTGCGTTTACGCATAGAATTCGGGACGATTCTCTGCGCGCACTGCACGCCGCGAAGCCCGCGCTCGAGATGTTGTGGATAGAAACACCGCGGTCGATGCCCGGGATAACCCAGAAAACGGTAGACAATCTACGGGCGGATGGTCTGCGGGTGCTAATCTTCCAGCGCGCGAGACATGCTCATGAGTACGAGTTTTAGCTGATACTAGTAATAGCCATATTCCGCGTGTCGGTAATATTGGAGATGAGCAGCTGGGCACCGGCATTGTTGTTACGCCAACAGCGGCGAGGCGGTAGTTTTGTATCCACGCCCCGACTTGCTTCGGCCGGCGCGTCGCATGAGTTCAGTTTCGCTGGAATTTTGTTTTCTCCGTGCACAAACTGCACAATGTCTTTTGTGAAATACACAAATCTTCTCATCGTAAAATTCAACTTTCTTTCTATCGTGCAGCGATTTCGTTCAAAAGTGTGCCCATAAACATCGCAGTGGTAGTCTCAGGGTTCAACGTTCAACGTTCTGAATCAACATGAATCGTATTTGTCCGTCTCGCCCCGGAAACGACCGCAGTTCTGAATTTAGTCTTCATCGCGGAGAGTTGCGAGCTATGCTCGTGTTCCTATCCAAACGATATAGGAAGTGAGGGCAAAGCGCGCGGCTCTGACGTCTACCACATGCCGAGTGCGGATGGAAACTCGGCAATGACGAGCCGCTGCTCGATAGTCGCAAAGTTCATCCACTCGATCTGCGCAGGCCCGTACGCGTCGTCCAAAAGCTCTGTCTTGAAAGTCTCCTCAACGACGACCCGCGAAAGAAGCTTCTGGCGGGAGCGTAGCATCGAGGCGAACGAGTCCCCCATTGGATCGTGCTCAACAGCATAGACAAGGGTGGAGAGTCGAGGGAGTAAATCCTGCTCCGTCCCCTGTGTCGTCAACGCCGCAAAAAGCGGAGCAGGTCCTTCGCCGAAAAGCTCCCCTTCATCTTCAGAAGAGTCCCAGACGAGGGAAACAATTCGCAGGGACCGAAGATCTGGGACCTGACGGAAGAGCTTGATGAGCTCCGGTAGAGCCATTCGGGTCGGCTCCTCGCTGCCTACTTCCAATACCAGAAGGGAAAGGTTGCACCGAGAGCGCTGGAGGAACGAGAGGACTGGCCCCGGTTCGTAAGCACCAATGAGAAGTTTATCGAGCATAGGGGCGGCAAGGAAGTGGAATGCGTGGTAAACGGTGGATGCGTTGAACACGCGGAGATTCGGGAGAACGATCCTCGCGTCTAAAGGAACTTCATCTTGCGTGGTGGGGTTTAGACTGAGGTATACGAGGTTTTGCGCCGACTGGAGATTGGAAATTTGCTCGGAGAAGTGTCCCTCGATGTACGCTCCGCACATCTGCGCCCACGGTAGCTGCGCGACGTTGCCGTTGACCATATAGTTGACGCCGACCAATTTTGGGGCATCCAGGAAAATGCTGGCCGCGGATGGCTGTAGCGCAGGCTTGTAGCACTGGAAATGCAAGTACCGTAGCTGCGGAAGGTTGCCTTTTGCGGGGAGGAGATGGCTGAAGAAGGTATCGATGTTTCCGGGAAGCCGCGCCAGGAAAGTGAGACGTTGCCAACGCGCGGAATGGCGCACGAGTTCATCCAGAAGATCGGGGGTTACGGGATGGGCTTCAGACCAAAAAAGGTGGACGGAAAGCAGTGAATGGGATGAGCGTTGAAGTAGGGCGTCGAGCCGAGCGGTCTGCAACTCGGCGGAGAGCTTGCATCGAGAATCGATATTAATCTCTGTCCACAACGCGGGGAGCCCGGAGGCGGCTCCGCGCCACTCTCGACAGATGTGCCCGAGAACCCATGGTGGTCTCGAGGTGCTGATGTTAAACCAGGCGAATATTTCGCCTAGTGTCTCGAGAGGCAAGTAGCGTGCGGGATCCAGAGCAGAACGGGACGGGTGCATAGAGATGAAGCTGCACTGTATGAGGCATACAAAATTGTGAGCGGGTCGACGTACTGTTTTGCGTCGAAAATGGTGGTCGGAAGCAAGAATGCTGTTGACACATTGATGGCGCCGCCACGATACAAACATTTGCGCTCACTTTCAACGCCCGCCTTGAACGGCTGGGTGTCGTCACAAGTAGTTGGTTGTTGTTATCACCGTCTGAGCGCTAGCTGGTAGACGAAAACACCGCCCTTGCTATGCCCAGCGAGCTCAAGGTTGCGTATATCGCCGTGGTCCAGACCACGACACGACACAGGATAGCATGTGGCTTGGTATGTGGGCCTATGATGAAACAAAGAGCTTGAAGACATGAAAAGTTGTTCGGATGACGGACTGAACACTTTCATCAGGTACAAGAAATATACAGACCGACTACGAAAACATTTTCGTCATCGCCGTAGCTGAGGACACCGAAACCCATACAATTTTCGGCATGAAAGCTGCGCTCAAGTTCGCGTCGGCTCTGAACGCTTCCAGCAAGACGATACGCGTCGTGCTATGTCGAGAAAGAGCCATATCATCAAATGAAGCATGGGTGAAAGGGCTCTGGAGAAGGGCAAAGACGAGGGTTGATAGGCGGGGAAGGATGTCCTCTGGAGATCCGTGAAAGGTCATCGCCTTGAACAGGATGGCCAAATCGTAGCTGGTTGCCCCGCTGGGTTGTCCGGTTGCGTCGTCAAACCCGAATGGCGAAGTTAGCAAGAGGGTTTGAACGGCAGGGACGAGCTTTAGAGCGGCAACGAGCTCCGAGCACCCAACGTGATTTATCCCGCGTATGTCATCCTCTTCCAGGGCGAGCCACTCTAACGACGCGCATTCCGACCGCGACAGGAAGGAACGCAACGCTGGTATCTCGTGCGTAGGAGCTTTGAGCCGTTTGAGCTGCGGCGCGACGAGATACTTCAATCCATCGTTGACGACATTAAGCGACTGGAGGTTTGGGAGTGTGACGGCGCCGTGAGATGGTTCGGGCGCGGATTCAGATCCAAAGTTGGGGTTGAAGGTGAGCTCGACAAGAGCCGTTGAAGCGCACAGATGGTGAAGCTGGTGCGGCGCTTCGAGATAGCAAGAAACGAGCTGGTGCCAGGGGAGCTCAAACGAGTCTTCCCCGTCCATGGAAGCGTGGCGTAGCCTAGGTGCCACAGCCAACGTGTCACGGAAGGGCGAGTCGAGCGGGGCCGACAGCCCAAATGACCAATTCAGCACTTCAAGCCGCGGAACATTGCCTCGGGCGGCGGATAGGCGCGAAAAGAAAAGATCGTGGTTGCTGAGAACGAAGAACACCGCGTCCTCCCATTGCGCGCAGCGCGAGACGACGGCGTCCAGGAGAGGGACAAAGTTCGTCCAGTCCTCGGCATAGAGGCTAACGGAAACGGAAAGAGAGGCGCCGCGCGCTCGGACGAGTTGCTCCTCGAGCTCGAGGCGCAGGAGTGTCGTAGGACGTTTGCTTCGAGAATTGATGGCGACCCTTGTCCAGAGCGCAGGGAGGCCGACGGCCAGATCTCGCAGAGACTGCGATATATGGCCCAGCCACCACGGCGCGGTGCCGAAGGGCCCAGCTAGCCTGAAGATTTCACAAAGAATTTCGGGCGGCAGACGTCGGATTGGTGCCAGCGCAGAGCGCAGATGAGCAATTTTCACGTCGATATCGCCCCTCTGCGCCATGAGCTTCGCGTGCTCCAACTCGTTTTGTTGGATAGCCGTAGATAGGACGGCTTTTTCCGACTCGCAGTCGGCTAGCAGCTGCTTGACGGTGTCTACTTTAGGTGTCAGGATGTTGGATTGTGCGCCGGACATCTAAGGGACTCAGATCATCCACCTTTGAGCGCGAATGAGCGACATACAGGTGAAAGATGGCCAGTTCAAATCTGCCTCGTGGAAGATCAGGAAAGGCAGGCGTTTGGCAGAGTCACTTGAGAGTCACACTTCGCCTGAAGAAAATGAACGATAATAATGACTGACGTAAGACGGCTTTGCGGCGCTGCACAAGCAGTGCGATACAGCCGCTCAACTACTAGTAGTCCGCAGGTATTGCCGTAATCAAGAATTTTACCATCTTCATTACGCATCACTCTTGTTTCTTCCGCGCGAGCTTTGCGCTTACCGTGGAGTTTCAAGTCAAACGTTTAAGTGGAATCCATGAAATCAAGGGCAAGAAACAGACACTAGACTCAAACACAAACAAACAAACAAACAAACAAACAAACAAAGGATATCTAGGCGTCCTTGCATAATCATGTCGAAGTTGTATTTGTTTCTCGGAAAGAAACATGAGGCATTTCACGACGATCCCGTCCGACGTGGTCAACTCCAAGTCGTCAACTTCTATAGTGTACAAGGCAAACATGTAGCGGAGGTTGACGCGCTCGAGTAATGCATATAATATATATGAGCACGCATGGGAGCTGTTTCTCATGGAAAGCACCTCGATTCAGATGTATCTTGATTTGTACGGTTTCGAAATACGCCAAAGGGTACACGCAGGCCTTGAACCCGTAACGGACAACCTAGCGCGGCGTCAGCAGCGGGAGAGGAACTTCGTGAACGCCGAATTGCAGCGTACAGTCACGAAATACTTAAGATACAGTACCATGGTCGTCGGAGTCAAGCCGTGGGGGACACGCAAGCACCCGGCGGCTACCCTTATATGCGCAATTTAGACTCTCGCCGCGTGTTTGATCTGGAGGTGTAGGCGCCCATATCCAAATCTCGACGCTCGAAGTTCAAAAAGTCTTTTGAAGTTTGCTGACTTGGGGACGACGAACGGCGTACCTAACCTGCGGCGCCGGAGTCCAGATTTTCGTGGCTTTGTAGTAATAATGGCTGCAAAAGTGCGGAAGGACGGATGGACGGACGGAACAAAGGTTTGACTCAGCGATAACACGCAGGAACAAAGAACTTCGTTTGTCAGGTAAATGACGGAGACGCCTAACAAGTATCCTCGCTCGCTGTAGCCGTGAGATTGTCCCCAGACGCAAGCTTGCGGAAGATCTGGAGGAACGTTTCCTCTCCCTGTGCGCCAGAGACCGCATACTATTCAAAATCTCATCAGCCAACCTGGTCAAACAAAGGGAAAAAACGGGCTGACGCACCTTGTTATTCAGCAAAATGAAAGGGACGCCTTCCACCCCCATGCGCTGCGCGTCGACGATATCCTTCTGCACACCATCGCGCAGCTCGTCGGTCTCGAAGAACGCCATCGCGTCTTCCTTGGTGCTAAACACGCCCGCCTTTACACCACACTCCGCGAGGAACTCGTGGCTGCCGACGTCCTGCTCGTGCTCAAAATATCCCGCGAAGAGCGCCTCGACGACTGCGCGCTGCGTGGGCTCCCCGCCGACGAGGTACGCCTTCTCGATTAGGCGGTGCGATTCGGTCGTTTGGCGGACCATTCCGCCGTCTATCGCATACAATATATATGATGAGCGGACGCGCAAGGAGGATACAAGCCGCGACGCACAGGAAAAGTTGATTCCAACGGGCTTGCCGCGCGCAATCATCTGCTGCTCCATCCTCTCCAAGTTGGCCTTGCCAAACTTGGCACTGAGGCGCTCGCGTTTGCTAACCGGCTTGTCCGTAGGCAGAGTCGGATCGAGGAGAAAGGGCTTGAAGCGGAGCTTAAAGTCGAGCGGGAGATTCTCCTTCTTGGCTGCGTCCATGGCGAGGGAGACTTGTTTGTAGCCGAGGTAGCAGAATCTGCCATGTGGCGGGTGCGGTTAGTCCCAAGTAGTTGGGGACGTGTCTACGCACGGGCATATCGAGTCTGAGATTATCTGGAGCGAAAGCGGGCGGAGGGCGGTTGCTGCAGCCATTGGTGGTGGTGGTGGTGGTGGTGGGAGGAAGGGTTAGTGGCGGCAGCGGGTTTAAAAGTGGTCGCCGAAGATCCTCAGTCAGCAGCGTCACGCCCTTTGACAAATCTTGACAATCGCTCTTCCGCGGCGCCCACAAACCCCGCATCCCGCAACTCCTCGCACTCGCCTTCCCCAGCACACTCATGCACCCGCGAATGCGAAAAGTCGATCAGCGTCGCCTCCCCATCCGCATCGACAACGACGTTCTCCGCACGCAAGTCGCCATGCTCGATTCCCAGCTGGTGGACGCGCTTCAACGTCTCGTATAGCGCAATCCTGCCGCGGCCCATCATCAGTACGCGTTAACCACCACCACTGCAGAGAATAAGAGGATGCACCGTTGCCCGAGCTCAAGCCCGTCCATACTCCCCACCTGCCTGCCCGCATACTCCGTCACCAACCCCACAAACTTGAACCCTCCAAACGCAAATACCCCCACCATCCGCGGCACGCCCTTGCCCTGCACGCCGCGCAACCGCGCATACACCCTCGCTTCGTGCAGGAGCATCTCCCGTTCGGCAGAGTACAGCGCGACCTTCATCACCACCCGCTGCCGCTGCTTGGGCTCCCTCCCAATGCCAACGTCTGCCGATTCGACTGTTCCGACAAAGACGGGCCCAACGATGCCCTCCTCGTGCACCAGCTGCTCGTCAAACACCAACGCCAACGCCGGCTCCCCTCCCTCGTTCTCAACCCCATGGCCAACGACCATACGCTGCATCGCATACGTCCTCCGCCCCCAGCCCGATAACGCAAACGTAGCCGTAGCCGTCGTCTCTGCCCCCGTCTTAGACTGATTAGCAAGCCCAGAGTAGTCGCTAAGCGCGTACCTCATACTGCCGCCCCTCCCCCTCCCCCAATCCCAAAATAGCCTCTACCCCGGCCACCCTCGAGCTCGCAAGGTCCAGCCGAATCACCGTGGCCATTGCCGCTAGAAAAAGGGACGAGGAGGAAACGAGTTTGAGGGGGCGGAATAGCATTTTACACATTTACATTCATGCAAGCAATTGCAATGCAATCCTCTAGTCAACGACAAAACTTATTCTCAGTCAACGACAAAACGGACGGACAAGCTAGACCTACTCTACAACGAGAACAACAGCACGGACGGCGGGCACTTCGTACGCTACTCCGGGCGCAAGATATCAGAAAGAGCGTTAAACCCCTTTGGCGCCTTGATAACCAAATCCGCCTGTTGCCTGCAACGAACAAATGAGCATGGAGGGAGGGTACAGCCAATGAACGAACGCACAATCGCATGCGTAACAAAACCTTGCGGTTCGTGGCCTGTATGTCCCGCCCCGTCTTTATCGCGCGCGCAAACAGCTCCGCGCGGTAGTCTGTCTGTTTTGCGTATAGAATCTAGAAGTGTCGCGTTAACGGATATCATAGCTTCGGACGGCCACCAACCTTATTCTGACTATCCACCCGTCCCTGGATCTCCCCCTCTTGGATGAGCGTAACAACCTGACGCTCGACCTCCTCCAGCGTCCACCCAAACGCCGTACTCATCCTATCCAACCGGATCGACGCAAACGGCCTAAAGTACAGCACCACCGCCCAGTTGCGAATCATATTCGTCAGAGCAGCAACGTGCGGCGCAAGGTACATATCGAGCGCGTTGCGCGCCGAGTAGCGGCTGAGCAGCTCGAGCACCGACTTGAAGTTGCTCGCGAGGTACGCCTCGACGAGCTCGCGCACGTACGGCTCCTGCTCGATGTACACTCCAAATGTCGCGTTTTCGAGGATCTGGGATTTGAGCGAAGATCGAGGGAGACTAGAGAGCGCGCAGAGGACGCCGTAGATGGCGATGTCGCCGGGAGCAACGAGCTGTTCGTGGTTAGTCGATGATATCAAAGAAAGAGGACGCGTACGCGGCCCATCCAGTCGCCAAAGTCCTTCGCGGGGCCAAGTTTGAGGAACGCGTACGCGGCCTTTTGGTAGTTTCCCGCCGCGAGATGGGAGAGGGCAGTGGCAAAGTCGAGTTTAGACTGGACGCGCTCGCGCTCCTCCGATACCGGCTTGCGCTTGTTCAGTAGCGTCGGCGCGGCGGCGGTGCTGGCTCCCTCGCCTTGGTTGTTGTTCGCGGCGGCGGCGGATGCGGCGTCTAGCGCAGCGTCGGCTTTGAAGACGTAGGTCGGGAGATGGGAGTAGTTCCGTTGCTCAATGAGAAGCTTTTTGTGCAGTTAGCCGGATTCCGCGGTCGGGCCGATAAACGCACCTCCAGCACCGACAGACACATCTCCAACACATGCTGGCTCGTTGTGCAGAACTCGCGCGATTTCGTGTAGTGCTTGAGCGCGGTCGGGTATTCGCCGACGGAGCGGTAAAAGTCGCCCAAGTCGCGATGGCTCATCTACACAATGAGCACGAGGATAGTAGGAACAACTCGAGCCACTCACGCGAATGCTCTCCTTGATCATGTTGTTCGTGTAGGTCTTGAGCTCGACCTCGAGCTTGGACCGCTCCGCCTGGTTTTTCGCCATCGTCTCGTCCGCCCACTTCGTATCCAGCGACGCAACCTCGCTTGCAGGAGGGAGGGTGATCGCCGGGTCCGCCGACGACGCAGCCTCGTACGCGGCGAGCACGACCTGGTACAGCGAGGGATCGCGCAGCTTGTGGACGTGCTGCAGCGCAAGCTGGTACGCCTCCACCGCGAGACCCGGTGCGCAGGCTATAATGTGGACGAGGCGGTCGATTATTCCCCGGCCTGTGGATTCCTTTCAGCTCGGCGCTCAACGCGTGTAGAATGCCGCACCGGTGTAGTTGGCGATGTAGGAATCGAGGTCGAACGGGTGCTGGTCGTCAACGACGACGAGCGCAGCCTTCTTCGGCGTCGGCTGCGATTGGGTGGGCTGCAGTTCTTCGGGGATGTCGACCTCCATCGTGTCCAGGACTGAGTCGTGCTTGTGACTGTGACGGCGATGCCTTGAATTCGACGCCCATCTTCTATTGTACAGTATTGCCCTCAGAAAACGCTACAGCTGCAGGAAGATGAGGCTTTCGCATCTCGAACTGTCAGATTATCTCGCCTTTTGACGACATGCGCTCGCAACGCCGTTTCCCCTCCGTGAACGCGGCCAAATCTGCACTGGCTATCCACACGACTGAGGCAGCACACCAGCTTGACGCACACCGAACGAATCCGCGAATTCTTGGGTATCGCTCTCAGAAAACTCTGGGTATCATCTATCAACTCTCGGAAATACAAACGACCAATCTACCTGGGCTATGGGATACAGAACGCAGAACGAATCTACAAATCTACACCAGTCGCTCAGTCGCTCTAACTAGCGCATTCCCCCGCAAACGCAAGGTACCAACCCACACGTACAGCGCCCGACGAACTTGAGAGCATGGCTAAACGCAGGACGCAAGACCTACCAGGCGTTATTTTGTTGATAATCATAATACCCCTGCGGCGCGTATCCCGAACCTAAATGCGCCGCCGCGGCATGCTGGCCGTGCCCAAAGCCATAGTAACCGCCGCTCGTACTAGCTGCCGAAGTAATCCCACCAGCGCGCGCCGCATACATCTGCGGATACTGTCCACTGGCAGACGACGACGCGCCGTAGTGTGGCCCGCCCCCGGGTCCATGATGGCCCTGCGCCTGGTGGTGGTCCGGGTATTGCTGCGCATACTGTAACTGTTGCTGCTGCATCGCGTACTGGCCGTGATGTTGCGGCTGGTACACGCTCGTATTGTTATACATCCCTGTCGGATAGTGGCTAGCCGTCGGCGAGGGCGACGCGCTCGCGCTCGCTGCAAGTTGACTGTTCTCAGTGACGCGTCCCGGTGTCTAGCATCGCACAAACCTCTCGTCTTCTGCTCTTCCACATCAAGATATTCACACCGCAATCCTTTGCGGACGCAGCGGATGCACGTTATATCATCTCCGTCGAACTGCAGCTGTACCTCGCACTATACGCGTAAGCAATGCCGCAATAAACAACGAACTTGACTTACGCGCACATGTCGCTTCCTACAGTGAACGCACGCAATGTGCGCCTTGCGGGCACCGGTACGTGAGTCGGACGAGGTAGGTATCGGCGGGCTTCTTGCGTACGCGTCCATACTAACAGGCCGATATCCTCTAATCCTGCTACCGACTCCGCAGCGCAGCGTACTTATACTTCGCCTCGAACCGCGGTGCCAACTCATACTTACTCGCCTACTCCCCAAAAACCCCCGAACCGATACATATTTTCTTGATCTGCACGGACTTGCAACAAGGAAAGCGTGTTGACCGCGTCTCAGATCAGCGCACCGACGATCCTGTACTGTGTAAACGCCTCACGAACAGCCCAGCAGCCACGCGAGCGTGCTCGTGGAGTAGATCTAGAACGACCATCGACACAGAACAAAGGTAAACATCATCATCAGTTGGGAGGCAGTTGGGATCGGCGGAGGCATTCAAGTTGCGCAGCCCAGCTACTGCCTCTCTGACGTTAAGCTACGTTAATAGCTGTACGTTCCCATCCAGCCTCCACCCGCTCCCGCGTCGATCTGGCCTCTACAGCTCTGCGAAGCCTGAAACTCAAGCTTGAACAATCACAACTTGTAGAAGCGAATGCAAAATGCGTGCACATGTTGAGAACCCAAACCGTAAGTACTAGTGCAGCACAGATGCACAAGCATATGCAGGCATCATGATATAAACCACCACGCTTGGGAACCACTGTACCTCAAACTCCAACCTAGCTGCCGCTGCGGCCCTTTCTTCCGAACAGCTTGCCTGAGTCCTAACACAGCGCCGTAGATCCAAATTCTATCCATTCGAATTTATCCTCTCCTCGTGCAGGTATTACATCGTACGCGGTAGGTATAAGCAAAAAAAAGAGCCATATGTGTAGATAATTCTTGGGGTCGATTGTATGGGAAACATAACAATCGCGCGGTCGTGCATCGCGTCAGGTATCGTGTCATGAATGGAATTTGGTTTGTATGGTTAGTCCGATGGGAGGAGAGAGAGGAGAAGAAAGGAAAAACGGGAGCGGAGAAATCACGTATAGTATGCAGCCACGCCAAATCGTCCATGGCAAATCGCCGACAACCTATCCGTTGTACCCACCACCGTGCGACTGCGGCGGGGCCGCACCTGGAGGAAGACCCCAAGCCCCCGCGGGCGCACCAGGCCCAACAGAGTTACGCGAGTACCGGTTCGTGTTTTGCGTTTGCACTGGCCCTTGTCCGCCAGCGCCAACCGGCGCCTGGGACGTCGGCCGCCTCGAGTTCCTCGCCACCCTCCTTACGCCTCCGTCCGTCGAAGGAACCGGGCCACTATCCGTCAACTGCACCCCTCGCGACGGTATCCCGCTGCTCCCGCTGTAGGCGCTGACAGGCGATGTCACGAAGTCGCCCTCGGATGTCGCTGGACTCGAGCCACGCATCAAGAACGGGTTTGCGGTACCGGGCGGCGTGTCGACACTCCTGCGGTAACTCTCCCGCGGCGGTCGAGGCGGTGGCGACTGCGATTTAGTATGATGTGGGGGTGGGGGCGGCGGTGGCGCAGAATCGAACGAGTCGACCCACATATCGACCGGGGCGCTCGACGGGCTCGCGACGAACGCCTCCTCGCTTGACCGGGCAATCGCGACCGATGACGAAGACGACGTCGGACCACTACTGCTCCCATTACTGTGCGTCGTATTCCGCGAGACCGCAAGCGGCGTCGGTAACATCAAAACGGCGTTGCTTTCATGTCGAGCGCGCGGAGCAGCGAGATAGTTGTTATTCGAGCTTTCTACCGTCGACGAATCGACGCCCGATGGCGCATGGTAACCGTCCGAGTTCGACGCCATCGAATAGCGGTTGCTTTCCGCTCTAGACAATACCATCAGTACCTCCAAAGGCAACGACAGCAAACACTTACTTCCATCCGTACCCCTGGTCGTCTTCGCGGCTGGTCGTCCCGCTCCTCCATCTCCTCTCCCTCTCAAATTCTGCCCACCGCTTCATCACGATATGGCTCGAATCAAACTCGCCCTCCTTGTCGCCCGTATGGTCCTTGGCGCCACCCGCGACTTTCCGCGTCTGGCCCCACGAAAAGTCGTCAAAGTGCCAAAAGGCGTACGCCGGCAAGATTCCGTTCCATATCGGGAGCGAGAAGAGGTAGATGACCATCCAGCCAATGTACGCAATCTTGCGGGACGTGATGATGATGAGGACGAGCGGGATGCCCAGCACGAACGCGAGCAGTACAAGCGGGACGGTCGTGTTGGTATGGTGCGGCAGGATGGACGCGATGATAAGGTAGAGCGTGAACGAGATGGCCGCAGGCAGGACCAACGTGCCCGCCAACTCCATTCCGACGACGAACTGCATCGAGAAGCAGAACGTCCCGCACAGATCGCGAACCAGGATGAGTTCCGCGAGGTTGTGGATGGTCGAGTTGATCCAACGCCGCCGTTGACTGAGAAGAATCCTGAACGTGTCTGGAACCGTCGTCTTGCAAACGGCTTGTGGGCAGAACATGTTCTTCCGCTTCGGGAACGTCTTGAGCATGAGCGTCGTGAGGTACCGATCCTCGCCGAGAAGCAGCAAGTTCTTCTTGTGCAGCGTATCGACGACGTTTTCCGAATAATGCTCGACGATGTCCGGGTTGGCGAGAATGGGGACCCAGAATCCGGATTCGCCTTTGGGTGCCTTGATGCGGTACATGCTGAAGCAGCCGGGAAGACACGTTACGCCGCCAAACATCGACTCGAAAGCCTTTGTCATATGGTGCGAGATGTAATATTCGAAAACTATATCGCGTCAACGATGGAGAATGGGCCAAAGGAAGGAACAGGCGTACCTTGGATCATCGTAACAAACGTCTCCGCCTTGTTCGCGACCTTGGTCTCGCCACAAAGACCCATAATCTCTGGGTCGCAAACCATGCAGCTGACCATCCTGGTCAACGCGTCGGGGAACACCTTGGTATCCGCGTCCACACAAAGCACCAGTTCGTACCGCTCCGGACTAACCCCCGTAACGCGCCACATCGCGTTGAAAAACTCATACTCGAACGTCGTCATCCGCTCGTCGAACATGACCTTTTGCAGGAACGCCATCAACACGATTTGCGAGTCGCGCTTGCCACGATTGCCCGGCTTGGCGTCGTCCGCCTCGAGCGGGTTGCCCACTTTCGCGACCAGGATGATCGGCACGCGTTGCTGCTTCGACCGCTCCACCGTCGCGTTGTCGTACGAGTAGTACCCCGCGTAGACCTTGGCCATATTGTGCCGCCGATGTCCGTCTGCAATGGCGACGTACGAATGCGCCTCGACGTCGTCTGGCTGCGTGATAAACTCGGTCATCATCGTCAATACGATCTCCGGCGTCGTCATGTCGTTTCCGGCACCCTTGACCATACCGTCCGCGATGACGAGAATGAGCTTGTGCGAGTTGGGGTAGTCGGTCGTCGCCACCGAATCTAGGGTCGTCCGCAACCCCTCTACGGACTCGGAGTACGCGGTGACGAGACAGATTGTGTGCGCCAAAGGGAAGTTCCACGGCTCGTAGTCGGGCGGCGGCTGTTGGACGACATTGCCTAACGGGAACGGGCATGGGTTGTCGGCAAACGCGCCACGAGGTAGAGCCGCAGGCGAGTCCGGCGTCGTTGCCCATGACATGAGGCTCTTGGAGGAGCGTCGGTCGGGCGGCGTCTGCGTGCCCTTGCCGCTCCCGGCGATGGAGCCGGCGTACATCGTATTGCGCTTGGCGTTGCCCGCGGTCGACCCAGAGTCGCTCCCAAGATGACCATACGCGGTTGTCGGACGACCCTTGCCTCCCAAGGAGATGCCCTCCGCGGGCGTAAAGCGCGACGTGTTGGGCAAGAAGGTCTTGCGCTTCTCGCTTTTGGCCGTGATGTTTGCGTTGGGTCGCCGCCCAGCCGGAGCCGGACGGTAGATATCAGAGCTCCACTGCTCGATCTCCTGCTCCCGCTGTATTCGCTGCTCGTGCGTCTCTTTCGGGAAGTTGCCAAGCTTGTGGCTGAAGAACCACTGGAACATGACGGCCATAGCGAACCGAATGAGGACGACGCCGACGATGAAGATGAGGGAGAGGTAGAGTAGGACTTGCGACGCGACGCAGCCGATGGAGTTGGTGTCGATAAAGCCGACGGTGATCATGTCTTGCAAGCAATGGCCGAGGTTCATCTGGTTACGCCGCCGCAGCTGCATGCTGATGTCCTGCCGCGCCCAGCTCGCGTTCGACTTCATCTCAGTGAAGAGCGAAGGAACGGTGATTTGGGACGAGTCGAGCCAATTGAGGAGTTCAAGGTCGAGGACGGAGCTACCAAGAGTTGGTGGGGAAGCGGCGACTGGTCAAAAACGACGCGTACCTCTCAAAAACCGCCAACGAGCGGTTCGCGGTATGAACGTCGTCCCATGTAAAGTATACCTGTCCCTGCGGCTTCAACGTTGATGCGAGCTGGCTCTTGGAGCTAACGTGGCAGTTGGTCTTTTGGTCGCCGGCGGTGGTGTTTGGTGAATTAGTCCCGTACTGGCTTCGGACGTTGCATGGGAAGTACCAGTCCAAGAGCTCGCCCGTGCCCGTAATCTTGCTCCCCGAGGGTCGGGAAACGATACCGAGGCAGTTCTGGTTGACCTTTTGGAACATGAAACTGGCGTCGTTTCCTGCTAGGCCCCAGTTGCCGGTGAGAAGCGGGTTGGTCGTGCCGTCAAAGGTAGACCCGGCCTTTGGGTGGTGAAAGTCGCCAAAGTCGTAGTCGTAGCCGTTAATGATGATGGAGCCCTTGCCGATGAAAGTGTCTCCGATGGCGCCGCCATGGAATCGATTCGCTGGCGTACCGCAAACGGCCTGAGTAAAGCCGAATGTGATGAAACCGACAGTGGCCATGAGGGACAGGACTATGCTGACGAGACCGATCTTCTCGCGCCAGGCGCGTTGCTGCTCCGGCGAACGGAGGCCGCAGGTGCGCATGAGGGGCGTGGGGATGCAGGCGGTGATGAGGTAGCAGTAGAGCATCCATGGCCCTTTCGGACCGGGAGCATAGTCCCCGAGGGAGAGGCATCTCGTACGCTGCTTGGGAGGGGGAGTGGCAGGGTTGAGCGGAGCGGCTGCTGACGACCGCTTGCGGCGGAGAGTGGCGCCTCGTTTAAAGAGGGCGAGGCCAGACTCATGTACGTCTTCTTCGCGCGCGAGGAGAGAGCGGCCGCGTCGGAGGGCTTGTCGTTGGGGATAGTTGCCCGTTGCTGCAGAAAAATGAGATTCGTCATGGATGAGGGGCTACAAAACGCACTTGAGGGTAACACGCCAACCCGCCCCGGACCTTCCTCCTCGAGCTGCGCGACGTGGGTTCGATAGTGCCATTGCCTGTGGCCGGGCTCGATCTTCTCCCTGTCGGGCCTGACCAAGCTCTTCTTCCGCATCACCCCGCCCTCGGGGTCGGCCGCGAGGTAGGCATTGTTTCCGACTGCGCCAACGGTGGGATGCGCGAGTGGCGCTGAACGATCTCCCGACTCGTTGTTCCGGAAGCTGACTGCATGGGGTGGTGGGGAGACGAGGGAGCGTCTATGGTGGGCGTATTGCTGGTCGGGATATGCGGGGGCGGGGGCGGGAGAATGGGAGTTGGATTGGCGGGGCCGGGCCTGGCGCGGAGGCCGTTCTCCGCGATATTGCGGGTCCATGGCCGGAGGGAGTGGTGGTCGCTGAGCAAGGGCAGTTGACGTGACCGAAGCCGTGCGTCCCTTGATTTGGTACTTCTTCTACGGCAAAATTCGTTCATTACACCCTTCTCGCACTCGTCTGGTTGCCCTCCTTTCTCCCGCCGGCGTCGCCAGCCGCAGCGTCGGCGCCATCGTGCTCGACGTCGACGACGTCTATGACGTGCCGCCCGTCTCCATCCTTGATTCATGATCTCATGCATGTGCGCCAATCCTTGGTATCCTTGCTTGCTTGGAGCCGCCAGACGCGTACAAATCGACGGGATGAATGTCTTTAAACTCAGCTCCCTCCTCTCCCGCGAACACCTGGCAACAAACGCGGCCGCTCAGGCGGCGCCCTTCAATTCTAGGCTTCATCTCCCTCCAGCGAACGTTCCTGCCCACTGCTTCGTCCCCTAGCCGCTCCGCCAGCTCACCAAATACGAGCCGTTCTCACCGGTCATCGGCCACTCAACGCCTTCCTGGGCTTTTCCAGCCGCGGGCAATCACCGTTCGTGGCCGCGCAGCCTTTGAGAGCGATTCAGGAATGTTTCCTCCACGGGACGACAACGACCGCCGTAGATCCGCTGGCCGACTAAATCCTCGACGTGTTTAATTCCGCACGAGTGAGCAGCCGCTGTTTACCCCAGAAAGCTCAAATCGACATGATGAAATCTTTGTCCGATGTCGAAGCAAGCGTCCGGTCCGCCGAAGAACCCCGTTCCGGACAAATCGACGCGCTACTCTGGGATAACGCTGGGACCAGAGCACACCCTCGCCGCTTATGAGAAGATATCTGTCCCCATACTCTTCTCCACTGGGCTGTAAACTGGTCTGTGTTCTCAATCCCAACAACGCCCGATCCGTCGAGATCCTTCGCTGTGCAAGTTCGGTCGTCGCTGTTCACGTTCCGCAGTCTTGAATTCATCTAGGCCTACAGCGCAGCGCGTCGGAAACCACGGCGAAACCCAACAGGTGACCGCGACCCGAACAGGCGCATATTCCTAAGTAGCTTTGCGCTAGAATCCTCCTGAATATTAATACGATTCAACTCTCACCGGGGGCAAATATAACGGCGGACGGGCAATGGCAGGTCCGATGGGGGACCCAACGGCGGTCGGGCACCTCTTCGAGCACTTTTGAAGGGGCAACAAAGCCCAAACAAAGGGTGGTTTTGAGTGTCAGATTTCTGGACTGACCGCCTTTGAAAGCTTTACCAAGGTGTAACAAAGAGGACAAAGGTCCGCCAACCACCCGCCGTTGGGTCGGCCATTGGGTACCCTAGAACACTGCCGTCTCCCGTCCGTCATTGACCAGTGTCTGCGCTGAAGAGTAATAATATTTATGACAATAGTTGTAAGACATTCGTCCGTTCAAAGGCACCATCCATTACTTGTGTTTAGAGTACACGCTCATAATCCCAGTAATTTGCCATGGCCCGAGCAAAATACAACCTTCCAACGGTTCCTTTGTGCAACCTCCGAATCTCCGGCACCCATCACACATGTCATCCGCACCCGACGCCGTCTACACGCTCCCCTATCCTCGCCCATCGTAATGCCCAAAGGAGTCGGCGGAACCGGCGGCAGCACACGATCGCGTGGCCCGTACGCGTCCCAAGCATGCACCGTCTGTCGAGCAAGGTCAGCCCTTTCCCGTCCTCCTGGCGGCCATGTCCTCAAGGCTTCGCGGTAGAAAGTCCAAATGCGACGGCGCACGTCCGATGTACGTTCTTGAGATGCGGAGGAGCGCTCGCAGCTCACAGCATTGGGTAGATGTTCGCCATGCGTGGCGTTCGGACGGGACGGCGAGGTACGCAATCGTGGTCGCACTTTTAGCAACTCCAACCTCCAGCGGCTAGTGTTCCTGGGGCAAGGAAGCCTCGTCGCGACGTCCAAAGACCAAAGCGCACTTCGAGGCTCTGAAGAAGCTCAACAGCGCGCTGCAAGCATACATCCAGGTCCTCGAATCCCGACTTGCAAAGTGCGTCTGCCAAGACACGTCCTCCAGCTTGCAGATGCGACCGCCGGAAGTGGACGAATCGTTCGGGGAAGCGGCGAGCGAAGAGGCGGGATCGGAGGGCGAGAGCGAGGGGGCGTCCGAGCTGTCCGACGAAGACATAACCAAGGAGCTTGCCATCCCCGCTCAGAGGCTCAAGGTGCGCCCCTTCGCGCTAAATAGCCTACGCCGCTCATCTGCATGCAGCTAGACGATGAGCTTGGCGGATTAGCCGTACAGGGCTCGACCGCTCCCTTCCGTTTCAGCACACACCAATCTCGACCAGGAACGACAAGTCCTCCGAGCATTCCCGCCCGTGAAGAGGACGCGCGGCTCTACGTCCTGCTCGTTGACGGGGTAGATGAGGCTTACGCATACCCGGCGCTCGATTGGTCGCGACATCTGCCTCCCAGCGTGAACCTGTCGCGGCGCGACCACGACACGTCCGTTTCGTGCCAAATTCACCCACACACTCACTGCGTTGCAGAATATTCGACCTCGCATTCAAGTTTTGGACCGGCTGGGGGCTGCGCGCGGTCCCCACACTGTTGCTCAAGGACATGTATCGCGCGTTCAGTACACCCGCTTCGCACCCACCACCCAAAACCCCGTCCTACTCTCCCATGCTGCACAACGCCTTCCTCTCCATTTGCGCCATCTTCTCGCCCAATCCTGTATTGCGCGACGTCGCGACGCGGACGCGTTTCGCCGAGCACGCGAAAGGTTTCCTAGACGAAGAATGCAAAGCTCCGCAAGTAAGCCTTGTACACGCCCTCGCGCTCCTAGGCACGTTCTACGCGGATATCGGGCAGCGAATCGTTGCGGATTTGTATGTCGGTGGGTTTGATCACCCTCCGCGGAGCTCATCTAACTTGTCATATGTAGGGATGAGCAGCCGAGTGAGCATGACCCGTTCGTATCGTGTACCCTCGCTTTCTATAGCTGACAATTGCGGCTAGTCGGCCTCGAAGTCGATTCGACGACATGGATGGAGTCGGGTCTTATCACTCGCGATGAGATGCTTGCAAGGCATTGGACGCATTGGGCGGTTTGCTTCCGGGTAATTGCCGTTACGACAAACAGTTTCCTCGCTTCTAACCGTGCGCCAGGACGTATCGTGGGCTCTCTATATCGGTCGACATTTCTGCGGCCCTCCGATGGATGTAACACGCGCGCCGCCCGTAGACGACGCGGCGGATGCGGTTCCGTGGCACTTTGCCGGCTCCAGCGTACCCTCGCAACCCAATCTCGTTACGGCGACGTTCCGCGAGGCGTTTGCGCTATCCTGCATCGGGCGTAAGATTATCGATATCGTGTACGACGCGTTTATCCGTCTACGTGCCTATTAACCTGTTTTGAAGGAATGGCCTTGACCGCAGGCAACAGGACACGCGAAAACTCGACCAGCTTATAGCCACGATCGAGTACGACTTTTCCCTGCTTACAACTTGGCATCTAACGTGTCTGTTAGTCTGGAATTGTATAGCTGGAAGAACGACTTGCCTGCAGCGCTCGAGATCACTCCCGGTAACAAGGCAAAGTCGACGCCGTATCGGCTCATTCTGCATTGCGAGTACTGGTCGTACTTCATCTTCCTCCACCGACCGTTCTTCTCGCGC
Source organism: Mycena kentingensis (nom. inval.) (assembly GCA_014461125.1). Lineage (NCBI taxonomy): Eukaryota > Fungi > Basidiomycota > Agaricomycetes > Agaricales > Mycenaceae > Mycena > Mycena kentingensis (nom. inval.). The sequence continues at coordinate 3,422,344 of JACAZG010000002.1, read as the reverse complement.
AAGTCGAATCGAGGCGCGGGCGATCGCGAGGTAGACCATGTCAAGGTTTGTTCGCGCTTTCCAGGTATTAGAAGCTAACGCTAGTAGTTATGCAAACGCGCTGCAGAGAACATTGTTGACATCTGCGAAACGTGGTCAAAGCTCTTCAGCCTGCGATATGCCCCCGCGCCGCTCTTCCAAGTGATCTTTTCCGCGGGGACGATCCACATGCTGCTCGCGCTCCAGGCGACGTCGTCCGTCCGCATCGCGCACGTTGCGCTGCAGACGGCGCTTAGCAAGGTGGAGCAATGCATTCAGTTTATTAGGGATATCGGGCAGACGTGGGTCAGCGGGGGGCGCGTGGCGGCGGTTTTGGAGGGGATTTTGGAGGACAAGTTGAGGCCGATTGTGGAGAGGAGGCTGGCGCAGAAGGCGGGCGGGCAGGCGCCGACGATGGTGGTGGATATGGGCGCGGGGATGGGGACTGGGATGGAGATGGAGACGCCGGTGGAGAGCAAGTATGTGCCGTTTGTGGAGCCGTTTGCGTCTGGTTCGGCATCGGGCTCGGGCCCGGGCCCGCGGGAACCTCCCCAGCAGCAGAGACCGCAACCACAGCCGCAGGTGCAGACGTGGTATCCGCCGAGTTCGGCTTATGGGCAGGGCGGCTGGTCGCAAGAGTACGCGTACTCTGGTGTGGGGATGGTGATGGAAGAGTCGATGTATGCGCAGCATCCTCACGCGCACGCGCACGCGCAGACGGCGGCAGAGGTGGATATCGCCGCGTTCCTGCCCAATTTCGACTTCGGGGCGCCGCAGTATTGGGTGAGGCAGGAGCCTGTAGCGGTTCAGTCTCGGACTGCGTAGTTTCGTCGGTGTACGTCGGTGTAGGAGGGGATTGTAGTACTGTGCGGGTATACTTACGGCGATAGCGCTGCCCTATGTAAGATGAGAGCGCTCGAGGATAGATGGTGTGTGTGTTCAAGTAAGTTGTTAGGAAAATGCATGTCAATCAATTCGCTTCTTGGTTGGCTCTTGCCGTCTCAATCCCATCGTCGTCATCCAAGCCCATACACCGCTCTTGCCTACAAGATCAACATCTCGGAGGTCAGCTAACCACCATTCCTAGATGGCAATTCAACAGCCTTTGTGTCGATCCCCCTTGCAAGAGACAAAGGAATTTCAGTCAATCAAATAACCATTGTCCTCGAAGTGCAGCATTATATAGTACGGAAATCGTAGCAAACATCTTGAATCCAGCGCCAGCGCCCCCATCTCAAACAGTCCAAGTCTGTTTTCGCCTCCATGCAAGTAGCCCGTCGCCCCAATCCATCCACTAGTGGCCTCACCAACGAGATCCATTCCACAACTCCCGGCATCGACGGAGACGACGAGCTTCAGACTCAGGGAATCCTCTGCTCTTCTTCCGAGTCTCAGACTCCGGTCAATCGCGTGCCTCCCGAGATTCTCTGCGAGATCTTCTCCTGGCTCCATGCCTGTTCCGCGAGTGCGCATCCACTCTGGTCACTTGGACACATTTGTCGCGAATGGCGCCGCGCCGCTATCGGATTCTCCGCGCTATGGGCAGAAATCCATGTCTCAACCAGATCGCAGCTCTCTGCCGAGTCCCAGGCGGCCCGCATTGACGAGCAGCTTCTCCGTGCGCGGCGTGCGCCACTCTCAATCTCGCTCCGCTGGATTGATGAAGACGCCGTGGCTCAGGCTATCGTTGGAACTCTTTTGGACATGCTCGTTCGCCATTCCGACCGCTGGAGGAACTTGAGCTTTTCGGCGCGCACAGAGGTCGATACGTTCTTCGCGCACTTGCTGCCGGCAAAGGGTAACCTTGGCCAGCTGCGGTCTTTGTCATTTAGTTGCGATGCTCTCGAACTGGAGCCGTCGGCAGCGAACATTTTCATGGACGCGCCCCTGCTCACTGAACTATGGTACTGGGTCGGCCAAGACGTTGTGCGGCTGCCTTGGGTGCAGCTTCGAGAGGCTTGGTTGGAGGGAGGGGCCTTCCAAAAACACTTGCCCAATCTCGCAATGGCGCATAACCTTATTCTACTCGACTTGAGCCCGGATATCTACGACGAATTCGAATTGGAGGATATTTCCCCCCAATTTCATTCTCCTCCCCAGCCTACGGTTTCTGGTCGTCAGCGCGCCGGCGACACGCGCCGCGTTTGCGTCTTTCACGGCACCAGTGTTGGAGAAACTTGCTATGGCGCCCACCGATCCCATACCTGCAATATCGTTCCTGGAGCGCTCTGGCTGTGAGCTGACGGTTCTGCTGCTGGACTACGAACGCGAAGCCCCGGAAGGCTCGATAGTTATCTCCCACATCCTCGAGCTATTTCGATGTGTCCCCAGCCTTCCCTCGCTGTACATCCTGTCGCTCGACTGGGACGGTTACGCCAGCGAGGAATTTCCTTTGTTCGAGGAAGGGCTGCCGACCTTGTTCGAGGCAATCACATTACGCGGAACTGCAGACGATATTCTCCCTCAGCTCTCTACCTTTGTCTTTGCCGTCGAGGAGGATCCATTCCTCGATTATTCCGCCATCTATATGCTCCAGTCTCGCCCTTCGCTGCGCAGCGTCATCGAGGAGTCATTTCGGATAGGGAAAGAGATTTTGAAATCCGCAGGGCTGCGTGGTAACGTTGAATGGATGAGTTTTAAGAAAATGCGCGGCAGTTTCATTGGCGTGAGTTCATGTAGTCTTCATGAAGTTCTGTTTGTATAATCCATGAATCGTAAAGTATTGATATCGTGGGATAACTCGTTCAGTTTTTACCCGCCCACACTCCCGGGACTATGATATGTCGGAGGCGAGGTTTCGCTCCCTCGCAGGTCGGCGAGCTCGGCGTCCGACATCCATCCGTGCGGCCCGGCACTCGCGAGCGAGGTTTGTTGGACTCGCCACCGCGCAATGGGCTCCGGGGACGAAATTTGCGGCGTCGGAGCCCACGCAGTCGGACCCTCTGCTCGTTTTAAGGTTCGGCCCCGAGGCTGGTCGTCGTCTGTGTATTGCAAGGTCGGAGTGGTCAGGTATGGTTCGACTACTAGTCGGACGATGGAGGTTCAATGGAACAAAGCGAGAAGTATGGGCACGCACATTTGCACGAATTCTTGGCAGTGATTTCGCGCCGACGGAGCCACCTTCTCACCCAAAAGTAGACAATACAGACGAGTAGGAGAAGCGCGGTGGTGCCGGCAACCGCCGTGCCTACGATGGTGCGGCTGGGCGTGGACTTCGAGGCGGGAACGATGGTGGCTGCGGCACTGCTCTGGCTGACCAGCGAGAGGGTAGACGAGGCACCTGCGGATGATAACGCGCCCGAGCTCGTACTCGAACCCGGTTGCGGATCAGTAGGCAGGACCGGGCTGAGAATCGGCATGTTCGCCTGCGTCGAGAAGCTGGGCTGGTAGGTTACATAGTCCAGGCGCGCCCGGGGGACGACGCTCCCATCGGCATGCACTACCCTCCCGATAAGGGTATGATTTGTTTGAGCCAAGTCCGTGGCGCGAAAGTACGAGACGTGAAATCCTTCAAAAGCGAACATCTCGTTTGTGAGATTCACAAACTGTTCGGTGCCATCGAGGGAGAATGACAGGCCGAGGTTGAATGGCTGGCCGATGGGAGCGGGGGTCAGCCCGTGGACGACCACGGAGGTACCTGCCGTATTTGGTTAGCCCCAAATGAACAAAGAAATTCTATTGATGGAAAAACCCGTAAACGCAAACACAAAAGCGTCGCCGATTTGCTGATTCTCGTGCGTAGTGTTCCCGTGCGGCGCCATCTCTGCGGTCAACGTCGTCTTCTGGCCCGGAACCTGGACAGGGATCGGGAGCGTGAAGTTGTTCTGGGAGATCCAAGATCCCTCCCAGCTCAGCTGCGGGCTCGTGTTGTCGACCAAGATTGTCTTTCCGGTGAGGATAGTATTGGGAGAGACTTTGATGAGGGCGTAATCGAGGCTGAACCCGGACGCTTCGGCGAGGCAGAGCATGTTGAACTGCGGGTCTGTCGAGGGGATCATTGTCTGGAGGCCGCCGTACGCTGGGGCGTGATAGTTCCGCATTTGACTGGTTGAGGGAGGAGAGCCCGCGGTGGGGATGTCAGTGCTGGAGAGGGAGACTAGGAACGTCTGGTTGGAGCCTTTGTCCGGAGCGATTCCGAACAAAGACACTGCGACGCCTGTAGCCGAATTCAGCGGCCGTCGAGGTTCATCGAGGAGGCAATACCATCGAATGCAAATGCGAGATCGCACCCGCGAGTATAGCTCAGAGTCGTGAAGCTCTGGTTGTAGCTCAGTGTGTCCTTGCCATCGAGGATCGTCCGGGTGTATAGGTGCTGAGTTGATTCAGAGAGTGGAAAGAGGGAGATATCATCGAAAACAACGGTCATAGGCTCGAGGCTCGTCATGGCGGAAGGAGGGGGCGGCGACCGTGAGGTGTGGGAGGGAGCTGGTCCCAGCTTTTCCCCACAAGCTGATATTAGAGCCACCACAATAGCCTGTCGCCGCATATTGACGCTTCTCTTTGTGATAATTGGCTCTCCGGCAGTACTCGGAAGACCACGGGGCATCTAATTTGAAGATGAGTTAGTTTCGGACTGCCTGAGAAACGCCGCAGGAGTGCCGCTGCGTTGGTTGCTTTTCGCAGCGTATTCGGAACACAATCTAATAGTTTCATCCAGCATGAAATTTTGCTGCGTGTCCAAGTGAGATTGCACATCAGCTCGAGGGATTGCGGAGGCTAAACCATTTATAGATATTCTTTGTTCACACATTCCAAATATGAGACGGGACGGAATCCGACGGAAAAGTATTTCTAGTTGTTAGGACCGCATGGTCTTTTACGGAGAATTATCGTGTTCTCGGTTACGGCTGGTTACGAGTATCGTACGCTGACGGAACGACATGGTGTCGAACCTCGGATATCAGGTCCGCAAGCTGCGTCCGGAGCTCCTGCGCCGGAGACTCCCATCCGGCTGGAGTTGTTGCGCCTGAGGCCTGAAGCTGGACGCGCCGTCGGAAAATCCGGGTGATCGATTCGGCGTTGAGAGGGACTCCGAGGTGGCGCTGGGGAAGTACTCCTTTGTGAACGGACTTAAGCCGTCGTCGACGCGTTCAGAGGAGCTGTCCGCGTCGTCTATCACGAAATCTGCGCGCGGAGGTTCAGCGCGGGACCGGGGTTGGACAGGTAGCACTCACCGGCGTCTTTCCTTGCGACCTGGGTATCGGTTTGACGCCTGCGTCTTCGGAGCCAGAACATGATGGCAAGGGTTAGCGCGGCGAGGGTGACAGCACCGCCGACGGCTCCTCCAATAATCGCCGCCTTGGTCTGCGGATTTCACCCCCCCGGCGCTACCGGGGCCCCCTCCAGCGGCGGACGTTCCAGTGGGTAAGGCGGAGACGCTCACGCTATGTGCAGGCATATCCGCCTGGGTCGCAAAGCTTGGGAGGTACGTGATATAATCGATCCGTGCCCGCGGCGTCTTGGTCCCAATGAGCTGCTCTATGATCCCGACAACTGTGTGCGTCCCCGCAGCCAGCCCCGAAGCGCTGAAGTGCTGGATGTGTACCTGCTTCCGGCTTATGGACCGGTCGGTGAGGTGAACGACTACCGGCGAGCCATTGTCCATCGTGAAGGACATTTGAAGTACATAGCCGTTGGCGAATGTCGCGTTGGCGGGGTTTGTGCCGTAGATCGTGACCGCGGTGCCTGAAGTGCAGTAGCATCGCATACGAGAAGAACTTTTCTGCGGAAGCACGCACCAGTAAAGGAAAACTCGAAACTATCCCCAACCGTATCCCCCGCGTGAGTTGTATTCGCGTGCGGCGCGATCATCGTCTCAAATGTCTCCATCCTCGTCTTCCCATTAATCTGCACCCCGTACTGCAGAAACCCGCTGAACGTCAAATTGTTGTCTGGCCGCCACGACCCGTTCCAGACGATTTCCGGACTTGTGTCGTCCACGATGATCGTCCGCCCGATGAGGTCTGTCGTCAGGAATACGGTGACGACGGCATAGTCAAAGTAGAATGCGCTGATTTGCGTGAACTCGAGGTAGTCGCGATGCGTGTCGGCGGGGGAAGTATAGAAGAGGCCGCCGAAGCCAGGGCCGTGGAAGCGGTGGTGCTCCGAGACGCTGTCTACACCGATGGTGCCCACCAGCGTCGCGAATTCTTGGTTGAAGCCCTCTGGTGGCGCTATTCCGTACAGTTCAAAGTTCGAGCCTTGCGCTAGTTAGCGGGCGTAAAGATTTTTGTATTCGAGTTGCGCACCGTCAAAGAGTAGAATCGGGTCTTCCTGCGGGTTCGACGTGGTGTTGAGCAGCACGGTCGTGCCCCGGTACGCATCCGAGCCGCTCGGGAGGCCGGTGAGGTTCTGGAGGGAAGATGTACGAGAGAAGAGTTGTGCATCGTCGAGGATGATTTGGAGGGCAGACATGCGTGGTGTCGCGAAGGGAGAAGCGCAAGGCACGCTTGCTTATACGTCTAGAGGGGTCTTTTCAGCGGGATGTTAACCACTCTTCTTGCATTCGCAGATGCGAAGATTAGCGTACAAGCTGTGGACGTTCGAGACCTCTGAAAGAATCTACCGGGGTTCAGTAATGTTTTGTGGCCGGAGATGCGTCAGAGAGGGAAGGAGACACAAGCAGCCTTCCAGAGCAAGAAGCCACGCCAAAGCAATCCAACCGGAAACCGTGACTTTACATTACCAGCTCGCGCCTTTGTTCGATTCCCGTGTTGGACATTACACCTCAAATGCTGTCGGACCGCCATCCATTGAACGCGCGACGCCTACTCCGAGTCAGGCACAACGTACGGTGTCCCTTCCTGACTCCCCCTTCTCGCGCTGCACCTGCTTCTTCACCGCTATCCACTCCTCCTTCGCCGCGTCAGTCAGCCCCAGCGCGATATCCAACGAGCGCAGGTGGACCGGCTTGCAGTCGAGCGTCTCGCGGATACGCTCCTGGACGTGCGCGGGCGCTGCGGCGACCTTTTCGGCCGGCGGGCCGATGAGGTTCTGGAAGAGATGGCAGCCACAGATGGCGCAGAACTGTGCGCCGCCGAAGCCTTTGCCGACCGGGCTGATGTAGGTCCTGAGCGCGTCCGCGGCGGCGGTGTCGACTGAGACGCGGCTGCGGGGGCGGGGGTAGGTGTACATCCCGGCATGCTGCAAGACTATCAATCCCAATAAGGGTGGAACTCGAGACAACGGACCCGGATGCAGGTACTGCAGTCACACTCGAGGCATTTATTCTCCTCGACGGGCGTGGCAAGGTCGCGAGGGCTCTTGAGCGCGTAGGCAATGGACCCGCAATGGCAGGACCCGGTGTAAATCTTCTCCCCGTCGTCGAGCGTCTGTGCCTTGATTTCGTCCAGCTGCGGGAACACGCGCGGCGTATAAACCGTCTCTGGTGCCATCCCAGAGCCCTCCTTCACATCCAGCGCCCAAAGATCGACGCCCATGAGCATCCGGGCGTTCAACGCGAACCCATCTTCCGGCCCCATGCCCTGGCGTACCACACCGAACGGGGTCCCGCAGCGCCCGCAGAATCGGTGCAGCATCTTCTTGTCGTTGAACGCGTAGTCGACGAGGACGCCGCCGCCTAATCCATCGGATCCCGCGCCCTTGGTGACGCTCATGGCAGATTTCTTGAGCGAGACGAAGAGGTAACCCTTCTTGGTGCAGATTGAGCAGGTGCATGCGCGCAGGGGTGTCGACTCGAGGGGTGGCAGGGATACGGTGAACTTGATTGCGCCGCAGTGGCAGTTGCCGGCGTAGGTTTTGAGGTCTGCGCTGGAGGACATGGTGGCGAGGAGTAAGTCCAGGGAAATGTGGCGCCGAGCACGCGATGATCTCTCTAGCTACAAGGTCTATTCGCAAGCCGTCGGGTGGGCCGCCCGGGGCGCCATGCACATGCGTATGACGAGTACATTACCGCCTCAGACAGCTTCTTGCGGACGAGTTGCGACTGAAGGTCGCGAGCGTTAAACGTACACATTGCGAACGCAAGCAAGTTTGTGCTGGAACTCGTCGACATAATACGCGGGGTGGGCGGCGAACAGCGCCGCAAAGTACCGTATGTCGTCCTCGTTGAGTACCGGATACACCCCTCGACGAGCGATGAAGGTATTGACGACATCCCCCGTTTCGAGATACCGCTCGAAGTTCAAATCTGAGCGACGAATCCGACGGACACACGCGCGTCGACATGAGTGGCAGTTTCCTGCATTGACCATCCATCCTGGATGTACCAATCGACGACGCGTCTGCGGAGGTCGTTGGAGATACGTGGAGGCATGACGGAAGTCGCGCTTGCCGCTTGCCGCCCGGCCATCGCCCGCGAAAAAAATTAAAAAAATTAAAAGTTATGCAAAGGGCTGTACTAGCAGCTGTACCACTTAGTAGCAGTCCTGGATGAAGAGAAGGGCGAAGCTGAATCCATTCACCAACGGTAAACTGTAACGTCTTTTTTCCTTGCCACCTGCGCTCATCCTGGTCTGACGACTCTCAGAGTCGATGCCATCCTTTCCAACCCTGCCATCTCCCCTCGACGCGCTGTTGACCCACAACGAACGGCCTTCGAACACGGAGGAAAAAACGTTGCGCGTCCTCATAGCCAGCAAAAGAACGCATAAAACGGCTCTAGCATCCCAAATTGAGGCGCTCAGAGCTCTCCTCGACCCGCTTATCGACGAAAACGTCGAAATCGACACGCAGATTGGCCAACTCGAAACGGCACTCGCTCCCGTCCGCCGGCTACCTCCGGAAATCGTCCAAGAAATCTTCCTCTGGACGGACTACAGTGTCCATAGTCCTCCGTGGCATCTGGGTCAGATCTGCCGTGCGTGAAGAGCAGCGGCGCTTGGGCTGGGCAGGCTTTGGTCCAGGATAGCCGCCAGCGCTAAACCCGCCGTCTTTGAAGCCCTTTTGGCCCGTTCCGGGAACGTGCCACTATCCATTGTCGGATATTGAATGCTTAGCAAGCCGCCAAACGGCGATGCCTAAATCGGATCGGCGATGACGCCATAGTCATCAAGTCATCACACCATCGCCACGCCGATAAGGATTCCTCATTGGTTTGTAATCGGACTAGATAGGTATATAAGAGCCATGTAAAATTCGAGTAAAATGGAGATTTATTCAAGTCTTTCCTGCGCAAACTGACTAGGAGCTAGATCTATAGCTGATTAAGTAGATCTTATCTTATCCTATCTTCTTCAGGTTATGAGCCCATAGTGCTTGTATAAAAACAATATTTCATAACCAAGTTACCTTACCCCCTGAACAACTCTAGCAACTCATGACTGACACCAACACCATCTCAATTACTAAGCTCGGAGACTACTACGCCAAACTACCGGCATGTAAGGCTGATGGATCAAACTGGGTCTACTTTAGGGACCGCTTTATTTTTGCAACTGATGCAGCGGGGCTCGGAGACCATCTTGACACCAAGTCATTGTTGTGCAAGGAACCTATTGCACCGAAGTTTGCAGATGAGAATGCGCCGACACAAGCCGAAACCGACAGCTACGACAAGTACCTCGGCAAACGACGCATCTGGAAATCCCAACAGGCAGTGATCAAGCAAGGGATAGCATCATGCATCCCAGATTCACTATTCCTGAAGGTGAAGGGGGAGGCCACTGCTCAATTGATGTGGTCCAAGGTAAAAGAAGAATTCGAATCAAAGTCACGCATGGTCACGGTTGATCTGCGACGACGATTGCAGGAAGAGCAATGTGCGGAGGATGGAGATGTGAAGGCCCACCTCGACAAGCTCCAGAAAATCCGGGAAGAACTTATTGCAATGGGGGCAGATCCCGAAGACGAAAATTTTGTTGCAATATTATTGGCATCCTTACCTTCGAAATTTGAAACTTACCTATCAGCATTAACAGGAGCTGCAGCAATGGTTGACAAGGAGCTCAAACCCGATATGGTCCTCAAGGGGATCAAAGATGAGGCTGACCGCATGGAGCGGGCCAAGACCAGGCAAGAGCATGAGGCATCATTCTACGGAAATGGTCGCCGATGGTCGAAGAAGAACAACACCAGCTCGCAGTCAAACGGGAAGTGGAAATCAAAGAAAAAGGAAGGGCCAGAGTGCTGGAACTGCAAAAAGGTAGGGCACTACGAGAGGGACTGCTACGCACCTGGAGGTCCCAAGGAGGGACAAAACCCGCACCGGAAAAAGGATGGCGGGAAAGCAAATGCTGCAAAATCGGAACCGGAAACGGACGCCGCGTGGTTCGCGGGTCATTTATGGTCTAGGGAAGAAGCGGAGTTGGCCGGGATAATCAGGAAAGATACCGCGGCAGAACCCATCTCCCAGACAACGGGAATCGGGAAGATTGAGCCGTGTTTACCGGAAACAGATACAAACAGCGAGGCACTGGGGCTGGAGAAAGAGTTGGTAAGTGCAGGGGAAGTAGGAGAAACTTCTCCATCTGCGGTCGAAACCGAGATCACTTCGCTCACCTCAGCACGGATGGCCGCGGCAGCGGTTACGACTGCACCGCAACACGAAATCGATGTCTACGACTCCGGAGCTACTCAACACATGACCCCGTCCAAACACAGATTAAGCAATTACCGCTCCATTGAGCCAAGGCCAATCATGGCAGCGGACAACAAAGCTTTTAGTGCAATTGGGATGGGGGACTTGCATGTTCGGGTACCGGACCGAGATAAATCAACCCGAATCATCGTTAAGGACGTATTGCACGCACCAAATTTGGGCGTGACACTGCTCTCAGTAGGCAAGATAGCCAAGGCCGGATACACTTTGAATTTTGGCGCTGAAGAATGCCGCATATTCAACACCAACAAACGCCAAATCGGAGCAATCCCACTCGCACGTGGACTTTACAGCGTTGAGGTTGATACGACAGCGGAGCGCGCAAATCTGGCAGAACAGAGCGAACCTCTCCTTGTGTCAGCAGAAGAGCTTCATTGTTTAATGGGGCATATTTCTGTGGAGGCAGCAAGGAAATTGGTTAAAGATGGGTTGATCACTGGGATAGAGCTGGATGAGAGCTCACCTGGATCGAATCAAGAATGCGAGGCATGCTTGCATGGCAAGATGACCCGCAAGCCAATATCAAAGGCAGAATCGGCACCGACAACCGAGGGCGAAGCGGGCGCTGTGATACACAGTGACGTTTGGGGCCGAGCACCAGTGGAAACACCACAACACTTCCGATACTATGCATCGTTTACGGACGAATCAACGAGATACACCTCACTGATCTTTATGCGCACAAAAGATGGAACTTTGCAAGCGTTCAAGAACGTTGATGCGCGATGGAGCCGAGAGCACAAAATGAAGATCAAGATATTACATTCTGATAATGGAGGTGAGTATAGAAATGCGGAATTTGATCGCTACCTCGCGGAGAGGGGAATAGCGCGACGTACCACGGTACACCATACTCCGGAACACAACGGGATCGCGGAGAGGTTGAATCGCACACTGCTGGAGAAAGCAAGAGCAATGCTGCATGCAGCAGGACTACCCAAGAAATTATGGGCTGAGGCACTGAAACATGCAGTGTACCTCAAGAACCGAACATCAACGCGAGCACTGGGCGGCAAGACACCATTTGAAGCAATTAAGCAAGAAAAGCCGGACTTGCGGAACCTACATGAGTGGGGATGCGAAGTGACGGTTCACGACACTGGAGGCGACAAGCTTGATGGAAGGGCAAAGAGTGGAAGGTGGCTGGGATTTGATTCCGAAGCGGTCGATGGACATCCAATTTATTTCCCGGAATCAGGCGCGATCCGAGTGGAACGGAGCCTCAAATTCCCAGGCCAAAGACGAAAAGCAGGGGGAGAGGTAATGAGAGTACTGGATGAGGGGGAGAAAGTAGTTGAAGAAAATTCAACGCCACAGAACATCCAGCACACACCTAGAACTCCCAGATCTGCATCGAAAAGCCTTCCTCCATTATCACCTCTCACCACAGCTCCTCCTACCCCACCACCAGAGCCAGCAAGAACAGTAGCACCAAAAGACATTTCAAGTGCAATTGACCCAAGGAATATTATTCTGGGCTCTAGGATGCGATCAGCCAACATCGCACAGACCGACATGGATCACGAACCGGAAATTGATTGGGACCGCGCATACGCGGCGGCGGTTGACCTAGGAGAATTATCGGATGCGCCAGAGCTTGAAGAAGCCAAAAAGCGATCAGACTGGGCACAATTCAAGGCAGCAATGGATGCTGAAATGGAAGTTATGCGCAAAACCGGAACAATCGGGGACAGCACGGTACCCCGGCCCGAAGGACGGAATGTGGTTAGCGCAAAATGGGCACTGCGGATCAAACGCAAAGCTAACGGCAAGATTGACAAGTACAAGGCGCGATTGGTGGCGCGAGGATTCACATTAGTACCCGGAGTGGACTACTATGAAACTTTCTCACCAACGGCCAAACTTGCATCACTTCCGAAGCCTACTATCAATTGCCACGGCAAACGATTGGGACATAAAAATGTTTGATTATTCATCAGCATTTTTGAATGGTGAGTTTGGACCCAATGAAGAGGTTTACATGGAGCAGGCACCTTTATATTCCAATGGAGATCCAAATCAAGTTCACCGACTCCGGAAATGCATTTATGGTCTACCACAGTCAAGCCGTAAATGGTACGAGAAGCTCACAAACGAACTTAGCAAACTTGGGATCCATCCATTATTTGCGGACCATGCAGTGTTCAAGTGTGTTCGGGGAAACAACTTGGCATTGATGGCAATCCATATCGACGACAGTACAATTACTGGAACGTCGCCCCAGCTCATCGAGGACATCCAAGACGAAATTGCGCGGGTATTCGAAATCAAGAAAATGGGACCGGTAGAATGGTTATTGGGGATGGAAGTCCATCGCAACCGCGAGGCCGGGACTTTAAAAATCTGCCAGACAACTTACATCGACTCCCTATTGAGGAAATTCAATATGGCTGACTGCAAACCTAGCTCGGTTCCAATTGATCCCTCGATACAACTCACACCAACAACACCCGACGAGATCGCACAGATGCGAAAAGTTCCATTTAGAGAACTGATTGGTGGGTTTGTGTGGTTATCCACAGCAACGCGACCAGACCTTGCATTTACGGTCTGCACATTATCTCGATTCGTCGAGAACCCCGGCATGCCACACTGGAATGCGGGAAAGCATGTCCTTCAGTACCTCAAGAAGACGAGGACATTAGGACTCACCTACACCACAGATATGGAGAAAAGGGGACTGGACATTTATGCAGATGCCGACGGCATGTCACTGGAAAATCGGAGAGCCGTATCAGGATACGGATTTATCTTGAACGGAGCAGCAATTTCATGGTCATCAAAACAACAAGAAATCGTGGCACTATCAACAACTGAGGCGGAATACATTACATTGACCTACACGGCAAAGGAGGCCATTTGGTACAAATCATTCATTGAGGAATTATTCGGAAGCGTCGAATTTCCACTCACAATACAGAATGACAACCAATCCGCGATATCACTCGCACACGCGGAACTCGGACAATTCCATGCACGGACCAAACACATAGACATCAGATATCACTTCATCCGCCAGAAGATCCAGCACGGAATTTTGGAAGTCATTTATTGTCCAACATCACAGATGACTGCAGACATATTCACGAAGGCATTAGCGTCATTTGGATTTCAGCCATTGGTCCAGGCCTTGGGATTAAATGCGGCTTGAGGGGGAGTGTCGGATATTGAATGCTTAGCAAGCCGCCAAACGGCGATGCCTAAATCGGATCGGCGATGACGCCATAGTCATCAAGTCATCACACCATCGCCACGCCGATAAGGATTCCTCATTGGTTTGTAATCGGACTAGATAGGTATATAAGAGCCATGTAAAATTCGAGTAAAATGGAGATTTATTCAAGTCTTTCCTGCGCAAACTGACTAGGAGCTAGATCTATAGCTGATTAAGTAGATCTTATCTTATCCTATCTTCTTCATCCATCTCCATTTCGCTTTGGACAACTACGGAAGAATGGACGACTGCCCATATAGAACGCCTCGTCTCGCTCTGCGCTCGATGGAGGGAGCTGATCCTTTTCGGCCGTGATCCAGACGTCCTTTTCGGTTCCTTGCGCTCCATTCACGGCCGGCTTGCAAGTCTGGAATCGCTACATATCCAATACTACTCGGAAACCGCCGTAGAGACGGACCTATTCACTGGCGCCGCGAAACTCTACTCTTTACGATACATGGTCAAGAACGGCGTTGGCCCGCTCCCGTGGGGCCAAATAAAGGAGGCATACGTCGAGGGCGAGCTGCACTTCCACATCAACGTTCTTGCACAAGCGCACAATCTTGTCAATCTCCGACTGAACGTCGATGTGGATGAAGATGGTCTTGTGCCAGGCACTTACTCGTACGCGGTTCTACCGTCGCTGCGCATTCTGCGTGTAACTGGTGGCCGGGCTCTTGACGCGCTGACGGCGCCAACTCTCCAACGCCTCGACCTCCCCGCATACGAACTCGATGGTCTGTCGCCGTTCCTCATGCGGTCGACCTGTCCGCTGGAGGTGCTCTCCCTCGAAGATGACGCGGATGCGGAGGTGCCCATATCCTTACCCAGCATCCTCGGCGCGCTCCGCCTCGTCCCAACCTTGAAAATCCTCTTCCTCGTCCCTCTCTCAGAGAGCTTCGACTCGGAAAATGAGCCGTTCCATCGCGTCGCGAGCTTTGCGCAGCTGTTCAATGCGCTCACCCTCCGGACAAGAGATGACGATGATGAAAAATCCCAGGATGGACTTGTACCCCGCCTCAGTGTCTTCGCGCTGTCGATAGGATATTTTGGGGTATAAAGATTGGTTCTTTCCTAGGTGAGTTGCGGTGTTCTTTTGTTTCTTGCTGTTGCGGTGCTCAAGCCAATTGGCGCAATAGGGTAACGATGGACTGATAAACAAGGGGTACGTTGGTACCGAGGGCACGCTGTTTGGCTCAGCTCTCCTGCGTAATAATTGTAGCTTCACCTGAAAAATAGAGCAGGTGGGCGTGTGATCATCATGATGCGCAATTTTCTAAAGACTCAACAGAGAGGACAACTTGAACTACCTAGATTCTACATGGGTCTGATCATGGCGTTTTCGGCTCACTGGCAGGACTGTTCTGTGGAATCAAAACACAAAAATATATATTTCCATTTCTCACAACATTTCCCAGGGGGTATTTGAGGCCAAAATCCAGCCCAAATGATCTCACATTTCCTGCCATCCATCCAACCAACATCCAATGATCTTCTCCTCAGCCAGTTTGCGATTGCCCACCAGCGGAGGTCGCCAGGCTTGCGCGGCGATAAGACGGCGGAACAGACTGGCCACGCAGCTCCCGCGTGAGGTCCGCCATTTGAGCTCGGAGCTCACGGACTTCAGATGCTAATTCAAGCTGAGAGTTACCGCTGTTTGCCGCTGTTTGTACACCGACACCAGAGACTGCGGGGAGATTTTCTGCAGAGCTCGAGTTTGGTGAGAGGAAGATGTCCCGCTTGCGCAGAGGAACAAGACGGCCGGAGCCGGATTCTGAGATATTTACCATTGTTATCGTGAATGGGGTAGTTTCTGGCACTTGTGAGGTTAAGACGAGAACAAAAGAAACAAAGGGTTATGATGATGAGGGTAACAGCACTCACTGATTTCTTGAGATTCTGTGGCACGCTCTGGCTCTTGGATCTTTTTCTTTCTTTGAATCCAAATAGATACTCCAATGACCAGTGTTAGAAGAAGAGCTCCAGCAATGACACCTCCCGCTACAGCAGCCACTGGTGCGGATTTCTTCGCTACTGCAGCCATAGATTGTGTTGGGGACGGACTCGGCGACGGTGAATCCAAGACGGGCATACTAGCCTGAGTTGCAAAGCTAGGCTCATAGGTAATGTAGTCGATTCTGGCACGTGGAGTATCTGTGCCAGCCAAGTCCTTGATGGTGCCGACCAAAGTATGCGGACCTTTCGAGAGGTTTGGTGCATCAAAGTAGGGAAAGTGCACTTTATTGACAGTAAGCAATGAGTCTTCAGCTCCATTGCCTGCGATTGTGGACCCCTGAGGAGAGCCATCATCGAGTGTGAATTCCATTTGCAAGTGAAATTGAAATCCACGGGTGTCGTTCGAAGGCCAACAACCGTACACAGTAACAGATGAGCCTAATACACGCCGGATTAGACGGGAACAATGGTTGTTAAATTGTCAGACCTCACCAAAAAACTGGAACTTGAAAGAGTCTCCGATAGTCTGGCTTGCATGGGTGGTGTTTGCGTGTGGTGCAATATTTGCATCAGTTTCTAGGACAAGAGGCTCTTTGTTTGGAGTGTTGCCATCGGAGTAGTGAATTGGACTGGTAAAGGTAATATTTTCTGTTGTCATCCAGCTTCCGCTCCACAGAATTTGTGGGTCAGCATCATCGACAATGATTCTTTTCCCCAAGAGATCAGTGGTTGGGTGGACGGTGACAACGGCATAGTCCAATGCGAGATTGGTCAGGTTTGCTAGATCGATTTGGTTGCTGTCGGGGTCCGATGGGGAGGTGTACAGTAGGCCGCCATAACCCGGGGCACAGTATCGATGGTGTTCAATGCGGTCATTTGAAAGAAGAACATCAAATGTTTGATTGAACGTCGCCGGGGGAGAAATCCCATAGAGCTCAATTATTTGACCTGTTCCCCGATTATTTGCGAAACTAAGGGGTATGCTAGTAGCTGCGCACCGTCATACCGGATGGGATAGCTTCCACTGAACGAACCTGATGCTGTGAGATTTGTTACTGTGCCCCAATACATGATGCCGGCCAGCGGAAGAATAGCATTTGGGTCCGGAGATTTTCCTGCCTGGGTAGAATCACCAAACAGCTCGGTGTTGTCAATAATGAGAACTCCACAAGTTGCTACTCAGATAAAGTTGCCAGTCAAAAAGTTGCAACTCAATCGCCCTTGCATCCCAGAAAGTTGTCTTGACATTCTACAAAGCAACAAAGTTGTAGGTATTTTTGAGTGAAATTTTGCAAGTTGTCACAATCTATATTGAACACTATATCTCCCATAAGATTGCGACGCTGACAGAGTATGCGAAATTGTGTCATTTATTCATGCTCATGCTACTAG
Source organism: Mycena kentingensis (nom. inval.) (assembly GCA_014461125.1). Taxonomy (NCBI): domain Eukaryota; kingdom Fungi; phylum Basidiomycota; class Agaricomycetes; order Agaricales; family Mycenaceae; genus Mycena; species Mycena kentingensis (nom. inval.). The sequence continues at coordinate 3,405,206 of JACAZG010000002.1, read as the reverse complement.
TAATGCCGGCGAAGTCGTGAAACGAAAAATAATTATGCTGCTCATCTAGAACTTGTTCAACGCTGCGTCTCGTTGGAACAAAGGATTTTCACTCACGGCACGAAGTAATCCCCTCAACATTCAGTCCCGCTCTGCATGCAGCGTCGATATTCCGACACTCGCCTCCGACTTGTGCTTTGCGTGTGCCGAGGTTGGGCTGTTTTGTCTCGACCCTCGTGGTGACGACGACGCGGCGATCGCCAAGACGGGCGCCCACCCAGCTTCGAGCGCGAGCATCCCGTCGTACGCGTAGGAGGAGCGGACCGTGCCGTACCCCGAGGACGTTTGGATGCTCGAGGGCGCGCCGGGCGGCGGGAGGAGCCCCGATTCCTCCGTCATGAGCGCCCCCGCCCCTGGGGGATTGGGTGTCGTCGGTAGGAGGACGCGGTGTGCTGCGAGGGCGCGAACGACAAGGTCGTAGAGCAGCACGGTCCCTGTCGTCGACGCGCCGAGAAGCCCGAGGGTAAACATGATGGGGGCGAGGACGCCGAGTGCGCCGGGGTTCGCAGCGTCCGCGTCGAGAGAGGAGTCCCCGCTAGCGACTATGGCGAAGGAGAGGGTGAGGAGAATGAGCGACGCGCTGAAGGACGCGAGCAGCAGCCAGGCGACTGGCCTTCGACCGCTCGCGCCGGCGTCGAATGCAGATTGGCGGCTAGGCATGAGTGCGGGGAGCTGCGACGTGCGAGCTGCTGTCAGCTAAATAGCCAGCTGCCCATGAGATCCGGCAACCCTATTCCCCAGACCATTTGACTGCGTCCCTATATACCCTTTGTGCCTGATGTCATGCCAACGGCAACTCAACCGGAACGACGATGCAGTTGTATGCCGGTGCGCCCATCGAGACGCGTCCTGAGCTGTGCGTCCTCTGGGATTGAGATGTAAGCCGTTGCTGACTGCAGAAGGCTCCCGAAGCTTGCGATAAAGCCGTGGATTCGGCCTCCGCCCGATGATTTCATCCTCGCAAACGCCCGCGTCGTCGATCCTGCGAGCAGCTCCGTCCGCTCTGGTCTGCAGAACGTGCATATAAAGCAGGGCTTGATTGCGTCTGTGGAGTCTGCGAAGGGGCTACGGGATGAGGAGAAGAACTGCAAGGTTGTTGACGTGAAGGGCGCGTATCTGCCCGTGCGTGTCTCCAGTTGGCTCGGAGGAGCTTGCTGATTTTTGCAGCGGCCTCATTGATTGCCACGTTCACGTTACCGCTGTCCCCGGCACCAGAGTGAGCTCTCGCATCCCAGGCGTCGCGTTATCTAACAAAGTCAGAACATGACCGAACTCTTCCAATCTGCGGAGCAGGATATCAACCTGCGGACGACGTACGTCCTCAAGGGTGCGCAATGCTCCACTCACCAGCGTTTCCTCTAAATCCAACCCAAATACGACAGAAATGCTGCTCCGTGGGTTCACCACCGTCCGCGATACCGGCGGCGCGTCTAAGCGTCTCGCGCTCGCAATCGAGGAGGGCCTCATCCCAGGCCCGCGGCTGGTCCAGTGCGGCAGAGGTCTCTCTCAAACGGGCGGGCACGGTGACTTTAGCCCTGTCGGAAGCTCGTCGAGTACGACATGCTGCGGGGGTGCGCACGGGAGCAAGGGACTGGGTGTCGTGTGCAATGGAGTGCCGGAGGTGCTCAAGGCGACGAGGGAACAGTTGAAGAGCGGCGCAGACTGCACGTGGCTCGTTTATCTGTGAGTTTGGCGCTGAACCGGGGCTCGCAGTCATCAAGGTCATGGTCGGCGGCGGGGTCGCGTCAGAGACCGACGCGATCGAGACTGTCCAGTTCACCGCCGAGGAAATCAAGGCGATTACGACGACTGCGAGACAGATGGGCGGCAAGATAGGTAACCGTCGACCTGCCCTTCAAGAGCCAAAACCGAATAAGTACGTCTAGTAACGGCACATGCCTACACGGTCGAAGCAATCCGGCACGCCATCGAGAATGGTGTCCTGGGGATCGAACACGGGAATCTAATCGACCGCGCAACCGCGAATCTGTGCGTGTTGAACGTTGAACGTTGAAACTGGGTCTCATACACGTACGTTGACTCCGCATTATCCAGGATGGCGTCAAATGGAATATTCGTGTGTGCTGCCCAGTCCTGCCACCGCCCTCTCATCCTCACGCCAGCTCACCCCAACGCTGTCCTGCTACGGCATCATGGTCCGCCCCCCGTTCGAAGACTTTCTCCCGCCAGACGGCAAGATCAAGAACGCACAAGTAATGGCCAAAGGCCTCGACGCGCTGAAGATTGCGCATGAGGCGGGGGTGGCGATCTGCTAGTTCGTATTAACATTCCCTCATCCCCCCACTGCTCGCCGCCCCAGCCCCACTAACAGCATTGAAACGAATATTAATATCTGTCCGAACCCAGCGGCTCCGACCTCCTCACCTCCATGCATGCGCTACAGACCGAGGAGTTCACGGTGCGCGGGGGCGTCCTCCCCGCGGACGTAGTGCTAAGGCACGCCACGACCAACGCTGGTGCGAATGCATTCTATCCTATCTTATATCTTCCGGGTCGGGAAAGTTTATATGTATCCATGTACCCAGCGAAAATGCTCGGACAGACGTCCTACATCGGCACCATCTCCCCCGGCGCGTACGCAGACCTGCTCATCCTCGCCCCGAACGCGAACCCGCTGGAGGACGTGACAGTGCTCGACCGCCCGGAGGAGTGTCTTTTAGCGGTTATGAAGGGTGGAAGGGTGTATCAAAGTGTGGTGGAGGGGCTGGATGTGGATGGGTATATCTAGTCTGGAGACACGATAAAGTTCATGGGGATATGTGAGGACGCTCTCTGTGTGTCTAAATTGGCTTTGTTTGACGGCTGTTGCGAAAACATCCGCGTTTCTGGCTGCATTTTCTTTGAGACACTGACGTTGGACAAGATAACGCCGACGGAAATCTTCGTGCCACCGACCTGTAGGCTGAGGACTCTTCTTTATTAGCCCTTTCCACCCAACTCTATCCTCCTATGTAGTCGCTTCGGCTTTCCGTCCCTATTAATACTCACAGCTCGCAGTAGCGCCGACCGAGGAGCTTACGGTCCGTACGGGTGTCCACGCGATCCCAACGCCGATACTGACGCGTTCTTTTAGTTTTAGTTTTGGGTCAAGTTCTCGGTGCCTAGGTATTTATACTTATACTCTGCGCCGGCAGCGAAAATGAAAATGCTGGGCTAGACGTCATGCCGCGTCAGGGGAATGTTTGTCGGCGCTTGTGCGGGCGTCTTCGCCATGGTCCTGGATGTAGATGTGACGGTGCTGCGGCTGCTAGCCCAGTTGGAGCGAGCACGGAAGGGGTTATGATGGCAGCGATGTCGAGGGCTTGCCGATATCTAATCATTAAACAAAGGGATGCTCCCCTACCATTACTTTCCCTATTAATAAGGTTTCGCCAGCTACTCATCCCAAATCAGCAGGTAGTGTGCCCTCGATCTATCAACTCACGCCGACAGATGATCCCCATCGCGAAATTCAGTCGTCGCTGTTCCCTCCGCCCTCCATCCACATGCGCCTTCCGCCCGAGCTCCTCCTCCAAATCACCTCCTACTACCCGCTCACCTGCTCGTCGTACGAAGCTAACGCGCTCGCGACTCCGCGTCTCGCATTTGAGCGCATCGACACTATCCGCGCGCTCGCGAGCTGCAGCCACCGTATGCGCCTGTGCTTCTACCCGCTGCTATGGGAGCGCTTCTACGCGGAACCACTCTCATCGCCTGCTACCTCGATCTTATTGGCCACCCACGGTGTCAATATGCCTGTTCGGCGATTACGGAGGTTATTGCTTGCGCCGCATATTTGGCCGCATATTCGGTGCGTGTACTAGCTGCTGAATTTTATTTTTATTTTCTTTGTCTTCATTTATATGCTCATTATTTACCGCAAGCAGGTACTTATCCGTCGCGTTCCTACACGCAGACGAAGTGGACGACGGCACGACGAGCGCACTCATACAAATTCTGCGACGGCTCCCAACGCTTACTGGGCTAACATTCTCCACCGTGCTCACACCCCAAGTCCCGCTGATCCTCGGCGGCTTCGAGCAAAAACAATTCGGCGATGTGCGAGAGCTTGCGATTGGGCACCACAGTCTCGGTGACATATTCCGTTCATTTCCCAACGTCGAGAAGCTGCGGATACCATGGGGGCGGGGGCTGTCTGCGAATTGTCTGGAGCTCGCCGGCGGCTGGTTTGGCCGCCTGACGTGGTTGACCTTCTTGACGCTGGGAGAGCCGGTAGCGGCTAGTGCGTCGTACCTCCCTCTGAGCGTGAACCTCGCGCTGATGCAGAAAATCAGCGATCGTGACGCACTGTCCTCGAATCCGCCGAATAGACGTGGCGGCATGCCCAGATCGCGTACGCTGCGTCTCCCTTCATTCTAACTTCCATCCTGACTAATGAAAAATCAATGAACGTGCAGGACCAACTCGTCATCCTCCGGCGCCTCCCCGGGCTAGAATACCTCTCCTTTCGCTTCGTCATTGCAGACTCAGGCTCGAAAGCTGCGCCAATCATCACGCTCGCGAAGGCGATCCTGCGGGCGTCGGCGGCGCCGGGTGTAAAGACTGTGCGGGTGGATTGGATGGAGAGTTATCTGTTGAATATTGTGCAGTATTCGGATTATCATCGTGTTTGAAGCCGAGGGCTTCACGTTGTGCAGTCCGTCCTCTACCTCGAACGGCAGGGATTGTGGAACATCCCATGTCAGTAATGGAACGGGAAGGAATGGTCGCGATTTCTCTAGATAGAGTCGCATTCTAAGGTTTTCTATGGGCTGCCGTGTCTGCATGTTGGAGCCTTCTCTAGGGGCTTGACCGCCCGAAGATCGCCAATCGAGCTCGTAACGTAGTCGGGGACGATTGGAGAAGGGTTGGGGCCAGATATCTCGGATTCGGACGTGATTCCTAACAGGAACGAGTGTTCAAACGAGTCGCAGTCTGGAGAGAAGAAACGCACCGGTCAGCACGAGCAACGTGGCAAGACCGCCGTTTTGGCCAAAGAGAATGTCTGTATTGAGACGGTCGCCGACCATTATCGTGCGCTTCGGATCGTAGTCGACTCTGTAGCTTCGTCAAGACCAAATTCTCGATAGAAAAAGAGGAATACTACTTCGCCTTGATGCAGTCTAACATCGTGCTCGCGGGTTTGCCAATAGCAACGGGATCGCGGCCAAGCGCGTATCGCAAGGGCGCTGAGATGGAGCCCGCGCCGGGGAGCAGACCGTCACCAGCGGGATACGTGCTATCTTCGTTCGTAACGAGGAAGAGGCACCCTGAATTGCGCTTCAAGTACTGGAACGCCTTGGAGAGCTTGGTGTAGTTGATGGCGGTATCGAGACCGCAGAGGACTGCGCCAACGGAGGGATCGAGGGTGAAGTCGGCGAGAGAGAACGGCGCGACGGTTGAGTCGGCTGGGTCCTGGATCGTGTTTGTCGGGAGCATGTGGAGGAAAAATCGACGCGTACGGTTCCTCCGATGAAGCTGACGCCCTCCTCATGTAGCTCCTCCTCCATCCCCTTCATCCCGATGACATAGACCTTCTTGTCCTTCGGAAGCTTGACCACGGAGGAGATGTAGACCGCTGCCGCGTACGCGGAGCCGTAGATCTCGTCCTAGACGCGACGTTGCTGTGGTCCCCAACAACGCGTCGACACTCACGACATGCGCCTCGACGCCGAGCTGGTCGAATTTGCCCTTGTAGCTCTTGCGCGACTTGGTAGCGTTGTTAGTGACGAAGATGACCTGCTTTTCTGTCCGGATTTTGAGTGGGGAAACGCGACGGGGAGCCTCACGAACTGCGTGCACGAAGGAGACTCAAAACGTCGACCGCGCCGTCGATGAGGCGATCCCCGTGCCACAGTACGCCGTCGCAGTCGAACATCCATGTGTCGTACTTGTCCAGGAGCGCTTCATAGTCGGAGGCGGCGGTCAAGCGGGCAGCCATCGCGGTGGGATCAAAGAGGTATTACACCCGTATCAACGTTACGCCGGCTTAACCAGCGCGGCCATGGCCAGCACACGTCCTGTGGGCATTGAAGACATCCCTGCGGAGCTGCTCATCGCCATCTTCGGCTTATACATCCTCCCGCAAGCAGCTCGCATCGGAACGCATGCCCGCGTCCAGCTCGGACCACTCCTCCTCTGCAGCGTCTGCTCGCGCTGGAGGGCCGTCTGCATGTCCGCACCTGAGCTCTGGAAGTCCCTTATCGCCGCACCTCGGAGGAGGTACCCAAATGGCGCCGCCAGCGAAGCAGGCTTCTTCGAGCTTCTCCAAAACTGGCTCGCACGTTCTGGCCAGCTGGCAGTGGACCTCACCGTTACGCGCCTCTCGACGCCCTGGCTCAATGCGCAGATACTCTCGCTCGTACCTGCTCATTCGAAGCACCTCCGCAAGCTGGTACTGCAGCTCCCCCAGCAGTTTACCGGATTCGGAGATCCGCTCGACGTGCCGCTGCTGGAAGACTTGTCCGTGGTCGCCCCGAAGCAGCTACGACGGGACGGTGCCATCTGTGCCTTTTCAACGCACCACGACTGCGCCGTCTCACCCTCAAAAGTCTCTCGCTCCAGGACATCGCTCTGCCCTGGCACCAAGTCATAGACCTGGAGCTCGGAGACTCGCTTGCTGTCGCTGTCATGGAGATCCTCGTGTCGACGCCGGGCCTAAATCGTCCGTCCGTGTTCAAACCACTGCGCGGAGTCCCTCCTGTCGACGACCAGGTCGTCCTCTCCAACCTCCAGACCCTACGCCTTCTTCAAGGCTGCCCCGTCTCTTTCCTGTCCTACGTTATCCTCCCCCGCCTCTCCACCCTGGAAATACACTCCACCCACCTTGTTAATGACGCTATAGCCCACCTGGTGCAGCATGCGCCGTTCGCTCGCGATGGGATTTACGAGTCCTACGTTTCAAGAGGACGTTCCAGCAGGGGTATCTCTCACTGGTGATACTCTTTCGATGGCCGCAATTTGCGAAGCTGGAGTACCTCGAATTTGCGCATACCTGGCGCAGGGATACTGAGGGCTTCGTCTCCTGGCTGCGACAGCTGGCCAACGATCCCGGTTATCTTCCTCGTCTCAAGGCCCTCGTCATCAACCAGCACCCTGTGGTCATCCCCGACATGTTCCTCCAGAAACTAGTTGCCGCTCGTCATGCGGCTCAATCGCAAGCTGCTGGGAGCCTCAAGCAGCTTTCGGTGTTCTTCTCCCCCAACGCGCGCAACATCGATACATCAGCGATTCTGGCGGCGCTCGACCCATACACGGAGCACATGCAAATCGAGATCGCTCAGGGCTGGAAGGCGGGGTCTCGTTTAGAGCAGGCTCTCAGGAATCGTTTGAGATGTTAATGAGCGTAAGTAGATTATCCCTGCGGCTTGCAAGTATCCCGAAACCTGATTAAAAATAGTCGACGCCCGCCCGCAGCCCGCCAACCTTTCCTATGTACGTCTTCTCCCGCTGCTGTTCCCTTCCGGGGACCTCGTTGGGCACCATGATCTCCGCCAGCATCGGCCTATGTCTCCGCTCCTCTTCATCAGCCAAAATAAGCAGCCCAGTCAAGCTCATCGTCCGCTGCGTGATCTCCCTCGTCAGCTGCGCGCGAATGAGCATCTCTATCGCGCGCATCGCATCCTCCATGTGCCGCAGCGCGGGGTACAGCGTCTCGAAGATCTGGTTTCGCGACGGCGCCGAGAGGCCGCGGAAGCAGCCCTGGTTCTGGGATACATTTGAGAGGATCTGGGTTGGGAATTGTGCCTGGCGGGCGCGCAGGGCCGCAGTAGGATTCGGACTAGTTGCCTGTCGCGATCGCGAGCGACGCCACCGAATGTCGGTCAGCTGCTTCGCGTTTAGGGCGACGGCGTCAAAACCGGGTAGGGTGCCGAGCTCGGCGAGCTATCGTCTGCGTCAGCAAAAAAGAGGTGTCCTCGGCCGGATCGCTACCTACCTCGCGAAAGTCAACCCCAAGGAGCCTAGTCTCGAGATTGTTGAAACGGAAGTACTCGATGATGGTTTGGATTTCCTCCACGCCTGGGTGCGCCGCAAGGTCGGGGTATGTGTTTTTGTAACGCTTCTCCCGGGCCTCGAGGAGCTGATGGACTGTTAGTTGGCTATCGCAATAAAGCGAGAATGGAGCTGACTGCTTGGACAGAAATCGAGATGGCCGACGCGCGCGACTCGACGCAGACAGCGGCATGCATGAGCCCAGATACCAGTATCAGGTTGGTCTTTATTCGGGCGGCAGCGAGCGTCTGGGCCGCGCGAACGCCGTCTTCTGTTGCGGGAATCTAGACGCGCAAACCTCCTTAGCCAATATAACTCGACAGCGGGCAAGCACTGACACTGAACGCGATGTGGTTCCTCTCGACGCCGCGCCCGACGAGCTTCGCCAGCATGCGCCTCACGCTGCGCACCATCCCGCCCGCATTCGCGTGTCTGCGTGGGTCGACAAACACCATCATCGGGCCGTACGCGCGGTCATTGACCGCGACACAGATCTCGACGAGGAACTGCTCAAGGATGTCTTGCACGAGTCTGTTACTCGGAACGGGTTTATTTTCGGGGCCGGCTGCCTCGGTTGGGAGCAAATACCCCGCCTTGGGGTACTCGTTCGAATTCTCGACGACGGTGCGGACGGCGACGAAGAGGTGGTACAGCGCATCAATGTCGCCGACGCCGCAATGGATGTACCCGCGAATCTGGGGATTAACGGGCTCGGGATGCGCCGCTGTTTGTTGGATGCATAGCGCGTCGAGGAGGTTATCTGGGGTGATGCAGGTTCCTGCGACGTCTTCAAATGAGAGTGCTGAGGAGAGCAGCGTCAGAGTAAGTTTGGTGTTAGCATTTGGAACGGATAACGTACTAGATAGATCTAAAGTATCTCCGAGAACATGCGTGTTCCCTTCGTTGAGCTGTTCCAGCAGCGTTGGACGCGCTCGTCGCGTCGTCGTCTTTGTCTTCTGCGACTCCCGCTCTGCATTCGCATTCGGGAACGCGACGCGTGCGCGTGTTTCCCGGTCAGCGTCAGCGCGCCGCAACTCCGAATGCGATTCCGATTCAACTTCCGCAGCCATTCTTAGCTTCTTAGCACGGGTTTTGGTTCCCGATCTTGACCTTCTGACGGAGAACGAACGCCGTAGGAAATCACGGGTCTGCCACGCGAAGGTCGATCTGAGCGGCGAACTTGCGTCGACGGGGCAGATGACGCGTTCGTGCGCGCGTTGTCGGGCGGGATGGTGGGACGGCGCGTTGATCGTTGGTGACCGTGGACAGACTCGGAGTTGGAGGGCCGGCACGATAATTTCGTGCCACCACCGGTGGAGAGGAGAGAGCGAGGCGGGTGGCAATTGCAGCGCCCAAATCGAGTCTAAAAAGCAGGGCGATGCGTGACAGAACAAAGGACTCGAAAAAACAAGGACAATGCACCGCCGTTTGCGTATGCATACGCACTTGATTCGCTTGCTGTTTTTGGACAATGCCTTTGGCGCTGCCGTTGAGGGCGCAGACCAACGACATCTCTTTCGAAACCGCCCATTACACAAGTCTCCGCGTACGCGTACGCGTCTTTCTTCCCTGCCAGCATCCCGCGCGCCCGTCCCAGGTGTCGCCCCCAACGGCCCGCCCGTCCAATCCCTCGCTCGCCGTAACCCCCAGCGGGGCGTCTAATAGTAGATACGCCGCTCAGAATCTATTGGCCCGCCCACGCCGACGCCACCATTTTCGTAAGATCGACAAATAAGTAAGGCCGCCGCTGGTAAGCCCCGCGGAGGCATTTTTTTTTAATCGTTTGCATCAATTAATTAATATGCGTAGCTCGTGGGTTGTCTTTGTCTTTGTCTTTGTCTTGTATAATCTAATCCTCGCGGAATTCATAATCAACCTCTAGGCTGCCACATCCGCAGTCTTGCGCGGGCGCCGCGCGGGCGGCGGGCACTGACGATCACGACCCACCAGCCCTCCGAGTCGAATGGCGCTCGCTTCTTGTTCGCTTTCTGGCCTCTTCATTCGAATTCAAAACAGCACATCCTATTCACAAGTTCACCTCTCCGCTCGAGGGAGATTCTCCGCTGTACATATACTTGGACATCGCATCGAAGATCCCGCGCCACACGTCTGAGTCCATCTCCGTCTTCTGGGGGTCTAGACGCGAAACGCCTTTGTTATCGGCGACGGCGACCTCGCAGAAGGCAGAAACACCAGAAAGAGAAGACTCGGAGGAGGTTTCAGTGACAAGAATAGACAGACGCCGATTCCGAACTGATATCCTTCAGAACCTTGTCCGGGGAGTTGATACCTGAGCTAGGGCGCGCCGGGTTCATGATGTATAATAAAACTCCCGCCTCTGCCTCCGCCTCCGCTTCTCCGGGGAACGGCCTGTACTTACTACGCATGCTTCTTGCTTCATAATCTTCCTCATCCTCATCCTACCGAACGACTCGGGATCGGGATCGGGTCTGCCGGCGCTTCCTTCAGGGCAGGGGGACCCTACAAAGCAAAGCAAAGCAAAAGACTACACATACGCTACCCTACGCTACGGCAAACGATCCACAGAACGCGTCTGTACGCATACGCATACGCATATGCATACGCCGAACACGAACACGATCGCTCGCTCGGCAACTCTCGTGCGGTAAGCTTCAACTCAAGTCCCCTTTCGCTGACCAACTCTTTTCTGCATCTTACTTCTACTGCACTCTGTACGCCGCCGCGCGTCGTCTTCGTGGCGGGCGCGGGCGCGGCCCATCCGCTAAGCAGAGCTGCAATCGAACATCCTCGCCTAAGGCCTTCTTCTCCCGCCCCGCCCCGCCCTGCAAACGACTGCACACAGGCCGGTTCTTCTACTTCTCTTATTCATTAGATGCATGCTAGCTACTTATGTTTGTGTCTTTGTCTGTGTAACCAAGAACGATGACGATTCGCAAGAAAGAAAGAGATATGTGCTGAGATGCGAGGTGAGGGTAGTACGGGGAGCAGAGCGACGATAACGAAGAGCAAATGCCAGTGCGATGTAGGTAGGGGTGGTATCGGTGCGCGTACATACAGTCAGTGCTTTTAGTTGGTCGTTGTCGGATTGGGATTCGGATTCGGATTCGATTTTGGTTTTGGTTGTGGTTGATTTTGTTTTGGTTGTGGGTTGGGTTTGCGCCTCGCCCCGCGTCTAATGCATGCATGCGCCTCTAAAAAGTTTCAACGGATCGCGACCGACCGGGCTAACGCTCAACGCCGGTCGCTCGAATACACCGCCCCCGCGCCGGGCGTCTGCCACCCGCCTCCGCCGGCACCAGCCCCGGCGGCGTCGACGTCCGCCTGCTGCAGCGTGTGCGAGAACGGCGGCAGGGTATGCGTGTGCCCGTGGTGCGCAGCGTGCGCGTGGGCGTACGAGTGCGAGTGCGGCGAGTGGTTGTGGTTGTTCTGCGGCGTTGTTAGCTTCCGTTTCTGTTTCGCCCGCAGAAAGCAAGCAGAAGCGAAAGAAAGAGAGAAAGAAAGTAACAACGCACGTAATTCTCGTCCTCGGCCTTGACGTTCACGCGCGCGCCGGCGCCGTCGGGGTGCCCGTACGACGGCGGGTACGCGCCCGTGGGGGCCGCGTACTGCTGGTGGTGCGGATGCGAGTGGGGCAGCCCGTGCGCGTGCTGCGCGTGGCCGTGCGGGAGCGCGTGCGGGAGCGGAATAGACGGCGGGCGGTGGCCCACGGGCGAGTGCTGAGAGTGCGCGTGCGGGTGCGAATGGTGCGACGCGTGCATCGTCGCGGGCTGGAAAGAAAAAAAAAGTCGTTGGTAAGCGTTGGACACGGAACGCGGAACGCAGACGCACGGAGAATGGGGGGCTGCTGGTGCTGCTGGAGCCCGAGGGTGTGTTGGGGACGAAGCTGCCGGGGCCGTTGCTGGACGAGTTGGTTACCAGCGGGGGCGGCGCCGTCGGGGGCGGGAGGAACAACGGGCCCGGGGCGCCGGCGGGGTTGGATGCCGACGCGCTGGGGCCTGCGCTGGAGGCGGATGGGTAGTGAGAGTGGGGGTGGGGCTCGTGGGGGGTGGGGCGACGGGATGGTCAGTGGGGGCGGACGGGTAAGGTGGTCGTGCGGCTGTGTGGGTTTTTTCGCTTGAATGAGTGGGCGCGTCGAGAAGAGGACAAGGGGACGTACGAGGTAGTCGTCCATGCCGTCCATTTTCCTGCGCTTGTAGTCGCGATCGCAACGTTCGCCGTAGCTGAGCGGCGACGCTCTCCGACCCACGGCAACGCCGGTCACTGGGTTAATGCCCGCGTCGGCAAGGGCACGATGTAGGTCCTCGTTCTCCTTGACGAGACGCGCGTTTTCCTGCTCGAGGTCGCGGATCTTGACGAGCGGGGGAGGGAGTGCATGGACTTGGTCGGGAGTGAAGCCGAGTGCAGTCTGGAGCTTTGTTACGGTTGTTTCGAGCTGTTGGACGCGACGCGTTAGAGGTTGTGGTCGACGTTGTAGACGGCGACGGACCTGCTCGATGTAGGCCTTCCTCTTTGCGCGGTGTCTAGCCTGTGCCTTGGCGTTACGGCTGCGCTCGGGGCGGTCTGCAGCCTGTGCCGTTGTGGAGGCCATTCTGGGTGGGAGATACGTAAGGTGGCAAGATGGGAGAGGGAGAAGTGGGTCGCCGGATGAGGGCACCTGCCGCCCTATTATATCCCATCCAGCCCACAGCATCAATTCATCACACTTTCTCCGCTACAAAACTTTCTTTGACTGGGAGGCTACCAGCACTAGATACTAGTAGACCCAGTAAATACGCTGTAAATCCAGTAAATACCCAGTAAATCCTACCAGCAAATCCTACCCACCTACTACTCGGCATTGCGGCCGTTGTCAACCTCAAGCGGAGGCAATTTTTCAAGCAAGATCCCCGATCATTGTTTGTTTGTACAAACTCTCCACATCTTTTACAATCCCTATGTTTTCCACCTCTCCAATCCTGTCCCTCCTCGTCGACGCTGGCTACACCCGCCGCGGAGTCTGAAAAACCCATAATTACTTACTTCCGTGTCGCGTGCCCCCCGTTGCCAAAACTCCAGGCCTGTCTCCGAGTGTTTACGTGAACCGACGGATTCGGCCCTCTGCATCTGCACGATATCCTTTTCGCTCTGCCTTGCCAACTGCACCCAGGGACATTCCCTGTAATGTTTAATTTCCTCGTACGTCGGGGGCGCGGTCAAAGCGCGGCCGGGCAACCATCCCGACGGCCCTAGCGCCCACGCCCTCGCCCAACCCTTCATCCAGACTTTTTCTCTCGTCACCGTCTCCGGGCCCGGATACTTCGCTGCGAACGCGGGCGTCCGTATCGGGCTTTTTTTCTTTCTTTCTTTCTTGGTCTTGGTCTGTGCGGATGCTCCACTCCGACAACCCGGAACGACGGCGCCAGCGCCAGAGTTGCCAGCTCGCCGCCCGTTTTGGTTCCCTCTTGGAGTTAGCCCCCAGCGGCTTTGAAACAGTTCGCGAGAAGTCTCGACCGAAACCAAAACATTGGCCGCGGCTACCCTCCCGAATCCGAATCGCCTAATAACCTCTGCGTACAAGTACTTACAAACCCAAGCTGCTCAGTTGTGCAAAACCCCTTTATCTGCATCGTCAGAGGGCCGTCCCCATACCGAGCTCATCTCGTCTTTCTCGTTCATCGTGCATCGTGCATCGTTTATCGTTTATCGTCTTGTTATCTCCCCTACGGCGCGGCCAGCCCATCCCATTCCGGGCGCGCGGCGACCTACCCGTCCGCGAATAATACCTATCAACGCCGCGCCGACAAATGGGGAGCTCTGTATAATAGTTCTCAGAGATTCAAATCTGCCTCCGCGGAAGGACGGAAACGCCGGCTGGAGTCCATTATTATTATTGGATTGGGTCTTTGCGGTTCTTCCATGGCCATGCATCCACACCAAAATACGCCTGTAGCAATACTTAGGCAACCGCACAGCGCCAGCTCCCCGCTCTGCATGCATGCATGTGCGCAGCGATTTTGATTCCGCATCCACAGCTGATTCGGCTCGTCGACGGCGCCGTACGCGTCGATCCCGAACTCGAACAGTCGAACTTAGTACGCTCCGTTGACTCTCCGTCGCTGTGGCTGAAATCCATACAGTACGCTCCGTTGACTCTCCGTCGCTGTGGCTGAAATCCATACAACGGAACAAACTAAAGAAATGAATAAAACCAACATTCGAAGCCTTTTGTTCCCGTTTATGTATGCGCCTCCCGAGTCGTAGATCGCTTGAGATCGCCCGCGACGCGAACCGCCCCGGGGACAGCAGCGCTACCTCATTCTACGGCTGGTACCCACCGCGGCTATCCCCAAGCTTCCCTCCCCGCCACCCTACCCTACCCCTCTGTCTCCGTCTGCGGCGCCGCAGACGTCACCGTCACCACGAAGCTTCCCTCTGTGGCCTTCTGTGGCGCGCAACCACGCCTGCGGCTGTCTGGCTGTCTGGGAAACCCTCACTGGCAACCGCACCCGCGACCCCGTAACCGCCGGCGCCGGCGAATTTCAGGCACCCAGGCACGCGGCGAAACTTTGACTCTTTCTGCCACTGCGCCGGGGGCGTCGGCGCAATTCCATGTCGTTCTTGTCTGTTGAACGTCGGTCGAGGGACGATGCAAGATGGACAGGGTAGAGCGGAGGATACAATTGTAAGAGTCGGCCTCGAGGTCAGGGCGGGAGATAAGGGGATACATGTACACGCAGCAACATTCCAATCTAACTTTATCTAGTCGAGCAGAGCAGAACAAAGGAAAATGCAAAGATCCTATTCGTCGTCGTCCGAGATCACCAGCTTTCGCGTCTTCAACTTCGCGGTAGGCACGGGAACGTCGTCCTCGTCGTCATCGGCGGCGGTGGCGGCGACAGCAGGAGGACTTGACGCTGTCGCCTCGCCTGGAGACGACGATCGCGCGCCCTTGAACCGCGGTTTCGGTTTTGGTCTTGGTCGTGGCGGCTCAGACTCTATCGGGACGTCCCCATTGTTGTCGTCGTCCGCATCAGACTGCGCGCCCTCCTTCTCAGACGCGCCGGCACTCTCCGCCATGGCCCCCTTCCTCTTCTTCCTCCCCTTCTCCGCACCCTCCTTCCCCGCCGGCGCCTTCTTCCTCTTCCGCGCCTTGGTCCCCGTCTGCAACATCCCCGCACTCTTCCCCGTCTCCGCCGCCCGCTTCTCAATCCTCTCCCGCATCTCCTTCTCCCGCGCCAAAAACTCGTCCATCGCCCCATACTCCTCGTCGCTGTCCTCGATGAACTGCGCCGACTTGTACTCGACCGCCGCCTTCGCCTTGGCCTTGGCCGCACGCGCCTTGCGATCCGCATCCCGCCGCTTCTTCTTCTCCCGCCTCTTCTCTTCCTTCCTCTCCTTCTTCTTCCTCCGCTTCTCCGCCTTGCCCTCCCCATCGGGGTCGGACTCCGCGCCCGCGCCCTCGGCATCATCCGAGCTCGAGCTCGGACTCGAAATCGCGCCGTCGTCGTCATCCTCAGGTTCGTCCTCGTCGTCCGACTGCTTCCTCGCCCTCGGCCGCTGCTTCTTCGTCAACCAATCCTTTGCCGTCTGCCCGTCCTCAAACGTCATCGGCGCCGCCAAATACTGCTCAATGCACTTTTTCGTGCGCCCCAGCCGCGCGGGCGCCACGCTCTTGGGGACCACCCACGGCCGTTCATCGACTCCGGGTACTGCGGGGACGCGTCAACGGACATAAAAAAATTAAAATCGAGGCCAAGACAAAAGGGGAGAATGCAACGCGCGTTTACTTCACGCGCGCCGGTAGGTTGGCTTACGCATAGACGTAGCGTAGCGTAGCATGGCCCGCCGTCGATCGAACCGCACAGACAGCAAAAACGCACCTTCCTCCTCCTGTACAAACTCCGCTAGCTGAAACAGTAGCCGCACCCGCGCGTTGTTCGTCCCCGCATCAGCTTCCTCGTCGGTCGTGTACGGGATCTCTGCCAAACAACTGCGTTTAGCCCCACCCAAAGGGAGGAAACTAAAAACCACGCACTGAAATCAGCCATCTTCTCGAGCATCTCGGCACTGGGCGCCTCGAGCATCGCCGCCATGCGCTTCTCTAGCAATTTCTCGTCACTATCCTCCTCCCCGTCTTCGTCTTCGCCTTCGCGTTCGCCCTCTGCGCCAGCCTTTTCGGCCTTGACCTCATCGCGAACCCTCTGCCAGTTATCCAAGACCGTCTCGAGGATCTGTGCCAGCGTTAAAAATTCCGCACAAACAAAGATCATAGAAACTGTCACTTGCCTCGAGCGTCCAGGTAACGAAACGGACCTCCTGCGCCTCGATAAGCGCAGTAACCACAACCCCCAACTGTTCGCCCCAATTACGCCCGCCTTTGACCTTGAGCTCCGCCTGCGCCTTCTTGCGTTTCTCCTTGACCGGCGCCTCCCAGCTCGAGAACGCCTTCCACTGGCCCCGATTCTTCGGGAAAAACGCCTGCAGACGTTGGTTAGCTCGCGGTCATGGTGAGGGTGACGTATGCAACCCCTCCAGGCAGCACGGACGTAGGGAATGTTACATACCTCAACAGCGAGGAACGGCTCCTCCTCGAGGGCCTTGAAGAACTTTCTGAGAATAAAGTTGACGAGCGAGACGAGATCCTTGTGCGGCTGATCGCGCGGGAAGCTCTTCTGAGCGGCCAGGATCGACTGGAAGAGGTGCAGCGTCGATACCTGCGTCCGATCGTCAGTGGACCATGCAGGCAGAGTATACGCAAGGGCGGGACCTTGAAGAACAATCCCTCGGCCTTGCCGCGGACCGCAACGCGATGGAGGAGACCGACGACGCGACGGAGCGCCTCTGGATTCGAATGCATCTCTTTGAAGCGACTGAGTTGGAGGAGGAGCGGTTTGACGACTTCCGCCGTCGAGAACCTCTGCAAACAAGACTGTTAGACGCACGATTCGACGAATGGAGGGCACGTACCGCCTCGAACGCCGCCAACGAGAACGATATTTCCTGCTGCGCCTCCTCCCGCCTCCGGTCCTCATCATCCTCGTCCCCTCTCTTCCGCCCGCTCTTCTTCCTCCGGACGTACTTTTCCCCGTCGCTCCCTTCCCGCTCCACCATCCTCACAACCGCATACGCAAACGTTACCGCCGCGTCCAAGAACGCCGGTCCCCGCCCGTCCGCATTCGCCGCCGTACAAGCCCGTAGCGCATCAATCGACAGGTCCAGCGGGAGCCCCGCATATATGAGCTGCGTCCGCAGCGTCTGCGCCGCATCCGCGTCCGCATCGTCGTCCCCCAAACTCGAATTTGAGATGTGGTCGAGAAGCTGCAAGATCTGCGTGAGGCAGCCCATCCCCGCGTACAGCATCGCCCACGCTTTCGGCTACGGGCGTCGGTGGGTTAGCTCACCAAGTCAGAGAACACAAAGCGACGGCGCACCTTCTCGTCGGTAGCCTCGCGCATGTGCCGTAGCACAAACGACACGAACCCGCTCTCGGCGGCTGACGCGACGAGGCCGTACTGCAGGCGCTTCGCCGACTTGCCCTTGTCGTCCTTGCCCTCGAGCAGAAAGAACGTTAGAATCCAGCGGACGACCGCCATAAGCCACAACGGGACGCGGGCGCCTGTCGCCCATGCACGCTCCATTCGGATGTCTTTGAAAAGCGCGGCAAGATACGCGTCAAAGACGCCCCCGTGGAGGAACGTATGAACGAACGTGCGCAGAATGTCGCGCGCCTCGGGGGTGAGGTCGTCCATTAACGCGGCTTCTGCTGCCGGGGCGGCGCGCGCTTTGCTGGCTTTCTTGCGCGCGTCGAGTATGGAGCCCGTAGATGCATCGTTCTTGTGAATAAGCGCGGCGGCGGGAGCTTTGTCTTTGTCGGTCTTGGTATGCCCCTCAGGACGATATTGTTTGGCGGTGACGACGATAGTCGTACCAAAGCGCGAGTGGCGGCTAACAGGAGTCGGGGCGGAACGGGCTTCGGCCGCAAGCAGGCTCTGTAGTTTCGCCTAGAGAGTAGCTTAGAAGACGCGGCTGGGACTGACGACGACGCACCTTTGGTTTCTCCATGAGCGTCGCTGGTGGTGTCCCTCGGAAGAGAAGGAAGAGAATCTCGAGGACCAGCGTGTTCCAGCTAGCCATGAGCGGGTCTGCCTCGGAATTGGTGGCAATGGTGAGCATGAGATCGATTATGTGCGTGTCCTGCAGGGCGCGGAGGAGTTTCGACTGCAGCCCTTCCCGATCGCGAATGGCGGCAAGGTTGCGGACGATATTTAGGACGAGGGAAGCGACCTGATTGTCGCGGAGTGTGCGCTCGCGTGGAGCCTTGGCAAGTGGAGGGAGGAGGATGGCGAAGATAGCGGACATGACTGCGGGCTGCAGCAGCGTCGCCTTGTAATGTCGGTGCGCCTCCTGGAGCTGCGTGAAGTCGGCGCGCTCGCCTGGCTCCAGCTCTGCCAGCTCTTCCGCAACGTCGATGGGCCAGGTCATCGCGGAAATGAGGTCCGCGGCGGAAATGGCGCGTCGGTCGTCGACCTGGCCGGCGCCGGCCGTCAGGAGGAGGATGGGGACAAGGTCGTTGGAAAGGACGCGTTTTTCCCAGAAAATGCGGGATATTGTGCGTTCATCGTCGCTATCGTCCTTCCTCCAAAGCTTTTTGAGGTCTTTGAGACACCCATTCGCCTCGTCGCCCATCCGGTAGACGCCTGCTTCATATCCACCCAGCGCGTCGACGACGCGTCCAATGACTGGCTCGAAGAGAACGCGCCGCGAGTTGAGGGGTCGTTTGGTTACGGGGTCGCGTACGATTTCGACCTCGGAGTCGCTCGACATTGTTGTGGGAGGAGGAGAGGCGCGTTGACGCATCAATCGTCCTCTCCCAATGCCAAAACGCACGACCAGCCGCGTCGAGCAGGCCTCCGCGGCCGCACTGCCCAACCCTCCTCAGAACCCCAGCTACTTCCCATTCGCCGCATATGCTTCCGCCGTCGGAGTCCACACGTCGCTGCACGCATTCTCCGCCCTCTTCGTGCCTCAAACGCCCGGCATCGTCGAGTTCATCTCCCCGGGACTCGACCCCAGCCTGGTGTCATCCAAAGACCGTCCGCAGGCCGAATTCCTCGACGCTCTGACGCGCAGTCCGGTTGCGACGCTCGTATGTATCTGCTGCGGAGCGGTGGTCCTTCAAAGCTGGTGGGGAGGCTGGATTCGGGCGTGGCGCATAGACTCGCTGCTGCAAGGCAGCGGGGACGAGAAGAAGGTGGCTCGGGCACGGGTGAATGCAAGGAGGCTGGTGGTACGAGTGCGCTCCGCTCCTGTATCGCGCTCATTCAGAGCAGGACATGCGCGACGCCTGGTTAGCGACCGTCATCGCCTCCAGCCTCTTCTTCTTCGTACTGGTCCTTATGGGAGCTCCGTTAACGAGGTGCGTTATTCCCTGCTTCTCCAGCTTTGGATTCACGCTCGCAGCCATCTTGCGCAAACCTACCTCCTCTCGCTACTCCTGGCGCTCCTCACCACCTACGTCCCAACTTACACTTTCGGTTCCCCGTTGAGCGGTTCCATCGCGCGCCTCACCTACACACGTCTCTTTGCCGACCTCTCGTATGCTAGTCCTACGACCGCTAATCGTCCGCGCTCACATAACCTTCCCTACAGGTCGCGAACCCCCGTCGAACGCGCGATTCTGTACCCCAGCGTCGGCACCGTTATCGGCTCATGGATCGGAGCCATCCCCATCGCGCTCGACTGGGACCGGCCGTGGCAGGCGAGCGCATTCCAAGCTATGGGCTGCTTTGACTGACAGCGCTTCCGCAGGCGTGGCCACTAACGCCCGCCACAGGCGCCATTGCGGGCTACATTCTCGCCTCCATTGCTGCGCTCACAGCAAGCTCGGTCCGTTTCTCCGCAGACGAGCACATTCGATCGCTTGCGAGTGGCAAGTCTAAAACCACGTAGACGACTCTTGTACTGTTGGTGCCGCAATATCTTGGGGCATTCCTTTCGGCTAGCGCGGGCCAAGGCATGTGCAATGGACGCGGTTCTTTGATTGCCTGCACGCTTGTGGGTCCTCGCCCTCGCCTCTTAGTTCCATTCCAGCTTTCAGTGGCACCGACATCCATTCTTTGCTAGTCTGCACCCACTCCGTCTATTTGTTCTGATTCCACGGAGATCTTTGCCTCGGAATCTGTGCGGCGAAACGTAGGTCGCGCCAGCACCAATGCGTGCATTACCTCGCCAAGGACTTTCATTTCATTGACGCGATGCAGTCTCGACTGTGCTGCAGGTTATTCTCGTCTGCTCACAACATCCCTCAAATCTGGCTGGTCCAACTGCCGCTTTACCTGGGAACCAACGGCGTTGTACTGCTAGCCAACGTCGCACTTGCAGCTTCCCCGCCCGCAAATGCACGTCTTTTCTCTGGATGGCGGACCCACAGGAATCACCAGGCTCAACTGTTATAGCCTCGTGGTCCACTACTCTAACTCCACTGGCAATGTCCTCGGACCGCTGTATACACATGTGCCACGCGCCCTCCTTCCATCTTCGTGTATGTTTCTCCCTTCAAACGTCGTCCGCCACCCATTCATTGCAAGTGATCACCAGCAATGACCTAACTTTGAGCACGAACATCTCGATTCTCAGCTCTGCCATGTATAAAGCCGCTCGTGCCAGTGTCAGAACGGCGCTCCCCCGCCTCCGCTCCCGCCTCCCTCCCCGTCTGCGCTCCGATGACCGGCTCACGCGCCTCGGACGAAAAGACCACTTCTGTGGCAGCTGACGTCTATTCCCCACCCACGCTCGCCGGTGCCGGTACCGACGCGAAGGCCAGCAGCAGGACCAGCCTCGACCGCGCCATCGTCTATCTCGAAGCTCACCGAGCAGAGGCAGACACAGAGGCGGCCGTCGACCACGCCCTGCTGGTGCGCAAGATCGACCGCCATATCGTGCCCATCGCGCTGTTAGCATATACGCTGCAGTTTTTGGACAAACTGTCAGTGTCCTCCTTGTACTTGTTTACGGCGCTCATTCAAAGTATACTCTTTGTAGGGATATCAATGTGCGTGCTTTTTTGGCGCCGTTTGCGCCGCTTCTGTAGAAGAGAAAGCTGATTGCTTCGCGCTCGGCGTCGCAGTATGCCGCAGTTATGGGCCTCAACCAGGAGCTCAAGCTCGTCGGGAACAACTTCAACGACGCCGCCAGTGCCATGTACATTGCGAATCTCATCGCGGAGCTCCCGACTGGTGCGCCGCAACCGCGCGCCTCCTATTTATGGTATCTCACATACGCCCAGGCTACATCGTGCAAAAAGTGCGCCCAGGCAAGTGGCTCGGGGTGAACATAATCCTTTGGGGTGTCGTCACCGCCTGCACGGCCGCGGTCCACAACTACAAAGGGCTCGTCGCCACGCGCATCCTGATCGGCATTCTGGAGGCAGCCACCGCGCCGTGTCTTATGCTCATAACTGGTGCGTCAGTGGCGTTTCATACTAGCGCACGCAGCTAAAAAGGGCAAGGAATGTGGTATACACGAACAGAGGCTATTCTGCGGTTCGCGATATGGTATTGCGGGCTGGGGATCGCGCAGATGCTGGGCAGTTTCATTTCATGGGGTATGTTGCGGTTTACTGTGTATGTTGGATGCTGAACGCCTCCAGGCTTCCAGCAAGTCCACCATGAGGCAATCTCCGGCTGGCGAATCATGTTCCTCGTCCTCGGATGTATCACCGCTGCAGCGGGCGTCTGGACGCTCTTCGCCATGCCCGACTCGCCTATGGACGTCTCCTGGCTCTCCGAAGCCGAGAAACGCGCCGCCATCCAACGCGTCGCGGTCAACCAAACCGGCATCAAGAACACCCACTTCAAATGGCAGCACATCCGCGAGCTCGTCCTTGACCCGCAGATATGGCTCCTCACCAGCCTCATCGTCATCACCTCCCTCACCGCGGGCCTCATCTCGTTCTACTCCACCACCGTCATCCGCAACTTTGGCTTCTCCTCGGAACGGAGTGCGCTGCTCAACATCCCCAGCGGCGCGGTCAGCCTGCTCTCGTGCCTCGCGACGGCGTACCTCGCGCATCGGTATAACGCCCGCGCGCTATGCATGACGGCGTTTTGCTGCGTCGCCGCGACGGGCTCCGGGTTGATGTCGTTCCTCCCATCGAGCAACCGCGCGGGCCTGCTAGCGGGCGTCTACATGGTCAACATGGTGCGGTTTTTTCTTTAGTTTAGCGCTAGCGCCCTTGGCCGGAGGTAACACGTTCTGTCTTTCAGCAAACAGTCACGCTATTCCTGGTCTTCTGTCTCACCACTGCCAACGTCGCCGGGCAGACAAAACGGTACGCCGCTTCTGCTTCCACATGCCTTCCCGCGTTCGAGGCACCAACACGCATATTTCCAGCGTTGCCGCAAACGCGCTCATCTCCGGCGCCTTCTCCGTCGGCAACATAATCGGCCCCCAACTCTTCCGCCCACAAGATGCGCCCAAGTTCCTGCGCGCCAAAATTGTGCTTTTGGTCACCGAAATCGTGACCGCCATGATCGCCGCCGCCCTCCGGATATACTACGGGTGGCAGAATAAAGCCCGGGATGAAGCCGCCCGCGCGAAACAGGGACAGGAGAAGCATGTGGAGAATATCGAGTGGTTGAATTGTGAGTTGTTTCTTTGTTCGTGTTTGGGTAGGTGATGAAGTTTGTGCAGTGACGGACCGGGAGAACAAGACGTTCAGATACAAGTATTGAGTGGGGCTGGTCACCGTTTATGTTATGCTTCCCTACAGCAGACTGGTGTTAATTATCTGCCGATATTGAATACACGGCGAGTGCTCGAGGGCCACGATCAAGCCGAAAACAAAGGGAGCGCATACGGAATGGGCAGCAGCTCCCCTGGAAATACCTGGAAGCGTTCAATCTCGAGCTAAATACGCCACAGGATTCGTCGAGCGCCTCCAAAATCTGTGGGCGACAGGAGCTAAACACGGTCTGAACCGTGGAAACTCGGTGATGAGACTTGTGGCTGTTCTTCTACTCGAAGAATTACTACTCCTAAGCATTTAGGGTCATGAAAATGAAAGCCCGGTGGTGGATCCAGATGCAAGACAAGCATGGCTTCGCTCCCCCATGAACTCTACCAACCTATCTTTTCCAATCTATCCGGCAAAGACCTCCTCAGCCTCTGCTGTGTATCCCTCACCATCGCGCTCGAAGCTCAACGCGTTTTATTCCACTCTGTATCAGCTACGTCTCCCGAGAAAGTTCACCACTGGCTCTGCGCCATTCAGCAAAACCCTGGTACCGGTCTGGCGCTATGCTCTCGAGAAATCACCCTCAGATTCGGAGACTTCCCGAAAGACGAGGACATGTGCCTTCTCGCGAGAGTGCTGCCCTGGTTCATCAATCTCAAACTATTAGCGCTCCAGCGCGAACGCGAAAAAGTATGCGGTACGCAGCGTCTTCCGCTGAAAATCCTGATATCTGACGGACCGTCGTCAGCACAAGGAACCCACGCATTATGGAACGCGCTGGCAGAATGCCGCTTCCCTCACCTCGTCCACTTCCGCGAAACCTACTCGCGAGGTAAGGAACTGAAAGATCCAGCCACGTCCCAGCGCGTAAGCTCCTTCTTCGAAAATCACCCCGGGCTCCGCGATCTTGCCGTCCATCAACCCATGCCAATTCGCAGACCCCTGCGGTCTCTATCTTGGCTGGAACTAGGGTGTTGTACCGCCTTCCCTTTGTCCGACTACACCCCGTTACTAGGAGACGGAGTCTCGCATCTCGCAGTCCACATCTTCAATTTTCGTTCCACTGTGCCGCTCGCCGGAATTGCGGAGTGGGGCACACGACTCCACACTCTGGAACTCATAAATCAGTACGAACATCCTGTCGTTGCAGACCGCATGATCCTCTTCGTCGCGGAGCAAGTTCCTCATCTTCAGTATCTCAGGCTGTATTTTACAAACGGATCCGTGAGGAACTTAATCACCCCCGTTTTCGTTCGCGTTGAAGCTGAATTACCAACCAGCTTTGCTATTTCGACACTGCTGCCTCTACACGGACGATTCGCGCCTTGGAACGCATCCCGAAGCTGCGACAGCTAACTATGCATATCGGAAACCGGTTCGTTAACCGCACAATGACGTCGGAAAGAAAGTGGCAGTTCGAGCGGTTGTATCCCGTTTGCACGCATACCTCCATAGAAATTAGGCTCAGCGAGTTCAAGGAGGGGAAGGAGCCGTATATTGCCTGCGGGCCGCCTTCTTCCGACGGCGATACCCGTAGATACTACTTGGACGACCATTCACAATGGGGCGTTTAGCAGAGATGGATAGTTCGGTGGGGCCTCAAAGCTTCAGAAGTAATTCCTATGCTTCTATTCCTCGATAACGACTCAGAGCATTTAATTCAATTGTACGGAATAAGTAGGTTGGACGGCTTCGGACTGGATCATAAGTAAGCGAGCTACGGCCCAACAGACGCGCCCGAAGCCAAAACGCCGTCCATATAATCCCTCTGCTCAAGCCTGAAGTCCTCCGCGGTTATATTAACCGAGTCGGGATCGAACAGTGTAAGGAGGGATGTGTTTCCCGCCGAGGAAGGAGTCCCCCATGTCGGCCAGGCCCGGGATGGTAGCGAGCCTTTGTTAGGATCGAGGGTGTTTACAAAATTGACTAAACGGGCAGCAACATCAACTGCAAGTTCGGAGAAGAACACTGAACGTACGCAAAAAGTCCGCCGCGACAAAGTCCGTGGTGTTAACAGTAGGAAGGAACGTAGTCGTGTCGCCTCCGTGTAAAGACCCGTAGAAGGGGACAGATTTGAGGCGTTTGTCGACTGATCACGAGTCGTCAGCTCGTCCCTGCAGAAATTAATCAATGGGACAAGCACGCACGATAGCTCCAGGACTTTTGCCCTCGCTTAGCCGCCTGCTGGAGGAGGAAGCGCCGCTCAGTCTGAAAGATAAAGTCGCCTTGAGAGGCGGCGATGCGTTTGTACTCTGGGCTGCGAATCCAGTCAGTCTGGGTCGGCCTGGGGAGAGGAACGTGTACGTGAGCTGGTTATCCGTCCCCGTCCCGAACGGTGAGCCCAGCGTCGGGTCGTCGGGGTATAGCTCTGCAATGCGCGCAATCTGCGCAGGTGTGGCGAAGGGTAGGAGGGTGGAGGAAAGATAGCCGATGAATTCGTCATTGGTTCTATTGCCTAGTTCATTGAGCGCACTCAGAAGCTGAAAAAGACAAACGTGATGTTGGTACTGCTCCACGAGAAGTCACTTCACGGGCAGATGTGAGCCAGTATTTTTCGGAAGCAAAGAGAGTAGCGTACGTTCCCTCATCGTCCGTATTCCCGGTAATGAACGGAATCTGCAGCGACGTCAGAACCCGCGAAAAGCCATCCGAGTCATGACACACTTTGGAAAACCGACCCTGCTTCACGCTCTCCAGCGGACTCTGCAGAACAACAGCCCCATCCACGCGCGGGCGCCAGAGAAGATTCGAGCTCGTGAACGAGAAGAAGTCAGCCGTGGCGTTAACGGTGGCGGAGAACGCCTCGAGGGGGACGCGTCGGAGGCATGCGAGGGTGTCCCGGGAGCCAGTGCAGTTATTTGCGGCGACGAGGGAGTCGTAGGATGCTTGGCTGGTAGTGGAGAGGATGGACGGCGCGGGGATGGGCGCGCCGGACATCTGCGGCGTACATTCAGCGAGTTATTGCCATTAGGACTGGTAACACACCATAAACGCGCCGCGGAAGAGTGTGCCGGCTTCAAACATCTTGTTCGTGAGAAGAATGGTGCTGACGGAGATGGCACCGGCGCTGAGGCCACCGCTGAGAACGGGAGAGTTGGTACACCTTCAACCAGGAAAGCCCAGCTGCAGACACGCACAGGACGACTTTTGCAGGATCTCCGCCAAAAGCCTGAATGTGTTTTTGGACCATTCGAGCGCAAATATTTCTATGCATAGATGAGCAGCATTGGTGAAGGGAATGCGGGCACTTACGGTCCCGGAGACCCAAGTTTCCGAGTCCAGCTTGGGCGATGTCCTTGCCACCCATGAAGCCGTACGCTGCAAGACACGATGCGAGTTGAGAAGAGACACAAAGACGGAGAGACGAACCGGAGAGGCGGTAGTTGGGTACAACGACCACGACGGGCTCTTGAAGGACGAGGGAGCGCTCGACCATGCCGCGGACATCGTTGTCTGCTTTGAACCCGACCTCAAAGCCACCACCATAGATCCACTGAACAGAGTGAGAGGATAGTCTGAAGCGTAAGACAATTGCACACAACAAATACCGGTAGGTTTGAGCGTTTGGTCGCGGATCTGGGGGCAAAGACGTCGAGCGTTAGACCTAGCGCGTTTTGAGGTGAGATATGAGAGTAGTAGTTTCGAATTCGGAGCCGCACAGTCGTCAGACATGCTCGTGTAGGTCGACACAAAGCCTTCACCGAGACCAAGGGGACTGAGCGCTTGCTGCGGGCAAGCTGGGCCATAATCTGTAGCAGGTTTGACGCCGCGGAAAGGGACAGGTGGCGTTGGGAGAGTGAATCGGTCACTAAAGCGCGTGAAGATAACAGAGCCAATACGAGGAAGACGCACGCTGGGGCTGCGTATGGAACGCCGAGGAACATAGAGAGGTTCCCGCTTGTGGCGCCTTTGAATGAGCCGTAGGACAACGAGACGCTCGGCGCGCCAGCGGGGCTGGCGAGCGCGGATGGAAGGAAGCTAAGGAGCAGAAGGTAGGTTTCAGCAAACATCTATATGCCGTGAACGTGGGCGTACAGTCTTATATCGACGCGGTTTTATCATCTCAATCTGACATGAAACAGCTTGGGAGACGGAGGCTGCGGCAGCGACGCGCGTGCAAGTATGCGCGTACTCTTCGTCATGATGGCATCCCTTCATTTTGTTGTCGAAAACTGCTTATGCCGCCATTCGGCCGGAGACGGCGCGAAAGTTGCTTTGATCTTGCTCGTAAGGCGGTAGATTGTGTAGCAGGCTGTAGCAAATGGTAGACCGGTTGCAGACGTCCGCTGCATGCCAGTGGTGATGGTGCGGAAGAGAGTTGTTACACCGGTTTCTCTCCATCCTTCCGCAGCCAACTTCCCCAATGATCTCAGGCGCGACTTACTAGTTCCCGGCGGAGCGACTATTTCTGTGCTCAAGCTCAGCTCTGGCACTAAGTACGGCCACCCCTAACTCACACTGGCGCTCAGCAGCTGCCATCTGGAGTTCATGTCCCTACTTACTGCCAGTGTGCCGGTGCAGACCAGCAGCTTAGGGTGCAGTTTTGCGCCAAACATTTTCAACCCAAACAGCAACCAGTTCCGCGCCGCTGGTGAAGAATAACTGTGCGAGTCTCTGGGAACTGTTATGCGCAGCGGCGCTGTCTGCAGACTGTGCAACCACTGTGTGAAGTACTTACAGCCTTGTAGTGCTGTATCTCAATTCTTAAATGATTGAAAGTAGGGCGACTCCGCGGCATGGCACAAACATCAAGTTTTTTCTTTCTTTCCTTTCTTTTGAGTTGGGGCATTAGACAGTTTGCGCGGAGCCACCGGAAGCCACCAGGTGGCATTTGTGCGTTGCGCCGCAGTGGCTCCGGTGGCTCTGCTTCTAAAGCTCCCCATAGCCCTAACGGGGGGTAGCACACGCCAATTGGGCTTGCTCTTCCTACATGGTGGCTGTGCTTAACACACAATCCCAATTATTTGCCTACTTATGTGCATTTTTAACAGCCACCAGGACATGTCTTGACTGAACGCTCTCTCCACCCTGATTATCCACTATAAATTACATTTTTATCTTCCTAGGGAGGCGGGGTCAGCATATTATACATTATGTTAGCGGCCACCGGGAGCCACAGTTTGGATGTAAGCCACCAGGCAGCGCAACGCCAAAATGCCACCTGGTGGCTTCCGGTGGCTCCGCGCAAACCGTCTATTACAGCTTCCTGTGAACCTGGACACATCTCGTAGTCATCAGGAAATTACCATTGCCAGACCAATTCCGACAATACCAAAACCATCCCTAACGGATGGGAAATGCGGAAGTTGTAGACACTTGATTCAAATATGTCTGCTTCCCTCAAGCAGTATTGCGTTATGCCAACTCACTAAAATATTTTCAGTAATTTTTCTGCAAATTTTATGGCATGAATTGAATAAATTCATGTGTATGATCCGGCAATGGGAGTTTTCTGATGACAACAAGATGTCCAGCTTCATAGGAAGCTGTAATAGAGCATATTGGCAGTGCTTAAAAATGATTTTTTTTTGCTGCAAAATGAAAGAAATACTCATTGTAAAATGAGCTTTCGATACGGAAACCTTCACAGCACTTAGGGATGGCCATCTTCTTTGCCTCATCATGAACGGACACAGTCTCGCCGTCGCGTCACAGTTGATGGTCTCACCGGAAGAAGAGGAACTGCTCTTGAGGGCAACAGCTCTTTCCTTGTTCTTTTTCTGTTTGTTGGAGTTATTGCAGTGGGAGTGGAGCGTTGTAGATCGAGCAACTTTCTTTTGTAAGAAAATCTGAATTTACAACAGCTGCCAATATGCTCTAATAGGCTGTAATGCTTGAGAGTAACTCAAAGAGAAAAAAAATGAAGTTTGTGCCATGCCGCGGAGTCGGTCGACTTTCAATCATGCTTAGTAATCCACATGTCATGTAAGCACTGCTTAGTTGAGACCCTATATATGGTCACAATTTGTAAGCACTCAAATCCCCCGGTTCGAGCCTTGGGAGGGGCAAACATTTCTGCACAACTCATTTCCATTTGGGCTCAGTTGGTCCAGGTTGAGCAGGTCTTTTACTATTTTTTTTTTTCTTTTGCAAACCGTCTCAATTGCACATCCAATGATCCATATGTTGTGACCAGATATATATACAAAAAATGAAGATGATACTGTATTGCCAGTGTGCGGCAATAACTTAACTGTGGAGCCTGTGTTACACTGTTTGTGCAACGCCGCGAAGCCGGCTCTACCTCCATCATGTCAATGGTATGTGAATTATCCAGGCACCGATTTGGACCAACTAGTGCTTGGGGTTAACATATTCCAAGGACTAGCATTTTTTCTGGCATCTGGTGGATTCCATAAATATCTCGAAAACTCACAGTTTGAAGTTTGCGCAATGCCGTAGCATTGGCCTACTTTCAATCATCACACAGTCTACTAGTCCTTCTGTATCTCATGTGTCACATAGGCCAAACAAAATTCTTTGATGTGTGCAACAATTTTTTCTCTCAATTTTTCTGGATTAAAATTGGTGTCGCAGGCAAAAACCCCGTACGAAACGATAAAGACAGTACATACATGATCGCCCACGATATTGATAACTTCAACTTTAAAAGTTCAAGCCGCGCCACAGTAGTGACAATGCCCGTTGCTATCGCACGATGTGCAGCAGTCAGAGTGCGCGGTGTACCCCTCGCCGCATTGGTTCACGGGGACGTCGGCTGAGGGAAAAAAAAATTGAGCATTGAGAATGGAGTTCGAAGACAAGGTAGCTTACCGCTGAGAGTGCACGTGTTGGTGAGTTGGAAAGGCATCTTGTTGTTTGAAGATCTGAGTTGTGGAATGTTGGTGAGGGGATGGAGTGTGCGCCCGGTATAAGTAGGCAATGCCATAGTATTCTTACGGAGAGTCGCGCGAGAGAGGTGCATTCGCGCACGTATGGCGGCGCCAAGTTAGCCTCGGCCCGCCACCAGCTGTAGAAACTCACGTTACTGGTAGGCCGCATCGATATTGCTACAGGGGACGACACAACATCCGGCTACGGACGAGCAGACTGGAGGCGCCGCCGTTTGGTTCAAAGTCCCTATTTTTTGAGCGCTTGCGCACCGAATAGAGACGAATCAATCGGGAGCGGCGCCAATCACCGGCAAGCCTAATGCATGACTATGATAAAAAGGAAAAAAAAAGCCGCGGAGGCAAATACAGTAGCCAAGCGATCAGTGCGGCGCTGAGAAGCGCTTTGAAGACTCTGAACCAGAGACTATCGTGACGAGTGTGCCGCAAGCTCAGGGTTTCGACGCCATGCGCATTCCGTGCACCTTACTGATGCAAGTTGGCGTCGAGTCGTCTCCCTGGCCCGATTTAATTCCTCTACTACTTATACTATGGTCTGGACACTTTCAGCCAACATTCCACAATATCCCTCAACTAAGATGCCTTTCCAACTCACCAAGACCTGCAATCTCGGCGGTAAGCGACCTTGTCCTCGAGCTCCATTGTGTATGCTCAATTTTATTTTTCTAAGCCGACGTCCCCGTGAACCAATGCGGCGAGGGGTACACCGCGCACTCTGACTGCTGCACGTCGTGCGATAGCAATGGACATTGCCACTACTGCGGTGCAGCTTGACGGAGGCCTTAATTCTAGACGCTCCGCAAATGTGGGGCAGTTTCAGCTCTAGCAACAAGACAAACCATTAATTATTATCTGCATAAAATGAACATCTCAACTTGCTCGCAAGGCCGGAATCTCCGCAGCCCGCGTTCGGAGGCTCTCCTTCCAGATATGCAGAGAGGCGCGACAGCAGGCCGGCGCAGGAGGCTGGATATCGAACACCTCGTCGAGGCGCAGGATCATCTGCGGCGCAGAGTGGAGACGACGCCGACATGCGTTGACCAGCGCGCGATACTCTTTTTGCTGCGTTAATGTGCAGCTGGGTCATCCAGCACACCTACGCACATACATCAGCCAACTTCATGCGGTCAAGACAAGTGCGAATGACGACGTACAGAGTCCGCAGAGGATTCCGGCGAAAATCGAGACGACGCAACGGGCCGTTCATCAGTAAGACCCTCGCCGCCGCTCCCTGCAAGATGAGATCTTCCGCGCGATACCCGGCTTCGAGCGCCCCGAAGGGATCTTCCGCGAACCTGCGCTGTGTCAACGATGGGCTGCGAGGAGCTAGCGGCGAATGCATACCGTAGAGCGGCGACCGTCGACAACATCGGCTCTGGCACAGTCCACGCCAAAGCGGCCTTATGCAGGGCGAGCAGCTCCGAGATGCTGAGGGCGTCGAGCGGCAGGGGCTCCGCGACTGTCCAATGGAGGTACCGCAGCGTGGTGCTAGTCTCTCGGCACTTCCATTCGCCAGAGAGTGCTGGTAGGGCCCCGGCGGCGGGCGGGACGATCTTCTTCCCAGAAAACCCGCGTGTTGGGAACGCAAACCGGTCGCCGTCAGTCGAGATCAGGAGTCGACGACGCAGTCAGAATTGGCGCCAGATAGTTGTGAATGGAATACCGACATCTGGAGCGATTTAAGGAGGCAGGTAGGAGGTGACGACCGTAGATTCGTCGATATTTATGGGGCGAAATGAGAGCTGGAGGCCGATAATACTCGTGCCGCGAGCCCGTTGAGGTGACGCAGAGCGTTGAGAACTTGAGAGCGTCTGCTAGCCAGAAGCCCCTGCGCTAGCTTGTATCGACTCGAGACAGAACCGGGCCCTCTGCGCGTTGAAGAAGCTGGTCTGGCAGCACGCAGATGGACGCAACTGCTATGGCCGTAGCGGTGAAGGAAGGTCGCGAATCGCGGTACATGACCGTGCTGGTTAAGCGTGCCCGGCTTTGATGCGGGTGCAATACACCAAATTTCTCTTCTTGCCACGATGGCCGCCCGGTTAAACACCGCGTCGGAGTACGAAGCCCTCCTGGACAAGTACGACACATGGATGTTCGACTGCGACGGCGTTCTCTGGAGCGGGGACCGCCTCATCGACGGCGCCGTAGACGTGCTAAGTCTCCTGCGACAGCGCAGTCCGTGCAACTCTTTTCCTTCGTTCTTTCTGGTTAATCCCCGTAGAGAAGCAGATTATCTTTGTAACGAACAACGCTACAAAGTCCCGCAAGACACTGAAGCGCAATTTCGATAAACTGGGCGTCGAAGCGCATCTGGTGAGTAGCTACGCGTCGAGACGCCTCCTGGGGTAACGTCGCGTGTAGAACGAGATCTATGGCTCCGCGTACGCTGCTGCGGTGTACATTTCCTCCGTGGTGAAGCTCCCCAAAGACAAGAAAGTCTATGTCATCGGAATGGAGGGTATCGAGCAAGAACTGCGCGAGGAGGGCATCGAGTTCATCGGTGGGACGGTAAGAACACCGCACTCCCCTCGTCCCGTCTAACACTGCACACAGGACTCAGCAGACTGCACTCTCGAGTCCTTCTCCCTCGCTGACTTCACCCTCGACCCCGCCGTCGGCGCCGTCCTATGCGGGGGCGACACCGCCATCAACTACACCAAGCTCTCCAAAGCCTACCAATACCTCACGCGCTCCCCGGGCTGCCTCTTCCTCATCACCAACGAGGACAGCACGTACCCCACGCAGCACGGCGTCCTCCCCGGCTCCGGCGCCATATCCGCTGGCCTGCGCTACGCGCTCGGAAGGGATCCGCTGGCAATCGGGAAGCCAGCGCGCACGATGCTAGATTGTATTAGGGCGAAGTAAGTCAATACGCAGTCCTGCCGACGCTGGACCCGCGCTGACCTGGCGCTCGTTGTAGAGTTCAATACGATCCGAAACGCACCATAATGGTCGGCGACCGGCTCAACACGGATATCCTCTTCGGGAAAAACGGCGGGCTGGCAACGTTGCTCGTGCTGAGCGGTACGCTCTTCTCTCGTCTTTATTTTCGTCTGGGATTATCGCTCAACGCTGTAGGGATTACCTCCGAATCCGACATTTCCGGCGCGAACGCGTCCCCTATCGTCCCCGACTACGTTACAGGCTCAATAGGCGATCTTCGTATTCTCAAAGCATAGACGGTAGGTTAGAGCGTTGGAGATATCTCAATAGACCTTGTGGACCACTGCAGTCGCAGATCCACTGATAAAAGGAAAGACTGCAGCCCTCGCGGCCTACGCGTCGGTAGGAACGCCCACCTACACCGCACCCGACAGCACCAGAAACTCAAAACTCTTCGTCTGGGCCCAGGCCTACCTCCGTTCTGCCACGGCAATGTCTACCGCGCTTATGGACCTCAGGCTCCCGCCGACCACGGGTATTCGTCGCCATATGCATCCTTATGCATCGTACACCGCTTAACGCTCGCGAATCCAATCGATGAGACGCTACTGTAGCTGATGGCGTAGACGCCAGATTATCGATCCTCCCAACGTACGCGTCGCTCAACTCGACAGACTGGAACCGCGGCATAGGCATGTAGGTACAGAACAGAACACATTGTATTTCATCCACATTCACATCCGACGCCAAACTATAGTACAACGACGGCGCCGGCGACGGCGAGGTGCGGGGAGGCGTTTAGCACTTGCAATCGCCCTTCTTGCAGGTGCAGCTGAGGGAGGGTGGGGCGTTAGCATGCGCGACGGGCGGAGGCGGGCGGCGGGCGGGGGGGACGACGTACGTGGAGGTGCAGCCGCAGGCGTCGCTGTTGTTGACGGGGGTCTGGGTAGCCTGTGCGCGTATGAGTCCCTAGTCAAGGCAGACGAGCAACGCCGCGACGTACAGCGATCATGGTTGTTTGAGATAGAGGTGGGTTGGGTTGGGTTGAGAGCGAGTTTGGGTTGTGTGCTGAAGCTCCCTCTCGAGATGGCTAGCCTTTTATACGCTTCCGACGCGCCGTTCACATGTGTTTGTGGAGCGCGGAGGACTTCTTTCGAAGCCTGGGCCGCGGCTCCTCGTGTAGGGGGGCAGGGGCAAGTCGTTTGATTGTTCAGTTCGTTGACGGGAATGCCCTATCTAGCGCTAACGCTGCAGGGCTTCCGATCAAGAGTCGAGGCGCGCAGTGCGCTAGAGTGCGCTTCGTCGAGCGAACCAAACGTGGGATAATTCTATTTGGCGCACCAGATGTGACATCGCACCGGTGCGATTCTATATGGCGCACCGCCGATCCAATATAAATAAATGTGATCACATGATTGATATTCACTACTTGTCGTCCCCACCACCTTGCCACCACCACTGGCTCGCGTCTAGGGCCAAATTTAGAGATGCAGACCTCTCGGCCGGGAGGTCGAAGATTTATTGTCAGGTTGGACAGCCTGCGCGCCGCAAATTCCGCACAGAGTCAGGCTAAAAGTAGGTGTTCCATCGCTTACATAGGCTGTCCCGGGATTCAAATTATCTCGACATGCCTCGGCTTGGAGCACCCACAGAGCAGTGGAAAAAAGGAAAATTACAAAAAAAAAAAAAAAGGAAAATTACAAAAACATGTACCATGTCTATTCCTAAAATTCTGGGAGTTCACGGCCGGGCGAGAGTTGGGCAAGCTGTTGGGTAAGACATATCATTCTTCGGGTGTTTTGTCGTCAGCGTTCAAGCCCGCTTGAAGTACATTTAAGCTAGATGGGAATGTAGAAAAATCGATGTTTTTCAGCATCTAATTATTAGTTGCAGCCTTTTTCTTGCCACATCATAACAAGGCGATAATGTGATACAAGGACCAAAATCTATCTGCTTGGCAACATGCTTCAGCAGACTTTCAGATCTGCATCCTGGAGGTGTGATTTGAGAGTGCACCAAAGGGTACACTGTAGCATTATCAGCTCATATGAGCAATGGGTAAGCTGTTTATTGAACAAAAGGATCAATCGGTGTGTGACACATGTAACATCCTGAGCTTTGCAGCTATTCAACCAAATAGAGCATATTAGTATACGGGGCTTTGAGGTGCAACTAATATGCTCTAAGAACGCATAGCTTGAATATGTATTACTGTACTAATCCGACCGTGAGTTCAGACATTTTGGATTTTTCAATCTCCTGGATGGCCGAAAAAAAATCTTTTGAATTTAGCTAAATTTTGGCAATGAGTTTTTTCGGCCGCGTAACGCCGTAACTCGAACTTACGGTTGGATTAATACAGTATTCTTCAGAAGAGGTCATTAGATGAATGCTGAGGGCTTCTGGAGCTTAGAGACACAGCCCCGCCGGCAATCCGACATTGGGATTACAATGACTGGCCATAGTCTCTATCACAACGGACTCGGTTGTACTCAACTGCCCTAGCCAGCGCTCGCGCAGAGCCTTGATCTCGGGGCCATAGCCCGCGGATTCGTCTCTAGCGCGAAAATTGACAGTATTGATGATGACAGATCATATAATCAATGGTGCGCCAAATAGAAAAGTTCTCCCGTCGCACCGGTGCGATGTCACAGATTGGTGCGCCAAATAGAATTATCCCCAAACGTGCAGGATATCTGCCACTTATGGCAGTATCGGTCTACCCTGCCAAGGATACATCTCTTGCCATCCAGGCGAGTCCGCTCCTGCAGCCGTCGGCACGGACTTCTTTGTTCTACCTAGTGCACAAGCAGCCGACGACGCACATGCGTAGGCTTCTCCGCACCTCGAGGCGTGCCGCGTCCCACCCATTGTGTTTGGTGTTGAATCTTATCAAGTCTAAATCTATCGATATATCCTAAATCGGAGACCTCTGAGGCAGGGCTAGGACTCGGCTAGGACCTCGACGCAGCGATAGCTTAGGCGAGGATCGATTGCTGTTGCGGCGCGGCGAGCGCTATCGATTGTGTATTTGCTTCCACGCGGGATCGACCGGCTTCGGCTTGAGAACAAAGGCGGAACTGACATCCCCATCCCCCTTGGGATGCGGAAGAACCGGAAGGAAGACCGAAGCCCCCATGGCACTGACGCGAGCTAGTTTCGTGTTGCTGGCTCGGAGAATTCGAAGAACCATTCTAGTCGGTAAGCAAATTTGATCTTGCGCGGCGGAGATTGGATACTCTGGACTCTGGAGTCTGCAAGACCTGTAGCTATACCCATACCCGTTTGTTGGAAAGGATGGTGCCGGCTCAACCTAGGGTTGAGGAGGCGCAAGGTCGCGTTCGTGCGTGCACCGGCGCTAGTGGGTATATCGGCGCGATACTGCCGGATAGTTGCATGCAAGCGTAGCTCCGGGTCCTCGAAGCTGGAAGATCTCCCGGTCAGCTATATTAGAAGCGTTGCCTCCAAATGCAAACGCGCGCGTGTTGAGAGCGTGTTCGGGCGACTGAGAAGGTGCGCGAAGCGGGGCATGTCCCGCGACTGTGGAGGTTCTCAGGAGCGGCAACCTGCGGCGAGCGCGTTGCATTATTATGCACGGCCTATGTAAGACAATAGATAGAGGGATGGATACATTCGAAGAGCCCTGAACCTCGAGTAGGCCGGATACTGGCGCAGATATCGGAGGGGCAGGGCCAGACCCGAGAGGGAGATTTATGCATCAATAAAATACGTGTAGAAGTCTGAGAATTTTAGAGCTCTGTTCGAAGTGGTCGGCCGCAAATGGGATGAAAACCAGCAAAACTCCGGTAGCTAGACTGGTCCCTCACTTCAGCAGGTGGACATCCGAAAGTCCCTTTGTCTTCGAAACCAACGTTGAAATGTTACGACAGAGTTTCTGCACCAAGGGCCGCGTGAAAAGCTCACTTCGGGCGAATTTAGGCTACCGGCGGCCCGATCCTTAGATTGGCGTCGTCGATATGAGGGAATATGAAGACGCGGTCACGTGACATACGATGGTAAATCTGTCTGACGCGTTCATTAACGGGCCCACTAGGTAGCTCGCTGCCAGCGTGTTACGACATGTGGAAAGTGTAGGTTCAAGCTGTTTGAAACTCCGCATAGAGGCTGCTCGTGACGCCCTAATACCCGTCTCCCGTTTTTGTGAAAACTCTATACTAATACCCGTCCCCCGGTTTGAATACCACCACCTCAGAGCGAGCTATAGATCCACGGTGGCTGCTGGTGACTCAAGCCGCCCCTTAGCCCCAGGCTATAGATGTGTAGCGAGCCCAGAGTACTTAAGCAGTCCGACACTGGCAGCGGGAGATACCCAGAACTCAAGCGCTGCGCAATCCCTGGACAGCAAGTCCACCGCCCTTTCGGCGGCAAGTTCTAGTACTGATTCCATGCTCCAGGTACCATGAGCACCAATCTATGCATGGGATGTAGGGAGATGAACCTGATCAATAACAGGTGCCCAAAGTGCGACGCAGACCCCAGTAACTCTACCACCTTTTTCAGCGGCAAGGTCTCAGCCATGCTCCAGGTACCACAAAGCAGGAACTATGCATGGGATGCAGGGAGGTGAACCTCCGCAAGGATCGCATGTGCCCGAAGTGCGACGCAGACGCTATAGCAAAATTGAAATAAGAGAGCAAACAGTAGAGTTACAGGATTATTGGGGGGCCTCCTCTTGAAGAAGTTGACCGAGAGGCGATCACGTGTCTGTGACGCAGGGATGATTGACGTGAGCTGGCGGGTAAAGGCATCTGCACTTGGGACGTCCTTGGTCTTCACCAGGTAGCTGTAATAATAACAGGCTCGCCAGTCCCCGGTGGCCCCGATAGCTGCAATGCTGGAGACCTGTTGTCAGGACTAGGTCGGGCTTGCCGGCGGGGGACTGGATGCCGTTGAGGAATCGGGCGTCGGGCCTGGTTTTGAGAACAGTCGCTAACCCCGGCAAGGGCGAAGTAGTGTATAGACGAGGGAGAGGTTAAGCCTCTCCCGAGGTTGTACTAGAATATATACGTTATGTGGTATAACCCTGTACATCCGATCGGGCCTTCAGGCCGCTGTGAACGCCCCTTGTGGGTTATATAGTGTATCGGGGGTCGGCATCGTGATGGTATCACGATGGGAGTTGGCCGGGGTTGATCCGGGCTTGGACCGTCATCACCCCCCCCCCCCTTCAGGGTAGCTCATCCCGAGCTTCGGGCTTGTCCGAAAAAAAAAATTCCTAGATATCGGGCGTTAATTTCCGCCGCAATTGTCGCGGCCCCCGGGGTTTTGGGTTTGACCGGCTTTTGGATTAAAAACGCGTTTTACAGTCTGCAGCGGCAGAATACACGCTGGCCCCTGTAGGGGAGGGTTTTTTGTGTTTATGTCAATTTTTATGTTGCTCCGTCCGGGAGAATAATAGCTTTGCAGCGGCAAAGATATCCCGTCCTCGTTTTACCGAGTGAAGAACATCTTCGTCAGTCAGTGCTGACTGGCATCCTCGTCAGTCTGATGGCGATTTTCGTCAGTAGGCTTTGTTTGAATAGAACACAGTAAGAACAAACCGTGGTGCGGGAAATGCCAAGATGATCGACACTTGGACGCTCCGCGCAGCGGGCCACGCGGCGAGCGGCAAGCTCCCGGCAGGGTGGGGTCCGGGGCGAAGCCTCGGGCGGGGTCTGGGGTGGCAAACCCCAGCCGTCGCGGCCGGCGCCGCAAAGAAAGCTCCAATGGAAGAAGGGAGGAAGAAGGAAAGAAGGAGAAGAAAAAGGCACCGCGCAGCGGGCCTCCCGCGGCGAGCGGGCTCCCGGCAGGGTCGGGGTCCGGGGTGGAAAACCCCGGCCGTCGCGGCCGGCGCCGCAAACGATCAATTCCTGCCGCTGGTGCCGACAATCACTCAAAAAGGGAAATATGACACACTGACGAGAATTCCTTGTACACTGACGAGAGTGGCCGCCAACTGAGGAGAATGTCCATCAAACTCATAAGATTGCCTACTCGGACTGACTGACGAAGATGTACACTACCCCGTTTTACCACCTGCGACGGCAGGGTACGGGCGTTGGGGCGAGTTTTCTTGCCAATTTTATATTTCCACTGTTGTTCGATTGCGAATTACCATCCACCACGGTGGAGCACGCATCTTTCGGGCTTCGGCTCCATGCGGCGAGTGCAGGTGTATTGTCGGACCGTCACCGAGACTTTTGGCTGTCTCTGTTGTACACTTTTCTTCCCCCCTCGGGGTCGAGGCCAGTCGACTCTCTTTGTCGTTTGCGAGATTTCCCTTTTTGTTCTCTTTTCCCTTTTCACTTTTCAGGATTCTCCTGCATCCAGCTGGTGCAGGTGTACGGTTGGACCGTTACCAAAACATCGGCTGTCTCGTTGTACACTTCTCTTCCCCTTGCGGGGTAGACGCTGGTCGGCAAACCCTTTGCCATTTGGAAATCCTTTGATCTTTTGTCGTCTCCCACGCTTCGCGGAATAGAGCCTATTTTGCCTCCGCTCCGCCTCGAGGCACCAACCGCAAGGGTTCTCGCTTCTCCCGGGCTTCCATTCCCGTTTGACGGGCTTCGAATTTGCAATTGCGAGTTTGTTTGGTTGTGGCTCCCACGACTTATGGGCGCATGTTTATCGTTTGAATTCGATCTCCGTTTCAGGGAAGGTTAAACTTCTGCAGGAGAAGCCCGCGTCGGGCTTCCATTTGAGATGACTCAAAGCCCGCTGGGTATTTAATCATATATGTGATCCAAAAACTGATGGACCTTTTGGCCGGAGATCATTTGGAATTTTTATTCAGATTTTTTGCCCGCCAAAAGTACCAAGCAAAGTTCCAGAATTTTTCGGCACAGAAATTTATTGCCTTTTAGCTACTCTTTTGGCCACCAAAAAACTCCAAAAAATCACTTTTTATCTTTTTGAATCGCCGCAGTGCCTGCTTCCATTCTTGGCATAGAAAGTGTTGCAATTTTAAGTAGCTTTTTGGGAACAAAAATAAAAAGATCTACTTTTTCCTTTGTCTTACAAACAGCTTTTGAGTCAGCACCAAGGTATTACTGAATCACGGTTTTGGACTTGTTCTTGTGCCCCAAAATGTCTTATGTATGATTCCTATTTCAAAAAAGCGATTTTTTTTTTTCCTTTTATCCAGAATTTAGTTGACTACAACCTAACATTTTTTGGGTACAATGTTTGCGAAGAACCCAGGAAGCCACCAAGTAAAATTTGTGCATTGTAGGTGGTTTACATCCAAATGGTACCTCCCTGCCGCCGCTAGTATAGGAAGTTCAAAATGTAATTTTGGGCACAATATTGGTGGTAGGGGGAAGAAATTGGTCCAACATGTTGAAAATATTTGATAAGTATTTCTTCGCCAGCAGCGGGGTTTGTTTCGCTGTGACATGCGTGATACACCCATGTATGGGCATGTCTCGCATCAGACCCCATCAAACATTTCCCAAAATGGAAACTTCGAGGTAAATCATAGGTGCCAGTGCACTCTTTAGAGTGCTCGCCAGACACGGCTCACTGATGGCATCATGACAGCTTACCTGCCAGGGATGAGCAATGTCTCAAATGACTAGATTGGATTATTTAGCACCAGTCGACCACTCCAAAGTGTGAGTTATCTCGCCTGGACACAGTGTTCCAAAGCCCAAAAAAACCTGCGGGGGTTACCACGACCGCCAACTTAGCTTCTGGTGAAATCAAAATGAAGCCTAGTGCATCCAGTTGAATACAGTATCTCTTGCCAGTTCTCGATATTCAAGCTGATCTAGACGCGGTAACGTGCCGGTTGATGTGGGAATCCCTTGTTTCGCCTTGATTGAACGTGTTATATGCGAGTGCGCCCAAGAAGCTAGATACTTGTAAGGACTAGGAAAAGCTCATTTCGATGCCCGTTGTCTCCGTGCAGGCGGCTTATCGTTATTTCGTGCTGCGCATATGGCTTCGGTGACTTGCCTCACTGCAACGCGGCTTCCGGCTAGCTGCGCGCAATACTCGGCCCGGATCCCCGCTGTAGACATTAAAGGCAATGATAATTTATTAAAGGCAATGATAATTTATCATTGCCTTTAATGTCTACAGCGGGGATCCGGGCCGACGGCTAGTACTGCCAGCAATAATGCATTATTAATAATGCCCCGCTAGCCCTGGTGTTGGTTCTCAGGAGGCACGCAACAGCCGGCAAGCCGCTCCCGCACGAACAACCCGATCGACTGGTGTACCGCTTGGTCAGATTTTGCCTCCATAATCGCTCATCCGACTTCCATCTCGGCCGTCTTTTCTCCTCGCGCGAGTGAAGTAACCGTAGTTTGAACCCTCAGTCTTAAACTGTTTATGCCTGTCTCTACGGGCGATCATTAAGCCAACATTGTAGGGTTGCTGCTGAGGACCGGCTTCATGCCACAGCAACGGCGACCGCGGTCTTGTGTGGGTCGAGGGACCACATCTTCGGCGTCTTGCCTGATAGAGACGCGGCGTCTGATGGCAGTCCCGCGACAGGTGCTACTGACCACGGTACAATCCGCCATGAACGGCCACTCGGCAGCTCGCTGCCAGCGTGTCGCGGCATGTGGAAAGTGTACTCGGGTGGGTCCAAACTCCGTACTACTAATACCTTACTAATATCTGTCCCCGGTTTTGAATACCACCACCTCGGCCCGTGAGCCAAAGATCATGCTGCTGGAGACTCACTACCCGCCTTTTTACCGGCTCTGACTACACGCCCACCTCAGCGTGGGCTATAGATATTAAGCCTACTTAAGCAGTCCGACACGGAGTGTCCCAGAGCTCAACAGCTGCACACTCTCCAGACAGCAAGTCTACCACCCTTTTCAGCAGCGAGACCCGCTGACTTCATCTTCCAGGTGCCATGAGCGCCAACACAGAAATATGCAACGGATGCAAGACAGAGACACTCCGCGCGACGGATCACTTGTGCCCTAAGTGCGACGCAGACGCTATAGCGCGATTGGGCAAATAGACGTGAATCGACTCCATACTACATGTACAGTAGAGCTACGGAATCATCCACTTTTTTTTTGGTTCGATTACTGTATTTTTTATTGCCATTTTTATTTTTTTGATTATTATTATTATTATTATTATTATTATTTGATTGTTTTATTCCTTGCCCAGCTATATAAAGAGAAAGGGGCATAAAAACCGACTCACCAGCTTCGAAATGAGCCCATCAGGG
Organism: Mycena kentingensis (nom. inval.); assembly: GCA_014461125.1. NCBI lineage: Eukaryota > Fungi > Basidiomycota > Agaricomycetes > Agaricales > Mycenaceae > Mycena > Mycena kentingensis (nom. inval.). The sequence goes on along the minus strand of JACAZG010000002.1, from coordinate 3,363,550 downwards.
CTCGCAACGTGGCCTACACTGACCGGGCGAACATGGTGTACCACTCTTATCCAAACACTCTGAGGACAGACGTCGTGCAGTCCGTAGGGCTTAGCGGAAGTCTTGACTAAGTGTATAAAGTCCTTCAAATTCATCGCATTCCTACCTTGTACGCCTGAACATAGACAGCGCTCGGTCAATGCAACTCGACATCATCAATGGCCGAGGCTAATTACTAAAAGCGTACATCAGCGCTTGCGCCTGGTAGAGGACAATGCGACTGCAAAGCCAAAGTCCAAGCACCACCGACCGAGGGTATATAAGCCGAGGGCTCACGTCTTCTCCCCAGACCAACCAGGCTCTCTGACATCCTCCCAACCCAACCCAACCGACAATAACACCAACATGCTTCGCCGCCTTCGCTCGCAGCCAGATATCAAGACCGGCGCGGCGCCCCAGAGCCAAGGCCAATACCAACCTCTCGGCCGGAAGCCGAGCAGCTCGAAGCTCAAGAAGGCGCACCACCCAACCGCCGGCCATGGCCAGGCAATGCCACCCTCCCACCACCAGCACCTGACCCACGCGGCTCAGCCACACTCCCGCTCGGGTTCAGGCCGTGCTCGCGCCGAATCTCTTGCTCCTCCGCCGGTGCCCCAAATCCCCGCTCAGTACCGCAACCAGAACAGCGGCCAAGGCCAAGGGGCGCCGAGCCACGCATCCTTCGTCCCGACGTTCGGCCAGCCCATCGTATCGCACCAGCAGCTCGTGCACCTCATGGATCGCGGCGCCGAGCAGCCGATTCAAGCTCCGCGCCCCGCGCCGATGGACTGGCGCCAGTACGCGCCCGAGGCGGCGCAGGCGCAGCAGGCCCGCCGTGAGGAGTATGCGTACACGCAGATGGCGCCTCCGTCGCTGCCTCCGCCGCCGCGCAAGCGGAACGGACACGCTGGAGCTGGGGGAGCGTGAAAGCAGGATTGAATCAAACGACTCTTTCTTTGGGCACACGTAGAATTAATTGGATTCCATGTAGCAACTCACAAGTACTTATGTATGCAATTCACTGTCTCAGAGGTACCTGTATGCTTGGCCGATCTGGACAGAACCGATTTGCATTTGTTGCACGGCGATTTGCAATTGATTTCAGAGCCCGGTGTCAAATTTGACACCGGCTACGCCTGCAAAGAAATGTATTCACTGACGGCTGTCAGCGCACTTCTGATAATGCAAAGGTCGGGGTGCCGGGTATGCATAATCCCTAGTGCAGCTTCATTGACCATTTTCCATGCAGCATTTACAATTTCAGTAGACTTCTATTTCTTTGGCTTTGATTTATTCTGGATTTTCCGAACGGGTTGGACGCTATATTCTGCTTGTTGCCTTGCAGGGTCCGCAGTGGAGCAGTCGCACTCTCTCTCTCCTTCTCTCTCACTGCTCGCCGCCGACGTGCGCTCAGGACCCTCCTCCGACGCGATCCGCATTTTTTCGTGCAGATTTTATTGCCGGCAGCCAACATTGGGCAAAGGGTATTTTTCGGTTTAATGGGGGTACGATAGGGTAGTTTATATATCAACACGCAATACACAACACCTAGGCCTGGTAGCACGATGTTAGCACAAACGAGAAACAAACGGTGGGCGCGATCTACAGCGCGGAACTCGACCATCGTTCCCACGTGAGGAGTCGAGCTCAACTTACCAGCGCCGTACAGCGGGCACCCCAAGAACGCGAAGGGTCGTCGGGCAGCTTGAAGGGCGCCGACTCGCGAAAGCGCGGGCGTGAGGTATGTATGTTCGCGCCGGTGCGACTTCTCTGACGCTTACCCAATGCTACGCTGAGCTTAGTAGAGACAAGCGGAAGACCTGCGCCGGCGGTCAAAGGCAATCCCGAAGAGAAGAAGGAAGCAAAAACGCAACTCTGGCAGAGAGGGTGCCGACTCAGCTGCAGCTAGAAGCGCTCCCGGTCATGATGTTGAACACATTTTGTACAGCGCCAACAAACCAAGGCCGGCAGTTAATAGACGAGCTGGACGTACCGAGGAACGGAGAGCACGCAGCGGATACGGCAGAGCGCCAAAGAGGAGGTGCGGCCTCGGGAGTTTAGCTGGTAGTTGGGCCCCTACTCGGTGTTGGAGTCGCAGGTGCGTTGGGAGAGGGAGTAGCGCAGTGGAGAGGCGAACTGGGGAGGACGAGAAGGGAAGGGGTGGACGGGAGATGGTGCTGGTCGGTCAACAAGCTGTCACATGCTGATTTCCGAATAAATCGAGATTTCGGGTGGAGCGGTCCTTGAGGGTGTTCATTAATTCTCTACGCATGAGTTTCCAGTGCCGCACTTGCACTCAGCTGGCGCTGTTGGTGCGTGTGCTCCGTCGTCCACAATCTTGATTCAGAAAGGAAAATTGGTCCAGACTCGATGCGCGCGCGTTCCCCACAAACAACCGAATGCATGCTACATTGCGCGGACTCCAGCCTTTGAGGCTGCTCGCCAGCCGCGGGCTGTGTGCCTGGCCATAATTGCTCTACTACGCTTGCTTCCCAATCAGGATAGCTTTGACAGCTACGACCTCGACGCGCTTTCCGCGCTGGCATCTGGGTGCGGCGCAGAAGATACATCTCTAATTGACCTATTGTGCTGTTTGACACGTCCTCATTCGCTTTCAACGCGTTCCATACAGGTATAATTATGAACTCCGCAGAATCTGGATTACAGCGAGTTTCGGTATTCCTGGCTGAAGGCGGACGTTGATGGCAAGTAAAGACACTAGAATGCCTTACATAGTTGTACATATGTGCTCCCGCTGCAGCCACACTCGCAGCTCCCACTGAACGCGCTAAACCCACTAGCGGCCAATTCCGAGGAGTCAACATAGATGACCCTCGAAACAGGGTTCCGCACTTCTCAACCCGCATCACGTCCGCCTGACTTTGAAACGCCACAGATCTTACGACTCCGAGGGCTACGCTGGAATCGAATTCTGGCTTCAACACCAGCTGGCACTCTGAAGGTGCAGCAACACACCTCTGAGATGTGCGGGTTACGTTCCTGGGTGTCTCCCCACCAGTCCCAAGCAACCTGAACTATCTCATCCTGCTCGCTACTCACAACCAAAACCTTGCTTCGAAAAAAATCCCAGCTATCATGATAGCGCCGAATCCAATGCAGGGCCGCCTCCGGGATTCATTCGGAACCACGAGCAGCGTACTCTAAACACTACCCTGGACGCCGAAAAATAAGCTCGATGATGCTTCTGCGGACCCAGATCGAACACCGGCTAGCATATATAAGGCGAACCAAAGTTCAACCATCCATCATTCTCCCCTTCCCTCCCGCCCCCATCTCCCTCTCCCTTTCCTCTCCCATTCTGCCCACCCTCCTCGACGGCGCGCCTGTCTTCGACTTCGACTCGTACGCATGCTACTAGTACGCTCCCCGTCTCCCGTCCATGCCCCGTTGTTGACTCTTCCGCAGATCGTCGTCGTGCTGCTGGTGCCACTCGGGCATTGGGGGCTTATATTCAGCTGCGTGTTGACTTTGCTTTCCATCTACGTTGTGGTTGACATTTTTGCAGAACCAAAGTTCAACCATCCCTCATTCTCCCCTTCCCTCCCGCCCCCACCTCTCTCTCCCCCTCCCTCTCTGCCGATCCCTCCGGCGGCGCGCTCCTCTTCGCCTTCGACCCCGACGCGCTGATATGTTTGTATTGTCCCATTTGCGCTCGTGGTTGTTGACGCTCTGCAGGTCGTACCACTCGCGGCGTCTTCTACACTCGTACGTGGCTACCGTCTCCTCCATCTCTTCTGCGCTGAAGTTCGGCAGCACGTTCGCCTACGCCGGTGCGTTATCCCTCTCCCGCGGAGCTCTTCGGCGTTGCTAATGCTTTGGTGTTTGTTGATTGGATCCTCTTAACGCGCTGACTTTCTGCAGCTCAGGAACGGGGAGACCATCGGCGCGTGGGATATCTCGGTGCTCGCTGTCGCTGACCTCTACGCAGGCCGTCGCTATGGCGGTACGCACGGAGACTGGGCTCAACACGTTAGAGGGGCACTATGCTGGTGCGTCTGCTTCTTCGTTTCTACTTTGGTTTGCTGACTGCTGTTGCTAGCCTTGACCGCGTCGACTATGCGGGTGCGTCGCTACTCTCTGCCCGCGCTGCCACTGCTGATCGTTTGCAAGCTTGTCGTTCTAGGGCTATCGAGTTGGACGCGGGTTTTGCCGACGCCGAGGGGGAAGCTATGCTGGCGGTGCGTTGCAGTGCTTTGGGCTGGGCAGCAGTAGACGGGCGTCGCAGTCTGTATTAGAGTCGACTCGGGCTTGTTTTGGAGCTCACTGACTGCTTTTTAGGTCGTGGTTATGCTGGCACGCGTCGGGAGCGAGCAGCAGACGATGGTGGGTGATTGACTCTAGAGCTCTGTCTCCGTGGTCGGTGCTGACGGCAGGCATAGTCTAGTCCGGCACAACGCCCAGCACGAGGAGTAGAAGAAGGGGAGGTGGTGGAGGAAAGGGAGAAGGCGGGAATAATGGGGTGTCGAGTGCGCTCGCTGCCGCTGGCAGAATTCGCATTCAATGATACATACGCTGGATCTTATGGCGCGTGCGATCCACGGGGTCAGAATAAGTATTTCTCCAGGCAGTATACCGAAATCTAGCCCTTGTACTGATTAGGGTCCGCGGCCACGCATCTCGTACATATAGGTCGACCATCTTCGGATATTATCCGGAGCCTTAATATACTCTCAGAACCGTCCCGCTCCTCGATACCAGGACTGACCTCTGTGTCTCCTAGAATGGTATATCTTCGGATGATTCTACGCGGCAGGCGGCGCATCAACTGGGCCGGTTCAATTTCGCGAAGGACCGGCGGGAGGACGCAGCCACCTTTTCAAACATTTCGAGGCATAGCAGCATCGAGCGCTGGCTTTCCTCCGCCTCGTTGAGCGCCCTCCAGGTTTCGATACGGACGCTAGTCATACGTTCCGCTCGTTCTCGGCGAAACGGTTCGACGGCCGTCTCTGGATGGAGGTCCAGGCTCACCCTCCGGAGTCTTCCCAGCAATTCTACATTTTCGTCGAGCTTTGTGAAAATGGGCAGCAAGGCCTCGTTGCAGGTTTTGATTATTTGGTCGCAGGTTTCCTCGGGGAATGGCAGAGGCGAGTTTTGGGGTATCTCGCACTCTCCCGATTCGAAGAAGTCGTGCGGAAGGTGGAGGTGAGTTTGTACTTCGTGGTAGTCGGGTTGGACGCCTCGGATTCGGGCCAGCATCGTCGTGGTGGGAAGGAAGAATGGGTTCGTTGATCTTCTTTCAAGCCTTGAGTCTGATTGTCCTTGTCCTCATCCCCCACAGTCAGCGATGTCGGTCGCCGCAGCCATCTCCAGCCTCGCACCCGAGCTCCTCGTTGAGGTATTTGCATGGTCGTCTGCCGCGGTCGTCCTTCGAGGGCCTGCTCCGCAGGTCGTTTTGTCGCATGTGTGTCGTTGGTGGCGCGAGGTGGCCCTCTCATGTAGCTTCCTGTGGGCGACGATCAGGGTAATCGGCCGATTCTCAGCAGCAGAGGTCGCTACCTGGCTCCTGCGTTCGAACGGGCGACCCCTACGCATTTTTGTTCAAAGCTCTGTTGCACGCAACGTCCACCCTGGGCTTTATGTCAACCAGGATCGCCTGTTGGGGCCGCTCGAAGGCGCTCCGGAAACCTCTCGCGACCGGGTGGGCTACATGGTGTCGTTCAGCTCTCGCACCGGACGATTGGTTTCTGTTGGGCCGCCGGAATTCTCGCGAGACCAAGAACACTTGTCTTTGGCTTTGACGCGAGACGACTGGGACACACTCATTGCACTTCTCGTGCCCCATGCGTCCCGCTGGACCGTCGCGGAGTTCACTTTGCATTCTTGCCAGATGTTTCGCAGTTTACAACGTGCGATTTCTCTCGCTGGGCAGTTTGCGGCGCTCGCATCATATGCGGTAATCCTCTCCCCGCCCCATGCCCTGAGGGACCACACCGACTCGCAGTCCCTCATTATCCCTGCGCCTAGTTTACGCCGCCTCGTTCTATGGGGAATCAACATCGACTGGGGTATGGTCGAACCCATTGCAAGACGCATGGTCGAATTGGACATCGAGGTCGATGGGCTTCACTTTCCGCAGTCGCCTGCTATTCGACGGGCTCATTGCTGGTCTCAGCTTGTCGGCTTTACCCTCCGGTCCTATGGGTTTCGCGGGCGCTCCTATTGCCCTGGAATTTCCCAATCTTGTTACTCTCGCTCTGGAGCGACTGGAGCCCGCCGACTTACTCAACGCCCTCGTATACTTTGGGACTCCGTCGCTTGAGAGGCTAGGAGTTGACTTCGTCGCAGGTGGAGACCGCAACTACGCGGAATGCGTCGAAGAGCTTTCTATCCGTCGCCCGTACTGGTCGGCGTTGTTACACCTCTCCGTTGGCGGGACTCCATGGTGGAACTGGATTTCCGTCTCTCGTACGGTCGGCGGGCTCTCTCGGCTTCGGTCCTTGTCCCTCTGGCGATGTGAGGATGCGGAGGCATGGCTGGACGAACTTGCGAACGGGACATCGTTACCGTCTCTCGCTGAGCTTCATGCACCTCTTGGAGTCCTGCAATCCGAGATTAGGGGCGCGCTGCGTCGACGTCGCGAGGCTGGAAGCCCGATAAAAACGCTCTACGTTGGCCAAATGCTCTATCGTCGGGCATACTGCGCTCGAGGTCGAGGTTCAAGAAGTCCACCCACCGAACGATCTATAATGGGCCGTGCTTTTGAATATTCCTTTGATATTCCTTCTACGCCCGATGATGTAGCTGCGTGGAGGAGCGAGGAGGCGGATGGTACCGTTTGAGATTCGTAGCAGTGGTGGGTTTGGTGCTGCGGAAGCGCGATAGGCTTTTTTTTTTTGGCAATGGATAATCAAGTTTCCTTTCCCTTCCGTTAATGATGATGATTCATTTGGTGCGGTAGAGCCGAGTTCAGATACTGGCAGAAGAAGTGGTAGCGCGATAGGGAACGACAGCAGAATGAATATAGAATGAACGGGGGGCGGGGTCTGCCGCATATTGACTTCAGGAAACGCGCTCAAATGATCTAAGCCACGACATCGGTCAGGGCGGCCCTACGTCGGGTAGTCCTCCGTCGAATCGACCTATGCCATATGAGATCGCAACACAAAGGGAGATCGCATATGAAGCTCACCACCGACACATTGGTCAAGTTGGCGCGACATCTTCAAATCGCGCGAGTGCGAGAACTTAACGACAGACTGGATGCCCTTCGAGCCCAACGGGTGCGTGTTCCAACCTTTGTCGCGGAGTTCAACCTGCTCGCGCGTGTGCTTGCGCATATTGAGCCTGCTGGGGCGTCAGCCCAGGGACACTGGCAATTATACGAGCTCTACGTCGCAAGCATGCTGTTCATGTAGACTAGACGCAAGAGCGTTAGATTGGCAGAAACAAGAAAAAGAGATTGACGCACGCTTGGAGCTTGGCGCCAACCCGAGGAAGAACCAAAATGTGTGGGGGATCGCAAGGAACTGAGATAGAGTCAACGCTACGGAGCGACACGCCAATGGTCGACTGCCTACCAGGACGAGGTTGACGCCGGAGGACAGGGCGGTCAAAATCCCGCGGTTAATGGCCTGCAGGAGGCGTCGTCAGGCGCCGAATTGAAGCTAGCAGGGCGTGAACCTCGAAGATCTAGAAGACAGGCTTGAGTCGACGCGAAGCAGGCGGGATCGAACTAGACTAACCAAACGTTCAAGCAAATAGTTCGTCCCGTCGAAGGAGTGCGTGCCTGTGAGCTCCCAAGCCCTAACGACAACGAGGGTACGTGACCGAACGACAGAGAGCACTAGGCCACGCCAGCGCAGAGCAAGCAGCCGAAGAAGGACACAACCTACTTTTTAATTTCGCCCTTCTGGCTTGTGAGGAAGAGGCAGAGGAAGACTGTAATGAAGAAGTCGCAGGCGAGGGATGTCGCGGCCTGGACGGTGGTGACAACCTTGGTCTTTCCGAGCTCGGCGAAGGAGCCAATAGCACCGCTGGGTGGGCACGGTCAGCTTGACACAATTCGAGGAAGGAAGGGCATACGTCCAGGCGGTTTGAGCGATGCCGGCGCCTATGCAAGTGCATGAGTATGGCTATAAAGAGAGGCCGATGGGTATCTCACCCATGGACGCTATCGCCATTGCAAACTGTACGCGATAATGAGAGGGACGGAGGGCAGCTTTAGAGACTGAAGAAGCACGATAGTATACATGGCGAGGATGGCGGTCGTGCTTCCGGAACCTCTCGCAACTGGGGAACATGAGCAGCAGAGAGGAGACTGACGAGCACATACGCTTGAAGACACGAACAGCAAAGAAGATTTGGACGAGGAAGGCGCCGAAATACTTGGGCAAGTATTCGGGCGGAACGCGTCAATGAAGGACAAGGAACGCACGGCGCAGAACAGTTGCAGCTTGCAGGGTTGCAGCGCCATGATCAGCGGACTCGACGACGACAAGTAACCGAGCATACCGAATCGAACCTAGAGCGTCGGTGAACAGGCAGTTCGACGGAGGGAGGAAGGGCCACCACTAACCACACCAGCTCGACGGTAAGGACAGCGAAGCGGCGGACGAAGCGGTGGTACGAGGCATGGAAGAAAAAGATAACCTGGAGGGTTTCGGCGACCCTAAAGCTGCTGAGAACCAATCGAGGCGGCGATCCAGGAAGTACAAATCCGAGAGAACCTACACGCAATGAGCTCTGAGTAGAAAAATGGACGAAAAGACGCACGATGAGCTGGATGAAGAGCGAGTCGGTGGGCATGCTCATAAAGTACACCCACGTCTGGACGAGACCCATGCCGTAGAGGATGGCCTCGAGGAAGAGCGCGACCAGCCAGACTCCGTAGGTCGAGTCGAGCGGGGGGAAGGCGGGAACGGGAACGGGAAGGGCAGACATTGACTTGAAAGAGGGTGTGGGGAAGGAGAAACCGACACTTGTCTCCAGCCCACCAAGCATTTATATAAGCATAACGGACGCTCTTCTGCTCTAAACATTTATAGCGCGTACAAAAGTCGCGTCTTCAAAAGGTTAACCGGCGCTGCATCGCGCCCAACAATGGCTCCGTATCGAGGTCGGTCGGAAACGCGTGCCCGGACCGAACGGCGCCCGTACTCCGCTTCGCGTTGCCCTTGGACGTCAAGTCGTAGTCGGCTCGAAGGACCTGGAAAGAAGTTCAGGCGGGGAAAGGCATTTGCGGGGCGAGGGACGCGCTTCTGTGAGGGGAATAGGTCGTTTGTGGCGGGGATATCGGAAGTTCGGGCGGAGGACTACGTAGAACGAGCGTACGCTGCGGATGCTTATTTAACAGAGCCGAGTAGGTATATGTATATGTACGAGTCGGGAACGAGGACGGAGATGCGGGCGGCTTGGATGCGGCTGGGTTAAGGTAAGATAGAGGGGCAGGAGAGAGAGAGTGGGAGGTGGTCGATGCGATTGCGTGGAAGCGCTATATGAGGTCGTGGATGTGGAACAACGCGACGCCGCTGAGCTTCGCGATACCAAAGTCGCCTGTTCGCTATTGTCCTCATTAGAAACAAGGCGGGGGCGAGAAAAGAAGGATCATACCAAACTATGGGGCAAATGAATGCCGCTAACCCTCCTGCGCCGATGCAGCTCTGATTACGGATGCGCCGGAGTCGCTAGAACGAGTGAGATACGGAGGGAGGAGGAGCGGCGAGTAAGCGTACCTGGCCGTTACTCAATTTGCTAATGCCCGCGCCCCATTGGGATTGTGTCCGGGCGAGACGCATGCCGATGGATAGGTCGTTTGCGGCGGGGACGTTGGAGGTTGGGCGCAGAACTGGAACGACTGTACGCCGCGAATCTTTCAGAAAGGGAGACGATGATCGCGCGCCGGGTAGATAGATGGACACGGCGGGAATGGGTAGGGGGTCGAGTTGGCCGATACTGGAGATGATCAGCGTCGTGTTCTGGAGGGTAAGGCGACAAACCTTGCAAGCTCAACCCGCCGGTGCCTCAGATCATCCCGATGGCGCCTACAGTATTTGGCGAATCGTCTCGAGATCGCGTAGTCGGTGGCGACCTGCTGCTTGAGGACGGGTAGGACGCGCCGTTGGACGTCCGCCTGCAGGTCGCCGTATTGGACAGGTTGCGTGGATCGGCGAGGAGGATGTCGTCCAATACGCGCGCCCAGGATGCGGATGGGTTGGAGTACGATAGACGAGGGGATGATAGAGAGTAAGTGGGAGGTGGTGGCGTTTGAGGCGGTTTCGGGGGCAGCGGTATACAGCGCGACGCCGTCGGGTTTCGTGATCCCAAAGTCGCCCGTTCGCTATTGTCCTTCCTGGTCAGAAACAAGGCGCGAGCGGGAAGAGAAAGAACATACGAAACTACGGGGCAACTGAATGCCGCTAACCATCGGCGTTACCCCTGGACGTTAAGGCAATCTGCGGCTCCGTCGCGTCCACAAACGGAACGCCCTCCTCCGTCTACATCCCCACCATCTCGGCACTAAGCTTGAATAGCGCGCGTACAAAGCCGCGGAACGCGTCGTCCTCCCCGTTCTTCGTCGTCGCGTCAAACAGCCGCGACACAGTCGGTTATATGGACCTAAAGGACATTTCCGGGGGCAAGACTTTCGACAGTCGCCCGTTCGCTATTGTCCTTCCTGGTCAGAAACAAGGCGCGAGCGGGAAGAGAAAGAACATACGAAACTACGGGGCAACTGAATGCCGCTAACCATCCGCGTTACCCCTGGACGTTAAGGCAATCTGCGGCTCCGTCCAGCGTCCACAAACGGAACGCCCTCCTCCGTCTACATCCCCACCATCTCGGCACTAAGCTTGAATAGCGCGTACAAAGCCGCGAACGCGCGTCGTCCTCCACGTTCTTCGTGGTCGCAGTCCGGCGACAGGAGCGGCTGCTCGTCCACGATACCCACCTCGGGATTGCGGGGGTTGAGCTTGGAACGAGCAGCGACGTTCCTCGCCGTGGCAGCCGACCGAGGTCCGCAAGCGCCCTCGTTGATGCGCTTGACGCAGTACTTCCAATCATCCATCTCGCGGCCAAGGTTCGCGTCCGCTTGCGTGCGCTGGATGGTCCGCGAGCCCCCGTTGTCCGATTTTTGGAGGATTAGCGACTCGATAGATGACTAGAATGAGTTAGATAGGGAGGTAAAAGATGCGGCGGATAAGCGTACTTGACCATCGCTGCCGATGCTGCAATCGTTTACCGACCCCGATCCCGGCGTCGCCATCAATCGCGTACATACTTGGGGGATCGGTATCATCCCCCAGCGAGCGGGGTGCCAGTCGGGATCCCAGACGACGGAACGGCGCGCCGGAATTGTGTTGTCGCGCGATTTCGAAGGAAGAAGCGTCGGAGGTGGGTACCGCGAGACAGCCGGTCCTAGAATGGCGGTTAGAACGCGCACAATGCAATCGAACAGCCAGAAGTCGACGCACGAAGTGAATGTGGGAGGGGGACGCCTCCTGGTGGTATCTTACGGGGGAGAGATTGTCGTAGGCGGGTACCGCGAGACGGCCGATCCTAGAATGGTGGTCAGACGCTGTGAAATGAAATCGGACAGTCAGAAGTCGACGCACGAAGTGGATGTGTGGGGAGAACGCCTCCCTGTGGTAGGTTGGATCATCGGAGGCGGGTAGCGCGAGACGGCCGATCCTAGAATGGCGGTTAGAACGCGCAGAATGCAATCGAACAGCCAGAAGTCGACGCACGAAGTGGATGTGTGGGGAGAACGCCTCCCTGTGGTAGGTTGGATCATCGGAGGCGGGTACCGAGAGAATGTCTGTCCTAGTGGTGGTCAGTATGCGTGGAATGAAATCGAACAGCCAGACGTCGGCGTACGTTGGACGGATGGGAAGAAGGAGAAGGCAGCGTCGGAGCCACGTAGCAGCGACATGTGCCGCGTCCGACGCTGCGACCGCATCTGGGCCATAGTTTCTGTCAGCACGAGAAGGGAGAGGTCGTGGTAGGCACAAACCGGGGGACTGAAATGACTTCCCGCAGGGGTCGGAGGCGGGAGGCGCGTCAGATGCCGCGTTTGTGCCCAAAGGTGAGCGCTGAGGATGAACGCAGTTGAACGCAGTTGAACGCAGCTGAGCGCAGCTTATCAGCGTGCGGAGGAGCGTGTAGCATGATTGCGTACCATGGTTCAGGTGAGGACATCGTAGGCGCGGCATGCGCCCGACGCAGGAGGGGGAGTGTGAGGCCTGGGAGGCCTTGGAAGGGGGAGACGCGCCGTGCAAGGCGGTCAGGGAGGAGGGGGTGAGTTGGCGCGCCGCTAGGTCGGGTTGCATGCGCGCGCAGGTCGGGCGCAGATGGGGCGGTGGTTGGGCATCGTCAAGGAGCAAACGAAGCCGCCACGGCTGTCAAAGGCCGCCCTTGATGCGCGCCAAACCAGACCGAACGGTGAAATAAAACCAGGCAGAAAATTGAAAGAAAGAAACCAGCAAATAAAATAAAATAAAAACCAGCAAAAAAAACCCCCGCTGGAAATTTGCAGAAATAAACCGGTGGAAAAAATCACCGAAAGAACCGATACGTCGGCCCGATGGGAACGAAATTGTCCCTTTCTTTCCAACCACGACAATGTCAAGCTCAACGGCGAAGTTTACCCCCCAGGCCGGCGTATATCGGGCGCAGTGTATGATATCCCAATTCGCGCAAAATTCTTTCCCTGACTGCATCCAGCCCGCGACTGCCCGACGTAAAGATCGCCGCCGCCGGCATGAAAATGCAGAGTTTCTTTCAACCATTGGAACTTCAAGCACAATACTCCAGCCTCTCCGCTTCGAGCCTTACGCGGCGCACCGCCCGGCCCTGCCCAGCCTCGCCCATCACTATCTATACCTATCCGTCGGCACGCTGCTGACCGCCGAGCCCCAAGGAACTGCCAAAAAGCACCAGCAGGCTCTGCTATCCATTTCCGACGTTCATACAGCATCTCTCGCCATGCAGTCAACATCCCATGCGCCTTCTGGGCCTCTCTCGCGCTATTCGCTATCTCCAAACGCACGCAAAGAAAAAAAAATGGATTCCCATGCCCGTGCACCTCTATGAACCAGAACCGGAACCCCTCCTTCCGCATCTCCCCAGGGCCTCCTCAACCAACGCTTCCTGCGCTTCGATGTACTGAGCCTCCCCAGTTACCTCCTGCTGAACCGCCTCATCGCTTCCCGCCGTCGCCGCGCCAGTATAACGGAACGCCGTGAAAACACTCCAGCTTTTCGAGCGCCATCTTCTTACATTCATATATACTCAGGCATGACATCGAACGCCGCAACCATGATTATTCCTCAGCCCTCCTTGTAACTAGCCAGCATTCTCTGCACTTGCGGCTTCGAGTAGGTTACCACGACTGGCGGGCGGCCCCCATTAGAATACGCCTCGGCGGCAACCAGTCGGGCGGAGACAAGCCACCGGCAAAGCTCCAAGGTCGCAGCGTCCTCCAGCTTGTCAGACTTCTCGGAGCTGAGCCACTTGTACAACCTCGCCACTCGGCTATATAGCGTCAGCGCATTTCTTACCGTTCCGGGTGTCGGGAATGTGACAATCTGGTCCGTAAACCACTCGATGATATCGTCCACCCTGACCCGAGTCCCATGAACGATCGTCGACCCAGATACACCGTTCGCGTTCCAGCGAATTCCGAGCGCGGCGGCAGCTACGGCGATGATTCGCCCCATCTGGCAGCTGCGATACCCTGCACCACATTGTGCCGCTAGCAACGCTTGCATCTCGTCCACGCATCCCCTAGGCACAATGCGGCTGCACACTTCAATAGCTCCATCTGTCCCGTCTACCGAGCTCCCGTCCTAATGTTCTTCGGTATGATTTACTGCGTCAGAATCATGGCTCACCCAGCTCGACCCCGATGAAGATTCCTCCTCTTGGTCGTCCCACCTTCCCTCCTGGTAGAATTCATTTTTCAGGCCGTCGCTGGTGTCCTGTTAAAGGCATCTGAGCTAATGTTCTGCCTTGACTAGAGAGCGTACCACCGTCAAGCGAAAAGACGTTGCGGGTGCCTGCGACGGGCGTTAATTTGGCCCTGCGCTGATTCGGCGAATTCTTCTGACGCAGGCCGCTGACAGACCCCATAGCCACCCGTTCGGAGAGCCCACCCTCGTCGTAAACCTGGAAGTGTGGTGCGAGGACCTCATTTCCATCTTGAGCGAGAGCCGTAATCGCATCTACCACGGGATAGGTTTCACCGAATACCTCATCATCGACGTCCACGCGGCGAATCCCAATCGATTCCGAAGTTCGTTGGAATTCCGCGATGATCGTAGTGAACGTTTTTTGGGGGACCGATGCTCGAGACGACAGGGGAATTCTGGATTCCCTCACACGGAGGTCCCAGTGGGCTGCGTAATCGGACGGGCACTCGAATCGGCCTTGGTAGTAATTGTAGTTCTGCAACTGCCCGACAAGGCTAGCGAGCTGGTCTGGTCGAGCTTCGTTCTCTTGCGCAATCATCTGCACCCCTTCTGTAGACGGTGCGACGAGGAGTTCATGTGTCCTTCGTCTGTTTCCGTGGCTTTTCGAATGCGAAGGTCCTGTGTCTGGGCTGAAGAATGCTGCGGAAGAGTTCGAGGGTGTAACTTTAGTTCTAAGTTAGAATGTTTTGTCACTTTGAACGAAGACCTGCCGAAAGGACTGGAGCTCGCGGCACTCCGTCGTTTTCTTGTGCGTTCATTGCGCTGCTCGTTGGCCGGCGATTTGGTGCTCAGAATTTGCTGATTTTTCTTGGGCTGGGTACGTGCAACCTGGTCGTGGTCGTCGTCTAATGGAACAATAAGGCAATAGCGGGCAGTGAAGAGCGCCAACGGACCCTTGGATGCCTTTGCCTCCCTTTCTGTCGCGTCTAGACGATCAGCCGAGGTTTTTCGAGTCCATACAGATTACGCACCTTGCATGCGGATTTTTCTACGGTGTTTCTTCTCCGATGAGCGGGAACCCTCCTCAAGGTCGAGGTCCGACACATCGTCATTCGCTAGATGTGCGGTGGGCTCAACCGCCTTGCGCTTGCTGCGCTTGCGTTGAGCCCTCGACGGAGGGGCAGGGACTTAATTCGACGCATCAGAGCAGTTCCCGCGACCACGCTCAGCAACATACCATGCAAAGTCGACCTGAGCCTGGAGCGCGTCTGAAGAACTTGAGGCTCGGGTGAAGATCGTCCCCTCGAACGAGTTCGCATGTTGTGCGGGGTAGCCATGACTGCCTGTCCGATGGCCTGGCAGGCTTTTTGAGGGCCGACTGGCAGGCCCAGGAGACGATGCATCTCGGTCTGTGTGGCATGGTCGGAGATCGGCATCTACATTGATTAATTTGAACTGTGGGGACGAGGCTAGCTTGTGCAGATCGATCTCTATCAGTCCGGTGAGCTGTTTAGGGATGACTCGACTTTGATAAATTTAGCTTCCGCGGAGGGAACTTGGAGACCTGGATAAATGCTAGGGTGTACCTCGCGGGCCGGATCAAAATGGATAATGTTTGCGTTTACTCAGGTTTCTTTTTGGTTTTTAGAACTTTATACTTGAACTAAAATCACAGGAATCTCCAGCAACATGATGGGGACAGTGACCCTTTGTTCTATTCCGTGTATTTGGCTACTCCTGGGAGGTGGCTCCGTCAGGAGAGGCGAATTCGATGTCTGTCTCCTCGCTACCACCTCGGCGTTGCGTCGCCAACGCCAATACGTTATGGCTATGCGTGGTAGTAAGGGATCATCAATCGGACATTTATACCGGTACCTTATGAGGAGCATGTTGAGGTGCACTGGGTATACATAAGCGGCATCCGGGAACGCTATATGCCAGCCCGAGGGTGACTTACAATTGGCACCGGGGGCCAGTCCGATGAAGTACCAGAATGTTCGCGGGAGCACGAGGAACTAGGTCGGCTAGTCAACGCAGCACGCTTAATCGGGGTCGCAAACTCACGAGGATTAGGTTGAGTCCCGAGGCCAGGAATGGAATGGTGCCACTATTGATAGCTTGAAGGATCAGGCGGGACAGCAGGCGATGCGTTGCGGTCAACATTGGTATGCTTCGTTGTATCAGTGGGCGCCGAGCGAAAAAGGCCCAACGCACTCTGGGCTCTGAAGCGCTGCCTGGCGTCGCTTCAGCCAAAGGCAGAGGTATAGCGTTGTCAAGAGCTGGGTCAGGATCGAGGTGATGCTCTGGATGATTACAATTTTCTGCAATCAACTTCAGTATAAGTTTGATTGTTTCAACCTGGGACGACTTCCCGGAATACGCTGCAGCTGCGCGACGGATTGCACGTTGAATCTTATACAGCGATCGCGTTGAGAAAATATTCAGCCCTGAGACTACAACCCACGACAACGTCGTCTGGAGCACTCCAGCAACTGCGAGGAATTTCTTTGTGAGATAGGGAGAACGCGAGAGAGACTGCTGCGCACCGAATGAGCCCGCAGGCAATATAAACTAGGCGGCATTAGACACGGCATAGCACTGGAGGGATTTTATTTCGTACTAGGATGGAAAGGGCGAGGGCTTTTGCTGACAGCATCCTGGAGGGGCGGAATACTGTCATGCTGAGGGTTGGCCAGTCGTGTAGGATCTAGAATCGCCACGTACGGCGATACACTCGGATGGAGCAGTACAGCTCCATCAAAAGGCAGCTGAGGAACTAGCACAGACATTTAGACTGGTGAAAACACTCAGAGAGAGAAATGATAGAATGCTCACGCCGGCGAGGAGCTGTACCTAATAACTAGTCATTAGATGATTTTCCAGCTCTCAGAAAGGCTCAGGACTAGGTCCGACCTGGCGACGGTGGTGTCAGTGACTTTGAAGAATAATTTGACCCGGGGAGCTGCGCGGTCTAAGGACTGACCAATTAAGTTCCAGGCGTGGAACACCAAAATCGACCACAAATCGAAAGTAAAAGGAGCGAATATTGAAGCAAGTTTGCAGAGCTTGAAGGACCCTGATGGCTTTAGATGAAGCTCGGAGGCTGAGAGAGTACGAACGACGCAGCAAGAATCTGGATGGGAGGCTTAGTGACAGAAATTAGTAGGCGGTAGAGCTCACCGTAAAAAGGAGGTAGCGGGAAGAGATGGTGTGCGTAGACAGCAGCAGCCCCAGCTGAGCCGCTGCACCGCCGAAGAATGCGAAGTTCATGCAGGTCGCTACCAGCCATACCCCATATGCAGGAGTTATGATGGCGACCGGCTCAGATGGAAACGAGGGGAGGGGGGGCATGTAGCTGGAGATGCGGGTGCCTTGTAGAGAGGGTGTCAGTGCGATAAGGATGCGTCCAGTATTTCAGCACGTCTAAGGCCTCCTGGACACAGTTCATCTCCGATGGGCCGCCGTGGCTGAGCCAGATACCAGCGTACGGGTGCGAAGACGAAGGCGAAAACGAGGCATCGCCCACGGTAATGCTGAGACTGAGGAAGACATTCTTTGATTATTGCTATTTGATTATTCGAACTTGTGTAATCCACACTCAAACATTAATTAGATGAGCTCTGTCTTCAACGTCTCTCCGACCTGCGGAAGTCCTCAATAAACGAGGAAAACAAAATTGGTCACTGGTGTTAAATGGTTGGGCATCTTGTTCGCTAGCCTCCACCAACTAAGATTAGAC
Source organism: Mycena kentingensis (nom. inval.) (assembly GCA_014461125.1). Lineage (NCBI taxonomy): Eukaryota > Fungi > Basidiomycota > Agaricomycetes > Agaricales > Mycenaceae > Mycena > Mycena kentingensis (nom. inval.). The sequence goes on along the minus strand of JACAZG010000002.1, from coordinate 3,345,928 downwards.
TGTGGGGTTTCCATCAGTAGCTGGCACGCTTCCCGCGGCCGCCTCCGAAGCATATGTTCCGACCTCCGAAGCCATATGTTCCGACCTCCGAAGCCGCATCTCCCATGGCTCCCGCTCCGTCCCCGTTCATCTCCGAGCGTGGCACGGTTGGCAGCTGGTGGCGTGATGGAGCCAGTGGCTACCAAGCTTCCTGCCTACCCGTGCTTCTACGTGAAGATAATTCGCTTTCGAAGAGCCGCGCACCGTGCTCTCACAGCCCTTCTCCTCAAAGCCCCGTTGCCCCTCCTTCTCGAGAACAAAGTATGCAGCCGACGGCAAACCCAATGGTTTGCCGCCCGCCTATTATTCCTATGCCCCCCTCCTTCTACCGCAATAACTGTATCGAGACACCCACACTCTTCACGAGCTTTCGCCGTTACTGGGTCGTGTTGTCCGGTCGGCGTGCAGGCATCTACGCACACAGGTGGGTATTTGACGAAGTCTCCGCGACGTGCTGGGTTCAGAGCTGCCCACAGGAAAGCTGCGTACAGGCAGGGCAACTTGTATCCCTCGTTTCGCCTGGTTCCGGCCTGGGGCTGGGGGCACGCGGTTCGGATATGGCACAGTAACTGCCTCAACGTGCACTCGGCGGGACACCACCACAATAACGGCCCGCTACATTTCCAAGAATCCGTCGTCCACCCCGACTCTCCCATCTCCATTCCCGACACCGATTCTCCGTCTACCGATTTCTCTCCTCTGCCTGAACCCGCGACTTCTCTGCCTGGACCCGCGCTGCCGGCCCGCGTCGACACCCCACTTTCCGTTGCATCGCTCCCGAACCAAACGTGGGGCCTCGAGAGCGATGTTCAGCATCTCGGACGGCCCGCGTCAGCGCCAGCCCGTCTCCAGCGTACAGGAGTGATACGTCAGAGGTCTGCTGAACGCCTGGGTGTAGAGAATATGTACTGGGGAATCAAGGGCGACGGACGCATATTCCTTCACTGGTACGCCCCATTATGATACACTATATCATGATCCGTCCTCATTATCTCACTCAGTGATGACCTTCTGGAACGTATGCACGAGCTGGAAAGGATTTTTCACATGGTAGAAATTCTTGGTAGTCGGAACCTGCATGAGGTGGCCGCGTATGTCTCTCTCGGCGGAACGAGCCACTAAAACGCCCTGCGTATTGTTTCGTGCGAATGATAATTATAATTACCTTCTCCCGAGTAAGACTGGCTGCTGTTTAGATAAAAAAAATTATAGTGAACTTCCGCCAACTTTGGAATAGATGCACAGACAAAAAGGTTATAGTCAGTGAGTGGGAACTCAGTCACCTAAGGTATTTGAATCAATTTGCAAGCGGAGGCGGGAGGGTACCACATGTGCTCACATGTAGACTGGCATCCCAAGGACATGTCTACCAAGGTTTAGGTTCGTAGTATGCCCATCGGAGTCACAATGAATACAGTGGCGCCATTTTTATGTGCACCACCCATGTTAGCACCATCCGAAGCACCAAGCACGTGAAACAAAGTCCTCAGGTACTTTATGAGATACTAAAAGTGAGATTTAGCATGACATCAAATTTCCATATATGGAAATTGTTATAAGGGGCCTCAATCCTTGGTCGCTGGAATTTTGGACTATTTTTGAGAGACCGTGAACAGGCATGAAATGGCGCGGCCAGATCAACGGACATTATTTTGCACTTCCACATGTGTTTGCATGATTGAGGTAGGGCCGGCTTCACGGCATTGCACAAATACTGTACTAATCCGACCGCAAGTTCAAGTTACGGGTTACGCGCCCCTCTAAACTGAACTTAGTTCAAATGAGTTACGCGTTCGGCCCAGCTCCAGCCATCCAATTTCGCCGAATAAGGTAATTTACCATCGAAATTTCCGGCCGGCTGACGGCGGCAGTCCCGATAGGGAAACTCCATCGGTGATGAGCTTGTTGTTTGACAGGTTCAATGTGTTACGTGTTCGCAGGCTGAACTTACGGTCGGATTAGTACAGTAGTCCCCAAGCATCCGACTAGGCCACAGGCTGCTGATTTTGACATATTGGTTTTTTTTATCTGATCCCCAACATATAAATGTGGAGCCATATTGTAGATAGATGAGAAAATATCAGGTGATTCAAGAAGCGAGTTACACAAGAATGTTTGCCCCCGTCACGGATCGATCCTGGGAGCCTGAGTGCTTACAGATTTTGCCCATATGTGGGGACCTAAGCACGGGCGCCATTAAAAGAAACTACCCTGTTTCCGAACATCTACAGTACTGCGTGCCCGGGCACCCTGAGCGACTAGGGCGGCATGCCGTGGGGCCGAGCAGCTCCTTGCTAAGTTGTAACATTCGGAGGTATCAGCGCTAAACATCGCTGTTTCGTATCAGGACCGTTCATAGATTCGTGTCCCCGACTGACCACACACACATACGTTACGTATATATATATATGTAGGGACGGAGGGCTCCCCTTGTTCAACGCGAAAAGCCTGGACAATGCCTTCGCCTGGTGCGTCGCCACAACCTCTGAAGTTAAATTTTCAAGGGGCTTTCTAGCGACGTGGGCATACTCCTGGGTCAAGGGACTACTTGGCCCTGTTTCTACGACGCGTACTACGAATGCGCCCCGACCTGCGACGACCAAGCAGTCGGCCGCTCGCCCCGAGACTCTTCCGCAGCAGTTGATCCAACAGCTGCAAGGGCAGGGCCCATATTACGCAGACCGCGCCTATGTGGTGATTCCAACCCAGCTTCAGCTCGATTTCTCCCTGGATCATCTCGAGTGCGAGTGGACGGCTGTGACACGGGGGAGATATGTTGGTGTTTTCTCCGTCGGGTGCGTTAAACAGTCGCTTAGAGGATGATGTTGAGAAACATTGCAGTGCAGTGGCTGACTTCGCGATTCATGGGATTTCTGGTGCATCGCGTCGAGTTCATAAGACCCAAGAGGCTGCCGTCCGGGAGTTCAATCGCGCCCTCGACTGGGGCGTTGTACAGCCCGTTGATCCCCCGACCTTACTTGCCCCATCGTCGAGCCTCCCTGTCAGCGGCTTGGCCGCAGCTGACAGTGTCAATGGTACGTTTCGGCTTTTCGCCTACACATATTGGTGGCTGGCTGACGCCCCCATCCCAGGTAGTCGCTCTATACTCGACAGCGCGATTATGAGCTCAGACACCGACGCCGACTCCGAGTTCAGCAACTCGGAGATCAGCGAACCAGCAACTATCCACCTCAGAGACTCTAGAGAGCATGAGCTCGAGTGAACTGCCGCAATATTTGGTTGTGTTGTTAGCTGTCGCGGGAATATATTTCCTATTTCGTCCTTACGTGCCACGTCCATGATCCTTCTGCGACCCGAGCCACATAGCTCCTCTGTATGGTCCAGGCGCCGGGCATCCCGCTCGGGGCCATCCACCGCCCGTAGGTCGAGCTCTCCGCACGCAGCGGCGAGCCGGATATCCGATATCAGTCCCAGCACCTGCCTTCGTATGGGGGCTGCCTTCGTATGGGGCTCGCCTATCGCACGACGCTGCGGCCCAGCGGACTCCACGCTTCTTGATTCCGCTTGTACGTACCATGTCACGACGTTCAACTTCGCTGGTGCGGGTCCAATCACGCCTTACCTTCCCCCGATTCTCAATGACCTATCTTAGATCTCCTTGTGACCGACGGTTCTTCTCCATCTCTGGATCACAATTAATGTACCTGGCGGATACACCTTCGCAGGCAAGCCTTTTGCCAAACTCACGGGCGTGTAGGACCCGGATTTTTGTCTTAATTTCTCTGTGTTTGCTTCCAGCGGACATTGCCCGCTGCCAGCCACTTTCTAACGTAGTTCCAAGACCGGATCCCGATCGTCTTCTCGCTCCACGCTGCTCGGATCGCGATCCCACTCCGACAGCGACACGAACAGGATACTTTAGGCACAATGCAATGCTGTGGATTGCCAACATGAACCCCCCACGCAAGAAAAAGGGTGAGTCTTGTTCGCGCTGCAATAAGGTGGGTTTCAAGTTTTGTTGAGACTTTTTAGTGCTGACGCGTGCAAGGCAAAGCGCCGCTGCGAAGGAGCGATACCATGCAACCTATGTATCTCGCTAAGTGAACATCTTTCTGGCGAGCAGCTCCTCGTCGCGCTGTGCGAGGAATGCTTGTACTGTCCGCATCCTCGTCGACTACTACCATCGGCTTTCAAATATCCGTACGCCTGCGACAATTGCTTCAAGGCGAGTTGCCCCTTCTGTGAAGATTGGCTACTAATTTTCGTACTGGAAAGGCAAAAATGCAAGCTGAGCGAGGTCGCTCGCCGCCTCAGCCGAAGGTTCGAAGAAACAAATCCGCAGGCGATACACAAGGAACAGAGAACAAGCAGAAGATCGTCGCTTGCAATAGGTGTAGAGAGGTATGCCCGCTTCATGGCGCAATTTTCATGGTTTCAGTGTGTGTTGTCAGCGCCACCAGAAATGCGACCAAGCCCGCCCATGCCAGCGATGTCGGAAATTGGCGCTCAGGTGTGAAGATCATGACGGGGCGGACGAGGCGATCGACGAACTTCTCGAGGAGGATAGCAGCGTTACCGATTCCTGTCCGACGGCCGGAGGCAAGCTAGACGAGGTATGCTTCTTCCGTCCTCCCCTACTGGCCGTCGCTGGAGGATCTCGCTTTTGACGCTTCTGCATTACGCTTAATTTGGGATTCGCAGAACTTGGAATACGGTAGTGGTCCCCCATGCCGCTCGCGTTACTCGCGGCTGATACTTCCAGGCGATCACCAGAGCGATTTCGGTTCCGTCAGCTGCGACGCCGAGATCCGCGACCGCGGTGAGCATGCGACGGCGCGTTATACATGTCTGATACGGACTCCGGGACTAGAATGTTCCTCTCAGCCCAGCGAAGGAAGTCATGCCATAGAGCATCATCCCCTAGATGCGGGAATCGAGGACTACAGCCTCACGCCTGGGGGCGGGCGCGAAGCCACCATCCAGATGGCATGCGACTGGTTTGGCTCGGAAGCCGTGACTGCATGGCATGGCTTGAACGTCCACGGGCCGGCCATGGAAACACACTGCTTCGACGAATACTCGTCCGTTTTCATTTGTCAGGGTTCTGCGATCTCACTCCCTCACTTACAGGAGTCGCGCGCGCCATCCGACAGACTGGAAAAACACGGGTCAAGCAACGGTTAGTGCGGACAGGTTTTTGCGGCTCGTCCGTCATCTCTCCGTTAGGCTTCTCCTCGACGCCTCAGCCCGTCAAGTACCGCGGGGCAGCATGGCTTTCCCGATGCAGGGACCGCGCCTTCTAGAATATATCCGAGCCTCAATACGGGTAGAAAGGAGGTAATAAGATTATCCACGGTGAGAATCGCCGGAGTCGATCCTTTGTCTGATTACAGGGTTTAGCTGATGGTGGATGACGGTCGTTGGAGGACAGGCTCCCCGCAGCCCAACCCAACCGCAGACACATTGGGTGCGAACCATCCTCCACCGGGATTTATCCAAGGGCCAATTGGGGTCGGACTTCGTGTACCAGAATTCGGGCAGCGCGGCGCTTCCTATGGACCGAAGGTAAAGGCCCCGCTCCCGCTGTATATCTTCTGACTATATTAGCGCAATGTGCCGTGGCCTTCAGTGAGCGAAGCGCATCTGCGTTTTGAGCCAGGTCGTAGTGCGACCCGAGACGTATCTCCCGCGACCGCTGTTGCCGTCCAACAAGACGTGGTAGCTTCCACCCAGTATAGCGAACACGAGTGCGACCATGGGGGGGAGGGACTATCCCATATCCACGGGTATAACTGGCGCGAGTCGCTTCATCCTGTTAATGGTGCTTTTCCGAAGGTCCGAACTCTCTATCCTCTTTGATTTCATAGCCCGCGCCGGCTTGGAGCTCATTTGTTCGCAGTCTGAACGTGCGCGAATGCCAAGGAGCCCTAATGAAGGGGGGCAGCGAAGGATGGGTATAGACGAGGGCCTCCTTCGTCGAAGCTCGAGCCAAGTCGAGGGGAGCGCGGGGAACTATGCGTCGGGGATGTTTGACTCGGACCCGACCCACGACGCGCTTTGGTACTTTTTCCAAAATGCCGACGCGAAGGTCTCATCGCTCATAACCCCCGAATTTGACTGGATTGGTACGGGGCAGGTGTCGTTGGATGGTATACGTGTGGATATGGTACGTTGCACGGCTATCCAAAGCCGTTCCATCTCCAGACAAAGGACTTGCTCACACCAGTCCTTCGATGCAGGGCCTCGCTACCCGGCAAGAGGGAGAGGAATCAACGGGCCCTTTGGACGTTGGGTTAATGCAATTGCCAGACTTTCTAGACGCGCGCGCCATGGAATATTTTACCGGTTAGTCCACTGTCCACCCTACTCTACGGAGTAATCAGTCTCATAGCTGGAGGGTTCGCTAATGGTGTCTTTCCATGGGCAACTCCATACGACGACGTAGGCCAGCAGGGTTTAGACGGCGAAAACGCAGGTGGCTTGGACGGGAGTGGCGTGCATGAGGGGAGCCAGGGCTGGAACTGAACTCGGTAGTCGCGCTTTCTCAAGCTGAACACAAACAAATTTTACTTATGTACACTTTGGACGCTCAATTATGTTCCCGTCTCGTCCCGACGAGGCAGCCTTGTCCCCTGCATTTGCTTGTAACATGTGTACCCCAGTGTACTTGCCGCGAGGACGTGTTTCGCTGGTTCCGGAGTCCCGGGCCCACGTCTGGCGCTCTCGAGGTGCCTGGATGTCGTCTTCCAGGGAGAGGACACGCTGCACCGTGATCGCAGTGAGAGTCTGAGAAGTGGGGTATATGTCCTCTTCTGCGTCCGTGCTCTGGTTCGTGCCTGTCAGAAGGAGGGACCCAGCCTAGAAAGCACATGAGTTTCGATTGTGAGTAGTGGGAGAGGTAGGCGCAGCGAACTTGAGATTCGGGCGTGCTCCCTATCACGGTGGCCTGGGTGCGCTTCTGGACGATCGACGGCTAGCTCTTCGTATCCGCGACACCCCCTTTCAGAGCATGGCATAAGTCCTATGTCAGCTCGAATGCCGCCTCGGAGGGTGCGGTCATAGTATCCTGCCGCAAAGGCGCGCTGGCAAGAGCGGCAGGAGCTCCCCAAGACGTACGAGCCGATTCCTTCATCGATGAATGGGAAAGAGCACGGTATAGCGTTGGCCAATACGTCTTCAAACTCTTGGATCAGCATCGCGGATGGTGGTGGATGTAAATCACGACGTGATATGGCTGCTTTTTATATGGTGCGAGGGCGGAATTTCGAGGAAGAAAAGCTGCTAAATCGTCGAATACTTGGTTTGTTTGCTTGACACTGCGGGCTCATTTCTTTCTTTTGCTCAAAGCCTAATGACAGGCTCGCTGCATTTGAACGGTGATGAATGCATGCAAACAAAGGGTGGTGGTGCACGAAAGGGCTGTCATCGGTGGAAGAAAGGGCTGTTGCTTCGCTGCATCGTCGAAACGCGCGGAAGGAGTAAATTTGGTGTAATAAAGCAAGGAAGATCGGGTGTACGAATCGGACTTCACAGAAAAAAAAAGTAGTGGATGGTCGATGACGCCGCCCATGGTGCGGGATTTGAAATGGTCGCAAGACCTCGGAGGAAAGGTAGCTCGGCCAGGTCGGGCTTATCTTGCCGCGTTTATCTGGTGCTGGTGTAGTCCTAATTATAAGTGAACAAAAGTTCCGCGATGATTTGGCGATGTGGCATGCATTAAGCAAGTACTCTGCCACGCTTCCCGTCGCCGCCGGACCCACGCAGGCTGCCAGTGGGCCCGCCATCTACCACAATGCTAGTGTCGTTCAATCTCGCGTCCTGCTAAGTACACAATGAGGCTTTAACATGTCATATGTCTGACAGCCTCCAACCCGTCTCTCTCCATCGCAAATCCGCGATAGCTATGCGGGAGTAGATGTTCAAAAAAAAATGTGTATATAGGGTCGAAGTTTGGATGTGCGGCCCTCTGGACCTCCCCTCCCTTATTATATCAGGTAGTGATTTCCCATGATAAGATTCCCGCTACCTTAAGTAGTGGGTCAGCCTCCAACCAGGCATTTGTCGTCATAAATCGCTATAGCTACGCGGCTGGAATTTGAATTCAATTATTTTTTAAAAAAAAGCTGTCCGACTGAGATTCGAACTCTCGACACTTCCACATTTGGCAACTATTTCCCACAGACTACAGATTTACGACAACGATGCCCTCCAGACCAAGTTCGACTGAAAGACAGGGGCGTGGGAACTCCCTTTGGTGCCAGGCGTTCTTGTCGTAAATCCAAAGTGTGTGGGAAAGGAGTACCAAAAACGGAAATGGTGCAAGTTCGAATCTCGGCCGGGCGAGCTTTTCAAATATTTGTTTCATTTATTGCTGATTTCAAGTTTGTTGTCGGATAGGACTTTTTGAAAACATTTTAGCTAGGCGGGGCTAGAACCTGGTGATGGCAAAATTGCCTTTTTGAATCTATTTTTTCTGAAGCGGGTTTGAGGAATCCAACACCTGGGTTCGAGCCCTGGCCACCCAAAATGTTTTCAAAAACTTTGCGACAACAAATTTGAAATCAGCAACAATTCCCTCGCGTAGCTATCGCGGATTACGATGACGAATGCCTGGTTGGAGGCTGATAGTGGGTTAGATACAAAACGGAATCCCCGATGTAAAACTCAGATTCTGCTGAGGCTGTGCTTTGAATTGTGGATTGTGAATTCGGGATGCTGTCAATTCGAGATGCGCTGGCAAATGCACAAACAAAATGACAGCTCGCGTGAATGCCATCGGACATGTAACATTTCGGACAACTAGCGTTACGCGTTACACTAGCCGGACTGAAGGTCTAGACAATATAGTATGTAGCTTACGGGACAACGGTGTCCCCGGGGGGAACATGAGCCCCCGCCCCCACCTGAGCCTAGCCGGTGTCACCTGCACAGCACCGATTCGAAAAGATAAGAGGGTATTTTTTGCTTTTTTTTTCGTAGCAAATAACATGGCAAAAAATGAGAAAACCTTTTGTTGTAAAAAATCGAGGAGCTTTTGTGCTTACTCTTTGCGCAATATGTGTGCTCTAAAAATTGGAGAATCATGTGTGAACAAAAGAAATGACTTTTGGTTTTATTGTTTTTTTTTTTTTTTGAAATATAATACATGGAAAAAGTCTTGTCTGGATTTATTCCCGATAATGTGGTGATTTTTGACATTTTTGTGGGATTTCTTTTTTAAAAATTGTCAAAAATCACCACATTATCGGGAATTATTCAGGGAGAATTGCGAATCATTGCAAATTACACAATAGACCTTATTGGCGGTCCCTCCTCAACCCAATATTTCACAAAGATCAAGTGAGATTTTGAAAGTTTCATGGCTCCACTTCCAAATTTCTACAAAATTTGGCAAGAAACATTCTGAGAACGGAATTGATGGCAGCCGGAGACGCGACACAGTAACATGAATGTTGTTTGGTGTCAGGACCCCAAATGCAGACACTCTCTCGCCACCAGCTTCATAGACAACTCCTGCCTCCATGCCTACAGACCGCCGCAAATCTTTCGAGTACCTTGTGCTCAGCCAATGCCTTTGTCTCAAAATTTTTACGAATTTTGAGTAGAAATTGGGCTCCAGCTTCTAAGTTTCACAAATTTTATATGGGTTTTCAAAACTTTTGAGGACATTTTTAGCAGCTGCCAATAAGATCTAATGTTTTGAGGTATCTGTACCAGATATCAGCAGTTGTCTGGCTGAGAAATAATTCTGGATACTATTTACGTTTTTTTTATTGTCTGATTGCCCTTATTTATTCTTACTGCAGAGAGAATCGTTTTTTTTTTTTTTCTTGATATGGTCGAGCAGAAAACTCCCATGTTACCTCTCGAGGAAATGTGCTCTCTGCGCTGATCCCAACAATACCCCAATCATCTAGAACGGACCAAAATTGCCGGTGGGATAGGCAATTGATTGAAACACAACCCCCTGCTAGACTCGAGCCCAGTCCCACATGCGGAAAGATTATTTGGGGCGGAAATAATCGCAGGAGGGACTGGTAAGACTTTGGCGTGGGCTCGCACAGTGCGGGTGCAGTTCAATATACCTTATTAGGAAGTAAGCCCCTGAAATTTCGGACAAACTTTGCTTGTTTTGCCCTTGTAGTGGCAAGTTCTGGTTGAGAACTTTGAGAGTAGCCTACACTGAGCCTATAAATTCAATATATTGTCTGTAGACCTGCTTTAGCATGGTGAACCTGAGGTCAGTGCCCGTCAACACTCTCAGGCCTTCCGGATATGTAGCCTAATCGGGTATATTGGGGCTTATTGCTCCCGCACTCACCCACGTCCCGCCAAAGTCGTACCAGCCCCTACTGGAGGTTTTCCGGAAGTAGGGGCTGGTATCGAGCCTAACCCCTTGCTAAAAGGGGGCATTTCTACAGGCTTACCCACAAGAATATTTTGGTAAATTTCTAAAAAATTTCATGTCAACAGGAACAATAATAAGCAAAAATGTGCTGTCTGCTTAATCATCAGGTGGCTGTGCTACTCACAGCCGTTTCCTCTATACAACTGCTTGCGCCAAATGGTCACTGCACCCATCAGCTGCTTAGTAAGTTACCTGCAGTGCAATCTGACAAAGCAATAACCAACATTATGGGGGCCCATTTTTTTGGCCACCTAGCACAAACTTGAAGTTTGTGAAATAAAATGACTGCCCACAGCTGGGGTTGAACCAGGGACCTGATCATGTGATTGCCACAAACCTTACTAATCATTTCCTTTTGAGGGCAGCCATTTTTGCCCACATACAGTAGCACAAACTTAAGTTTGTGAATCAAGTAATCTTTCTCAGCCAGATTTACTCCCAGAGCAATGAGTCTGCCTCAGAATATACTTTGTTCGAGGAACAGGGGCGTGGGAGCATCCATTTGTTGCGAGAGTTCGACTTAGAACAGCAGATGGGAAATAAGTTCCTAGTTAGGATGCCTCGGGTTCAAGCTCCCAGTGAGAACTGGCGCGGGCCAAATCGAGCCAGGTCGAGCTAGACCGAGCTGATTAAAAGCGCCTCTGTAGGGCTCGAAAAATGCAATATGGCTCGTTCTGCCTCGATTGAAAAAGAGGCAGAACTAGCTGAACTGAGGCAAATTGAGCGTCTCTTGAACTGTTTGAAAGAGGGATGTTCAGAATGATACCATTGGGTGGATATCGAGTACAATTGAGCGTAATCGAGCGATATTAGGCGTGTTTTGTTCTAACCACGCATCCATTCACCGCCGCCCCATCCACCGCCGCCCATACCGTCCCGTCCACTACCGCCCGCCCCGTCCACCACCACCGCCCACCCCGCCCCGCCCTGCCCCCCCGCCTGTTGCCACCGCCCGTCCAACCGCCGTCCACTTGTTGCCGCCGCCCGATTTGCCGCCGACGTCGCCCTACCTGCCGCCGCCAGTTCCCGTACTCGGTACCGCGGTCCTCGTCGCGACTTGCGCGCCGAGCGTGTGCTGCTTCTCCGCCTTCCGCAATGTCGTCCTTCGGCTCCTGCAATGCCCTACTCCCGCCTCCCGCCGTCCGCCATGCGTGCCCAGCGCCGCACCGCCGTAATCCCTAGTAGGCTTCGCCACGAATGGTCACAGTCGTTGCGCAAGGTTCCGGGTGCCAAGGAGGGTCCGCTCGACGAGGTCGCTGGTGCAAGCAGGTCAGTACAAGACAGATACTCTGAGCGACGACGCACCTGTGTTCAGCCGCGACCTGCACTTCATTGCTTCGTAGCAGTGGCGCCGAGAAAACTTGAATATATGCGCGTTAATTGGGCTGTATGCTATCTGGAGAGGCGCCACATACCTCACAAAGGGCTCGGCGCGAGGGCGGCAAGAGCAGGGCGGGGAAGACGAGGCACGTGAAGCGTCAAAAGGGGAGTGTTTGCTGTCGACGTCGATGGACGTCGCTGCCGGATGCGGGAGTATCGACGTCGATGTATCAAGCAGAAGGACCACGCACCAGTCTTACTTCTCCGCGATTGCGCCCGCGGGAGCAGCTGCGCGGATGTACAGTGAACGGAACGAGTACGCGCGCGTAGACAACGCTGCCGTCGGTGGATGCGCGTGGGCGCAAGATTACTGGATGCGGAGCTTGTCGAAGGGATGCAGGAAGAGGAGGCGGGAACGTCCTCGGGGACATCGATGGTGGTGGTACCGGGAAGAGTTGTGGCGCGTGGTGGTGACGGGACGGACTTGGCCAAAACCTTGACGCACTAGTGAACCAAGCACTAGAAACCCATTGACAGTATGCATAGTTGTGCCGAGTAAACTATCTGCTGCAATTCACAAAAGATAACGGGTAACAATTGCCTCGACATGGCTCAATTTCACTTGATTTGGCTCGACGACTCGTTCTCGCTCGACCCAGCTCGATTTGGCCCGCGCCGGTTCTCACCAATGGGGGGTAACGCGGATGGTTAGCGGTATTAATTTGCCCCGTATTGTCCTTTCTCTTCTCGCTCGCCTTGTTTTATGTTCAAGCCCCAGTGAAAACATTTATTTTTTGAAGGAGAATATCTACTCCCGCGTACCTATCGCAGATTTGCGACGGAGACTGAGGCTGCGTTGACTTGCCGCCAAGCTGCAGTCAATCGTTTTCAAATCTGGCTCTGGGCCACGATGGTCCATCGAAACTCGACCCGCTCGCTATCTCGGCCCCTTTCGGCGCTGCTCCACTTGCGCTCTTTTGCCATTTGTGGCCCTGCTTCGCCAACCACCGGCGAGCCGCCCTTCCGGTATGCGCTCAACGACGCTGGACAGGTCAGAGCTCGGTTTCCCGCCCCACCAACCAAATGCGCAGCGGCATCGAACCGATGCCCGCTCACAAAGCGGAAGCTCTGAGTTCAAGCTCGGGATGGGACTGAGTGCTGCCGGGGCGTGGACAACGACGTCAGTAGCTCTCGAGTGGCTTGGGCGCATGCCTATGTTGCGCGTCGACTTGTGGGAGGGAAAGTGGGTGGGGACAGGAGGATGCAGTACGTTGGAATCGGTGTCGGACTCATTGGGACGCGTCGACCAAAGATAAAGTGTGTTATTATTGACCATGCAGCGGCGGTCGACTAATCTTATATACCACGCTTCCAAACAATAGCTCGATCAACCGCCTCCACCGATTCCAGACGCAGCACAACGCCAAGTTCATAGTTGTCGAGCTACAAGACTGTGTTAGCTTCATTATATATTAAAGGCAAAATCTCACCGTCAAGATGGGGTTCGCCCCAGTCCCTCCCAAACGTCCCCATGCTGCGGGAGTGAAATTATGTGATCCGGCATAAAGCCACGCATGAGGGGGCGCGATTTGCGGCTCGATGATCTCGACGTCCGGAGTCAGATGCGGTCTGGGGCTCATTGACTGGCATAGGTAGGAGCTTAGGGAGGGTAGCGAGGACCATCTGAAGAACCATTTAGAGAAAATCAAGGGACTTGAAGTATAATGAGCCCCCGCTTACCCGAGTATGCATGGCAACTGGTCCGCTACGACTCTTTGCATCGACCATGAAGAGCCCCGACCCAGAGACACTGCGTCCGATGCCACTCGTGCCTGGGATTGTCTTCCAATAATTAGGTTCACAAAAGAAAAACCCATTTCTGTTGCTGCGGGGCGCAGAGAAATCTATGGTTTCCAGGGTCGGGTAAAGAATCCGTGTGGGCCCTCCCCTGCCCACCTATACATCACGATGAATTTATCAAATCAAAAATCACAAATTTGAAAAAGAAAAATCACCTTCATTCCTTGTTCAATCCATACTCGCAGTGCAGTCGGCCGACCACCGGCGCACAGCTGGAAGCCAGATATCCAGGCGGGGTCGTATGCGCCGAACGAAGACGCCTGTCACGGTGTGAGTGTATTTGTAATAAAAGGCGCATCAAAAACGTCCACCCACCAAACAGTCCAATTCGATTTCACCAAAATCCGACCCCTTTGTAAATTGCCGCTCGTCGTCAAGGAGCGTGCCCTTGGTTTTGTTTTCAACGCGCCGTTCGATCTCTTCCATCCCTGCGCCGAGAAGTGCCACAGCTCGCATGAGCCGCGGTTGGCCATAGCGCAGAATACTGTTTTTTCTGGTCCATCCCTCAACCTTGCCATTCACGCTGGCAACTAGCGCGACGCGTCCGCTATGAGCTTGACGCCAGTCCCACCCAGTTTCAAGGAGGGACCGGGGCCTTCTACTTGAGAGAGAGCTGACACTCTGGGCCATTGTCGCGAGAGGGGCCAATGCTGGTAGCGGGAGAGCGGTGTGCTTGGCCGAGTCAGCAAAAAATATCGATTTAAAAAGATGCCTGATAACGTACGCCATCTTTTTCTAAGTGCTGCCAGTGCTTCATCGACGCCCGTCGCATGCAGCACGTCAGCTAGAACCTCTGGGAAGGACTCTCCGTCGCTTTCTGTGAAGCTCTTGGAGACTGTAACAGAGCCCGGTTTGGCAGGAGGGAAGTCGTGGACGTAAGCGCACTGGACGTACGTGACCTGTGTTCAGTAGAGGCAAGGCACGTACGTTTTCAATCTCGCTCCAGTCGGACGAAATGAGATCAGCACTGCTCACGACGACGCGTAGGGACGCCGGTTTTGAGGAAGATGAGCATGAATTTCATGTGCATGCGTCCTTCAATAGGCCGAGCGTGCTGCATTTGTGGGCACACGCGGACCCAGTTTGGAAGAATATATTTGAGAAGATGCCTTGTTCGCAGGGTCAAATCTCGAGCCAAATGAATGCCTATGACTTGCCCTTCTGCTTCGTTCAGGCTCCTATGCGCCCCGCACATATTCGCGTCGGTTACTAGAATGATAGGTGTAACCGGATGGAAGAAGCTGTGAAGCCAAAGGTGGTCAACCCGGAAGGCAGATAGAATAGCGAATTCTATATGTTCCTTCGGGCCCAGAATATTGACGAGGTTGATTGATGACGACGAGGCATTGTCGGCATCTTGTTTATCAATACGGAAAAGAGCGCCGCTGAGAAGGTGGCCGTGTTTGTCGGTCTGGCCAAGGTGACGAGAACGTTTTCGGTGGGCGGCTTGGTTATCGCAGTCGCCATTGCTCTCGCTGAGTGATTGCTCGCCCTCGGAGCGAGGACGCTTGTGACGAAGAAGCCGTTCGCGCTCAAGCTGAGCGCGATCAACAAGAGCCGCAAGTGGGCCTGCGATGTCGTGCGAATCCGCTAGATAAAGTTGATCATTAATTCCTGTCTGTACATTGACGATACCAGCCAGCTTACCGGTACCCTCCTCTGTCTCGCCGTCGCCCTGACGCAAAGGCAATGTCTTGGACTCTACGTTGGACCTGGGACCCTCCGCAGCTCCACGAACCGCGTTGGAGACGAGAGGCTCGCTGGGCAATTCCATCGACGTGCGTCGAGCGTTGACAAGGTGGTGCTCGAGATGGCTCCACTTTGGTACTTATACTCCGAAGCGGAACGAGCGCTGTCGAATACCAATCTGCGCGCCCATGCGCAAAGCTGATTCGACTTGCGTAGCTCAAATTCCAGCCACGGTTCCCGCCTCCGACGGTCCGCCCCGCGGTCTCCACGGTTCCCGCTTCCGACCCGCGATTCCACGGCTCCCGCCCCCGATATGCACTCGAGCCCTATCCGGCTCGCCACCCAATACATATGAGGTGACACAGTCTAAGACCGAACGTCTCCGAGCCCCCAACATTCTCTTTGCTCGGTATGGCAGCGTCAAGCTATCTACCCCCCGAGCTCATCTCCGAGATCGTCGCGAATATTTCCAACGAAAAGACACTCCATTCCTGCGCCCTCGCATCTTCTTCGTTTCGCCTACCGGCGCAGAAAGGAATTCACCACTTCTTGATGCTCTCGACCCAGTACTTCACGGGAGTCGGCTGTCGATCGTACTCAGGCGCATTGGCCCACTACTCTGCGTACCCACATCTAGCCTCCTACGTCCGACGGCTCTTCATCTGTGTCGAGGACCATGCAAATGTGGCGTTGGACACTCGCGATAGTGCGGCGCTCCTAGAGCGGTTGTCGGGCGTTCGCGAGGCCCACATTGGGTGCTATGGCCAGCGCTGGGATAGTTGTCCTCCAACTTTAACCAAATCGGTTATGCGCTGGCTGGGACGGCTCAGCGGTACACTCCGTCGCCTAACTCTCCACGCCATCCACAGCGTACCTGCGTGCGCAATGCAGGAGATACTTCAGGCGGCTCCATCGATATCATTGTTTCGCGTCGATCTCGACGGCTCGTCCCTTTCTGGTGCAGTGCCACCGTCCATTGAGGGAACTATCCACACTTTGGATACGGGCTCCAGTTCGACTGTGGACAACTTCCTCTGTAGCCCTGCGGGGTCGGCCCATCATCTCTGCGCTGAGCTGTTTAACCATGGAGCCGCTTGCTTCTCTCTCGGCTCAAATTGCGCTGTGCGCCGCAGCCGCCTCTACACTCGAAGTTCTGACGCTCGATTATACGCGTGAGTAATTTACTCTTGCGCAATTCTTCAACTGCTGACGGTCTCAATTCACTGAGGAGGGGATTTAACACCCTACTTCACGTTCCCCTCCAGTCTGCCCCGTCTTACGTCCTGCCGCATCATCCTACATTCCGCAATACTAGAAGGCAAAAGGTGTCTGCCGGAGCAGTTGCTGGTCGGGCTGCTCTCTGCTAAATTCACCTCGACACCGCTATTGCGGGAGCTGGAAATGCGGATCGTTAATACAATGTTTCTGGGAAGCCCTAATTCCGCTCCAATTAGCTCGAGTCCCCTCCTGGCCCTTCTGGATGCACTTGTGGTCGCACATGAGAGGATCCGCTGCTTCCGTTGGGTTGCTGTGCTATCCCAGGATAGCGCGGATTATCTCCACCGGCAAGTGACCCAATTCGGACAATTCCAGAACTCCTTACGGGAGTGTTTGCCCCTAGCCAGCGGTAGCAACATACTCGAGTTCACTTCGGATTTCTCGACTAAATAAAAAGCCCGGAAAATAGTCGCATGTGTAATTTACTTATGTGAAAATGGCGTGAATGGCAGTAGCGCTGCGGTGACCGTATTCAGCTATCTCAGTATCTGTCGTTGGTGTGGCTGGAGGATACACTGACTCCAAAAAAAGAATTGGATCACCCGGGTTTGAATCTTGCAACGGCCGAATTATTTTTTTTTTGGTTTTTTTTTTTTTTTTTGGTTTTTTTTCTGTTATCCTTCTCTTTTTCTAGCTTTGAGCAGAGTTCGAACACCGTCTCTGGACGCGGTGTTTCGACCTCGCTTTTTCCGACCTCGCTGTTCCTAATCATCCATATTCGAGTCCTCTACCATGAAGTGGTTGGGTGTCGATTGTATCCAAATACATGGTCGCCCCGCTCCATCTACTGCCCCAAAATCAATCTGCAAAATGCGATATTTGGTTCCACTCACCTTTGGGCGGAACAGAAGGATTCTTTTTCCAGATGCGAAGAGATCGCGGCGCGAAAAGGGCGCAGAACAGATGCCAGAACATAGAACATGTCTTCTTCATGCTCATTGACAATCTCGATAGGGGCGTAGATCCACATCTAGATCCGTAATCTCCTAGTATGGAACACATGATATATAGGCCGAACGAACGGTCTCTCTCACCTCATGAGTCCCAAAATTCGTCAACACGACCCATTGCAATACTTGCTTCCACCTGCTCCCCCAAGTACCGACGGACGACCTCCTCGTTATCATGAAGAGACCCTCGCAGAGCTTCGGTTACTTGATCCCCCAGGCCGTCGGCGTTCGAGAAAGCCATTGCTGGCGTACGTTCAAGACATTCTAGGACCCGCTCTTGTCGCTGCGGATACAACTCGCACCATCTCCCGTGCACGGTGGCTGAAGGAAAACCTCGACCGGTGCATCCAGGATACGCAAGCTGAAGAAATGGGCTGGGATTCTGAGAGTGTTCGCCAGGTGTGTCCTCACAGCGGTGTATTTCTCCTGCTGAGACCAAACTTCCGCGCAGGAAGCGCTGCACAAAGCGGAGGGCCATTGCAAGCGATTTGCGGCAAAGGCGCGGCGCACTAGGTCCCGGAAATCGGCTGCGAAAAGTCCTCTCACGGATTCCACTGCGGCGCCGACTCCTGCATCGGCGAATGGCTTGCCTCAGGCTGTAGGCACCGGTGTCGATTCGCCTTCCCCGGTCGATGGCATATTCCGGTCGCTGTCCCCGACATACAGCATCGCAACCGTGGTCGATGGACAGGAGCATGAGCAAGTCTTTCAGGTCGGATTCAATCACTCCAGCCCTCGGGACCTCGGTGGAGAACAGGGCGATCACGATATATTCATGCCGCATAGCGAGGCTGTGTTCGACCTAGAGACGGGCGAGCTGGAAGCAATATCAGCTGGCTTGCCGCAGGCCGCAGCCACCGATGCCAACGGGACCGCCCCGGCTGATGAGAGCGTCCAGTCGTCGAATGTGGTACATGGACAGCAGTTTTGCGCAAATGAGCAAGCCCTCCGTTTGCCTATGTGACGCCACTGATTTTAGTTACTCCAGCGTTCGAGGTCTCGGCAACGAACAGAGCAATGATAGCTTCACGGCGGAGGGATTCAACATACCTCTAGAGACTTCGAGGCGCATTAGAGGTCCGATCTCGTTGTTTTTCTTTGTATCATTCAACCTTCTCAGGACCGTCCGTCCATCACAACGCCAACTGTTACGCTATGCTCGGGAACATCATGACCGCTCTCGCCGCTGCTCCGGAGGAGCGACTACGCGACGTAATGAAGTACCTTGAGGCAGGGGCGGGCTTTTCGGAGGAAAGCCCCCTTGGCAAAACGTCGACGCAGCTGACTATGGATATCGTTGGTACGCGTTTGATCCAGATCGCGCCTTTATCTGTCTCAAATTGAGATCCAGCGAACGGAACTCGCAGCCCGCGTAGAACGAGAGGAAAGGGAAGGCTCACTGGACAAACCAAACACAAAGTGCCGCACGCGTACGCCACTCGACTCGGAGGTTCAATTCCCCAGCGCCGTACGCTACGTCGGAGAGTGGTTGCATCCACCTCGGCGATCCATGGGCCGGATGATAAGCTGGCGCGGTGGTCCGTTGTCTTCCGGCGTGGTGGGCGCTGGATGGAGCTCACGGGACGAGAGTATGCAACATCCTTTCCTGTCGAAGTTCAAGGCTGCCTTTCCGAGGCAAGTGCGATATATTTAATCTGTAGCTACAAGATTCAGATGATCTGAGTTACTCTCGAGTCCCTGAGCAATCAACTTGTAACTGGAATGCGCGAATCGGGTCCAAACATGCGTGATAAAGTTTCCTGAAGAAATATTAAAAGAAGCAAAGTAAATTAGGAGCACGAACTTTGTCTGTGCGGTCCCAAAAATGACACGCAAGTGCGGTTTATTCCCCTGTACCCATGACGCAGGCGGAAGCCCACGTACGGTACGATACTTCGCCCTCCCCACCTGTTCTGTCCCCACTACTGTAACCAACCCGAGGAGAAGAGACTGGAGGAGATAGAGGATATCGTTAACAAGCGGACAACGTCTCCGAACGGACGCGAAGGTGTCACTATGGAACACCATTTGCCATTGTATGCGTCGATTTTCGGAAAAGAACGATCCTAGGTGGAACGGAAGCTCGAGGACCAAACGTGGTCCGCCGGGGAGGCCGCCCGTAGTGCGCCAGATTGAAGGCATCTCTATACGGAAAAGGATCCGAGGGTCGTTATGAGGCGTCCACGTCCACCCGTACTGCTGGACTAGCCGATGGGCGAGCAGAAGCAGCCATTCATGGGCTTTGGCGTATCTCATGGTCAGAGTG
This sequence comes from Mycena kentingensis (nom. inval.), assembly GCA_014461125.1. Taxonomy (NCBI): domain Eukaryota; kingdom Fungi; phylum Basidiomycota; class Agaricomycetes; order Agaricales; family Mycenaceae; genus Mycena; species Mycena kentingensis (nom. inval.). The sequence goes on along the minus strand of JACAZG010000002.1, from coordinate 3,326,157 downwards.
GCAACACTCGGCAGCTCGAGTTTAGCATGTTGGGCCCACGCAGCCATGGCCGACGGCACTGCAGAGCTGAAGCACGGTGAGCATGGCGGTGAGACGACGAAGATATCACTACAAGCTGACTTCGATTCGCAACGGTTTGTCTGCCTTCATGAACCCGAAGATCAACAGCAGATATTCGTGTGTTTCCCATGATCGCAGGTCGATTCTTTTCTCGCAAATACGGCGGAATATTTCGGGTAAGGTGGAAGGTGGTAGGTTGTCCACATAGCTGTGGATATGTCGCGAAATTGAAAGTCTGATAATTGGTTGCAAGTAGAGAAAATCTACATTTATGGCGACTTTAAAGCAAGTTACACCCACCTATACGCCGGCCTGGGGGGTAAACTCGCCGTTGAGCTTGACATTGTCGTGGTTGGAAAGAAAGGGACAATTTCGTTCCCATCGGGCCGACGTATCGGTTCTTTCGGTGATTTTTTCCACCGGTTTATTTCTGCAAATTTCCAGCGGGGGTTTTTTTTGCTGGTTTTTATTCTATTTTATTTGCTGGTTTCTTTCTTTCAATTTTCTGCCTGGTTTTATTTCACCGTTCGGTCTGGTTTGGCGCGCATCAAGGGCGGCCTTTGACAGCCGTGGCGGCTTCGTTTGCTCCTTGACGATGCCCAACCACCGCCCCATCTGCGCCCGACCTGCGCGCGCGCGCATGCAACCCGACCTAGCGGCGCGCCAACTCACCCCCCCTCCTCCCTGACCGCCTTGCACGGCGCGTCTCCCCCTTCCAAGGCCTCCCAGGCCTCACACTCCCCTCCCCTGCGTCGGGCGCATGCCGCGCCACGATGTCCTCACCTGAACCATGGTACGCAATCGTGCTACACGCCCCTCCGCACGCTGATAAGCTGCGCTCAGCTGCGTTCAACTGCGTTCAACTGCGTTCATCCTCAGCGCCACCTTTGGGCACAAACGCGGCATCTGACGCGCCTCCCGCCTCCGACCCCTGCGGGAAGTCATTTCAGTCCCCCGGTTTGTGCCTACCACGACCTCTCCCTTCTCGCTGACAGAAACTATGGCCCAGATGCGGTCGCAGCGTCGGACGGGGCACATGTCGAAACAGGGGGTGCTGCTACGTGGCTCCGACGCTGCCTTCTCCTTCTTCCCATCCGTCCAACGTACGCCGACGTCTGGCTGTTCGATTTCATTCCACGCATACTGACCACCACTAGGACAGACATTCTCTCGGTACCCGCCTCCGATGATCCAACCTACCACAGGGAGGCGTTCTCCCCACACATCCACTTCGTGCGTCGACTTCTGACTGTCCGATTTCATTTCACAGCGTCTGACCGCCATTCTAGGATCGGCCGTCTCGCGCTACCCGCCTCCGATGATCCAACCTACCACAGGGAGGCGTTCTCCCCACACATCCACTTCGTGCGTCGACTTCTGACTGTCCGATTTCATTTCACAGCGTCTGACCACCATTCTAGGATCGGCCGTCTCGCGGTACCCGCCTACGACAATCTCTCCCGCGTAAGATACCACCAGGAGGCGTCCCCCCCCACATTCACTTCGTGCGTCGACTTCTGGCTGTTCGATTGCATTGTGCGTTCTAACCGCCATTCTAGGACCGGCTGTCTCGCGGTACCCACCTCCGACGCTTCTTCCTTCGAAATCGCGACAACACAATTCCGGCGCGCCGTTCCGTCGTCTGGGATCCCGACTGGCACCCGCGCCGCTGGGGATGATACCGATCCCCCAAGTATGTACGCGATTGAGCGACGCCGGGATCGGGGTCGGTAAACGATTGCAGCATCGGCAGCGATGGTCAAGTACGCTTATCCGCCGCATCTTTTACCTCCCTATCTAACTCATTCTAGTCATCTATCGAGTCGCTAATCCTCCAAAAATCGGACAACGGGGGGCTCGCGGACCATCCAGCGCCACGCAAGCGGACGCCGAACCTTGGCCGCGAGATGGATGATTGGAAGTACTGCGTCAAGCGCATCAACGAGGGCGCTTGCGGACCTCGGTCGGCTGCCACGGCGAGGAACGTCGCTGCTCGTTCCAAGCTCAACCCCCGCAATCCCGAGGTGGGTATCGTGACGAGCAGCCGCTCCTGTCGCCGGACTGCGACCACGAGAAGAACGTGGAGGACGACGCGTTCCGCGGCTTTGTACGCCGCTATTCAAGCTTAGTGCCGAGATGGTGGGGATGTAGACGGAGGAGGGCGTTCCGTTTGTGGACGCGACGGAGCCGCAGATTGCCTTAACGTCCAGGGGTAACGCGGATGGTTAGCGGCATTCAGTTGCCCCGTAGTTTCGTATGTTCTTTCTCTTCCCGCCGCGCCTTGTTTCTGACCAGGAAGGACAATAGCGAACGGGCGACTTTGGGATCACGAAACCCGACGGCGTCGCGCTGTATACCGCTGCCCCCGAAACCGCCTCAAACGCCACCACCTCCCACTTACTCTCTATCATCCCCTCGTCTATCGTACTCCAACCCATCCGCATCCTGGGCGCGCGCGTATTGGACGACATCCTCCTCGCCGATCCCCGCAACCTGTCCAATACGAGCGACCTGCAGGCGGACGTCCAACGGCGCGTCCTACCCGTCCTCAAGCAGCAGGTCGCCACCGACTACGCGATCTCGAGACGATTCGCCAAATACTGTAGGCGCCATCGGGATGATCTGAGGCACCGGCGGGTTGAGCTTGCAAGGTTTGTCGCCTTACCCTCCAGAACACGACGCTGATCATCTCCAGTATCGGCCAACTCGACCCCTACCCATTCCCGCCGTGTCCATGTATCTACCCGGCGTACGATCATCGTCTCCCTTTCTGAAAGATTCGCGGCGTACAGTCGTTCCAGTTCTGCGCCCAACCTCCAACGTCCCCGCCGCAAACGACCTATCCATCGGCATGCGTCTCGCCCGGACACAATCCCAATGGGGCGCGGGCATTAGCAAATTGAGTAACGGCCAGGTACGCTTACTCGCCGCTCCTCCTCCCTCCGTATCTCACTCGTTCTAGCGACTCCGCGCATCCGTAATCAGAGCTGCATCGGCGCAGGAGGGTTAGCGGCATTCATTTGCCCCATAGTTTGGTATGATCCTTCTTTTCTCGCCCCCGCCTTGTTTCTAATGAGGACAATAGCGAACAGGCGACTTTGGTATCGCGAAGCTCAGCGGCGTCGCGTTGTTCCACATCCACGACCTCATATAGCGCTTCCACGCAATCGCATCGACCACCTCCCACTCTCTCTCTCCTGCCCCTCTATCTTACCTTAACCCAGCCGCATCCAAGCCGCCCGCATCTCCGTCCTCGTTCCCGACTCGTACATATACATATACCTACTCGGCTCTGTTAAATAAGCATCCGCAGCGTACGCTCGTTCTACGTAGTCCTCCGCCGAACTTCCGATATCCCCGCCACAAACGACCTATTCCCCTCACAGAAGCGCGTCCCTCGCCCCGCAAATGCCTTTCCCCGCCTGAACTTCTTTCCAGGTCCTTCGAGCCGACTACGACTTGACGTCCAAGGGCAACGCGAAGCGGAGTACGGCGCCGTTCGGTCCGGGCACGCGTTTCCGACCGACCTCGATACGGAGCCATTGTTGGGCGCGATGCAGCGCCGGTTAACCTTTTGAAGACGCGACTTTGTACGCGCTATTCAAGCTTAGTGCCGAGATGGTGGGGATGTAGACGGAGGAGGGCGTTCCGTTTGTGGACGCGACGGAGCGCGGCTCCTGTGCCCTCTCGTTGACGACCCCGCAATGGTAATCGGAGGCGCATCGCCGGAGGAAGGTTAGCGGTATTCATAAGCCCCGTAATTTGGTATGTACTCTCTCTTCTCGCTGGCGGCTTGTTTCTGACTAGTACACTAGTGAACGGGCGAATTTGGTATCACGAATCTCGACGACGTCGCGCTGTATACTGCTCCCCCCGAAATCTATAATCTGCTCGTCTCTATTACCTCAACCCATCTGCATCCAGGCTTAATGCAACAAGAGGTAGAGATGATGCGATAGACGATACAGGATGGGGAGGAGAGGGCGGAAGCTGGAAGCGATGGAAGCAAGAATGCAGGCGGCGAGGGCACACACGCAAGCTGCTCGGTCTGCGAGCGGTCGTACAAGCGTTGCGATAGCACACGTCCGCTGTCGCCGCCTATGATTGCTGCTGCGCCGACCCCGCCCCCCGGGTTCGTCGGTGCCGACGCCAGCTACGAATCCCTTTATCAAGTTCAGTGGGCACCCTACTTCCGCGACCCCGCCGCCGACAAATTCGCGGGTCCCTTCGAATCCGCAATCGCGTCGCCTGCTGCTACTCCCCTCCCAGCGCCTCCGTAATCAAGCCCAGATCCTTCTTCCCGTTGCCTCGGCGCCGGCCAAGGGCCCCGCACCGTACGGCGCCAAGGGACAAATTGGCGATTTCCCGGTCGATGAGCTCGGTGCCGGAAGGCGAGGGCAATTAAAGGCGTCCCGTTTGTGGAAGCGACGGAGCGCGTGCCGCAGAGTGCCTCGACGTCTAGGGGGGTAACGCGGATGGTTAGCGGTATTAATTTGCCCCGTATTGTCCTTTCTCTTCTCGCTCGCCTTGTTTTCTGACCAGGGCAATAGCAAGCGGGCGACTTTGGTATCAGAAAACTTCGACGGCGTCGCGCTGCATACTTCTACCCTCGAAATCGCATCGACCTCCCACTTACTCTCCATCATCTGCTCATATATCGCACCCAAACCCTTCCTCATCCGAGCCGGCGCCACCGACTACGCGATCTCGAATCTGCGATCTCGAGACGCTGCACCAAATATTGGAGGCGTCGGGGCATACGCTGGTCGGGAAACCGTTTTCGAGATGCTCGCGACCGTATGCAAGCCGGCGCCGACTCTCTTACCCCATCCAGGTCAAGGCCGCTAACGCGTTCCGCGTTTGCCGTCGGTCGGACTCGACGCCGCGCGCCGATGGGTAGACGGCAAGAGCGGGAGCATGCTGCATGGGCTCATGTGCAGCTTGAATTAGAGCTGCTCTGCCGGGTGCCTCGTCGAGGAGATGCGTAGTACGAATGGCTGAATATCGAGGCTGAGGGAGGGAGCTGCGGGGAAGCAAAGCAAAAAAAGGGACATGCGAAGCGTCGCGGCCTGACCATGCTATAGTACTAGCCCGTTTTTTTTTGGAAACTCTTCCGGTCGCAGCCATAGGGCTATGACGGCTTCCCCCCATAGTGCAGCTGCCCGTCTGAATCCCGCCCTTGCCTTCCAGATCCAGGGCCAGGGCCAACCTTCTCGCATACCAGCAGCCCGGCCGGACCTTGCCCAACATCTCCCTTGGACCCGGGCCCCTCCCCGTAGGCGACGGGCATCCCTGGGCAACAGCTCGGCGTGGCCCAGCCCACCGGCCTCGTCAACCCCCGTCTCCAAATGATGTCTAACTCGTTCACGCCGATGAGACCTTGCGAATCCGGGGCGCTCGGAAAGCGCGGACAAGAGGCAGTACGAGCAGATCCTCCGGGCTTGGATCCCGCGCGGATTTGATTTCGAGCACCGCGCAAAGCTCTCTGTTATCATCTGTCGACCCGCGTCTCGCCTGACAACTATAAGAGAATGGGACGCGGGCATTAGCAATGCCCAGGTACGCTTATTCGCCGCACCTTCTTCCTCCTTCTCTAGCTCGTTAAAGTTCTTCCCCAAAACGAACGACCTATTCCCCAACAGGCCGGCCCTCCTGTCTTGTCTCTCTCTATCGTCCCTACCTCTCCCCCCACAAAAGCCTAGCCCCCGCCCCGATTGCCGGGAAGCGCGTCTTCACAATCGCCTGCGGGGTGGCGAGCTCAACAAACGAGGTGGCGGAGCGAGAACGGACGGCCGGGAACGCGAATTAATTCTAGGTCCTTAGTAGAAGGTCAGAATCTCTCTATTACTCGACACTCAGCCAATCCCACAAGCCCCAGCCCGCTTCGCAGCACCGACGATCCAGCCTCTCTTGACCTCGGCCTCGATTCATCCCTTCGCTGCGTCACACGCCCTCGAGGATACTGGCACCCGGAGCCATAACCCTGCATCTGGATGCGTGATTCTCTCAGGCTGCTGAGTTCAGCCAGCGCACAAGATCTCCGGACGGGAGATGGACTCGGTGCGCAAGCACCTTTGTCGCTTCCGGCGCTATCGACTAACACGCTGAGCAGCGAGAGCCGCAGAATGCCCCCGACCTCGGCATAGCGCCTCACGCTCCGTCCTCCGCGTTGGGCGTCAGCTAACAGACACTAAGAGAGGAGAGAGGAGAGCGCAGGCGATCTAGTCGAGGGTGGAAGCAGGGCGATACCAGTCGAGGCTGGGAGCGGCCGCTGCGATGTATAATTGGTGAGCAGTCTACTTGACGAGGAACTCGGTACTGATCACCTTCACATTTGCCGCCCGCCGCTGAGCATGCTTTAATGGACGTTAATGCATGGCGCTCCGGGCTCATTGTAACGGCGGCTTAATGTGGTCGGTGGGCCGACGGGACATCTCGGTCCCTGCCGCATTGCAGCGCGACTCAACGGCAGACTGCGGGCTTGGTCGGATACCGCGTGTATGGAGGGGTGCAAGTTATGGCAAGGGAGGAGGAGGGAGACAGCGGTCCCGGGCAGTTTGAGGGATGCCGCTCGTTTGTTTGCGATAGCTTCCGCGTCTAACAACATTTCAGCCTGCGTATGTAGAGTGTCGTCTACGGCTAGTTTGCAGTGTCTGTCGCCAGCGTGGGCTTTCCTTTGTTTAATTAGAATGCGACAAGGGAGCCTGGGCAGGCCGTGACAAAGTTCGTGGACCCACAAGTTTGTTGTCACATTCCTTGCGGCGACGCTTGTCTTTACGTGCTGCGAAAAGGCTGGCAACAAAGAAGATAAAATACGCCGCACGGATCCCAAAACCTGTCATGAGCCTCTCCGAGATGAGGGCGTTGTTTATGAGACCTTCGTGGCGCAAGACTAGTGGAGAGTAAAAGCCTCGCCAGTTGTGACACAAATGTGACTCGGTAGGACCAGCGCAAATCCTCAGCTGGGTAGAATAGCAGGCCTGCGTAGGCGACTACATATCGGGGGCTAGTTACAGCGGCCCATTCAGCCTCAATACGATGGTTGTGCACTGAGGACTTCCACACTGAAACTCTACCAGCAGCAGCTACTTCAAATTCTAAGCCAGTGTGGCGCCAAGAGTCTTCTGGTCGAAGTGAGAACAACCCGGAATTCAAGTAATACGCACCGCTCCGGGGGCGTTCAATGTTGGAGGCCGGCGCGGGCTGCTCTGCATCGAGTTTGGATGCTGTGAATTGCTGACCGCCTGGTGCCAGTGGCATCGTCGTTGGAGGGCTGGGCAGCAGCTATTAGTAGGAACGGACCATTCAGCTATCGACTGAGAGGCTTGAGGGAAGAGGCTCCGACTTTTTTAGCTACAGTCGGCAGGGTTGGCGCGTCGACGCGGGCGGTGACCACCGCGGGAGGAGCATCGTCCCAAGTCGGAGTCGGAGTCAGAGTTAATCACGGCCTGCAATGCAGGCAAGTCTGTAATTTGCATGTAGTTCTTGCTTTTAAATGCTCCGTTGAAGTGAGAGTCGACTGCGGGTGAGTACAAACACACCTTCCGGCTGACATGACAGTAGGATGCAAGCCGCAAAGTGTAACTATGGGCCGTACCCCGCGCGGGACCATGGAGGCCTGTAACTTAACTAATAACTTAACTTGACTACCGGGAATGTTGCTTACGTCTTTATGCCGAAGGTTGGACACTTGTCTGATCGGGTGAAACCGCAGTTCGGAGTTCGAGTATTGTGTGAACAATGCTGGAACCTTGCTCCGGCGGTCGCGCACTTCCGTATGGGGATGAGGAAGCTGTGGACATCAGCTACATGAGGCTACATCATGCCTACATGGGCCTTGTTCTGTCCACATTGACGAGTGTGCGCGCATGTCCCGTCCTACCTTCAAACGCACGCTCTCAGTGGCCTCCCTTTCTTCCTTGGACTCGACCGCGGACGCAGACCCGGAAACGGGCACGTGTCCCACCGAGCGCCAAGCCCCGAAGATTTGCGACGGGCGCCGCCCCTCCAAACGCGCCCGTGACGAAGGCAGCTCCTCGACGTTGCGGTGCATAATCGTTGCTGGGCAGACCCTCAAACCGACAAAAGTCTTCGATACTTTTTGGCGGTGGCTGCACGAGCGACAAGCTATAGACGAGAAACGGCGCGCTGGGGACGCGGGCTCCGTGCGTGGCAATGTCTTCCTTTAGGCTTCCCGTGCTAACCGCGCGTCGCAGCTGGTCGAGCGACCGCATCCTGCAGAGCTATAAGTTCTGCCAGGCGTACCGCGTCCTTGACAAAGGTTCGCAGTTCCTCATTCGGGAGGTGATTGAGAAGGGCTCACAGAAGGAGGATGATATGCTCTTCCGCATCCTGCTCTACAACACCTTCAATAAGAACGAGACTTATGAGTTGTTTCAGCGCGAGCTCTGCGAGCTTACTTGGGCATCGTTCGACATCGCCAAGTACGACGCGGTTCTTCAGAAGGCCGACGGCGACGCGCGCCGCCGAGGGGATCAGTTCGCGCCCTTCACCGCCGCGTACCAGAAGGTCGCGCCCAAGTTCCCCGGCCAGACCAACGCTGTTCGCTACCTTCTCCTCCTCGAAGAGATGATGGAGGTACTCCCACCCGTTCTTAAGAACGCCAAGTACGCAGCGGAGATTTTCGAGAACATCGCGTCGCTTCCCGGCATGGGCGACTTCCTCTCGTTCCAACTGTTCCTCTGCCTTTCCTACTCGCCTCTCTTCCACTTCTCCCCCAACGACTTCGTCGTCCCCGGTCCCGGCTGCTCGTCCGGGCTGCTCAAGATGTTCGGCTCGAGCCTGCTCGAGGCCAAGCTGAGTGTCCGCGGCATCGAGTCCCAGATCCTCCGCTGGCTCGTCGACAACCAATGCACGCAGTTCAAGCGTCTCGGCATCGAGTTCGCCTTCCTCCGCGACGCGTCCGGAGCAAAAATCAAGCTCCAGCTTCCGGACATGGAGCACGCTGCGTGCGAGGTAGACAAATACGCGCGCTTTAAACATCCCCGTGTTGCGGGGGACGAGCAAAAAGACGGCTCTGCGGGGCAAGTTCTCTGCCCCGGCGTCTGACGAGGAAGCTGAAGTCCGCCGTCTTCCGAAGAAGCCGGCCCTACCGTTGGCGTGGGCGCATCCCAAGCGGAGGGTCGCGCGCATTCGGAAGGGCCCGATCGTCGTGGACAAGATGTACAGCCCCGTCAGGATTGTCCGCCAACGCAAGGTTGAGGGCAGGCCCGACGGGGAGACAGTGGAATACGAGATTGAGTGGTGGGGGTATGCAACGACGTCGTGGGAGCCGCGCCACCAGTTTTCGGAGGATGCGCCGACTATGGTGGCCGAATGGGACACGGCCAGGTCAAAGAAAGGGAAGGTATATTCTCGCTGAGTCTCCACTCGGTTTCTCTTCTAATCCTTGTTCAATCCAATGCCGTCGTGGATAAAACTATTTGGTACACGGATCTGTTAGTGTTACTTTTACTTCGTACACACTTGATTCTTGATGGTTTCTGCGCCCCGGACCTCGGCCGAACGTCGGGTTTCCTTGATTTTTGCCGTGTGGGGGCAATTTGGATCTGAAATGCGGCGCGACAGCGAGGAATTGAGGCGCAAATGCTGATTTTTCGAAAGTTGTTCGCATTTTTGAGCTCCGACGCGCAGCGCGGCCATTCCGACATGCCTCCACCTCTCATCAGCTCTTTATTCCCCGCTGCCAGAATCCGACCACCTTATCTAAGTTACTCAACTTGGTAGCCAGAGAAGGAGAGGCCGGTTCTTTTTTTTTTTTTTTTGAATGATTTTTTGTTGTTCAAGCAACAAATGTGTCTTGATATTAGTGACGAAGCGGGTAGTGCGCGTAGCTGTGGAATGGCCAGCGTAGCCGGGTTTTGCGGATTTTCCGAGGTACACGGACGAGCGGAACGGGACGGGATCGACGGAAGACGGAACGGAGCGGGACTCGGTCCGGAGCGGTGGCGCTTCGAGAAGATGGACATTGACCTCGCGAGGGCGGCGACCAGAGCTCGGTGGGCACGCGGTAACTGAGCTGTTAAGACGTAAGTTTATAGAGCGATGGGCGCATGTGTTTGGGCTGCGGAGAAGTGCATGCACTAGCAGAGATGCAGCTGCGGAGAGGTCCTAGAAGCCGCGAGGCACTGTCAGGGGCGGAGTTCCCATGATGGATTTCGGCGCGAATTACTTGTCTAGAAGCGCGTTCGGGCGCGATTTGAACGGAGGCGGACGCGTCATCGCGACCCAAGCGAGTGGAGCGCATAAGAAGAGCGTGGGGAGTACGGAGGGACGCGGGTCGCGATGATCTCGTATTCTGAGAAATGGAATTTCTTTATAATTTCGCTGTCGGAGCCCCAAAAATCACTGCTGCCAGCATTATCATGACAGTGCCTACCAGCTTGTCCCCTTCAGGCCCCAGGCTTGGTGTGTCCGCGAGTTGCGAGTTGACATTCTGTACTGTGCACGTTGATCATGATTTTTGGTGCGCCGGCTCTGCTGGGGTGAAGCCGAGTTGACAGCGAGCAAGTCGACATCTCCATCAACTCGAGTCGGGCTCAAGTTCGACTACTACACACAAGTCAGGCAGCGATGAAAGTGGCAGTTGACAGGTCGCTACCGTCTTTAGAGATGATCAGGCACGCAGGAATCTTGTTGAAAGTCGGAGCATCACAGGACACGGCACGGAGTATTGCGCCCACTCATTGGTAGCCTGTCGCTGTGGAACCTTCTCAGCATCACCGCCGCCGATGCCAGATTGATATCTGGAACTTGTGCTTACTTAAATGTCGAGCGCAACTCGTTGTCCCAAAACCAAGCCATTCGAAAATATCAAATCTCCGCGACTCGAAAATGGAGGTTGTCCAATCGCGAGGTTCTGTGGCTTCGTCAGCTGGTGGTCAGCGTCAGACGGTTGGACATGTGGAGACCCCATGTGGGCGAAAGGATTACTTTTCGGCATTAGAGGCTTTGAGACCAGAAGTTCTACCAGGTGAGAGCCTATGGATGCGAGATTTAATCTGACCAGTTAGCAGAAACTACCTTGGTGTTTGCGTCGACAACGAAGCCGAATCATTTCTCAGTCGGTGGCGTCGATCCCAGGGAATATTCGGATTCGGCTCTGCTGCAAGCCTTGGATCACTTTTCGGGACAAAAGTGGCGGGGGTGGGCCGCAGTACTTGCTGTGGTTGAGCTCCTTCATGACACGGGCCGGACACAGGAGCGAGGAGCATTTGACGTTGAAGAGTGGCGATCGACGGCTGAAGAAGTGGGAATATATTATTTTCAGCATGTGGCGCCGCGGGTGCTGGAATAATTGAGCAGGGTCGGAGAGTGCCAATTTCGAGTTTTGTATAATGGCAGACGATGTTCGTTGAAATTTCCTCCCTTGGTACAATAAGTAACTGCTCTGTCGGTCGAGCAATGACCGAACCGGTGTGCATCCCGCTTCACGGAACGATCCACTCCATGCACTGTTCAACTTGCGGCGCAGAATCTGCTATCGTGGATCATATCCAGCAGCTGGATGAGGGTGAGTCGCGGGTGCCATGTCCCGAGTGTGCGAGGCGAGAGAATCTGCGAGAAATCGCGGGCTTTCGGCGACACGCAGTCGGCCATCTTCGCCCCTCCGTGGTCTTGTACAATGAGGTACATCGGGACGGGGATATCATCGAAGAGATTGCAGCGCGAGATATGGCGGCGGCTGGCGGGGAAGGAGGTGCAGATCTCCTGCTCGTGGCAGGAACAAGCCTCAAGGTTCAGGGCGCCAGTTTGCTGGTTCGCTCGCTGGCTAGGGCAGTTCGGAGCGCGGGAGGGGAGCAGGAGGTTAGATGCATTTTGGTGAACCTGACGCCAGTTCACGATATGAGGAGTATGTTCGACGTATGGGTGCGTGGCGACGTGCAAGTTCTGGCGAGGATTATTCGGGAAGCAGAATGCACGAAGGAGCGTCCGCAAGACTAGATATAGCGTAGTTCTTGTACAGGTAGTCCGGGTCGCCTGAACCGTGAGCTAGCACTGGTGTCCAGTTGTGGTCCGAGAAACAGTTCGAAAAGGCAGCCAACACAAAGACCAAGAAATACGAGGGAGGGATGCGAGCGGCGAAGAAAAAGCTGGTCGTTGAGCTTGACATTGTCGCGCGGTGGTGGTTGGAAAGAAAGGGACAATTTCGTTCCCATCGGGCCGACGTATCGGTTCTTTCGGTGATTTTTTCCACCGGTTTATTTCTGCAAATTTCCAGCGGGGTTTTTTTTTGCTGGTTTTTATTTTATTTTATTTGCTGGTTTCTTTCTTTCAATTTTCTGCCTGGTTTTATTTCACCGTTCGGTCTGGTTTGGCGCGCATCAAGGGCGGCCTTTGACAGCCGTGGCGGCTTCGTTTGCTCCTTGACGATGCCCAACCACCGCCCCATCTGCGCCCGACCTGCGCGCGCATGCAACCCGACCTAGCGGCGCGCCAACTCACCCCCTCCTCCCTGACCGCCTTGCACGGCGCGTCTCCCCCCTTCCAAGGCCTCCCAGGCCTCACACTCCCCCTCCTGCGTCGGGCGCATGCCGCGCTACGATGTCCTCACCTGAACCATGGTACGCAATCGTGCTACACGCTCCTCCGCACGCTGATAAGCTGCGCTCAGCTGCGTTCAACTGCGTTCAACTGCGTTCATCCTCAGCGCTCACCTTTGGGCACAAACGCGGCATCTGACGCGCCTCCCGCCTCCGACCCCTGCGGGAAGTCATTTCAGTCCCCCGGTTTGTGCCTACCACGACCTCTCCCTTCTCGCCTGACAGAAACTATGGCCCAGATGCGGTCGCAGCGTCGGACGGGGCACATGTCGAAACAGGGGGTGCTGCTACGTGGCTCCGACGCTGCCTTCTCCTTCTTCCCATCCGTCCAACGTACGCCCGACGTCTGGCTGTTCGATTTCATTCCACGCATACTGACCACCGCTAGGACAGACATTCTCTCGGTACCCGCCTCCGATGATCCAACCTACCACAGGGAGGCGTTCTCCCCACACATCCACTTCGTGCGTCGACTTCTGGCTGTTCGATTGCATTCTGCGCGTTCTAACCGCCATTCTAGGATCGGCCGTCTCGCGCTACCCGCCTCCGATGATCCAACCTACCACAGTGAGGCGTTCTCCCCACATCCACTTCGTGCGTCGACTTCTGACTGTCCGATTTCATTTCACAGCGTCTGACCACCATTCTAGGATCGGCCGTCTCGCGCTACCCGCCTCCGATGATCCAACCTACCACAGGGAGGCGTTCTCCCCACACATCCACTTCGTGCGTCGACTTCTGACTGTCCGATTTCATTTCACAGCGTCTGACCACCATTCTAGGATCGGCCGTCTCGCGGTACCCGCCTACGACAATCTCTCCCGCGTAAGATACCACCAGGAGGCGTCCCCCCCCACATTCACTTCGTGCGTCGACTTCTGGCTGTTCGATTGCATTGTGCGCGTTCTAACCGCCATTCTAGGACCGGCTGTCTCGCGGTACCCACCTCCGACGCTTCTTCCTTCGAAATCGCGCGACAACACAATTCCGGGCGCCGTTCCGTCGTCTGGGATCCCGACTGGCACCCGCGCCGCTGGGGGATGATACCGATCCCCCAAGTATGTACGCGATTGAGCGACGCCGGGATCGGGGTCGGTAAACGATTGCAGCATCGGCAGCGATGGTCAAGTACGCTTATCCGCCGCATCTTTTACCTCCCTATCTAACTCATTCTAGTCATCTATCGAGTCGCTAATCCTCCAAAAATCGGACAACGGGGGCTCGCGGACCATCCAGCGCACGCAAGCGGACGCGAACCTTGGCCGCGAGATGGATGATTGGAAGTACTGCGTCAAGCGCATCAACGAGGGCGCTTGCGGACCTCGGTCGGCTGCCACGGCGAGGAACGTCGCTGCTCGTTCCAAGCTCAACCCCCGCAATCCCGAGGTGGGTATCGTGACGAGCAGCCGCTCCTGTCGCCGGACTGCGACCACGAAGAACGTGGAGGACGACGCGTTCCGCGGCTTTGTACGCGCGCTATTCAAGCTTAGTGCCGAGATGGTGGGGATGTAGACGGAGGAGGGCGTTCCGTTTGTGGACGCGACGGAGCCGCAGATTGCCTTAACGTCCAGGGGTAACGCGGATGGTTAGCGGCATTCAGTTGCCCCGTAGTTTCGTATGTTCTTTCTCTTCCCGCTCGCGCCTTGTTTCTGACCAGGAAGGACAATAGCGAACGGGCGACTTTGGGATCACGAAACCCGACGGCGTCGCGCTGTATACCGCTGCCCCCGAAACCGCCTCAAACGCCACCACCTCCCACTTACTCTCTATCATCCCCTCGTCTATCGTACTCCAACCCATCCGCATCCTGGGCGCGCGTATTGGACGACATCCTCCTCGCCGATCCCCGCAACCTGTCCAATACGAGCGACCTGCAGGCGGACGTCCAACGGCGCGTCCTACCCGTCCTCAAGCAGCAGGTCGCCACCGACTACGCGATCTCGAGACGATTCGCCAAATACTGTAGGCGCCATCGGGATGATCTGAGGCACCGGCGGGTTGAGCTTGCAAGGTTTGTCGCCTTACCCTCCAGAACACGACGCTGATCATCTCCAGTATCGGCCAACTCGACCCCTACCCATTCCCGCCGTGTCCATGTATCTACCCGGCGTACGATCATCGTCTCCCTTTCTGAAAGATTCGCGGCGTACAGTCGTTCCAGTTCTGCGCCCAACCTCCAACGTCCCCGCCGCAAACGACCTATCCATCGGCATGCGTCTCGCCCGGACACAATCCCAATGGGGCGCGGGCATTAGCAAATTGAGTAACGGCCAGGTACGCTTACTCGCCGCTCCTCCTCCCTCCGTATCTCACTCGTTCTAGCGACTCCGGGCATCCGTAATCAGAGCCGCATCGGCGCAGGAGGGTTAGCGGCATTCATTTGCCCCATAGTTTGGTATGATCCTTCTTTTCTCGCCCCCGCCTTGTTTCTAATGAGGACAATAGCGAACAGGCGACTTTGGTATCGCGAAGCTCAGCGGCGTCGCGTTGTTCCACATCCACGACCTCATATAGCGCTTCCACGCAATCGCATCGACCACCTCCCACTCTCTCTCTCCTGCTCCTCTATCTTACCTTAACCCATCCGCATCCAAGCCGCCCGCATCTCCGTCCTCGTTCCCGACTCGTACATATACATATACCTACTCGGCTCTGTTAAATAAGCATCCGCAGCGTACGCTCGCTCTACGTAGTCCTCCGCCGAACTTCCGATATCCCCGCCACAAACGACCTATTCCCCTCACAGAAGCGCGTCCCTCGCCCCGCAAATGCCTTTCCCCGCCTTAACTTCTTTCCAGGTCCTTCGAGCCGACTACGACTTGACGTCCAAGGGCAACGCGAAGCGGAGTACGGCGCCGTTCGGTCCGGGCACGCGTTTCCGACCGACCTCGATACGGAGCCATTGTTGGG
Organism: Mycena kentingensis (nom. inval.); assembly: GCA_014461125.1. Lineage (NCBI taxonomy): Eukaryota > Fungi > Basidiomycota > Agaricomycetes > Agaricales > Mycenaceae > Mycena > Mycena kentingensis (nom. inval.). The sequence continues at coordinate 3,310,624 of JACAZG010000002.1, read as the reverse complement.
CGCGATGCAGCGCCGGTTAACCTTTTGAAGACGCGACTTTGTACGCGCGCTATTCAAGCTTAGTGCCGACCCGACGCCGTCCCGTTACCCGTCTTCAGCGCCCGCCCAATGCATCCCATCGACACCGAAGGGCGCGCATGCCCGTGGTGCGTCGGACATTCTGTACGATGCATGACGCGGGCATCGCATCCTTGCAAAGCGTGTTCTCCGGGACGCGTTCGCTTTCGACGAGCCGAACTGAGTTGCGGTCCCAATGCTGCTCGTTCTGGCTGGGTCGCTAACAGAAATCCTTGTTTTGTACACCACGCGCGAGGAGTGTGTCCTGCACGGACAAAGCTCGTAGAGATGCAGGCGGCGATGAAGGAGGTGTTCCCCGAGAAGGTCGAGCTGCCGGAGCGCTGGAGCAGAAGCTTAAGCAGTGCTTCTCGTTTCTACACCAACCTCAGTCCGTCTTATCCACTTGTTCGCAGCAATGAACAGACTCGCATTGGCTTGCGTGTGCGGTCTCCGGGAGGAGGAAAAAAGCCTTTATCGCCCAAACCTCTTGGAAAGCCGATGTGGTTTGCTGTCTTCCTTTCCTCCAAAAGTCCCATCTTCCTGCCGCCACCAAGCGTGGTACTCCGCTGCTCCGGTCTCATAATCCCGAAGTAAGTTGAACAAAACAGGCTGTCTCGCCCCCAGTCAGCGATTGGAACATCTAAGCGCCGTTATCAGGCCTTTCGTGGACGACATAGACGGCCAGCACTGGCGGATTTACGGGAGCCCAGCGTCTGCCATACGTTGGGTTCCCGTAAATCAGCTTCTCGCTTGCGACGCTCGGTACGACGAATTTGAACTGAGCGATTTCGTCCCTCGCGGTAACAACGGTCGTATCGATATTTTTATTATAAGCAATTCGTCTTGTTGCGGTTAACCTCTTGTTGCGGTTAACCTCTTGTTGCGGTTCAACAGTTTGTTACGTAGCGGGCGCGCCATGCTCTGGCCGCATCCGAAGCTCCTGCACATTCAAGCGCATCTTGAAAGCAATCCGCCCATCCAGAAGTCGAACGTCAACTCGCATCAAGCGCACCAAAAGATTGTTTTCTCCAGATGCGATAACTGACCAAGAGGTCGTGTAAGCGTCTGGATTGAATCGTTCAAGGTGGACTCACTGGCGCAACCGTTGAGATAGAGGCTCAAGGGATGAATCAGGCTCCAACGACAACGAGTGTCCTTGCAATCCACAGTCTGCAGGGCGTCAACGCAAAATTAAGGCAGACTCGATACGTACTTTTCTGTATCCAGCAGGCCTCGGAAGGTTGCAGATATCGCAAGGCTCAAATATCGGGATGATTTGGCACATCGCGTTGATTGGGGGAGTGATGAGAGGGATGTTTCTCAGAGTCAGAACTCTCTTTATATGACTAGGGGACGTGAAAGTCACACGGCCTCTTGAGCTAAAGGCGCAGTAAACAATGGGAAATTCGCAGACGGTCCACAGCGTGTCAGTCCAGCTGTCACCCACCGTCCCTCGGGGCAGTGCGATGGATATGGATTGTTCCGTCATTAATTTTAGTCTTCAGCGCTTCAGCTACAACGTGGGTCCCTCGGCCATGTCCGGAAGGGCCGTGGTTTAACGACAGCACCTCGTTTCGCCGCTACATGTCAGAACTGCAAATAAATAGCGGCACATGGGAAGTGTATTCGATTTCGATTTCTTCGTTTTGTAGCATACAGAGCGCGCCGGGATCAGGAACTACCAACTATGCTGGATGTGTGTGGGTTTTGTCGTCTACGATAATGCACTGGGTAAATTTTTTCAGTTCGACGGGTATGTATATTGTTCGGATAGCGGGGCACTCCGCTTTAGTTGCATCTGAGGCCATGTCTTAGTCGCGTACATATGTGCAGGCAAATGGCCGAACCGTGGTGGGAACAAGTCAAGTCAAAACGTTCACATAGGACTGGTTCTGGCCCAAAGTACGCGTCTTCGGCGCGTCGATGAGAATGGCGTTCCTCCTTCCAAATGCCCCCGTCCTTGAACAAGTGAATACGATTAAGTGTCTAGGTTCACCACGCACAATTTTGAGCGCGAGATTCGCCGCCTCGCCCCGGTCGCTAGTTCCGAGTTCAACATAAACCCCAGTGATCACCGGTTGGGGCGGCAGCTCCGCAGGAACGAATGGGTAAAAGATGACTTTGTGTACGGTTATGCCTTCTGATATGCGCTGGGTCCGATAGCGCCACTAAATGAATAGTTTAGCAGGCGTCCTTTTCCTTTGCAGTATTTACGACCTGTGGCTCCTCGAGCGAGAATCCTTCGGCGCCATCAGAAAGGATGTACCTGGCCATCGCGTCGAAAAAAGGGTCCATCGGCTCTGTACTCATGCTTTAAGAGTGTCGGGTAAGCCATTGGAAGGGAAGCCGACCATTGTGGTTCAGACCCCTCGGCGCGGTGCTGGGATGCAACAGACCCCACAATGTCAGAATAAAGTCCGGGAGTTCGCCGGTGGAAGAGCTTTCCGCCATGCAAGGGTTACCGCGTAAGGCGCCGTGCATGTTGGATATATACAGCATCTCCGTATCTATAGATCTCATCAACGCTATTCTTTGTCGGGTGCCGACTGGGAGGAAGCGGGGCCAAGCGATCACCCGTGCTAGAGCTCGGCGGTGACAGGTTCATCCTTGAACGGAGACAGGCGAACTGCTGCTTCGTGAGATACTTACGAGGAACGGGATGGAAAAGCGGCGTTTGCGCACTTGGAGCTGCGACATGCAGTATCGCTATCGTGCGGTAGCCTAGGTTGCTGAGTCCTACACCCCCTACATGCCGGGTCATCGGATGTCGAGACACGGGTGGGGTTCTTAATCGGGTGTCGGCGCGCGGCGGGTACCGCGCGAAAGCGGGGTGAGAAAAGGAAGCGAGACGACAGATGAGGTGGACGTATAACAAAAGTCGGGGCGGGTATCGCGAGAATCGCTTGCCGCCGACTCCATGGAAGCTGACCTGAAACGATTGCCGTAGGTCAGCGCACCGAGACGTCGGGCTACGTCGGGATTGCGTCTGGAACGAAAAACCCTTGGATGCTCGCGCGTTTTGTATTTGCGTCGCTTCAGATTTCGCGGGAGCTCACTCAAGGCAGGGAAGCAGGCGACAGACATGTCGCATCTGCGGTGGGCGGTACAGCTGGCAGCGTCGAGCGATTGATCATATAAGACGCGGTCACGTGATTGTCGTGGTTGCTTGTTTCGGAAAGGTTCAGAAGCTAAGCAGATTGTCCCTTCTGTATAGTTGGTGGGCCGGTGACGGGGTTCGAAACCGGTCGCATGGAACCTGATCAAATTCTTTGAGCTTGTAAATTTCCGACAAACTAATTTTACATCCAGAACTCTGCGAAACCTCAGCCGAATGCGGCCTTCCATGAGTACCCGCGTCGGGTCAGACCTTTTCGCCGTTGTCGCGCGACGGTAGAAGCCGTAACACGGCTTCCGCGCTTTTCAGCGCTTTCCCCATATCCCAAACCATCGCCAGATTAGTTTGGCCAACGGCCCGCATCTGACGCAACGTCGCAACCATATTCACCAAGCATAGATTCAACTCCTGCACGTATTCGGCCCGTTGATGTGCATCCAATCGTGCCCTGGCCAGCTCGCGGGCGAGCGATTGGACTGCCCACACAAACATGGTTCCGAAGATTGGCGGATACCATAAGGACGTGAATGTCTGCAGGTTGTGAAGAATTTCCGTCGCAGCGTGGACGGACTGTGCGGCCCCTTCTTCCTGGTAACCTTCTATGCTCTCGCGGACCTCGTGTAGCCGGATTGTGACTCCGTCCAGGATTGTATGTCCAAGGTAGGTACTGTGGTGCGAGTCTTGCGCATTAAGGACCGCCAATCCACCGGATCCCGGCATAACGGCGCTTTTTTGCGAGCAGCGCGGCCCAAGCCAACGACGAGCTTCCTGAACCTCGACGAAAAGTCCAAAAAGTTCCCCTCGAGCCCAAGTGGTGATGCCTGCGGACTGTTGACATAACTCAACAAACGCCGCCGTCCGGTGAAGCACCAGTTGTGCTCTTGCCAGTGGGCTCTCCAGAATGGAGGCTGGCAGCGAAATGTTACACATGCAGCCCGATGGATCAAGCGCAGCGCTGAGCATGATCTGGAGCCCGAAGACGGCCGTAACCGCGCAGGTACGCTCCTTCGCAGAATACTCTGCGTACGGGATGTGCTGGGGGATTATCTGGCCCGACGCTTGTTGCGCAGAGGGAATCAGTTGAACCACGAATCCTTTGCAGATGTCTTGCGCGACATGTAATCCCGAGCCGATCGTCAACGCGACCGCGCTCGCGGCGTGTCCCCTCGCGCGCAGGAAGGCTCCCTTGCACCAGAAGTAATAGCCGAATATGACCTCGGTCTGTATAGCGTGTAGCAGCGTTTTGGGTTGAGATCCATCAGGCGAGTTCGTGTCGAGAGCGCGCGTGAGGTATTTTTCCTCCGCTTGAGAAGATAAGATGCGTGCGCCGAATGCACAAACAATGTCCAGGAGCGTTGGATATACACCAAGGATGGCGGAGGTGGAGTATTCCTCGCCGATATTGTTGGAAATCTCGAGGAAGAAGCCGAAATATCTCGATTTTTGTAAAAAAGCGTGCATCCTAAATTCGAGGATGCATCAGCAAACACTGTTATACAACGATGGGTTCCGCACAAAGTCTCTAGATGCTGCATATGAAGACGGTCAGTAAGCTCCCGACTTATTCTGAAATTTGAACAGACCTCATCAAGTACCACCGCAAGTTGGGGACTCGGAGGAGAAGAGGAAGTAGAGGTTTGTGGACTTGGAGAGTTGTAAGGATGATGGAGAGTGACGCTGGGCGAGGGCTCCAGCCCACGGAGCCGTGATTCTAGCCACCGAACGGTGTCTTCCAGCTCCCTTGCGCGTGAGCGCCGGCTGACGCTGTCGTAGCCGCATGCAACCTCTTTCGGATACCTGAGGCAAGACCCACAAGTAGGTTTGGCGCCATCGCACTTCTGGGTAGCGTGAGCGGGGGAGGAGCAGCCCAACGGGAGGGGAAACTAACAGTTTTGGACCATCTGCGAATGAGCCAAACTCACAAACGGCGACGAACGCTCACCTGCAGTTTTTGCAAGCAGCGCCGCGAGGTAATGGGCTCAACGCCATACGGAAACCTCACTGGGAGCTCCTGTCATGCGCTGGCTTGCCCACAGTAGAAAAGGTTTGAGGCGAATCTGAGATGCGATCCAGATAAGTGTCCGATGGGCAGGGCGATTGTTGTGTTATCATCACAGATTTGATCTCTAACCAGGGCAGCTTAAAGGTGGACCGGAGCAGCGTGATGGCCAGGGTTCCTTGCAATGTCCGCCTATCACAAAACCTCTTCCCTCACCACCATACTTGCCCCGCGGAGTCATCTTCATCGCCTTTGGATGGAGTGGCATCGTATCAACAAAGAGCAAAAGCTCGTCACATACGACCATAGAAGTGGAACAGTGGTAGAGGTCCCCTGGTTCGATACACTCATTATTTCATGGCACATGCTGACGGCTACCTAGGCCGCACCAGCCCAGCAGTGATGGTGGCCGCCGCCCGTCGATTGAAGCATTGGACCTGAGCCTTTTCTTTTGTCCACATGTCCAGACAGATGGCACGCCGTTCCCTCACCTAGTAGTCGGGGACGGAGGAACTGTCGATCGTCTGGTGGCGGATACGCACGATTGTCCGTTTGAAGGTCAATGTGCACTATTTTCAATGAACATACTCTGACTTCTAAGGGGTTATAGTTTATATCGCGCAGCCTGGTCAGTCAAACCATCTTCCGGAACCGTCGCAGATAGCTTGTATGTGTGATTAACTTTGCTTTCCGCGACTTACTCGTTAACAGCTTTGTTCGTGACGGGGACTCTAGAAAGAAGGACAGAAAGTTCAGAACCACCAGTCACGGTGACGAGCGAGGAGTCCTCGCGCGTGGCGATGTGTCCAAGTACAGACGTCGAAGGGCTTTTACCTCCCCTGGTCCAGGAAGCGTTGGAGAACGCCCGGCTTCTTGGACATTCGCGATGGTCTGGACGCCACCCGCACGCTCAGGTCTCACCCTTTCCTTCTCCGCGTCGGGCGAGGAGCGCGTGGCGTATCAGGCCCAACTCTGAAATCAATTTATGACTTGGATGTTGCGAGAGCGCGTGCGGATGCAGGTTAGCTTCCCGCCCCTCCATGCTTTCGCGTTTCCAATCGAAGTCAGACATCGTCCTGATTGAACGGTTGTTGAACAATATGGCTGCTGAGAGTACGTAGCTGCATTTGCAATGAAATTGGGTTAACATTCTACAGAAGACCCTTCCTCGCACCCGCTGTTTGATCTGTCGACCAGTCCCATTGATGCTATGGTCGTCTACGACGACCGAATATTTCCGGGCACCTCTCGAAGAATCCACCTATACGATTCTCATGCCTATTCAGAGTCGGGGTGTGTCGTCCGTCAGCTTAATCAAACAGTTGGCGTGACCCGGGAGGATTTTCTTGCTCTTCTCGGACTAAATGTTCAATGTGTTGGTTGCGGGACGAGCTTCTCGCAAGCGGGATACGAGGAGCACGCAGCCAACGGCCAATGCACTAATCACCCCGACCTTGCGAAAGGTAAGATCGAGCCTTCTTTCAAAAGCGTGCCAGGTGTATTGAAAATCTCTAGTTCTCCGTCGCGTAGGTCTTTCAGCGAGTGTAAAATTTCGGGGACATGTGGGGGGGCAGCAGGGGATGAAGTCGGCGGAAGCTGGCGCGACAGCAGTTGCCTGGTTCGAATGGAACTCGCGATTGGGAGTTCCTAACGATACATGGGCCCTAATCGCAACGGGAGTTGACCAATGCGCCAGTTGCAATCTGGTGAGATCGCTCGACGCCCATAAGTTACATTTGGATGGTATTGGGCGCTGTGCATACTACGATGTTGTCGTAGACCAGACCTAGGAGGATAATGCAACGTTGTTGACCTAAAAGAGCCTAAAAGTGTGTTTCAGTTTATTTTTTCAAATCATTCCACCCACGTGCCGCACGTGGGCGTATCTTGTTCCCACCACCACCTCGTGCCGTCCAGCATCCTCACGCCGAGGCAATAAGCGCCCGTTTCGAACAGAATCTTACCGAAGGATCCACAGGGAGTCGTGATAAGGGCGGATATTCAAGGTGGATCCGTGGGTTGAGTTGAACGAGGATAGATGGTTATAACGGCTCCCTCAGACGAAGCGCCGGAGTCTAAGCAAGACAATACACAGAACTTGAACAAATAAGGAAGAGGGCTGGTGGTGGTGGGGAGGCGGGCGTCCATGCCGAGTCGTCAATTAGGTTGTGGTGTCAGTCCCGCGCCTTCGCCTGCGCACCTTCTCCTATTGCTCCAACCTGTCGTCGGGCTCGACGACCTCGGCTCCTCCATGACGTCGCAGAAACCGTCCTCCTTCGGATTTGCCGAGGCATAGTCGACCAGCAAGGACGGCCGGCGGCCAAACCTACTCCGTCAGACGCGTGTGCCGTCGAGTCTAGAACGAGCTAGATACGGAGGTCGAAGGTGCGGCGGATAAACGTACCTGGTCCTTGCTAATGCCCGCTCCCCACTCTTTTGGTTGTCCAAAACGAGCCAAAGGTCGGTGGATGCTAATAGGAAGATGCGGTGAGCCCTCGTTCTCCTAGACTCGATTAACCGGCCCCGTTTTCGCGTTCATCCGCGCAATCGCGTACATACTCGGAGCCGGTGTCACCCCCAGCGATCGTGGAGACGGAACGGCGCGTAGGTTATGGTCGGTGGAGGAAGCGTCGGAGGCGGGTACCGCGAGACGGCCGATCCTAGAACGGTGGTCAGACGCTGTGAAATGAAATCGGACAGTCAGAAGTCGACGCACGAAGTGGATGTGTGGGGAGAACGCCTCCCTGTGGTAGGTTGGATCATCGGAGGCGGGTAGCGCGAGACGGCCGATCCTAGAATGGCGGTTAGAACGCGCAGAATGCAATCGAACAGCCAGAAGTCGACGCACGAAGTGGATGTGTGGGGAGAACGCCTCCCTGTGGTAGGTTGGATCATCGGAGGCGGGTACCGAGAGAATGTCTGTCCTAGTGGTGGTCAGTATACGTGGAATGAAATCGAACGAACAGCCAGGCGTGTGCATTGGACGATACAGATCTCAGCGCTTCCCAACTTGCGACATGGGAAGCCCGTGAATCGTAAACCGAGCAGGTGTGCAGGCCAATCACTGTTTCTGTCTTCGACACTTTTTTTTAAGCTCGGTGTGGTCTTATCTTGCCGTCTAAAACACCCTCGGCACCCATGCCTGCATTGCGTTCAGAACTCCTTCGCGTCGTCCAACAAAACACGGCTTCTGAACGATCTTCTAGCAAAACAACTCTCCCTCAAGTTTCCACGATGGCGTATGCAACATCCTTGCTTGTCTCTATCGCTGAGTTTCCGAGCTCGATGCCCACTCCGCGGTCGCAGTCCCCTTCCTGCACATGGAGGTCCCGCCCGCCGGACACGGCTCCGGTTGTGCTCCCACCGATAACTCTTCCGCCAATTTCTTCTTACCCGCCGACACTTCCAAGCTTCGGCTGCATTAGCACACAACTGCATCTACCACCAGCGCTGCTCCCGCCAGCGGCCTACGCCCCAGCCCCACGAAGCTGCTACCTCCCCGCAGGAATGCACGTCGCGAAGCCGTACACTGGCCTGGTGGAAACGCCGCTCGACGCGCTTCGCATCGTGAACGCGGCCAGACATTCCGTCATCCCGCTAACCACGCGGCGCCTCGAGCAGAGCGAACGTCGTGCCCTCATTCGGAGCGGCGCAGTGTTTGTGTTCAATGTGCGCGCGAGCAAGATTAAGAGGTGGACCGGTATGTTGCCAGCTTGTCGGGTCTGCGACCTAGTTCCCACTTGAAGCTTGATTTCGAATTCTGAGTGTTGCTGAATTGTGTGATGTTCTAGATGGGCTCTCCTGGACGATATCGTACGACACGGGCAGCTTCATGGTGCGTGGCGTCCTAATCGTATGGCTCATAGAGGATTGCTTCGCAGATGTATCACGAGCGCCCCGCAAACATACCACGACGTGAAGCCAAGCGACACGATTTGACCAATCGAGCGGAAAACCTCGTCAAGAAGGTAATTCCTTAAACCCCGACCGCCTTCGATAATGCGATATCCGTTGGTTCCCATGCAGGCAGTGACAATAAACGTCGGAGACGAAGAATTTCACCTTGTCGCATACTTTACGTGCGCGGACCGAGATTCGGGGCGTTTGCAGGTACGTGCACTCCTCCTTGATTTTTCGCGCTCATTTCCGCGCACTCTGCGTGACTGGATGTGAATTTGAACTGATTTCCTTTGTTTCCCAGACCCTTTCCAGTCGGCCCGATATCCTTGGGCTGCGCGTTGACCCGGGCACGATGCGTGTTGAGGGGCGGAGAGTTGACATTGGCGTTGGCGATAACAACGATGTAGCGATCCGCGAAACCGCCGGCGGACATAAGGGCAAATCGGCGAGGAGGAGAACGTACATTCGCCCAAGTCCGCCCCAGCAACAACAGCATGCAGATAAACGGGAACACTGGCACAGCTTCCCGGTCATTTCCGAGTCCGTGGCTGCTAGACATTCCGATTTGACGAACGGGTCGTTCGGCACAGACTTCAAGGCGAAGGCCGAGGTACGTGCCCAGGGCCATTACGGTCTGATCGATCACTCTAAACGAATTTTTTTAACTAAGACTCCCGCGTTTGCTCCCAGAATCTCGCCCGTGATGAGATACCCACCGTCGAGCTCGGTGCGTGAATGTTGCGTACATAAAGACTCGATACTCCGCGCAAAGTTTCGTTGATCTAATCCTTGTATAAAGGCCATGCCGGCAATCTCGTTCCCGGGGAAAAGACGATCGCCCTCTGGCCCTCACCCGCACGACCACGACGACAGAGTACACCCTTGGCCGTTGGATGCTCCCAATCCTACACCTCCGAGTGCTAGCCGAGATGGGTCTCCGCTACCGCATAGGTACCTCCCGTCGCTCCGCCCAGTCCATGTATGGCGTGGCCGTCCATGATGATACTTGCAATGTACGCGTTTGCTAGACAGGTTTGCGACTCCGTGTGTATACTGTTTTGTGTACTTTTACGTTGTATTTAGCGCCGATCAGTGCCTCTTTGTCTATTCCAACGCGTCGATTCCGTGGCTTTCAAGGCCAGAACGTTGCACGTTGCCTACGTGTCCACTTTCGGCTGTTTATACAGGCTCTGCTACAAAGAAAGGACTGGGATCCACGAGGCACGCGCACCATCCGGCAGAGCGGCTCTAATTCAAGCTGCACAGGAGGGCTGCCATACAGCATCCTCCCGCGCTTGCCCTTTACCCATCGGCGCGCGGCGTCGAGTCGAACCGACGGCAAACGCGGAACGCGTTTGGGGCAAGAAAGTCGGCGCCGGCTTGCATACGGTCGCGAGCATCTCGAAAATGGTTTCCCAGCCGACGGCCACCGTATCCCCGACGCCTCCAATATTTGGTGCAGCGTCTGGAGATCGCGTGTGGTGGTGGCGACCTGCTGGTTGAGGATGGTTAGGACGCGCCGTTGGATGTCCGCCTGCAGGTCGCTCTTAGGGGACAGGTTGCGAAACGATGGCGAGGATGCAAACAGCTCGGATGAGGAAGGGTTTGGGTGCGATATATGAGCAGATGATGGAGAGGAAGTGGGAGGTGGTGGTGTTCGATGCGATTTCGGGGGTAGCGGTATGCAGCGCGTCATCTCGAGTTTCTGATACCAAAGTCGCCCGCTTGCTATTGTCCTTCTTGGTCAGAAACAAGGCGCCAGCGGGAGGAGAAAGAACATACGAAACTACAGGGCAAATGAATGCCGCTAACCATCCGCGTTACCCCTGGACGTCAAGGCCCTCGGTGGTTCCTCTACGCGCTTCCGTCGCGTCCACGAACTGAACGTCCGCCTCCGCCTGCTTCCCCACCATCTCGGCACTAAGCTTGAATAGCGCGCGTGCAAAGCCGCGGAACGCGTCGTCCTCCCTGTTCTTCGTCGTCGCCTCAGACAGTTGCGGAACAGTCAGCTATATGGACCTAGAGGACATTTCCGCGGGGGAAGACTTTTGCGGGGAGAGGGACGCGATTCTGTTGGTGAATAGGTCGTCTTGCGCCGGGCATGTTGGACGTTCGACGGAGCACTGGAACGAGTGAGATACAGAGGGAGGAGGAGCGGCGAGTAAGCGTACCTGGCCGTTACTCAATTTGCTAATGCCCGCGCCCCATTGCGATTGTGTCCGGGCGAGACGCATGCCGATGGATAGGTCGTTTGCGGCGGGGACGTTGGAGGTTGGGCGCAGAACTAGAACGACTGTACGTCGCGAATCTTTCAGAAAGGGAGACGATGATCGTACGCCGGGTAGATAGATGGACACGGCGGGAATGGGTAGGGGTCGAGTTGGCCGATACTGGAGATGATCAGCGTCGTGTTCTGGAGGGTAAGGCGACAAACCTTGCAAGCTCAACCCGCCGGTGCCTCAGATCATCCCGATGGCGCCTACAGTATTTGGCGAATCGTCTCGAGATCGCGTAGTCCGTGGCGACCTGCTGCTTGAGGACGGGTAGGACGCGCCGTTGGACGTCCGCCTGCAGGTCGCTCGTATTGGACAGGTTGCGGGGATCGGCGAGGAGGATGTCGTCCAATACGCGCGCGCCCAGGATGCGGATGGGTTGGAGGACGATAGACGAGGGGATGATAGAGAGTAAGTGGGAGGTGGTGGCGTTTGAGGCGGTTTCGGGGGCAGCGGTATACAGCGCGACGCCGTCGGGTTTCGTGATCCCAAAGTCGCCCGTTCGCTATTGTCCTTCCTGGTCAGAAACAAGGCGCGAGCGGAAGAGAAAGAACATACGAAACTACGGGGCAACTGAATGCCGCTAACCATCCGCGTTACCCCTGGACGTTAAGGCAATCTGCGGCTCCGTCCGCGTCCACAAACGGAACGCCCTCCTCCGTCTACATCCCCACCATCTCGGCACTAAGCTTGAATAGCGCGCGTACAAAGCCGCGGAACGCGTCGTCCTCCCCGTTCTTCGTCGTCGCGTCAAACAGCCGCGACACAGTCGGTTATATGGACCTAAAGAACATTTCCGCGGGGCAAGACTTTTGCGGGGAGAGGGACGCGCTTCTGTTGGTGAATAGGTCGTCTTGCGCCGGGCATGTGGGACGTTCGACGGAGCACTGGAACGAGTGAGATACGGAGGGAGGAGGAGCGGCGAGCAAGCGTACCTGGCCATGGCTCGATTTTGCTAATGCCCGCGCCCCATTCCGATTGTTGTCCGGGCGAGACGCATGCCGATGGATAGGTCGCGTCCTCCTCCATCTGCTCATAGCGCGCGTACAAAGCCGCGGGAACGCGTCGTCCTCCACGTTCTTCGCGGTCGCAGTCCGGCGACAGGAGCGGCTGCTCGTCACGATACCCACCTCGGGATTGCGGGGGTTGAGCTTGGAACGGGCAGCGAAGTTCCTCGCCGTGGCAGCCGACCGAGGTCCGCAAGCGCCCTCGTTGATGCGCTTGACGTAGTACTTCCAATCATCCATCTCGCGGCCAAGGTTCGCGTCCGCTTGCGTGCGCTGGATGGTCCGCGAGCCCCCGTTGTCCGATTTTTGGAGGATTGGCGACTCGATAGATGACTAGAATGAGTTAGATAGGGAGGTAAAAGATGCGGCGGATAAGCGTACTTGACCATCGCTGCCGATGCTGCAATCGTTTGCCGACCCCGATCCCGGCGTCGCTCAATCGCGTACATACTTGGGGGATCGGTATCATCCCCCAGCGAGCGCGGGTGCCAGTCGGGATCCCAGACGACGGAACGGCGCGCCGGAATTGTGTTGTCGCGCGATTTCGAAGGAAGAAGCGTCGGAGGTGGGTACCGCGAGACAGCCGGTCCTAGAATGGCGGTTAGAACGCGCACAATGCAATCGAACAGCCAGAAGTCGACGCACGAAGTGAATGTGGGAGGGGGACGCCTCCTGGTGGTATCTTACGCGGGAGAGATTGTCGTAGGCGGGTACCGCGAGACGGCCGATCCTAGAATGGTGGTCAGACGCTGTGAAATGAAATCGGACAGTCAGAAGTCGACGCACGAAGTGGATGTGTGGGGAGAACGCCTCCCTGTGGTAGGTTGGATCATCGGAGGCGGGTAGCGCGAGACGGCCGATCCTAGAATGGTGGTCAGACGCTGTGAAATGAAATCGGACAGTCAGAAGTCGACGCACGAAGTGGATGTGTGGGGAGAACGCCTCCCTGTGGTAGGTTGGATCATCGGAGGCGGGTAGCGCGAGACGGCCGATCCTAGAATGGCGGTCAGACGCTGTGAAATGAAATCGGACAGTCAGAAGTCGACGCACGAAGTGGATGTGTGGGGAGAACGCCTCCCTGTGGTAGGTTGGATCATCGGAGGCGGGTACCGAGAGAATGTCTGTCCTAGTGGTGGTCAGTATGCGTGGAATGAAATCGAACAGCCAGACGTCGGCGTACGTTGGACGGATGGGAAGAAGGAGAAGGCAGCGTCGGAGCCACGTAGCAGCGACATGTGCCCCGTCCGACGCTGCGACCGCATCTGGGCCATAGTTTCTGTCAGCGCGAGAAGGAAGAGGTCGTGGTAGGCACAAACCGGGGGACTGAAATGACTTCCCGCAGGGGTCGGAGGCGGGAGGCGCGTCAGATGCCGCGTTTGTGCCCAAAGGTGAGCGCTGAGGATGAACACAGTTGAAGGCAGCTGAGCGCAGCTGAGCGCAGCTTATCAGCGTGCGGAGGAGCGTGTAGCACGATTGCGTACCATGGTTCAGGTGAGGACATCGTAGCGCGGCATGCGCCCGACGCAGGAGGGGGAGTGTGAGGCCTGGGAGGCCTTGGAAGGGGGAGACGCGCCGTGCAAGGCGGTCAGGGAGGAGGGGGGTGAGTTGGCGCGCCGCTAGGTCGGGTTGCATGCGCGCGCGCAGGTCGGGCGCAGATGGGGCGGTGGTTGGGCATCGTCAAGGAGCAAACGAAGCCGCCACGGCTGTCAAAGGCCGCCCTTGATGCGCGCCAAACCAGACCGAACGGTGAAATAAAACCAGGCAGAAAATTGAAAGAAAGAAACCAGCAAATAAAATAGAATAAAAACCAGCAAAAAAAACCCCCGCTGGAAATTTGCAGAAATAAACCGGTGGAAAAAATCACCGAAAGAACCGATACGTCGGCCCGATGGGAACGAAATTGTCCCTTTCTTTCCAACCACGACAATGTCAAGCTCAACGGCGAGTTTACCCCCAGGCCGGCGTATATCGGGCGCAGTGTATGATATCCCAATCGCGCAAAATTCTTTCCCTGACTGCATCCAGCCCGCGACTGCCCGACGTAAAGATCGCCGCCGCCGGCATGAAAATGCAGAGTTTCTTTCAACCATTGGAACTTCAAGCACAATACTCCAGCCTCTCCGCTTCGAGCCTTCACTATCTATACCTATCCGTCGGCACGCTGCTGACCGCCGAGCCCCAAGGAACTGCCAAAAAGCACCAGCAGGCTCTGCTATCCATTTCCGACGTTCATACAGCATCTCTCGCCATGCAGTCAACATCCCATGCGCCTTCTGGGCCTCTCTCGCGCTATTCGCTATCTCCAAACGCACGCAAAGAAAAAAAAAATGGATTCCCATGCCCGTGCACCTCTATGAACCAGAACCGGAACCCCTCCTTCCGCATCTCCCCAGGGCCTCCTCAACCAACGCTTCCTGCGCTTCGATGTACTGAGCCTCCCCAGTTACCTCCTGCTGAACCGCCTCATCGCTTTCCGCCGTCGCCGCGCCAGTATAACGGAACGCCGTGAAAGACTCCAGCTTTTCGAGCACAAATCCCTATCCGAACGCTCAGCAGCCACAATACGAACACTCATCGCGACTTCTGTGAATTACCTGTGTGTCTCGATCATAAATTAGGACGCAGTCCACCGGGTTTGTGGAGCCGCCTGTACTTTTGAACACATGCACCCTTGCGTCCTGAAATCCCTTCAGTGCGAGCCCCGTAATCATGTCTCCCTACCTCAAAATCGGAATACCGCAGAGTCATCGTAGGCAAACCCGCGGACCCGTCGATCTCTAGGGACCCCTCCCTACTATCATCGACCCCAGCTGGCTTGTAGTTGTCTAGGGTGGGGGTCAACACACTCTTGGGGCCACGATTGAAGACCATACACGCGAAAGAATAGAAACCCGACTTAACATGCGGCGATCTCACCGAATCCCCAACGACGACGTCGTACTTTCCTGTTGGAACACCGAACATTGAGAGCATGGGCAGGTAGCAGGCACTGATACATATATATTCATGTGGTCCCCGCCAAATCCCCGCACAATCGGACATGGCTACCCTACCACCGAACATCGAGATCCCGCGAGAGATGATCTCCGATTTTCACTTGCTCGCCGATGTACTTAAGAATCAGTGTGGTGGGCTCCTCCTCAGTGCCCCCCCCCCCCGCCCGCCTCCATGGAGCCTCCACCTATCCCACGCTCCTATCGCCTTCAGAATCTTCGTGCTCGATACAACACAGTGGAAGGAAATGTTGTTGGCTGCCTCAAGCACCAGAAAGGCCACTTCCAGGCTCTCTATCGACAGAGAATGGAATGCGTAGACTTTTTAAGGATCTGTGAACAGGTTATTCTCTCCAATGACCCAAATGCCAGCTTACACGGCTTTCAGCTCCAAGAGATTTTTCAAGACGGCGAATACGATCGCATCGTCAACAATATGAGGAGCATGCTCGAGCTCCTCGACGAAGCGTGTCACGCCGAAGCAGATCCATGCCGTCGTCAGCCCCTCGTCGCTCTTCATCGGGTCTCCTCCTCGCAGAAGGGTGGTAGGCAGCGCAAGGATATTGATCCAGCGTTTCTCAAGAAGGCTCTCCGTTTGAAAGGCCCGACTGCGATTGGCCGCTCCCTGGGATGCAGCGCACGGACTGTGCGCCGTCGAGCTCGGGAACTAGGCCTCGTTAAGGCAGGGGCACCCGTATTCACTGCTGCACGTGGACCAGGCGGTCTACGATACGTCCGAATCCCTTCCAGGAGACGACCAACCCGTCATGCAGATATTTCGGATGTCAATCTCGACTACAAGATATTTTCTATCCTTCAAGTATTCCCAAAACATGGCAGAGGAATGGTTATTGGCCAGCTGTCTTCCGAAGGAATCATTGTCTCCAAAGGCAGAGTCGGTACTTCATTGCGTCGAGTCCGTGGGGTACCGCGTCCGTTTGGGCGGCCGCGGATTGCTCGCAAAAAGTACTGGGTTCCCGCTGTGAACTCGCTGTGGCACCACGACGGACAGCACGGTGAGTGTCACGATCTACTGAGTCGCGGGAACTAAGCAACAAAGGCCTGATTCGCTGGAAGCTTGTCACCCATGCCTTCATCGACGGAAAATCCCGCTTTATCACCGGCCTAGGGGTGCATAACAACAATCGCTCGGCTACGGTTCTTAACCTATTTCTTCGTGCAACGATCCGGCACGGAATTCCCAGTAGAGTCCGAGGAGATCATGGAGTTGAAAACGTGCGCGTCGCGCAATGGATGGAAACAACGAATGGTCGCGGTCGAGGATCCTATATTTGGGGGCGGTATGCCTTTCTGCTGTTTTCCCATTCGGGGACTCATGACGGCTTCAGCAGCGTCCATAACACCCGTATAGAGCGACTATGGCTTGAATGGACTCAGGGATTGGGTCTGAAGTGGTTCGAATTTTTTACTTCTTTGGAAGCTCACCAAGGGCTGGATGCCGACAACGCCGTTCATATCTGGCTCCTGCATCATCTTTATCTCGAAACAATCAACGCTGAGGCCCAGGACTGGGTTAACGGCTGGAATAGGCACACAATGCACATCCGTGGAGAGCCAAATCTCTCGCCAGAGTACATTTGGCTTGAAGGTCACCTAAAGGAGGGTGTTCGAGGCCTTCGCGATATCGGAGAAGCCGATGTTGGCCAGGACTTGGCTGCGTACGGCGTCGACTTTGAGGCCCAGCAAGATAATCGAATTATGGGTCGCCTCTTCGCCAATGACTGCGACAGTGACCGGCCGGATCGGCTATCTGGCGTCGAATATGAGCCCCCGTCGTGCCCGTTCACCTCAGCGGCCGTTGCCGCCCTTGACGCTCATCTGCTGAGCCTGGACCTAGATCCTATGGAGACACTCAACATGGATATCCGGAAGGGAACATGGATGGAGGCCCTAGCATATGTTACTACCTTCCTAATGTGATGCGCATGTTACAAAACTTGGGTTTGGCACATCATGATGAAGCGGCGAGGGCCTCCAGAGACTCCTAACGGGCGCCCTGTGCACATCACGGGAGCGGCGCACAATCACTAGTGCTCAAGTGGCCACGCGACTAACGCGTCAATGTATCACGTGATCGCGCCTGGCGCTCGACCGGTGCTAATTTGAAACCCCCCATCCGAGCAGATCCGAGCTCGGCTTAAGAAATAAATAACATCCATTTAATTTCTTTCTTTCTGACATCCTACGCAGGTACGTATCGGTACTTCTACGGCGCCCTAGACCGGGATTTCGCTGTTGCCACACCAAATGTCCCACTATTAATCCACTAGAAAAGGCTTTCAAGTTTCTTTTGTAAAACCTGATAATATCCGGATGCATCAATTCATACGAAAACCATTTACTCATTAGATATGCATCCCCTCCAAAAAGGAAGAGAAGATATAAACGCGCGCGACAACCCTGGTTCTATGCCGAAAGAAGCATCAGTGCTACGCTGGCCTCGTCAGCATCATCGGCGTCGGCATCGTCGTCGTCGTCGTCGAAGTGAAACGCCTATTCGTCCAAATCCGTCAGAAGCCTCCTCAACAAGATATCACGGACCTCCAAGTCTTCGGCGCTGGTATCCGAGTCTGCCATGGGCTATAGAAGGTGATGAGCGGGCAGTAGAGGCGTTTGCTCAGAGTCTTGCCAGCATGAACCCGTCCAGCAAGTCCACGTCGCCGTATAGCCAGCTGAAATATTCTTGGGCTACGGCTCCGCGACGAATTTCCGCCATGGTGAGAGAGAATCCCGCAATGCCGCTGACGGCTCGGCGCGTCCAAGCTAAGCATCATCATGAGCGAAACCAAAAAAAAGAGAGAGAAAAAAAGGTGAGACGCACACCACGGGATTTCATCGTCAATGTGTGAAGTATCCAACCCTTTGTAGTAAATCCTCGTCATAGGCGCGTCGAATTCTTCGCATCCCCAGAAGCGGCTCATCGTCGCGGCACCGGCGCGGGCGCGGGTCAAAAGGTGCGCAAGGAGGGCGCCGAGGTACTGGACCTCCCCCCGCAGCCGTGGCCACAGTGCTGCGTTTTCGCAGCACGTAAAGCGCAATATCTCCCAGATCGCCCGCTGCATCCATAGGAGAATGACGCGATATCTGCGCGGGATCACCACAACCTCGCCGCACAAAAGGACGACCTCCACTGTTACGCATTTGATACGCTGCGGAATGGACGACGTGATCTGCGCAACCTGCGCCACCGCCTGGGGCAGGTTGCTGTCGAGTTTGAGCGCCGCAGCACCGTCGGTCAGTTTCTGTAGGCAAAATGTGTCGAGAGTGCCGAGGCGCATGAATTTGGAGGTGTCGTCATGATCAAGAGCGGGGAGCATTGGGGAAAAGAACAAAGGAAAGGATAGGTTGTGGTAGTGGCACGCGTTCTATTTAGCGGCGAATCTGGTATCGGGACACGATCGTGCACATCTGGATGAATCTCCGATCGCGTATTCGCCGCAGGTGTCTACAGATCCTTCGATTGCACCCACGCATGCCTGATTTCCAGAATCGCACTCAAAGTAGACCCATCAACTTCCATCTCGCTGAGACGGTTGGGTGTGGCCTTGCTCCATTTGACGTGCCAATTGTGCACCAAAATATAGCGCTGCCCCGTCGGCGGCGGCCTGCGGATCGTTCTTGTGCAGGAGGAGATATAGCTGAATTTCGGCGGTCGATAGTTGTCCGGATGGAATCCACGACGAGAATCGTGATGCTAGGACGTCGAGCGAGGGGCTAACGTCCCTGAACCTCTCGTGAGAATAGAGGCGGACGAACAGCCCTTTCGCTTGATTTGCCGTGGCGAGCTCGAAAAGAACGCGATGATCGATCCTACCTGGTCGGATGAGAGCAGGGTCCAGTCGATTGACATGGTTTGTCTAGTGTATGGTGAGAAGGGAAACGCGCATATGTGTAGCTCCTGGCGTACAGTCGCGAAGAATATCATGCCCTCTTCGCTTGACATGCCGTCCAGAACATTGAGGACGCCTGCAAGAGTCGCTGGGGATCGCAAAGACAGCTCTCCATGAGGCTGCGCCTTCTGGGCTCTGTGCCACTCTTCGCGCGACGGGAAGGCGCAGTCAATATCCTCTAACAAGAAAATGCTCTTCTTTGGGATTGCTGCGACGGCTCGCTGCAGGTACGCATCATCGACGCTAGTGGGAAGTTGAAATGAAAACCAAAATCGAGGCAAGCGCACGTACAAGTCCGCGGCCAGGGATAATGAGTATATTTCGAGCCCAAGGGCGCCGGCCACAACATGCACAGTGGAAGCTGGATTCGTTAACTCCTGCGAATAATATGAAGCCCTCCGCACTTTTGCCTGTTCCAGGAGGGCCGTATAGCAGGTAACCACGGCGGTAGGGAATCCCAGCATTTCTATACCAGTCGGCCGATTTAAGGAATTCCTGCAAATCGTCAAGAAGTTCGTTCAGAGCGCCTTGAGGAAGGACGACAGAGCTACAAGTATAGGGTCAGTGCCAGCATCGTCCCAGAAAACCGCCAAGAAGTACTCCAACGAGCGCCGCGGCTTTCTTCTTTGTTACCGACCATACCCAGGGTCCCCAGTGAGCCTACAAACGCAGTTAAGTTCCGCCATTGACCACAACGCCGTGGGCTAACCGGTTCCGCCAGATGGACGATAATGTCTTGTTTACTTGCTTCGAGATATCGCGAGTGCGCATCTTGTACGAATTCCGATAACGCGCTCACATAGCGAGAGTATAGCCTGCTGAACACGCTTAAATCCGCACCAGGTCCAAGCGTTCATCAACGTACGTGAGAACAATTCGTGACTTCTCCCTAGCTGCTGAGACGCCTCCCCCAGCGTCGCGCGACGATTCGTGGACAAATACAATCCATATTCCCTTCCAACGGAAGATTTGCGGGACGCCGTATTTCGGACAATAGCTTGCGGGATCGCGGACTTCGCGTCGTGGATCGAGTTCAACAACATGCGCTGAGTGCAAACTTGCGGCAGTGACCGTAAAATCGCGTGGGCCTTTCCACACCTCCTCCTGCGTCTGAAGACAGAATTAGTCCGCTGCAGATGGTGGTAGTAGAGTCTTACGAGCAGAAGAAGAACCCAATCGTAGACCGGGTCTCCTTGCTGTATTTCGGCGGTGACGGAAAAATCTAGCATGTGTGAGTACAAGTACGCCGCTATTGACCTTGTCCCGTACTCAACCCTGTCTTGGTGACGAGCCACTGCATGAGCGCGCGAATTGCAGCGACAACCCCTACGGCAAACAGCGCACTGAACCCCGACTGCAAGTATGGGCTAAGTAGAGCTGCGAGGGGCACAGCGAGCACAGAGAAATGGGACCCTTCAGTCAGGCGAGGCCACATGCGCAATTGGTCCAGTGGAGGTGTGTCAGTCATCGTGGAAGGGAGTCAAAAGCGGTGTTTTTGGTGTCAACAGCGTTAATGTACTACTCGAAAAGGACGCCTCGTGCGGCCTCGTGGAGTTCGTAGATCTCGGAAATTCAAACTTGCTAAGGGACTAGTATGTTCTGCATTTGAGACAAAATTGCAAACCTACTCCTACGACGCAAGTCCCAACTGAGTCATAATCTCTTTCAAGCGCGCATTCTCCGCGAGCAACTTCTCGTGTTCCGTCCGCAAGCCCTTGAATTCCGCAAGTTGTTCCGCCATGCATTTATTCTGCTGCACATACGCTGCCTGCGCGTCTTCGAGCGCGTCGACGGTCTTGTGCGCTGCACCCAGCAGCTTCTCCGTCTGCGCACAGGCTGTCTGCAGCGCAACGATATGGCTGAGAGCAGACGAAGCCGCGGCAGACTTGGCTGGGCTCAAAACGGGAGCAGACCGCGAGCCGACGTACGGGCTGTGCGTAGAATGGTTCGGGGATGGAGTGGATGGCGCGATGTAAGTGCGTTTTCGGGGAGTGACTGGGGGCGTGCTGGAGGATGCAGCGGCGATAGAATAGGAGGGGGGTCCAACGCCGACTACGTCGCCGTCGTCGCCGTCCTGCGAGGCATCGGGAATGTCGGCCTCCCACGCTATATATCTCGCTGAGTGAGCGTTGTCTAGGTAGGCCGGCGTACTGAAATAACTGCATTCCTTTCCGGGACCAACTAAAACGCGGCAACTGTAGTAAGGCCTGCGCCAGAACCTATGAGTGAAGGGCAGAAGGTGATAAAAGACGAACTTGTGAGGGTTTTGAGCCCCTGGGCCGCTGACGCGGCGCTGAACATCTGCGAGAGCAATTCAAGTTCAGGAAGGTCTGAGCGTTGCGGAACGATATAGGGCACCTTTTTTGTGAATCGGGCAGATAACCTTTCGCTCGGTAGGTGCGGAGGGTGAGTCCATAGTTCGATGGTCGCCGTTGAAGGTCAAGTTAAGTACGTTACATGGTGTCACATATGTCACGCGTGATCTGGCCTAATACCACTTGCCCTCATTCCTCAGCGGTGCGCGCCGACTTGCTACCTACCACCGCGCATTTTAAACCGCGACTTTGGCTTCTGACCGCCACAAAAGCTGTCTGAACGTTCTCCGACGCGCAGCCGAAGGCCGCTCTGTCTTCTCCTCCACTTCCGCTTTCCCGCTTGTCTAGATTGCTTCATCGGAGAACATTGCGCGGATCCACACTCCCCGACCCGACGTGCACCTCGACGTACGTCCCGACATCCATCTGCGTCGCGACATCCATCTGCGTCTCTGCGTATTTGACCATCCAATGGCATTATACGTTCACTTGATGCCCACCTCCGAGAATACAATTGTGTATCGGGTGCCTCGCCGCCACAAGCTACCTTCGCTTAGGTCCTCACGGCGCCACTGCTAATTGGTCTGGAACAAACGATATTTGCCACGGAGCACACTAATCTGCTCATTCTATGCCCACATGCGATGCATATGATAACGACGTTCACCCGATTCCCGCCTCCGAAGGAGTCTTGCAGGCAGCTCGCCATCGCCACTGCAGCGTCATCAAGAAGAAGGATTTCGCTGCGTAACCATCGCTCCACGCTCAGCTGTTCGCCCTGGAATGATACTGCGAACGCAAGACCAGCCCCATTACCTACGACTCATCGGCCCGTTGGTGTTTCAACCTTAGGCGTATTAATTATCTTCAAGCAAACCGGATGGTATATATATGGAAAGAGTGTGCGCCCTGCTATTCACGAACACGCAGAAATGGGTACCTCTATAACCGCGTCCTGCGGCAAGATAGCCTGTGAAACGACGTCCGCCTCCGAAATTGTTGTCGCTGGCCAGCATCTCCACCCAACTGCGGTGTTCGACACTTTCTGGCGCTGGCTAGTAGAACGACAGACCATCCACAATAACCGTGTTCAAGGTCACCCACCTCCGTCCGTCGTCTATCCGTCGTTCCCTCCCATCTTCTTATTAAAGTGGAATATAGATGGACGGAAGACCAAATCATGCAAACCAACCAGTTTTGTCACGCGTATCGCGTGCTCGACAGAGGGTCGCAATATCTCATCGAGCACGTTATTGGCAAGGGGCCGGATGAAGATGAGGAGCTGCTCTTCCGGATTCTCCTCTTCAGCACCTTCAACAAAATCGAAACTTACGAGCTTCTCGAGCGGGAAATCGGGGCCCTCATCTGGGCTACGTACAATACGGAGGACTACGATGCCGTACTTCAGCGTGCGGCAAGGCGCAACATCACACTATTCTCCGACTCGTATACGAGGCCTGGCATTCGCTTCGGCTTCGTGGCGGATCACACGCGCTCCCTCATCCTCCTAGAAACTCTGATGGAGACCATTCCGCCTGCACTACGGCGCGCCACATACGCGGTCGATGTCTTCCGAAATCATAGCCGGCTCCCCCGGCATGGACGAGTTCATTTCCTACCAACTCATCATCTCCCTATCTTACTCTCGCCTTTTCCCCTTCTCCCCCAACGACTTTGTTATCCCCGGCCCCGCGTGCTCCTCGGGCTTGCTTCGGATGTTTGGCCAAAGTCTACTCAACGCCAGGCCCGCCGTTGCCGACATTGAATACCACTTACTGCGCTGGCTTACAGCCAATCAACATGCACAATTTGCGCGTCTAGGGCTGTCATTTCCCTTCCTCCGTGCTACCGACGGCGGCACGATCGATCTCAAGCTTCCTGACATGGAACACGCGGCTGGGCAAGTCGACAAATATGCGCGCTTCGCCCATCCCAACATGGTGGGCGTCCTCGTACGAAAAGAACGGAAGGGAGCATACTCCTCGTCCCATTACACCCCCCCTCAACCCCTTATACCCGCCGTATGGAGTCTTCCGGAGTGCAACCTGCCACGCATTCGCCCTGGGCCAATTGTTGTGGAAAAGCGGTATTATGCCGCTGGGATCGTGCAAGAACGCAAGATCAAGTGCGGACGGCGCAAGACTGCCGTAGAGTACCTTGTTGATTGGGCTGGCTACTCGAAGGGTGGTCGGACATGGGAGCCGCAGAGTCGTTTTGAGGAAGATGCCCCCGAACTTGTCAAAGCATGGAAAGCGCGGTCAGTACAGCAAACCAGCTAGACACATACGAACATATTCTCCCGAGTATCATATTTTAACATATTCTCCCGAGGTTTTATCTAAAGCAACCAGGACGTAGGCGTCCTTTGTGCTGCTGATCCCTTTGTCGTCGGTTCCTTTATCATATTGATCCCTTTGTCTCCTCATCTGTCACCTTCCCTCCTCAAATCAACCCGACGCCACTTATCTCTTTCATAGACTGGAATATAAACCACTGCCGATGCAAGCGACTTCTTACAGACTCACTCATTCATTGCACTTGTTATTCGCAATGTCCACCCCCGGAGACTGTGACCTCGTTACCGCTCGCCTTGATGGAGAGACCATCGGCTCGTACATCAGGTCCCGCCTCAACAGCTGCACCTACGTCGCTCGCGTTATCCAGAAGACCATTTCTCCGGCGTCGGAAGTCACCCCCCCGATGTCGCTGGACTTCGATATTTCATTTGTTGACCACCACGGGCATCCAGACAGCACTCCTTCGGCTGATCATTCTACACACCATCTCAAACGCTATCGGCTTCCGCAGAAGTTAGCACGTCCCGCCAGCAAGGAGGTTATGCTTCAGTCGGTTCTGCGGCTAGAACCCGACCTACGTGACGTGGACGGAATCACAGTCGATTTCATTTCCACCATCATGCAAGAAATCGGTCCTGGGTGAGCGCAAAACCTATCGCTTGCTTCCTGAGTACTCAAGTGTGCACTTCTGCGTAGACTGTTGCAATGCGCTCTGAACACGGCATTGCTTCCCGGGCTCAAATATCCAGAGGGTGCTCCATGCTCCATGCGCGTTCGGCCCCCTTCTGCATCGAAGCTTCCACCACCGACGCACATGCTAGCCCTCTGCGGCACGGGCGCTACAGGGCTGAGCGGGGCACAGAGGACGGAGCGCCCGGCAGTGTCCCTCATACCCATTCACGGTATCATGCTGGCGCTGCACTGCGCTAATTTGCCGCATCTCGCAGCCACAAACGACGGCAACCGTCCCAACACCCGTGCAGAGGATATCTGCATTCCTGTACATCCTCTGAAGCTCCCAGATCCGGCAACCTTCCCCCTCATAGTGGCATTCCTTTACACTAAACGCACCGACGTTCTTACAAAGGCTCTCCTCCCCGCGCTGCCGCTTCGGGCTGTCATGCCTCGTTCAAGCTTCCATGCAGCCCAACTTGCGCAGACGTTCACTCCTCAGACACTACTCCTCCATGCGCTTCGCGTACATGGCCTCTGGAAAAACACTGTTGCCCTCGGGCTACACATCGACGAGCTGTGGGGGACCATAGAAGGCGTTTGGAAATTACTGCTCGAAGGACTCCAGCTCGCTACCGCCACCAAATATTAGTTGGTCTGGTGGTTATTGTTATGATAGATGCGAGGGAAATGTGAGAAAGTCTTAGTGGAGATCCAAGGTCGATGTTAAATCTGGTGTACCGATCCTACCCTCGCGATCTGGAATGCCGAATTAGGGAATGGAAATCCGAGATCTGAAGGCCATATAAGATGCGAGTGTCCACAATCATGGAATACAGTGGCATCTATAGGAGTCCCTGCTCAGAAATGAGTGGGAAGGCGACTGGAGACAGACCCTTGCCAACGGCTCTCTCGCTCCGCAAGTCGGCACCCAACTACGATTCAACAAAGGGGGAGATGCGATACCTCAGCCGCACGGTTAAAGCCGCGATCAACTGCGAAGGCTGCCCCGCTACCTTTGCAAATGGCCGAAAGGACAATTGGCAGCGCCACCTGCGAGCCAGTCCCTCCTGCAACGGAATCACGGTGGAGCATAGAAGAAGGCTTGACGAGTTCAAGGCGCACCAAGTTGTCAAGACCATCATCGAAGGGATGGCGACGCGCCATAGTCGTCGGGCAATACAGCTACAGTTGCGGGCGATTTGGTGGAAATATCTGGCTGATGGGGAGTTCGATGAGGACAGGCTGCTGAAAGTCATGGCGACGAGGGAAGAATCGGGTGCAATGGAGCATAAATGGAACCTGCGCGGCGTGAAGATGAAGTAAAGCGACGCGACATGTAGCCCTGAAGCTAAATGAGAGCAGTAGCAATACGGATTTGCGGAGATACGATAGGCGGCGGCGCCAGCATCACTAGTCTCGTTGGTCACTCGCTAGATCTACACGAGCCTAGTTAGTGCAGCTACTTACTTTATCACGAACTACGATCCCTCCCTCACGAGGCCACCGCGAGGCCAGCCCAGCCTCGTTCCTCGGGCCAAATAACACCTCTGACGGGCCACTTGGACGCGTCGTTTGCGTCTCTCTACCTACCGCGCGTCGACTTCTCGTAGGTGCGTGTCCCATCCCTTTAACCGTAGCTTATTCACCGCCTTTCTAGCTCGATGAAAAGCGTCATCATCGTCATCTGCCTCGTCGCCGCAATGCTCCGCGCAAATAGGCCCCCCTTGCACCAAAGACATCCGCAGCAAGTCTGGCCAGCGACGCCATACATAACACGTCGTGCCCGACGCCATGCATAACACGTCGTGCCCGACCCTACCCGCTCTCGCTGAGTCTGCAACCCTCCTTGCTTTTTTCCTCCTTGTAGGCCCGCTAAAAGCGCTCGCTGCGCTGGGCTGTTCGAGGCGCTCGCTGCGTCAACGAAAGCTACAGGAGCCAGACAAGGTTGGGCGTGTTTCCTCAAGTCGGAATCCACCAAATCGTGCCACTCGGTCGTCCCGCAGAAGCGAAAGTCTAGCTCTGGGGTTTCGATTGGGAACACTGCATCGCGGAGGAGGACACCGATACGAATACCGGGACGACGTGGCAGGGGGCAGGCCGGGTGACGCAGAAGCGGCGACGGAGGAGGGCATTCACTGTCGCTGCCGGTCCATAATCGACGCCGCCGTCATACCACCTGACTATGCGCTCCATACGGCCGCCTCAGCGCCTCCCAAGACCTTCCTCGCGAAGTACCCCAGTACTAACTCCGACATCGTCCCTTCTGCGAGAGCCCGCCAACGGCTACTCGCATTCTAGCGCACCGAAGCGTTTCGCCCATCTCGTTGGCCCGCCGTTGGACGTAGCTCTTGACGCGCGGGGACGAGGAGCGAGTGTTGGCCAACGCCGAGCTGCGGGCGTACGGTTGCACCAAACCTCCGGCGCGGCCCGCAACGAATGTGGAGGGACAACGTGAAGGACAAGAGACTAGCGGTAGAGGATCTGCTGGACCACTCGGACGAGGAGCCGGAGCCTAAGGTCTATTTTGGAATCTTTGCGACGGAGGAGCTTACCGAGGGTGAGGGTGCCGGGATGGGGGTGGGACGACGCGAACACGGTCTATCGACTTGGGGACGTTGCGGACGAGAACAGGTATGTGTTTGCTGTTTCTTGTTACTCTACATCGCTGACGATGCTCTCGTAGACTTCCACCATGTCCACCGCCAGCCCAGCGACACCTTCCTCGCAACTCGCAGACATATTGCATTCAATCGGAAACAACAACTGCGCCTGCGCCTCCGCATCGAGTGCCCCGCATATCCCGGAGTCGGAGAGCGAACGATGATGCGTGCTCAAAACGATGGAGGACATGCTTTCTCCAGTCCCGCCCATGCGATACTAGCGCCGGGGAACGATAACAAGGAGGAGCATCTGTTAGCGGGGACGAGATGGGGGTCAATAACGAAATGGCGACCGAGAGACGGATATCGTCACTACCAACTACGTCCTCGGCCCACCATACGTGTCCCCTTCCCTCCCTCGTCGTCCTCGCGCCACATCATCGCGCCGACCCCGCTCCGAATCCGCCCAATCCCAAGCAAAGAAACCGCGTCGACTCGGGGCACCCGATCCGCGCTGGAACCGCTGCTGGGCCACGAGTGGGGCGTTAAGAATGCGTGCGAACCAAAGAACACGTCCATACGAGTGACGGAAGGTGCTGTTGGCGTCAGCGACCAGCAGCAATGGCGGCGGGTTGGGAGCAAGTTGGGAGTAGTGGTATGTGAACGATTGACGAACAAATGGCGGCCGCAGCCAAGGAAGAAGTATTCGGTGGTGGAGAGGGTGCAGTCCGACTCCTCCCCATTGACTGGGGCGTATGGCGTTGAGTGTGGACCGAGTGTGGGGTACGTGTAGGGACCGGGACATCGTGCGGTCAAGCCGTTAGTACATGGTATTAGTCCGGATATACACCCTCAAGAACTAGCCGAGCAACGTTAGATATGTTCTACTCTATCTCTCTGGTCATTATGTAGGGTTATAAGCACGAATGCATCTACTCCCGCCCAACTTGTACTCCCTAAAAGCTCTTGCTGCCCAGAAGATCTCGTCGACAATTAAAGCCCAAATCAAAATCGCAAGCAATACGGTAAAATTTCAGACGACGGTTAGGCCTGCTACTCGCGCTCCCTGTCCCTAGGCAAGCAATAGACGCGTCCATTGTGCTTAAAAGACAGAATTCGTACGCAATCGCCCTATATATAAGCTCAGGCTGTCATCAGCGCGTCTCGCTCTTTACCACTTACCACAACCATCTCCTCCCTCCGTCCCTCCCTCCCTCCCTCCGCTCTCCCTCAATCCATGTCTCCCCGTCCCACTCGCTCCGTGCCTGTGTCGCAACCGACCACCTCAACTACGTCGACATCATGGACGGTGTCGACGCCCGGTCATCGTCGACGACGAGCAGGAGAACAACACCCCGATCCTTTCAACCGCGCGCCGCAAGAAGGGACGGACCAGCACCCAGATGTGCCTCGACATCTGCTTGTTCTCTGCGCGCCACCTAACCTGGCTTTTCAAGCGCATATATCCGCTCAAGAATGTGCAGAGCGCCTCCACGTCCACTGCGCGCTCTTCCGACAGGCGTGAGCTGCATCACCGCTTCTGCTCGTCGCGCCGCGGGACGCAACAATGCTCGGCCGAACCCCATCCGTCATGCTCGTTGCGAGCAGCCGCCGCCGCCGCCGCCGGAAACTCTTGTATGTCGGGCACGTTCTCTCTCTGCGCCGCTAATCACCTTGTATAGAACAATTTTGCATGCTATTGAAGGTGCGTTGGATGGCGTCGCGTCCCTACTCGCCGCTTACATTCTTTACAGGCTTCAATTGCTTCGTCGTGTATGTCTTTCGTTCAGGGCTGCCGCAGATTGCTCACCACCACCCGCAGATCGTTCGCACCTCGTACGCCTATCCACTCATTCTCCGCCTGCCGGACGCGCCCGCTCCGTATGTGCTATCCGTCCTCGCACTTTGCCTTACTAACATCACCACAGTCTGCACTCTCCTTCCTTCCGCTGCACTGTCTTTTGCGCACGAACACTCATCGTGCGTACTTCTGTTTCCGCTGGTTATCGCCCTCATTGTTCCCCAGATCCAAGATTGCATTGCATTGTTTCCGTACTTTTACTCGTATGTTCTGCGCTCTTCGTTCGGCCGCATCTAACGCGTCGCGCAGCTGCACCACGAACAACCCAATTCTACTGTACCGTCTGTTGATTTTAGCTGCCACTGAATGGAGCCAATGCTTGTACTACATCGGACGTGATTTGAGGGCGAGGGGCCGAAATCGGGGATGTCGCGAGGAACAGCTGGGCTCATGGATGCCTTGCGAGGCAGCCGAGGGCGGACGGGGGCGCAGATGCTGCTTGGCCTCGCGAATGTCCAATCGGGTTCGCGGGTTGCCTCGCGGGCGCTTCGCGACGCGCCCAACCCGCGACGAGGTTGACCAGAATAGTTGGCCTCGCGATGCGCCCGAGCACCGACGAGGCGGACGAGGTCCGCCACCGTCTCGCGAGATTTGCCGATACCTCGGCCGGGCGCATCGCGAGCGCCCCGCGAGACACCCGCATATTTCCTGATGCGCCGTGAAAGTCGTCCGACGTTGTTGTTGTGGTGGTTCAGGACGAGACGACGCGGAACCGCCAAACTCCCGCGCTGACATTGTCGCCACGAATTCGCTTTCTTTACACGTCTACTCTACCACGCGTCTTCACACTTGCTTCACACCTGCACTCCACGCGCTCGCGCCTGCGCGCAGATCAAGTAGCGCCACCCAGCCCCAACAGCCATGCGATGCGTCTTGCGTTTTCAAAATGCGCTGTCTCGACTGTCCTCATCGCTCCTCGCCACTGCGTCGGACGACGGCGAGCGGGAGGTGCGGCGATAGCTTCCTCCAACTGTCCCGCTAATGCGGCTAGGCTTGGCTTCATGAGGCACGTCGACTCACGGTTCCCGCCTCCGACCCGTAGAGATTGCACTCCACTGGTACTTGACACGCCGGTTCCTGTGCTGATAGAAGCGCTCTTGAGGTGCAGCCGAGAGTACCGTTGCTAAATACCTGTCATGGTCCCCACTCAACACGTCGCTCTGGGATTCGCTCTGTTCTACTCGGACGGCCAATTGCTGCCCCGCCGCTTGACTATACGCTCTCGTTCTCTCCTATCCGAAGCCTGCGAGCATCTGTTCTTTGTGAAAGTCCGTCAGTCATTTGGAGGGCAGAGTCGCGCCAAGGTTTGCGAACGCGATGGAGCGTGGTGCGACGACGACCGAGGAGCAGAGCGCAAACCTCCGTCTCGGGGGAGGCACTCTAGAGTGGGGGGCGCTCGGAGATATATTATCCCTTCCCTGCGCATTGTACGTTTGCGGTGCGTCTTCGTCTCGCACTCACAATTTCTCTAGATAGTCCCGCTGTTCCTTGGCATGTAGAAGAGGCGTTGCATAGTGGCTCGACCACTGAGGCCTCTGCTGGAGTCATGTACAAGGAGACTGCCAAGCTGCAATATGGGGATATGCCATGGTCGAACATGCAATGCGCGCAGTTGCTGTGGATCGATGAACCGGCGGACTCGCATTTGTCGCCGATCTGCGGGAACGGCCTTGTGGTACAAAACCATTTGCTCCCGCTGGGCCCAGCGTCTCCCGTATCCTCCGCCGACTCCGACCACGATCTGCCTTTCTTTACCGGGCCCGCATTCGCTCCCGTGCGAGATCTATCCCAGACAAATGTTCGTTGACCGCCTCCCTCTCCTTCCTTCTTGATCTTGTCTTCAGGTTACTTCCACCCCGGCGTGTGGATGCTCGATCTGCCTCCGTGCTGCGTTGCAAGAGACCTACTACACTTACAAAACGGTACGGAGATGCTATCACCATGCCACAGATAGTGCACACTGACGTGTAGGGTGGCAATTTATCTGCGCAGAACCGAGGACATCCGTGTCATCACCTAGTCGTGCCGGAGGGCGAAAAAACGATTGCGCATCAGCAAGAGTGGGAAGCGACATACACCAATCTGCCTGCGGACTCCGCGAGCGAAGGGCCAACGCGAGCTGGTACGAAGCGCTCGGCTAGCGAGGGACGTCGAGGGCGAAAATACTACCCAGTGGCGTCGAAACGCGTACGGACATCTTCCAAGCACGTTGCCGACCCATCGGTTCATGCCTTTGAGCTCACTTCATAGAAGGGACGAGGCTTGGCGCGCCAGGCCGCTCTCGCTCGCAGTTGGTTTTCCTTTCGCGTGCCGTGTGTAGCGCTTTGTTCTCCGTCTACGTAGTTCTTGATACAGACCCTTACGAGCACCTGTCCATTCTTGTTTCCTACTTATTGTGCAGGGCTCTTGGATAACCGAAATTCAATGTGTGGAATGGCGTGAATAGGGAGGGAATAGCGTGTAGAACTGAGCGGGGCGGCACAAGAAGGTACAGGATAGGCTGGGATAGGATATTACTGCGAGCGCGGTCCCACTTAAGGTTCGGCCACATTGCGAAGCTCTATCGACATTGGTTAGTAACTCCACGCCAAACAGTCGTGAAATTCATACAGCCGGTCGCCGCGAGTATGGCCTGCTCCAGGGCAGTATTTTCAAGCCACAATGCCTCGTTAGCCGCCCTCAGGGTATGAGACGCCGCGAGACGTTCAACGAGGCTTTTGTTGTAGATCCGCTCGGCGTGAAGGACTCCTTCCAGGTTCTTGATGGTTCTCTGAGCACCGGCGTATGCCTCCTCAGCCCGCCCGAGACGAGCAGAAAGGAGAGAAATGCTCTCCCGACCCAAACCAACTCGTCCTTCAGAGTTTCTGTCGAAATCATCGGTCTTGGGTACTAGGAGCTTGCTCGCTGGCTCGTGAGATTGGCCAGAGGTTCTTCGTCGCTTCTTGGGGGTCGTAGGTTCAGAATTGTGTTCGCTATGGGGTGCTATGTCCGACGCCCATGCTAAGAAGCAGATGAATGGTGAACAGTAAAGCTAAGAGGGCAGACCGAAGAAGCCACACTTTTCTCCGTCAGTCTCGAAGTTGCAGCGATAAAAGGGACTGTAGCGGACGCGTTCAGGGAAAGGGCGAGGTAGCATAGGACGGACCGATTCGGGTTCATTGCGGTATGGCTTATCTGGCAGAGGCAAGCGCCTGTAGTTGATCAGGCATGCAGAGGTGCAGGACACTGCAAACCGACGTTGGTGGTTGGGGCAAAACACAGTGGCCATGGAAGAGTCGTGGTATGGGTGAGTGGACAAGCTATGCAGGAGCGGGCATAGAGAGCATGATCGTGCACTGGTTCTATCTACGACGCCGCGACATTCTGGCAGCGCGCAAAATGCGCCCTTGCCGTCCACAATGCGCAGTCCCATCCCTAGCCCCACACTACGGAATCGCCAAAGACTGCAAATGAACGCGTCAATTGAGCGCCAGAAAGACAACGGAGTCCACGTACGGATTCAAATGCTGGAATATTCGTTTTGACGCGCTATGCGATATCAAGCCCTAGATCATCGCCTTGCGACATCCGTCCCCGCACTACGGGATCGCCATCCGCACTAGGCGCCTCAGAGATACGAATAATTGCCCTCGCCTTCCGACACCGAGCTCATCGACCGCGACATCACCAAATGGTCTTACGCTACACTGGCGTCCGCCCATGGCCCACAGTCCGAACCACTCTCCGCACAATTTTGTCCCTTGGCGCCGTACGGAGACCGTACGCCGCGAATCGTTCACAAAGGGAGACGATGATCGTACGCCGGGTAGATACATGGACACGTCGGGAATGGGTAGGGGTCGAGTTGGCCGATACTGGAGATGATCAGCGTCGTGTTCTGGAGGGTAAGGCGACAAACCTTGCAAGCTCAACCCGCCGGTGCCTCAGATCATCCCGATGGCGCCTACAGTATTTGGCGAATCGTCTCGAGATCGCGTAGTCCGTGGCGACCTGCTGCTTGAGGACGGGTAGGACGCGCCGTTGGACGTCCGCCTGCAGGTCGCTCGTATTGGACAGGTTGCGGGGATCGGCGAGGAGGATGTCGTCCAATACGCGCGCGCCCAGGATGCGGATGGGTTGGAGTACGATAGACGAGGGGATGATAGAGAGTAAGTGGGAGGTGGTGGCGTTTGAGGCGGTTTCGGGGGCAGCGGTATACAGCGCGACGCCGTCGGGTTTCGTGATCCCAAAGTCGCCCGTTCGCTATTGTCCTTCCTGGTCAGAAACAAGGCGCGAGCGGGAAGAGAAAGAACATACGAAACTACGGGGCAACTGAATGCCGCTAACCATCCGCGTTACCCCTGGACGTTAAGGCAATCTGCGGCTCCGTCGCGTCCACAAACGGAACGCCCTCCTCCGTCTACATCCCCACCATCTCGGCACTAAGCTTGAATAGTGCGCGTACAAAGCCGCGGAACGCGTCGTCCTCCCCGTTCTTCGTCGTCGCGTCAAACAGCCGCGACACAGTCGGTTATATGGACCTAAAGAACATTTCCGCGGGGCAAGACTTTTGCGGGGAGAGGGACGCGTTTCTGTTGGTGAATAGGTCGTCTTGCGCCGGGCATGTGGGACGTTCGACGGAGCACTGGAACGAGTGAGATACGGAGGGAGGAGGAGCGGCGAGCAAGCGTACCTGGCCATGGCTCGATTTTGCTAATGCCCGCGCCCCATTCCGATTGTTGTCCGGGCGAGACGCATGCCGATGGATAGGTCGCGTCCTCCTCCATCTGCTCATAGCGCGCGTACAAAGCCGCGGGAACGCGTCGTCCTCCACGTTCTTTGCGGTCGCAGTCCGGCGACAGGAGGCGGCTGCTCGTCACGATACCCACCTCGGATTGGAGGATTAGCGACTCGATAGATGACTAGAATGAGTTAGGTAGGGAGGTAAAAGATGCGGCGGATAAGCGTACTTTGACCATCGCTGCCGATGCTGCAATTGTTTGCCGACCCCGATCCCGGCGTCGCTCAATCGCGTACATACTTGGGGGATCGGTATCATCCTCCAGCGAGCGCGGGTGCCAGTCGGGATCCCAGACGACGGAACGGCGCGCCGGAATAGTGTTGTCGCGCGATTTCGAAGGAAGAAGCGTCGGGAGGTGGGTACCGCGAGACAGCCGGTCCTAGAATGGCGGTTAGAACGCGCACAATGCAATCGAACAGCCAGAAGTCGACGCACGAAGTGAATGTGGGAGGGGACGCCTCCTGGTGGTATCTTACGCGGGAGAGATTGTCGTAGGCGGGTACCGCGAGACGGCCGATCCTAGAATGGTGGTCAGACGCTCTGAAATGAAATCGGACAGTCAGAAGTCGACGCACGAAGTGGATGTGTGGGGAGAACGCCTCCCTGTGGTAGGTTGGATCATCGGAGGCGGGTACCGAGAGAATGTCTGTCCTAGCGGTGGTCAGTATGCGTGGAATGAAATCGAACAGCCAGACGTCGGCGTACGTTGGACGGATGGGAAGAAGGAGAAGGCAGCGTCGGAGCCACGTAGCAGCACCCCCTGTTTCGACATGTGCCCCGTCCGACGCTGCGACCGCATCTGGGCCATAGTTTCTGTCAGCGCGAGAAGGGAGAGGTCGTGGTAGGCACAAACCGGGGGACTGAAATGACTTCCCGCAGGGGTCGGAGGCGGGAGGCGCGTCAGATGCCGCGTTTGTGCCCAAAGGTGAGCGCTGAGGATGAACGCAGTTGAACGCAGTTGAACGCAGCTGAGCGCAGCTTATCAGCGTGCGGGAGGAGCGTGTAGCACGCAATTGCGTACCATGGTTCAGGTGAGGACATCGTAGCGCGGCATGCGCCCGACGCAGGAGGGGGAGTGTGAGGCCTGGGAGGCCTTGGAGGGGGGAGACGCGCCGTGCAAGGCGGTCAGGGAGGAGGGGGTGAGTTGGCGCGCCGCTAGGTCGGGGTTGCATGCGCGCGCAGGTCGGGCGCAGATGGGGCGGTGGTTGGGCATCGTCAAGGAGCAAACGAAGCCGCCACGGCTGTCAAAGGCCGCCCTTGATGCGCGCCAAACCAGACCGAACGGTGAAATAAAACCAGGCAGAAAATTGAAAGAAAGAAACCAGCAAATAAAATAGAATAAAAACCAGCAAAAAAAACCCCCGCTGGAAATTTGCAGAAATAAACCGGTGGAAAAAATCACCGAAAGAACCGATACGTCGGCCCGATGGGAACGAAATTGTCCCTTTCTTTCCAACCACCACCGCGCGACAATGTCAAGCTCAACGACCAGCTTTTTCTTCGCCGCTCGCATCCCTCCCTCGTATTTCTTGGTCTTTGTGTTGGCTGCCTTTTCGAACTGTTTCTCGGACCACAACTGGACACCAGTGCTAGCTCACGGTTCAGGCGACCCGGACTACCTGTACAAGAACTACGCTATATCTAGTCTTGCGGACGCTCCTTCGTGCATTCTGCTTCCCGAATAATCCTCGCCAGAACTTGCACGTCGCCACGCACCCATACGTCGAACATACTCCTCATATCGTGAACTGGCGTCAGGTTCACCAAAATGCATCTAACCTCCTGCTCCCCTCCCGCGCTCCGAACTGCCCTAGCCAGCGAGCGAACCAGCGAACTGGCGCCCTGAACCTTGAGGCTTGTTCCTGCCACGAGCAGGAGATCTGCACCTCCTTCCCCGCCAGCCGCCGCCATATCTCGCGCTGCAATCTCTTCGATGATATCCCCGTCCCGATGTACCTCATTGTACAAGACCACGGAGGGGCGAAGATGGCCGACTGCGTGTCGCCGAAAGCCCGCGATTTCTCGCAGATTCTCTCGCCTCGCACACTCGGGACATGGCACCCGCGACTCACCCTCATCCAGCTGCTGGATATGATCCACGATAGCAGATTCTGCGCCGCAAGTTGAACAGTGCATGGAGTGGATCGTTCCGTGAAGCGGGATGCACACCGGTTCGGCTTTCTCCCACGCATAACTTGAGACCAGACCGGTGCGCAACCCCGCCTCCTTTTTCAAGGCCGTCGACATTCTGCGTGTAAACGCGTACAATGCGACCTTGTTCGTTCATATCTGCCAACATCCGGTGGAACGGCGTTGGCGTTGCATTCAGACACCGCGCATGTAGCCGAGCGACGACTTGGTGAAATTTCTTCAGCGATCCGTTCGACTGTATGCTTTCAATGACTTGTCTGCCCGCTCGACGCCCGTACCCTGAACACAGTATCCGCGTCAAACATTGTTGGCCCAAATTCATCGCGTAATCCGTTCGAAGACCTGAAATCCGGAATTCCAGCTCCAACTGAGACGCCCGCTCCTTCAGGCGTGTAAGCGTCAGTAAGTGTCCTGGCTTACGGGCGCAGCTACTTACCGCATACGATTAGAATCCGCTGTGCGTTGATAATTCGGCGTATAACAGCAGCAACGCTGTAATCCGCGTTGAAAGGGAGTTCCAACCCCGTCGCAGTATCCTCTCCGCTCATCAGGTACTAGGGAGATGAGACTCCGTCCGCAATGCGGCACCTTAACACTGCGATAACAATCTGCCGAGGATTGGATGGTACTCACGATCCCCGCCCCGATTCCGTTCCCGCCTCCGATGATGCTCGACGCAGGTGCTTCACGTTGACTGACTGGCGTTTCTTTGGCGACGTTTCACCACCTCCAGAAAGAGCCTCCCTGATATATAAATTAACCAGCCCACTTCATTGCGGCTGAAGTGTCGCTAGCCTCTTCCTATCCAGCCATGCAACAGCGTCGTTCGGCTTGCACTATTCCCGCCTGCTCCTGTCGACAACCACAGGTTGAAGGCGGTTTTGCGGTCAGAATCATGCACCTACTCGCCCCAATCTGATCCCTATCGCCAGATGCAGGGAACCGATTATCTCGAAATGTGTATTTGCGGCCATCCATATTGCGCTCACCAAGAAGTCCGGTACGTGGACCTTCATCCACCTGAATACTAATTCACCTGTTCAGCACCGCATTGGTCGATGGGCGAAACCACCTTGGCGCGAACTCTATGCGCCCGGCGCGGGCAGAAGGACTTCAAATGACAGCTGAATCTACGCTCGACGACGACGCTTTCGAGTCGCAGCTCACGACACATTCAAGGCTCCCGAGCTCGCGTCCAGCACTCCGTGAACGGTACGCCGCGTGATGGCCTTCGCGCTTAACACTCAACTTCAAATGCAGCGATGAGAGCAGCTTCATTGCTCGACGATCGCTTCCTTCAAACGGCGCTTCATCATTTAGTGCTTACGATGGTCTCATCGAAGCGCAAGGATCACAGATTGCCCACCGCTATCTTCCACCTGTTGCGAAGTTCAATCTGCCCGTCGCGGACTACAGCTCCTCCTCCGAAAAGCGTCAAGCGAGCATGGACAAGCACTTTTCCAAGGACGGGGCTCCCAAACGGACTCGCGGCCGCCCGGTAAAGACAGCACATCCGGGTGCTGATTTTGTAATTTGCGTTCTTCCTCTTGCGCTGGTACGCAAACTTACCCCTCGTCTCTCGTTTGATACTGAGACTTGCTCAGATGCCAGCGAAGGAAAGTGTTATACGCGCGTACTACGTTCCAAAGGATGTCTCATTCATGGCCAACATCCTCAAAGCGCTCGAGGAACGGCATTTGCTCGTGCGATGGACGGTCCCTCGCAAAGACTTCTGGCTATCCTTGGAAATTACTGTGAAGCGTCATCTTGCGCGCGAGGCTATATACTTTGATTCCCAAACCCCTCTTCAACCCACATCAGAATACCTCGACTTAGAATGGACAACTCTCGATGCTTCTCGCTCGAACGCGAAGGGATACCTCACACAACTCACGAATAAGGCCGTCCCGGAACATAACTTTGACCTTCAAACTCTCTACAAGTTGACTCGTACCCAGCACCCCGCTGACAAGACCTGCGACGGCATCATGTTCATTGGTAAGTCTTCGAGATGCGTGAAAAGTTACTGTAACACTGAACTGATCCCCTCATCCATCAGCTCCCCGCTTCGCAAACCTTGTCGGCCCAAACGATACCGCTGCTGTTCATACCGGGCCATGCCGCGCGTTTGCCTGGAGTGCTATCCAAAATCTATCCCTCCTCGATGAGAACGTCCGCGCTGATGTCCCTGCCTGCGAGGATATTGGATGTTCACTTGTTCAACAAGTGCCTGCTGGAACCGCCAAGTCCGCTGCGCAGTACGACGATACTCGTGGACCTCGGACTTCGGCTATAATCCCCACG
This sequence comes from Mycena kentingensis (nom. inval.), assembly GCA_014461125.1. Classification (NCBI taxonomy): domain Eukaryota; kingdom Fungi; phylum Basidiomycota; class Agaricomycetes; order Agaricales; family Mycenaceae; genus Mycena; species Mycena kentingensis (nom. inval.). Next base: position 3,272,386 of record JACAZG010000002.1, on the reverse strand, counting down.
GTAAGCCACGTTCTCGAGGTTTATTCCACTAGTGTCTGAGCGCATTCACAGCCCCTCCCTACACAATCGAGAGCATTATCAAGTCAGCGTGCGGCATCGCCGCAATCTACTGTTGGCGTATCTCGGACCCAACCTGCTCAGGTTGTTGAGCCGAGATGGAATAGCCCATCGCCGTCGGTGCCGTCCAGCCGGCAGCCAATTCTGCAGTCTATTGGCGGGGAATCTTGGACTCAACCTACGCAGGCGGTCGAGGCGAAATGGAATAGCCCATCTCCGTCTGGGGCATCCAACCGGAAGCCACTTCCGCATTTCAATCCCTGGGGATCTCGGACCCAAGCGGCTCAGGTTGAGCCGGGGTGCCGAACCCCATCGGCTCCTCATTCGTCCAACCGGCAGCCACTTGCTCGTCACCAGCTGGTGTCAGTGCGCGCGGATGCAACGCAACCGGAATTGGCGCGCAGCTCGCGTGAAGCTGATCCGTTTACCCCTTCATCGACGAGACCAGCGCAACTTGCGAACCAGGTGAGTTGTTTCCCTGGTTTATTTGCGCCGTTCACCAGATGCCTGTGAGAAGGACCCGCGTCCTGCGCGACCCCGCTTCGCCCGAATATGGTTATGTTCCCGCCATTCAGTCGCCAACACCCACACGGTCCTCAGCAAAGGAGCAATGGCACGAGGTACCGTTCCATTAAATAATAATAATCATTAATGCACGGAGCTGACGTTTGATTCCCGTAGTTCGGAAACTCTCATCTGGGTCAGAATCGTTCTCAGGACTATGATGTTCTCGCCTCAGCATCCTCAGCCTCTCGACCAAGAGCCGATTCTGACTCGGACGAAATGAGCTTTAGTTTGCTTCGTCGATCTTCTGCCCGTCCGGTGATTATAACCAGAACCCAGTGCACGAGACAGCTTACTGAACCAGCGTAGGCGCCGTTTCCTCTTCAGAATGTATGTCTATCGGCAAAATCATCCCCGCGGGCTAAAGCGCCGTCTAAGCGATCTCCGGACTCGGAGGCTTCTGTGGCACAGCCCTCGGTATTCGAACGCACCATGCAGCAAGATCGATTATTAGTTTTTCGTTGGATGAAAGCATTTCTCATCCCATCTTCATCTCCCGTTCCCGCGATGGGTCATATTCTACGTGGACGCCGCGTTTCTAACATCTCACGAGCACTTTGGGATCTAGTGGTCTTTCATTCTGGATTCCTAGAATCTGCCGAAAACTCTGGTCAACTATTATTCGAATCCGATCCTGAAGTCGAATGCACGAAGACAGACAACATATTCTGGCTCTCAGAAGAAGATCACGACATTGTAGTGTATGTGCTGACCCTGTTGAATATATCTCTGACGGGTATTCCTCGTTCTAGCGGAGACAAAGAAACGCTCTTTTCTCAGCAGACTGCGGGCTCCGGACCTCGTACCGCCGTCTATACCAAGGGACTTGAGGCGCTCGCCTCATCTCACTTATGGGGATCGAGGGGGGCATATATCACCCCCATTTTGTACCCATCTGCCCATGCCGGCCGCCAGGCGCAGTTCTGGGCCGCGGGAAGATGGGCGGCTCTTTCTATCCTGCACCGTGGCGGTCTGGCGCCAACGCCCATCAGCCCTTTCTTCATGCTCTTTGTCCTCCTCGGCCAATACCCGTTCAAATACCTCTCTCTAGATACCATCCTGCATTTGGACCAGGAAATGGGAAACCGTCTCCGGCCATGGTTCCAACTCGGTGCACAAGGAGTGATCGATGCGAAGGACGTTTTCACCACGGAAATCGGCCGCCTCTTGGCTGGATGCGACTATCCTACGGTGCGTTTGCTTGCGACCTTGTTTGCAACTTTGAATTCATCGTGCTGTATGTAGCTCGAAGCCTTCATGGAGCCTCGCACAGAAGAGGAAAATCTGGGCCACGGAGCTACCGTCATCCTCAGTGTAACTCTCGGCTTCAATAATCCCGAACATCCAGAAGTCAAGGCATTTCGAGATGGTTTTCGTGGAATACCTGCGGGCGCCGTCACACCTCATGATATGGAGGATCCAGTCACAGTAAGAAGTATTTCCGAAACCCTTCTTGCTCACATTCTACCACAGTGGTTTAACGGCGCTAAGTCCAATGGGTCCAGATTCGCGGCCGCAGACTTCATCCTTGCGATCTACGAGCGCCAATTGACGAAAGTCCATCAACTCACATCGAGGATCGTCTTTAGGCATAGCGCTACCAGCCCGCTATCCGCTTTGCTGTTCAGAATCTTCGAAATGCGATTCCTCCGCTGGATTCGCGGCGCTGGGCACCCCGATAGCTGTCTCGGAGTGGCAGTAGACGACGCCACCTTTCAACGAGATTACGGCGACCCTCTTCTGCGGGCGCGATTGTTTTTGAACGCGATAAGCGGCACGCCCCAGCTTCCTTTTTCCGGAGATTTTCAGGTGCAGTAGTACTTGCTGTTGCCCGCGCGTTCAATGCTTGATCAACAACTGTATAGATCACTCTCAAACATACGCCGAGGGTATCTGCCATGGAGTCGTCCAGACTGGTCAAGGAGATCATGATCAGGACCTGCACCCAGCAGCTCGAGGTTACGATCGACGACTTCTTGGTCAACGCATTATGCGAACCATGTGCATTGGACAAAGCGGAAGACGGCACTCTGTTTGATCGCTGGATACACGCGCAGCTCATCGTGGGCCGAACCTTTACCAGCATGTAAGGACGATGCTATAGTATATACCAACATTTGTTACACGTGGCCGCATTTGTCGCTTTGTTGTTCGGCTCACTACCCATGTCCGTACACAAGTCCCAGAAAGGTCTGCACCCGGACATGTTACGCATCTCCCCGATGATGTCCGAGTGTATCCGTGGTCGGTGTAATAACAGCTCGCGTTGAGCTCGCGCTGACGCTTTCTGCCATCCTTCGAATATTCTACACCGGTGTGATGGAGAATGGGCAGCTCAGAGGGAGGGATCTGGCGGGGCACACGGTGTTGAATGCTAAGATATCCTATAAAGGCTCTCTCCCTCTTCTATTCCCCAATGATAATCACGTTGACCTACCAACAATTAGAAGTAAGCACAACCAAGAATCAAAGAAAGAAAATCCGACTTGCCGTCCAGCAGAAGCCCCGCCACGCTCGCACCACCCGCGGAACCAGGTCTTACTGATTTTCAACCGAACGGCAGCGCCCGAAGACGACACATCCATGTTCGAGCAGGAATTCAACCCGCGGGTGCAACGTAGGCCGTTACTCAGCAAGCACTGGCGGCGACTTGCACGCGTAACTGGACGCCGCTAACGTGCAACCGCGCGTAGGATACCTACTCACCCTGGTCCGGACTTGCTCCCTCGAGGACGAGCACCAAGACAGAAGATGTTGCGCCGTTTTCAAGTCAACATGCCCGCGGTGGCACGACGGCAAAGGTGTTGGCTGGCGCAGACACACAGAAGTGGCGCGGCAAATTCGGCGTAGATTTTGTGATGTTGGGTTGACCGAACATATTTATGAGCGAACCCAAATGCAAATGTAGCTGTACAAGCCACCGAGAAGCGTGTATTCACACCCCCAATGAAGTATATAAAAGCAGCATTGCAGCTGGGCCGATGCACCAAGTAGTTGAGTATTGTCGAGTGCAGAACTCGTCAAACGGCGCGCTCTTGTGATGTGGGGATGAAGCCAGCAATCCTTCACGCTTGGGACATAAGCGGATAGGACGGGAATGACGACCTGCGCATGGGATTGGATTAGACGCGAACGCGATGGGTTTGTAGACCACGCATCTGGCTGGAATTTTCGACCACCCAGCTGCGGTCTGTTTACACCTCCGGTTCCATGCCTTCTCCTGTACCTCAACGAGCACCCTCCCTACCCTCGCGTCCTTGCCGGAAGGGGACCTGCGTCAGGATTCCTGAGTGTATAGTCAGTCGGCGCGTCGGTTTCGGGTTGCTGCATCTAAGCTATATGTATACGTATGAGCTGGGGCAGAAACGAAATGAAAGGCACGAAGAGAATACCGATGCCGGCCGGAACATCGAGCAAGGCCGAAGGGAGGCGTAGTAGAAGGTGGTTGCCAGCAGTGGTCAGCAGCCGAGGGATGCCGCGATGGGCTATCGGGGTCCATAACGAAACTTGGAAGATTACCGGCGTGTCCCATGTCCAAATGGGGACTTTCCCGCGAAAGGACATGGGACGCGGGCATCTCCGCCGTTACACATATAGACATAGGCCGCCCAGCAGCGATTCCGCTGTATCTCATCCCTCTGGCCATATATCGACTCGAAACAAAGTGCAAATCACAGCTAGCGAGTCTGTGAGTATCCCGGTAACTCCCTTTTCCCCTTCTTTTTCCTTCTTTTTTTTCTTTCCTTCTCCACAGACATGGGAATCTTCCCTAGATCTTGATTGTATCTTGATTTCCTTGTAATCGGGCTAGACCTTTTTAGGCAGTCGGAAGCTGGGTTCTCAATCAATCACTCGAAAGAAATCATCGGAGGCGGAAGGCGTGAGACGCAGAGTTTCGGGATTCGTGATCAGAAACGCAGGCAGAAGGCTGGGGAACCGTATGCGGGAAGCACAAAGGAAGATGCAGCGTATGCAAAGCGCACGTAGGTTCCACTTTTGTTAACACGCAGAATTGGAACCTGGAACCTTGCAATTTATTTACAGTGCTATGCGACCACTCACTGTCCCGATATCACCTACTCGCTCCAGACCACCGATTTACCTTCTCTTAACGACGCGACGCGTACCAGTGCAAACCGGTGCGCGCCTCGCCATTTTCAGATAGGCCGCTAACAGCTATATTACAGCTTCAGTCGCCACAACAGGCAAAGCTCAACAGCTGCTGAGCAAGCTCCGTGGAGTGCGCGCAAGTCTCTGCATACAGCTTTGAAGATTGGCGTCATTTCTGACGGCTCTCAACAGCTCCGGTCGGCTATAAAAGCCCACAGATACATGCGAGCTCACCCCGCTCTCCGAACTGCCCCGCTCTCCGAACTCACCCCTCCCCTACCTCCGAGTTGCCGATTCCGCATGAGTGTGCCGACGTCGATCCGTAGAGACACTTGCTCAGTGCTCAGCTTCATGGATTGTCAAAGATGGGGCTCGAGGTGTTGATGTTGGTGCGTGCTTTCGGCAGAGAGATTGTGCCACGCCCAAATTCAAACCAGGTGTTGTGCTTCTTCTTCCCTTGAATGCCCGAGCCCTCCGGAGCTCAGACAACGTATCTTGCCTCGCGTTGCTATTCCCCGCCCCCCATCTTGCCATCGGGCTTTAGGAATTCAGTGGATCCGAGCATGCGGAGGACCAATGAGCAGAGAAGGCGGGTTGACCTTTTTTTGAATTGGGAGCTCAAGCTGGAGAAAGGCAGAATATCGGGCAAGTTCAACTCCGCGTTTTCCATCTGTATCTCTTTGTTTTCACTACCTACCTACCACCATCCAAGACTACTTATTATCTTTGCCATATAACCTCGCGGGATGGATTAATCATGAGCCGGGGCGAAGCCCCGGCGTGTCTTGTATCATTATCACCGATGATATAAGGATGGTAGCTGCTCTGTATCCTCAGTCAGAATGGACTCTTACACCCTCCCAGTGCCCTCATTCTCGGATTCGAGCGTGCAGCATGAGGTGACCTTCACCTACACCGACAGCGGCCCCGTTTCTGGTACGGAAAACTATACGACCATTTGCATTATCCACGGCCACACCTTCCACGCGGGTTCGCACACATCCTTCCGCACCTTCGTTGTAACTCACATCATGCAGGTGTATTCCAGCGCCTGCTGCCTATCGCGCCCCAGCACCAAGTCCGTATCATATGCCTCAACAGACGTGAATATGCGGGTTCCAGTTTCTACTCCGACGCAGAGCTCGCGATCTTCGCATCCGGTGCCTACCGCCAACGCGCTGAGCTCCTTGCTGCCCAAGGGAGAGACCTCGCTCTCTGCATCAATGGGCTTATCCAACGTTTGCACCTTCCCAAGGCGGGAGGGATCGCGCTCGTGGGATGGTCCATCGGGACGACATTTATGTGCAGCCTACTCGCGAGCGTCTCATCGCTTCCCCAGGCGATCGCGAAGCGGCTAACGACATACGTCCACACAGCAATCCTGCTCCGTAAGTTAAATATCCCATATATGTTTGTGTTCACCAAACGACCTACAGAGCCGCCACTGCTCGCCCTCGGCATGCCCTTTCCTCCCGATGCGCACCTTCTTATGCCGCACATGGATCCAACCTTACCCAGAGACGCACAGCCAGAGGAGTTTGCGCGTTGGGTCAGCGCTTACTTTGAGCACGGCGATTTGTCGACTCGGAATCCCGCGGAGCTCGTATACAGAGCGCCAGTGGACCCTCAGCCTGATCGCACACCGGTCGTTATGCGAATGAAAGACCTCGCGTCCGTGGTCGATTACGGTCCAGGTGAACGCCTCCATTTGCAGACCTTGTGCGCGAAATGACGGAGCGTAGCATCTGGGATGCGCAAGTGCGGGTGGCGTGGTCTCGCCTGCGCGCCGACAAGGACGGAAAGGGCGGCCTTTGGACCATCTACGGAACGGCAGATCCCTGGATCGTGATCTGCGCTGGGTGGAACGTAGAGTCCAAAGCTCGAGCTGAAAACGCCCAGCCAGGGATGAAGATGGGTGTCCGGATCATTGAGGGCGCCAATCACTTCGTAAGAACTTAGAATCCGGGGGGAAATATGTGACTGAATGTCTATGGCAGCTGGTCTGGGAAGCTCCGAGTGCAGCTCTGCTCGAGCTCAAAGCCTGTCTCCCGGGGTCGCCGAGTGGAAAGCGCCGGGGGCTTTTGCGCGGAAGGTTAGCCTGGATCGTAGGGCAGTAACTGGTTGTAGTTTCGAGTTCTCGTTGTTATTGTGCAATGACAGAAGGAGTAAGAATGGCGGACGATATTCGTTGAAAGTTCCTACGTTGGGTGTAGTGAGTTAATCATCTAGTAGCCGAAGGTAAGGGGAGAGAATACCACATCGAACGCGGGCCAGGTTTCGTCACCGTTGGTGCGAGGCGAGAGAATCTGCGAGAAATCGCGGGCTTTCGGCGACACGCAGTCGGCCATCTTCGCCCCTCCGTGGTCTTGTACAATGAGGTACATCGGGACGGGGATATCATCGAAGAGATTGCAGCGCGAGATATGGCGGCGGCTGGCGGGGAAGGAGGTGCAGATCTCCTGCTCGTGGCAGGAACAAGCCTCAAGGTTCAGGGCGCCAGTTCGCTGGTTCGCTCGCTGGCTAGGGCAGTTCGGAGCGCGGGAGGGGAGCAGGAGGTTAGATGCATTTTGGTGAACCTGACGCCAGTTCACGATATGAGGAGTATGTTCGACGTATGGGTGCGTGGCGACGTGCAAGTTCTGGCGAGGATTATTCGGGAAGCAGAATGCACGAAGGAGCGTCCGCAAGACTAGATATAGCGTAGTTCTTGTACAGGTAGTCCGGGTCGCCTGAACCGTGAGCTAGCACTGGTGTCCAGTTGTGGTCCGAGAAACAGTTCGAAAAGGCAGCCAACACAAAGACCAAGAAATACGAGGGAGGGATGCGAGCGGCGAAGAAAAAGCTGGTCGTTGAGCTTGACATTGTCGCGCGGTGGTGGTTGGAAAGAAAGGGACAATTTCGTTCCCATCGGGCCGACGTATCGGTTCTTTCGGTGATTTTTTCCACCGGTTTATTTCTGCAAATTTCCAGCGGGGTTTTTTTTTGCTGGTTTTTATTTTATTTTATTTGCTGGTTTCTTTCTTTCAATTTTCTGCCTGGTTTTATTTCACCGTTCGGTCTGGTTTGGCGCGCATCAAGGGCGGCCTTTGACAGCCGTGGCGGCTTCGTTTGCTCCTTGACGATGCCCAACCACCGCCCCATCTGCGCCCGACCTGCGCGCGCGCATGCAACCCGACCTAGCGGCGCGCCAACTCACCCCCCTCCTCCCTGACCGCCTTGCACGGCGCGTCTCCCCCCTTCCAAGGCCTCCCAGGCCTCACACTCCCCCTCCTGCGTCGGGCGCATGCCGCGCTACGATGTCCTCACCTGAACCATGGTACGCAATCGTGCTACACGCTCCTCCGCACGCTGATAAGCTGCGCTCAGCTGCGTTCAACTGCGTTCAACTGCGTTCATCCTCAGCGCTCACCTTTGGGCACAAACGCGGCATCTGACGCGCCTCCCGCCTCCGACCCCTGCGGGAAGTCATTTCAGTCCCCCGGTTTGTGCCTACCACGACCTCTCCCTTCTCGCGCTGACAGAAACTATGGCCCAGATGCGGTCGCAGCGTCGGACGGGGCACATGTCGAAACAGGGGGTGCTGCTACGTGGCTCCGACGCTGCCTTCTCCTTCTTCCCATCCGTCCAACGTACGCCGACGTCTGGCTGTTCGATTTCATTCCACGCATACTGACCACCGCTAGGACAGACATTCTCTCGGTACCCGCCTCCGATGATCCAACCTACCACAGGGAGGCGTTCTCCCCACACATCCACTTCGTGCGTCGACTTCTGGCTGTTCGATTGCATTCTGCGCGTTCTAACCGCCATTCTAGGATCGGCCGTCTCGCGCTACCCGCCTCCGATGATCCAACCTACCACAGGGAGGCGTTCTCCCCACACATCCACTTCGTGGCGTCGACTTCTGACTGTCCGATTTCATTTCACAGCGTCTGACCACCATTCTAGGATCGGCCGTCTCGCGGTACCCGCCTACGACAATCTCTCCCGCGTAAGATACCACCAGGAGGCGTCCCCCTCCCACATTCACTTCGTGCGTCGACTTCTGGCTGTTCGATTGCATTGTGCGCGTTCTAACCGCCATTCTAGGACCGGCTGTCTCGCGGTACCCACCTCCGACGCTTCTTCCTTCGAAATCGCGCGACAACACAATTCCGGCGCGCCGTTCCGTCGTCTGGGATCCCGACTGGCACCCGCGCTCGCTGGGGGATGATACCGATCCCCCAAGTATGTACGCGATTGAGCGACGCCGGGATCGGGGTCGGTAAACGATTGCAGCATCGGCAGCGATGGTCAAGTACGCTTATCCGCCGCATCTTTTACCTCCCTATCTAACTCATTCTAGTCATCTATCGAGTCGCTAATCCTCCAAAAATCGGACAACGGGGGCTCGCGGACCATCCAGCGCACGCAAGCGGACGCGAACCTTGGCCGCGAGATGGATGATTGGAAGTACTGCGTCAAGCGCATCAACGAGGGCGCTTGCGGACCTCGGTCGGCTGCCACGGCGAGGAACGTCGCTGCTCGTTCCAAGCTCAACCCCCGCAATCCCGAGGTGGGTATCGTGACGAGCAGCCGCTCCTGTCGCCGGACTGCGACCGCGAAGAACGTGGAGGACGACGCGTTCCGCGGCTTTGTACGCGCGCTATTCAAGTTTAGTGCCGAGATGGTGGGGATGTAGACGGAGGAGGGCGTTCCGTTTGTGGACGCGACGGAGCCGCAGATTGCCTTAACGTCCAGGGGTAACGCGGATGGTTAGCGGCATTCAGTTGCCCCGTAGTTTCGTATGTTCTTTCTCTTCCCGCCGCGCCTTGTTTCTGACCAGGAAGGACAATAGCGAACGGGCGACTTTGGGATCACGAAACCCGGCGGCGTCGCGCTGTATACCGCTGCCCCGAATCCGCCTCAAACGCCACCACCTCCCACTTACTCTCTATCATCCCCTCGTCTATCGTCCTCCAACCCATCCGCATCCTGGGCGCGTATTGGACGACATCCTCCTCGCCGATCCCCGCAACCTGTCCAATACGAGCGACCTGCAGGCGGACGTCCAACGGCGCGTCCTCCCCGTCCTCAAGCAGCAGGTCGCCACGGACTACGCGATCTCGAGACGATTCGCCAAATACTGTAGGCGCCATCGGGATGATCTGAGGCACCGGCGGGTTGAGCTTGCAAGGTTTGTCGCCTTACCCTCCAGAACACGACGCTGATCATCTCCAGTATCGGCCAACTCGACCCCTACCCATTCCCGCCCGTGTCCATGTATCTACCCGGCGTACGATCATCGTCTCCCTTTCTGAAAGATTCGCGGCGTACAGTCGTTCCAGCTCTGCGCCCAACCTCCAACGTCCCCGCCGCAAACGACCTATCCATCGGCATGCGTCTCGCCCGGACACAATCCCAATGGGGCGCGGGCATTAGCAAATTGAGTAACGGCCAGGTACGCTTACTCGCCGCTCCTCCTCCCTCCGTATCTCACTCGTTCTAGCGACTCCAGCGCATCCGTAATCAGAGCCGCATCGGCGCAGGAGGGTTAGCGGCATTCATTTGCCCCATAGTTTGGTATGATCCTTCTTTTCTCGCCCCCGCCTTGTTTCTAACGAGGACAATAGCGAACAGGCGACTTTGGTATCGCGAAGCTCAGCGGCGTCGCGTTGCTCCACATCCACGACCTCATATAGCGCTTCCACGCAATCGCATCGACCACCTCCCACTCTCTCTCTCCTGCCCCTCTATCTTACCTTAACCCATCCGCATCCAAGCCGCCCGCATCTCCGTCCTCGTTCCCGACTCGTACATATACATATACCTACTCGGCTCTGTTAAATAAGCATCCGCAGCGTACGCTCGTTCTACGTAGTCCTCCGCCGAACTTCCGATATCCCCGCCACAAACGACCTATTCCCCTCACAGAAGCGCGTCCCTCGCCCCGCAAATGCCTTTCCCCGCCTGAACTTCTTTCCAGGTCCTTCGAGCCGACTACGACTTGACGTCCAAGGGCAACGCGAAGCGGAGTACGGCGCCGTTCGGTCCGGGCACGCGTTTCCGACCGGCCTCGATACGGAGCCATTGTTGGGCGCGATGCAGCGCCGGTTAACCTTTTGAAGACGCGACTTTGTACGCGCTATTCAAGCTTAGTGCCGAGATGGTGGGGATGTAGACGGAGGAGGGCGTTCCGTTTGTGGACGCGACGGAGCGCGTACACGGCGTGCCGTCTCGTTGACGACTCCGCATCGGTCATCGGAGGAGGCGCAGCCTGTCCCCCAAGGCTTACTCGCCGCTCCTCCTCCCTCTGTATCTCACTCGTTCCAGTGCTCCGTCGAACGTCCAACATGCCCGGCGCAAGACGACCTATTCACCAACAGAATCGCGTCCCTCTCCCCGCAAAAGTCTTCCCCCGCGGAAATGTCCTCTAGGTCCATATAGCTGACTGTTCCGCAACTGTCTGAGGCGACGACGAAGAACAGGGAGGACGACGCGTTCCGCGGCTTTGCACGCGCGCTATTCAAGCTTAGTGCCGAGATGGTGGGGGAGCAGGCGGAGGCGGACGTTCAGTTCGTGGACGCGACGGAGCGCGTAGAGGAACCACCGAGGGCCTTGACGTCCAGGGGTAACGCGGATGGTTAGCGGCATTCATTTGCCCTGTAGTTTCGTATGTTCTTTCTCCTCCCGCTGGCGCCTTGTTTCTGACCAAGAAGGACAATAGCAAGCGGGCGACTTTGGTATCAGAAACTCGAGATGACGCGCTGCATACCGCTACCCCCGAAATCGCATCGAACACCACCACCTCCCACTTCCTCTCCATCATCTGCTCATATATCGCACCCAAACCCTTCCTCATCCGAGCTGTTTGCATCCTCGCCATCGTTTCTCGCAACCTGTCCCCTAAGAGCGACCTGCAGGCGGACATCCAACGGCGCGTCCTAACCATCCTCAACCAGCAGGTCGCCACCGACTACGCGATCTCCAGACGCTGCACCAAATATTGGAGGCGTCGGGGGATACGGTGGCCGTCGGCTGGGAAACCATTTTCGAGATGCTCGCGACCGTATGCAAGCCGGCGCCGACTTTCTTGCCCCAAACGCGTTCCGCGTTTGCCGTCGGTTCGACTCGACGCCGCGCGCCGATGGGTAAAGGGCAAGCGCGGGAGGATGCTGTATGGGCAGCCCTCCTGTGCAGCTTGAATTAGAGCCGCTCTGCCGGATGGTGCGCGTGCCTCGTGGATCCCAGTCCTTTCTTTGTAGCAGAGCCTGTATAAACAGCCGAAAGTGGACACGTAGGCAACGTGCAACGTTCTAGCCTTGAAAGCCACGGAATCGACGCGTCGGAATAGACAAAGAGGCGCTGATCGGCGCTAAATACAACGTAAAAGTACACAAAACAGTATACACACGGAGTCGCAAACCTGTCTAGCAAACGCGTACGGGGGGGGGGGGCGTTTGCTGCGGGTCTAACTTCCACAGGGGACCCGCGCCCGGGTCGCAGTCATCGTATGAGTCTGTTTGCCCGCAGGCTGGCAGCGAGGCCGGGACGGACGCCCAGTGCACAGTATTATCAATGGACCACATAGATATTATTTTCCCTACCAGCCCAACTGCTTTCCAAAGCACATTGTAACGTCCTCATTGTTTCGTTGCGTCCGGTAAAACTTCGTCCATAAAACGTCTTAATAGTACTGATATACCCCATCGTGGAAGATTCCGGGGAAAATATACATGCATGCCTTCCGTGGCCCTGTAGGGCGCCGAATCATCGCAAGGCCGACGAATAAACGCCCTTCCGTCGCCTTGGAACGTCGACAAAAGTCGAGATAAGCTGCGAGCAGGTCCTTGCTCATGCTCTGGCGTAGCAGCTTCTCATCTTGCGAACCTTCCCGCAGGGTATGGCAGAAATTGATGACCTCGGTCAGGTCGTGCAGCCAGATGTTACCGTGTTTCTTGCCAACCTGCTTTGCTTGAGGTTCAAGGCGGACGACATATTGTGCGGTATGGATGTCCATGACTGCACGGATGAAAGCTCTGTCAGACGCAGTGAGGTGAGATGTATTCGTGTCTACGAATGCCATAAGTGACGCCTGCGTTAGGAGGATTTACGCACTGAAATGGAGCTTTCGGTGAGTCTGACATGCTTCTCGGTGTCCCCCTTCTTTCCAATCCTTTGTTTGGCAGAGCTTGGAACAATACCGGAATGACAGGCATCCTCCGCACCGTTTTAAAGCGCGGCGCTCGGTCACAACTGGGCACTATAATAGACGTTTGTGAGGATTTAGCTCTGCCCCGGATACTTAACTGACTGAGATGTTACTGCACGGGGCAAGACAGCGCACCGATCCGTCACCAATAATCCCAGCGGACGACGTTGCGCGTCTCCAGGAATGCTTCAAGCCGGTCCCGCGCTTGGCGTAGTCCGGCATCAAGAATATGTCCTAGACCTGCTCGCTGCAGAGCATCCAGAGCCTCGGAGGCTCGCTTCGGTGAAATGGCCGTCCGAGGTAGTGTCCTCTGGAAGAACTCGTGAACGAATTGGTCGTGGGGATGATGAGGGCTAGGTAAGTCGCTAGTAGCGATAGCGGTTATTGCCATGATGACACGTTCATCCAATGCAATCTCTTCCAGATGCGGAGCGCCATCGAGCATTGCAAGGAGTAGTGTTAAGCCCAGAGTCTTCGTGCAGGCGGCAAGGATGTCGGTAACGGGGTTGCAACCGCTGGCAAGCGTCAATAGAGACAGAGCCTCAGCGACGTTGTCCACCAGACGCTTGGTTTCAAGTCTGGCGCGAAAGTCGGCGCGACGCGGAGCCTCCGACTCCTGCGGTTGAAACGCGGTCACGTGACATAGGAAGAGGAGGATCCCGTTCAGCGACATGACCGCATGATGCAGGTCCTTGGAACCGAACGCGAAAGCCTTGATAGACTTGAGTTCTGCCTCCAGATGACCGCTCACCAGCTCAGCTAGCTTCGAGAGTCCCCCGTCGATCCCTTCTATGAACGCGTTGAGAGTAGATGGATCACGAGTTGCGTTCTCGGTGTTACGCGCAATCGATGCGAACCCCCGCCTCCCCGTCCTCGCTAGGTCGACGGCGTAGATTGAAAGACCTTCCCAGCCCGCTGCCGCGACACGTAGGATGTCGATGTCGCCTGCGATTTGGCGAATCGTTGGATGATCGACAGCAAGAGTGTCCGCGAGAAGCAACAACGCCAAGGCGACGTCTGACCATGCGCATTGCTTGGATACGGGGATCGCTGGAGCAGGACTATTTGCTCCTACACAGTCCCGATACTCTGGGAGGTATAATATCCAAGGGCGGACACGATGCCAGAGCTCGGCCGCAGGAGTTGGCAGTCGGGCATCGCGGGAACGGATAGTCCTCAGGATGGAGGCGTTGCTGGAAAGGGTTCAATGCGAGTGCAATGAGCGCGGTATATGCACTGGGAATAATGAACTCTGTCGCCCTCGCTGAAATACTGGACGTAGCGGGAATCAAAGATGGATCGAGTAGGCGGAAGAAGACTGCCAAAACGCTCGCATCCCGAGGGTTGTTTAAGGAGTAGGTGCTGAGTCGTTCGACGTCGGCTAACGTGCCGCGAGGAGAGCAGGCAGCGAGGGCCACAGTCTAACGAGTTGAAGCCTTCTGGCTCTGCAAGATGCGCAAAACGCACCTTGAGGGATGGAGGCAATTTGCAGATATTCGAAAACCGCCAAGGTCCTTGAAATTGGGCCGTCATGCAGAAAGCAAGGGAGAGAGAGCTAATTGTAAGTTGGACGGGTATCCTCTTAACTTCGCGCTCAAATATTCATCTCATGCGATCTACGTCAATAATCCTCCAAGATGAGATCCATGCAAGATGGAGACCGCGGCATGAGAGAAAGATCCCTTTTTATCTGACCAACAAATGTACTGATATCGCTTCTGTCCAGATCGGACGGAATAGCAGCTTTTATAACCTGCAATATCTGCCACTGCCACCTTCTTCTTCTTCTTCATGGCTTGCCGCCGGCAGTTTCTAGAGGAATCTTCCCCGGAAAGCGAAATTGGGGCGGCAAGCCGACGATGGACGCGAGCGTTTATATTCCATAACGAATCGGACATTGTAATCAGTAGTTATGCAGCCCACTCAGCATTTGCTGCGCCGATAGCCAGGCAAACCACAACGTCGGATACAACTGCAGAATATCGGGGCGCCACTGAGTATGCAGATTATACTGACGAAATTCTTCTGTCAACTGCGCACATTTTGTGGCGTTCTGCGGCGATATGAAGTCCATGGCGACCTTGATGCAGTTGCTCAAGTTCCTAACCTAAAATACGTTCGTATGCGATAGAACAAGGATAATGCGTTACTTGCCTGGTGGGGGGAACCGGCTGGGATGAAAATGGCCTGACCCGGGCGTTGATAAATCCTCCAGCAGTGTATATCTTCGTCCGCCAAATTGCGTCGCATGTCGTCGGTGATGTATACCTGCTGACTGTTGATGGGGTCCGGCCGGAGGTGCGGAAATTTATTGCAGAGCCAGTGGGTAAGTTTGGGAACGTCGCGGGAATCGAAAATGTCCCACGCCGCGCAACCCGGAGTGCCGTCGAGATTCGGGCGAGGCGAAAGTCATGATGTTGACGGCATCCGCGACATCGAGATGCAACCTGGTGGACCCGGAAACGACGCCGTTGTGCGCGAAATTCGCCTCGGCCATGTACATTTTTGGGCCTAGACTGCGTGAGACGATATTTGCTCTGACCATTATGGACGAACCAAGGTCAGGGGGGGTTAGCGTCTTGAGGATAGTGTGCGCTCAAGTTCCGGACGCCGTCGCGTCGCACGTAGTCTGCCATTGGAGTCGCATTCGCGAATTGCAGGTCGAGATCCGGGCATTCATTGGAGAAAGTCGACGTTGGCGGCCAGTCCTAATCAAGATAAACAGCAAATTTGAATGCGGGAGCAGAGCAAAGCACCTTGAGCTTCCAACCAGCAGATGAAGATTTACTAGCGACGTGAAAGCTGCGTAAAAATTCGCCTAGCGTGGTTTGACAAGTGGATTCGTCCCCTCCCAGCGATTTTGAACATTTCACATCCCCATATTTCTGGCATAGAGACTGGGGAGTCCACGGTAAATCCACGCCAGCAATAACCATCGGTTCGCCCCGACTCCAGGTCAAATCGAACAGCTCCTCTGTGAGAGCAGCTTGGTGATATTGAGCGACGCTGAAGCCCAAAATGGGTTCCGCGTCAAGAGGCATTCCACCGATTCCGAGCAGCGCGACGAGAACCGTCGATGGTCTCGACTGGAAGATGTTCCGTGGGCGTGCAGACTCGAGCGCCCGTCGTAGGGCCGGAATCTCGGTATGGAGGCGGGAAGCGGTAAACAGGGTACATGGGCGATAGCAATGCGAGGCGCCGGAACGTGGGCCGGAGGGGCAAACGTCAGGGGAATCCAAAGCCTTGCAGGGACCACAGACATCCCTCCCACAGAGTGCACAGATCCATGCGCCGACGAAGAGGGTATCCAGACATGAATCTGAACGATAAGCACAAACAAGGGAATGAGCTATTCACCGTACCGCATATGCTGCGCTGAAGGAGATCGTGAGGACGGAAGACGGTTTGGGCATCCTGAATGTGGAGGCGTTCCAGTTCGAGTGCGGGCAGAAGGATAGTCGAGCATACATCCTAGATAGAATATACAACAAACAGAGGAGATGTTTAAATGGAAGGGTACGTACAAGGATAGGCGGTAGGTCGCTGGGTACGAGATCGCGGGTCCAACGCGGTGGCGGTGGGAGCGGCGCCGCGCCGCGAAGGCAACCCCGACAAGAGCGGTGGCCTTCCGGTATAAAAGCCGAACATTGACGAAGGAGCAATCGTTGTCCGTAGCGCTGCGGCAAGCAGCGCACATCAGCGCAGGGACCTTGTAGGATCGGCAGTCTTGTTGTTGAAGCTCCGCGCGCGCAGGTTGCGCGTAATCGTGACTTGTGCGCCATCTATGGAGAATTAGCTACATGGAAGCAGAGAGACCGTCGCGAAAGGAAGCTCACCCCGTAGACGGTACATTGTTGGGAGGGTGCTCGACTGCGATTGAGGTTGGCCAGGCAGGGTGGTAGGACCAAGGCTGGGCAAGGCCGGGCGGTGCGCCGCGTAAGGCTCGAAGCGGAGAGGCTGGAGTATTGTGCTTGAAGTTCCAATGGTTGAAAGAAACTCTGCATTTTCATGCCGGCGGCGGCGATCTTTACGTCGGGCAGTCGCGGGCTGGATGCAGTCAGGGAAAGAATTTTGCGCGAATTGGGATATCATACACTGCGCCCGATATACGCCGGCCTGGGGGGTAAACTCGCCGTTGAGCTTGACATTGTCGTGGTTGGAAAGAAAGGGACAATTTCGTTCCCATCGGGCCGACGTATCGGTTCTTTCGGTGATTTTTTCCACCGGTTTATTTCTGCAAATTTCCAGCGGGGTTTTTTTTTGCTGGTTTTTATTTTATTTTATTTGCTGGTTTCTTTCTTTCAATTTTCTGCCTGGTTTTATTTCACCGTTCGGTCTGGTTTGGCGCGCATCAAGGGCGGCCTTTGACAGCCGTGGCGGCTTCGTTTGCTCCTTGACGATGCCCAACCACCGCCCCATCTGCGCCCGACCTGCGCGCGCGCATGCAACCCGACCTAGCGGCGCGCCAACTCACCCCCCTCCTCCCTGACCGCCTTGCACGGCGCGTCTCCCCCTTCCAAGGCCTCCCAGGCCTCACACTCCCCCTCCTGCGTCGGGCGCATGCCGCGCTACGATGTCCTCACCTGAACCATGGTACGCAATCGTGCTACACGCTCCTCCGCACGCTGATAAGCTGCGCTCAGCTGCGCTCAGCTGCCTTCAACTGCGTTCATCCTCAGCGCTCACCTTTGGGCACAAACGCGGCATCTGACGCGCCTCCCGCCTCCGACCCCTGCGGGAAGTCATTTCAGTCCCCCGGTTTGTGCCTACCACGACCTCTTCCTTCTCGCGCTGACAGAAACTATGGCCCAGATGCGGTCGCAGCGTCGGACGGGGCACATGTCGCTGCTACGTGGCTCCGACGCTGCCTTCTCCTTCTTCCCATCCGTCCAACGTACGCCGACGTCTGGCTGTTCGATTTCATTCCACGCATACTGACCACCGCTAGGACAGACATTCTCTCGGTACCCGCCTCCGATGATCCAACCTACCACAGGGAGGCGTTCTCCCCACACATCCATTTCGTGCGTCGACTTCTGACTGTCCGATTTCATTCTGCGCGTTCTAACCGCCATTCTAGGATCGGCCGTCTCGCGCTACCCGCCTCCGATGATCCAACCTACCACAGGGAGGCGTTCTCCCCCACACATCCACTTCGTGCGTCGACTTCTGACTGTCCGATTTCATTTCACAGCGTCTGACCACCATTCTAGGATCGGCCGTCTCGCGCTACCCGCCTCCGATGATCCAACCTACCACAGGGAGGCGTTCTCCCCACACATCCACTTCGTGCGTCGACTTCTGACTGTCCGATTTCATTTCACAGCGTCTGACCACCATTCTAGGATCGGCCGTCTCGCGGTACCCGCCTACGACAATCTCTCCCGCGTAAGATACCACCAGGAGGCGTCCCCCTCCCACATTCACTTCGTGCGTCGACTTCTGGCTGTTCGATTGCATTGTGCGTTCTAACCGCCATTCTAGGACCGGCTGTCTCGCGGTACCCACCTCCGACGCTTCTTCCTTCAAATCGCGCCACAACACTATTCCGGCGCGCCCGTTCCGTCGTCTGGGATCCCGACTGGCACCCGCGCTCGCTGGAGGATGATACCGATCCCCCAAGTATGTACGCGATTGAACGACGCCGGGATCGGGGTCGGCAAACGATTGCAGCATCGGCAGCGATGGTCAAGTACGCTTATCCGCCGCATCTTTTACCTCCCTATCTAACTCATTGTAGTCATCTATCGAGTCGCTAATCCTCCAAAAATCGGACAACGGGGGCTCGCGGACCATCCAGCGCACGCAAGCGGACGCGAACCTTGGCCGCGAGATGGATGATTGGAAGTACTGCGTCAAGCGCATCAACGAGGGCGCTTGCGGACCTCGGTCGGCTGCCACGGCGAGGAACGTCGCTGCTCGTTCCAAGCTCAACCCCCGCAATCCCGAGGTGGGTATCGTGACGAGCAGCCGCTCCTGTCGCCGGACTGCGACCGCGAAGAACGTGGAGGACGACGCGTTCCGCGGCTTTGTACGCGCGCTATTCAAGTTTAGTGCCGAGATGGTGGGGATGTAAACGGAGGAGGGCGTTCCGTTTGTGGACGCGACGGAGCCGCAGATTACCTTAACGTCCAGGGGCAACGCGGATGGTTAGCGGCATTCAGTTGCCCCGTAGTTTCGTATGTTCTTTCTCTTCCCGCTCGCGCCTTGTTTCTGACCAGGAAGGACAATAGCGAACGGGCGACTGTCATGAAAGTCTTGCCCCGCGGAAATGTCCTTTAGGTCCATATAACCGACTGTGTCGCGGCTGTTTGACGCGACGACGAAGAACGGGGGGCACACACGCAAGCTGCTCGGTCTGCGAGCGGTCGTACAAGCGTTGCGATAGCACACGTCCGCTGTCGCCGCCTATGATTGCTGCTGCGCCGACCCCGCCCCCGGGTTCGTCGGTGCCGACGCCAGCTACGAATCCGTTTATCAAGTTCAGTGGGCACCCTACTTCCGCGACCCCGCCGCCGACAAATTCGCGGGTCCCTTCGAATCCGCAATCGCGTCGCCTGCTGCTACTCCCCTCCCAGCGCCTCCGTAATCAAGCCCAGATCCTTCTTCCCGTTGCCTCGGCGCCGGCCAAGGGCCCCCGCACCGTACGGCGCCAAGGGACAAATTGGCGATTTCCCGGTCGATGAGCTCGGTGCCGGAAGGCGAGGGCAATCAAAGGCGTCCCGTTTGTGGAAGCGACGGAGCGCGTGCCGCAGAGTGCCTCGACGTCTAGGGGGTAACGCGGATGGTTAGCGGTATTAATTTGCCCCGTATTGTCCTTTCTCTTCTCCCTCGCCTTGTTTTCTGACCAGGGCAATAGCAAGCGGGCGACTTTGGTATCAGAAAACTCGACGGGCGTCGCGCTGCATACTTCTACCCTCGAAATCGCATCGACCTCCCACTTACTCTCCATCATCTGCTCATATATCGCACCCAAACCCTTCCTCATCCGAGCCGGCGCCACCGACTACGCGATCTCGAATCTGCGATCTCGAGACGCTGCACCAAATATTAGAGGCGTCGGGGCACACGCTGGTCGGGAAACCGTTTTGGGGATGCTCGCGACCGTATGCAAGCCGGCGCCGACTCTCTTGCCCCATCCAGGTCAAGGCCGCTAACGCGTTCCGCGTTTGCCGTCGGTCGGACTCGACGCCGCGCGCGCCGATGGGTAGACGGCAAGAGCGGGAGCATGCTGCATGGGCTCATGTGCAGCTTGAATTAGAGCCGCTCTGCCGGGTGCCTCGTCGAGGAGATGCGTAGTACGAATGGCTGAATATCGAGGCTGAGGGAGGGAGCTGCGGGGAAGCAAAGCAAAAAAAAAGGGACATGCGAAGCGTCGCGGCCTGACCATGCTATAGTATTAGCCCGTATTTTTTTACTGGTCTGTTTCCCAGTTGCAGGATGGAATATCGCTCGCCGATGTGATCACATTGCCCTGCTTGGTTCTTAACCACATCCGGTCTTTATGGGGTTGGGCTTACGCGCGAATGCAAGGCCGTCGCGCTTTCTCTAGGCTCGCTCTAGCGGCTTATAGGGCTCAAAACCGTCCTGCAGTCGGCTATGGAACGCATCGTCATCACCATGAGCGATGCGATGAGCTAGAACGTCGACATCCAACTCCGAAGGTGCGCTATCCCTCCTGCTGACGACTTGCGCTAACCCGACGGCAGGCACTCCTTCTTCACTTCCCGCCGCAAGAGTCCGAGTTTGCATTCGTGTCGTCGACCGCAACCCCGACGCTCCGGCAGCTGGTCATGTTCGTCTTTGAAACGATGGTCGACGCCGACACGTACGAGCTGCGGCGCCCGGAGGAGGCGACCAAATCCTCTGCCGGCAAGCAGCGAAAGCCCAACTTTCTGAACTGGACTTTCTCCATAAGACATTCGCGCTGGAGCTCTCCGAGAGCGTTAGCATGTAAGTCCTCCGCCGAACTTCCGACATCCCCGCCACGAGCGACCTATCCCTCAATAAAAACGCGTCCCTCTTCCCGCATAAGCCTTTCTCCGCCTAAACTTCTTGCGAGGTCCTTCTAGTCATCTACGACTTGACGCTCAAAGCAATACGAAGCGGAGTACGGCGCCGTTCGGGACGGGCACGCGGCACGCGTTTCTAGCCGACCTCGATACGGAGGCGTTGTTGGGCGCGAGGTAGCGCCTGTTAACCTTGAAGACGACGCGTTCCGCGACTTTGTACGCGCGCGCTATGCAAGCTTAGTGCCGAGATGGTGGGATGCAGGCAGCAGACGGAGGAGGAGGTTCAGTTTGAGGACGTGGCGGAGAGCGCAGAGGAGCCGCGGAGTGCCGTCTCGTTGACGACGTCCGTTATCGGAGGCTCATCGGCGGAGCGGTATTCAGTTGCCCCTTAGTTTGGTATGTTCTATCTCCTCTCGCGCGCCTTGTTTCTGACTCGGACAACAGCGAACGAGCGTCTTTATTATCGCGAAACTCGGCGGCGTCGCGACATCTGCTCGCCTGTCGTACCCCAACCCGTCCGCATCCGAGCCGCCCGCATCCTCCTCGTCGTTCGTCGCAACTTGTCCAATATTGACCTGCAGGCGGACGTCCAACGGCGCGTCCTAGTCGTGTTCAAGCAGCAGGTCGTCACCGACCGGAAACGTCGTCGAGATGATTGGAGGCACCGGCGGGTTGAGCCTGCAAGGTCCTGCGATGGTTTGTCGTCGCTTTACTCTTCAGAACAGGACGGCAATTCGACCCCTATTCATTCCGGACTGGTACGTATATATTTATGTACCTACTCGGCGTACAATGCATCGTCTCCCTCTGTGAAGGATTCGCGGCGTACAATCGTTCTAGTTCTCCGCCGAGCCTCCAACGTCCCTGCCGCAAACTACCTATCCATCGACATGCGTCTTGCCCGGACAACAAAGGGAACGGGGCGCCGGCAACGTCTCGTCGACATCCGTAATTTATTATGCAACCAATTAATTGTACTGCATCCCCTTAGCCTACTTGACTGAGAACCCATGCTAGATGCAGGCACTCCTTCTGACACGCAACGCTCTACCAGGCAAAGACGAGTATTTATTCGACATGCTCATCACAGCAGCAGCACCCTACATATCCAAGGTCGCTTTTTCTCTCAAGCAGTCGACGGAAAAACAATACGCTCGTTTCGAACCCGTCGCAACAGCTGCATGCCCTGACGCTGAATCCACCGCGCTGCTTGACACATCCACGCTGCAGCCTTGCTCACACCACCGTGAACCAATCCTCCGCACGCTGCTGCCACTTTTCCGCTCTCTTCAAAAACGCGCGCGCGGAGGGCGATCCAGGTCGGTCGATACCCCAGTCCCAGTGACGTTGAATGGGTCCACGCTACTAGCTCGACGCCGTCTGCGCGACGAAACGTCACCGTGCACCAGACGAAATCCATGTGCCGGTACCCAACGACCGTCCAAACACCGTCAACCGAATCCGCTGCGGCAACGACACCACCAATTATCAACGGCTGGATAGGCGTCGAAGTTACCACGAAATAGGGCTTGGTTGTCCCCGCATCGAAATACGCGCGGAACTCCAAGACCTCGAAGACTTGCTGGTCGACGAAGCGCGGAGGATTCAACGCGACATAGGGCCGCCGGTGGTGCGCGAACAGGAGCTGCTTCCAGATGGTAGGTCGGCGCATTTCCGCAGGCAGTTCCTGTGAATTGAACAACAGCGGAGAAAGCGACCCGCCAGCGGATTCCGGGGTAAAATCAACGCTTATCGCAACGCCAGTATACGGGGGCGGCTTGCGGACACTCGACCCGACGTCCGGCACCGCCCTTGAAAGAGACGCGGCGGATGGCCGCAGCAGTCGATAGCCAGACGCCGAGTCTGAAAGCGCGGAGGACGGAAGAGTAACCTAGACAATCAAAGCTCAGCAAGGAGCATAAAGACCTTTTGGCCACATACCGTGCTACAAGGACGAGAACGACTGCTCGACGCCAAAAGCTTCTGGGTCGCGGCGACCACAGGAAGTGTTGAATCTCTGCCTGAGCTGACAGAGAAACGATGTGCACAGGGGAATTCTCTTGCCAGGCGACCGCTGTGCACCTACCCGCCTTTAGTCCAGATGGGACGAAAACCTAACAGTCCTGACCGTTTGCTGCAAGTAAACATTGGTTGGTCCCTCCTCTGGCATTGGGGAGATCGCGCCAATGACCTCTTCGGCGTGTGTGCACCTACCCGCCGTTAGTCCAGATTGGATGAAAAACTGACAGTCCTGACCGTTCGTTGCAAGTAAGCATCGGCTGGTCCCTCCTCTGGCATTTGGGAGATAGCGCCCATGACCTCTTCGTGTGGGTCGTCGATGCTTCCGTCGGTCGCCGCAACAGACCAAATCTCCTACAAGGACTTCAAAGGCGAGCATTGAGCCATGACAAAGCGCACGGAAAGGTGGTCCCTCGGGAGCAGCTGCGACTCCGGACGAGCCATATTCGCAGCTGGGTCGTTGCTGGAGGGCAAGTAAGTATCGGGATTGTAGTAGGGGAAGAAAGGATCCATGAGCTATGCACCTTTCACGCGTACAACAGAATTCCATGGCCGCTTCTGAGAATGCACGAGGGTTTATACTGAATCAGACAGACCCAAACTTAGTTAGCAGGGAGTCAGAATGGAAGATAAAGTGCGCAGACCTGAGCAACAAGCAGAACACGCCGCCGGCCCAGCGACGAACGAGATATCGGACAACGAGAAAGAAAAGCACAATGACCTATGCTAATATTGATAGTTGCAGTTGCCAGTGGATGTCTATATGCGCTCACAAACAGACATCGCACGCGCTCACCACACTCTCAGTCCACGCAGTTCCTTGCCGTAGATACCAATGGACGTCGCTTACAGCTAACCACGGCAATTGAGCCCTTAACAGAAAGAAAAGCCCACTTAACAGACACGGTCATAGTGGTCACACGACGATCGCCCTGTTCGGCGTTCGCTTAGTCACGTTAGTCAGCACGTCCCCGATTTGGACTGGCGGGACCTTGCAGAGCCCGGCCGTCGGAACTCGCGACAGCCCAGCGACTGCTAGCCCGCCCTGTGCTGACCACGATGAGCTTGCTGGCATTCCTTGTCGCAAAGCTATAGGTGCGCTCCTAGTCGTCCTCCCTCCTTCGCTAATGGTCTGCGGAGTCGCTAGCCAATGAAACCCGGCGGAAATCCCCGGACATTCGAGGCAGCGAAGAAGTCCGTGGCGATACTGTGAGGGACTGAGTGGCGTCTGGTTCCTCGCACGATTCCGCTCCGAGACCACGTCTGACTTGTCCTTTGCCGCACTTTCGCTAGGCTCGCTCCAGCGGCTTATAGCGCTCAAAGCCGTCCCGCATTTGGCGATGGAACTCATCGTCAACACCATGAGCGACGCGATGAGTTAAGGCGTCAGCATCCAGCTCCAACTTGCCCTAACCCGACGGCAGGCGCTCCTTCTTTGCTTTCGGCTGCAAGAGTTCGAGATTGCAGCCGTGTCGTTGGCCGCAGCCCCGACGCTCCGGCAGCTGGTCACGTTCGTCGACGCCCGACACGTAAGAGATGCGTAGCCCGGAGGTGACGACCGAATCCTTCGGCCCGGCGGAGGAGGACTAGCGGCATTCGTTTGCCCCTTAATTTGGTATGAGCTTTCTCATCCCCCTCGCGCCTTGTTCTAACCAGCACAATATAGCGAACAGGCGACTGGGAACAGGCGACTTTGGTTTCGCGAAGCTTCGGCGGCGTCGCCTTGGTCCACGTCCTCCGACTCATATAGCATGGACCACCGCCTCCTCCCACCTACTTTCCATCATCCGCTCCTCTATCGTACCCCAATCCGCCCGAGCTGCCCGTATCCTCGTCATCGTTCTCCGCAACTTGTCCAATCCGAACGACCTGCAGGCGGACGTCCAACGGCGCGTCCTAGTCGTCTTAGAGCAGCAGGTCGTCGCCGACTTCGCGATCTCGAGACCCCAACCCGTCCGAGCTGCCCGTATCCTCGTCATCGTTCTCCGCAACTTGTCCAATCCGAACGACCTGCAGGCGGACGTCCAATCTTAGAGCAGCAGGTCGTCACCGAATACACGATCTCGAGACGCTGCTCTGAATGCTGGAAACGTCGTCGAGATGATTGGAGGCACCGGCGGGTTGAGCCTGCAAGGTCCTGCGATGGTTTGTCGTCGCTTTACTCTTGAACACGACGCTGATCATCTCCAGTATCGGCCAACTCGACCCCTACCCATTCCGGACTGGCACGTATATATATATATTTATGTGCCTACTCGGCGTACAATGCATCGTCTCCCTCTGTGAAGGATTCGCGGCGTACAGTCGTTCTATTTCTCCGCCGAGCCTCCAACGTCCCTGCCGCAAACGACCTATCCATCGACATGCGTCTATCCCGGACAACAAAGGGAACGGGGTGCGGGCATCAGCAATGGCCAGGTACGCTTACCCGCAACCTATCCCCCAACAAAAGTGCGTCCCTCTCTGCACAAAAGCCTTGCCTCGCCTACATGTCTTTTTAGGTCTATGTAGCCCACTACGTCTGAATATGCAAGGGCAACACGAAGTGGAGTACGGCGCCGGGACGGGCACGCGTTTCCGACCGACCTCGATGCGAACTCTGCAGCGCCTGTTAACCTGGAAGACGACGCGTTCCTCGACTTTGTACGCGCGCTATGCAAGGGTAGGGCCGAGATTGTGGGGATGCAGACGGAGGACCCGACAAACGCTTAGAAGAGCCGCGGAGTGCCGTCTCGTTGACGACAACCGCAATCGGAGGCGCATCGGCGGAGGAGCGTTAGTGCTCGTTCGCCTTGTTTCTGACCAGGTCAATAGCGACTTCTGTATCACGAAGCTCGACGGCGTCGCGCTGTGTACTGTTCTCTCCCGACATCGCAGCCTCCCTCTCGCTCTCCGTCGCAAAGCGGATGCTACGGACTGTGGCTCCAGTGTGGCTTGCTAGATGCGCTCCTGGGAGAGGTTTATGAGCGCTGAGCGCGGTGAATTGAGCATGTGGAATCGGCAATATTGTTAGATGGGCCATGTCACGCGTGACATCAACCACAATAAACGTCTCTCTTTCTCCTCCTACTTCGTCTACTCTATCGACATGAGCGCTTCGCACTCTGCCACTCTCCATACCGCGGTCTGCACCACTATCGGAGATTTTTACGCACCGATGGACGACCGCGTTTGTTCTCTTCCCATTCCCCCGCCCCCGCGCTTTTGACCGCTTCCTCAGTACGCAGACCTCGTGGCGGCAACAGGACGTGTTCCGAGGGGCGCAAGGCGACACGATGGGGACACTATCTGGCCCCTCTGCACGTACGCCTCGCCGCAAACGTCCGTGGATTGCTAATGCGGATCGTCCTTGACAGTGCTAGAACCGTTCTTGAAGGTCTGGCGGCCCGCGCCGTGTCTCAGGGATTAACCACCCCAAACGCTAGGATGCATAGCCTTCGACGAGCATGCTCTTCGTGCCGTTCGCCGCACGAAATTCACTGTCCGCCACCGCTTTCTCTCCCGATTCATTGCCACCTACCTGCGAGACCGACAAAATATCCTCCGAACCGTGACTCAAGTCGGGAGCCATCTCGCTAACCTGCACGACGCAGCATCCCGCAGAGGCAAACAATGGGGTACGTTCAATCGCCCGCTCATATTGCTGGAGCCTTCCGTACATATTCTACAGTGCGAAAGCTTCTCAGACCTGGCCACGACTCGGGCTATGCCCACGCGTCCGAAATCCCCGACTGGATGTTCGACTTTGAACGCCCGAATGAGAAAGGGGAACTCAAGTCCGCGCCGCCTCCGAATCTCGCGTTCCATCAGCCCTCCGTTGTTCCCATCCTCGTTGCCCTGGTCCCTCCAGCGCGGACGGCCTCGAAAAGCCGCCAGCATCTTGTGCCGGAACTAATGCTCCCATCTCAAAGCGGCGATTCCGTTATCGTCGACTATTCAGGTTCGAGCTGGCGAATCATGGTCCTGGTGCCGTATCGACTGCGCCTGGAGACGACATCGGTCGCTTCCTCATGCGGAGTGTCGGTGAATATCGTCGACATGCCTCTCTCCTTAGCGGGCATGCGAGCCTCGGAGTCTGGCGAAATCCTATGGCGGTATGGACTCGACATGGCGCCGAAATCCCTCTATGACCAGATCCTCCGCGAGCCCAAAGGTATGTTACTAAGCTGGTCGGCGTTTAGGCAGTCGCGGATTTTTATGTCGGTCGTAGCTTGGATGGTTCGCACAACGGTATACGCTCTAAGCACCGACGGTTCGACAGCATTCGTACAGCTGGCGTTCAGCTTCGCGCTCGCTCAAGCACCACTGGAGGGGAGCTGTGGAAAAGCAGCGGAATGTGCTCGTGGTCTTCCTTTATTCGCGCTAATGAACTTGACAGGATTCGATCTTACAACCTGAGGACGACGGCGAGATTGTGTACCCCGGAATGGGTACACTCCACCTCATGGCCGAGTCGGGGAAGGAGCCGGTCTGGACTTGTCTCATGCCGTGCATCTCGCCCGCGGCGACCCCACTTGAGGGATGCGCGGATGCGGGGCGTCTGGTGTCGCACAAAAAGGTGTGTGGGTCCGTCCATTGAGGTTTGCGTGATAGAGTTGTGGTGTTCGCCCGCAGGCGTCCGTTGCAGCGGGGATAGGGCCCCAGGATTTTGGCCAAATCGCACCATCCGTGTCGATCCCCGCCATCGGCCAAGAACGAGGTCCGTCGAATATAGCTCAGCTGCGCACATGATGCTGGTACCTTGCAGGCCCGCCGCTTCAGTATGTATTCCTCAACCCGGGCTCCTTCTCCTCCTCTCAAGACCTCTGGAGTGAGGATGAGCCGACCAGCGGTGCCATCAGTGGACCCAATGCAGCGCCTCCTGTCCACAACCCAGTCGGGGCTCCGCCTGTTCAAGTGTACACCCCATGGCGGTCGTCGCTCATCGACTGGGACAACCTGCAGCCTCAGACGGCAGCCTCGCGAAATCGGAGTGTTATTCAGCTCACCGAGGTAAGTTCGTTCGCTGGTTGCGGACCTCGCTTAGCGCATGGCCGCTGTAGGCAAGCCGAAAAGATATCCGCAAATTCGTCAAAAAGCATCCTCGATGGCGTCGCAGCCCATATTAGTAGTCGAGATCCTGTCCCTGCCAGTTTGTTCGTTAGCCGTGCTGCTATCTGCACGGCCCGTGCAAGATATTATCTTGTTGTTGCGTTCTTTGTTGATGTATCGTTACGTTCTTCGTTGATGTATCATCTCGTCGTGAGCTGCACCCGCCTCGAAAATCTGCTGCGTCGAGCTCGATGCTTTGCTCGACGCCTCGTAGATTGCCATTACTCTAAGATAATGCTGCCTGTGAGTTCCCAACGCCCACAGTCGCTCCAAGCAAACTTCGCGTTCAGCTTGTCGACGCTTTCTTTAGCATAATTCCTCATTTTGCTTAGCATTATAGTAGGTGACCCCGTGCGCCGTTGCTAAGTGGCGACCCAGCTCCCTGAGGTTCTACAGTAGCCAGATGTAAATTAAAGCAGCGGAATTACATGCTATGCCTTGGCCTCAGTGGGGTCAAGTGTTGTCCTTCACCAATGGTAATGTCGTCTTATTATATTGGATTGGGGGGAAGCTTAGGAAGTTCTTGGATGGGCGATCTCGAGGCGAGGAATGAGCTGAAGCAATCGTCGGGTGAAAAGACGCGTCCGGCATAGATAGAGGCTCTCCGCCGAGGGAGCTGTTTGAGAAGCAAGTTCGGCTATCCTTGTATCTATACCCAAGGCATCCGTCTGGCGGGCGAGGCTACCTTGTATCCTGCGCAATCCCGACTAACGCCAGCTGTGCCTGCAAATAATGCAAATCTCTGACGGCTGTCAACCTGGGCAACAAATGCAAAGGTTGAGAATGAAAAAGCTTTCATTGACGTGCTTGACAGGTCAATGAAGGGTTTTTCGCACTTGCGGCAATTTAGGTGTTGGCACTAAATTGCCATCACAGCTGCCTGCCAACAAATGTATATCGGTTCTGTCCAGATCGGGCGGGAATATACCTGGGGGAATATTAAACCACGAGCGAGATAAGTTGAATGCGCGCGCACCTTGGCGACTTCCTCCTTTACGCGGGGAGCATAATACTTGTCGATGATCCGAAGAATGGCGCGATACGGGTACGACCGGCACACGGCACAAAGAGCGGATGGGCCCGCGAGGTTGTCAAACAGCCAAGTTGTGTCCACCGCTGCGAGCGGGGTATAGGAAGCCTTTTCGGCGAACTTGTGGAAGAAATTCATAACCCATCCGGTGCCGAAGAGGTCCCCATTCCACGTAAGGCCGCAGCATTTGACGGAAACGCCCGGCGGGAACTCGACCACCCATCCGTGTGGCCCGCGCGTCTCGGCGGCCGTGCGCGCAGCCTCGCCACAGCGGTAATGGTAGTCGATGAGCGCATGGTACGCTGTCCCTGGAGCGTAGACCCATTCCTTCGAGAGAGTCTGCCGCCCGCTGCGTAGCGGGAGCTTGAGGCATTCCCGCGCGGCGCTGAGTGCCATGTCGTCCCAGCCAAAGCGCATCGCGAGGGCGAAGACAGTGAGAGGCTCCGTAGGGACGAATGCGCCGAGGAACACCTTGCTCAAAGGAACGAGCATCTCCATGTCGTACTTGCCGAGTGCAAGCTGGAGGATCTCGGCCAGCTGGGAGGCATCGGTGACTTTCGGAGTTGCGCCGGGGTACCAGAAGCGGAGGAAGTCATTAAGCGTGGATGAATCTTCGGTCATCTGGACAATCACGGTTGTACTGGGCTCTGTAGCGTCCCCCCTGTGGCAGGGAGAACATATCACGGAAGAGTGGCGCAGAGAGTGAAAGGATGGCGCGGTGGACATGGAAGTCGACGTTGTCTGAAGAGCGCAGTATGACATCTGCCGTGGGGTCATCGAATGGAGGGAGGCTGGCTGGATGCGACATGAAAGGCAGAGACAAGGAAGCTTGATGTGATGGTGTCCGCATTTGGCGATAAAATATTATACATATATTCCAGAAAATTATAGTCCTTTACTAAACCGCAATGAAAAAAATCAGTCCTTGTCGCTAGCGTCGTAGATAGGACAAAGTTGGTCCCAGGCCGCTACGGTCGACGATGTCAGACCCTCTCTCAACGGAAAGAAGTTGACTAGAACATACGCGGTGGGTTAAAAGTGGCGATTTTCGGGACGTTCTCTGCTAGGACGACGGCAAGACCGCTGTACGACATAAGCAAATAATATTGCTTCTGAGGCGAGAGAGTGGCGCACATATCCAAGTGCCAATCAATGTGGCAGTGGAGGAACCCTGGAATCGAAGTCAGGTATCGAGCAGGTGAGGGAGAGGCTGCATACATGGGCCTGCATTATCCGTAACGAAGCGGAAGGTGGTCAAATCGTCGGTTGAGGCACCGGTGCTAACAACATCGCGGATCGGCGCATCTGGACGGAGGTATTAGCGCACCCAGGCGCGGGTAACGGGCTTCTTTGGCTCACCAACGAAATTGTACGACGAATTCCCCGCCGAGCGAACAACGAAGAAATTGTGCTGAAAGATCGCGTCGATCAATGAAGACAATCCTTTCAATGCTGTCAAACGCCTTACTCCGTGCAGATGGAACGGATGCGGCGCTCCTGCAGATCCGCCCGGAATGCTAATCTCGATAACCTCATTCGGAGGAAGCTCGTATACCGACCCCGGTGGCAACAGATCCTGGGCGTACTGCGCGCCCGAGAGAATCTGCAGCAACACCGGCGCCGTCGGCGGGATGAAGCTCGCGTTGTTGATGGCGAAGCGCACGGCCGCGGGGTCGGACGCGTCGAGGGTGATCACCAGGTTGAGGTTCACGTCCGCGCCGCCGGGGACCGGCTTCCCCGGAACAGGCGTGCGCACCAAGGGTTTGAGGTTGTTCTCGATGAGCGGGTTGACGAGGTTGGAGGTGGTGGTGGGCTCTCGAATTGGCGCGCCGACGTAGCGGAGTATCGCAGAGTTGGTTCCGTTGACGAAGCCCGTGTTGGAGCCAGGCAGGGCGTTGGGTTGGTTCCGAATCCAGTAATTGCCGACCTGGTTTGGATGAGATGCTCGCGTCCGTGGAAACTCCGAGAGGAAACTGACGGGCTGGTTCGCGGTAAAGACCGCCGAATACCGTTGTCCGGCTGCCGAGAGTTGGGATCAACGGTCGCGATGAGAACGGAGACCCGTACCAAATATCTGCAACGAGTCCACAGTCAACGGCTTGTGGTTCACCCCATCGACCTCGATAATCGTCATCGAATGGCCGTCGATGCTACATCCAATCCGTCAATCTCCGCTCTTAATAAAGCATCGTTCTGAAACGAACCTGAACACAAAGTTCGGATCGCACGAGATGGAGACGATGCGGAACCTTCCCGTGTCCGCATGCGTCAGCGCCGGGAGCACATGCAAGGCAAATTAAAGCGTACCGGTAGCGTTTCTTCGGCACCACCGTAATAACCGCCAATTTGGACAAAGGACCGCCGGCATAGCGACCCAATCCCTGCAATGAATCAGCCACCCCCGATTCAGTGTTTCAAACCGCGCAGAATGCTTGCATTGATCAGCGTCGAGTTGTAGACAGCGACTCCTACGACCTCGGGAGCTTTGAAGTGATACCTATTCGTGATGCGTTAATACCAATCGCGCCGACTGCGGCAGCGCAAAGACGGAACCAATCTGCCAGGGTGATGACGGTGGTTTCTGGGCATAAACATCAGCATGTAATTTGGGTTGTCGGTTGCGGGACAACGAACCGTCGTCGATGTCTGAAATTAGACAGACATATAAGCACGGGCGTGGAAGTCGGGTGGCTCGTACCGTAGAGATGCTTGTGTGGGTCCTGCGGGTCGTCTAGGAACAGCATTAATGCGCGGTTGAGAGGCGCCGGCTCCAGATAGCTACGCACAGACGACGAATGGGCCTCTACAGCCACGAAGAAATGAATTAAAAATATGGCTCTAAGGGGAAGAGCGAAACTGACCTCAACCCGTCGCAATATTGGGTGGAGAGATGCGAGTGATACCAAAACGTCCCGGCCTGGCCGCTAGCGACAAGCGAAATTAATTCAACCCGTAAAGCGCGGAAGGGGAAGGATATACGGAGCCTTGAAGTTGTAGTTGAACGCATGTTGCGGAGTGATGGGGCATTCTAGCTTCAGTAAGCTCGGGCCAGAAACCTGGAGCAAATGCTGTCGGGATCGAAGCCTACTCACGGGTGACGAACGCGGGGCCGTCTTCCCAAGGCATCCCAGCCTGGAAGAAGCCATGCCTGGGAGTCCCATCAATTAACTGCGCTCCTAGATAGGTCATATCCGGATCTCACCAATGGATCGAAGTGCTCTTCAGCATCGTCGAGTCGGTCAAGAGGTCGACGACGTTGAGCGAAAAGGTGGCGCCTTTGTTTCCGCGGATGAGCGGTCCAGGAAAGGTTCCTCCCGCGAGGACGGTGCTACAGAGCGTAAACCAAACATGCGTTGGGGACAAAGGAGCTTTGCGCACGAGCGGGAGAAACCGTCGGGGGCGATGACTCTGTTGACGATGGGGAGCTGGGCGGCGGGCCCGATAACAGAAGTTGCTGCAGCAGCGGCGGAGACGACGAGGAGAGACGCAGCGGAGGCGAGGACCATTCTGGAAGAGGCTCCTCTGGGCAGGAGACGAGGAACAGACACGCGCGCATTCTGCCATATTTATACTGTTCCTGCATAAATGCCTCGCTTCGACGCGTACCACGAGCGTCGGATTGCAGAGGATCTGTAAATTTAGATCATATCCGGGTTTGAAAGAAGGTTGCTGCCGACGCCGCGCGGTGCCAGTGGCAAAAAGTAGCCATCTTTATGCTCACGGGGAACGGCGGAGGTCATGAAACGCGGGCGCACGACATGCGGCCAAGAAGAGTTATACGCGGGTATGGTGCCGATGCAATTCAACAAGTTTAATTTCCCGATAAATGTGGCGTTCCTGAACGACGGTGCTAGATCGCGTGGGGGTACGCCAGCGACGGCTAGAAAGCATCCAAAATATGACCAGACCTCGACGAGACCACCCAAATGTGTGGTCCCGCCCTGGAAGGATCCGTGTCGCAGGCTGGCAGTTTGACTTTCAATACCACCGCGACAGCGCAAAGCCTGTTGGAGGAAGATGCTGATCCAGAGAACGACCCGGGCCTACTTCGATGTATCGCCGGGACTGCAGCTCGAGGGAACTGTGCCTCCAAGTTCAAATAAAGGTACGAATTGCTCCGTTATCCTCAAGCCCTGAGCAGACGTCGACGGCGTTTCTGCGGACACCGGGCGGCTGCCGCGCATTACAAGCAGGCAACAACAAGCTGCTGATGTGGTCGAAGAGCGGCAGAAGCGTGTGCTGGGGATGCGCCCCGCGTGAGGAGCTCTGAAAAGCACCGCGAGTCTGCATGGATTCTCTTCTACTTCTACCGGCGCCTGCTGCTGTTGAAGCCTGAGCAACGCACGATCCCACTCTCAGACTAAATCGGGCTGGCCACAATATGGCAGGTCTCGATCCCGGGGAGACGATGAATCCGCACGACTTTCCACCCAGCCTTGTCCAGCAGCTCAACGTATCCGGCAACTGTACGTTCCCCGGCCATCAGAAGGTTCAACATCTTGTGTAGGTATAGGCGTACAGTCAGCAAGGGGTCGGACCCGACGGATACTTAAACTGGCTGGCACGCACCGTCATATCCATCGAATAAATCCGGGCTGAGCCGACACCTCCATTCGCGAGCAGTGGCGCCGGCGCAGAGGGGCGTATCGCGCCAGGAATATCCTTCACGCGCGGGTCCTCCTCCTCGCCACCGGACACAACCGGGAGTATGCTCTCCATAAGGACGAGCTGCGTGGTCGGCTTCGCCGCAGCCCGCAGGTGGCTGAGGATCTTGATGGAGGGTTCATCTTGCCAGTTGTGAATGCAGTGGCGCATGATGTAGATGTCGGCGTTGCCCGCAATGGAGGCGGGCTGGGGATTAAAAAAGTCGTGCGCTAAGAGCAATCGTAAGCAGCTATTGAGCTGGAATGGGGGGAGAGATACTTGCCCTGAAACTCGACCATCCCGCGTTCGATGTGCTCAGGGTAGTTTGCCTCCCAATGCTGTGGTTGAATTAATCCGAGCATTTCCGAGCAAGTCTGAACCTGCGCACCGTCTTTGCAGCCTCCGCCGTCCCAGCCAGATCCTGGCAAACGACCTTGAGGGTCGGATACCGCTTTGCAATCGCCAACGGCGTCGAACCCGGGCCGCTCCCAACATCCACGATCGTGCTTCCCTCAGGCAGTTGACTCCAATCGAAACCTATGCGGGAAACGAACATAATTCAGCACCAAACGTCAGCGAAAGATAAAACCACACAGACGCACCGAGGAACACAACATCGCTGTTCACGGTACTCGTCCCGTGCATCGCCGCCCCGAAGCGCTTCACGCGGAACTTGTTCTCCGGCGTCGATTCGAACCACTGGAACATCGAGGGTTGAGTGAACCCCAATGCGCGCTTGATCGGCACTTTCTCGCCGTCGGGGTTGGTATCAAGGACGGTTTCTGCGAGGAGAGAGGAGCCTTTGAAGATCTCGTCGCCGCTGTATGGACAGTTCAACCAAGAGACGGCTGTATTGGCGAATCAACCCGTACCAAAACTCGACGAGCGCCGCCGTCCCTCCGGTCCCTCCAACGAACCGGTCTTCGCGGTTTCTAGTTAACGAATGAGCTCGTATTCAGTGCGGATCAAGCGCCGTATAGTTACCCTTCAAACAACTCCTTGGACGGCTTCCCTTTGTCCATAATAGACGAAATACGGTTGTTCGTGAACACGCCGGGCGCAATCTCCCGGAAAATGTGGAAAGTCGCGAGGATGCGCAAGATCTTGGAGATAACCTCCGGTCGTGCCTTGCTCTGTTCCGAGAGCTGCTCAATGGAGAGGCCCTACAAGCGAGATGTTCAGTTGTTGATCAAGT
The DNA here is from genome assembly GCA_014461125.1 of Mycena kentingensis (nom. inval.). Taxonomy (NCBI): domain Eukaryota; kingdom Fungi; phylum Basidiomycota; class Agaricomycetes; order Agaricales; family Mycenaceae; genus Mycena; species Mycena kentingensis (nom. inval.). Next base: position 3,237,473 of record JACAZG010000002.1, on the reverse strand, counting down.
CGAGATGAGGAATAGACCTCCGGCCCGGCCTCTCTCATCAGTTCGACGAGATTCAACTCGGAGGAGACGCGAAGCGCCGATGCGAGATGGAACTAATCATCTTCGTCAGATACTACACTACACCCATCTCGGCGTTGGGAAACACGCACATAGCACGCCGTCAACACCGCGCTCTGCAGCGGGTGCCGCACCGCCGCGGTAATCTGCGCTGCCGCTGCGATAATCTCCGAAATCGCTTTGGCCACGGCGGGTTCGCCGCAGAGGACCTCGGCGGGGTCAGCGTGGTCGTATTTCGGGCTGTCGAGTGCGGGGAAGGTAAGCGACGCAGCGGCGAAGGTACTCTCGATCGTGTCGACCGCGTCGGACATGAGGTTGAGCAGTGCTCGCAGTGGCGTCGGGGAGGTCATCGATGTGGGTGGTGGAGGGAGAGGGTAAGCTGCACGTAGGGGCCGCGCGTGTGTGTCCGTGAGGACATCCTCGAGGCGGGATGAATTGAGAAGTGGGAAGGCATCTACCTTCTCAGATGAACGGTCGTCGCGGCGAGTTCGCGCGTGGGGACGTGAGTGGCATGCACCGATGAACAACAATCGCGACGCGACGCCGATTTATTATAAGCGCAAGAATCCAGCGACAACACTCGCCTCACTTTACTCATCCGTTCCGTCCTCCCACTGCTTCTCGTTTGCGTCCTCGTCAAAATCCAACGCCTCGCGTCCAAACGGCGCCGTATTCAGCCCCGAGAACCCAATCGCATCGATGCCTGGAAATGCCGCCACGTACGTGTCGAGCCCCGTCTTGTTACCGGCATGACTGATATACAGCTCCTCGATCGCGCATCCGGGCGAGGAGCGCGCGATGAGGTACGCGAGGGTCGCGTCTGGGCCAGATCCGAGCATGTATTCTGGGACCTCGAGACGGCGCAGCGCGGGGAGGCGTAGGGGCAGGTGCTGGATGGAGCCGCGGGATGTGGGACCTGAGCACTCGACCGACTCCACTGTGGTCGGGAAAGTGTATGACTTTCATACCTTTCTTTCATGCACATTCAGCATGTATTTCACTGTAAAATAGCATGTATTTCACTATCTTGTACATGAATTTCACACCCCCGGTTTCATATACCTTATGCAACCTTTCACAACCTTTTTTCATGCACTTGGGCAGTGAAAAGTATGCAATTTTGCACTGATTTTGGGCAATATAATATCCAAAAGAACCATTTGGAAGGTTGTGAATTTCATGCTCTTCCATGGTGGTATTTACCATTTTCACTACCTTTGTTACTTGCTGTCACATATTGAGTAAAGCACTTAATCTGGTATTTTCACACTCTGAACAAATGTGGGCAGCTGCCTGAGTCGAACGGAGGGCCTCTGCGATACAAGAAACGGAACAGAAAACCACTAGACCAAGAGGACGCGCGATGCGGGCAAGTGTGATCACCATATCCAGCCACCCAACTAAGTGTTCGGAAGTCCGCTGTATATTTGTAAGGGAAGAGTCACATTCCTGTGCTCAATGTGTCTATATGTAGTAATAATGGGTCTCTAGTCTAGTTATTGCTGCCCTTTCTGGAGTCAAAATTTGAGCCATGAAAATCATTGACTCGGGTCATGAATTTCATTCTGTTCTACAGGGCAGTAGAAATATACAATTTGGGCTAGTAGGTAGACGGCCATGAAAATCTTGCTTCATTGCCTTTGTGCATGAATAAGATGTTCACACACTGAGGTGTATGAAAGTCATGCACTTCTCCGACCACAGTGCTCGGCGTTTCTTATTCCGTGAAACCACGGGCGCAAGATGAGCGTTTGGAGGTTTGGAAGGTGGATGACACGGCTCGTCTTGAAGCTACGCCGGGCTTTAGTGTTGGCATGAAGATGCTCGGGACGAACGACATTACCTCCTATCCAGCGCTAAAACGCTCCGTGTCTCGACTGGTGCAAGCGTCGCCAGGCAATGGATGAGAGCCGCACATTGGCGGAAGATTGCCACGAACTGCGCCAGCTCGATGCTCTCCAAGTAAATTGACGTCAACTTTGCCCAGGGCATCGACTCCGTGTAGCAGTCCAGGTCGAACGTGAGGTATACGCCTGTGAGACGAGGGGCGTCCAGAAACGCATCTGTCGGCTGCCAAGCTATCCCGGGATGGCGGATCAAGATTCTTTTGCGCGTCTTGAACGTCAAGCTGCGGAGCAACGGCAGCGGGCCTTGGATGAAATTGAGGAATGGATTGGGGGGAATGCAAAAGGACATGCTCTCCCAGCGAGTCGACTGATCGCATAGGAGCGTCATGAACTTGTCTCTCTGTCCGAGGCTGACTTGGTCGGAAATGAGCGTAACCGAGAGTGGTGCTGACCGCGAACGATCCAGGAACCTGCGCATCGCCTTGAATTGGCGAGAATCGAAACTGTGGCTAATCTAGCCATCGTGGTCGAAAGCAAAGCAGTGTCTGATTGTATCGCGGGGGCTATCCAGCTTGCATTCTGCCACATCCATGGCCTCAGAGGACGCTCACCAGCCAGCTCTTAGCGCGCAAGCCTCAGTAGGCGCGACTCGGGCGCTGGATCACCTCAGTAGCAGTGACTCTGTGCCGGAAAACCCGACGGTCGCCCTCGTCGACAACGCCAGATACTACCATGTCCCGATGCATTCCAGCAACATGTTGCATGCGACGTTTGGAGACTACATCGTTAACCAATCCGTGCAGAAGAGCGGCCCGAAGGAGCTTGCAATTGCGCGAGGTTCGTCGAAGAACGTCGGGATTTGAAGGACACCTTGATTGCTCATCGATCATCCTTGCGTGCAGGTTACCGGACAATCCCTTTGGGCGATATCGAGCTGGAATCAATCGACAACCAACGCGGACACATCTCGAAGACCTCCCGCTACCGTGTTGCGCGCATTAAGCAGCGACTGGTCACCGTGTCTCTACACTATATCGAGGAAGTGAGGCTGAGAAGCATGTGAGTTCACCATTCTTCGCGTGCAACAGCTCATCTTCCCAGCGATGGGAGCAAGAAATAAGGGATGCGCAGCACGTATTTTGGTACGCTATCGTCTCGTCAGTCGTTTGCACTCACCGGCGTCGGGTTCAGTCATCCGAGCTTGATGCAATTATTCGCCGTTGCCTCCGTCGACAATGTTTACGCAGCAATATATCACGGAGGTGCGCTGTGATTTAATGTTTATCTCACAGGGTGACGTGCTCTAGCGTTCGTGAATCTTCAGAGTTTCATGGATGCCGAAGAAACATCTCCACTCCAACGGGTGGAAATGAGGTTCGAATGGGTAAACATCTCCACCTCTTCCGTCGATTGCATGTTGAATAATTGGCTAGGGCGAGCAATTTTGGGTCAAAATTCTCGTGACATTGTGGATACTTCTGACAGACAACCAGCAATCCTTGCGAGAAATCAGTACAATGTTCCAGATAACCATCAGTCCTTGGAACTTCCAGCATTTCTTTGATCCGACGACGAGACGCTACCGCTTTCAAGTTTTCCATCACACTGTCTACATCACGGACCAGTTTCCGGATCCCCAAGAACCGCCACGCGCCCCGGGGAAATCTGCGTTGTCCGAAGGAGACTTCAAGCGGATCTACGATGTATGTTCATGGGAGGATCGCTGGCCTTGCACCGGAGCGTGGCGGCGGAACTGGACGCGACCTACCTGGGGTGTCTTATCCCATCCTGCGGTCGTGGTTTCAGGAAAAAAATCGATGAGATGTGAGCCGTTGGCCGTGGCTGTGGGTTTCGTTGATGAAGCCGCTCCCTACGAAACCGAGAAATGGGGAGTTCGATCTTTCAGTGCTGCCCAGACACCGGAGCTGCAGGATACGGGCTCAGGCTGGCAACGGTAAGTGTTCCATTTTATTTAATCAAACCACATACGTAGCTCACGTACGTCGCAGCTTGCTAGTGACCGACAAGGCCCAATTCGTCGATCTCCTCGTCAGACGAAATCATCCCAGAGCTCTGTGGGAATGCCAAGCAGAACATTTTCTTCGTCGTGTCAAAGCAAGGGAGTGGCGAGAGAAATACAGTACGCGCGGAACCGCGCTCCCAGTTTTTTCTGGTCCTGATCATGTACACAGGACCGGTTGAACAGCTTGAAGTCGAAGTTCACATCCGCTCTCGATCTCCTCCGGCCACGCCTTCGGATAGGCCTCCGGCCTTCCTCTATTTGGCCCCAGGCAACACAGTGTTCAATCCAAACACCGTCTTGCAAGACCTTGCGTACTGGACTTTGGCTGATAGTGACGAAGAGCGACTCAGCGCAGAGCAGGCAACACTTCTCAACCTTCCTAACATTGATATCCGACCGACAATTAGCGGGGTAGGATACACAGAAAGGTTCTACGAAGAGATCACTGCCGTTCATGAAGCGCGAGGTTTTGATCCTTACAGCGCAGAGATAGCGAACTCACTGGGATACCCTCTCTTCGAGTTCGTGACACCAGGCAGCCCGCGCATCCCGAAAGGCGCGCATAAACCTTTGAAAGCTTAATCTCCGATGTCTCTGACAGAATTTTCAGTGCAGTTCTTTGATAAAGACTGGGAGGATGGAGACACGAGCATCGAAGACCTCTTCTCGTGCATGAATTATCGGGAAGACGGACTGGATGCTAATGATGATGGTAAGTTGCGACCCCATGTGCATAGATTGAGCTAGAAGCTTTTATTCAGGCAAAGAATTGTTGCGCGCACTTGATATATCACCTTGCTGCAGCTAGGGCTCATTATACTGGCTTTTTTCACACAAGGAATGTTGGAATAAATCGAGTTACACTGAGCAGTTAAGCATTTGATGAAGAATCGAACAAAGCAAATGAGTTAGAATACTGTACTATTTCGGTCATATTGTACGGATATTTTTGTGTGACAGAAATTTAAAATCGGAAAATTCAAGAGAAAATTGGTTAACACATCAACAAAATTTGTACGGGGCCTTTGTGACGCGTGATGCACAATGCGACCGAAGTAGTACAGTACTAGATGCCACCAGTTAGCTGGCTGAGACCTTGATTTGGCACTGCCCCAGAGTGCAGGCCTCAATTTAAATGGCTCTATCTCTCCCTCCTTCTCTTTCTATTGCAGATTATCCTACTAGATGCCAGCTCCCTGAGCTAGCCGAGACCTTGCTTTAGCCCAGGCTTATACCTAGCCATCGTTACAGAGCTATTCAAGGCCGAGTGCTACTGGATAATATTTTAATTTGATTCCGAATCATTCCATGAATATCCCGATAATTCCGAAATGGTATGTAAGAAAGAGTAGGGCGGAGCGCCCACCACCAATTTCTTACATAACACCTTAGAACCATTCAAAATACCACGGAAATATTCGGATTCAGCTTGTAAGTACACTACTACTTGGACTCAGCTTCCAATTTGGAAAAAAAAAAGGAACAAAAACTGCTTTTCAATCGCTCGAAATACCTCCCAACAGCCCCAATGTGAGGGGAAGAGTACCTGCCGGAACGATATCTACAACAAATAATTGTTTGGTGGCTTTCCTTCGGAACTATTTCATACTTAAGCAAAAACCGGATCTGCAATCCATTAGATATTATTCACACAACTGAGCAGTTATCACAGGCTAGACAAGGTTATGCAAAGCCTCCTGATTAGCTATTCACCTGTGAGAGGGCTAAAATAATTTATTTTGAATTTTCTCACATTCTTCCGAGGTTCTTTGCCTAGGCATCACATGTCACCTACCCATGCTGCAAAAATCCACAGTATGATTGAAGGTGTAGCATCAATTTCACAGTTTTCACTGTCTTGTTGTGGCCTATCTTCTTAGGGTGTGAGGCACAGAATTAGCACTGAAATATTGTCAAAATCATCAGGCAGACCATGTCCTGGTGGATGCCGGAGGTCTACCTCTACCTGCAGAGGAATGGAATTACAGCGAGATACAATTTCGACCAGTATACCACGACCATACTCAATTAATAAAAATTGCCCCAGCTGTGGGTGACTGATTGAGATTGTTCTGCAGTACAGTAATAAGTGGTATTTACGCTACGGGATCACTAGCTGGAATACATTGGGGAAATTTTTAAAACATTATTCTAGCAGTATTGGAACCTAAAACACCTTAAATGTTTAGACAGATTAGTCATCCAGTGGCTGTGCTATCAACATAATCCTCAACTGGCATTGTGATTTTAGGACAGACCTGAAAAATTGTCCTACTTTGAATGATTGAAAGAAGGCCGACTCCGCGGCATAGCACAAACTTCATGGTCTTCCTTGCAGTGTTTTTATGTGCACTATACTACTTTAAACAAATTCATCTGTGTCACACAGGGGTCCTGGCACCAAAATATCTTCGGCAAGCAGATCTTTTTCTACTGCCGACTTTTTTCTTATCCCGCCCAATAGGGCTTATTAGATGCTGATTAGAGCATATTCGACGCGGCTCAAATGGTGCTTTTTGTTACACATAATTTTCAGGTTATACACAATAAATTCCCATTCAGTTGAGCACATTTGAATTGGATGCACAGTTGAAAATGCACAAATTCCTCAGGATTTCTACATGGAAAAACCAGCCTAAAACCCGCTTCGAATATGCTCTATTATTTCGGATTTTACAAAATAATTCCGTTCAAGGAGACACTCCACGAGATATTCTCCGGATGAGTTGTCTTGCACAAAGGATCCTTGCACCTATATTTTAACGGGATTGTGATGTAAAAATAAAAATCCATATTTGTCAGGATCTAATAAGCCCTAATTGAAACATCATTGCATCAGGAGAAACAGGAACTTATTGTAACCACTTTTTACAATTGCAGAGCTCATCGTGGTCCAATAGAAGACGCAATCAATTTGGACATCACAGGTGGCGGCGCAGGGATCGACTTGGATCCGGAGGAGTGTGTGGGTTTCTGAGAAGTCACAACACGGCGAGTTGGCCTCTGCGTTATTTCACTCAATTGTCGTCACCGGCAACGACGAGCACCTCCGCGTCGCCTGCTGCGTCCTCCGCGCGCTCCAATGCAAAAGCCCTCCGTTCGGTCGCACCACCCCAGCCACGCCCGCCTAGAATCCTGCTCACAGCCTCGTTCTGTTTCAGCAGCGGCCTACTCATTTCACCCACCGTACAACCACTCTTCCCTCACTACCCCGCCACTCGCTCATCGTGGCCCACGACGCCCGCCCACTGCCCGCCCGACTAACTCCGTTAAATCTTAACGACTTCGCCGCAGCTGCAACACACAACCGCAACCGTATCCACCGTCGACACCTTCTGCCCCGACAGCCAAACACTGTCCGCCGCTGCTATCTACCGATGGTTTAGCATGCGGCGCCGGCCGGCCACTACCCCCGACAGCCGACTTAGCACTTTCACCGCCGACAACCACGCCCGCTTCCAGCCGCTAGCTACACAGACGACTACATCAACTACGTACCAAAACCAAACTAGCCTCCTCCCGGCACCAAGTATTCGCGAAGTCACCGACTTGTGCCGAGGCCGAACGAACCCGCGCACAGGCAACGCGTTAGACACCGGCGCCATACCCACCGTTTATCCACCAACTTCCCTGCCGGCGCCCCCCGTCTACTATACGCCGTCGCGCTCGTCCTAGCCTCGACGCTCGATATCCCCCGCAGCGACCACCAAACGCATGTTTCCTCCGCAAACGCACAGTTAACCACTCGTTACTTATACCAGACTATGTGGCCGTGATTACCAAGGTCCAAATGTCCGCGCCGGAATGAGATGAGCAATCCGCCTTTTAGTAACCCGCCGTTATTAATCCGCCGTGGCGTTCCGGCCCGGCCAAGGTATTTATAGTACACCATCTCAGTCGTGCAGTAAGGGGCTCCGCGCAGCGTAGATTTGTTTGTGTGGCTGCATCGTAATGACTGGCTTGGGCTTGGGATGGCTCAGGCTCGGACTCGTTTGATCGGGCTGAATCGGCCCGGGCTTGGTCAGCTCGTTCAGCCGGCTTCATCGGCTCGGGCTCGCTAGGATATAGGGACCTCACACCACCCCAGAAGGGCATCTCCGGACGACAGGCTGAGATAATCATCTAGCATCCCTAGCTACTGCTCGTCGCGGACATCACACGCGTTCGGCGTCTACCTCTTCCGTCGGCTTCAGCTGACAACGACAACGACGCACCGGGTTGGAGACATATTCGCGTGCCTGAGCCTTCCAAGACAAACGACGCGCCGGGTTGGAGACGTGAAGAGGAATCAGCTGTGGTTTCGCATAGCGACGATGCAGCTAGAGGACTAAGAGGAGGGCCGAGCAATCTAACGCCGGCGACGCCCCGGCTGGAAACGAGACGAGGCTTCGCCTGGTGGCGAAGCGTTAAGAGGCCGCAGCTTCGGAACGACGATGTCCCTGGCTGCACTCCAGCGGACGGGCCGAGCATGGAGTAGCTTCTTCGCCGCCAACGAGTCGTGCATCTATCGCAGCTCCGTCATTCAGCACCTCTCCCTCCCGGAATCGACATCATTCGACGAGCTCAGGGAGACGATATCGTGTCGGGCAACGGCTGCGGCGCAGGAATGGAAGGGAATGCGTCAGAGAAACAACAGCGGAGCAAGCGGGCGTGGCTCGGTTCGTGCTGGTGACGGCAAAAAGCGCGGAGCTTTTGAAGGGCTTGCGGGTGGTTAACCTAGAGAGCGGCGAGGTGTTGTGGTCGTTGCCTTGGTGCGTGGTACCTGCTTTCCTCCGCCGACCTGCCTCACCGACGCGCAGGAGTATGTGACCTTGTGTGCCCACCTCAAATACGACGTCAGCTACCTTGTCTTCAACTGCGGCGGCTATTCGAGCGAGAACAAAGTATTGCGGTTCGTCGCCGATGGGAGTGCTGCGACAACGCCGGATTCTCCACCAGACGAAGTTCAGCTATGACCCGCGGCGGCTCTTGTCCCCACTATGTTGCGATTCGCGCCCTGGGCACTCCTCAAGCCGCCGCCATTGCCTAAATTTGCTCTGCTTTAAGACTCGGGCGATTTGACGTTCTTCCCCGAGCCGATACTGCCGGGCCGGTCTCGGCGCCCGTAATCGTCCGCGCCGTTAATCTAATCGGCCGCGCCGATTACCGGCGCGGAGCTCATCCGTGCCAATTATCACCGGCGCGGGCTTGAGCTATTTAGTTGGCCCCGCAAGCATTCAATCCCTGACTATGGTCACGCCCTTATGCGCGCCACGCGCGCGGCGACAGTGTTGTGATCCGCTCTGGGTGCGCTGCAACCCGCCAGTGTGTACTCAGATCGAGTGCCTGCCAGCACCGCACCGATAGAGACGATTGCGCATCCACTTCGCCACCGCCGACTGACTCCAGTCTCCGTGGCCCCTCAATGCTGCCGCAAACCCACACGCCAGCCACTGCTCGTTGAGTCGCCGTCCTCGGCGGAGTCGGAATCCTGTTGGCAACACAGCTGAAGGGTCCTCTTCCCGCAGCTTCTCGGCGTCAAGTTGTAAGACATTAAAATTAGGTGGTGCGTCGTCCAGTCCAGCTCAAGTCTTTCGACAAAACTAACATAAAGATCAGTCTTCTGACAATTGCCATGCTCGTGGCTGGACAAGTGGAAAGTGCTCTTTATGTCCTGAATATCCGCCATTTCTCGGAGCCTCACTCTTGATACGCCCAAAATAGAGGTGTAGGGGCTGCAGGGATATACAGGCGACAAGGTGGGGTCGCGGCTAGTGCTGCATCTCATCCAGCTGAAGTTCAATCCGACGATTGGGAAGCCACTCAGCGGTGCTCAAGTACTGTAGTATTTCATTCATTTTGTAGGTCACACATCACATTCATTATTATTATTATTATTATTATTATTATTATCATTATTTCGAATTTTTGGCAGGTGTCACGGCCTACTTGGAGACTTTTTGAAAGGACCACCCAGTTCAGAAAATTTCTCCAGCCCTGCGGGGGCGGTACACATTTCCCAGGAGGTGCTCCCGACATGACCTGGCATGTGCACATTGCAATTACTGCAGGCATTTTTTAGCCTCTCGAGGGGAATTTTAAGTTGATATTCTCGCAAATATCCCCTTGTCACACCGATGGGCCCGGAGTTACGGATCGGCAGTTTTGCAGCCGATGTCACACCGCCAAAGCTCATTCGGGTTGAATAAAATAGTACACTACTCGTCTTTGCAATAGTATGTAATCATCATCCGTCCATCCAACTCTGCACGACCCTGAGCCTCCACTGACTGGTCCAGGCCAGCCGGCCTCACGTGTCGTTATCGGTCAAAGGATAAACAAATAGACCAGGAGCGCCCAGGTGGGGGTCATCTCAGAGAACCCGCGGCATATTGATTGGAGGCTCCGTCGCCGTGTCGAGCCGGAAAGGTATTTCGAAAGATGCGTCATCAGGGTTGTCGCATCTCCAGCCACCCTGATGACACACAGGTCACCATATGTTGGTCACGTACTACAAGCACTCGGACCGCCAACTCCCGATGGACATGCCGCTCTCGACGTGCCCAGAAGAGCCAGAAGACGGTGGCTGCGACATGTGCCATCCCCGGGCCCCATTCATTCGCTCCCGCCTCACCGCCCGCATAGCAGAGCTGCCAGCGTACATTCCGGCGAGTCCCGCGTGCGATGTAGCGCCCGGTACTATTCAATGTGCTCCGATTTCCATCCGTGCGGCTCGCATCACCCTGAGGTTCAAGCCAGCTACTCCCTTTTTTTCGTGGAAAGCCAGTCACTTCTATTCACTGAAGAGGACTAGCTCAATGTTTGGCAGGGGATTTGGTCGTTATGAGCTGCCGATACAGTAGGATGCCATCTATTTCCCAGGTCACACATTACATGGTTCATTTTCCATCGATTTTGGAAAACTGCGACTCTTTGTTAAATGTTTTGGAAAGTTTCAGCCAGATTTTTGATAACACCTCTACTCCGTGCATGTCAGTGAAGAGGATTGTTCCAACTATAGAAACTTGCCGCAGCTGTGGCGCAGATCAAGAATGACTCGTATTGGTAGTAGTAGCTGCAGAAACTTGATTGTAAGTTACAAGTGAGTGGAAGTGATTCTTCCGAATGCCCACCCCAGTCGAGTGCCTGAGACTCGCTAAAATCTATGACACCGCATAACCCGCGGCACCATCCGGAAACAGATATGGCCAACCTCCATGTCAATCCTCAACACCAACAACTTCATCTACGGGTACATAGACAAAAAACATGGATATTTACTGCAGTGAATTATTGTAGTTGACTTCAAATATAAAGCACTTGAATTATCTAGCCTAATGAGTCATCCAAGTTGTTGTGTGAGATGAGATGTCACCGCAAAATAAGTCACCCGACCACTTGACAAGAAAGCCAACAGCATTGTTGGCAGTAAATTGAGAAGAATCAGCTACAGGATCACTGTGCCACACGATCTGTGTGTTGATACTGCCAGAAGCCGGTACCAGATAGGGGCTTTATGTGGGAATGTAATATGTGGCTGTGTTTGCTCAAGAGAATAATGGGTTGCCAGCGGGTGGCTACCAGTCAGGGCACTCCCTGGGAACTTTGGATGTAAGATGTGGCTGTGCTTGCAGAAGAGATTATTGGGTGCCCGAGGGGTGGCTACCAGATAGGGGCCTTACCTGGGTATGGATGATGTAACATGTGGCTGTGTTGCAGATTAGGTTAATGGGTGCCCAGAGAGAGGCTACTAGATAGGGGCACTACCTGGGAACCTTGTAGGTAAGCCAGGTAACACAGAGGGTCACAGTCACCTGATGATGCTGACTAATTTCGACCGTGGGGGACCTGCTAAAGCAAGGTGATGGCCTTCAATTGGAGCATTAATTGGTGGCCAACACAGCCACCCTCTGCCATCCGTCGATCGAGCCTTGCCCGTCCCCAAATTGTGTTGAGTCACACAGGATCCGGATCCTGAGTCAGAACAAATCAATACATTTGTCAGCAGGTTCCGAGTCATGCCTATGAGTCATTGCAGAGCGAGCAATATTATTGGCCGCAGGAATTCTAGAAACATGGGCGGAGCCGGATTCTATTCTTTTGCGGTGAGACACACTGCCTCAAGAAGCACTCAAAGCTGTGTCAATTCATTCTTAGTCAGTCCGAGTCATATTTACTGGATCCCGTGACCAGTCGTAGAGTAGTATATAAAGCCGCCTGTAGCTTGTCTAATAACAGAGAGAGAACGGGACGTTAACTCTCTTGCAATCGGTAGATTTTATACCTCAAAGCAGTTGGCTGTTTCTTGCGGTCTGAATCTCCGAACACATCCGCATTTGGATTTGTTTTGGTGTTGGTTTGGTTGTTTTCTTCCATTCCACACTGCTCATTTTCCATGTGGATCACCATCCGGTGACCGAACATAGATATAATAATAACTGCTGGTAGTCTCACTGGGGGCATGCACCATGGCGGTAGCCGGGTTACCGCCATGGTGACAGGTACCGTGAAGGTTACCGGCCGGTAGCCCGGCCACATGGCTGCCTGCAGGCAAGCTTCATCTAGCGTTGTATGCTCCAATCGTAGTAGAATAGCACACAGACAATTTTATAATTTGCATTTGCATGTACGGAGTCTTGAATTTTAGGATGCAGGCCAGGGTAGCCTGTCTATGCTGTTTCTCAAAATTTCTTGGATGCCCGAAAGCAATCTTCTCACCACTTGTCAGCGGCGAGCATGCGGAAGCCACGCACAAAACATGCGGCGTGGGCAACCGTGCTGGTAACCGGCACGGCTACCGCCACCATGGCGGTAACCGCGGTATCCGCCATGGTGGATGCCGCCAGTGTCTGCTGCTCCGCTGGAACTAGAATCTTGTCCCAGCGGATGGAGATTGCTGGACTTAGCAATTGAGCTGGCAAGTGGTAGGCAAACCATATCTGATCACGTGGTTGCGGATTGTCTTGCCGAATCCCCAGGTATTTGGCCCTTGTTTTTTTACCCAAAAAAAAATGCGCGGATGCATTAGACTATGTGGCTTTTTTTTTTCAGATGGAATAGTTCCAAAATACGCACGAGCAAGCTGTAGTTGTAACTAGATACCACAAATTGCAGTGTCAATGGGAGCCATTTTCTCAGGCCGAAATTCAGGTGGCTTTTGTTGAGTTTCAACGGCGCGGGAAGGAAGCGCGGGAGAACAAGATTCGCGTTTGCAATCGCAAGCCGATGAAGGTTAGATGTGTTAGGGCAAACGGCTGCCCTACGCCTAACATTTCTGCTTATATACTACAGTAAACTATCTAGAATATTCTATGGATGACTGAGGTGGAAACTGAGAGAAATTACCAGAACATTCGGGAGCCGGCATATACTTAATCCGGTGGCCGATGCCCGAGTGTTGGATTGCTCATCCGGGAAACACTGATTCCCAACAGCTTTTTTTGGCTGTTTATTGTTGACAACTAAGACTACTACCCTGAAACCTATCTCTGGGGCCAAGATTTAATTGCATACATGCTGGTCTTGGCCATTCTGCCGTAGATATTTCTGTTAAACCAAAACACGAGAGCCACCAGGCGGCGCAATGCCAAAATGCCACCTGGTGGCTACTGGTGGCTCGTCGCAACTAGTCTATTAAGTTGCGCGGATGCATAAAGCTGTGTGCTGCAGAATAAAAAGGAAATTGCGCCCATTCTAAGGTTGCACGACGTGCACAGATAGATAAGAATGATTTACAAAATCTCGGTGTCGCAGTCTCCAAAACTGACAAATTCTGTGCGCCGTTTAGAAAAAGTCACACAAAGACCAAAATCAAGGGAAAGTTTGCCTTTTATTTTTTGGCCATTTCGTCCTTCATAGTGCTGCTACATCATTATCAAGCTATTGCATGATCATAATAGGCTGGATTCTGTCGCGGGGATGTCGCGGCCCTGAAAGTGGTGCAGAGAGCTTGGTTTTAGCAACAATATTGCGGTGATTAAAGGTGCATTCTGACCGCCATACTAATATAACTGGTCGGTGGTCATCAAGAAACAAAATAGAAGCAAAATTAGGACCATCTTTGATTGGTTGAAGATAACCGCCGCAAGGTGCCGCAAAAGTGCCGCACAGGTGCCGCACACTGCCGCAAAACTGCCGCATAGATGTCACACTGCCGCAAGTCACTGCCGTATGAAGGTGTCGCAAGGTGCCGCACAGGTGCCGCATCTTCCATGCGGCAGTTTTGACAGCCGCAACCGCACGCACAGCCGCAAGGTACCGCAAGGTGCCACATCACTACCGCAACCACAACTGCCGCACCAGCCAAAGAAAATTTGAACCATATGTTGGAGTTCTGGGAGTCAATCCAGGCAGACTGTGTACTTCATGAAGCTCACTGCAGTACTAACAACCCACAGTGTATCTATAGTACACGATGGACTTGGGTACGGGGTGCCGCCGAGGTAGGTGCCGCACAACTGCCGCATGTGCGGCACCTTGCGGTCGTGTGCGGTACTTTGACCCGGCCCGCAATTGTGTGCTTCCCTTGCAGCATTTTGGCAAGTTAGGCCGCGGCCAGTAGAGTGTGAGTTTATTGTAAAAGTGCAGCGTACTTAAAGAGTCCGGGCCGCTCTCTCAGTCCCCATCCCACACAAAGCCTTTTCAGCCATGCTCACAAACAACGGTGAGCAGCGCTCATCGAGCATCTCTTCATCTGACAATTATCTGCAGTCCAGATCCCCGCCACATTCAACGAGGCTCGTGTGTCGTCTATGTTGGTGCTCCTTGGTTTTCACTAACCGGTGATCTCTAGCTTGTCCGGCTTGCAAATCTGTGCCGTGCATCTGCAACATGGACCCTTAGTTTACTCGACTCTGTTGTAGACAAAGAACAGTGCCCAAATTCAGCTGTCTTATCTGATATTGATCTAATCACAACTGACAAAAGTCATGGCACATGAAACAGGGGGTATTTTTGTAACACCGGACAGCACATCCTACCTAGAGGCGCCGGCCTGTCAATCAAAATTTGTGACCAGTGGCCATTTTTGTGAATATAATTTGTGTATGATATATCTATGGATTTGTGACAAATCAAAAGACTTCCAATCATTTTAATCCCCACACCACAAGTCACCTTGACAAAATCTGCCTGACGTTGGTTTGTTTTACAACATGTTTCAGCTCAATTGCCATCATTATCTTGTTCTGGTTCATCATTCTGGTTCAGCTCACTGCCCGGCTTACACAGAACCCGAGTCAAACCATAAACAGAGGTGGAACAAGGCACAAGGCTTGACTCAACCCCCTGATCTATGCACATACATTTAGAAGTACTCTTCTGTATAGATAAAAACAAAGGTGACCCTTGGTTAGCAGGGTAGCACCCGCAGACATACCCGGCAAAAAGGACCTCGGAAAATTTCGACTAAAATCACGAGATTGTTTTCAGGCCATTTCAGAGTGGACAAGACTTCCACGGTATTTTTTGTGAGTGACTCATCTGGTGTGATTTCCTTTAAATGTAAGCAAAATGATAAATAAAATGCTTGCACACAGCCGCTGAGCTAGCCGCATAGGCTGACAAATCTGTTTTGATGGACTGGTTCATGACTTAGCTCATTCTTTTTAAATGTGAGTATGACTGCCTTGTGGCTCATGGATTATGAGATAGCTGTTACAAAACACTGACATAGTTGGCACAGAAAATAGTTAAAAATAGATTTGTGTTTATTCAAGTGTCACAAATCAACCCCCATGGGCGGCTATCAAACTTGAAACACAGCAATTGTCCCCACTTGGTGTGCCTAAACACCCTTGTTTCAGGTGCCACAAACTTTGTCAGTTGTAGATAGTACTACGATGACCAGTGCATTAACTCCAACATGTCTGGTGGTGTTATATGAAATACTTGCTGTGCTACAGATGCTACCATGGCATGAAATGTGTTGCAGATTGTGCTACAGGGTGCTACTAGATCCCACGCCAATACTACCGGGTGCAACAGGATCGGCAGCTGCACTACAGTCTTGGCGCCGATCCCTGTTGCATTTTGCATGCTTCCTGATGCAAGAAAATCCATATTAAGCCCCATGTGGGGTTGGAGATTGGAGATAGAACCTAAGGTACTGTAGTAACTAGACCTTAAGTTCAGAGGGTCTTACACATTACAGATTTAACTTACCGAATATCAAGTTCAGCGGACCTTCTTACGCATTACACATTTTGTCAGAACGAGGCCAGGTAGGGCTCAGTGACGGAATCGGGGTTCGGGAAGTTTCCCGATAGTTTCCCGACGGGCGGTCGGGTTTCGGTTGCTTGAGTCGACAAAGGACGGTTTTTAAGCCCCAGGTGGGGTCGTTACTAAGACGAGATAGAAGCTACTGTAAGGCTCTATCAAGTCGGGTTTATATACTGGTAGCTTCCCTTTATTAACCCTCTCCGTCCGGCTGTCCTCCATTGTGTAACCCTTTGTGTTAAACATCGGTGGTGGGGGTGTTTCATGACACATTTACGGGAGTTCAGTTCAGCCCGTCGGGAACCCCGCAGCATATGGGATGTCTTTGTGCACATGTGGTGGAGCTGGGACGCGGGAAGCACCAGAAAATTGCTAACAAGCTGCATTCATTTTGCTCCTGGGAGGCGTCTTAATTGTGTAGCACTGGAAGTGTTGATGTTATTAGACAGTTTGCGCAAAAGCCATTCAATGGCTGATAGCTTTCTTCTTGAATCACAGACCCCAGATCACAGTAAAATTTGATGATATTTTCAAAATTTATGTATCCAGCAATTATGCAATGATACATCAAATTTGATGGTCCACTGATGCGCAGCGCCAGAGATCAAAAGCCGCTGGATAGCTCAGATGGCTCTGCGCAAACTCGCCATTGTTTCAGAAATTTCCTCTTTTGGCCATATTCCGTAAGAGTTTCAGCTGCTGCCCTTACACCTTACGGAATTGCAGGGGTAGTCTTATGCATTACTTGAACTTAAAGTCTGGTTACTGCAGTAGTGCTCTATTGAGGCGGGTTAAATAGTCCTCCTTCCCTTGGTTAATTCTCTCCATCATTATGTCCTCCTTTGCGTAACCCTTTTTGTTACCTGTTTGATGAAATTCACTAATGACAGCAAAAGCAACATGTCTCTGTGGCTAGCACAGCCAATTGATGACTAAGCAAATAGCATATTCCAACTTGATTATGTCCCAACCCCGCTGCGGGAAAATTATTGAAGTATTTGCAGAATGTTTGTAACTGCCCTTTTTAGCAGGGGGTTGTGGTCCAATCAACTGCCTGCACTAGCAGTAATTCTGATCCGTTCAAGATGGTTGTTGTAACCTCAGAGCTAGTTAAACATCCGCTTTTTTATGGTGATGATATATAGCTCCCAAACTTTGATGTAATACATATTCAGCAGTAGTATCATTTTCTCCGATTTCTTCCTGACAAGCAGCTAGGTACCAAATAGGACCATGAGGTCCCACAATCACATGAATATGCCTACTACTCTGATTCCGACTATGGGGGGACCTTGCAAAGCAAGGACACCAAGGCCAAAAAGCAGATGAAAAACAAAGAATCAATTATCTATTATACAAGAGATCGTGGTCACGTTTCGGGGTCGGGAACCAATCAGAGGTCGTTCTGACTCGAGACAAACCGGACAGACAAATGTCAAAGACATTCGTCTCTCCACCTTCGTTCGTCCCGGCCCTTCGCGCCCTCAGACACCCAGACACCCCAAATGACATCTTGACAACCAGACAACCGGGCCACAAACCCACAGACGACACCCACCACAGACACAGAGATAACCGCGGACAACAGACGAACGGACGACCACGCCCACCTCTAATGCCTTACACCCTCAAACCTGGATATGTACCTGTAGCTCTGTTATGAATTTCTTTCCGCTTTCCTTGGCTTCCCAAACTGCGTGAGCTTTCGTCAAGACCAATCGAGGTTTGTCGGCTGGACTTTGTTTCTTGACGCACACATCGGCACTAACCCAGCGACATTTCTCGGTGAGTGTTTCCTCATTCCTAATGAGCAGACACTGAACCATTTTCGATATCCAGATGCTTCCGACTCCTCCGGCCACACTGGTGCAGCGCAGTACCCGCGGCATTCGGGAGCAGCGAAACAACGCAAGTTCCGCTCCATATCGCGGTTCTCGGCCGTCTGCAGCGACTCGGAGGCCCCTCGGGAACCTCACCAATGCCGACCCAGACCCCGGACTTGAAGAACAACGTGCGGCTCGACGCGAATCCGAGCGCCAGCGTCAACAAGCACTGCAAGACACCCCGAGTCGCCGACATCGCCGTACTCCGCGCAGGGATGCAGAGAACCGAACACCATCCCCAACGCCCACAGGACGGGGTCCATTGCGTCGAATTCGGGTGCGTAGGAGCTCCACATGCTGTTTCATTTCTGCTGCTCACATTTTTATTCTTCAGCTCATCGTTCGTTCTCCCCCTCCGGCTCCGCGTCAACGACGTTCCCCCTCCCCTCGACTGTCGCCAACGAGACCGAGACAGCTGCCTCGGGTTACGGTATGTACAACCAGCGTCGACTGGTTCTCTGCTCAGCAGCGCTAACACTTCTGTTCCCCAGCTCATTGTCCATCCTACACCTCCGGCTTCGCGACGTTCCCCCTCCCCTCTAGACGAAGAAGATCGTCCAAGGAACAACCGCGCTCTCGGCCAGCAACGACGGCGCCAACGGGAACGGTTAGAAAGTGCGGGAGGCGGGACCGGGGAAGATGTTCCGCGCGGTCGTCCAAATGCTCGCGCTCTTGGACAGCGCGTTCGACGACAGCGCGAGGAACGTGAACGTCGAGAGCGAGAGCGCAGGGAGGAGCAGGAGGAAGAGGAAAGGGAGGGAGGCCAGATGGGCA
Source organism: Mycena kentingensis (nom. inval.) (assembly GCA_014461125.1). Lineage (NCBI taxonomy): Eukaryota > Fungi > Basidiomycota > Agaricomycetes > Agaricales > Mycenaceae > Mycena > Mycena kentingensis (nom. inval.). The sequence continues at coordinate 3,218,694 of JACAZG010000002.1, read as the reverse complement.
CTTTGGCGAGAGGAAATGCGAGAGCTGCAGCTCAGCAGCGCAGACGCGAGCGGGAGCGGGTTGAGCGGGAAGAACGGGAGCATGCTGAGCGGGAGCGCCAGCAGGAGCCTCCCATAAATCGGGGTTCTGGTCGTCAAAGTATGTCCCCGCCTATCTACTTGCGGCTGGACACAATTGACAGTTTTTTAAGTTCGTCCGCGACGCCAGCCGCAAAACCCACGTCCGCAACGACGCCTTCCACCTGCCCGCCGTCCGTATGCGGAACCCGACGCCCGGCACGACCTTGGGCGGATGGACATTGTCTGCCGCCAATGTGGGGCTCTGCATTGGCGCGACGAGGCTCTTGCTGCGTCCCCGGTATCGAATCCACAGTTTGGCATGTGCTGCAACTCGGGGAAGGTTGCCCTCGAGAAGCTGCAAGAGGCTCCGGAGCCATTGCGTTCGCTTTTGGTCGACGCTACGCCGCAAGCCCGAGAATTCCGCAAGAACATCGCTCAGTATAACACCGCCCTTTCTTTTACATCTCTCGGAGTGGATATCGACAACACATACAACAACGGTGGTGGCCCCTGGCAGTTTCGGATTCGCGGCGAGTTGGTACATCGTATCGGGACACTGGTGCCTCCGGAGGGTCAAAACCCAATTTATGCGCAACTCTACTTCTACGACCCGCAAGCAGCACTCGACCACCGCATGCAGAACAACACCAACCTCCGACGTGATACGATGCTGGCTCTCCAAACGATGATTCGCAACAACCACAAATACGCCGGCCTTTTCCTGCAGGCCAAGGAGATATTGGAACAGGAAGACACCGAGGACGTTACTCTACGGCTTCGTGTCGCGCCGCATGTCCATGTCCGACGGGGCAACCTCCCTTCTGTCGACGAGGTCGCAGTCATTATCCCCGACCAAACCAACACCCATCCGCGCGACATTGTTCTCCGGCGACGCAACGGCCCTTTAATTCGCATCAGCGAGCTCCATACGGCGTATGCGCCTCTCTACTATGTCCTGGCGTTTCCTCGGGGCGAGGATGGTTGGGACGACCGCATGGTGCTGTACCAACCAGACCACCCCAACCCGAAACGTTTATCGCAGACGCGATTTGTTGCATATCGGCTCATGCAGCGGGAGAACGAGGCTACGACGGTTTTGCGAGGCGGACGTTTGTTTCAACGCTACATCGTTGATATGTGGGCGTCCGCCGACCAAAATCGGTTGCGCTACCTCCGCTTTAACCAGTCGGCCCTCCGCGCCGAGTTGTACAGTGGTCTCGCCGACGCGGTCGAGTTTGGGGACGATGATTTGGACCTCAATGGCCTGGGCCGTCGCGTTGTACTGCCATCAAGCTATACGGGCGGTCCTCGGGATCGTGGCCAGCGCTTTCAAGACTCGATGGCTATTGCGCGCTTCTACCGTGCGGTCGACCTATTCATTACCGTCACCACCAACCCCGACTGGCCCGAAATAACTCGCGAGCTTCTCCCAGGCCAACATGCGTCCGACCGTCCCGACTTGGTCTCGCGTGTCTTTCACATGAAGAAGACCGAAATTCTACGTGACATCAACAAGGTCGGGATCTTCGGCGCTGCAGTCGCTCACGTTTACGCCATCGAGTTCCAAGCATTCCCCGATTCTAGCTGTGGATTACGCGCCCCGAAGCCAACGGGAGCCGCGTCGGCAGCCGTGTACCAGCACGGAGATCCACGTCGGGCAACAATTCTCCGTCATTCCATGCGACTCTTCAAACGGAATTGAAGCTGAGCACTGAGCTTCATAGCTTAGTCCAAGCGCTAACGAGCTGTGTATAAAGGCGCTTCAAAGAGTACTTGGCTCGTCAGTCTCTTCTTCACTCGACGACTCCGTCAGCGCTTCTAGGTTCTCCGCTCTTTCTTTTACTGACATACTCCAGGGACAGAAGTTCTCTTCACGCTCTAAGAACTCGAAGACACAATGTCTTACCCCAGCACACAGACGCTCTCAGTTGAGTATGATCCTCCGACGTCAAATCTCTCACATAGCTTCCCGCAGACCGATTATTCCTTGAAACAACCCTCGAAATTTCAACGCTTCCTCGATTTTTTCAGCAAATTGAACTGCTTCTGTGTGAAGCCAGAGGATGACGAATACTATCGTTAGTTGCACGGGATAGTCCCGACCCACGCCATCGCACGCCATTGGCTGGACCTCGTTGTGGATGACTTCAGTTTAGCCCGGTTTTTTTGTGTACATCAGCTACGGCTTCAAGTTGAAGAGTGATGATGTGCTTGGTATGCGTATAGAGGAGAAATACACAAAATGTAAACCTCAACTCAAATATACACACAACCAAATACGAATTGTGTTCGGGGTTCGGACTGCAGGAAACAGCCAACTGATCTCAGAATGTATGCTACTAACTATCTTAATTTGCTATCTACAAGCTGATTATGAACTTTCAAGATGACGATAAAAGAGGTAAGGGATTTAGAGCAGTCACGTGACTTAACTCTCACACTCAGTGCAAGCTATCACAACTTACACCTACGTACACACTCAGCGCAAGCTATCACAACTTAACGCCTACGAACACACTCAGCGCAAGCTATCACAACTTAACGCCTAAGAACACACTCAGCACGTACCAATAGCGGTGCTACAGCCAACCCAAACACAAACTATCACAGTGGTGCTTGGCGTTAGGATACCACGGGGCGTATTGCGCAGCGGTGCTTACGAATTAAACAAAATCTCACTAATTAATTGGGGTGAAGACCCTTGAGACCAGACCTGAAACAGTGAACTGCTGCTCAGATACCAAATCTGCGGGGGTGTCTTATTCAGAGAGGGCCCTGGGGCCCTCCTTATATACAGTACCGGTCAAAAGTCCTGCAACATGGAAAAATCAGATTTTATGGCACCTCGATCGGGACGAAGGTGATTATTGTGGGTCCTAAAAGCAAAGCTCCTTCCAGACTACAAGGCAGAACAGAAACTGAGTGGAACATGTCTTTTTCCTTTGAGATCTGGGCTGTTTAAATTGCGATGCCATATTCAAGCTAAACATATTGTGTGGCTTTACCGGCGTACTATATCATGTTATATAATAGAGGCAAAATATGATAATGGAAGAGAGACCTATTCTATACCACACTATGAATTTCCAGACCAAATTATGCTCAGACACACTCCCGGGAGATGTGAAGATTTGTGGGACCTCAATTAATGACATGTGATTGTATTATGTGTCTTGCTAGCCAACCTTACAAGATAATTCTACAAAACCTTTTTCATGTTGTATTTAGATGGCTAACTGATCGCTCATCAGATTTGTCTGAATCCATCAGTCCACTTCCTCATGCAGAAATTCCAGTTTTATCTTGATGTTGCAGGACTTTTGACCGGTACTGTACATGTGCCTAATTATCTACCATATGTTTAGAAACAAGCCAACATTGACATTCTAGTCAATAAACGCAGTGATTCAAATTGGTATGTTTGAAAAGCTTGCGTTATTAAACTGTATGTTCAGAATTGTCATTGTGAGTCATTTCTGACAATTCTACCATAATTCATATAATTTGTGACAAAGAGAAAATATTACATAATATCTGTTGGTAATTTCTAGCAGATGTGCATAATTGTTACAAGGTTGTGTGGAAATAATGGGAGTTCATATATGGCATATGTGATTTCTATAATTATTGTAAAATTTGAAAAAATTCTCATACTAGTTGCTTTCAATGTTCTTCAGTGAGCCTCATGGATGAAGGCCGACTCGAGATAGAATGTATCCGTTATATATACTGGCTTCCTCTCGTTGTTCAACCATCGTTCTCGCGGAGTTCAGACGTACATTTGAGTTCAGAAATACCAGCTCATCTGCTTCGCTAACCCGACTGCCATCGGCCGTAGGGATACCTGACCCAGACCGGCGCAAATTGTTAGGGGTCATCCAGTTTTTTTTTTAGCCCTAGACATTGTGTGTAAACATAGCCTGCTGGCCAGCGAATAATAAGGGCGTCGAGCCTCAAGCTTGCAAGCTTCAACGTCAGCATCTTTTTTCCACGTGCCATTCATTAGCCCGTCGAGGAAGCGGCCACGGCTCAATGTTCCACTCAGCCAGTGCTTGCGTTTCCAGCTCGAACTCTGATTTTTTTTCTGTACTGGCGCAATTCCCGCAAGTTTCAACACGTAGGTACTCAGCATCATCCCAGCGGGCGCGGCCGGAATTGTTCGAGTCTTATAGGGTCCACAAAGGCGGAGGCAGTGTTTGGCTTGTCGTGTTTCTAACAAGCTTCTACAGTCGAAACCCATACATACCAACATAAACCCACAACCCTACACGATCCATAGAATTTTCATTCAGACGCAACAACCTCGAACCGATCTTTAGATGATTGCGGATCGTCTCGTACGCAACAAGAGCTTTAGGAGTTGTACTATGATAGATTTTGTAACTGCTTTTGGGACATCTGACTGCTTATTTGCTTCGCTACGCCGCGTTTCTTCACCGCTTAGCTCCGGAAGTGCCGGGATTTGGAGGTACGCTTCTTGCGCACCGGCCCAGTCAAAATTCAAGGCAATAGTTGACGCAGAGCCTGCTGTAGCTACCCAAAAGTTCCGTCATGTCAACTGTCAAAACCGATGTTTTGTTCATTCTGCTACAAGGAGGGCAAACCTGCGCAGCGGGATGCTACTAGGGGATTCGGACACACAACATAGGAGCCTATGCAAAAAATCGCGGCGAGACTCGAAGCTGAGGCCGTGCTATGAACAAAACATTACCGAATTACCGCTAATCATGCGCTCAGATCAGCCTTGCCTTTTGGCGGGCGTTGGCGAGTATTCGACGTCGTTTAGAAGCATCTCTTCGAGTACAGCCACGATATTTGGCATGCGGTATAATATACACATTCTGCATGGGCTCCAGGAGACTTGGGCCTCGAAGTGTACCCAGAGTGGTGATTCCCACAAATCTGCCACAATTTGGGCATGACATCAAAACTTGTAAACCACCCCGAAGCTGCGTTTTCGAATGGATTTCCAGAAGAAATATACACGCGTGCCCGCAAGAAGCATACCTTCAAATCCCGGGACTTCCGAAGCTAAGCGGTGCAGAACCGCGAGCTGCAGACTTGAATAAGCAGTCAGATGTCCCAAAAGCAGTTACAAAATCTATCATAGTAGTAGTATAGTACATAGTTCTGACGATCTTACAGGACGCAGACTTCGGCGGTTGAAACGCATCACACGTGGCAATTCAGAGATTCGCGGCAAAGCATCCACTGAATACTTGCGTCGGATAGGGTTGCACCTTGGAATGATCCGGTCCTGCCGGTGGTCTGCCTTGTTTCCGCCCACCACCTCCGCGTCTCCTCCTCCACTGGCACCATGAGCGTAAGAGTCATCTACGACGACCGCGACCCAGCGGTAGAATACTTCCCGTCGCGGTGGCCTACAGAGGGATTTGGGATGCCTCTGGAGTTTGATTCGACCACGTCGAGTCCAGTCAAGCAAGGGCAGTCGGCGGTCTTCCGGTTCTCAGGTGCGTGGGCCGTGCAGCTCGCTACACACACGCAGCCCTAATATGAGTCGTTCAGGGAGCGCAGTAACCGTCTTCGGCACGCTTGCAGCTGGCAATGGATCATCGATGAGTTTCCAAATCGACGACCAGGACGCTGTGGCGTATGATGTTCGAGCGAAAGATGACACCAAGCACCACCAGTCTCTGTTCACTGCGTCTAAACTGTCGGAAACGGGCATGCATACCCTCACGATGGTGTCCACCGGGCCCGACGCAAGTCAGATATTCCTCGATTATTTCCTCGTGCAGACGTCGGACGTGCCGGCGAGTGGGAAGAGCATCTTCGTCGACGACAGAGACGGCCGTGCTGCAGACATAGTAGAAGTGAGCTACTCGGAAGGCCAGTGGAGCGTGTTGAGATCGGAGGCGTACTTTGGATCTTCGGTGCACAGCGGGACGCCCGGGTCGTCGCTGGTGATTTCCTTCCAAGGTGCGTTTTGCGGCGGCGAGTCTGGAGGATCCCGCGATTCAATTTCTGATCCGCACGTTCCACAGGCACGCAGCTAACCCTCCGTGGCCCAATAGCCATCCCATTTTCCGGCTCAGACGCCGCTAGCCTTCCCTACACTGCGTTTGCCTCCATAGACGGCGGGGCGCTAATTTCCCTCACTCCGCCGGCGAACTTCAATCAACTACCAGGCGCGACGATGCTCAACAACCTCCTATTCATATCCCCCGTCCTTTCCCCTCGCGCGACATACCGTCAACATCACCATCGCTCCGGACTCTTCGGGGCCTCTGCTCGTTGATTACTTCCTTGTCAGTCAAAATCAGGACGGGGAGGGCGTCGAGACGGCGGCAGATTTTGGCGCTTCCGCGTCGCCCAGCTCGCTACCCGCCGGGCCTGCAGCGGCGTTGACCGGCGCTGGGACCACTTTGCCAACCGCGTCCGCGGGTGCTACGTCGCACAAGCAGGACACCGGCGCAGTCGTCGGTGGTGTGATGGCTGCGCTCCTGCTTCTTTTCCTCCTTGCGGCGGCTGCCTGGTTTCTCTGGCGCCGGCGGCGGAAGACACGGAGTTCTTCTGGTGCGCACATTCCCTCCAATCCTTCCCTATATCTATGCCTCGTACCCGTATTGACTCTCCATCCTTTTCAGGTGCTCGCGAAACGGTTGGTCTCCGCGCGGACCCCACGTCCGCGTCAGCGGCCGGGCTGACCCACCGAGACTCGCTGGTGACCCTAATCAATCTCAACAGCGACGCCGTGGCGCTGGCGCACAAAGCCTCATCGGGTGCGATAGACGAGAAGCGCGATCGGGGAAGCCGGTATTTGTACTATCCAGAGGCTGAGTCGCAGGCGGGAGGCAAGTGACCGTGGGTACTACCATAAATAATGGCTGAGAGGGTCCGTTCTCCCTTGGTCTATTTCTGCAATAACTTCTGTTTTTACCGTTGCGTAAATTCCTACAGGGCTGATTCTTCGAAGCCCGCACGGGGGCATTTCGTCGATAATTCTTTGTTTACTTTGTTGCTGCTCGTCGACTTTAGGCATGTAGGTACACGGGATTTTCGTTTCTACTGTACAGCACTAGCAGCTCGACAGCAAGGAGTACAGCAATTTGACAACACTTCGAGGATGCATAGCGAGATCGATAACCAGTTGCAACGAATATTCACAGGTGGCGCCCACAGTCGGGACAGAACCTATCCGCGGGGACGCCGCCGTGGTGGTGGAAACCGTGGAACCGGAGGGCTTCGTCTGTAGTTGGTGTTGGCCTCAATCGGACCAGATACCAAGACGAGAGGGCAAGGGACGCACCGACGTCGTAATCGATATCGAAGAACATGCCATCTGGGAAGATGTCGATATGCATACTATAAGATGCGAAGTCGGAGGGAGATGAGCTTACCAGGAGCTTCCCAGCTGATCTCGAGCTCTGTGGGGGTGTCAGACCGCGGCCGGGTATCTTGCGACGGCAGTGGAGCGCTCACCGAGGTCAAACCCGCCAAACGGGGGCGCGGAGAGCGCGATCAGCGTAACAGCGACCGGCGCTACGGGTGCGACGACGGGAGCGGTGCCAGCGGCCGGCGCGGTGACGGGAGCGGTCGGCGCCGGTGCGACGGGAGTGGCAGAGGCAGCGCCGGACTGAGGAGCATTTTCGGTGTTTTGGGCGCTAGTCGACTGACGGGGCTCAGGCGCTTCGCTGTCCGCTACAGCAGAGGGATAGGCGCTAACAGCAGTAGAATCTGCGAGAACTCACCCGGTGCCGCAACAGCCTCGGCTGCCACAGACGCTCCTACGGGCGCCTTCTCGTCAGTAGCGCTTTTCCGAGAGGCTTCCATGCCGATGATGTCTAGCGAAAGTGGTGGGTAGAGCAGAGACCGTGTTTCGCGGGGCGATAATGACCGTGTGGGCTTCGTCCGGTGGGGTTCGGGGGCAGAATACCCCACTTTTAAAGCAGCTGCGAGTCGGAGGGCAACGGATGCTATTGGCTAGAGCTCATCTGCATTCGGAACGCGACTGTAGCTGAACACGAAAACGACCCGACTCCTGACAAGAACCCTTTACATGAAGTACGCAAGGCCAACTGTTTCGCGGGCCACGATCAGTTCTATCAACCGAATACGGTTGAGAGATGGCAGGTTGACGACATGTGGATCCCGCGTTTGAGGTACACGGAGGTTGTTTGAGCGCGAGGTTGGCGGCGCGGGATCGCGGTCGAGCTTATTTCTTTGTGCGATTGACTTTGCGCCCGTGCAACACACAGCCTTCCGCGACGGAAAAACAGAGTTCGCCTCCTCATTCCATGTGTTTCAGGCGCCGCTATGATGAGCTGAGCTTCCCAGCTGATGAGCTCCCCTGCACGTTGACAGCCAGCGCCAATTGCCTATTTAGGATGCTTCTTGCACGGTCTCAAGTCTCAACCGTAGCCCGTTTCTCCAGGAGAAACATTTGATCTGCCTTCCTGGAGCTATAATCAGAATAGCAGTAGCCTCCCAGACCAGCTCATCAGGCGATGGGCGGAAATGGCGCTGTGCAACGGCGCATCAGATGGGCCATCACAACGTTGCGCTATTAAGACAAAGTTAGAACAGAAGCTGTTTGACGTGCAGGTACAAAACGTACATACAAAAGAGACAGCATGAAATCGAGCGCCCGCTCCCGCCTTGTCCGGTTAGATCCAGCGAACCTCGGGTTCTCTTCCGTTGTGACCAACGAAGACCGGAAGATCTTCGTGGCTTTCTCCCCGAAGGTCGACCTTCACGGCAAAATCTGCAACCTCGAGGTCCGGACAGAGAGGGTGGACTTCACACCAGTCGCTCTCGTCGGCGTCCTCCGTAACGACCAGCTGCACGAGGGAGCACTGGGTTCGGCGGAGATACTCGGCGACGGTGTCGAGCTTCTCGATGTCGAGTTGGGGCCGCGCTGGGGTCGAGAGGTATTGGAGGACGTGGCTGCGGGTGCGTAGTTGGCTTAGGTTGGGGAAGCATATCGGTGCGAGAGTTGCGCATGCGTCGCCCATACCGCGGATCCAACGCCCGCCGATGCGCGAGGTCCTCCAGCTGCGGAATCCGCCGCAGCATTTCCACCGCGCGCGTCCTCCGCGAGTTCGAATGCCGCGCTGAAGGCAGTGAGCTGGCGACGTGGAAGTGGGAGCGCAAAACAGTTCGTGGTCAGCATCGCGGCGTCCCGGGTAAGGAACACATGGCGCAGGCTTGGGGCGTCGCTGAACAAGTCGAGGGCCCCCCAAGGCGCGTCTTGCATAGCTTAGCCGTCGAATTGGAGGCTGAGCATCCGCAGGAGTGGGATCTGCCCGCGAATCGGGGTGAGTTCCCGCAGGAGCGCTACTGCGTAGACGGTATACGACGTCTCGAGCTCCAGCGACTCCCAACGATTGGAGTGTCCCGTCAACAGCTCGAGGACTTCGAGCGTCGGCGCGTCGGTCTCTAGCACATCCGGCAGGTAGATGCTGAGGCGCAGTGGCGCATGGTCCGCGCGGGCGAGTTGTTCTTGCAGCGCCGCGGGCGAGCAGGAACGCCCGATGGAGCGCCAGGTGGTCGCGCGGAGACGTGCCCCAGGGACCACGGCGCATTCGAACCGCTGTAGCAGCGCTGTCCGTACGCGTCGATGAGGCGCGGGGGTGGGGGCGGGAGGGTGAGCATGAAGATGTGGCCGATGAGCTCGGGAGGAAGTGCGTCCATTTGCGGGTGTCGGCGTTGGGGAGAATCAGAGCCCTATGCCGCTGCGTCCATGGGAACGGGGCATGGTCATTTATGAATATTATTTGGTTAACTTGGGTCTTGGACGTTCGAAGGCCGAGGCCTGCTTTTGACCGCTCAATAACTTGGTCTCCGGCCTCCGAGTCCTTCCAAACTCGATCCAAACTATACATACAGTGATATCAGCCAAAAAAAAAACTTAATTTTTTCTGACCTTCCTCAAGAGAGAAAATTAATCGCTGGCTGAAGTATCCCAGCAAATATCCTGGTTGTACCTGAGCTTGCACCTGATTAATCGGGCTCTGCCTCAGATTAATTGGGCCGAGTGTCCAATCAATTTGGGCTCTGCTGGATTGTGTAAGGATAAGTTCATCCAGAGAATTTCCTCAGGATAAGTAGTGCACTAGATTAATCCAGAGGTTGGGTCCCAATCATTCAACTCTGTGCAATCAGTTTAGCATAGATTACTGGACTATTGTCAGTGACAAGGACGTTGATGGGTTGATGGCTTTGATCAGAGGGTGATATGTGAGGCGGAGGGCAGCGCCAAGGTAGGGGGATGGTACCAACTCCCGGGATTCGGGTATCGGGTTTAGGGAGCACCGGGGCTTGGGCATGTGACCGGGGGTACTCGGGATTCCGGGACAAACTGTGACAACTATTTTGAGTGTTTCATATGGTGTTTTGCCTGTGACAGAAGTTTTATTGGGGAAAATTGAGAAGAAATATTGCACACGACAATAAATTACGTAGGGCCCCACGTGACATGTGACATATAAAACAATTGAATACTCATAGTATAATATTTGAGATGGTATTTTATACATGCAGAGTTTTCCTTCAACATGGATGCAGGTATAGAAATGGGGTTAGATGACCTGAGGGGTGCTCACCGGAGGTTCCCCAAATGTTGTTCTGCTTGTATATCCATGAACACTGTCTTTGTGCTTGTGACGACATCGATTGCTCTGCGTTCTCAAAGCATCAAAGATGGTCTTTTCCTCAGGGCTTCTAAAACAGAGCAGTCTTTGCTGCCACCCGCTGACCTACCAAGATCTACATTGGTCGGATTGATATAGTACCGGAGAGTGTTGATGTTGCTACAGCAGTTTAACAGACTTAACACCTTTGTGTCGTTGTATGATACCTTGATCAACAAAGCAATCAACTTTGAGCTCAATATATGGTTCATCCTGCTGTCTTTCTACCCCGTACTATCCTCACTACATGTACTTATATGTAGTAGCATCAGGTGACATTTCCTTGAAAATGTGCTTCTGAAGTTTGATCAGCTAGATCAAACCATGCTGCACACATAATTGATCCAATTTATCACCCCTTCACAGCCCAGAGACCAACTGAGAAAGTTCAGCCATAGATTCATTTTCCTGGCTGCAAGATCCCACAATTTTTTTTTTAGGTGGAACCGATGATGATGCATACCAAGCTCAGGCTAAAAGCGTAACTGACTCCTTCTCTGCGCGGCGCCTTACGAAATTTCGGTTGGGCGCGCCCACAATCGCGCGGCGCTCTACAAATGGCGAATTTCGTGGCCATCTCACACGGTCGGAGATCCGTTCGAAGTTGATCCTGACAAAGGTGGGACTGGTGCAGGCTCTTCATTCCCACCTCGACGACCTCAACAGCTTGACCGCCATGCAGGCCATTAAGCAGCTCCAAGACAGAGATATCCCGAAGATTCTCTTCCCCAGTGCGTACTGAGCCTCTCTGACGCGATTGTGGCTCACCGCAGCCCATAGCAATCGGAGCAATCGCCCCGCTGCTCGAGCCGCATCGCGCAACGATCAAGGACTGCAAGACGTTCTAGTATGGCGAAACATAGCGTCACTCGGTGCGTGTATAGCTCCAATGCATCTCTTACCTCATCGTTACACGCAGCTCGACGTCTACGCGCCATCGACGACCGGCATGCATCCCATAATCTTCTTCCAATACGGCGGCGGCTTCGTTCAGGGCGCGCGGCAGCTGCAGCTTCCTGCACCGGCAGACCTGGGATACGGCAACGTCGGCGCGTTCTTCGCCGCGCGCGGATTCGTCACCGTCATCGCCGACTACCGCCTCGCACCGGCGGTCAAGTATCCTGCGCCGGCGGAAGACGTGCGCGACGCCATCGCGTGGGTCCTCGAGAACACGGACAAGCTCGGGGTCGAGGTCGACAAGGAGAAGATCTTTCTGGTCGCACACTCGGCGGGCGCGGCGCACGCGCTCACGCTTCTCCTTCATCCGTCGCTCCTGGCGGCGGCGCCTGCGGTCAAGAACGCCGTTAAAGCCGCTGTGATCGTCTCCGCACCGTTCCATCCCCCGGAAGGTCCCGCCGATCCCGCAATGACCGCGAGCGCCGACGCGTATTACGGCTCTGTCGACGCGTACAAAGCCAACTCCCCCCTGACCCTCCTCAAGGCCAACCCGGACGCCGGCGCGCTCCCGCCGGTATTCATCGTGCAGGGGGAGAATGACCCGGAGTGGTTCATCTCTGCTGGCAAGGAGTTTGTCAAAGAGGCGGGCGAGAAGGCGAAGAAGTATTTTGTCGCCGAGGGGCACAACCATATCAGCTTGACATGGGCGCTGGGTGCGGATGAAAAGGGCGAGGCCTGGGCTGAGGAGGCTGCCGAGTGGTTGAAGGGGTTTTGAGGGTATTTTGGGCGAATTGAGCTATGGATGTACGATACAGCGACGTGTGCTTCTAGAGAATGAAAGCGACAAGTCGAACCATATGCACAGACTTGCCCAGCAAAACTAAGCCTGACTTGGTCACCATCAAACTGCATCTTGCTCTTGACGACCATGTCCTGGTTCAAATCCCCGCCACCGGCCGCCATTTCTGGACCTCCGATTTTACCAGAAGATCTGGAACGACATATTCTCCTACTCGCTGGCGGGGACAATTGTGTAAATTTAAACGCCCTCATGTCGGTGGCGAAAAGGGCTCGCGTCTGGTAGGGTGTCTCATTGCGGGATTATTTGCTAAGAAAAGGACAGGATCGAGCCTCTCCAATATCGTATCTGGATCTTATACTTCCAGGACGTCGAGCGCGCCAAAAGGCTGCTCCGCAACAAACCCGACTCCGTTTGGCGCGATGGGCCACGTCACGTCTTCCTCTCCAACGGAGACGAGCTCCAAAACGCTGCTTTCGTCGCGGGTTTGCTGCAAAAATGCACCGGGATCCGCAACTTGTCGCTCTACGCGCCCTCCGACCAGCAGCCCGAACGCGTTTTGGCTGCGTTCGACGGGTTAAGTGAGCTGCGAGAGCTCTCCACCGATCTGGCGGGCTTTTTCGGCGGTTCGTTGGGCGCGGTCGACCTGGCAGGGCCCGCCTTCGAGCGACTAACACATCTGGTGCTCATGGACGAGCTCAAGGCTGCTATGTGATCTCCGAGAGTTCTCTACTACCGAGCTGACGGGCTTTTTCGGCGGTTCGGAATCGCTGGACGCGGTCGACCTGGCACGGCCACGGCCCGCCTTTGCGGCTATCGCATCTGCGAGCTCGAATGCGACGGTGTTGTGCGTCGTGCTGGTATTCCGTGCGACATACACTCAACACTGAACCTCGCGCAGCAAACTGTCTGCAACAACTGTATCCGCGTCCCCAAGGACGAATGCTGCACGTTCAACGCCCCTCCGGACCCTCGGCGGCGGCGTCATGTTCCGGCATCCGCGTCTCAACTCGGATTTCCTAGCCCCCGTTTCCGAGATGAAAACCGAGGCAATGGCGCGATGGTTATTGGAAGTCGACTTCACTTCTCCGTCCGAATCCGCAATGTCGACGCCGGCGTCTGCGTTCACGTTCGATGAGCTGCCATTCGGTGCGGTTTTTTGCCGCAGTGTCAACAACTGACCCGCTCCTCTCCGCCGCCCGCCTCTGGGGCGCCCACGCCTCCGGCCTGCCCGACTTGATGGCCCAAAGACAGGATCTCCTGCGGACAGCGTTGCAACAAACCGCGCTGGAGATCTGTTTGCCCGCTCCGTCAGAACGCACGCGTTCATCGGTCGCGCGCACAATCCAAACCCTCGTACTGCTCGCCAACTATTTCATCCTCGTGGAGCACAATATTCTTGCGGCGCGGGTTCAGGCCAACGTCGCAGATACGCTCGTAGCCTGGTACGCATTGGATGGAGACGCGTTCCGGGCTGGGCGGGAAGCGGCAGAGGAGACGGATTTGGAGAGCGCGAGAGAAGAGGTTAATCGTGCATATTGGAGTGTTCTTGGCCCCTTCAGCTACAACACAATGCGGGACCGTTCAAGTCTGACACTGGGACTCAGTTGGGAGCCTCTTCCCGTTTCTGTAGTCAGTAGTCACACAGTCACATCAGGAGATCAGTTTACCCAGTACCGCGACCAGCAGCCCACCGACCTACCCAACACCTAGACACATTTGATGCCAGACACAAAACAAACTGAGTGCGACACATTGAGCTTTTGTATTGAGACTGTGCGACACAAGTTTGTGTCCGTGACACATGTTTCTGCTGCTTGCGAGAATGCAGAACACATCTGAAAAGAATGTGACACAAGCTAGGGAGCGGCAAATCTAATCAATTTCTATATCTAGACAACTTCATGTGCCAAGTCCGGCCAATCTTTACAAAGTTCACCGGATCCGCGATGGCATAAGCGCATCGACGGGTGTGCCAGGCGTGTCCGAGAACCAGCTAGAGAGGGACTTCTGGCGTCTCCGCTTCGGCGGCGGCACCGAGATGCCTCGGTAAAGATCTAGAAGCCGTGAGTGGACGGGGGCGCTTCGAAGACGCGTCAAAACGCGTCTTCTTCGTGGGACGACGGCGTACCGAGGCGCGGAAGAGCTCGAGTGTCGAGCGCGGGACGGCATTGATGAGTGCTTGTTCGTCCAGGGAGCGCATTGCGGCGTAGCACGCGGAGGCGGGTGGGCTCGAGGCGTCGGGGCGGGGGGATAGTGGGGGTACAGAAGCAAGAGGCGCAGCAAACCCGCCAGCTTCTCTGATTGCCGCTGCCCAATTAGGCAATCCCGCGTGGTGAGGTGAGTGCGACACTTTTGTTGGGACGAATGTGTTGCAGATCCCAAGTTGTGTCGCACTCAGCTTTTTTGTGTCGCACTCATTATATTTTTGTGTCTGCCATCAAATGTGTCTAGGTGTCCCACTTAGATAGTACTCCAACACAATGCACGCAGTGTTGCACGTTACATTGTAGTTATGCATTTGCGTACGGTACCTTACATGAGTTGACTGAGGTACATACAAGTACGACCGTACTACGACGGGCTCAAGAGCGCACACTGACTCTATGCCCATACGCGGAAAAACTTGAAATCCATGCCAACTATCGAGCCATGCCAGCTGCCTAACTGGGCCGCCGCCGCAACACCACAAGTCCACGATGGGTGTGACACTGCTGTGATAGATATTGCTATGGTCGGGCAATGGCTCGGCAATCACCGCCACTGGGCAGAGTCAACATCTGCTCGACGCACCGAGAATATTCTGGACATTGCCTATTGGTGTCAAGCCCTCAGTGGGGATTGTTAATAAGACGAGATACTGTAGTATTCTGATATCGAGTTAATCAATTTTGATTTCTTCATGGCCAGGAAGCCCAGAAAGTTTTCTTTTGATTTGATCTGAAATTTAACAGCGAGTTTTTTCTTGGGCTCTTACACCTTATAGAAACGTGACCTCAGAATACTACAGTGAAAGCTACATTAGTTGTCTATTGAGTCGGGTCTGAATACCGTCTTTGGTATGTCCCTTTCCATCCATCAACAATTGCCCCTTTTAGGTCATCACAATGGATTTCATTACTGAACTCCCAAAGTCACAAGGAGTAAATGTGCGGACCCCGCCGGACACTGAGGGTCACAAATACTGGAGAGTCGCAAGGAAATCCATGCCTCTGGATTTGCCAAATTATCCGGTGCTGCGGCTAGCTGCTTTGGAAATAGACTCGAGACTCAGACTCGAGACTCGGGAGTCGGCGCTCGGTGATAGAACAACAACTGACACTGCAGGCATGACTGCATTACACATGATTGCAATTCTGGCTCACTGGGGGATACAGTGGATGCCAGCCAACTGTTGAACTACTTGACAGTTGATCTGCGCCGACTGTCGACTGCATCAGCAAGCAAGGGATTTGCGACGGGGATCTACGTTGGCTAGATTGCTCGCGTAGGTTCATAGACAAGTCCCCCATTAGGATTTGCGCCGTAGTTGGTCATAGGAATGAATGCAGATCCCGTTGCATCACGGTAGCACACGGTAGCAGAGGGTAGCCACTATAGCTACAGCAAAGGCTACCGCAGCACCCGCACAACGGCAGCTACGCGGACGACGGCAGCAGCCTAATGCAACGCGAACAGAATCCCGGAACAAAAAAAAAAAATCAGAAAAAAATTCCTATTCTACCTGCGATACAATGTGCTACATGTCGCCAGCGTCGTCGTTGTCTGGCGGCCCGTCCTCTCCCTCCGAGTCAGTATCACCTGTGCGCCCCGCAATATCATTGCGCATAGACTCCTCAACATCCGCAGTGGGCGGCGGGTGGCGGCTGTCGGCGGGTGGCGGCTGTCGACGGAGGTCGGCGGCTACCCGGTAATTTCTGCTAGAAATGTGGCGGCAGGTGGCAGCCGCTAGAAAGCATGTACCACCGGCGCGAAGAATGAGAGGGATGCTTATTGATTTAGGCCGGCAGTGGCAATCACCCGCTATCAAATGTGGTCATATTTTCTGCAACTGCGGATAATTCTGCCAGACGAAAGAGGATGACACCGGGGAGCACCAGAGATGTTTATATTGGCGAATAGCAAGCCATTCTGGTGATCAATCTAGGGAAATTGGGCTGGATGTTCACATCTCTACCGGAAAAGCAGGTAACTCAACACAACTACAATCAAGGTCGGCAACGGACCTGCCACGGCCCGAAATGCCCAAAAACAAATCAAACCATTGCATATTGGATGCTGACTAGCCGCCACCAGCCGGTTCCCCTAAGCTGCTCCCCCCACGACGCCAGAGTCCAGGCAGCTGAACTGTGATCATATTGGGCAGTGATTACCGAGAAGGCCACCAGCCGCCAGGATCGGACCAGTTAGGTGGGTAACTACTGTAGTACTTTATTCAATCCGAATGAGCTTTGGGTGTGTGACATCAACTACAAAATTTGTAATTTGTAATCTCTCCCCATTAGACAAATCACACAATCAAATTACATCAATATCTCCAGATCTTCCTTTTTTTGAAAGCAAAAACTTTAATTGAAATCTTGAAGTTTTTGCTTTCAGTGCGACATGGCTCAAATTTGTCTGTGAACCGTGACCTACAAGTTGAATGAAATACTACAGTATGTTGCAAAAATATCCACGTAGGTGGTCTGGCTGGCGGCGGTGGTAGCAGGTCCCCCGGTGGCTCCGGCGCGGGGCAACGGTGCGTGCCCATCCTCTCGTCCGCTTCCTCCCACTGACCGAGCTACCCTGCCCAGTTGGCTTGTCGTGCCCCAGGGTGTGCCCCACCAGTTCAGAAATGCTCTCCACACGGCGACAGTCCTGTACAAGATAGATTTCTCATGGTCAATAGTGAAGGGGCTTTAGACTAGCTGAGAAACGAACGGCGGTAGGCGGCGGGTGCCGTCGACGGGCTGCGGTGGTAACCAAGTAAATACTTGATAGACGTAAGATCACGCATGCCATTTGTATAGCGCTCTGTATATCTCGTGACATATTTGCAGAGATAGTTGGCGCGGGCGCCCCGCAAGGCAAGGGTCCTGTACGAGATAGATGTGGGCAGTGGTACTTAAGGAGTTTATCGCTAGTAGCCGGGACCAAACAACATGCATACACTTCAACAAGACACCGGAATTTTGAGCAACACCCTGAAAGGTTAGCAGCCTTTTCTACCTCTGGTCCTGCAAGGTGACAAATCGGCCCTGGGCACTTTCAGAGGTCTGGACGTGCCCCAACTGCAAAAAGAAGTTTTATGTTAAGGAAACCCTCTGTGATGTTTGCCCCCGAAACAATATTCTTGTCTTCAGTAGCGAGGAGGATACCGGTTCCGGTGTTCAGGGGAGCGGGACTAGGCCGCGACGGGGAGCCATGTCGGAATAGTTTATATTCACACACAGGCAAAGTTGTACAATATGCCGCCAAATATATGCTCGCCCAAGGGTGATCCAGCTCTCCAGTACACGCAGCTTGTCGCGCTCTCCAACGCCAACCTTGTCAAACTCACAGAACGCGCCGCAGTACATAGTCCTCCTCTGACGTCTTTCCCCTCAAGACGTTGCACTTCATCTTTCCCTCCGAAATTTGAGCCATGACACACCAAAACTTCAAATTTGAATTTCTTTCCCAGATAGGTAAATTGCAGATATTGATGTGTTTTGATTATGGGAATCGCTTCGCGGGGACTGATTGTACACTGTGGATTTTGTATCACATGGTATCATAGAAATCACTGCACCGCCCATTTGACTACTGCACCACTACTGCACCACTACTGCACCGCCAAGTTGCCAATGATCACTCGTACTAGACCTCCGGACTTGTCAGGTAAAACCGTGTGAAGATACTGATGGTATGCTGCTCAACCTGCGCCGACCAAAGAGAAGGACCAAAATTGGTGGAAGGCCTTCTAATAAGGGTATATTACGTCCTCAGAGGCACCGAGTACTTTTTTTTACTTTCTTTTTTTTATCCCGTTATTAGGCCTCTACTGTACTACAGTTTGGTAGCCTTACTTGTCTACACCATAACTCATATGTGGATGTATCTGCACTTTTGCTTTATCGTCCATATCTTGTTCTTTGCGGCGAAAGAACGTTCGCCTGTCCAAAGAAGGTAATAGTTGATATAGCTTTATGGGGCGGTTAGTAGGATAAATGGGGGAGATAAAAAGAGGGCCGAGGAGCGTTTCGGGTCTGCCAAACGCGAACGTCGCCCATAACCTTACTCAGCTCCTCGTCGGCGTGTTACCTGAGGGCTGGCGGCGGTACCTCAAGACACGGCAGTGCGCACCGTAGAGGAAGAGCCCGCGTTGCGCAAGCAGGCGCTCTGCCGCCGCAACGTCCTTGAAGGTCACCTTCAGGGACATGGAATCGCAATCCGCAGGCACCACCCCCACTCTGAGCATGGGGCTTGCCTGCACAGACTGGCGATCATAGCCCTGCGCCTCCAGCTCGTCCCACAACAACCCAGGCCCGCTTGCGTAGCTGGGCCCATGGACGCCGTGGACAACGATGTGCGCCCAAGGCTCGTCGAGCTCGAACACCGCTCCGCTATCCCCACGTTCCCAGCGCCATCTCTCGTCCACCTCTTTGATCACGAGGTCCGCGTGGTGGGCTAGCTGCGCGGCCGTATACGGGGCTTTGGTGTATATGGTGAGGTTGCCAGCCCGAGTCCATGAGATTGCGCGGATGGGGGGATATGGGAGGTTGATGTTCTTGAACGCGTAGTTGAGATCCCCGACGATGTCTTCGGGTTGTCCGCGGTCGCTAGGGTCGGGAGGCGTCGGCCAACGCACGATGGCGCGGTACGGGGAGCGGCGTTGGCGGCGGCGGGGCGTTTGACGGGCTGCTGCAGTTGCGGGCGGAGGCGCGGCCTCAGGGCCGACCGTGGGATGAGGCGCGGTCGGCTGGCAAGCGTGGATCCGGTCGGGATCGGCGTGGTTGACGACGGGCGGTGCTGCCGCGTCAGCATATGTGGTAGGCGGCGTAGAGCGCGGCTGGGGGCAAATACGGGCATAAAGTGCCGCCGCGAGCTGCTGGATGTCGGCAGGGTAGGTAGGGGCGGGCTCCCCTTCCAGCTGGATGGCACCCGTGGTCGCGGCTGCTCGTGCGAGCAGGGACCGGAGCGCCGGGAACAGCAGCACCGTCTCGTCAGTCTGGGACGACAGAGGCGGGATGGCGGTGCCGCCGACGACGAGGGTCGGCCTTGCGGGGGTGTCTGGGGCTGGTTCATGGTCGTAGCGAAGCGGCTCGATGACGGGGGCACCGTCCGGACCGAGTCGGCCTCGTTTGACGATGCGGCGGGTGTTGGGTGAGCGGGTCACTGCAGGCAGACGGTCTCCATCGGAGTCCGAACTGCTGCCAGTATGTGCGGGTCGCGGGCGAATGGACCCAAGAGCCGGAGGTGGGCTCCCGGGCGGTCGGTGGTGGTGGTGCGGATCAAGTGACATCCATGCACCGAGTACTTACTTCGCTGCTTTTTACCTTGTTACGGCCCCGCTCAGGTTGATGAAAATTCTCAAGCCCGGGAGTTCACCTCTTTCCACCCTGCAAACAAGAAACAAGACACTGGCATCATTCAAATGCATGAAGGGCCTCATATTTGCATGTAGAGCACGATGCAACTTCAAATCTGCCGCGCAGCATGCATGGAGATGTGCTGCGCTACTCCTGCACCACTGCACCGCTATTGCACCGCGAATAACAGAAACACTGTTCCCAAGGTTTAAACACACCTGGAGCATGTGTTGAACCTTGCTGAATCCTTCTAGAATAAATTTGACTTTTTAAGTAATGTGTGCTCATCGTCTGTACCAGTGAGTGTTCTTGAAACCCGGTCTACTCCCGGTTCCTTGACGGCATCCAATCCCCCGCCGGCAAGCCCGACCTAGTCCCGACACAGATGTATATAACATAGTATCCCACTTGATGACCCCAAACATGCAATAAACCCCTTCCGAAGAATTGTGCATGCAACGCATGCAAGGATGATCAACTTGAAATACAATGTAGTAACCCCGGATTATGCATAAATACTGCAAAAGACCTCATACTCAAAATGGTTGCCTGTAGAGCAAACACCTGACATGATGAGTGAGCTTGCCTTGACTGATCTGGAGAAAATGAAAATTGTAAGGCTGTCAAATGTCATAACATCTTCAACTTTGATCCCGACTACACCCTGAAATCCTGGGATATTGGCGTGAGAATATTCACTGATGACGAGAAAATTGCCTTGCTCCCGGCAAAAAGACAAACAGAAATGGAACCCAAAAATGAAGAAAAAAAAAAAAAAAAGCTTCATGTTGACCTGAAGATCATAGAGGGATGTACCGCACAACCCACAATAATTGCTGGTTACACCATAATCGACAGTAAAAACAATATCAGCCGAGCACAAAGCAAGATTAACTGGTGTAACAATAAGATTCCAGTCTACCATATAACTGGTATACGGGCCGCACTCATTTGTGGCATGGATAACATCCCGCGAGGTGGAATACTCCTCATACAGTGCCCTTCCGAAATACTCATTGACATCCTGGTTAAGAAAAGAGTTTATTTTGAAAGATGACCTCACAAATCCTGCAGTGGAACTTGTTCGTATGGCAATAGCAACCCTCCAAGAACGGGGAGCAAGAACTCAGATATCACTTACGGCAGATAACATAGTGAAAATTGATCCAAAGATGTCGAGCGCTGAGTATATGCTAGGAATTCAAACATATATTACATTCAGGAACCCTGGAATACCACTACAGATGGGCTTGCAACGAATATTCACAACGATAATTCTTGCTCTGAGAGAGAAACCAAAAAGGAAAAGTACATGGATGAATACCGAGCTAGTGAAGGCTACGATTTTCTTCGAATTTAACTACACTCCTTCTGACACTGAAATTTGGACATCGATTAGAAACCCGATGTTGAGCTTCGGCAGTGGCTGATTACCGGTAACAACATTTTTAGCATGCTTCCGAGACGGATTCGCGGGCTTCTATTCGGGTTGGAGGTTTTGTTTGATCCTTGCTTCATCATATTCCTCCTGATCTATTTTCTTTTCTCTCTATATAGCATGTACTAAGTACTTTTACAAAATATAGTTTTCCAGTTCCCCGAGTTCTCCCCAGTTTCCCTCGGAGCTCAGATTTTGCTCTCGCCTCAATTCTCGTTACGTCCTTCCTTGTTCACATTGTCCCGGTCCTCCAGCGGACCATCTTCCTCCATCCCGCATCCGTATATTTCATATTTACCTCTCCTACTCTACCTTTGAGTCCTGGGTATGGACTTACCCACCCGCACACCCCCTGCATCCCCTGTCCCCTTGCTTGCAGCGGCGGCGGCTGGCACCTTGCTTTCCGTCTTGGTGTTGGTTGCTCGCGCCGCTCGCAGCGCCCCAGGCAGCGCATCACCGAGCTTATCTATTAACGTTCACGACTTCCTATGGAACACCCTACCCAGTACTTACAGAGGGGGAACTTACTGGCACATTTCTACTTATGAAATGAGAGCGGAATGTCCAGTATGCAAAGTGACAGAAACAATGGAACATATTGAATGTTCACAAACTTCAAGTTTGTGCTAGGTGGCCAAAAATGGGACAAAGCACTGTGAGTTTTCTTCTTGGCCATATCCAGAAATAAGAGGTTTGCTATGCAATAAAATAAATAAGGGCAACCAGAAGACAAAAAAAGGATAAATCATATTCAAAGCTACGTCCGAGCCAAGCAACTGCTTTTATCCGGTGCAGATACCGCAAAACATTGTACGATTTGCAAAGAACACAAAAGAAAATCCGAATAATTCTGAAGTTTGTGCAACGCCGCCGGGTCGGCCTACTTTCAATCATACTTCACGCGAGAGGAAACAGTTGGTAAGCCTGGTGGCTTCCTAGTTGTGACATGTGCTGGGAGCACATGTGTGCCCCTTGCCTGTGTGACAATCATCAGTTATCACTTGTACCCATACCTCGTCCTCGAATCCACAGCCCGGTCCTGTTCACCATTGTGTGTCTCGTCTCTCAGTGTTTCCTGCCCGGCAAGCAGGCTTCCACAGTTATGGCAATTGGCGGAGAAGCTTTGGAGGTTTAAATATAACAATTGGCCACAACTCACTCACTTGGGGCCTGATCATGGGATGTACACTTCCAAGATTCAGATCCTCGAAGGGCAAGGTAATTCCCTAAAAAGAAAGACTTTTTACCCCACTAAGAGCAACAACCTGGAATCTAATATGGAACTTCAGACATGAACGGAGAATAAAAAACCCAGACATAATTTTCAGCAAAGTAGTTGTACACAACAATGGGTGAGAACTAGGAACTTGATACTGAAAAGAGAACAGATAATGAATGACAGACAAAGCAAAATTTAGACAATTTGCGATAGATGAAAAGAAGGTCCTAAACACATGGAGTAGACTATTGCTAGACGAAGATGCTTTGCCAAATAATTAGATTAACGAACAGGGAGTTTTAGTGGGTATTCTGCTATTAAATGATAAAAAAGGAGTGGGATGAACCCAACGAGCAGAGAGTCCCAATCTGGTATAACGTGTGTAAAGGCATTTCCTCCCGAGCGGTCAACTTCCCGGCAAAGACTGGTTTATTTTTTCCAGTGTCTCCAGCGGTAAACTCTAGAAAATTCTGAAGCTTGAATTTACATAACAAACGCTCCAAAAAAAAAAAGAGAGAGAGAATGAAAGTGCAAAGTCGGCCTAAGTATATGCGCAGACTTGCGCACCCGAAACAAGCCCGACTTGGTCACCATCAAACTGCATCTTGCTCTTGACGACCATGTCCTGGTTCAAATCCCCGCCACCGGCCGCCATTTCTGGACCTCCGATTCTACCAGAAGATCTCGAACGACACATTCTCCTAATCGCCGGCGGGGACAATCGTGCAAATCTAAACGCCCTCATGTCGGTCGCGAAACGAGCTCGTCTTTGGTACGCGTATCCTCGCTCAGGCTATTCACTAAGGAACGGACAGGATCGAGCCACTTCGATACCGCATATGGGTACTCTACTTCCAGGACGTCGAGCACGCCAAAAGGTTGCTCCACAACAAACCCGACTCCGTTTGGCGCGATGGGCCACGTCACGTCTTCCTCTCCAACGGAGACGAGCTCCAAGACGCGGATTTTGTCGAGGGTTTGCTGCACAAATGCACTGGTATCCGCAACCTGTCGCTCTACGCTCCCTCCGACCAGCCCGAGCGCGTCTTGGCCGCGCTAGACGGGCTACGTGATCTGCGAGAGCTCTCCACCGATCTGGCTGGCTATTTCGGAGGTTCGTTGGGCGCGGTCGACCTGGCACGGCCCGCCTTCGAGCGACTAACACATCTGTCACTCATGGACGAGCTCGAAGGCTGCGCGGAGGACGACGGAGCGCATCTCGCGCAGCAGCTCGCTCTCCTCCCCGTGCTAACTCACATCGCCCTGGTCGACGACCTCCCAGCACACCTCGCCAACGCGATTTTAACGAGCAAGCGCGATGGACTCCGCGTGCTGGTCAACCTACGTCAGGATACATGGAGGTGGCCGGTCCGGGTAATGTACGAGCGCACGTTCGGAGACGTTACCGATGCGCGCTTCGTCATAGCGCAACTCGGAATGTGGATCCAAAGGTGGGAAGACGTGGCGCGTGGGGAGGCGATTGGGTTCTGGAAGCAGGCGGAGACGTTTGTGGAGAAGAAACGGCGTGGCGAGATTCCTGGTACGTCCAATGTTCCCCTATGGGATCCCAGCTGGAGCGTCTACAGCGGATGTGTATTGGACCGAGAAGGATATGACGGTGTAATATTAATGGCTAGCCATGCATGCTTGCTCTTGTTCCTTCTTCCGCCCGCATGAAGAATACCTCGGCAGTTCTAGTACGGTGGGGTCCAACCAGACGCTGTTGTCGATCGCCCTGTCGTTTTGCGGCTTGCCCCATTGCTGCGGGTCGAGGTCCTGGATGTACCGGGGTTGCTCAACCTGCTTTACTTCTATGCATCCGGCGCAGCGGTAGGTAATGACTCGACGCACTACACCCTCTGTTCGGTACAACCCATTTACTTTTAAGCCGTCCGCAGGGATTCCTTTCAAATCCCTAGCAGCCCAAGCGCGCTGACAAGAGGTTTTGAACGCTAAGAAATTCGCAATGAACCCAAATTTAATTAATTTCCAACTGTCGCTCGATCGAGAGGCAGATGGCGGCCGGGCTCGATTTTGCTGTTGTTGTTGAGGGAGCCGGGAGGAAGCTGGCTGTGTGGCCGAATGACCTTGAAGGTATGTTCTTCTTATTTGCATGCAGAGTGCTGACAAGACTGCTGCAGCAAATACATGTGGGGACAAGTGGGAACAGCAAAGTACTTCGTCAGATTCAATATCATGGGCTCGTGGGCTCACGCCAGTTGAAATCCATACCGATACTCCTGCATATACTCCTCGAGGTGGGGATTCGGTCCAAGTTCTCGGAAATTGGTGCTTTCGTCGAGACCCGGCGTGAACAAGTCGGTGTGAACAGCCGCGGCGAAGAGACGGGCCGGTCGGCGCGACCGCGGGCCGTGTGAGGCTGTCCGGGGGCAGTGCGTTATCCCCGGTTATAGCCACCGCCTTGTCAACTGCCTCAACCTGCTGAGCAAGCCATGGGCGTCAGCGAGCTCGGAGCGCAAGAGTACCGACGCGACGGCGCGGATATAGAAAGGCTGGCGAGCGACGATATCGATAGGTCCCAACAACACCGACGTTCATGGACTCTGCAGCGATTCCCTCGACTTCTTCGACGCCCGCCGATGTGCCCAAGCCCAAGCCGAAGAGGTTCCGCCCTCCGAAGCCGCGTACACCGGCGTTACGGCGCGGGAGTGCTTGTCTGAATTGCCGGTAAGCCGACGGTTACGGCTCTTGAATCAAGCTGAGCAGTTTGTAGACGTCTGAAAATCGTACGTGTCGACTGCCGTCTAGCGTAGAATCTTGGCTGACAGAGCTCGTGTGCTCTTAGAGATGCGACGGCGTTGTGCGTGCTACTTTTCTTCGTAACGATTGACACTGAACTTCGCGCAGCAACCTGTCTGCAACAACTGTATCCGCGTCCCCAAGGAAGAATGCTGCACATTCAATGCTCCTCCCCATCGGCGGCGGCGTCATGCTCCGGCATCCGCGTCTCAACTCGGATTTTTTAGCCCCGTTTCCAAGATGGAAACCGAGGCAATGGCGCAGTGGTTATCGGAGGTCGACTTCGCCTCTCCGTCCGAGTCCGCAATGTCGACTCCGACGTCCGCATTCGCGTTCGATGAGGTACCATTCGGTGCGTTTTTTCGCTGCAGTGTTCCTATCTTCTTCAATAATGCGCCGTATGACAGAATACGTATCGTCAGCATTCACATCGCCCGAGATGCCCACCGTTCCGCTCCCCTTCGAGAACTCCGGGTTGCTGTACGTGTGCAAGTCCCAGCTCACCGCCCTAGCTGACACGGATCCCACCAACAGGGTTGACCATTTCCTCCCGCACGCAGCGCAATGCGGCTTCTTCCTTGACGCCGAGCAATTCCGCGCCACCGCCGACGCCTGCACAACCTCCGACCCGCTCCTCTCCGCTGCACGCCTTTGGGGCGCCCACCTCTCCGGCCTGCCCGATTTGATGGCGCAAATACCGGATCTCCTCCGGGCAGCGTTGCAACAAACGGCGCTGGATATTTGTGTACCCGCGCCGTCAGCTGCAGAGTGCACGCGTTCTTCGGTCGTGCGCACAATCCAGACGCTCATCCTTCTCGCCAACTATTTCCTCCTTGTGGAGCCCAACCTCCTTGCCGCGCGGGTACAGGCCAACGTCGCAGATACGCTTGTTGCCTGGTGCGCATTGGATGGAAACGCGTTCGGGGATGGGCGGGAAGGGAGGGAGGAGACGGATCCGGAGCTGGAGAGTGTAAGGGAAGACGTTAATCGTGCATATTGGAGTGTGCTGGGCCTCCAAACCACGTTGGCCAGTGTATAGTATAGCCATACGGTCTGCATTCTGCGCGTTGCAATGTTCAAATGTTCAACCCTCCCAAACCTCCACTTCTTGTGTCCGCAGTCGAATCTCCCTTCCAAGAAATGGTCAACGATGAACGATGAGGACTAACAGGCACGAGACATGTTGAAATTATCCATGTTCGTTATCTACCTCATGATGAGCTCTTGTGAAGATCTCGATAACGAAAATAGCTGCCCGGAAAAATTTGGCGGCCAAGGAACGTCCCAAAGCAGGGAACTGAGTGGCGCTGGTCGCGCGATCCGGAAGCTCGTCGGGTATTCAATAATCATAAATTAACTTGGGGTCAGGTGGAGCTCAAGAAACGTTGAAACTCGGGCTGCGTCCAAGCTGCGTCTCTCAAAATAATATTCAAGCCATTCAGTCTTCGGGTAACCTTCCACATGGGCACGTCGGAGATGGCAATCCCCTCAAGGCGAGCAACCAAGTGCATCTGCCGACGCAGAAACACCGATCAGTTGTGGAGCCGCAGGGTTCAAGTGAGAAGATCGATGGGAACCTCGGGCTCGGTGTGAGTCTTACTGATCCCAAACTGGGCTCACCACGATGATGTGTGGCCTGCTGGAAAGCTTATAAGCTAAGCGCCAAGCGCTCAAGCACAAGAAAAGCGCCAGTGCCCCAGTTCTTGTACTCGGTCCCAGCATTTCTGTAGTCTTTGGCACCTCCTCGCCACACAGAGAGCCGTTGTCCGCCACTATGGACTCCACTCAAGTTCAGAATGCCGAAGGCAGCGCCTCCGAAGAGCAGGCGTCTCTTTGTCCTGCGGCGCCAGCTCAGTCTAACAGTAAGTAGTTTTGATATCGTGCGCGCTGCTCAGCCTGTTGAGCCCGAAATTTCTGTAGACGGAGGAGATGCGGAACCGGAACTCGAAGCGCCGCCCGCGGCCGCGGCGCTTATGCCTACGAATGGCGCCCAGGAGCCCACCTTCGCGGCAACTCCCGCTGGTTCCGCGAGCACGCCCGCCCTCCCAGGTCCGTTGGCTCTCCCTAGCTATGGTATGTATGCGTGCTAGCCTCTCTGTTGGATGTCTGTTTACCAAGCGTTCAGATGTTGAACTCACATTCGAAATTCCACTTAACGGTAGACCCGCCGAAGCTATGACCATACCTAACCTGATCATGAACCCGCAGGCGGCGCCTCTGACATACCATCGCATTTAGTAGACTTCGAAGCATTTGTTGGTGCGCTGCGCTGGCTTTGATTCGCTATTGATCGATCTTCTTTGGACAGACGAAATCCTACATTTGCACGGCATGAACCTCCCGGCCTTGAATGTATGCATCTGCGGAGCTGGTATGCAGGCGACTACGCTTTGTCCCGCATGTGGGCGCCAACTGTGATATGTCGAATTTGCTATGAATTTGCTATGCCTGATGCTATCGAAACCAGGTGCCAGCCTGCGGCGCCGTAGATCTTGCTTTGTCATTAATTTCCCCCTTGAACAAAATTGAACTTAGATCATTTCCCTGATGTGGACCCTTATCTTTGCACAACTCAAATTCGAGCCAGCAATTTCCCCTTCCCTGATAAGTTCAAAAAAGAATTCTTCCTTCTTACCCCCAAATCTGCAGTCTGTAGATCTGACAGCTGTTGGCAAAATCCTAGGCCAACTCGAGAAATTCTTCACAGCTACATACCAATTCAGTAGTGGGGCTTGCGCTGCCAAACTCATGCAGCGCGGCTTCCCATTGGCTGGAGCGAAATGTCAAGAAAGTTTTGGGTGGCCCAGGAATTTGCCAACAGCTGGAATGCGGAACATTAAGGTTTCAAGAGACAATTGTTTGCACAATGCAAAGATGATTGAAGGTGGGCAACACAGCAGATACTGCAGTATTAAAGTCAATTCAGGGGAAGGTTTGGTGTGTGACATTAATACCAAACCTTACCTCTTGGTGTCGTGTCCCCATTGGGCAATTATGCGCTGAACGGGGGAAAATGCAAAATTTCCTTTGTGGAACACGGATTTTGGGGTTCCACTATGACTGCCAAATTGACTTTAAGACTACAGTATGCGAAGTTCATTGGTAGATCCGCTGTGGGAAGGAAAATGCCCCAAAGTGTGTTTTCAGTGAGCTTCAGCACAGGTGAAGTCACTGAGCCAAGTCAAGGGAAATTGAGGCAAATCAAAAAAGGTTCTGTCAATTATCTGAATTTGTATGTTGACCAGAGAATCACAAGTTTTGAACTGGGGGTTGTCCTGTGGCATTTTAAGCAATTCAGCACGGGGTTTGGCGCGTGAAACCCGCGCCAAAAAGTACCTTTCGGCATCCGCGCGGCGTTAGCGTTACTGCCGAAATTTTTCGGCGCGGCGCTGATACAAAGGAAATTTCTTTAGCTTTTTGAACCTTGTTTGGCGCAGATTGAGTCCTTCAGTAGAGTATTTTAAGCCATGTAACAGTTTCAGTAGAGAAAGCGGACAAATTTTGCCGCCCTGCAGGGCGCGATTGTTTTTTTTTTTTTTTTTTTTTTTTTTTCTTTTCTTTTCTTTTCAAATTCATGTCGTCCGAAACCTTTCTTCACTGAAAGTCTACACCAAACTCCATGCACGGCCCTGACATCCAGGTCGAGATATCCAATTTATTGAACTACTTTTCCGCTTGGAAAAAAAAAAAATGCTCCATCAAAATTTCCCCTTGGTGGCCCATTTGTTGCATGTCCGGCGACCCTTGTAAGCTGTAATCCAGAGCCCATAAGTCCGCGTGCGTCGGGGTCCATAACAGGACTTCAGGCCTAAGGCCTAATCGCTACAGTATTCCGCAGAGCTCATATGCATGAAAGGCCCAAATCAATGAATACTATTTGGGAACCAAATCCTAGAAGATTGCTTGATGCAAGATACTTCAGCACAACCAGAAAGTTCATGTTTTCCTTGGCAATCAACGGGTTAAGCTCACAAAATATACAAAGGACTGTAGTACATACATGTCGCATGGGTTCGGGACCCGCAATGCCGAACCCGGAATCCGCAGCCCGGAATCCGGCCAACCCGGAATCCGCAACCCGGAATCCGGCCAACCCGGAATCCGCGACCGGAACGCGGAATGCGGCATCCGGAACTCGGCATTCGGAAGCCCGGAACGGTTATAAAATGGGATATAGCATGATTGTGAATGGTATCTGTGTTCCGAACCTTGTCCATCGGGAAATTTCCTTGATGCTTGCCCTGCGGGCAATTTAGGTCTTACCGTAGGTAGCAGTCTGGCTTTGCAAAAATAATTTAGGTCTGAAATACAGTGTCACAGAGAGGAATTAGGGCAGAAATGCTCATTTTGCAGAGGTTAGATGCACTTTCGAGCGCCGGGGCTCAGAGACATGCAAAATATGTTGAGAACAGCTCAATTCACGCGTAACATTCCCGTCCAGCGCTGAATATTGTAGTACACATGCAAGTTTTGATTTTAAATGTATAGCAGATCTGCTCATCAGTACACAGTGTACCATCACATGTCGTGTACCAAATAAATGTGCATCAATCAATAGTAGGGACAGAGAGCATCAGTAATTATCAATTACAGCAGTTACTGTTTGTAGCTCAGACGCTGTATTAGCGAGTGCATACATTTGGTCTAAAGCTCAGTGTTAGATCAAGAGGTGAGCGGATCGGCGAGTGTCAACACAGACCTCGTTGAAGGGTCCCCCAAATGGGGGAGCTGTCATGTTTTCGCAGACTTTCTATATGCTAGATATTAGAAGTTGAATAGCAACTCAGGATGTCCACTGCTAACCTCAAAAACTTGTCTACCCCCCCATTTTGGGGCTCTGTCTACTGGCCTGTAATAATTTTATAATATTTGGAGCAGGCTATAGCCCTCATTCGACAAAATCGGGGAAGTGATGTTGGCTCGATGTTGTTGCCGCGATGACGCAACCTCGATCGCTCTCCCTTTGCGTCCCGCTCTAAACCTCGCTGGCCCATTGAAAACTGTCAGAGCTTCCCACGGCCCCCCCCTCAAATTTGAAATTCAAAAACAGAGGTCTGTGTCGGGAACTTTCATCCCGCTCACCTCTTGTGTTAGATAGACAATACATCATGTGAAGCTGGTAAGGGGTGGGAAAGGTTGCTTGATCGGTGGCTGTGTTGGCAGATGTACTTGTTTGCTCTGAATTTCAAGCCAGAATCCATGGGGTGGAAAATAGGGTGGGAAAGTTCACAAATGGGGATAGCTCAGTGGCTGTGCTGCCAAATGGGGTTCAGAGCCACATGTAAATACTTACTAATTTCCAAGGTGGGGGATCTTGCAAAGCAAGATGATAACAAAGAAGAATTGGATTTTTCTACCAGTCGGCTGAGCAGTCCCAGGACTCAAAACAGGATGTGCGACGAAAACACATGATCATTGCAACAGGCTGCATCGTATACTGGGTCCAAGTACATAATACATGTTCGAGAGCAGTCCGAGTCTGCCGGCGGGGTTCAGTACTGAAATAAACCTCACCTTGCTGTCACCATCTGAGTATCCGCATAGTACAAATACCTACTCCCGCGTTCCCGCTTCTCCTCCATTGCCGGCGGCGGCTTTTGCACTGCACTAAAAGTCTCGAACCCGTTTGTGAGCGTCATCATCGAGTCTCTGTAGTTGCTGGCGCCGGCGCTCTTCCCCGCCCAATGAGCCACGGCGGGGTCCATGAACTCGAAGTCTGGGAATAGGTATAAATGGGCATCAGCTGGGTCAAGGACAAAGGAAATTGCAGGCCGAGATGTAACACAGTACGCACCAAGTTGACGGCGGCTCGCTCTGCGCCGATTCCTCCGCCTCCAGAGGAAAAAGCCGCCGATCAAGAGTAGGAGTAAGAGGATCAATGCGGCGATGATGCCGCCGACGAGCGCGGCGGTGTTATTGGCTTTCGTCAACTGGGTCGGCGGAGCGGGAGCGGAGGGAGACTCTGCAGCGGCTGTGACCTCGACTGCCTGGGCAGGCACGCTGCTGCTGCTGAGCGACACAGAGCTCGGCGCGGCATTGAATTTCTGCGCCGTATTATCATTCCCGTTGTCGCTTTTGCTAGCCTGGACGTCGTCCTCGCTCGAATTCACGAGGAAATAATCAATAAAGAGCGGCCCCTCCGATGCCGACGATACGGAGATGTTGAGCGTGTGCTTCGCGAGTGGGAGGAGCGGGGAGGTGAAGAGGAGGTTGTTCAGCGTCGTGGTGCCCGCGGCTAGATTTCGCGGCGCGGAGAGCGGGATTGGGGGGCCGCCGTCAATGGATGCGGCGCCGGTGAGCGGGGCGACGCCCGTGCCTGTCGACGGCATCGTTATTGGGCCGTGCAGGCTGACTTGCGTGCCTGCAGTTTCTGCATCAACAAGTGTTCAAACAAGGAAGCGGGTGGCAACGCGCCCTCAAAGGTGAGCTGCACCCACGAGCCAGGCTCTCCCGCGTGCGCGGACAACTGGAAGTACTCCTCCGAGCTCAGTGTGCTCCACCCAGTGGTCGAATATTGGATCGCTGCGTCCGAGTCGTTGTCATCCACAAAGATCGGCTTCCTTGTCGCCGCCGCATCGGGGGTCTGAACCAGGAAGTAGTCCAGAAATATCTGGCTTACGTCTGGGCCGGTGGAGACCATGGTGAGGTTGTGCGGCGATGTCTCCGAGAGGGTAGAAGTGGAGAACAATAGCTGATGATGCGTCGTAGTCGTACTCGCAGCGGCGGGATACTCGACGGGCGCTTCATCGTCGACTTGGAAGCTCATGCTGGAGCC
Source organism: Mycena kentingensis (nom. inval.) (assembly GCA_014461125.1). Taxonomy (NCBI): domain Eukaryota; kingdom Fungi; phylum Basidiomycota; class Agaricomycetes; order Agaricales; family Mycenaceae; genus Mycena; species Mycena kentingensis (nom. inval.). Next base: position 3,186,542 of record JACAZG010000002.1, on the reverse strand, counting down.
TTCTCCGGCGCCGACGGTACCGAAGACGGATACTGAGGTACCTGGGCCAATTTTAGACCTCCGTCCGAGTAGAAATAACGTTTCACGTACCAGAGAAATGAAAGACGGCGGTATTCCCGTGTTTGCCCGGATTCGATGTCGTGGACTGGAACTCTATGACCCTGCCCAGCCCTTTGGTGCGCCAGCTTGGGAAGTACTCCACTGCGTCGTCGCGGTCGTCGTAGATGACAGTGGCGCTCATTCGTTCAAGGTGAAAGAAAAGAGCAGAGGATATGGCTGCGACTAGCGCAGAGGTGAAAGAGGGTATAGGGAACGGTGGTGGTGGACGGAGACAAGCCCAGGTCTACTAAGAACTGAGACGGACGTGCATATCTGCGGCATCATGGATCGCGGAGATGGGTAGGTCATCGTCAAGGGAATGCACTACTGTACTATTTCGACCTTATGTCCGGCCATGTAACACCGTAACGCGAGTTGTCCGGAAAGTTACATGTCAAATGGGATCAAAAACTGCTATAAAAGGGAATTCCGGCAAAGCCGGGACGGAAAGATTGCCTTTTTGGGTGACTTTGATGGCCAAATCATGTCCCAACCAGCCTGTAACGCGTAACAACAAGTGTATAAGTCTGAGTCCGGACCCCCTCCGTAACATGTAACCAGACTTAAGGTCGAAATAGTACAGTATTTCGAGTGTCGATTCCCGTTGGGGAGCATTCAGTTGAGGGTTCCCCGGATCTTTCATCCTTGTAGTTGGGCAGGTGCGTGCGGGATGGCAGGCAGTGGCAGACGCGGATTGCGATGACACCGCGACACTGGCAGGATGCCGGTGGCGATCTCGGAGGACAGGGTGGATGCATGGAAAGGGTTTAGGATCATCTGTGTGCATGGAATTTATGCATATCCTTGAAATTTCAAGCTGATAAACGCCACCGTTCATGCGAATGAACAGAGTTCATGTTTGACGGTGGATCCGGATCGAACATCGAAGCGGAAAATACCACACAATATCTGTGTCCCCGCGTCGAGATTTACAAGGCTTTTTTTCCTGTGCCTGCCTGATTGGAAACGGTGCCAAGGCGGACAACCAGACGCGTGCTTGTGCTGGTGGATGGGGTCAAAGCTGGACGCGTATGTAATCGTCCATGACCGTTCTGGCAGTGATTCCCCTTGAAACGCGAATTTTCTTTCACCTCCATGCACACCGCGCTGCAAATCCCCGAAATCCGCCTCCAAGTCTTTGCGCAGCTCCATGAGCACATGAGGGCGCTTCTCGCCCTTGCCCTTACTTGCTCCTCGTTCAGAAATCCCGCGTTGGACGAGCTCTGGCGCGAGCCTGGCGCAGACACCATCTACTACGTCCTCCGCTGCTTTCCGGCCGACCTTTTGCACCTGGCGTTCAATGAGGCGACCCGGAAGCTCGCCGTCGTATGTCTCCTGGCCTATTAGCTTCATGGCCGACTGACGCATCGACAGAATCTGCTCAGACCAGTGATGCTGGCGGATTGGGAGAGCCCGACGCGCTATTGCCGTCGTGTGCGCAGATACTGCTTCGGGAACGAAGACTACACGAGTTACACGGACGCGCTACGGCTCCTCGCCATTTGGCTGCCCGACAAGGTCCTCTTTCCGCGGCTGGAGAACCTTGAGTGGAATACGCACAACTCGGAAGCGGTGGGGCTCCTCCGACTATTCCTTTCGCCTACCCTCACGTCCTTGGGCATGTCGCTGCCCTCGACGGTCACCCTCTCCGCTCTCCCCATGATCAGTCGGCTGGCGCTTCCGCTCACCGAAATCCGTATCGGCGACGACGAGATACCCATGATCCAAGATATGAGCCACCGCACAACGAGCATGAAACGGGAGGCAACCGGAGAGTTCATACGAACGCTCGGGCGCGTCAGAGCCGTGTCTGCGTGGGCCTTGGACTGCGACACGTTCCGACACCTGGCGCGCTTCCCTGGGCTGCGCCACCTCGAGCTTCTGGCCGTCCCGCGCGACACTTTGCCCCTCCTGTCAAGCGGAATCTCGACGCCCATGGCGTTTCGCACCCTCCGCGCCCTCTTCGTCGCGAGAATAGATATCCCCACTGCCCTGATGCTCCTCCGCATCGTATCCCAGTCGCCGCTCACGGAATTCGCCATCACCCCCGTCCCCGCCGCCAGCGTTGAGCAGATCCGCACCCTCTACATCGAGCTCCCCACACACCTCTCCCCCGCCCGCCTGACCTCCTTCGAGCACGAATGCGAACTGGACGACATCGAGGGGTTCACGCCCTGGAACCTCCCGGGGCCGGACATCCTAACACTCACCGCATTCACGCGTCTAACGTTCCTCGTCCTCCCGTTCGCGCGGCGGCTTTCCCGAGCTCGACGACGCGCGGCTCGCCACCCTCCTCCGCGCGCTTCCCCAGCTCGAGGAGCTCTTCGTCGAGTACTTTGACGCCACCACCGCGCTGACGATCGCCATGCTCCTCCCCCTGGCGATCTACTGCCCGCGCCTCGTCTCCGCGGGCCTGACCTTCCGCGCGACGACATACCCGGTCCCGTTCCCCTCTCTCCATCCCGACGCCTACCCTGGGGCCGGCGCGCGCCCAATACAGACAGCGCTCCGTACACTGCACGTCGGCTTCTCCCCCGTCTCCCACGCGCTGCGCTTCCCCGTCGCGCGCCTTATCTCGGGGCTCTTCCCGGGCCTGGATTTCACCGGGCAGGGGGAGGAGAAGGGGATCGCGTCGTCGTGGCCGCCGATTGAAGTCCCCGAGGACGGGGACGATGGGGATGAGCGGGAGGGGCTGATGTATAACCGTTGGCGGGATATCCAGGAGAGGGTGGAGGAGTTGGCGGAAGTTAGGGAGGAGGAGCGTGCGTGGGCAAGGGTTGGGGAGAGGCGGCAGGAGGGGGAGACGGTGATGATGGACGTCGAGTAGAGGCAGGCTTGTGTACCAGCCTGAAAAAAGGTAGACAGGCCCGGGCCGGGCTCGGTCCAGGGCCTAGAATAGAGGGGAATTGTCTGTCAGGGCAGAGACTAAGTTCAGTCTTTCTAAAAAGAATCTGGGGCCAAAGCGCGCTCGGGACCAGACGCGACACAAACGATCGTGCTAACGCTGCCGTTGGATTTATACGTGTGTAGGCAGACGTTGCGAGCTTCTTTCTGCCGGACCATGTACGTTAAGTACATCCTTGGGCCTCCGCGTACGAAATGATTTTCGTTTTCTTTGAGCCCGACTATAAATGCGGAGTATACGCCGTCCAGTCAAACTCGATGAACGCCCCACTCGGCAACGCGCGCAGGGTCGTAAACGGCAACACCAGCAACATGATTCGCGCAGGGACGTAAAACGCGAGGAACAAAGCCAGCGCGCGGGACACCGCCGTCCACGTCTTGGTCTCGGAGATTTGCTCCGCGAGTAACGCGACGAGCGGGAGGAGCGTGATTGTCAGGGCGCTGCCCCGCCATAGCCAGCGCTCGACCAGCGATGGGAATGCGGAGAACCAGACGGCGCAGTGGACGGCGCCGAATGCGCTGGCGGTGAGGGCTTGGACGGTGAAGCTGATGGTGTAGAATGCCCCGCGTTGGATGGTCCATGACCCGGACCAGAAAATTGGGGCGGATGCAGCATCTGGGGGAAGGTTGGTAGAGACTCCGTAGATGAGGCGCGGGAGGGGATCTTCCGCTAACATTGAGAGCTACATATGCAGTTTTCAATGCCATAGCTGGACAGGGAATCCCATCACGTACATTATCAGAATTGTCGAACGCGCCTTCGAATCGCAAGATTATAGGCTCGGAAACGTCCTTGGGCTTGTCTTTCCAGAGCCACCAGATCGTGAGCGGCAGGAGGGAGAACGCGGCAGTAGCGACCTCCAACTCCGTGGCTGGGAGGCCGACGGCTGCCCGCACAATGAGAGTCACGCTGAACCACGCGGTTTGGCAAACAGTCAGGAACTTGGCGAGCGAGTCGGCTTTGCTTCGCGCTTCGATGTCCACTGGGTCGACTTCCCGCATGGCGTCAATTGCAGGATCGTCCCAGCGCGCAACCAGCACTTGTTCGCCGCCCTGCATCCTGGTAAACCCACCCATGACTGCGAACCACGCTTGCTTGGGGTGAAGCTTGTACTCTGCAAAATATTCAATCAGTGATGCGCATGCGCAGCAGAGGCGACAAAGTCGGACCAACGACAAGCTCTCTAGCGCAGAGGAACTGCCTCAACGCGAAGGCGATGATTATCTCCGGTGCGACGAGCGCGAAGAGGAATAGGACGAGCTGCGGTCGCAGGTCCTCCACGCGCTGCTTAATCGCAGCGCCGATATCACGGCTGAGAAGGGATCGTTCTTTGCGACCGCGACGGCTTGGAGGCACGTTGGGATGAATCGCGACATAGGTGCAGAGGAACACTATCGAGAGGCAGGTCCGGATTATGTCGCCAATGTTACGGCAACTGTGGTCTGGGTCACAACGGTCAGGCTGGGAGCGGGAGTGCATTGAAGGGAAAGGAGGCTTGAGCTGGGGGCGATGTGAAGGGTCCGAGGCAGTACTCAATAGCTGTAGTCCAGCTCCGTTCTATAGGCGCACGAGCCTGATTCGGGATATGCTTGACGGGAGGAAGCATCCTGAGGGCGTCAAGACGCGTCAAGTTATTCTGAGACTACATGAAGAAGAAGAAGAAGAATTTATTCCGCTATATGTCCCTAAACAGAAACGAGCGGCCTCTGTACCTACACACTAAGCGCCTAATGATATAGTGTGCTACAGATAGATACGAACAGCTTTCGATCCGAAAATCCGGAGTCAACCCCGCACCCACACAGAGTGCGTTGCAGCTCCGACATCTCTCTAGGGGATTCGCATCCAGGCGAGAAGCAAGAACCTGTTTTCACTCACATTCCGGGAAACTTGCGGGAAACATATCCGGCATCGTGACGGTCCGGGTCGACCCCTCCGGGATCGCGACGGAACGTCGCGAAACATAACCACTCCGGTGCAAAGCTTTCAGTAGCTTGCAACGTCTCGAGTCGAGAAAAACCGTACACGGAAAAAAACGACAGGTCGGCGGGACAAAAGAATTCCAGCGCCGGACGTTCGGGAGGCAGATATGGTGAAAGAGGGCGAGGTAACCCTATCACCGCGTTCGACGGGCGAATGAGTCCCCCGGTGTGGGTGAGCATAATTCATGTCTCGTTGATTGAGGCGCAATGAGAACACTTTCTGCAAGTTGTCCGTTGACCCATACCGTGGCCGGCGGCCGCCGCCAGACACTGGCAGCAAGAAAGCCGGTCGTGGTTCTGGACAGTGAACTCATCGGCAAGGGGTCCAGAACGCCAAGGAGCAGCTCCGGCGCCGGCCCCGGGGACGGTGACCGAGCCCAAGAGGGATAGCGCGTGCTGGAAGGTAGTGCAAGCCTCATTGAGGGGCCGCGGAAGGAACTGAGACATCTCCCCACAGTGCTTAGCGCACCTCTCGCGAGTCGCGAGCGATGCTCATCTTTGGAATCAATGGCCGGGATAGTGCTGCGCGAGTCCTGCGGCATGAGTGCATCATCGGGCGACCGTTGGGACTGGCATTGCACATATGGGAAGGGATAGAGTGGGTGGGGAAGACTGAGACACATCCTCCAGTTCGACTTTACAGCGCCAACGACCTCGTATACGAGGCACATCTCCGGAGTCAAGGGCCGGGAGGGCAGCTGCGCCCCAGTCCCGCACGTCTGCATCAATGGGCGACGGTGGGACTTGGGTCGGGAAAGGGGTTGTCCGCCGTCGACAGCGCCAATGCAGGACCTCATATATGAGGCGCATCTCCGGAATCAAGGGCCGGGAGGGCAGCTGCGCAAGTCCCCCGGCGTTTCTGCATCATTGGGCAACCGCGGGGACTTGTTTCGGGGATGTATTACGGGGATGATGGCGGTCCATGGTTAATGGTAAACCCAGCCCTGTGGGTAAACATAATCCAGCTGCTCATCGTTCTCGTTGAATGCCTGGCATGCTTATTGATGAGGCGGCGGTTAAGCGCTCAGCGAACAAGCAACGCACCTTCGCAGTGACGGTCTCCCCACCATCGAAGATCTCACCGAGGCATGTTTCATTGTCCTCTGCGTCAAGAGACTGGCGACGGGACTGAAAGTCGACCGTCCAGTCGGGCTGAAAGTACTGGAAGCCTTCCTCAATAGAGAGGTAGCCTGCCGTAGGCACCCGATAAGCAGCGGAAGGAGCAGGAAACCAACAGACGCACCTCGCACGGCCTTTGTGAACTCGGCGATGGTCATATTTTCGTTGAAGAAGTAGCCTCGGCTGTACTCGGCCCAGGAGTAGCGGAGAGTGAGCCACATTTCGCCATTGCGGCGGTAGCCCCGTTTTTTGGATCCTTGGCCGCGCTCGTTGCGACGAGAAGGGGTGTACCTGGGCCCTGCGGCTCGGGGCACTGCGAATGGATTTACTGACTGCGACATGTGGGTGTGCGCTGGCGGTTTTTTTCGTGGGGTTTTGAATATGGGGTTCAAATTGAACTTGTGTTGAATGCGATAAAGGCTTCTAAGTGGCAGAAGGCCTGTGCTCGTGAATGTGGTTCCAATTCAAGGGGCAGCGCTTAGCGGGGATCATGAATGATGCTGTCCCGGCAAATTGAAGGTCCGCAACTCTAGACCTCCCCCGATGACCGCCCGCTCGCGGCGATGGACACCGACGACGATCCCAGGGCCAAAACGTACGTTGCCGCCCTCGCCGCTGCCACCGACGTCCCCTGACAACTTGCGCAGTCTCCATGCGCTGCGAGCCTTCATTGACCAGCAAAAAGCACTCATCGCGCGCACAAAAGCCGACATCCACACCCTCCGCAGGCTGAGAGGCGAGGAGATAGCGGGCGAGGCGCTGCGGGGCAAGGTGCGTGTTTCCGCTCAGCACGGGGACTGCTTGCTAACGGCGTTGTCGCTATCGCCAGTTGAGCGGCAATGGCAACGGGCTGAGATTGAGCGAGACGGGATGCGAGCCCACTCCTGCGCCGTCGGAGGTCGACTGGGCCCTGTTCGCTCGCAAAGGTGCGTCGCAATACGTTTTCCCCGTCTTTGTATTCGTGGCTGACGACAATTAGACTCCAAGTCGCTCGCTTCCCTGTCCCGCGCGGCCGTCTCCGCTCATGCAGCGCGCAACATCCCCAAGCGTGCCCCGAAGGAACCCGAGGCCCTCTCCGACCTGCAGCGGCTCGTGAAACGCGCGCGAGAGAGTATCATCGACCCGGTTCTCAAGCTGTACGCCGAGCCCGAGGAGGTCCCCGTCCCGCCCACCCCCATCGACCCCAACGCCCCCAAGATCCTTCCCGAGCGCGGCCCCGACGGGCTCTTCCTGAAGAGGCAGGCTCAGCGCAGGAAGAACAAACCACCGCCCCGTCCCGCGCGCGCACCCAGTACCAGTACCAGCAGCACCATGGTCGGCGACGGCGAGTGTCCAGACCCCCCGGCCCCCAAGCTCAAACGTGGGCGCCGCCCCTCGACAAAGCTGGAGCTCCAGAATCTCGAGCGCGCACCGGGAGTGACGACGCGCCGGCGCTCGACGTTGGTGACTGCGGTCCCAATGGTGACTCCACCCACGCCCGCGACACCCGTGCCTCCACGGATAACAGTAAAGCTTCCCCGTCGGCGGGGTCCTATCCGGTGGGCAATTCCGCCGCTACCGCAGCCAGGGACCGACGCGGACGGGGACGGCGATTCTTCCTCCGAGTCAGACGACGACGTCGAGGATGACGAGACACGAAACGCCGACTCCGAGCCCGAGCAAGGAATGTACCCCGACTCCCCCATGTCTCTTCCCCGCCCACTCCCGCTTGGCCCGTCCAATTCCATCCTCGGCAAACGGCGACGCAGCCCCGAGCTCAAACGCAGCGCCGGTGCCAACGCGAGCCTCGTCGTCCTCCCCTCCGCCACCCCCACCAGCCTCCCCAAACTACGCTTCTCCTTTGGCGGCAGCGGCACGGGCACGGGCACGACGATCCGCCCCTCGCTATCCCTCTCCTCGCTCTCCTCCCTCCCGACACCCGCGTCCACAGAGGCAGCCGACTCCCCCTCCCCCTCACCCGCCCCGTCCACAACCGCACCCTCATCGGGCTCGTACTCGCTCCCCAACTCTGCCTCCCTACCCTCCGCATACACGCTTCCTCCCGCTCCGACCGCGATGGTGCTGGGACTGGGGCTAACGGCGTCGGCATGGACCCAAGCGGAGCAAACCCATCTCGAGCAGCTCTTGCTCAGCATCCCGCCGACGGACGCGCATCGGTACGCAAAGATTAGCGACGCGATGGGTGGGCAGCGGAGTAAGAAGCAGGTCGCGAGTCGCGTGCAGAAGATGAAGATGAACACGAAGATGCAGAACGAGGAGGAGGAGGTCCACGAGTGTGGATTTGGATTGGGGTTTGTATGAGGACGCCGACCGACCGACAGCAGGACCACGGAAAGAAAACACCATACAGCATCGCGCGTTCGCCCGGGCCGCTAATTCTCCAGTATTGTATCTTGTATATCCAATTCACCCACCACTCTTACGGATACCCCCGCACGTTCGTCTTCGGATTCTGTGTTTATACGATTTCAAGAGATTCTCCCGCGGATGCGGAGGACACCAACAAAACCCATACATAACACAGTACATAGGTCTGCCGTCCGCGTCGACGTAGCTACAATACAAGATCTGCAAAAAAGTTGTTGAGCTTTTGCTTTGGCGGAGGCTCGTCGGCGAGTGCACGTACGACTCAAAAAAATCCCATTTTTGCTGTTCTGTTCTTGGCCCGTTCATCCCATCGGCGTTGGCGGCAGCAAGCTGTAATTTACTTGCGCTTCGCGCCGGTGCCCTTCTTCTTCTCGGCGGCCAACGCGTCCTTTTCCTTTTGCGCCTTTTCCTTGGCCGCTTCGACTTTGGCGAGCTCGTGGGCGGCGTCGTTCAGCCCGAGACGGTTGCGTGCGATTTCGAAGGCGTAGAACTGGGAGGAGGGGGGGTGTTAGCGGTAGAGGTAGCGGTGGGAGGATGGGATGCGAGATGGGATGGGAAGGCGAAGGCGATGCGAGCGGGGATAGCTGGAGATGGCTACGCGGATGGATGTGGATGGGGAAAGCAGCGAAGGCACGGCGTACCTGTATCCTGGTAACTGCGAGCGCCGGGGCGTGAACACGTTAGCAGCGTCGAGCGAAGGCAGCGGGACGGCGGGAAGACGGGACGCACCGAAGATGGTGTTCTTCTCGCCGTACTCCTCCCTCGCGTCGGTGCGGATGAGCGAGCCAAAGTTGTAGTCCTTGACTTTCTTCTTGTACCTGCGGGGGTTGGGTACGGGGTGTTAGCGTCGTCGCTTGGTTGGTAGCGCGCGGAAGCGAAGAAGAGACGGGGGAGGGTGGACGCCGGGGAGGGCGGACGGAGAGACGCTCACCGCTCGATGAACGCGCGCCAGCGCTCCTTGCCTTCAGCGCTCTTCATCCAGTCCTCATCGAGCTTCGTGAGCCGCGCGTGGTCGTTCTCTGCGAGCTCCGGGAACGTCGCGAGCGTGTCCTCGAAGATCTCGTCGTCCAGCCTGCGCTCGGCGTCAGCACTCGCGGCGGTGGGCGCAGGACGCAACGCACTTGGTGAGCTTGAGCTCGCTGGGTGCGACCTTCTCGATGAGGTTCCAGTATGTCTGCGCTGGCGGGTTAGCGCGCCCGGCGACGCGGCGCGAGCGAGGAAGGGACGGCGTAACGCACCTGAGCCTGCTCGACAGCCTTGACGGCGAACCTGAAGGTTTCCCGCCCGTCAGCGCCGGCCGGGCTGCGCGAGGAGGAGGACGCACTGTTTCTCGATCTACAACGGGTCAGCGCTGAGCGGGCAGGCGGGCGCGATGAGTACGCACATCGATATGGTTCTCGGCGGTGTTGGGGTCGAATGGCCGGGACATGGTCGAGCTTTAGCAGGCGGCGCGGGGGGTGTTGTAGTCGTGGACCAAAGGGAGCGTGAGTGGGAGATGGAGGGTTCTCGGCCAGTAGATGGCGGACGGGCTGATGTAGGCTGTCCCGCACTTGACCCGAGCGACCATGTGGGCCGGTCGTCGAGCACACTGCAACCACGGCCGACGCCTCTGGAGAACTGGTCGCCGCCCTCGGACTCGTTAGCTCTGCTGCCCAGCCTATTTTTCCACAAGGAATATGTGCGGCCGCGGCTGCATCCTCTTCGCGCTAGATGCTCTCCGGCCTACCAGTCCTTTTCTTGAGCTTGTCGACACCGCCAGCGTACCCTGAGCTATGCAGAAGCCGTCTACATCCTCACATCCGAATCATTGACAATCCATAGTTTTACATCAAGTATCTAGGGCTTCGACGTCGGGTTCGTGCAACTCGAGTAGGTGCACTTCGTCTCTTCCGAGTCTGCGGGCCAGGCGGTACCACAGCCCTCGCACATCCATGCGTTGACGGGAATGTTCTCTGTTTGAGCGTGTTAAGGTCTGCTAAGCGAACGCGGGGAGACCTCACCAGTGGAAAGGAACTGCATCTTGTAAGTTGCGTGTAAGTCTGGACCTGATGTGTTCTGGAGAGCTGCCTTTTGTACCCGTGGTTTCAAATGCCTCAACTCATTCCGAGGAGGAAGCTGAGCTACTGTATGATATGTCACCTTATGCGAGTGTTATTAGTTCAAGAAGATATTCTGCCGCCGATGGAGTGTCGGCGGCAGGGTGGGCGGCAGGTATTAACAAGCGGCAGGCCTATTTGGCACCCGCGGAGTTTGTACAATTGAGAGGCCAGCAGCACCCGCAAATTGCCTCGGCGTGCTCAGGCGACTCTACGCACTCTCCATCTCGCTCGCCGTTGTTGTTGGCGAGAACGGGTCGAATTAACTTCCCATATGCGGTAAGTGAGTGGTAGGGAGGCGGCAGAGGCAGTAGCCGTGTGTGTGCCCGGATATGCTAATGGGTGCATGTCCCAATGTACGCTGCTGCTTCCGGCGATTCAGAGCGGCACCCATATCACACTTAGCGGTAGAGGCGGTACCTTCTGGCGACGTCGTTTCTGAACCTGACTCTGTGGCGGCTAAATATGCTTCAAGGTCAGCAAGCCCTCGGTGCCGCTGCAGACGACGATGAGAGCGCATTCCGTATTCACGCTTTTAGAACGGGACCATTCGACCGTCGCGTCGGAGGAAAATTGATCGATTGATGGTCAATCAAATTTCAATGTCTGCAATAGAGCATATTGGCACTTGCTCTGAATTCATTAAAAACATGCAACTGAATTGGAGCGGAGCTCCCTCAGCCAATGAGATGGCGGGATTATCATAATTTTTATTTCCAGAGTGCGAGCCAATATGCTCTAATGCACTACTCAGTTCAAACTCGGTTTGTGTTGGTCTCGACGAAGTCAGACGACGTTATTGATCTAAGCCTGAGGAGCGTCGGTGTAGTATGTCGAGGAGATGATGACCAGAATATGTGACTGCATTCGTGTCGGTGGCGGCGTCATTAGGCGGCGAGGGGGCTGCAACTTACTCAGAGCATATTAGCGTTGCATGGTCAACCACATGAACAACGGCGGGCATGCGCAGTACTGTAGTATTTCATTCAATCCGAATGAACTTTTGCCGTGTGACATCGCCTACGAATTTCGCAGTTCGTAGAATTCGGATTGCCGCTGTGACATCGGTAACTCTTCGTAAGCGCCGACGTCGAGCCCGCCGAATTTCTGTATTAATTACAATTCTTGAAACAATGTGAACTTGTGCTAGTAGATAGTGGGATAGCCTTGCGGAGAATGCACACTGCCCCGCAGGGCTAGAAAAATTCCCGGATGGGGTGGTCCAAAAGCTTTCGTAAACCTCTTGAATGGCCCGTGACTCCTGTCAAAAAATCGGAAAAAAAAAAATAGGGTGTGACCTGTGACCTACAAATTGAATGAAATAGTACAGTAGTCACAGTGGAGGTGGGCATCCGCTAAGATTCCGCTTTAGTGGGAGCGGTGTAGCAGGGTGAGCAGTAGATACAGTACATGTCGTAGATCAGTCACGCCATCCAGGGTTTTCCTCCGCTTTCACCCTTCCCGCTGCGAGCCCCGTTGGCTCTTCTCCGACCCTGACGCATCCAGCGGCACCATAGGTGACATGGCGGCAGGGAGGCGGCAAGGCGGCAGATTATCTTAGTCCGTTCAAGTTGACAGTTCTGCTACAGATACAATTTTTTACAAACCCAGATCTGTCCGACGGGCAGGGCGTCGTAGAGTTACTAGGACTGCCATGACCACCTAACAGGAGTTCTCGCCGGCGTCGGAATGTGTGTGCCACGGAGTCATGATCATGTTCTCGACCGTATGAGAACGGGATTAGAGTGAGGGAAAGGGATCAACTGTGTGGGTCACAGTATCGAACAGTATTGCACCTTGTTGATCTGGTGCTATAGCTCCTTGGTGACTATGCAGTCCCGATTGTAGAATTCTTTGTCATGTATCTCACAAATCCATCGTGGAATCAGGGGCCAGCTACGCTGACAAAGACCTTGCTGTGGGACTTTCAACCCCGGAACAAGGAACAAACAGTTGCTCGGAGCATGACCTGTTTCTGACATTGGTAGCATTTCGAAATGAACAAGACCAGCAAACTGGCGGTGCACTTCCTAGGGCGGCCAAGTACTCCGTACCCAGAAATTAGACATTACTGGAGTAGAGCTGATCACTTGCAGCCTTCTTCTTCTTGCCGCAGAACTGGGTTTTTCAAGGCGCCACATGTTCAGTGGAGCGACCGAATGTTTAGTTTGCAAGCTTTTTGTTTAGGTAATCCGCAAGGCCAAAACATCATGTTTTTTTTGTTTCCTTTATATCTTTTAGATTTATTGTCATTCTCGGTATCAGATAGCATCAGTTGTAGAAAAAAAAACAATTAGAGCATATTAGTTGCAGCTTTTGAGACCAAGATTTTGTCTAACAACATCACACCAATCATGTCTTGTTTGTTGTTTTGTCCCTCCCTTTGTTTCCCCTCTTTGCTTTCAGGTGTTATTTTAGTTTTGGGATTCAAGAGCAGTGGGTCTGGAGACGGCCGCACGCTGAACATGGCAAAATTTTGCACCCCGATGACACACAGCGCTGACACTAAGATCTCGATTACAGCCGGGCGCTTACGCGTCCAATCCAGTTCTTTAACATCAAGTGTGGGACCTTTCTATCTGGCCTGCGGGAAGCGGAACAAGCTCCCAATCAATAAGACTGAATCTAGGGTTTATATTCAAAGAGCTGGTCCGCGATGTGCCAAGTTCCCCTACACAGATGCACACTACTCGTAGGTACTCCAGCGACATTCTTCACCAACTCACGCACCGCACAAGAACACATTGATTTCGGCTGCCCAGTGAACCTGGACCGGCGCTGCGGGAACTGCAGCCAGATTCTATCCGTGTCAGGACTAGGTCGGGCTTGCCGGCGGGGGACTGGATGCCGTCGAGGAACCGGGCGTTGACCGGGTTTCGAGAACAGTCGCTAGCCCCGGTAAGGGCGAAGTAGTGTATAGACGAGGGAGAGGTTAAGCCTCTCCCGAGGTTGTACTAGGGTTATATACGGTATGTAGGATAGGGATAACCCTGTACGTCCGATCGGGCTTTCAGGTCGTTGTGAACACCCCTTGTGGGTCATATCGGGTATCGGGTGTTGATGGTATCATGATGGGGAGTTGGCCAGGCTGATCCGGGGGTGAACCGTGACATCACCCCCCCTCCAAGGTAGCTCGTCCCGAGCTTATGGTGCGTCTCCCATGCCCGAAAAAAATTTCGATATCGGGCGTTGAATTCACCATGTTCGGAATATCGAGGGTAGTTGCGGCAGCAGCTCGTCTTTCGGAAAAGAAGGGCGAATTACAATCTGCAAGGGCAGAACACGCGTCGAGTTTTGCCGGGGGGAGAGTCATGGTTTGCTGAGTTTTGTAGTTCCAAAGGGCGCTTTTTTTTTTTTTTTTTTTTTTTTTGCGTTGGCAAAGGTAGCCCGTCCTCGATTTACCACCTGCAATGGCAGGGTACGGGCGTTGGAGCGATTTTGTTGATTTTCTCGATTTTCTTTCATCATTTCCCTTGCGAATTACCGTCCACCCCGGTGGAGCACGCATTTCGGGCTTCGGCTGCATCCGGCGGGTGCAGGTGTACGATCGGACCGTCACCGAGATTTCGGCTGTCTTCGTTGTACACTTTCCTATCCCCTTTAGGGTCGGGGCCGGTCGATTTTCTTTGTCGTTTGCGAAGTTTTTCCCTTTTTTGGGCGTCTTCAACCCTTTTCGGATTCTTCCTGCATCCAGCTGGTGCAGGTGTACGGTTGGACCGTCACCGAGACGTCGGCTGTCACGTTGTACACTTCTCCTTCCCCTTCCGGGGTAGATGCTGGTCGGCAAACCGTTTGCCATTCGGAATTCCTTTGTCCTCCCATCCCTTCTCACGCCACGCGGGACAGAGTTAAATTTGCCTCCGTCCCGCCTTGAGGCACCGACCGCGAGGGTTCTCGCTTCTCCCGGGCTTCCATTCCCGTTTGACGGGCTTCGGAATTTGAAAACCCGAGTTTGTTTGGCTGCGGGTCCCACGACCTATGGGCGCATGTTTGTCGTTTGAATTCGATCTCCGTTTCAGGGGAGGTTAAACTTCCGCAGGAGAAGCTCGAAACTGAGTCGGGCTTCCATTCGGAATTCGGGCGAGGGTCGGGCTCGGGGTATATAAGTCCGCGGGTTAGTTTCGCGGGTTGTTTCGCTTTCGCCATGTCCCCTCCCAGCACCTCAACTCCCTCAAAGGAGACGTCCGACACTCGTGTTCACGATGACCCCCGCCCTCGACCCTATCGTCCCCGGCGCGACGCATGGTCCTTTTCTTTGGGTCGAATGACCCGTCGATTCACCAACCTCTTCGGCGCCGACCTCTTCGACCCTTTCTCCGAGTCTGGGCTCGAAGACCTGGAGGACGAGGATGGCCGTCCCGACCCCGACGCGTCGGCGGGTCTCGAGTCCAACGTGCCGCTCATTCCTCGTTTGCCTCCCATTGTCTCCCGCCCTCCTCGTCGTCGTCCCGCCGGCCGCGCGTCCCGCCCTTCGCCGCGCGACCATTCTACTTACCGTCCTTTCCGCGTTCGGTTTATGGAGGGCGAGCGTTTCTCCACGGTTTCCCTCGACGGGGCAACAACCCTTGACTGGGCGCAATCCCTCTTCGACGCTCACATGCGTGTCGCCGGCATGTCCCTCGTCGTGTCGGGCCCTCCATCCGTGTTCTTTGGGGCCGTTTTCGATGTAGCCTCGGGCAATCACCGGGCTTGGTCCTCCTCGGGCGAGGAGGTCGATCTTCGGCATGTTTTTGCCGACCACGAGTCCGGTCTGGAGGAGCTCGTTCGTGCGTGGGCCCAGCCGATGTATCGGACGTCGTACATGGCCCAATTGATGTGGCCGCGAGTGGTGAGTGAATCGTTTTCTTTGTTCGGGCTAGGTACTGATGAGCCCCGGTAGCGTCGTCTCCTGATCACGCTCGTCTTCCTCTCGACTGCTGGCGTGCCGACCTTTGTCTCGGCCGAATTCTGGCGCCTCGTCGACTCCCTCCTGAGCACCCTTGCCCCCGAGCTCCCCTCGCTGGATTCCCGCTTCGCTCAGCATTTCAATCCCCCCAGTCGCGAGTTCCCTGTCGAATTCCGCGCCATGCTGAGCCCTCGGGGTCTGCTTCGTTTGCGGGACGGGGCGGCGGATCTCCGTACAGGAGAGGCATCGGGTCGTACCACCGCGTTCTCGAGCGAGGGAATCGTCGAGTGGCTCGACGCTTTCTCTGACAACGGTTCCGGTGTGATACCGTCGTCGGTTGGCGACGACTTCGTTGTTCGTCGAGCGTTCCGGCGGGTCCTTCGGTCCTTTTCGGGAGTTGGTCTTCGAACCGGGCGGCTTCGTCCCGTCCCTCCGCTTCGAGCGTTCGTCGTTCGTTACGCCCGATGCTCCGACCGAGGAGACTCTGACCCGTCGTTGTCGATCCCGTCGTTGCGTACCGATCCGCCACCGAAGCGGCGCCGTGGGTCCAGCCGCCCGTTCGGGGTTATGGTTTCCTTCGGGACTGGAGTTCTTCCCGTATCCCTTTCCTCC
The DNA here is from genome assembly GCA_014461125.1 of Mycena kentingensis (nom. inval.). Taxonomy (NCBI): domain Eukaryota; kingdom Fungi; phylum Basidiomycota; class Agaricomycetes; order Agaricales; family Mycenaceae; genus Mycena; species Mycena kentingensis (nom. inval.). The sequence goes on along the minus strand of JACAZG010000002.1, from coordinate 3,170,477 downwards.
CCCATACGGGATCAACTCGTTTCAAGACCTTCCACCCCTTCGACTCAACTGGTTCCGCGACCGGGGTTACTTCCCGTCGTACACGAGGTCGGGTCCGTCGTACGCCTCCCAGGGTTCCAGTTCGCTATCGATATCCCCTCTGAAGGGGACGAAGAAGATGAGGGGAGTTCGTCGGCGAGTGAAGGCCGGCCCCGTCGGGTTATCCGAATCCGTGTTCCACCCCCCGAGGATGTGGAGATGCCCGAGGTCGAGGGCGCAGAGTCGTCGAGTCCCCCGAGTCCGGATTCGTGGCGGCGCTTCCCTCGTCGTGTATCAGTCCCCTCGCCTAACATGGATGAGTTTGCGCGAGGCAGGATGCCCGAGCTGATTCCGTCGGCGCCGCCGTTGGAACGTGTCGGGCCTTCGCAGCGTTTTCCCGGCGAACCCCATCGAAAGGCGGGGAGCGTCGTTCGGGCGTTGGCACCTGCGTGCGATCTATGCCGCAGGCGTGGTCGTCTGTGTGGGGCGTGGGCGGAGCCTGCCGACTTGAACCTTCCGACTCCGAAGGTGCCCCGCAAGGCCTGCGACGAGTGCAATCGTCAGCATGTGGCTTGTTCGTCGTGGGGCCCCTTTTCGGAGGCGTTCAACCGCGTCGATGGTGCTCGCCTCGCCGGCTTCGGGTTCGAGTTCTGGGAGGCCGGCCCTGTCCATGGGGAATACTTTCTCCTTGAGGGAGATTCGAGGTTTGAGGACCTCTTGCTTCTGGGTGCGAGCTCTCTTTGTTTGACCGTGGGGCGTTTCTGATCTTGCCCGGGCAGCTCGCAGGCTGGATCTGAGAACGTTCGACTATCGCCTCCTTCCCCAGCAGAAGACGGAGCGGAGTCGGCTACGGCGAGAGACCGAGGCCTCCGGGTTTTCTCGGCGTCGAAACCACGTCTCAAGACCTTCTTCCGCCTTCCACGAATCCCGACATTACTCGCCGCCCCGCCAATCCTGCAAACGTCGCTCCCTTTCTCGATCCAGCGAGGACGAGCCCCCACGTAAACGGGGTCGCTCGACTCGGCGGAAGGACGACCGAGTTTCCCCATCCCCGTCACCCCCTTGTGCCCGCTATGCGGGTTCCGCAGACTCCCGATCTCGAGCTGCGCCGCCGCCGGCGGGTGTTCGCCCCCGCCGACCGTCCCCTGACGTGCGGGGGTCTCGAGGATGCCCTCCGGCAGGGGGTACTCGTCGTGCGGGAAGCCCCGCGCCCTCCCCCGGCAGGCCCCGCTGGCGAGCGGATGCGTCGACCCGGCCCAGCGGAGCCCGACCGGGAGGAAGGGACTTCGTCTGGTCGCCGAGCAGCCCCGCAACGTCCGCGTTCCCCCGTCCGTTTCTCCCTGACGGAGTATCCGCACGTCCGTTTGTGGTTCGGCGATTTGGACGTCGAACGAGCCATCTCCGAGTCCGAACGTCTCCAGTCCGACTCTTCGGTGCCCGAGCGCGAACGATTCTCCCCCCATCGGGGTTCTTCTCCTCCAAGCTTCGGCCATTTCGCAACGGAGCCCCCGGGACTCGGAGTCGTCCTTGTTCGGGCTTTTCTCTCGGATAGAGCGGAGCCGTTTGACGGGTATGACCTCGCTGGCGGCCGATTTTGAACTCATGGAGGAGCTGGGACGGGTTGTGGGGTCCGAGGCCGAGGACTTTTTTCGCTACTTCGGGGTCGTGTGCACAGGCATCTACGAGATGTTCCTGGCGAGACGACTGGCTTGGGAGCGGGGATCTCCGGAGCCGAGGCTTGACACGCGGTCGGAGGCGGAACTCGCGGAGGAGTTTTGGGATGCGATGGACGTAGATGACGACGTCGAAGTGGGATGGCAAGGGGAAGGGAAAGGCTCGCGCGCGGTAACATGTAAGTCTATCAGTTGATAGCAGTGTTTGTATCATTCTTGTATTATTTCATTTCCTCGGTTTGCCCATTTTGTAGTTGAGCGAAGATGTGGTTGATTGGGTTAGTCCCCTTGCGGGGTTCGGGTGTTGGTAAAGAATTCATGTAGCTTCGTGTCGTGAGAGGTAGTTGTCCTTTGTTTTCGAATTAGGTAGTCGATAATCCAAATCGGGTATACGTCCGAATCGTGTTTGTTCGGGTTCGAGCGCAAGTCGGGGGTTTAGTGTTGAGTCTCCGGGTCGGGGCCCGGAAGGGAAGGGTCGTCTACCCAAGGGGGTAGGGGCCAGTTGCGACTGTCCATGTCGATCGGAAATGGGGCAGACAGGAACGTTTCCCTCGATCGTTCACGACCTGCGTAGGGGCAGTGGTCGTAGGGAAGCGTCTGGTCGGGCGCTCGTTGTTGGCCCGAGGTCCTCGGTTGCGGTCGTTGTTACGCGTGGCGCCGGGGTTGTCGTTTCCCCTGGTGCGGGGTTGGGGAGCGACTCCAGGGCGGAGCCTTGAGTTCGGAGTAACCCGAGTCGGGTTACGGGGGTGGTTTGGAGTCGCAATGGGGTGTGTGCGCCGGGTTGGTCGGTGAAGGGAAGTGTGGGGGCAGACCGGGCGTTGGTCGTGCCCGGGGTTCGCGGTGTCGGCCGCTTCGCGCACCCTGATTCGGAGGAAGACGAAGGGTGCCAGTATTGCTCCTACTCCCAGCAGGAACACGTCCGTCGACATCGTGAAGTGGATACTGAGCATGGCGGGCGTGTTCGGGTGGTATTGGGGGAACCTCTCCCTTCTGTCAGGACTAGGTCGGGCTTGCCGGCGGGGGACTGGATGCCGTCGAGGAACCGGGCGTTGACCGGGTTTCGAGAACAGTCGCTAGCCCCGGTAAGGGCGAAGTAGTGTATAGACGAGGGAGAGGTTAAGCCTCTCCCGAGGTTGTACTAGGGTTATATACGGTATGTAGGATAGGGATAACCCTGTACGTCCGATCGGGCTTTCAGGTCGTTGTGAACACCCCTTGTGGGTCATATCGGGTATCGGGTGTTGATGGTATCATGATGGGGAGTTGGCCAGGCTGATCCGGGGGTGAACCGTGACAATCCGACAGCCAGGAGGCTTGTACTAAATGCAACTTCGATGGCACTGCGGAAAGCCTCAGGAAAACAAAGATCGGCTTCTGGGATGGGAGATAGGGTGCTCAAATGAGTGCCAACGTAGAATGGGGCCACATTATCAGAATAAAAATGTTACCCGTGAGAATCCAGACATCTACATAGTTGGAACAGCTTCTAGAAAATATTATGGACGCTATCTTCTGAAATAGGGGCTCGGGAGTGGCAGGGGTTGGATGTTTCCCGGACTTGAGGGTTGGAAACCCTGGATTCAGAGGTTGGAATTGGTTTGAGTAGCAGCAGGGAGACCTCCCCCATGAGAATATCTGCAAAGATTGTGCGTAGGACCAAGATGAAGCCACATCATTTCTTCTTATGTCATCATCAGAGCTGGGGGGAAGGTCAGATCTAGTCTCGCGTAGCCAGACTTTCTATCAATACTTCCAGCAAGCTGGTTGATAGAAAGGTCAGATCTCAACAACGACTGCAGCTATGACCATAATTCTTTCAGATTTGGAATCAGGTAATTACTGGTGTTCAGAAATGGGCACTACTGGTACAATTCAAGCTCGAACCCCCCTTGGGGAGTGGATGTGGGCTCGAGATTAATGTGATGGCACATTGGGAACTAGACAACTTGAACGTTCCGCGCAGCCATTGATGACTAATCAGGCTCCCGGTAGCGGACATGCACGCTTGACAACCCCCATGTGACATCCCACCCACCTGCCAAATTAGGTGATGGGCAACAAAACAGGTCAGTTTGCTTTTCTCTCGGCGCTTTCGAGAAAATTGGCAAACACTACTGTAGTATTTCAACTGTTTCATACATCACACGTCACATAGGGCCTGTACGAAAACTTCTGATGTGTGCAATAATGTTTTCTTGAATCTTGCGTATTAAAATCTTGGTCACAGGCCAAAACCCGTACGAAAATAATTGTAATAGGACAGTAATCTATAGATATGTGCTTATACTACCCACGGAAATAAATTTGTGATTTTCCAGCTGATTGAATAACTCATGAGACTTGGAGTTTGATTAAGAGAGAAAAAGCTGTCAAATGTCTGAGGCTGTTTCTCGGCCAATTTTGATCCGTTTGATCCGGGAGCAGGTGGGTTGGATGTGAGTTTGAAAGCACTCTCCGATGGTATATTTGATGGGATCAAATTCTCATTTATGGAAAACACCATTTGTGGAGGCCATCTGTGGGTCCTGTATGCGACTACAGCCTCTTCGCGCTCCTAGAAGCACTCCGGCTCGTGTTCAGCACGTGCAAAACGGCCTACCAGTACTTCTCTTGAGCTTGTCGACACCGCAAGCGTACCCTGAGCTAGCCAGAACCGTCCACATCCTCGAATTCGAAGCATTGACAATGCATTTTAGGTTTTATATCAAGTATCTAGGGCTTCGACTTGTTCGTCTCCTTGCAGTTCGGGTAGGTGCACTGGGCCACGTCGTTGGGCCAGGCGGTACCACATCCGCACATCCATGCGTTGACGGGAGTGTCCTCTAGTCGAGCGCGTCAAGTAAGTCTGTTCAACGAACGCGGGAGGGTCCAGCCTCACCAGTGGAAAGGAAGTGCATCTTGGGGTGGGTAAGTTTGTGGCTGGTGTGTGCTGGAGAGCTGCCTTTGTACCCGTGGCTTCAAAATGCGATTCAACTCATTCTGAGGAAGGAGGTATTGAACTCACCGAACTAAACCATTTATTTAATTGCCTCTGTCGCCAGTTTCTAGAGTTTGCCACCAGAGACTTGAGCGCACACGTTCGCTGCTTCATGCACCGAGATGTCCAAGGTGTTGTCACTTCTCAATCCATTCACGCAATTAACTGAATATGTCTTGGATATGTCGCCTAGCCCAGTGTTATTAGTTTAAGTTGGCAGTTCCGCTGTAACCTGGTCTCAGGTTTGTCCGTCGGACAGGGCATTGTAGAATTGCGACAAACCGATATATGTCCCTGGCCCCCGACGGGCGGACGTGACTGCCATGGCCAGCAAACAGAAGTTCTCGTCGGCTTGGGAATGTGTGTGCCACGGAGCCATGTTTTCAACCCGATGGGAACAGGAGTTAAAGACCGCAAATTTAAATGGGCCTCGAATGGCTGTGCGCAAACTTGTATGAAACAAAGCTCGAAGGTGATATTTTGTGCCATAGTTTCTTGTGTGTGTGTGTGAACGGCACAAGGTCCTTGTTGACCCGGACCAGATTGCAAAATAATTATTCATCGCGGATTTCAGAAATCCTTCGCTGTTGGATTTTGTTGTCCGCCCTGAGCGGAACCGCAATCAAAGACAGGGGTCACATCTACGCTCCTCGTTCCGCTCTATTACGATGCCGCAACAGACACCTTTTCGGATACTCGACCTCCCCGTCGACATCGTCCGCGAAATATTCACGGAATGCATGCCGCTGACCGGAATCCCCCTTGGGACTGGAATAAACCTCGTCCAATCTAAGCAGCGTTTCTTCGACGGCGACAGCGAGAGCGACTCAGACACTGGCAGCGACTCGTCAGACTCGGACTCGGGCTTGGGCTCGGGCTACAAGTACCCGCACCGTCCACGCCTGGAGTCACCCAGGCATCCGGTCCTCGTCGCGAACGTCTGCAATGCCTGGCGCCGGCTCGCGCTGGCAACTCCCCTCCTATGGAACCACATCTCCGTCCGCCCGACGGCGCACGAGGGCGGCTCAGCGGCCATGATCCTCAAATTGTGTCCCGAGCGCGCGAAGGACGCCCCACTCCTGCTCGAAGTCTACAACCCAGATGTTGTGAGCCGGGGACAACAAGATCCGGAGTTCACTCGCCTGCTCCTCCGTGTCGCCACGCGTTCGCAGCGTATCACCATCGTAGGCAGCAGCCGAGGCGAGCAGGGCACCGCGCCTCTCGAGAGCACCCCCTCTCTTAGCAACCTCCAAACCCTCGAGCTTCACTTTAGCTATCATCCCGTTGGCATCCCGCCTCTTCCAAAAGCTCTGCGAGAATGCGCCCCCATGCTTCGGACTCTCGACCTGTTCAACGTCGCCGTCCACGCCCTGGAGACGTTCCAAAATGACACCCTCCCCTGGCAACAGCTGACGACTCTCTCGATCCCAGTCGCATTCCACAACACCGCCTGCCTCTCGAGAATTCTGCGCTGGGCACGAAACGTAGAGACGCTTACCATCAAGGACGTTGACATCCGGAGGCAAACCCGCGAACGCAACCGATATCGGACGCTCACATTCCGACCCCTCGCGCCACACACATTTCCATCCACAGAAACCCTCGCCATCTTCGTCCACACCAACCTCGATTGGCTGAACAACTTCATGTTCCCCGCACTGGAGAGCCTCGACGTCGGTCTGAGGTTCCCTCCGAGACCCCAGGACCCACAGACGCTCATCAACTTTCTTATCCGTTCCCGCTGCCCGCTCCGCTCGCTGCTCATTTCGGCGATAACGGGCGACAGCCTGTTGCACGTCCTGGCCGCCACTGGAGCGGGGTTGAAGACGCTGGAAGTGCACCACCTCGTAGAGCGCTCTCCTGCGCGTATCCTGAATGCGTTACAAGGATATACCTTGGAGCGGGTGGATCTTGCATTCAATCCCCATACACCGCTGATGCGGCTGCGGTAGAGCTTCAGAGGGAGAAAGATCGGACACGGGAGCGTGAGACGGAGGAGGCGACGAGAGAATTCTGTGCCGCGCAGCTGACTTGTGCGTTGAATGTGGCTCACAGATACGAATGTTACTAGAGAAGAGAAGAAGGTGGTGGCTTCTCAGTAAATGCGGATAGACCAAACGACCAGACTGAGAGCCTAGGAACTTGAGATCCATACTTGCAGCCAAATATAGGTACTAGCGAGTCCCACTGAAGATTGCTCAACATCCCCAGGGCCAGATTTCGGAGCAGTTTGACCACGGCGCAACCACATTTGTATTTGAGACCTTGGTAAACGGGAGACGCGAGTGCGATTTGACGCTTCGTGTGGCAGATGTTCTTCCGGCAATCGAGCTTGAAGTATATGTACAGCATGTTGGCCATTTTCCAAATCGACATTCGGGGGCGTCTCATTGTTGTCATCAAAATCTGATCTCCGTGAATTTGCTCTTGCTCTTGACGACGATGCCAAGCTGCGCTTCATGCTCCAAGCGGCCCAGTGCGGGATCGCAGATGCAGGAGTGTGCAAAGGTACGTCCTGCGCGCACTCCTCTTGCTTCTACTTAGGATCCTGCCCGTGCAGTGCCTCTCAATTCAGTATTGCTCCAAAGAGGTCAGTGAGCCACGTCTGATATGGCTTTGCGCACGTTCCCTGTTGAAATAATGCTGCGGATAATTCTATTTGGCGGACCACCTTGTGACATCGCACCGGTGCCACAGGAGAACATTTCTATATGGCGGACCATTGATGCGCCATCAATGGGGCGCATGCTAGACCATATTTAGACAGTCTATTTGGCGCACCACCCAATAAATGATCTGCAATCGATGAAAACGTGCATTTTGCTTCCTGACCACCACCATAATGGCCGATGACCACTCCTCTGCCGCATCCGACACCTACATCCTCTCGCCCGACACAGTCAGCTTCTCTACGGGCTACTTTGATGCCTTGACCATCGCGGCGGCGGCGGCATTGGTCGAAAATCAGCAACTGCCCACGATCCTACCTCAAAACACCATCTCACAGTGGCGCTTCATCCGCGAGGAACCATCTGTGGACTGCTTCGCTGCACATGTTATTGCGGTCAAGGAAGCCCTCCTCTGCCTGCCAGACCTCTACAAAGTCACGAAGGACATTCAAGAGGCCTTCAAAAACGGCTATCGCGCCGTTGTAATCCAGAAGAAGGATGAAGCCGCTCCTCGGACATTCCACTTTGCAAAGGCACGTGAATGCCTGTTCCTTTGTTCTTATCGAGGTATTTATATCTGAATCAGCTCCGTCTGGCAGTTGCAGTCAACAACCACTACCAGCAGTTTCACGACATCCACGAGCTGTTGAATCGCATCACCGAGGCCTCTTTGCTCAGCCCAGTACTTCTCAAGCAATTCAAGTGCTGTGGCTTCAAAGAACACCTTGCGGGCTTCCACATTTCCCGCCCACCGCTCTACACGCTCACCTGCATCCTCCGCAAGGAATGGCTCACGGAAGACATTGTCAACGCTCGGAACGAGCAGCTCTACTTCCGACGTCACCTACCCAGACTCTCAACCGTCGCAAAATCCACTCACAGGTCCAGGCAGAGGTCTCTGTGCTTGCTCGCGGCGTCCAAACCCAAGAGCAGCTGGAGGTGTTGAACAAGGCGCTATGCAATCTTGGGTGCGATGTTTTGACCCATCCTATTACTTTGACCTCCCCTATTACTGATTTTTATTGCCCATAGGCGGGATATGGAAGACCACTCAAAGACCCACCTGCTATCCGCACAAAAGGACGGCCGTTGACGCAAAGGTTCACCGGGCCGTCCGAGGGTGCGCTGCGGGCAGGCGGAGGATCCCGAGGGCAGTTCTCTCAGTCCCAGTCTCAGCGTCCGAGGCGTCCCCCGCGGTGCTCCAAATGCGGAGAATCCGGACATAGCTGTGTGCGCTGTGATAGAGTCCATGGGCGGGGTTGAAGTATAACTACTCGCAGTTTGTAGTCAAGATGGTCCATTTGCTGGATACTTCAATCATTATGTTGCAATAGACTGTTTGGTCTCCTACGGCAGTGTCCTTTTGTTGCACATTGGGATTTTTGGATGAGCAATAGGCTCCCCATGACCCTGTATGCTGACCAATTTTCATAATTTATTTACGGGAGGCAGGCTCGCAACCTGATTTAAACATCATCCCTAGAGCCTTCAATGAGGGCCGTCATGTGTGCATGGGTAAGCTGGGATCAAAGTGATGGAATCAAAAAATTGGCTGTTTGATTCCATCACGAAACCCACGTGAGGGTACTGGATCAAAAGGCCAATAAGCAGTCTGGATCAAAACCTGGCTGCGCGTAGCCAGCTTTTCATCCCATTACAGCCTATGACACAAACACAAACGGTCCAGCCATTCAGCCAAAATAAGTTCCGGTGGGACTTGAACTTAAAACCTCTTGATACCGATATTATAGAAGGCAGCACAAGCTACCGTCGAACTACAGGCAAACACTATTAAAGGCTTTGTCATCTCTAAATTTGGCCCTAGACGCACGCCGGTGGTGGTGGGGATGAGAAGTGGTTGAAATCAATCATGTGATCGCATTGATATATATTGAATCGGCCGCGGCGGTGCGCCAAATAGAACCGCACTGGTGCGATGTCCCATCTGGTGCGCCAAATAGAATTATCCGTTAATGCCGCCACAGCTCTTTAAAAATTTACCTCTCTATTCGTAAGATTAAGATTAAGGAAGATCTTACGAAGTCGTCTGCCAGTGACTGCCGTGAGCTGTCAGGACAACGTCAGAAGCCGGGTTGCACCATTAAGTCGACAGCGACCTTGTCGGACATGAGCTGTGACCGGGCGCTGTCAAACCGTACCTTCCCTCTGTCCTTAGGCCACTTGTCCCGGGATTGAAGCCAACAGACTATGCAGACGGCGCCGGTCGCGGAACGTGGTGTGTCTAAAACAGAAGTGCTTCTGAAGCATCTGGTAGCATTGACCACGACTGATCAGTCGTCACAGAGTATGGGGACGCCTCCGTTTTATCCTACCGACAAGAAATGGCCGCTAGGGAAGGTAACCCATGGCCGGAACCAGAAGCAGAAAGGATGCGAGATTGCATGCCTGTCCTGCAGGTGTGTGACGGTGTTTTTGCAGAATGCTCAATGCTGATGGTAGAAAAGGCAGCGAAAATTTGCATGCAGCGGGGCATACTCATCCGATGGGCGCACCTCCATGATGTGCCAGTGCGTCCGCCCATTCCGCGCCACTTCCAACTGAGATCCATCCGAAATTTATAGTCAATGCGGTGCACTCGCCAATGTGACCTGCGATATTCCATCGCAATATCAAAAGCGACGAAAACCAAACCGGCGTTTGGCGCCGCCCAATGGAACCGCGGGACGCAAGGCACTCCCAGTGTGGGGTGGATTTCGTTCTCCGTCTCCCTCACACGTCGAGATGTCTCCCAGACATGCCACTACCTCATCTCATGGATCCGAGGAGCTTACCGCGCTTTCTTCACTGTCGCGCGGAGTCGAGCTACCTCCTATCATCAGACGACATGATGCTGGGTCAACTCGACCCTGGTCTCCGTTTGCAACTGCGCTGACCCTGGAACCGCGTCCGGCGGATACGGTTTCGCAGGAAGGTAAACGTGTCCTCGCACACTTGGGGATCTATTTTTTGTCCCGCACCTGGCCAGAAGTGAAATAAAGCGGTCCTATTTGATGGATTTATCTCAGTAGTATCACGGTCTCGATTGAGTGGAACATTGGAAGATGGAGGGTAGCTTGTTTGAAGAGATCAAAGGAGGTGTTGTCCGCGCGTTTGAACCCAACCCGCGTCTCACTCAGATCTTCTCCGCTGTCATACAACCCATCGCCCAGCTTCTCGCTGATTTTCCTGCTGAGCATCCAGTCATCGCTTCTTACAGCCCTTTGCAAAAGTGTAGGGGGTTTGTGGAGCCCGCTCCCTACTCGAAGTTGTTTACATCTATTGTCTTTCCGTAAGGATTTTGAATGGGGCGCGCGACGGCGCAGGCTGTCCGGGGCTTCTAGGTGGAGCTCCGCCATCCAGAAACCCACAACAAGTGTAAACAACTTCGAGGAATAAATGAGCTCCACAAACCCCCTACACTTTTGCAAAGGGCTGTACCTCGAGTTTAACACAGACTATCCCGACAACGACGATTCGGCTAGCGCACTCACCGCCTGGTTGGACCGCATCCATCTAGAGCCAGCTCCGCAGGACAACCTCTCACACACCCAGAGACAAGTACACGCTATGCCACAGCACATGGTGGCCGGATAAATCTATTTGGCACACCCTTGACACACACACTGATCGCCCGCGCGCACCTCCTCGCTGCTCAAAGTGCGGGGGAACTGGTCACATGCCAAAATGCGTAGGATTAGGAGTGTTGGTTTTCAGGATAAACCCCCCAGAGCGCCGTAGTTGGTGTTATTGAGAAGACGGACGATTGAGATCACATGACCATCTTGCAATAGACTGTTTGGTTGCATGCAGCAGTAGCTTTGAGTTGCTCATCATTTTTTTTTGCTACATGGTCGGCCTCCCACAACTCTGTACGCTGTTCAATTTTTATCATTCACAAACTTCAAGTTTGTGCTAGGTGGCCAAAAATGGGCCCCCAAAACAGGTGATGATTAGTAAGGCTCTTCAACTGATCACATGCTGAGGTTCTCAGTTCAATGGGCCTCAGTCACAAACTTCACATTTGTGTAAGCGGGTGACTAGCACAGCCACATGATGACCAAGCAAACAGTATATTTCAGCATATCCCCTTTCCCGTTGACCTGAAAAAATTGTAGAAATTCCTTAAAATATTCTTGTGGGTAAGTCTGTCGTGCGAATGCCCTTTTGGCAAGGAGTTGTGTTTCAATCAATTGCCTACCCCACCGGCAATCCTAGTCCGTTCTGGATGATTGTAGTATTGTTGGGATCAGCACGGAGAGCACATTTTCTCTGGGGGTAACACAAAGCACTGTGAGTTTTCTTCTTGGCCATATCCAGAAATAAGAGGTTTTCTGTGCAATAAAATGAATAAGGGCAACCAGAAAGACAAAAAAAAGATAAATCATATTCAAAGCTACGTCCGAGCCAAGCAACTGCTTTTATCCGGTGCAGATACCACAAAACATTGTACGATTTGCAAAGAACACAAAAGAAAATACGAATAATTCTGAAGTTTGTGCAACGCCGCCGGGTCGGCCTACTTTCAATCATTTATTTATGAGAGGCAGGCCGGAAAGCTGATTTACTTCAATCACTATGTTGCAATAGACTGTTTGGTCTGCTGCAGCAGTGTCCTTTTGTTGCACATTGGGATTTTTGGATGACCAATAGGCCCCCCATGACCCTGTATGCTGACCAATTTTCATAATTTATTTACGGTGGCAGCAGTAATACCCCCTCAGGGCACAAGGTCGCCGGCGGACACTGGTAGCCGATGGCCGCCAGTGGCCATCAGTGGCCTCCGCTGGCAGTGGCACTTCTCCCCAGCACCCGTCCATTGACCAGTGGCGGACGCCGGAGGCCAGTGGCGGCCGTCGGCGACTGATGGTCGACATCAATTTACTGGGATTTTGTAGTGTACCTCAACAAGAAGAGGCCCGGCGGTTGGGAACAAAAACTACAGGGCTGAGGATAGCACATTTGATGGGAGATCAAACCATCAATTTGTTTTGTGGTCCTAGCAGCAATTAGTACGGGTTTGGGAGTTGTGCACCAGGCATCAGCTGCCTGATTTGGAAATTTGATCACCATCAATCCATCAATTTCACCGTTCTTTTTACCCCTGGCTTACAAGCAGACTAGACATCACAATTGGGCACTGACCAATCCGCTGAGCACCCTTTGCTATCAGTTACATCAGAGGACCTCCGGAGGCCGCAGATTGCCGCCAGCGGCCGTTGGTCACAGGTGGTCACCATTGCCTGCCTTTGTCCTCCCCCGGCAGCCCCTGGCCACCGACGGCCACCAACGACCACCGGAAGCCACCGGCGGCCGCCGACGACCATGTGCCCTTCGGGTATATTACTCCTGCCCCCGGCTCGCAACCTGATTTAAACATCACCCCTAGAGCCTTCAATGACGGCCGTCATGTGTGCGTGAGTAAGTTGGGTCAAGGTGATGGAATCAAAAGGCCATTCCGCGGTCACGAAACCCATGTGAGGGTACTGGATCAAAAGGCCAATAAGCAGTCTGGATCAAAACCTGGCGCGCAGCCAGCTTTTGATCCCATTACACCTAGCCCATGACACAAACGGTCCAGTAATCCAGCCAAAATAAATTCATGTGGGACTTGAACCCCAGTGAGAATGGTGGATGCGCTCTTGTGCGCAGATGTGCTCCCTTGTGGTTTTTAGCAGAATATGTGCTCAAAGTTGCGAAGAATGTGCGGATTTGTGTGCCGTGTGTGATGGCGTTGGATCTTGCATTTGTACCACAACCACATCGACCAAATTTGCAACGCCGGCTCTGGCACGGAATCCTTTTGGGTGTCTGAATATAGCTAATCTGTACTACAGACACCTTGTAATGTGGGCCCGAGCCTACATTTGAACAAGCAGAGGCTGGACCCGCTGCAAATGAGCAAAGGGAAAAATGTCCGGAGGTAAAATGAGACGATCTGCCACCGGCGCAGAATAGCGGAAAGCCACAGCCACACCCTTCCCACCACCATCACAATGCGAGAATCCAGGCAAGAGTGCTGAATCCCCGTCGAACGCACACGAAGGCGAGCGGGCAGCCTCTGCAGCCGGAGGAGACAGCAAAGTGGTCCGTGAAGCTGCGAATATACACGATGTTATGGCGAAAGCGACGATACGAAGCGCGGAATGACGCGCTTCCGTTCCCCTGCCCCCGTTCCCTACTCCCCAGCGCTCGCTCCTAAGCCCGCTCCACACCCTCCCTCCTATGCCCGCTACCCAGTTGTGAACCCTCGACTTGCCGTGGCAACCCAAGCGGCCAACCGTGAACTGTGAACGCGAGGACCGAGCGAGGGCGCGAGTCCATTCCTCCTCCCCCTTCCCTCCCCCACAGCGCCCAGCTGCTCCCCATTCCCATCCCTACTTGGGAGCCCTGAGCCCGCGACCCCCTGTGGCAGCCCAAGCGACCAGCGACTGAGCTGTGAATGCGAGGACCCAGCAAGACGGGCTACTGTCATCCAAAGACGCCCGCGCACACACGGAGATGCTACTGGCACTCGCTGCTTCGTGTCCGACCCATCGCTCAGAGGTCCTGTGTATCCGCCTTGTTGGTGGCGCCGCCCTCCCAGTCGCCAGCCCGCCCCATCTTTTTCATGCATAGCCTTGGTGTCAATCTGTCGTGTGCTTGCCAGTTCATGATCCGAATAAAGATCCGATGCCTATATAAATCAATTCTTTCGAGCACGCACTGCCCGCTATTGGGATGCACACTAACGGGGACCGAAGACGTTGGACGACGCGAAGAAAAGTGAAAATCACTCATCTTCCTGTTGAGCGCGTTGAAGTCGTAGGTTACGCCAAACAGCAAACACAGTTGCCTTCGCGATTGCGAGTAGCTCTTGTGTGCTACATGCTGAACTGTTGTGCCTCCACTCTAGTGATATTTTGAAGCCAGGTACCATTCTCCAGGCCGCGACCTCTGTTCTTTGTTCCCAAATCCGCCACTTGCACTGTAGAGCATCTAAACGGGAAGTCAGCCGGAGGATCGCGGTAGAAGCTCTTATATTGAGGCTACCGCGAGATGCCTCTCCGCGCATTTCTCGTTGTGAACTATCATCAAGTGGGATTAGGTTAGCAAGCACAGATTTCGTGGTTGCAGGTCATGTCTGCGCCGCAAAAGGAACTTTGATTCGGGATGATAATCATGTCCTCAAACATGCCCGCCAAGTTCCTCATAAGCAGCGGTTTTGGTGAAGAGTGTTAGATCCTGACATACTGACTGTTCTTCCAAAGTTATTTAGCTCTACCGCGGCCAGTTGCAAGCTGACGATCGTGAGCTCGGCTAGGGGATTTTGGAAGTTCCCGGGAACGATGAGGTATCTAGTTTTTAGGGCTAGTGCGTGTACCTCGGGATAATTCCCGGAACCCGGCGTTCCGGCGCGGGACCGGCCGTGTAATTCTACCTACCTACCTACCGCGGATCGTGCCAGCCTGCCAGGAGATGCTGAACGCTTCTTGCAGTGTCAGCGTACACACTGGTTCGTCTACAAGTGCCAAAATACCATCCTGCGCTCACCCACGACACGCAGGAAGACCCACAAGCCAATCTGCAACTTCGTCCAGGAACAGCTCTGGATCTGCTTCATCGACGCGTTTAAGATGCTAGATCTGCCACCCGCGCAGCTCCCCTCGACGCCGTTCATCGCGGTCGTCGATATCGGTGTCGAGCCGGTTGGCGAGGGAGCGCTCGACACGCTCGTTTCGCGTCTCTCCTCCGCTGAGGCGCCCGACGAGGAAGCCCGGGCCTTCGCAACAGTCCCGGCGACTCCGGTCGTGCACAGTTTCCGTCCCCTCCCCGACAGAAAGCACCCGCTTCCCAATATTGCCCAGATGTGGGGGCAGGCGCGCGCGCGGCCGCGACCACAGTGGGATTCTCGTCTCTCCCTGTCGGGCTGATGGTCTTTATTGCTGCGCACCAGACGCGCCGTGGGCTCACGACGCATCCGTATGGGCCCGGAGGACATCGAGATTTTGCAGGCTTATGTGCAGGGAAAGGACCTCGAGGCCCCGAATGCGAGTGGGACGGTCGAGAGTGGGTATCTGGATCGAGAAGGTGCGGCATAAACGGGTAGGGTTTATGGAGCGTCGCTACTGCGAAATAGGTTACGGGAGTGAGCAGCCACTTCTAATCCAGGAGAACTGTAGCAAATGGCCTCGAATCTCAATATTATATTTCCCCAGCTGTTTAATTGCAGGAAAATTGTCCGCCATTTACTTTTCTCCGAAGCTTGTTCTCGCCATCGGAATCAGATGACTCATCTCACTCAAACACGAGCCACCACCATGTTCGACGCTAGTATCCTCGCTCCCGAGCTCTGGCTCTCGATTCTTCAGCAGCTACCCACAACAGAACTTGTCTCGTTCGCCGCAACCAATCGTCACTTTGCGCTCCTCGGCCGGCCGCTCCTTTTCCGCCACTTTGAATTCGCACCCTACGGCCTGGACCTGGCCAGCGAGCTCGAGGAGCAGCTATACCAGGTATCAGAGGAGGCATTCCCGGCTGAACTAGAACGCACGCGCTTCTGGTGCTCGGAGGAGATCGCGCCGCTCGTGCGGACGTGCAGCATTCGCGCGTGGGACCCGGCTGAGCGGCCGCGGAGTAGGAAGTGCGCCGGCGACCCGTTTGCTCTGCTCGACATCTTTTTCGAGCTTATTGCGCGCTTTGCTGGACTTCGCCGACTCGTCCTCGACCGGATCGATCTCTCTGCAGAGCAGCGGGTTTCCGCCATCGCCAAAGGGCTTCTTCTGCTCGAGGATCTGGAGGTCCGCATCCCGAGAGACGTCCCGGGCATACCTGCGCTCCCGGATCTCCAGCCAGCGACGCGGCTAACGCACTTCGACCTATCTGCGGCAGACGACGACGCCCTTATCAATTGGACACCCTTCCTCGACCCGCAGCACCTCCGCGACCTCGCGCTAGACTGCGACCTCCACTCATGGGTCTCCATCCCTGCCTTCCCAAACGTCACCGCGCTCTGCGCTACCATCACCTCCGGCCCCGAGCCTCAACACTTTGATCGGTTCTTCGCGAGCTTTCCCAACGTCGAGCGGCTGCTCCTGATCAGCGACGAGGACGTCCTAGCATCGGACATCGCCGACACCGCGCGTGGTTGCCGGCCAATGCTCGACTCGGACTCCCTCACATCGCTCGCCGTAGCGCATGAGTTCCTCGGCGCCTTCCTCCTCCCCCCGCCGGCGCGGCTAACGCAACTCCGCATCAACTCGGGACCAGGCGCAGAGGAGCTCGTTGGGATCCTCGCAGGGCGCGTCCTGCCCTCGGTGGTGCTCCTCCAGCTAGACCTGACCATCCCCGACCCAGCGCTACTCTTCGACGTCATGCGGAGCTTTCCGGCGCTGCGCGAGGCGCACATCGAAATGACCGACTGCGAGGACTACGATGCGCAGACGCGGGCGTCAACCGCATTGCCCTTCCTACAAGCTCTCGCCTCGCCCAGCAGTGACAGCGACGTGGTATTCTGGCCGACGACGCTGGAGAACGTCTACCTCTCTTGGGGCGATGTGGACCGTATCGTCACGGGGCACCGACTCGCCGGCCCGCGACATGATTTCCCTTCTTTTAACTCGGTAGCGAAACACCGTCCTGCGGAAGTTATTTTTGCGCGTCTGCGCGAAGCGCTCATGGCGCGCATGCCGGTGCTCGACTCGCTCTGGATCGACGGGCATTCGTTTTTGTTCGTTTGGCGCAGGGGAACGTCAGTGACGGGGCGGTGGGATGTTTGTACGGACGATGCAGGTGAGAGTCGTTCTTGCTTCTCGCTGTGAATGGGTTGCCAGTGTTTCTGTGTTGCTAACCAACTGCGTCGTAGACCTCGCGGACGAAACGGCCGCAATAGTCGACGAGTTCTGGGCGACGCGCCGCCGGGTCGTGCCAACGCACACACTGGTTTGATCTCTCTTCAAGGGTACAGTAAATCTACCGCAACAACAGAGGAAGTGGGCATCCGGATTAGAACGATACATAGCTATAGACTCTTGCGTCGAGCTCCCAAGTCGGTGTCATCCATCGCTGACAAGGGCATTCAATGCACAATGTGTTGATCCTCTGCGCGGCGGGGAGGTTGCTAGAGTAGCTGCTCCGCGTCCAGGACAACCTGTACGGAGTCCGGACGACTATTGTATCAGAGCATGTGGTTTGTGGCGTCTTGGCCCGGTCTGGGGACGTCGGGGTCCGCTTACGACGACTCGTACGCGTCCAGGGCGTCGAACATCGTACGGAAACGGAAACGGTCGCCAAGTCCATCCCACACCTTCGTTTATGCTTCATGCAGTCTTCGATACGAGTTCTTTGTGCTCGGCGTGTTTGGTTTCGTCGCCGGCGTGTCCCACAGCCAGCGTTCCATCTTGTCCACTTGCCCGCAGCCGACATCCGGCGACGTCCACGCCCAGTGTCCACCGGCGCGTTCGATTCCGAGACGAGATTAACGGCGCCGCCGGTGCCGGCTACCCCGAGCCCAACAGTTGCCGGCAACTGTGGTCGGAGAACCCCGCGAATGGCACGTTTCGCGGGGCTGTTTCACAAGGTTTTGTCATGAATTTCGCGGGGCTGTATGCGAATTTCACAGGGTTGTGAGCTGAGGTTGGTTTCATGGTTTTTGAGAGGGAATGTTTTCGCTGGGTTTCCGCGGTGTTTTACAGCGAGTGGCACGTTTCGCGGGGTCGAGATGTGAAAGGTATGGGAAAGTCGCGGGGTTCTCCGACCACAGCGCGCGCGCGCGGCCGGCGCCGGCGCCAATGGTGCAGTCCTAACTCCAACTCCGCTCCGACTTCTCTAGCCCCGAGCATTGCACTGGTCGTGTGGAACTTGTATCACTTTAGTTTGTGTTCCGGACGTAAGATGCCCACAAGCCTAAACGACCGGGCATCTACGTACCAGGGTTCTCCGGTGATACCTGATTAGATTGAGATTCTGCGCGGCGCCCCGCCCGGGGTGTTAGCATTTTACATTTTACAATAGATCGCGGAGACGCGTACGGCGTACGGAACAGGCGCATGGGCGGTAATACCAGCCTCATCACGCCTCTGGGGGTCCACATACAGTCGGAATGTGTGGACTCGGGCCCGGGTAGGTCGGCGGGAATCGCTGGTCAATTTTGCTTGGGTCGATAACCGATCGGGATGGCGCATCAGGCTGATCAGGGCGCGCCGCCCCGCCAGGTGGTTCGGGTTGGGGTCCTCAACTAGTGTCGGGTTTTCGAGGCACCAACCAGGCCTAATAGTAGCCACGGTCACAGTACAGCGCTCGGTTGCACGGTTTGTTGCTCGGTTTCTCGGCAAACAAATAATCCGTCATCTGCGTGTGAGATGCCGATCCTGGTCCGTGCGCAGGTTCCTTGGACTGTTGCTCAGGTCTTGGAAAGAATGCAGAATAGGCCTGGGCTCAGGGGCTGAGGCCCATTAAGCTGCAATTGTGGACAAAAAACGCGTAAAAACGCGTAATGCACCAACTTTGCGCAGTCAAAAAAATTCTTACCTTACACGCGTTCTGACATGTTTTGACAGATTTGTGATGTCCAACTGGTTGCCGGCAACAAACCGTGCAACCGAGCGCTGTACTGTGACTGTGGCTAGTAACACTGACGACGTCATGCGCTTCTGGATGTTCCACCGGAACGCGGAGGCTGGAGCGGCGCCACCCGCCACGCGACGGGTGGGGCGCGCCGCATGCGACGGGCGACGTGCGACGGCTCGTTCCGCGTTTATGCACATTTCTTACAAGTTCAGTTATATGCAAGCAAGCTGTTTGATTCGCAGGCCGAAGGAGAACGTGGCAGGGGATATTCAGCGTAGAGCGCCGCACAAAGCCCTCAACCAAAGAGGTTCTGGCCTGCCTCGACCCCGCCCCGACGAGCTTCTAACGCTCCGCGTGTCTGTCGCGTCGTTTGTGAACGGGATTCGCATCCGCATCCGCGCGCCTCGCTGCGTGTTGAACATCCGCATCGGCGTCGGGAGCGCAACCTCCGGCGGGTCTAGGACATCAGGAATTTTGCGTCTGCCGGATCGACGTTTGCCATCGTTGACCAACCTCACCAGCCCCACCAGCCCGGTGAGCCGACCCGCCAACGTTGGTTCGATCCCCACCAACGACACTCACTTTCGCCACTAAAGGTCGGTTGGTCGCCGGTCTGGAGTCCCTACCGTCGAACTGACACCGGGCCAGCGCTGGGTGGCGGGGCCGGCGGCAGTTGGGCAGCTATGCACCCGCCCAGGTACGCGCACGTTCCTCAGCCGATTCTGTCGGTATTGGCTCGCAGTCGGCGGACGAAAGACTCGGAGTAGGCATAGATTAGCGACAGGATGTACAAGCATATATATCTATTGGACCGGTTCCCTAGCACGGCGCTGGGCGCGTAGGGCGGTGCGCGAGTTAACTGAAGGGTTGTACGTGCGGCTAGACGAGGTGTGGTTCTTGAAGAGCTTGCTGCAGAGCATATTGAGAATGGGACATCATGGGGCTGGGCACGCACCGATTCCACCAGGAGAGAAGCTCGTCCGCGCGCTTGCGAGCTTCGGTGCCCTCCGCAGGCTCTTCAAAGTAGTCCACGATGAAGTCGTACATCTGCGGCAGCGATATGACGGGCCAGTTGTCGTCCCACACGCTCATCGTCGTGAGCGACGCGTAGAGCTAGTCAGAGCAGTCAGCCAAGATAAAATACAGCACAGGCTGTAGACGCACCACGACCGCGATGTACGCGATAAGCCGCCCCGTAACCTTCCCATTGAGGTCTGCCAGCTCTGCGACCGATTTGCGCGAGACCTTGCGCGACTTCCTAGCTTTTTTAGCTGGACGGCGGTTCTCGTCGGCCTCGTCGTCGGAGACATCAATTGAGGAGTCGATGACAACGACCGCGCCCTGGAGTCGATTAGCTGGGAAGGGGCTTGCACATACACATACCTCGAGCAAGTAGCGGCTGCGCAGAAAGCCGGCTTCGACATCGTTCATGCTGCCTTTGAAACCCGCATAGAAGACAGAGGCATAGTAGTTGTCCGCGAGGTCAATCTTCTTCTCGCGGATATCCTGCCGTACCCTACGATGACGAGTGAGGACGAGATGGGCGGAGGTGGGAGGCGGGAAGAAGGAGGCTGATCGTCACACACCTTGGATCCTTCCAGTCCAAACCAATTGGCGCGAGCAACCCACCCGTAATGTCGTTGTTAGTGCCCCTCCCGACGCGAGTATCCTCGTCGATCCCCTTGGGACGCGCCTTTACCCTCACCTCCTGCCCGTTCTCGTCAATGAGGGTCTCCGCGGGCGAATGGTCGAGCGCGCAGATGTCGCGCGCATTGCGCTCTATGTCGCGGTTAACGAGCTTGCCCACCAGCTCAGTCATCTTCTTGAAGTCCTCGGAGAGCGCTGTATTGGCACCCTTTTGGACCTGGTGGAGCCAGGCATTCAGCTCGTCGCCGTTGAGCTGCGCCCGCTTACGCGACAGGTCGGGGAGCTTCTGGTGTAAGAGAAGGTTTGCTTCGTAGTTGCGTTCCGCCCTAGCCATGGTCAGTGTGTATCTGGGATATCGACCAAAGACTCACGCGCGCTTCTCATCCAGGAACTTGTCTTTGTCCTCCTCGGACCAGTGCTCGTCCCAGAACATTGCCTCAATGGCCTCAGGTGAGTCGTATGGGTTCTTCTCCAGCTCCATCGCGCGCAGAATAATCTTCGAGAAGTCTCCGAAGCCTGCAACGACGCGACGCAATGGGCGGCCTTGAGAAGACGCCGACTTAACGCTGTAGACGCGGTATCAGCTTGACAACGACGCGTGCGGCAGAAACATACGGCAGGTCCATCCCTTTGCGTTTACTCCCAGCTTGAGACTGCGCGTGAGGTCGGCTGGGGTCGCGCGGGTGAGGCTGGTGGTCGTCTTGCCGGCGCTCGGACTGGTCGCGCCATTGCTCGGAGGATTCGCGACGATATTGGTCATCTCCCCAACCACGGTCGCTGGGAGCGCGGTTATCGACAGGGGAGCTGTTGCCGTACGAGGAGCTCGAGTACCCGAA
Organism: Mycena kentingensis (nom. inval.); assembly: GCA_014461125.1. Classification (NCBI taxonomy): domain Eukaryota; kingdom Fungi; phylum Basidiomycota; class Agaricomycetes; order Agaricales; family Mycenaceae; genus Mycena; species Mycena kentingensis (nom. inval.). Next base: position 3,149,113 of record JACAZG010000002.1, on the reverse strand, counting down.
TGGCGAGCGGCTAGGCAATTGGTATGTCATTGTCTGTCTGTGATGCGCGGTCAGCTCAGAGACGGTTAAGGCCACGAAGAGGGGACGGAGGAAGGGCGGGTGGGGCGGGAAGGAAAGGTGGAGAGGGATGACGCGCGGGATATGGTGTGGGGAGGGATGGCATACGGGTTGGCACAACAGGGAGGTGGGTTATGTTATGTTATGTTGGGTGAAAGGAAACAAGAGGTGAGGGTTTTTTCCCGCATTATATATATGCCCGCTGACTTGGGAGTACACAAGGTCATGCAGGATTCGCGTTAACGCGCGCTGCGACGCGCATTTCATGTGATCACCCTCAAATTTCATCCAATTTCCCCTTTTGTCTTTTGTCTCTGACCGTACCTTACGACGGCCAGATTCTCCCCCAGTCAGCTTTCTGCACGACGTCTTCATGCGACGGACGCGTATACTACCTCGAACCCGAGTCCTGCTTGCCCTGCTCTTTTCGTTTGTTCTTATCGCCATGAGCTACATCTGCATCGGCTGCGGCACAGAGCGCGACTCAAAATCACAGCTCACCATCCACGAACGTGGCTGCGACTTGTTTCGAACGAAGATGGAGGAGCTGACATCTACGTCGGCGCCGGGCTCGGGCGAGGCGGTCGAACAAAGGCCAATGTTACTTGGCCTGGCGGGATCAGCTCGCGGCCGTCGTGGGACGAGTGCCCGTGGGCGAATCGGACGAGGGAGAGGTGGTGCACCCTCGGGAGGTCCTGGGCCAAGAGAGGTATGTTTTTCTCGCAGCTATATGGACACGAAAACCATCTTATCGACTCCAGATTGGCCCGATTGCCGCATCCAGCTCAACCGTCTCCACTGCCGCCGACGATAATGCTTCGGGGTCGCTGTACTATACAATGAGCAATGTCGAGATGGACTTTCCGCATCCCGCGCCGCCGGAATCGCCACCCAAATCCCCAAGCCAAGCTTTGGGGGCCGTTGAGGTGCCTCCTGATCCTCCCGATGCGCCTCCACCGGGCGGGCGACCCAAGCGGACCATACGTATACCAGCCCGCTATCGAGAGGAACTACCAGCACCGCTTGAAAGCGCCACAGAGGGACGGATAGCGCCTGAACCGCAGCCGCGCGGTCTCCCGCGAATACGTCTCATCGTTCGAGACACCTTCCAAACGGCGGTGAACAGCTTCAACCTTTGGCGATCCTACCTCCATCGACCGACGTATGACCCTGACGCGCTGCTAACGAGCAACGAGCTCTCGGACACGTATACTCCTCCGCATGATGAAAATGGCCAGCCAAACCAGCCTCGCAATCTTCCTCCGCCGCCGGACCACACACCATCCAACTTCTCCGCTTCCCTCCTTCTGGCCTGGCAGAACAACGGACAGACGACGAAATCGGCGAGCCAGCTGAACGCGCTTGTGAGCGACGTTCTCCTGCATCCGGAATTCAATCTTGGGGACTTGGTCGGCTTCAATGCTGAACGAGCGGAGAAGCAGGCAGACAAGGATGCCGCCGAGGCGTTTCCGTTGCTAAAGCAGTTCACGAAGGTGTCTGTCCCCATCGAGGTCCCGTCCGGCGACACCGACGTACCCTCCCGCATCGTGCATGTCCCTGGCCTTTGGTATCGCAGCCTTGTGTCGATCATTAAAGCTGCATTTGCGGACCCGCTGGCCAAACACCTTCATCTCTCCCCATTCAAACTCTTCCATCGGGTACCGAGTACAGGAGAGGATATTCGTGTCTTCTCGGAGGTCTACAACTCCGACGCGTTTATTCAGGAGGATGATAAGGTTCGACGCAGCGGAGAGCTGCCGCCGGATGCACCAGGCTGCAAGCTGGAGAAGGTGGTGGCTGCACTCATGTTTTGGTCGGATTCGACGCATTTGGCCGACTTCGGGACGGCCAAACTCTGGCCGCTTTACCTCTTACTCGGCAACCTCTCCAAATACTTCCGCGACAAGCCCGAATTCTCTGCTGAGCACCATGTAGCGTATATACCCTCCGTACGTGCCGTCGCCGCAAACGATTTGACATGCTAACGAAACGCCAGCTGCCCGATTCCATTCAGGACCTTCTCTCCGAATTTCACGCAAAGTGGTCGACGCAAAAAGGCGAAATCCTTACGCATTGCAGGCGCGAGCTGATGCATGCGGTCTGGAAGCTCCTTCTGGACGACGAATTCCTGCATGCATACCGCTACGGTATCGTCATTGTCTGCCCCGACGGTGTTACCAGACGCGTTTACCCCCGTATCTTCACGTATTCCGCCGATTATCCCGAGAAGTACCCACTGTTCTTCTTCAAAAGCTGCTAGACTTATTATCTTAGGGTTTTGCTTGCGACAATTCGGGACGGCGGGCTCTGTCCGTGTCCTCGCTGTCTGACTCCGAAGAGCGAAATGCATCTCATGGGTTTTGCTCGAGATATCAGCCGGCGTACTACTTCTCTCGTTAGAAGATACCTCAAGGTGGCGGTCCAGAACGCGCGGAAGGCGATATACATTCGCGGGAAGGGAGTGGACTCGACAAATGTCAACGATCTGCTCAAGCCGACCTCGTCTGTCCCCACAAAGGTTTTTGTTATATATGTGTGTCAGTCCCATCCTTATGTTATTGCATAGAACGCGTTCATCGAGCAACTTGGGGACAACTTTGACGTCCACCGAATGCTCGTCGTCGACTTCATGCACGAGTTTGAGCTCGGGGTCTGGAAAAACACATTAACCCACCTTATTCGTCTTGTAAACGCCCAGGAAAACGGAGCGGCTCGTGTAGCGGAGCTGAACAAGCGGCAAGTGGCGGTCTTAAAGTTCTAAATATTGCGCTCAGCCTCGCCCCGGAATAGATACCGCAGCCTGTCTACCTTTGGACTCGACACCATCCGACGTTTTCCCAACAACGTCTCGGAACTGAAGAAGCTTGGAGCCCGCGATTATGAGGACCTACTCCAATGCGCAATTCCATGTTTTGACGGTCTACTTCCTGACGTTCACAATCAGCGCATCTTGAAGCTCCTTTACCGCCTCGCCGAATGGCATGCATTTGCCAAGCTACGGATGCACACGGACGCGACGCTCGAGCATCTGCGGATTCTCACGGTGGAGGTTGGTCGCCTCATGCGCGACTTCAAGCGGACTACCTGCGCCGAGTTCGATACCTTCGAGCTGCCGCGAGAGACCGATGCTCGCAACCGCGCCGCAGATGGACGCGCCAAGCGCAAAGGTGGCACCGCCGCTTCCGCACCATCGGGATCTTCTCGGACAACGACAACGACAGGCAAGAAGCGCAAGACACTCAATCTCAATACCTACAAATACCACGCCATGCCCGACTACGTCCCAACCATCCAACTATTCTCAACGACAGATAACTATTCAACACGTCTGGTGGGCCGTTCTCGGATCCCATCTACAAACAGATTTTGACGGGTTTCAGGGAGAAAGTCTACACCGACTCGTCAAACGACTCTACTCGGTCACTAACAAACGCGATCACGAGGCGCAGATTGCGCGCCGGTTCATTCGCATGCAACGCGCTCGGTGGGGACAAGCAGTTGACGCTCGCAAAGCAAAGAGCAAACGTGGAGCGGCGTCGAACAAGCGTGATTCGGCCCGCATGAGTCGGATGGACCTGTCCTACATGGACCCATACGGTGCTAAAGCGCTCGAGATCCACCACTGCATCAGCCTATACCGCAAGAAACCCCTCAACCTCACGCGCGACTTCAATCCAAACAGCTCTGACCCCGCCCTTAAGGTGTGTTTGTTCCTGCAACAAGATGTGAATCCTGACTTTTGGTCAGCACTTTATCCCTAACCTTCTCGACCATCTACTCGGTCGGCTGCTCGGACGGGAATTCGATGGTGACGACCACGAGGACTTTACGGACAATGATAGACGCACCGTCGAGATCCGGGACGAGAAGATATACCCCAGCAAGCTGTTCCGCGTCAACTACACCACGTACGATGTCAGACGCGACCAGGATGTCATGAATTCCGGATCGCTCCCATTCGTTATGGTGCACTCCCCGACCGCGCGTCAACCTGGCTCCCATCCGTATTGGTACGCGCAGGTCCTTGGCGTCTTTAACGCGACCGTGTCCCGCGTCATGACAGCCGCGGCGCCATCGCCGACGCGCATGGAGTTCTTGTGGGTGCGCTGGATGGGTGAGCAGCGCGGTTACGCGTCTGGATTGGTACCGGGCAAGCTTCCTATGGTTTCCTTCATGCCCGACTCAGACCCACATGCATTCGGCTTCCTCGACCCGACCCTGGTCGTACGCGGGTCGCATTTGATGCCGGTGTTCTCGCGGGGAAGAACGGAGGAGCTCCTGCAGACCAAGGGTCGTACCGCGGCGCGTCTATCTGGCGAGACCAGCGACTGGAATCATTATTATGTCGGGACGTACGTGTTTTGCTTGCGACTCGACGCGTTGATTGAATGAGCTAGGTTTGCGGATCGAGATATGCTAATGCGGTTTGTCGGCGGCGGAATTGGACATCTGGACGCGGGAACGGGAGAATTGAGAGCGCGGTTAGACGGGGAGGAGGCAGAAGATGAAGAAGCGAGCGCAGCGGTATGTGCGGGATCAGAATCCGAGTCGGACAGCGAAGAGGAAAGTGGCGACGAGCGGGATCACTCAGCGTCTGGGTCGGACGAGGAGCGTGTTGGCGGGGCATTGTTCAATGAAGACGAGGATGCAATGGAAGTAGATTCCGACTTAGATTAGCTCTGTACGCGCTACATAGCGTCGATTTGTAAAGCAAACATTCCAGCCCTGGCCAGCAGTGCCCAGACAATCGCCGGCCTGGTTTTCTACTGGCCTGCCCGGTACCATTTGGCGGGTTGTTCACCAATTGTTGGTGCGCCGACCAGCCATCACCAGCCCGGCCAACCTCACCAACGATTAGCGGCTCAACGCAAAATTCCTGATGGAGGATAAATTTGGCAATTGAGCCACTGGACAACTGCGAGGATGGCGGAACGGCTGGTACAAAAGGGGCGTTTCGTTTTTCGTTTGGGCGTAAATTGGCGTTACAGCTTCGTGTCTGGACCTTGGATGAAGCTGTTTTGGGCTCTGAATTTTGTGGCGTTGCGTTTTAATCACACTGGGGACGCCGCCAAGATTGAAATCGCCGACATGCGGAGGTAAGTGAGCAGGATTTATGATAACTACCAGAGCTAGTGGCGTGTAGACAAGGGAGGACGACACTTTGAACCTGTTTTGGATGTGAGTTTGTGAGCGACCGAGTGGAGAACAAGAGTCGAGATTTGAGGTCGAGGCCAGGGCAGCCAGTCCCGGTGTAGGGCCGACGGTTGTGAGCAGCATCGCGGTGTGGTCGTAGCTCGTCCGCGAAGGCAGGCGCTAGCTGGGAGGCGTTTGGAGTGTCGCGGACTGGCGTCGGCGGAGAGGAGGACAGATCCATCCTCGATCTGACAGGCCTGTGACACCGTCCCAAATAAATACAACACCCAAAATCTGAGGCACTTGCTCTCCCCGCCCACTCCCTCCACACAATGTCCTGCGTCGTCGTCGTCGCCGCCCCTGCCGTCGTCCCCAACGACTGGACACGTTCCCCGTCGTCGTCGTCCTGGATGACCCGCAGCCAGCCCGTCGCAAAACCGCGTCTGCGCCTTCCGCTGTTGGCCGCAGAGCCAGCGTCTGCGCCTCTGGCCGCAAAACAACCACGATCCCTCTACATCCCAGCCCCACCCACCACCGCCCCACCCGCACCAGCACCGGAGCCATCCCCGTCGACGTCCGCAGTATCCCCATCGCCAGTGGTGGTCGTACGTCCGGGTCGCAAGCGCTCTCCGTCCTTCTCCGCCGGCCCCGGCTGCACACTCGCGGACGCAGCAGCCAGCCCACCCAGCATCAGCCTCGTCCGGCCCTCCCTCTCCCCGCCCCGCGGCCGCTGCCCACCTCCCTCCCTCCAACCCATCCCCGCATCCGATACGGAGCTCGAGCAGCAGGCGCAGGCCACGCGCGTCCCGCCCTTCCTCGCGCGCGCCTACCCCACGCCCGACGCGCGCAAACGCCTCGTCGCGCGCTCCCTCCTCCGCATCCACGCCGTCGGCCGCCCCCGCCCGCCCTGCGCCTTCCCCTCCGGCCGCCGCTGCGAGAACGGCTACGAGAATGAGTGCGGCGGGCGCGGGTACGTCCCTAGCCCGCTCTCGCTTGCGTGTAGCGTGTAGCGTCTAGAGCTTTCTTGGGTTTTTCTGGTCTTGGGTCCGCCCCTCTTCTTCTTGTACTCTTTTCTTGCATCCCCGCCCCGATACGAAACCACACGATCCCTGCCTCCTTCTTCGTTACCTACCCTCAAAACCAAACCAAACCAACGTCCCTCTCTCTTACCTCTTACCTCTATTTCATTCCATCCCTATTCGCTCTCGCATCGCAACTGTACCACCACGCACATACATACATACATAGCCAAAGCAAAACCAAAGCAAATACAAGCACCCTGCCTCCTCCGTCCGCCGTCCGCCGTCGCATTTGTTGCCAGCGCCGAGTCGTAGTTCGATGGGTCTTTTGATGCTCGGCTATTTGGCGGATCGTTGATGGATCTGAGATGGTCGCCGGCTTGCCGTCGTTCCGCGAACACGGCCAACAGACCCAGGAGAGTGTCTGGGTCACACTCGCTTCCAGGTACGCGCCCGCCAAGCAACGCGTCGGGATCGTCGTCGGAATTGTCGTCCGTTGCGGGCCTCGTTGCAGCCGCCGTCGCCTCCGCTATGTGCGTGCCGGAACGGAGCCCGCCTAGCCTAGCTTGAATGCAAACTTACTGCCCTTGCTCCGCGCGCCGCGCGCACATGGTACCGATGCCGCCGCTACCGACGCAAATCAAAATTCTTTGAGGTGCCGTAGATGCAAGGTAGGTTTGGGCACGAGCTGAGACATGTCTGCGCCGCCGTCCATGCCCGACGAGCCTCTCCCGCGGCGGAATGGCCCACTGTCGTTCGATTCGAATTTATTTAGGGCGTTGTCTGCGGGCGGCTTGATGCGCCAACCACCGACGCAGGGACCAGAATTTACGTACCTGAAGCGTGACAGGCTGGCCGAGCACGGCTTGATTCGTCGGGCGGCAGAGGACGGCGCGGGTGCGGATGGAGGCCGTGGAGGATCGCCGGTTTCCCTTTCGGGGAAATCACAAAAGACCCATCGAACGGTCTCTCGCCAGCGCCAGCTGTGTCGGCCTAAACGTCGCCGTCGCGTGCCAGATGACGTGCACCGATAGCAAGCTCCCTAGGGTAGCTTCCTCAGCCCCGATTGGCTAGCGGGCAGGCACCCGTGGGTGTGGGCGGCGGATTACCGCATTTGGGCCGGTTCCCATACGGGCGAATGAATTGTTCGACGGGCGGCGGAGCTTGGGGGAAGGCGTACGGGTGGGAGCAGGACCCCCGATTATAGGCGGGAAGGCCGGTGTGACATCCGGATAAAAACCGTCGATTTTGGCCGGAAAGCCGGTGTCAGGCGTCCGGATAAGGGGGCCCGCCGCAGGCGGAGCTGGTGAAAAATCCGGATAAGTGGAGGGGTCCGGACGATGATCTGAGGCAGTTCTGAGTAGGCTTGCTGTACACTGTTTTCCGAGATCTGGCGCCAAATTGGCCGGCATCTCGGCAATTTCGACGATAAAAAATCGCAAGCCGGCGAAGAGGAGTGATTGCGGTGTGATGTTCGTGATTGTGTGCGGTTTGCGCGCGTGTTGCGTGGTACGGGAGTTGGATCCACTGGTGTTTGGGCTCAAAAGACAAGACAGGCATCCGACGTGGCGATGTGTGTGCGCCACTGCAGCTGTTCGTAGCACTAATAATGATGGCGTATGGGTACGGACGCAGACGCGTTGAGTGTCGACACAGGAGATTAGCGCGAACAGACTATAAGTCCCGGGAAGAATACGAAGGTTAGCAGGAAGCAACCCGGTAGAGCCACCCGAGGATCTAGGCGGATAATCACTGCAAGATGGAGATGGAGATAAAGGTAGGGTTATTCAACCGGTGGGTGCGCATTGCCCAAATCCATGTAATACTGCCTTGAGATGATCATCGGCAAGCCGGGATCATGATGGCGGGCGTGTTGGCTTGCAGCTGCGTACTGAAGAGGTAAGAATTGACCCGGTTCCATTGGGTGAGATGTCATGCCATTGTTGTGGAACCTTTGTCTGGAAGACCCCCCAAAAAAGCTGGCCAGGTCCTGGCGCAACCCGGAAGTGACACTGTAACCCGAATGAGGTTGCGGCGTGTGACATCCGCTACGAAAACCGCAATCCGTAAACTTTGGGAGTGGCCTGTGACAGCTCGGAAAATTCGGAAGGCGCCAAAGGAAATGGGCTAAGGCATATTTAATGTGGTATCAAGCCAAATGGAAATTATCTGCAGCATTATTATTGCTGATTTCAAATTTCTTGTCGGATCGTAGTTTTTGAGAAAATATTTGCTTTGCCCTAGATGAGAACACGAGTGAGCTTCTTGCGGGCTCAATTCTCCTCGGAATCGGATAATATGGGTATCATCCTGTAGGGATTTGAGCGGGTTACCGGAGGCGTCTGTTCGCAGAATTTTTCTGCTGGCCTGAGGACTGCTATATTGCATATACACAGATTTTGGCTACCTTGATTTGTTTGAGCTGTTGCTCTGTCAATTTGGGTCCGTTTAGGCTGTGATGTAGACATTTTCATGATCATTTTACGCTGCAGATCAAATGGGCACCATCACATTCTGATCTGATGACATCAATTTTAACCTTTGATCAGTGCATCACGAGACCAGCACCATTGGAAAGCCCTTGAAAAACTGACTTGCAAACCTATCATTCTCATCCTGCCCCAGTGAGATTGCAAGGCACAGCAGGCAAAACAAAATCACATACTTTTTGGCTGGAAATTTCATTTGAACATGTCACAGCGGAGCCCCAGTGAGTTTCTGAAAATTGGGAATCACAAGGCGTGAAAGTCCTCTCAATTCCCCGCAGAATGATACCAAAATTGTTGCATTCTAAGGAGAATTCAGCGCGCAACAAGCCCACACATCTCGGCATCCACCCGTTCCAGGAAATGTTTTTTTTCAAAAACTCCAATAGAGCACTTCAGATGAAAATTCGAAGGTTCAAAAAATACAAGACCTGAATGAGAGTGGAGCTCCCTCAGCCAATGAGCAGGCTCAGATCCTATATTTTTTGAAGTTCAAAAGTGCATCTGAAGTGCTCTAATCCGACAACAAATTTGAAATCAGCAATAAATACAGTGAGTTGGAAATACTTACTCTCCGAGCAACCCTCTTAAACCCACAGGGCGGAGAAAAAAAAAAGAAAGAAAACCCAGATTGGCTTGTCCAAAACCTTTTGTAAACCTCTCAAACTGACCGTGACAGCTGTTGAAAGTTCGCAAGCGCATGAAAACAGTGCTGTAGCATGTACACAGGGAATTTGCAGCTATCGTCGCGCGGCGCAGTCATCACCCTCAAAAAGATGTATTACTTCTTCGCCTATTTTCCTGCGTCTATGGGGGACATATCAGGGCTAAACTGCCGACGGAGCTCATTACGCACGCAGTGAACAACGCTCTCCTCCCGGGGTAATGGTTTGACATCTTCCTGTCAGTGGACTCTCTAGAGGGAAGCCGCATTTGAGCCTCAGGACGACAGGTGTTTCTTGCTCGGCCATGGTCGGTTGGTGGGATAAGTAGATTGTAGCGAGCCTGGCAGACCCACAGAGATTTTATCTATCGTCCAGTCTGCCAGCACAATTGAGACAGATGTTGAATGTGATCTGCCAGCGCCCGGGCCATCCGTCGAAAGAGTACCCGGTTGCGGGTTATCCGGATTAGTTTGTATGCGCGGAGAACATAGAACAGACCGATTGAATGTTTAGGTGATGAAAGTCCACATTTATGGCGGGCCGTTTCAACAAAAATTCTGCCGCAATGTAAACTTGACACTTGCCGCAAGACAAATGATTGTTTTTCAGGTTATGCCGCATTCTACATAGGATAAGAACCCTACCAGATTTAATGATCAGGGGGGCATGAACATGGTAAATCAGGATAATTGACTTAGCTCACGGAAGCGAGGTATAGACAGGAGAAAAAAGTCCTCCAGCAGGTTCCAGCGAAGCCTCTCGAACTCTCTATTTCTGACACATAGCGCATGACGCAGTTTCGGAGCTCGGATTCGCCTTGAAATTTCAACAATTGGGGCGGATGTTGAATGTGATCTGCCAGCGCCATCCGTCGGCCGAGTACAAGGTTGCGGTTTATCCTGATTGGGCTCTATGCGCGGAGAATATAAGTAAAACAGACCGATTGAATGTTCAGGCGGCGAAAAAGCGGAGGAAGTCCACATTCGTGGCGGGCCGCTCCAAGAAAATTCTGCCGCAAGGTCACTTGCCGCAATACAAATGATTGGGGGTCAGCTCTGTGGGTCATTGGCACGCCATCCCCAATCTTTGCCACGCTCAGCGTGCGGCCTACTTTACGCACACTGATCTTGCCTCAGACATCAAGCCTTCCTGCCAGAGGGCCATTGTGATGTCTGCCTCAGAAACAACAACAATCAGTGAGCCTCTCCAGTTGCGCCTGTTGGATTATCAAGCGCCTCCGCTCACATACCTCATCCCCGAGCTCCGCCCGAGGTTGAAATGCTGCAGAACTTCAGAGAAAATTCTAGATTAGTTAGTACATTGATATAAAGTGTGTAAAGGCATTTTCTCCCGAGCGGTAAACTTCCTGGCAAAGACTGGTTTAATTTTTCCAGTGACCTCAGCGTGTAACCTCAAGAAACTTCTGAAGCTTGAATAACATAAAAAACACTCAAAAAAAGAAAATAGTTAGCACTGCCCCGCCTGTACAGTATATATAGACCCGAATCTGAGCCAGGAACCTCACTGCGGAATTGCAGAGGTTCACCGGGTGCTTGCTCCCTTCCTTTGCGCGACCAACAGCCCAAATTACAACATGTACAGTGCCGGCCAGCATTTTTTTGTGTAACTAATTTCTCAAATCCCATCTAGTATTTTTCCTCTTATGTTTTGTGCCAAATATGATTGAAGGTATGCTGACTCCGCGATGTGGCACAAACTTCAGATTTTTATTTTATTTTTTGTGCCATTTATCCTGGAAGCCTCCCTCTGCCACCCTCTCTGCACTGCAACAAGATAAAGACAGCCACAATAGTCATAACTGTCCCATCTTTGGCTCTCTTGCATGGTGTATATGTCTCTCTGTTTCCCTTCTTTCTTCTTTATTGAAATATTTTTAGATCACTATGATTATTGCTAAATGTGGCACTGAATCAGATGCCATACACAAGGTGTAGTGACCAGAAAATTGCCATTGCAGGACTGATTGCAACAATACTAAGAACTACCGTAAACAGATGAGAAATGTCAACATAGTAGGCAGTTGATTCAAACACTCCTGCTTCTTGAAGTATCTAAGCAGCAAGCAGTAATTTCATACTTCTTCTGGCAACTTTGGATCCTAAATTAGATGAAACAATAAGGCTGCCTTATTACAAGATGCTGTGGGGCTTGCAAAAGATGAAAAATGGTTGCCAGACTTGGGGTTGAACCAAAGACATGATCACATGATATATTTAGACTCTTACTAATCAACTTCCTTTTTTGGAGGGGACCATATTTGCCCACATAGCTGTCACATTTCATGGCCCATCTGATGTGACATGGCACCATCTGATGTGAGACCCAATAGGGGTCTTCAAAGTTGCTGCAGTGCTGCAGTGCCGCAGTGTTGCAGCGCCGCAGGAGCCCAGAGCCGATGCCAAAACCCGGTGGATGAGAACTTTTTCTGGCGTCGGCTCTGTTCCTGTGGTCCTGCGTCCTGCGACACTGCGGCAACTTTGACGACCCCCTAATGACAGGAGTCTTTGTGACTCTGGGAGAGTCACATCAACTCAATGGAGAGTCAGTGCGACTCAATCGAGGAAATGACTTGTTACAACTATGATTGACTATATGTGAGTCCAGACAACTTGGAACAACTTGGAAAGGCTATATTTGGATATATTGACTGTCTGACTACTAGAGCAAAGCCACAGTGAATAGTATGTAAGGGGGCTGCTCCGCTACATGTAGCTCCCTAGTTCTTTTATCACCTCATCTTTACGCGTCTTCTGTCTGACCTTAAGAACACAGACCCAGTGTAACACCAACACTATTGTCATATTCTGACTGTGACCTCTTACTTGGTTGGCAAATTTACACTGCCTCTGTGGTTGTGACAGACTGTGTGACAATTTCACAAACTTGAAGTTTGTGAATTATCTGTCTACAATATTGCACATTCATCTGGTTGGGGTCAGATAAGAAAATCAATAGGTCAAAATTAGTTAATACTTGTGGCTGAGTCGGGTGCTTGGGCATTGCACTGTTTGTGCAATGCCGCAAAGCCGGCCCTACTTCAATTATTGTTCAAATTCCATGATTTTTGGCTACGGAGGGAATGTTATATAACTGACCGGCCAAAAGAAGACATCAAAATTAAGAAATTATCATAGATTGATACATTTTTAGAGATCAATAAATTTTGAGAGAAATGAATCCCAGAAGGATGAGTGTGATAAAGCCCCACCCAATCCATGATGATGTCTCATCCTCGTCCGTCCCTAGCAAAATGATTCAGCAAAAACACTTGGGAGATGTTGACAAAGCTACCACATGGCAAGGATTTTCGGTGGCCCATATGCACAGATGGGGAATCTAAATTATCTCTATTGTCCTCCTCAAGGTTGATTGTTGTGATATCAATTCTTCGTGCGGCGAGAGCAACAAAGGTAAATCCAGCAATCCAGGCTTTGGCATCTATTTGGACCATTGAGTGCCTCTGAGAGCAACCTTTGTGAGAACTGGCCTCACCATTGCCTATGGTTTGATAAATGCACTCAATTCAGTGTTATGCTTCTTCGACTAGGTCTTGTGAATGGTACACAGAAGCCGTAGATTCATGTTCAATTTCCTTGAGAATCAGTTGGAACGGGTATAGCACCATCTTCCACACAGCAGCTAAGGGGCCCAGTCAGTGTGCAGACTGTTGCTACATAGCTAAGATACCGTAATCAATGGTCAGTACCTGTGGGGCTGCCATCCGAAAAATTGGACACTGCAAATGTTCTGCAATCTCCCCGGATGTGGGGTGAAAGCCCTTTGCAGTGTGCATAGCTGCCAGTTCTTGATAGAACCAATCTTCCGAAGCCCACATATATCCACCAACCGAGCGGTGAATGTTCACTATAGGCCAACCATCCCAATCGGAAGAAAATCCAGGTTGCCATATACGGAATGGGTCCTGAGTGTAGAAAAACACCACCATTCCCGAGGGTATGTTTGCTGCAAATGCAGTTTCACCTGGGCACAGGGTGAAAAAGACATTTCCAACATTTTCCGGTGCTGTGAGGGTAATTTCAAGTTTTAACCATGAAACCGGGCCTAGATGAAGTGTGGATCAGCAGAAGAGCTGTAGTTGGTACATCAATCATAAATACCATAGGTAGCCCGCTCTTCGCACTTTCCAAGACATTGGCATAGGTTTTCTGCTTGGCTGCACCATGGATTTCAGTATGCTGTATGTTGTAGTACCAGGTCTCAATGTCTCTGGTCTGGCCAGACAGTGAGTTAGCTAAGCCGGGATTGCAACGGATCAGAAATAAGAGTCTTGCCTTATCCAACAATCACCTCCATTTCCTGGGGAGTGTGAAAGTCCCCTCTCCTCCAAGATGGTCTCCAATTTTCTTCAAGCAAACCCTTTAGACGGTTGGGATTGCAGCTAGCTAATGGAAGCGAAGCCAGACAGAGTAGTGAAGGGTGCCAGAGAACCACTGTTGCAGATGTGGCCAGATCTCCCCAAGTGTCGTATACTCCCACTGCTTGGTAAAGATGTATCCGATGGGCAGAAAGGTTGCACAGACATTGTACATCTCGCATAGATCACTCATGGTAGTAGCATTTTGGACCTCTGGGGACCAAGCCCGCCGACGTTCAAGCCACTCCAGAAATTGACCCAAATGGCATCATATCATCCTCTTCGAGTGAGTCATCAAACACTAGACACAGTCGATTGTTGGACCTGCGTATGTAGGTGGCATAGGAAGTGTAATTCTTCACTGCAGACTTCAATTGTGAAACAGCAGACTGATGGTCCATCAGCTTGCAATCTAGCAGGTTCTGGAGGCAAACACTCTATCTCATATTCAAAGCCCTGCATATAGTTAGTGGATGGCATTGTATTTGAAGGGAAAGAAACATACTGCCTGTACAGGTAGATTCATTCGTTTTTTTGAGTCATCCTGATGGTGCTCCAACATATGGGAAAGTGGCATAATACTTATCTGGGTCTCATGGTATGTGTCAGTGCCATATATAAGTGCTCAAGGCTGACCTTCATCATAGACAATGGCATAGATATTCTGCTTGAATGAAATGCCAAAAACATGTGCTAGACTGGGGTGCCTGTTGGCGGATTAGGACATAGGTTCAGGTATGGACATGACCAGAGATACTGAAGCAGCAAGGAAGCTGAAAGCCTTTGTCAAAATATCTAATAGTCATCAGCCATGTGGGGCATATGTTTCAAGTAGGTATCACACCTCCTTAACCTTTTCCTTCTGGCCATAGTACTTTGCCACTGTTCGAGTCACCTTGTGTTCGCCCACAAGTGCGGAGTGCATTTCAACCACCCATCCACGAGAACTTTGCTCTGCTTCTAGAACAGAACCAACCCTGGTGATTGGTAGCTGCCAATTAATTGATGTCATTGGAATGGTGTGAACATCTTCCGCAAATAAGTATCAGATAGTTGAATATAGGTAGAAGTGCGCACCGTCAGATAAAGTGTCCAGTACATCTGCTCTTGCCGACACCTCATTGCCATCTAGTCCTTTGACCTTCAGTGCAGCAAGGCATCGGGGGTTGTTCCTAAGAACTTGACAGCTTGCCCACCGCAAAAGGAGACATTAGTGTGCGCTTGAGCCCCAGGAACCACCATGTTCACAGTCCCGTGGATTGTGCAGTTCATGAAATTGCCGTAGGAAAGGGTTCGTGATCCCGCCGAGTCATGCAGGAGCATTTGTGAGTTGAGGGTGAGGTTATGACTCTGCTCTAGCTCCCGTCTATTGACACCATCGGCAAGAGTAGCCTCATCTCCCGCAGTGGCGTGAAATCCCGCCATAATTAGGAGAACTAGGTCCAGAGCAGTGGGAGGTTGGTCACCTAAAGTTCCCACAACTCCCCACTAATTAGTGGGGGTAGGGGGTGGGGGTACCCCCACTAACTAGTGGGGATTTTTTCGGTTTCGGTATGGCGGCGTAAAGGGCTGCTTAAATGCAGCCCTTCACACCTAAGTCCTGGCGGGCGCTGAGTCCAGGACACCGGGGAGGTAACGGGTGTTACTCGTTGGCTGATGCTGGCTTCCGGCGGCACCGCGGATGTGTCGGCGCCGCCCCGACGCTCGTCGTCGCTGTCGGGCGTGATGAGCAGGGTATCTAGGCTTGTAATAGGCGTAGAAAGCTCAAACCAGGCTCTAAAAATACGAAAAAATTACAGCGAGCTCGGAGAGGCAAAGGGAAATTGATGGACTTGATCGGACACCTCGGGGATCTCGGACTTACTGGAAATACATGAGAAAAATTCTGTGTATCCTCAGATTGTAAAACTGGGTTTGATGGTGTTGTCCGGGTGTGTCGGGCACATCGGAATTACCAAAATAGGAAATAAACGAAATAGTTGTCAAATGATCTACAAACCCCTCCCCTACAAGTGGCATGTCTTATTTTGCACTCGTTCTTGAGATATAGCCAAAATACAGAAAATAGGTCCAGGACTCAGGAAAGCTTTCTGCCAAATTTCGAAGTTCTGAATCAGAGGCTATTTAGCTACTGCAAAAATGTTGCCTCTCTCAAATTGAGAAGGCAAATGGGGTTGAGGCTGTAGAGCTAGAGAGCGTACAATCAGAGCCCAAACATTTGATATTTGCAAAAGAGGAATATTTGCAAAAGAGGAACACATGAATTGTAGATATAGCTAGCACATACCCGCTTCCAACTTGAAGGAAGTGCCCGTTGCTGAGGTATCCACGTGCAATGTTCACCGACCTTCTACATCCAGGACTCATGATCTCTGCATCGGGAGTTAAACCAAAGAGTGGTATCCTCATTGGAAAAGGAAACCTGCTGGAAAGCACTGGTTATCCCTAACGACAATATCTACAGAGCTGGGATTTTCAGTTTATCTCACACTAGATTATACCGCATTTTTGCTGAGTCCTGGAGATCCCCTGTCCAGGACTCAGCATTCAGCAACGACTATATCCAACCTTCCACTGTGGTATCCATATCCTGCTGACTGAATATGGAGCCTGATAGAGACTAAACCACCTCCTTCTTGACCCTGCGACCTTGCCTCCATTCTGAGCTTTGGATCCTTGCAGTGAGTCCTGGATGTTCTGCCCCGTTCGTAGCCCGGCTGGACCAGGTGGAAGAGCCTGCATACATTTCTACTATGAGTATCTACCCCGAATGAAATTTGCTAGGTTTCAGCTGTTTCTCTTGGACTCACCCGTAAGCAAAGCAAACAACCTGGCTCTAGAAAGTATATAAAGTGCTTTATCCAGTTGTACCGAGGGCCATGCAAGGAAGGCTATGTTGAGAAGAGCCATGGCTTTCACAGATTTGTGTAAATGCATCCAGTGTGTAGCTTGGTAGGTGGTGAAAGATGCCAATGAGTCCTGGACTGGGTGCTGGATCCAGGACCCATCTGATTCATATTCTGTGTATTCGCTACAGCTGGTTCAGAATAGGAATGGGGTCATTCATGAGGGTTAATTACCTCATTTTGATCATATTGAATGGGTTTTTGGACCATCCAATTGCCAGATCAATTTGTGATCTTAGTGATGCAGCACTGATCCCCCCATTGCAGTCTCAAATCTGAGTGGATTTGGGTTCTCAAACGGGTTTTGATAACAGGTGGTGCGTCCTCCATCCTTGCAATAGGCTCCTGGACCCTAAGATGCGGCTACCTACTGGTATTTCTTGGTCTCTGCTAGAGACATCATACAAAATAACATGGAACATATAAAGGGAGTGTCCGTGGATAGTGTGCAGAAGGGTTCAGTGAGGATTGTTGCACACCATGATAAATATTCAAAGGCTCTAATCAAGAATTGCAGTGTGCACAGACCACCAATCTTAAAATTCATCATATTCAGATAATCAGAATGGTGTAGTCGAACCAACACTGGGGTACAGCTTTAAACATTGCCCAGGGGTACAGCTAGTTTACCCTCACTCTAAAACCAAGTTTTGTGTAGTTGGGATGTGTGACAGGTATGAATGCACTTGTTCTATCTGAAAGACCCGATTTATACCCACTTTTACATGGTATTACCGCTTCAGAGACACTGGAGTCGGGCTCTGGACATGCAAATTGTATCTTTTGGCTTCATTTGAGGGTTCTCTGCTACTTTGAAAAGATTTGTGTCCAAGGACAGCATATTGGAGGAGAAATGGGTCAAATGGCAGCATGGAACCTAAGTACAAACTTGAGCCTGCTCACTTATCCGGTTGTAAAA
Organism: Mycena kentingensis (nom. inval.); assembly: GCA_014461125.1. NCBI lineage: Eukaryota > Fungi > Basidiomycota > Agaricomycetes > Agaricales > Mycenaceae > Mycena > Mycena kentingensis (nom. inval.). The sequence continues at coordinate 3,131,532 of JACAZG010000002.1, read as the reverse complement.
AATAAAAGTTCTGAGTATCTTCCAAATTGTAAATGAGAAGTGTTCTAGGGGTCAAATGAGGACTATACATACAGAAGTCAGTCCTTTGACCGCTCTGGATCTTGTAGAAGGGGTCTATCAGTAGTTATCATGGCAAAAGAGATCATGGTATTAGAAAGGACTGGCTCCGCAGATTGCTCCCAAACCTGGGGATCATGAGTGGAGGATATGGTAGAGCAGCTATAGGGAGAGCTGGAACATCAGATGATCATCATATCATGATAATGTAGGCACATTCTTCAGGGTGTACAGGCCAATAGCATCATCCAGCACTGTAGCTGTGTGTTTCTTCTTGGAGAAACAGTGTTAATGGGCAACCACTCCTAATAGAAGGTTAGATCAAAATCAAATATGATGTGCATCAGCTCAAATAAAATGAGTGATCTCTGAGGTGATTGGGACATATGCAAGTCTTCAGTAAGCATATGTGAGCAGAAACATGTGTCAACGTAGCTATGCTGCCCATGGATCTACCCTTCAAAGTACATTGCCGGCAGACATTCAAGTATGATACTATCCTTTGTCTAATATTTTAGACGAAGGCAGAAATATCTCACTGTCCTTCGACACTAGCATGTTGCTTACACAGGGATATACTATAATGGGATGTATCATCCACAGGACGGCTGTGCATGCTAGGCCATTGACTGGATTCTTTTGAATCTTGGGTCTGATGGCTGCTGATGTGGGGCCATTTAATGAATAAGTACAAAGAAGTTTGACCCCAGAACCATGCACAATCACATGCTACAGTGTGTAAGAGAGTCCATATCAAGTTGTACCGGATTAGGCTGAGCCTGCAGTCAGCTACACCATTAACAACATAAATACCACATATCCTGGCATGTTTGCATTATAACCAAGCACACTCAGATGGTTTGGCAGCCTGAATATCTTGCAGGAATATCGCTGTAAAGTTCTAGGCTACAGCTATACCTGTCTCTGTACGGCAACACACGAAAGAACAGTTCAAAACATCCAGGACTCATAAACATCCGGGTTGCAAATACCAATAAAGGCCCACACAGGGTTAGGCTGCAATCTGAAATGGTACATTCAGACTTATACATAGATGTAAGAACCTCAGGTACGGATGTATGGTAGGATTTCATGGAAAAGCAATGCTGAGTCCAGGAGACCAATCCCATCTCCGGGACTCAGCAGAGCTTGTGCATGCTAATCAGGGATGACCACGCGGGGCCGAGAGGTAAGTGAAGAAGATGTTGATTGGAAGATTGGTGTATAAAACAGGTTCAGTTGAGAGTGTGGTTCAATAGACCAATGCTGAAATATTGGGCTGGTGATTCCTGGATGCTGCCCAAGTCGATGTACACATAACTGGGAGCACAGTTGTGGAGAGAAGGCAAGATAGTGCCTGTAGCTCAAGGAGGGATGTTTCTATAGCCCCTTATATGAATTAGCCACGTTGAGGCTTTCTTTTGGGGAATGCTGGAAAAGTGAAAAAGATTATTAGCGCTAGCTCTACAGCCTCAACCCCATTTGCCTTCTCAATTTGAGAGAGGCAACATTTTCGCAGTAGCTAAATAGCCTCTGATTCAGAACTTCGAAATTTGGCAGAAAGCTTTCCTGAGTCCTGGACCTATTTTCTGTATTTTGGCTATATCTCAAGAACGAGTGCAAAATAAGACATGCCACTTGTAGGGGAGGGGTTTGTAGATCATTTGGCAACTATTTCGTTTATTTCCTATTTTGGTAATTCCGATGTGCCCGACACACCCGGATAACACCATCAAACCCAGTTTTACAATCTGAGGATACACAGAATTTTTCTCATGTATTTCCAGTAAGTCCGAGATCCCCGAGGTGTCCGATCAAGTCCATCAATTTCCCTTTGCCTCTCCGAGCTCGCTGTAATTTTTTCGTATTTTTAGAGCCTGGTTTGAGCTTTCTACGCCTATTACAAGCCTAGATACCCTGCTCATCACGCCCGACAGCGACGACGAGCGTCGGGGCGGCGCCGACACATCCGCGGTGCCGCCGGAAGCCAGCATCAGCCAACGAGTAACACCCGTTACCTCCCCGGTGTCCTGGACTCAGCGCCCGCCAGGACTTAGGTGTGAAGGGCTGCATTTAAGCAGCCCTTTACGCCGCCATACCGAAACCGAAAAAATCCCCACTAGTTAGTGGGGGTACCCCCACCCCCTACCCCCACTAATTAGTGGGGAGTTGTGGGAACTTTAGGTGAGGTTGGTCGGCGTACATCGCGGCGAGAGGCAAGGCAGTGGCAAGGCCCTTCACACAGTCTGACATGGAAGCTGACTATAATTACTGCAAGCAGCGATTGGAGGGCCGGAGTCCGCAGACCGCCTACTGTACCGGCAGTTCGAAGACTGTGCAGCGACCTAACCGAGTAATCTTACCTGACACATATTCGGAATCTCGGATTGTAGATTTGCGACTGGGGTGCGAGTGGATTTCCTTCGCTGAGCTTTGCTTTCGTGGCCCCTGCTCGCCTCATTTGAATGGCTCGCTATCTTTGCACAAGCAGCAATGCCGGTGCCCGCAGCTCCGCTGGAAGACTACTATTCATCTGCAGACCCAAACTTGCTTGTCCAGCGCTTGTCCAGTGCAAAAGCCAGCAAGTATATTATGTCATACTTCCCGCTCGGAAAACGCTCCGGAAGAGCTTTGTTAGCGCCTGCAGGCTTGCCACTGCTTGCCGAACCAGAGCGATGTCAGAGAAACTTCTCGGCTAGCGCCGGCTAGCGTTCGGCTAGCATCAAGGCTCTCGCCGAGGGTTGAACAGGGTATTTTGTCTATGAAAGCACTCTCAAGAACTTTGCCAGTGACGCGCGGATCCCTCGCACTAGCCGTCGGCTGCAGGTTTGCAGATGTTCCCGAATCGGTAGCCCAATCGCCGTCGGGATCGTTGTCACGCCGTCGGCGTTCTGTTTTTAACTCTGTCTTGTACCACGTCGTTCAGCTCCCTCCACACCTCCAGAAGCCATGGACATTGTCCGCGGCAAGCTACATGCACTTCTAGCCGTCCTGAGCGACGCACTCTCGAGCTCCGTGGACGGCCTTTCGACCCGCGCAGTCATAACGCGGATCGTACTCGCAGTTCTGGCTGCACGCATCCTACACAAACGGCTCTTCACGCGCGCGACCTCTCTGCGCTACCTTCCCGGCCCACCCAACACGAGCTGGCTGCGAGGCAACCCCGCGCGAACCTCGGTATCTTCGGTCCCTCTGTCCACGTATCTCAGCTCTCTGAACTCTTCCATTCCTGTAGGTGCCGAAGACACGGGAATGGCAGAAGCTCTACGGGCACACCTTCAAGACGCACACCCTACTCGGCGTTCGTCCCTCTTCCTTTTGCTTCACGCCACTGACCGAAAGTCTGCAGACCACGCTCGTCTTCACGAGCGATCCGACAGCCATAGCACACGTCGTCAATAGCGACCGCATCTACCAGAAGGCGCCGGTAGTGCGCTGGACTCTTACGCAGCTGCTCGGTCGTGGTATGTCACCCTCCTGTACTCACACTCCCCCAATTTCTTGTTCAGGACTGCTCGCGCTCGAAGACGACGAACATACGAAGCTGGTAGGTCGTACTATCATCGTAAAAAGGCTGGATAACGACTGTATCGCAGCGCAAGATCATGTCGCCCGCGTTCTCCCAGTTCCAAGTCCGCCTGCTAACCCCGCTCTTCCTTGACAAATCCCTTGTCCTCGTCTCCGTCTGGTCGCAGCTCTCCACCGACGACGACGGCTGGGCGCATCTGAACGTCATGAAGGGGCTTAAAGCGGTTACGCTAGATATCATCGGGATGGCTGGTACGTCCGCATACGCGAACAGCGAGGGAATTCGATGCTTATACTGCCTCCAGGCTTCAACTACGAATTTAACGCGCTACATCCCGAGAAGGGATCCAGCGCGCTTGATAGCGCATTCCGCCAGGTCTTCGAGACGAACCAGCAGCGGAACGTCACGGTTATGGGGTTCCTACGCGCGCGGTTTGCCTGGCTGAGACCCATTCTCGTGCGTTCATGATATTGGCTCGCTATCCTGGCGAATGCTGATGTGTACCACCGTTAGCCGTCGCCGTCGAAGGTTGCCGCTGGCCGTCGAGCGATGCTGGACATCGGCATGCAGCTCCTGCAGGATGCGAAGAAAGAGGCGGAGGCGGAGGGCGTGCTAGAATCTGAGGCCACCGCCGGGACGGGGAGGAGGGACCTGCTCTCCCTCCTCGTCAAATCGAACCTGTCGGAGAACGAGGCGCATAGGCTTAGCGACGCCGATGTCGTTTCCCGTACGTCTATCCCCATCGTCCCTCCAGACATTCGAGCTAATAAACCCCAGAAATCCCGACGTTCTTCGTCGCCGGGCACGAAACCACCTCAACTGCCGTCAGCTGGGCGCTCTACGCGGTTGCCGCGCATCCGGACGTGCAGCGCACCCTCCGCGCGGAGCTCGCCGCCATGGGCACCGACGCGCCGACGCTCGACGCGCTCAACGCCTTGCACTACCTCGACTGCGTGGTGCGCGAAGTGATGCGGCTACACGCGCCGGTGGCGTTCACGACGCGCATGGCGACGCGGGACGATGTCGTCCCGCTCGCGACGGCGTATACGGATACGCGCGGCGTGTTGCAGGAGAGTATTCGGTGCGTGGCAACATTCATTCCTTAGACGACTATCGGTGTTGACGAGCCGGCCCCACTGGCAGAGTGGCGAAAGGACAGACGATCTACGTGCCCATTGGACAAATAAATCGAGACGACACGATTTGGGGCGAGGATTCCGACGAGTTCCGGTACGATTCTCCTGCATGGGGGTTGAAAAGTGCTGAATCGAACGCAGCCCCGAACGATGGGATGCCCTCCCATCCGCAACGAACGCAATCCCCGGCGTCTACTCGCACCTCTTCTCCTTCCTCGGCGGCCCGCACAACTGCATCGGGTGGAGGTTCTCCGTCGCAGAGTGCGTTGTCTGTTCTCTCCCTGCTATTTCCCCTCCTTCCTTACTTATTATCACTAATATTGATATTCATGACCTGCGCTTGTAGGATGAAATGCATCATCTACACGCTCATCCGGAACTTTGAGTTTGAGCTCGAGGACGGGATGGGCAAGGAGGATATCGTGCCCTCGGATACGGCGGTGCAGCGCCCGACTGTGAAGGGCAAGAAGGAGGAGGGGAATCAGCTGCCGTTGAAGATGAGGCGGGTTCAGTAGGGTTCAAACGGTCGTCGCGAGTGTGAAGACATAACGGCGTCATGAGTCCCTAGGCCTTAGGTCGAGTACGCGCCCAAGTACCGGTACCGTATTTATTCAAATATCTACTATACGCGCTGGGAAGACTACCATAGGAAAGTAGTCTTTTCCTCGTATGAGCAGCCTGGGGTAACCCCTCAAGATGAAAAGATGCGCCCTTGTTAGGAACTTGCAGCAGGTCTCGACGAGAACGATGTCCTGTTGAGCTGAGTCTTTGATCCATGGCACTTATCATACTCTGCCTCGTCCTGCTACAGTCGGTGTATGCTAGTGCTCTCGAAATACCGATCGTCAAATCGGGCCTGTGGACAAAGGAAAAGTCGGCCCTGAGTGCTACGACGATCGACTTGGAGGCGCAGCCCGAGACGAGGTCCCAAGAACGAGCTGGTCGGGAGGAAGACAGGGCAAGTCACTCATGGGTGGGACAGGCAAGGGACTTACAAACATTACATGGAAAGAGTATTCGATGTAGAGTAGTAAATACACAAAGAGGAAAACGAAAACAGAGTCAAATGTCCAGTACGAGCACCCAATCGCTACACGCGCACCATCCCCTGCGAATCAGTAGGGTAGTACAGCACCGCGGGTCCAGCTTTGATGTTCCCCTCCGCAGCCTGCCCCGCCTCCTTCACGGTCGTGAGGACCGCGTACACCGTGCCCTTGAGCGAGTCCGGGATGGTCACCATCCCATCTTTGAGCGGGACGATGAGCTGCGAGAGCCCGGTGAAGAACGCGACGTTTAGCTCCCCGTCCGAGTCGGTGGCGTCGTGCGTGACCTTGGCGGCGGACCCCGGCGCGGCGTTGGCGATGGTGAGCTTCGGGAAGGCTTTCACGGGGAGCGTGGGGTTGGAGGATGGGCAGGATTTGATGAAGGGCGCGGCGAGGGAGAAGACTTCGTTGAGGCCGAGCGGGACCTACACACAGACGCCCGTTAGCTGCGCGCCGCAAAAGGAAGAAGAAGAGGAAACGCACGTCCAAGGCTCCGCTCCATCCCGCGTGCTTGTTGACCGCCGACTCGACCCAGCCGGCATGTCGCGCCTCGGTGGAGAGGACGACGGCCGCGGCGGTGAGGTAGCTCTTGTCCTGGATGAACTGCGCTGCGCCGGCGTACGCCGACACGCCGACGTTCTCGAGGACTTGCGACAGGGCGGCGAACGACTTGGGATCGGTGTACGGGCTGGGGAAGGATGTGAGCACAAACCCAGGCTGGCAGAGCTTCAGACAAACGCACAAGTTGTATTCGCAAGCCTGGGTAGCGTTGCTCCCGAGCGCCTTCGACAGGAAGTCCACATGAGCTTTTTCGTGCGCCGCGATCTCGCTGAACCGCGAACGCGCCCACGTCGGGAGACCCGCTTTGACGAAGTCGTCCTGGGTGAAACGCGCGAGGGCACCGGAGTAGAAGGCGTTCTCCAGATGCTCGAGGGTGAGGGCGTAGTTCAACACCGTGGTGTCTGGGACAACTGGTCAGCGACGATTGGGAACGGGTGGCTAGCGGCGTACCGTCAATCTGCGTCGAGTCTGCACGGCCATCGAGAGGAATGGCAGTAGCAAGAACGGGAAAAAGTGCGACTACGGCGAAAAACTTCATGGTGGGTCGCTGTCGTGCTAACGAGGTATCCGCTGAGGCCGCATTTTATACCCGTCGAAAAATGGTACGAGAAGTTCTGCCGATTTGTTCGCTCGCTCATTAGGTCGTCATTAGCGCCCCTGGTGTGCGGAGATTGTGGGGAGCTGTCGCCGAGGTGCCCGAGCCGCGATCGTGGAGGCGAATAGATGACAAAGAAGACACAGGAGGCAATTAGACGTCGGCACTGCACTGGCAGCTTCTCCCACTCCACGAGTTCAATTGCGGAGCGTGTGGATTTAGATCCACTCCGAGCTGTTCGCTCCAAGTTGACAACCAGAACACCGAAAAATCGGGATAAAGCTATTTGGTACACGACGTGTGACAGTACACTGTGTCCCAATTAACACATTTGCTATTTGGTACACTGCTGATCCGGCCGCAGCTGGGGTCGAGACAAGCTCCAGGCGGCATCCGGGAAGCTCGGCGACCTCGGGGACGCACCGGGCAGGACACGACACATAGGCCTCCCAAAAACGACCTGTTTTGGCCAAAATCTGCGGCAAAATTGAGCTCGCGCGCGTGCCACGATATTCATCGCCCGGTCGGGAAGATTACGCGTAAATTGACGCGTTTTCGGGGTTCACATGTATTCTTTACACATCAGCATGTCCGCCCTGCGCGTCGGAGCTCAAAAACGGGCATAACTTCTGAAAAATCAGCGTTTACGCCCCAATTCTTCGCCGTGACTCGTCATTTTAGACCCAAATCACCCCCATACGGCAAAAATCGAAGAAATCTGACGCGAGACCGAGGGTCGGCACTCAGAAACCATCAACAATCAAGTGTGTACCAAATAGCAGTACACAGTGTACCGTGACAGATGCGTGTACCAAATAGCTTTATCCGAAAAATCGTCCCTTTACGATTCTGCTGGGGCGGAGACAAATGACCGCTATTTCTTCTGCCATTTTAGTTCCGACACTCACAGAAGAATTTGCAGACGCTGTTTCTTTTCTTCTCTTCCTTTTGTCGACGTCGCTCCAGAGTCCGCGGATCCGCCATCAACTGTGTTCAAACCCCGATCAACGGCATTGATCTGGTGGTTGGACGCGTTCACGCATATTTGCGCGTCCCATGTAAAAGATTCAACCCTCAGAGCTATAACGTAGAGGGCCAGCTCCCACATCGAACGGGACCCCTCATTCAAATTTCGTTTACACGACGATGTTGCTCCAACTGACTGAGGCGTGCATATATGCACCAGCTGCCCTCCCTGTGACTTCAGACTGGGACATACATACGACGTCGACTCTGCCATTTTGCCAAAACGTAAATCGGTCGTTGTCAGAAGTTAAACCACGCCCACCTTGTAATTCTATACTTAATTAGACCTTGGCCAATGTTTCTCCATTCCTAACCACATGTATGCGCACAAATGCGGTGCTGGCCTTGCATGTGTTGCATTCTCTCGAGCTACTCGATTATACTGGTACTTATTAGATTAAAAACAAAACAAAGAAACACACCTCCCCTGGCAACATGCGTGCAAATAATAACTAGCGTGTAACATCGTGGCTAGGTCTGCGGACACGCGAGGATGAATTTATAAATCCGCCCTCCCCTCCCGAAAAAAAGGGCAAAATTTTTTCGACTACGAATGAAAGCCAGCTCCCGAATGGAACGGGATCCCCTGCTGTTGAAGTATGATATTTGATTCACACTAACTAGCCGCAGGACGTGCGTTTGTACACGAGCTGACCTCCTAACAATTCCAGAAAGAACGCCCATACCGTCGGAGTACCGCCGGCATATGACCCATAAAATTAATATTTACGCAAATGTAAAGTCGTGTCGGCACCAAGTACAAGCACGACTTACAGTGTAGACTAGTACTAGTCGAGCGTACTACATAGGGTGTCCTGCCATTCGCCACGGTACAAGAAGACGCAATACCATTACGAACCAGCAGGGAGTTGGTAAGTTACATACAGCAATAGACACGAGCAACGAGCGAGGGGCAGGACGGTTACAGTCCGAGTCTGGTACAAGAAGGAAGGCGTTTGTCGTGTATGTACTTATGTTTGTAGCAAGAGAACGAACGAGCGAGCGAGCGGAACGAGCGACGGTGGGTTTGTCTGCAAATAGGACGGTATTGTATCAATAATAATTTGTAGCATAGAGAAAACGAGAAGACGAGCAGCAGCAAGGAGAGTAGGTGCCACCGGTGGTGGGGCCGAGCACGAGCACGCAATACGGAGCAATAACGATAAGCACAGGGTTAACCCCCCACGCAGACGCAGACGCAGGGTCAACACGTCTGGCGGAGCGTCAGCGGGAAGGGCGAGCTCGCGCGCGCGCGGGGACGCGGGGCCGTGCGGGGGAGGGTGTGCGCCGCTCCGCGCTCGCGCTCGCGCTGTTGGTGGGGTTTGGCTTGGGGTTGGGGTTGGCTGTGGGTGTTGGGCTGGGGCTGTCGGAGGAATGGAGCCGGCGACGGAGGGCTCCGCGGGTGGTGCACCGACGCGGAGACGCGCTGCTGCTGCTGCTGCTGATTCGGCGCACGGGTAGCAAACGTCGACGAGCGGCTCCGCGGGAACCCGATCGTATGCGCGTGTGGCGGGGTTGGGTTGGCAGGGCGCGGAGGCGGCGTCGGCGTCCCCTCGCGCTCGCGCTCGCTATACTCGCGGAGGTCAAAGTAGGTCGACGACAGACGGTGGCGCTTCGTCGGGGTCGGCGTCTGCGGGAGCTCCTTCTGCTGGCCCGCCGGACCTGGGAGCGGAATTGGCAGCGGAAGGGGCGGCGCAACCTCTTGTATCGTCGACTGCACACGCGCGCGCGCCCTCCGCGCCGCACGATGGCGCGCCGTCCGGAGCGGAGAGGTACCCGCACCCGCTCCGATGCCAGCCATCCCCGCGCCCGCGCCTGCGCCGGCACCCGAGTAGTTCCCCGAGTTCGGCCGCGGGAGCGCCTCGCACGAGCGGTGGACAACGCGGACGGCGCCCTTCGCGAACGGGTCGTACGCGGACGCGCGCTTGCCGTCGGCCTCCGAGAGCGAGAACGGCGGGTCGTCGTCCGCGTCCTTATCCTTGGCGGCGATGACGGTGAGCGCGGACCACGGGCGGGGCGGGTAGGTCGCGGGGGTGGCGAGGAGGGAGGAGGTCTCGGCCGAGCTCAGACTGGCGCTGGGGTACGTGAGGCTCGAGCTGCACTCCGAGGCACAACCACAGCCGCTGGCGGACGCGGACGCGTGGTAGGCGGAGGAAAAGACGGAGGCAGTTGGGGATGGTGGAGGGTAGGGATGGCCGCTGCCGCTGCCGCGCAGCTGCGAGTAGAACCCGGCGTACGAGTGGCCCGAGTCCGAGGGCGGTGGTGAGGATGCGGATGCGGTGGAAGAGCGGACGTCGCGTCGCCGATCGCGTTCGCGCTCGTACGGGAGGAACGGGACAAACGCAGACTCGGAGACGGCGCTCCCCCCGCACGGAGGCGCACTCTGCACATCGACAGGCTCGCGCTCGCTCGAGAACACCGAGATCATGGACATGGACAAGCGCGTTGGCGAGCCGACCGACGAGAGCCTGCTCTTCCCGTGCCCGGGGCGCAGCTTGGGCCGACTGACGAGGGTCTTGAGCTTGCTGAGCAGCCTCCGTACGCGCGAGGTGCCGCTAGCGGGGAGGTGGGGCGTCGATGGCTTGGAAGCGAGAAACGGGGTGGATCCGGGGAAGTGGAGGGAGAGGGCGGGCGATGGGGCGCCAGTGTCGAGGGCGGCGGACACGAGGTCGTTGAACTCGCGTATGGAGAAGGGCGACATCCTCGACGGCGAGGAGGACATGGAGGGAGAAGAAGAAAAGCAAAATTCGGGACTTTCGGTGCGATAGGCGCGTAAACTCCACCGATGCTTCCATGTACTCGGTCGCGAATTGGACTTGAAAATCTCGTTTATTTTGTTCAATTTCTGTAAACTGTCCTTCTCAAGTTTCTGGGCGCCTGCGCGGGCAATCTCAGCACAAACAAAGCCCACAAAATTGAAGAAAAACCACGCACAAACACCAACTCGCTTCCGAGTCCGAGGCCGGAAAACACGCGGCCGAGGCTTAGTTGGGTTGGCGCCTTTCCGGAACCGAACGTTAATTAAATATTACGGCCAGCGAAGTCGCGAAGCAGCCTGTATACGGGATCGAATCGCGCCACTCGCTGCACATATCTGGAGTGGTCCTGTAGCAACGGACGTCCAACCCAAACAGACACGACAAGAGACAGCGGGAGGCAGCGTGCAAGTGGAGCACTGAAGATAGGTCAATGTCGGTCCATTAGAAATCGCATGTATTCTCCGTACGCTCAGGCAAATGGACCCAGTTCAAAAAGCCGATGAACCTCATCTTCCTGCTCCTCTGTTGAAGCTAAGAAAACAGTCAGCAACGACGTCTCGACTAGAACTTTCTCGACCGCACTTGAATAGTCATTGCTCTCGTTTGGCGAACAACGCGTGCAAGGACATCGGCTCCTCGCAGGCTCCAATACCACGTCGTCGAAGATGCCAGCCGTGTCGTCATCGTCGTCGGGAATGTTCTCTGACTTGTCGGGAGACGCGACGCCATCCTCCGCAGCCAAATCCCTAGATTCGGATGGGGACCGGACTATGTCGTCCCTTGTTGGATTCAGATTCAGCTTGTCGTTCGTTATCGCTACAGCTACAGTGCCACCCAAAGTGAGCCAAAGCATCATCCACAAAGGAAGAAACATACGCTCTGGCGTCGGCTCCCCGGCACCAAGTCCTTCCAGCACCCTCCTCGCAGCGCGCCTCTCCTCCTCCGTCAACGCGTCCAGGATATCATTCAGCGCACGGTTCACCTCCCTCTCGATAGCCTCCGCGTCGAGTCTGTGCGGAATGCTGAAAGACGCGCCTTGGCCCGCAGCCGAGCTCGAGTCGCCACTGTCCGGATCGGAGTCCCGGCGCAGCCGCTTGAACACGTCGCTCGGAGAGCTAGGAGTCTCGCCGTCCACCTCCATGCGATACGTCCCTGCCTTCAAGTCCAAACTTGGACCTCGGGCCTCTTCCAACTCATCCTCCTCCTCCTCGCTCCGCCGCCGCTTGATAGTCGCAGACAACGTCGCCAGCAGCGCAAACGGGGAGGCCGAATCGATCTCGTTTCCCTTTCCTTTGCCATATGCATTTCCCTGGCCGTAAATTGGTGCTGGTGCCGGTACAGCGGCAGGAAAGAAGCTCGGCTCGTAGTCGTAGTCGTAGCTGGCCACTACAGCGTGTCAAGTGGGTGGCAGCGGCGTGGCGTAGCATAGCGTACAGTTGTGGTCAAAGTTGTCGAAGGACGGCCCGGGGCTCGAGTCGTCAAGCAGCATCGCGTCCATGCTTATGTGGATGTGGGAGAGGACAAGACGCGTGAGTGTAGCACTGCCTTCCTTGGTGATCGCCGTTCTTGGCTCCCGTCGGCGACCAGCTGCAGTTACATGCAGACAACTTGAGCAGATGCCCTGAAGAGAATTGCAAGGAGGAGCGCAGCTTCAGAAGAAGGCCTCGCCACGTCGGGTTGTAAAATAAAATAAGGTTAGAAGAAAAAAGAAAACGGTTGCAACTTCAAGCTTCAAGTTCCGGGCAAGTTCCGAGTCGCAGAAGTTGCGAGAACATCCAAATAATATCCATCAAAAATGGTACAAGGCGCTGCGATGTCCACATGCAGCGGCAGTTCACATATTGGTAGGTTTACAACTTGAACTTGAATTCAAATTCAAGTATAACAGAACTCGGGATGATGGTGCTTCGAAGCACCTGTCGGAAAACTAGAGAATTCCTGATATGTACCTAACAGACCCTGACGGAAATCTGAGTGTGCGGTTGAGTACAGGGAGGTAAAAGAAAAGGGCGAAATTTTACCTGATAAGACCTGATCAGTCTCAAAAGGGTCTGATGCGAGGGTTATAGCGTCTTATAACCTTCGCATCAGGCACTTTGAGTCCATTTGGGAACTCGAAATGACCGATGTCTGATGTCCGATTGCATGTCCGATCACAAAATTCGGGCATTGATGGCCACAAAGGGCACACCATTTGCCACCCTAAAAATTGATTTTCTGTTGAATATTGTATGCGGAGGCACAATCCGCTATCTGGAGCAAATATCAGGTTAAAGCGAAGAACACTTTTGTATTTGGAAGGCGGCGGAGACAACAGGTCTCAGTCTTGAACATGTGTCTTGCATTTGGGCCCCGTAGTCAGGCAGCCTGTTTCCCTGCCGCGCTCACATTTCCCCCTCCACAAACAGGGCATGTACCCTACCGCGTTGAATACATGGACATCTGACCCGCTGAACCCATTGTTCCAACAGCAGCATGATTGCCTCCGCTAACTCTGCATGCATAAATAAAGCAGGTAACCGGGGACCTCCGCGGCACCACCAGGCTCAGAAGTTGTTTCTGAGCAGCGTAGGGCTTGGAAGAGGCAAAGAATAAACTCGGAAAAATGTTGCACTCGTTGCGCCTCGAACCGGCGATTGGCTACACACATCAACTCGATCAGTTATTGGGCATTCGGACATCGGTCATTTCGGAACCCCAAATGTTTTCGGCACTTTTGAGCCCTATCAGGGTTTCTCCAGTTTTCCGACACCATCATCCCGAGTTCTGTTATTCAGCTTTCTTCATCGCAGCCGCAAACTCTTTCGCTCTTTCGCAGGAGATTGAATAGCCCGCTCTCGGATGGCAGTTTCCGCGCCAGCTGACCGGGACCTACCCGTCTGCTGCCTTGCTGCTGCCAACATTAACCCAGAAGAACATTTTGATCGTTCAGCTCATGGTCGCCAAGCCCGACTTGCGGGGTGACTTGAGATTGCGCTAAGAAACACTCTCCTTTGTACTTGGAGTGGCCTCTTCTTGGAAAAAAACCTTCGCAGGATAACCGGATGAGTGAACCGGGGGCTTTAGTGGGTATTTTGCCTTTCAAGGTAAGTAGGTGTTGGATAATCAGACCAAAGCAAGAGTCCGACCCTGTTTTGCTTAGAGATGATCGAGCTGGTATAATCGGCGTCAGCTCGCTCTCTACATAACCCTGCGCCTACTCATGGTATTTCACGAGCTCAGTGAATAAAGGCATTTCCTCCCTAGCGGCAAATTATCTGGCAACTCTAGTTTATATTGTTTTTACAGGCACTTAACATTTGAGCATACTTATTAGCTGCGGGCTTTGGCTCAAAATTATGGGTAACAATAGGGAGGATTTTGTGTAACTTTCCACCTTGATTGAACTGAAAACTGGTCCACTCAACGGGTTTTATGTGTGGATAGGTCAGAAATTATGTGCATCCAAAATGGTGATTTTGGCCGCAACTGATATGCTCTAGATCGGAATGATTCTGCGGACTAGTCAATCACACAAAAAAAGAAAAGAATATTCGTACACCCAGGGCAAAACACCGGTTTGATAGCCGGAACCGCATGGTCCAATCTTGGTCCAATTCCTGTCCTGCGCACGTCTTGGGCTTCTGCGCGCTGTCCATCCAGGATTAAGAGCTTCTTTTCCCTCCAAAATCGCATCTGCTGCTCCTCAGGCTTTGGATCGTGAACCGCGTAAGCGGCAGCGGCAGCGTTCTCTGCACGGGGGTAGACCGTAGCCTCCGAGCGCTCCGGTGGGTGCCGGCGCGCCTATGTATTCGCTTCACGAGAAACGCCGTTTGTGGAGCTGTACAGAACGATCAGCGAGAACACCTCGGCTATCAGGCACGCTGGACGCTGAGCGCGTGCGCGGGCGGGCGCATATATCACCGCAGGGACGCTTCGCAGGCTTTCTCCGTCCCTCTCCGTGCCCCTCCTCCGGAGACGACCAGCGACGGCGATGCGCTTCGCGTTCTTCACGCTCACGTTTACGCTCACGACCGCGGCGGTGCATGTCGCCGCCGCCATCTCATACACGCAATATGCTAACGACTTTATCGATCCCGCAAGTGTGGGGGACTACTCGACATCCGTTGCTCCACCTCCTTCATGACGCCGGCACGTGATGGGGACGACCTTCCAAAAAGGGTCAAGACGCGTCGATAGACTACAGGCTACATGTAAATAGGTGTCTACTGTATCTACTCGGGTTCGGCGTCCCTCGGTCGCGGGCGATAAAACATGGCATCGGCAAAGTCCGGATCTGACGTCCGGGTCGGGGCCGTTTCCTTCGCGAGACACGTCTCCGCCAATCGCTTCAAGCCGGCGCCCTTCTTCCGAAACATCTCCAGCATCCGTCGGTCGCGGAATTGCCGCTGGTACTTCATGCCCGCCAGGAACTGCTCAAAGACGATGATCTCCGCATCAAGCTCGGCCTCGAAAGTTGCCGCCGATGCCTCGAAGTCTCGATCTGCCTGCGTTTCGATATAAGGCTCGTCATCCTCATTATCCGGGACTTCCAAATCACGCGGAGCCGCGTCCTGCTCCTCGGGCGCCGACTGGTCGGCATCCGTTAAGGGAATCAACGTCGAATGCTGCCAAAATGGTGTTGTTCGCTGGCGTCGAGCCTCGCGGAAGAACTTTGTCGGGACCGGCTTCACGCTGAGCACCAGGTGCTTGCAGACGAGGAACCGGCTGGTCACGAACGCGGGGCAGGAACAGACCCATCGTTTGACGTCTGGGCGGTATGCGTCGTAAACGCGATCGGATTCCTCGCGGTTTTCCAGAGCCCGCCAGATTGAACGGAATGTCTTGCGCCAAGAGGGGAGCTCGTCGATGCGTGTACGGCCGAGATATGTAGTGAATTGAATGAGCTTTTTCGAGTAAATAGTGCAGAGTCTCGAGTTGATGACCCAGACAAGCAAGTCGACGCGTGGAGAGTGATACTCGTGCAGATAGTCGTGCTTGAGTTTCCGCCAGCTAAACGGTGTTAGTACGGGGTATATATGGATGAAATACACATACTGGCTTTCACAGATCATAGTCGTTCGTAAACGCGGGATTGTGGGGTGCGAGGCACGCGTCCAGAGCTCCCATCGTCCTTTACGGTACCAGTTCCCCCACAAGTACGTACGCCCAGGCTTCCCGTAAATCATGGGCTACACAGAGATCGTACATCTGCTTCGCTGCCCAGTACCAAATGCCGCGCGGACTCGGATGGCAGTAGCCCGGAATCAGAGGATGCATGTGCGAGTGCTGCCGCATCAGCTCGAGAATCTGGGCTCGATGGCCCTCGGGACAGAATACGCGTGTCGGGACACCCTCCTTCCTCTTCCGTTTCTGCCCCGTCACCTCCCCACTTTCCGATCCCTCCCCGTCCTCGTCCGTCCCTCCATGATCGTCCTCATCCGTCCCTCCATGATCTTCCAAACCCTCGACCTTCTCGCCGTCGATGTAGATGAATGGGCCAGGCGGGAGACGGAGGATGGGAATGCCTGTGCCGTCTAGTCGACGCGGCGGCGATGGTTGGGGCACGGGCAACCGGAACGGCAGTCTGGACGGGTTGAGCGAGGCAGGCGGCGGCGCGTCTTCTTCCGCTGGCAGATCCTCGGGTTTCCCGCCCTCGTATTCATCCTTATCGGGCTTCCCAACGGGACGAAAGTCGAGCGCGATGAAGTCGAACTGTTGGCGGGCGACCGCGGGCTTGTACGGTGTTGTAGACAACTTGGCCTTCCGCAATCGTTTGCCCACCGCGTCGTCGACATGCCACCAGCAAATCGAGACCTTGGCCCGCGGGAATATGGCCTGGAGGGCCGAGATCTCGCCGGTGTCCTTGTCGACATGCGTGAATTCGGGGTTGATACCGTACGCGGCTTTGACGCAAGACAGAAACGCCGAAAGCGACTTCTTCCGCTTGCCCTGGCTAATAGCGGAAGCGGTCGTCAAGAGACAGTAAGCGATAGGGAAGCCGGCGTTGTCGAGCTCTCCCATAATTGCGTACAGCTCGAGATTCCGGGAGTTGGTATTATCTGCATCAAGGTCAGTGTGCCTGTCGCAATTTATAGCATGTATACGTACACGTCGCGTCCATCGCAACCTCCGAGAGGTGCTCGCGAAGTGGCCCCGCAATCTTCTTCATCCCCCACGCCAGGATAACAACGCCATCGGGCACCCCGACCGGCTCAAACACGTCAACGAGGTCGGACATCTCTTTCAGCAGCAGGGCCGCCGATTTGAGTGGGTCGTCGTCGCGTTTATAGTGTGCCTGCTGTTGAATTGTTGTGAGCCAGATGTATTCGTTGTACGTTACTAGTAGCTACGCCAGGTCTTGCAGCCAGGCTATACATCGTCTAGACAGTATTACTACCATAGAGTTGTACAGTACTTATACGAGGCTGGAAAGCCTGGAATAACCATCAGGTTATCACCCAAAGCCTAACAGCTCAGTGCGACAAATAACCTACATTATCGCGCATTTCAACATAACCTGATCTTTTGGCGCACTATCTACTCCGCGTTCCTACACCGATCATGACGGCAAACAACACCAATATCAACTCCCTCCTTGCGTCCGTCCCAAAACTGTCCGGCAACGCCAATCACAGTAGCTGGAGATTCGCTATCGCTATGGTTCTCCGGCGGGCCGGATTATGGGCAATCATCCAGGAGGGGATCGACAAACGTGCCGAGGGGGACGACAGCTCGGAAGAAGAGGAAGAGTCCTCGGGGACCACTACAAGGGGTGGTCGAGCTAAAGCGGCGGCGGATAAAGTCAAAGAGTCGGAGGAGATTCTGACGATCATCGGCTTGACGATTGACCCGAGCCAGTATCAACATATTGCGGAGTGCACCGATGGACTCGAGGCGTGGGCGAAATTGGCAGAGATCTACGAGAAGGATTCTCGCCCGACGCGCATCGCCCTGAAGCGCGAGTTCTACACGTTCGAGCACAGCACCGCGAGCCCAGTCCAGGACTACATCTCGGGCATCGGGCGACTGGCATCGCGTCTGCGCGCGATCGGCGTCAAGATTGACGTGCGCGACGAAGTCGATGTGCTCATATTCAATTTGGCCCCGGACTACGGGAACGTGGCCTCCACGCTAACAGCATCGTCCGCTGAACTAACCGTCGCGGATGTTACCGGTGCGCTGTTGGATGAAGAGCGGAGGCGTGGCGGAGCGGCCGAGGGCAGCACTGCCATGGTTGCGACGCGGAAGAAGTACTCGGTGACGTGTTTCAAGTGCCATAAGAAGGGCCACATTGCGAAGAACTGCCGGTCGGGGCATTCGCAACAAGCCAACCTTGCGATGGCACAGGATTTAGTATTTTAGGATTTCACCGGGCTGATGGAACGGAACAGCTCCAGAGGGAGCGGCCGATGGGCAAAGCTACGTGCTCGTTCACAGCGAATCCATTGAGGTATTTTTCTTTGTTTTATTATTTTGTAGAATTTTGTAGATACATGCTGGCTCAAGAGGGAGTGTTGAATTGTTGTGAGCCAGATGTATTCGTTGTACGTTACTAGTAGCTACGCCAGGTCTTGCAGCCAGGCTATACATCGTCTAGACAGTATTACTACCATAGAGTTGTACAGTACTTATACGAGGCTGGAAAGCCTGGAATAACCATCAGGTTATCACCCAAAGCCTAACAGCTCAGTGCGACAAATAACCTACATTATCGCGCATTTCAACACCTGCATCTTCTCGCGCCAGATATTGAATACCTGCGCGCGCGAAACGCCGTCAAAACGCGCGGCAACCTGGTCGGCGAGTGCTGATGGTGAGAGGCTTTCCGGCGCGTCGCGAATGAACGCGATTGCCGCTGCGGGCATGGACGTGTCGCGGTACACAATATGTCGGAGAGCGTGCTTGAAGGTTACGGAGAGCGTGTATGGACCGTGATCCTTGCCGCCGCGATGGCAGGAGATAGCCAAACGGCTGCGACACGGGAAACGATCCATCCCTGGCGTCTCGCGTGGCTTCGCGTCCGGTTTGGTGGATGGCAGAGGTGCCCTCTTCCTTTGAGCATCTTGTGAGCACCAAAACACGGCACTGTGGCCCGACTTGAGACGCTTATGAAGTGGAAGCCCGAGGCCTTCCACACGTCGATAACTGTCTGCTTGACGCGTTGCATCGCGTCGAAGCTGGGATCCGCGGGAAGGACCACCTTGCCCTTGAAGTGGAGGTCTTTGGGAGACCCAATAACCTGCGCGCGCAGGGCAGTAAACATGGCTTCCGACGTCGTGTACAGCTACGAGAAGTACAATGAGACTGGCGCTGTTGGGATGAGATTACGATTACGCACCGGGAATGCCTGGACGTCGTCCATCTCAGATTCCGACCCGCTGTCATAGCCTCCGTCGACGGGCATCTCACGCGCGTCCGCGGGTTCTTCTTCACCGGAGGCTTCTTCGGAAGTCCGCTGCTTCTTTGTTGCACGCGCGTCGCGCTTCGCCACAAAACGCAGCGCGACCAGCAACTTCCGGAAGCACGTGACCCTTCAGGTGCGCAGGTCCCGCGTTCGACTCGCGTCAGGTCATATTTAATATGGCCACCCGCTTTTGGATAGTCTGTAATACATAGGTTCTGAAGCCTTAATAAGGGCTAAATAAAAAGCATATTCCATATTTACATTGTAGAATTGGTGGTTCCAAAGGCCCGAGGTCCCATGGTATCTCGGAGCTGGTGCGAGGTTCCAATCTGCGAGAGTAGCGGCACTGCCCTGCCTCTCCGCTCCTAGCCCTCGTCCAACGCTGCGACAGGCAAGTTACACGGAACGTTGGGTTAAGAAGGAAAAATAGAAAAAAAAAAAAAAAAAAACAAAGAAAACGCGTGCCGGAATCGAACATGGGCATACAATAGCAGCATTGGTCCACTTAACCGCTGCACTAGAACGATAATATGAACCCGCCCGCTCGTTTGTCCATTACCCCACAAATTAGCCAGCCATCGTACAAACACAACAATAGATGTGATCAAGCTCCTCTAAGACACATTTCTAGCCGCTACAGTCCCATACAACACTTGCATGCGGCCTAGGCTTATATAGTGAGAAAAGCTACACTAGTAAATATGCACACGACGGGACTCGAACGCTGGACCCGTCACGTGCTTCCGGAAGTTGCTGGTCGCGCTGCGTTTCCTCGCTTCGCCTTGGCCTTCTCGCGTTGCAGTCGCTTTGCCTTGCGGTTCTGCTCGAGGCAACGCTCGCATTTCTTCTTGCCGACGACGGCAGGGCGGCGGCAAGTCGACCCGGAGCACTCTGATGTCGATGGCGGGATGTTCTCGCCGTCGGAGTTGACGGGCATGGTTTGTACGGGCGAAAAGTAGCAACGAGACACGATACAGACGGTAAACAACTGTTTATGGAAGGTTATTCCCATCACGTGCTGGGGTCATGAAGGAGGTGGAGCTACGAAACTGGGACTACTCGAAGGATATGGGCGGGGCGCAGGAGACGATTGTGGCTTGGGCGAAGGAGTTGGGCGCGAGGGGACCCTGGAGTGCGTCGCGCCGGCTTCGTCTCCCTGGATGCTCCCACTCAAAGTGCAAAACGCGTCTTTGCAGGCGTCACCTTCAAGCCCGTCGTAGCCCCGAGTGGGAATCGACATGACTACATGAGCTGGGCACCATAGTACGTCGCCGGTCCTGCGTTCGCCGTCTGCCGATCCTCAGCGATTACAGTCAATGGCCGGACTGTTCTGGAGTCGCGAACAAGGCCTCACTATCGGCGGCGCAAAGTGCGTTCGTTCCCCATCCCACTCTCTCCCCAAATCGCACTGACGATTTCGCGCGTGCGTAGTCCGCAAGACGTGCCCCTACGTCCGACATGACGGCCGAGTGAACCCCGACCGCGAGCTCGCGCGGGACTACAGCTCTTTCGGCACCATGGCGGACGCGGTGCTGTATAACTCCCTCGCGTCGACGTTTGGCTCTGGGTCTGGCTCTACGGCGGCAAAGTACGCTGCGAACGCTGGTGCGCCGAGAGAATAGCAGAGGCTCGAGGCAGAGGCTGATCTTCTCCGCAGCGGCGTATATTCGGACGTGGTTCATCGACTCGAAGACCGCCATGAACCCGAACCTCAATTATGGTCAGATGAGGCTGGGGCCGGACGGGCAGACTGGTGAGGACATTCGTTCTTCTGTTAGGTCGCTTGCTGATTTTCAGGCGCGTTCACCGGAATCTTGTGAGCCTCTCCGTGCGCGTCTAACAATCTCATTGGGTTATAGGGACCTCCGAGGGATGGTCAAGGTCGTCTCCGCAGTCCTCATCCTCCGCGACACCAACGCACGCGCGTGGACAGACGCGCTCGACGACGCGTTCGTCGCGTGGTGCAAGAAATACATCGCCTGGCTGGAGACTGCCGAGATCGCAAAGGAGGCTGCGAGCGCGGAGAAGTGCGTGCCCTTATAATCACTTACTCCCTTGCAGCAGTTGACGCGGGGTTTTCATAGTGACCACGGGACATTCTTCGCCGGGCAGCTCATGGCGCTCAAGATCGTTGTCGGCGACGAGAAGGGCGCGGCGGAGGTCGGGAAGGCGTTCTTCAATGGGGCGTTCAAGAAGCAGATTTCGGCGAACGGGGATCAGGTACGTCGGCTTCCCTTCCGTGAGCGCACTCAAGAACTCTTTTGTTTAGCCCCTCGAAGCTGACCGAACGCGTCCGTTCCACTACCGCAACTTCAATCTCGCGGGGCTCATCGTACGTCGTCCATCCCCTTCTTTCTTCCCAGTATAGGCCAAACTGAGAACCAAACCCGCACCCACAGACAGCCGCGCGCCTGGTCTCGTACGCCTCCCCCTCCTTCAACGCATGGAACGCCACGGCCTCCTCGGGCGCGACGATCCAGACCGCGCTCAACTTTGTCATGCGCACCAGCCCCGCCGCCTCCGAGACGCATTCCAACGAGGTGAAGCTGCAGCGTGAGCTGTATGCGAACGTGGCGGCGGTGGCGGCGGTGTATGGTGACGCCGGTGGGCGGTATGCGGGGCTTTTAAGGGGAGCGGCGAAGGAGGAGGGCGTGAAGTATACGCAGGAGGCGTGGTTTTTGTGGAATCGGCCGGGGGCGAGGGGTGGTGCCAGTGCCGGTGCCGGTGGCGAGGACGACGGGAATGAAGATGAGGGAAAAGACGGGGATAAACAGCAGCAGCAGCAGCAGCAGGAGGAGGGGGAGGATGACGATGAGGCAGAGCCCCAGACGACGACGCGGATGCAACAAGCAGCGAAGAAGACCTCCACCGCCCTCGTCCCTGCGTCAACCGCTACCAAGCTCATCCCCATCCCCAACGCGACACGCATCCCCGGCCCCATCTCGCGTCCCCTCCCGAGCTTCTCGCTAAACTCGACAGTGCTCTCCACGTCGTCCTCCGCGTCCGGGTTCACGCCTGTGTCCGTTTCCCAGTCGCTCTCAATTTCTATCCCGACCGACAGTGCCAGCGCCAGCGCCTCCATACCCACATCCTCTCCAGCTTCGGTTTCAATTCCGCTCTCGCCTAACCCGAGCGCGGGTGTGCCGAGCCTCAGCGCGCCTAGTTCAACACCGGTACCGACGGGCGCAGCGGGACGACTAGGCGGAGGGCGGATATTTATTGCGCTCTTAGCCGTAGGAGTAGCTGGGTGTATCGTGTTGTGAAGACCGAGTACTAGTCAGCGGCTCTGGAAAGATCTTAAGGAAGAAAGGCGTGCGCCAGACTCTTGTGCGCAGACTAAATTCGCAATTCGTATAGTTCGGCGAGGCGGTGACTAGATGTAGGGCGGATCAGTTAGACAGACGGTACCGGACGCGTTCGCAGCAGAGTGCCCGTGGATGGGTCAAGTTCAAGTTGGATACACCTAGCGTAGGATAGGTTAGTAGTAGTACAGAATTCAAGTGTGGCCGTGGCCGTGTTTTGACCAAATTTGTCGCTTCCGACGGGACTCGGAATGTGTCGCGGGAGGTGCCAGTACTCGACGCTGACTCGACGTGTGCTGACGTTGACGGCCCGGGGTGTTGCATCCCGTCTGGTTTTGTGTGCGCGTTTGCGTCTGGTGGATCCCGCGTTGTATACAGATATTTGTAGACTCTTGTGCGCAAAACTGAAGGTGCAATTGCAACTCGGACAGCTCGGGCGTGGCGAGGCGACTGCCCCAGTGTAGTTAGGGCGGATTCGGATGCTTGGCGCGGGGCGTTTCTCTTTCTGGAACAAACGGCTGACCGTCGCTGGTGACTCCCTCCACTTTATCTACGCAGCTATGCTCTCGATACACTTCCCTTGTGTACTTAAGTCACTCACACTGGCATTCCGACAGACGAGAAAGAAAACATGTTCGGTCCTACCAGTAAGCCAGGACAAGATTTGGTTACACAAAATTGAACTGATGCGGGCAGCTTTGCTTCTATCCGCCACACCGCCAATGAACTCGGCTTGGCACTGCCTCACTTGCTCGGGAAACGATCTTACGGGGCACCAGGGAGACTGCATTGACCGTAAAGAGGAAGAGTTTCCAGCAACCAGCTGACTAGTAAATATCTCATAGAGGTACGACGGATCTAACACAGAGTGCTACCTAAATTAAATAAATAAATTAATTGAAAACCAGATTACTTGCCATCACTGGGTGCCTTCCCTCAAGATAAAATCTATTTGTGCAATAAACAGCGGTGCCAGTGAAGAGCATGCCACCAGAGCACCCTATAAAAATTCGATTAATTAGCAAATAAACAATGTTCAACCGTGGTAGTAGTTTACCATGTACCAGGCCGCGTGGCCTCTCCCAAGTCAAACCGAGTCATTCTGACTCAGTTCCGCAGCAGCTCAAGGCTGTGTCCGGGTCCGGAAAGGCTGTGCAAAATGACTCATATTGAGTCGAACTGACTCAAATCCGTAGCCAAAGCGTGACAGGTGTGAGAATATCTCTCAAAGTGCGCCCGTAGACGCCCCAAATGCAGGAGTTAAGGAGGAATTGTGCAGATTGTCATAAATGTTTAAGTGACTCATTGTTTGTACTTGTTTGGATCCAAAGCCCTTAGAATTAGTATTTAAGCCAATCCATTTTGGATGTAAACTTTAGATTAGAATTGATCCCCTCTGGACTCGATTTCTGTAGTTCACGCAAGTGCTTCAGAATCAGTTTACGAGGTTTTCCCTCTATCTCACGCGTGAAATCCGGAACCACTTTGACCGGTAACCAATTAACCAGAAGTCCGTAACCAGTCACACGGCAACCAGAAGTCCGCAACCAGTCACGCGGCAACGAGCAACCAGAAATCCGGAACCAGTTTGACCGGTAACCAGTTTCTCCACCACCAATCCGACCTCTCGTTCATCCTGAAAGCTACTAGATACAACCGTCTGTAGTATTTGAGTAAAATTCTAAATCAGCTATCCGTTTCCTGCGGATCGAATCCCCGAACACCCTTTGTTTTGGAGTTTGTGTGTTAGAGAGAGTTTTTAGCTTTTCTCTGGTGTGCATTTTCCAAGCGCATCACCAGGGATCTCGGCTGAGTGCTGGAACCGCTCTCAATAAATCCATGTCTGTAAGGAGGGTAGGAACCCCTCCCCAGATTTGATTCGCTGCCAGCGTCATGTCATGTGAATATCTACTGATTTGCCATTTCCGGAGCCCAAATTCAGAATTTCCGCGTGACGTGCTCAAAATTTTCGCAGAAAAAAGCCGCTGTGATGCGTGACATACAAACTGAATGAAATGCTACAGTATGTCCGGTTCCCGCTGGGTAGGTCGGTGGGTCTCTGGTCAAGGAACGGGGCTAAACTGGTCTGATGTGTGACGGTGTGACTACTGACTACAGAAAAGGAAAGAGGCCCCTAGCCGAGTCCCACCGCCGCTTGGATAACGTGAATTTGCATGCAAGAACGTGTTGGAGCTGTGTAGCTATCCACTGGAGCTTGGTTCAACGGGTCGCCCAAACAAGAAACTATTCGAAATAACTCGGAGGAGCAACAGACGGCGGATATCGACTTTGGTCCGATAGGTCACCCTGTGGCGACTCGATCGCGGATCCCTCTAATAACGAACCACCGCCACTACGCGTGCCAATGAAAAGCCGCGACTTTCGCGACTGGCCGCTGGGAGTTGGGCCACCCCATGCTCGTGGGTCCGGGTACGCGCACATTTCACCGACCTCCCCCTGTGGAAATGGCTCAATGCTGCGCCGATTCGAGTGGCTGCCGATTATACGTCGATTTCCTAATTTGGTTATCTTTGTCGTAACCAAATATCATAATATGAAGCAAAGTTGTACTCACGGCCAGTGCCTGACATCGTTTTTCTTCGTCTGAATCGCCTGCCGAACCATAGCAGTAGCCCGCCCAGAAGCATTACTGCCATTCCTCCCAGGACGGCGCCTACGATGACGGGAATGTGCGGCGGAGTACTAGTGCGCGAATCCTGAGACAATGTCGAAGACGTCGCGCTCGATGCGTTCGCTGTCGCGGGTGGTACTTGCCCGGATGCATCGGCGCTCGAGGCTGTCGTGGGCGGCTTGATATCCGAGATATCAGTGCGGAGCGATGGTTTAATTAGGAAGAAGTCCACGGATATCTGGCTTTGCCCTTGCGCGGTCGCGGTAAGTGTATGATTCCCATCGACCAAGTCGCCCGAGCGGAATATCAGCGTGTTGCGGGTGAGGGAGGCGGGAAGCGGGTTGGGCACGAACGGCTTTGGCTGTCCTCCGTCGATCGAGAGGTTGATGTGGGTATCTCCTCCTGCAGGAACGGCACCCCAATACTCGATGCCGCGGCCTACGAATCATCAGCGGCGCAGCGGTTTCGGTGGACGGCACACCTTGGAAGTCGAGCGTGAACCCAGCACCAGGGCTTGTGCTCATCTGCGACGTTTGCATCATATCGTCGGTGGAGTCTGAGAGCGACCACGCGTTCGTTGGGTGGTAAACAACCCGCGTATCCCGGTCGTCCACCAAATACGCCTGTGCAGCAGCTGGAGAGGTCGTCTCGAACGTGATGTAGTCCAGGAACATGACGCCGCGGCCCTGCGCTGCGACCACGGTTATGTTTAGCGTGTGTTCCGTGTTGGCCAGTGGCGGAGACTGATAGAATTGCGTGTGACGTCGGATGTCCAGAGATGGCGTGGTTGGCGGGGTGTAAAGCCTTTTGGAAGCCGAGTCGTCGTCGACTATGAAGGAGTACGTTTCCGTCAGGGTCGTAGAACCAGCGTTGTTGGGATTCACGGTGCCATATACGTTGACAGAGGTTCCTTGGGTTCGTTAGCATTGGACACGCGAAATCCGGCAACTAGACTCACCTGTAAACGATAGCGACGCTGTTTCCCCGGAGACGGCGGTGTTGGTAATACTCCCCAGAAAATCGAGCGAGATGTTCCCCGCGACCCACTGGCCCGTGTAGAGAATAGCGGGGTCTCCGTTGTCGACGATTGCCAGCTCGGGGGACATGGTGGACAGACTTGGACGGGGGAGAGAACGGAACCTCCAAATCTCCTCTTCGCCATGCGTGCAGTCTGTCCAACAGATGTTCTGCTCCCGCCGGTGTCCCAGCGATATATATATCTGGCACATGCAGATCCAGAAGGACAACAAGCCGGATGCTTGTTCATCGGCACCACGACAGCCATAGGTTGTGGATGGCCACCGGCAAATATAGCCACACGTTCTGCGCGCAATAAGCTACAACAATGCTTTGTCCAGCCGAGTGTCCTACTATCACAGTACTAGAAATTGCAAACCTATTCTCGAAGCTCACATTTCTCTTCGCACCCCGAGAGCTATCTGCGTAGCGATCTTCGTCGACGGCAACGGCGGGAGCGGAGGCGCGGGTATACTCGGCAACGGACGCCCGCCGATGCTGCCGTTGGAGGAGTAATGCGGCGGCGGCGTCCGCGGGAGAGGGACGCGTATCCCTGCGTCCGCGTCGACCGTGATGAACGACGGGGCGCGTGTGCTCGTGCTCGGACGAGGGTCGACTTTAGCGTCGACCTCGGCTCCGGAGGAGGGGTGAGATTGGACGAGTTCGTCGGCGTGGGATTCGAATGGATTTTGCGCTGATTCGCGTGGGCTGGGGGCGACGTCGACAGCGGGACTAGTACTATACGGCTCGGGGTGTTGTTCCTCGCGTGTGGCTCCAGCGACGGGGGAGAGGCCCGGCGGCGACATTTCTGCTGCGCCATTTGGAAGCGAAGAGGGAGTAGTTACGAGATCCTCCTGCGCAGGCACCATGACCAGCGTCAGCTTCTTCTTCGAGACAAAGGAATCGTCCTCTGGGCCATCCAGACGCGTGTCACTGCCGCTGCCGCTCGGCGCAAAACGGGCCCCGTAGCCAAGCAACCCACCCTCCGACCCGTACACACTCGAGCTTCCCATGACGCTCGTTGCAACGGTCGGAGACTGCGGGACTGTTGTAGCTACCAGTGGCGGCGGGGCTGGCGGTGGCTTTGGCCAATGAAACGCGGGCGACGACGAGGCAACGGTAGGGCTCGCGGCGCGGCTCGCAGTCCAAACAGACTTGAATTTCCCGTTACTGAAAAACGACGGCGCGACGGTTCGCGTCTCTGCGGCGTCGAGCCACGAATCCAGGTCCCCGTCGCTCGCGCCTTTGTCCTCAGCGCGGACATTGGCGACTCTGCGGGAGCGCCGACGCCAGACGTAGAATCCCAAAAGTACGAGCAGCAGGAGAGTTGGAATGACGGCTGCGGCGATGGTACGCGTGTTTGTGTGCGCGGGGGAAGAGGCATTCGCGGAGATAGGACCGCTGCCGTTGAACGCGGATGTTGTATCTGGCTGGGGTTGAGTCTGCGGACCCGAGCTGGAGGTCGCCATGGTGAGCAAGGAAGCCACCGCGCTCGTGTTCAAGCCAGTGCTAGGGAATTTTATTGTCAATTTGGGCGCAGATGAGCTGGAAGGAGCGACGGGAGACGACGTGTGCGGGGGCGGAGGGCTGGCGCTTGTTGTGGATGACCGTGTCGTCGGCGATGGCGGCGGCGACGGCGGATCCGGGATATCACTTGTACTTAAGGTCGGCTGTGGCAGAGGTGGAGACGGAGCAATGGTGGGAGCGGGCTCAGAGGACGTGGATCGAGTGTGGTGCCCTCCCCCGCCATGAGTACCGTGGTGCGGTCTGCAAAAGTAGTCGCGGCGTTAGCAATGGACTTCAGTGGCCAGAGGGTTCTACCTCTGTCTAGCATCCATGCGGACAAGCTCCATGTTTGGGCAGGGCGTCAGAGAAACGAACGAGCGACGACGGTAGGCCAAAGGAAAGCGAAGGAGGCAAGACACATCCGAGGAGCAGAGCGCTGAGCTCAGGACCTTCTATATCCTGATGTCGGATACATATCAGGATCTGTGCGGGAGACGACCGGCGAGTGTCAGGTTGAGGCAGTTGCGAACGGTGGCGGGAGTATTTTTGGGCTTGGTGGGGGACTCGAGGCGCAAATGCTGCCCGTGTTTGTTTGTCGGGACGCTTTTGCAAGAGCGAAAGCAGCTGACCGCAGGGCTTCAGTTCCAGCTATGAAGCTTAAGTCGCTCTTTGCGAGCTACAAATCATCAGGAAGCAGCCCGTCTCGGTTGCCTTCCCACCGCCGAGATCCTACCTTATACCTATGTGCCACCCCTGGCGAACTGGAGACCAAAATCGCGCGTTCCTAAACAGCCTCGTGCGGGTCGTCGAGGAGTCACTAGAACAGAGAGTGAGTCTAGCCGTACGAGCCCAGTTGTATCTCGCGCGTACTGAGCTATTACCACATATTCCGGTAGGTCCGCGATCTATCATCCAGAGACCGTCGTCTTCTTGGCTGCGATACGACCACGAATGTTGACGCGAGGTGCATAGCTCGCCGGCGTGCCTGCTGTCATCTTAAGCCTGCGTGTGGAGAGCATAGCAAAACACCGAGGCAGGCGATGGTGGTAGTGGGAGAACAGTGGTGACGTGGCCACCGAATTCGGAAGGTCGCCCCTATCAATATCGACCCTGAAGACTGGAACACGGGCCTCTCAACAGCGCAGCGTAGATGAAAATCTGAGTATTAGACCTGTGGAGCACTAGACGGAGCCTGCGGAGTCTAGTGCGTGTTCTTGTGATGAGTGGGATGATGTGGCGGTGCGCTTCTCCTTCTTCTCCGCCGCCACATCTTCGCGACCAGCGCCTCAAGAGCGCCGACAGCGCCGCCGAACCGGCTTCGCAATGCTCCAAGAGCACCTCAAGAGCACGCAGTTGCCCTCACACGGGCTCAAGACGCGTTCAAGACGTCCACGTCACCAGCCCCAAAATTTCCACCAAGCACCAAGGCCGAGATACGCCTTCCGCAGGTTCGGGCGGCAGCGCCCCCCGCTCAGCTGAGTCCTTGGCTCCTGTCCACACCTACCACCTCTCCATCTCCTTGCCACTCTCCCTACATCGCTGTCTCGCCCAGCGACATCCTCTTCCGTCTCCGTCTCCCTCTCCGTCTCCCAGTCCCTCCCTCCCTCCCTCCCTCCTTTCTCCATCCCGGTGTCCCTTTCATCCGCCCCTCCATGCCCTGCCGCTTCTCTACGCTCCCCACGCCCTTTTGCTCACGCGGTCTCTCAGCCCGTCGCGTTACGCGTCGCGACTGCCTTGACGCCGCTCGCCATTCTCCCTTCCCCGCTCCTACCGCTGCCCCCATCCTCACCATGCACCATAGAACGCCCCTAGCGCTGCGAACGCCGACTCCCTACTCCCCACGACGGCGATCCGCCTTTGCCCTCAACTACCGCCCCATTCTGTCCCTCTCCGAACCTTGCGCCCGCGAAACTCGTGCGTAAATACATACATACATTCTCAATGCAATTCCGCCCTTCTTGTCTCTGTTTTGGCGTCTGGTACGAACTCGATGGGCTGCCGGGAGTGACGCCCCCGTGCACTTAAACTCGCGCGCCGGCCTGCCCTGCCGTGCTTACTCGGGGCACGTCGGACATTTAACGTCCGACGCTCGAAATCTCCCGCCGGCCTTGCTCACCGTGCACTCAAATCTCGTACCTCGCGCATTCAGACCGCCGGCCTTGCGACCCGTGCACTCTAAACTCGTACCTCGCGCATTCAGACCGCCGGCCTTGCGACCCGTGCACTCTAAACTCATACTCGACGCATTCTTATCGCCGGATTTGCGACCCGTGCACTCTTCCCATTCATGCTGCCGAATTTGCGACCTTGCTTTCCAGACTCTTGCCTGCACATTCGGGCTGCCCATTTCATACTCGACTTGATATACGTTCCCTGCTTTCTAACCATTCGCGACCTCCCTCCGATTTGTCCTCCCCTCATACAAAGCTAGGCTCTGCCAATTCCCTTTTACACCTCGCAGAAAACCTCCTTGCTCATATAACCGTACAGCCCAGATTCCACATCCACGTAGGTTTTGCGCCGGCTGACCCACGTTCTTCGCGAACTCCGTCGTCGGTCCCCATATATCTCGTTCCACTCGTAAGTGGCGCTTCAAGCTTATCCGCAGCTCGACGTTTCCGTCCGCGCCATCCGTCTCTCTGCTCGAACCCCTTCTTTTGCCTCAAGATCTCAATCTGAGGGTCTCGCCGGCCCCGACTCCCGACTTGCTCGTTCTCGTCCTCTGTTGCTCGCTCGCTCGCACGCCCCCCGATAATCTCTTCGTCCGCTTCACGTCGAAGGACCGACCGATCGACATCTACCTCTCTCACTTGCCACCGAAATCTCGCGCGGTCTCCCTTCAGACTGAGGTCTCCGTTCAACAACTTTCATGTGCTGACCTGAATTGCGCAAAATCCCCCCCTCGCCGTCCCTCGTCATCTCGTTTACCACGCACGCAACTCGTCTTGGAACCGCCTCCGCAATCCTATCCTCTCCTCGATCCGACAGTCCTACCTCCGCGCCTCTCTACATTGAAAACGGTCAAACGCTCGCACATCCAGGTCAACAGTATTTAATGTATGACTTGTCGCCCTACGGTCAACGTTCAAGTCTACTGCCATCTTTTCCTGTCATCACCGCCCGGCAGATCTCAAGAAACACCTTGCTCGCTGCTCCACTCGACGGCCTCGCTCGACCCCATTTACTTTCCCTATTGATCGCCGGAGCCTCCGTCCAGCCTGCTGTCTCGCTCTGGGCCGGCCGTCATAAACTCGCCACGGACTCGTTCACGAAAAATCACACTCTATCTCAATCGACCACGCCCCGCTTACCAAACGCTTTGCTACCCTCGAAATGCTGCTCCCGCACCTTTATCACCACCGCACGAACACATCGTCCTCGTCTAACAGTCCTGTATGAAATGTCCTTCGCGCCAATCGCTCAAAACTTTACCGCTATCCTCGTATTCAAGTTCAACGGAGGCGCCAGACGTCTTTCTGAAAACGCCTTCCTGTGTACGTCCCAGCGGAATTCTGCTCAACGTGTCCTCCGAACCCCCTCCCGTACATCTTTCCTGAACTTTCTCGCGCGCTTTCCAAGCTGCATGAAAAATCCAGCGCGCATTCCTCACCACGTCCGTCCTAAATCTGCAACACACCTACTCCGTTTCTCGACTCCCATCTATTCGTCAACCACAGCCTCGTCCACTCGCTGCGTCACAACCGCCAGCTCTCGCTCTCCTCTATTTCTGAACGACGCCATGTATTATTCCCACCAGCCGAACCCTTCTCCAACTCGTGTTTACGCCCTCCCTCAATCTCGCGCATCTCTCAAGCTCCGCATATGCCCAACTATCCTATATAATTATCCGACCCGCGTATCGCTTTTGGATGGCCACCCGCAGGCTCGTTCCTCCCATCCTCCATTATTACAACCCCTCTGCGCTCATATTTCGGCACGTCAACCCGTTTCATCCTTCCAGAGTTCCGTTCCACGTCTTATCCGCGTGACTCGATTGTCCAGGCTATTCTGAGCCGCTCGACTCACTGCTGCCCGAGTACTGCGGGATTCGACGCTCATCCTCTCCGACATATTCAATCTACCCTAGCTGCACCGGGCTCAGCGTTCCAGCACCACGACTGCAATGTCGGCTCCCGCCAGCTATCGCGAACTCCCAACTTATTCCTTTCTCCGGTCTACTCCTTTAATAGCTCACCGTCGTCCTGCTACGATGACCTTGCGCAATTTTAGCCACCACAAACCCCCGAAGCTTAATCGCTCCATCGCTCGCATAGTCTACATCCCGTCAACGCCGTCTCTAATCGCTGCAAGATATTCGCTACGCCGCCCCACTCCCTCCGCCTGCAACAATGGCAGCAGCTGGTCCACCGCTCAATACACCAACACGAATCGATCGTCCGCGCCAACGTCTCCTCCTCCTACAGCCTCCCTATCCGCTAAACAACGGCTGCTCATATTCGAGCTCTCATATCTGACTGCCCCGCCCGCAAACATCAACAGTTTTCTCTCCATCGCCAACTCCACGCTCCATCCATCCTCCGCAAAATTTCCTCCGCAAAATTGTTCTCTCCTGCAACTCGGTTCCGGAGCGATGGCTCCATCTTGTTTCTCGGCCTCACGGCTCGCAGATTATCGACACCGTGTTTAGTCCTGCGCAAACTATTGGAATCATCAATCCTCGCGCACAGTTCCTCGCACCGTACCGTTTCGACGTCGACGGCAACGATCCTACACCCCGAGTCCTCTCCGAATCCACGCAGCACATTGCTTGTTCACTACATGCGCCTCCATGATCCGTCCCATTGCGGTGTACTTCGACTCAACTGGCGGTCCACCCTGAGTACTTCAACATACAGCTTTCCGCCCAGTTCAAACAACAATACCTCCTTTCCATCCGGTTTCTTCGCACAATCCTCTGGCAAAGCCCTCAGATAGCCTCTTCTTCGCTCTTCCTGCTCGACTGTCTCCAGGATCGCGACTAAACGAAAGCCTGGATTCCAACGCTCAACGTCTCCATCAACGACCCGCAACTTCTTTATTCTGCCGAAACCCGACGCACTCGCTCGCGTTGGCAATCTCCTGACCTCAACCTCCTCTCCGCTGTACTCTCACTCGATCCCGATACCGCTAGGCACTCTAAGGCCCCGCTAACCCAGCAGTACACCCAATTGGACTTGAGTCTACCTATTCTCGCGCACTCGACGGAATCTAGTCAAGCTCTCCCACTTTCGACTCGACACATCTTTGGTCTTCAGTTCCGCGACATCTGGCCGCCTGCCTCGCATGGGCCGCCTTCCCTCGGGTGCATCCTCTGTCGCCTGCCGTCTTTCGGGCGCATCCTCAGCCGACGGCCACTTAGTCTTCGGGCTCATTCTCGGCAGCTCCGGCGGTGGCGCGCCCAGATGACCGGCTCCCGTGAAGCGGGCTCTCCCCCACACCAGAATACATGTTTGCGCTACTGGCGCTCGCCCCCCGCGATTCTGGGGCCACAGCAGAAGCGAAGAACAAGAGTGGAGCACTAGACGGAGCCTGCGGAGTCTAGTGCGTGTTCTTGTGATGAGTGGGATGATGTGGCGGTGCGCTTCTCCTTCTTCTCCGCCGCCACATCTTCGCGACCAGCGCCTCAAGAGCGCCGACAGCGCCGCCGAACCGGCTTCGCAACCCACCCACCCGCACCTGTTAATTCCTTCCTTTTCCTTTTGTATACGCTGAACATAGGCCTAAGATCGTATGGATAGAATTACCGGTGCGCGAAAACCCTTACACGAATTGTCAGAAATGGAAAGAAATACAACAGGCCGTTGCGGTTGTGGGCCTAGCCACGGGATGTCGGCCCATATTTTAAGTCTGAAAAAATGCCATCGTATTTACTAATTCGACGCAACGCCCCTAGAGTACTCTCAAACCAAAACCGCGTCCCAAGCCTCCCGATTCGCTTCAACGAATTCCTTCCACGATCTCGGCTTCCGCGCAAGGCCCTCATGCGACATATCAAGTTCGTCTTGGAATGCTGGACCGCGGCCATCAGCAGGAGAAAACAATCTAGGCATACTCGAACTCGACGTACCCCCAAATTCCTCGATGGCCAAAAACACGTCGCCCGACGTCTTGGCGACGAACTGCGGGACTCCAAGGCCGACGAGATGCGCCCGGAAAGCTTCGGGGTCGAGTGCTTCGTAGACCACGTTCTTTCCGGTGACTAACGACGGCTATTTGAGCTGAACTGTTCAAAAGGAAGAAAGACTCGAACACACCTTCAGCCAGCTGCTGCATCTGTTCCCCAATGGTCGTCTGGTACCCCCACACAGCGAACCGCTCACGATCCGGGAACACCTTCGCCTCGATCACTCTCCGCACAAACAAGCCACAATCCACCTCCGCGTCGATACCCGGAAGAATCGTGTCCGCCGGGACGGGGAGGCGCAACACCCATCGCGTCGTCTCCCCCTCGCCGGAACGCACGACCTCCTTAGCCGGCGGAAAGTAGTGGATGAAGTTGGAAGCGTACGGGACGAGCTGCACCTCTGCGAACGGCACTGCCACGGCTGCGCTGCGACCGTATTCCGCCGCCGCGACCTTGGCGGCGAACTGCGGCGGAGTGGGATACTTGCCGTTGGTGCGCTGCGCGGTGTTGGGGAGGCTGGAGTAGATGATTCCGCGGACGGATGCAGCGGCGGCGGCCTCGATCATGAGTTTAGCTTCTGCGAGCTCCTGTGGGCAAGTTTCAACCAAACTCGAGGGTTGGACCAGTATGCATACCCGCTCGTTGTCCCGATGCTCGAGCCAATTCGTCGTAATCTACCCCTCATTCAGTCCTCGGCGGCCAGAACAGCAGACAGAGTGGCACGCACAAACACGAAATCCGCACCCTCAAACGCCTTGAACACCGCAGCGCGATTCTCCACTGACATCGAGACCTGCACGACCTCCACCCCGTCCGCCGCCAGCTTCTTCGCAGCGGGCCTACTTGCGTCCCGCGTAAACCCGCGGACGCGGTACTCCGTCGGCGACTCGCGCAGTGCGCGTACGACGCTCCCGCCTTGCACGCCTGTGGCGCCGACGACTGCGACGAGCGGGGTCGACGCGGTTGGTGAGGTGGAGACTGTCATTGGGAAGCTCGAGGACAAGGGAAGGTCGAGTGAGGGAGGTACTTAAAGCAAGAACAAGCGAAATCCCGGTGGACACGCGATACATCAGCACCTGATTCAGATGCGAGGTACTTACTTACTAACTGCAGCCCATGCACTTGCAGAAGCGTGTTGACTGCTAGCCTAACCCGGGCCCTTACACAGGAACGTTCCTGGCACCAAATGTCAGCGCTTCAGCTGCGAGAAGACTAGCTGGCCGAAGAGGAAAAATCGGTCTGTTGTATGTTCCCCGCGCATAAAAACCAGTGCGGGGTAAAACCGCAACCTCGTACTCTTCCGACGGATGGCGCTGGCAGATCTCATTGAACATCCGCCCCCATTGTGCTGGCAGACTGGCCGGCGGCCCCGATAGATAACACCTCTGTGGGTCTGCCGGGCTCATTAAAATCTACTCATCCCACCACCATGGCCGAGCCAGCTCCTGTCCTGATGCTCAAATGCGGCTTCCCTCTGGAGAAACCGCTAACAGGGAGATGTCAAACTATTACCCCGGGAGGAGAGCGTTGTTCACTACGTGCGTGATGAACCCCGTAGGCAGTTTAGCCCTGAGATATCCCCCATAGACGCAGGAAAAGAAGCGAAGAAGAAATCCATCTTTTCGAGGCTGATGAACTGAGCCGCGCGAGAATAGCTGCGAGTTCCCTTTGTACATGTTACAGCGCTGTATTCGTGTGCTTGCTCACCGAGAATCGTCCATCGCGATGCTTTAGGTGTCAGTACTTAGCAGCCGGTAATCCTCAGCGCGCGCTGCATCTGTGGCCGGCGGACGCAAGAGGCTAGCTTGCGCTGGGAGGCTAGGCGCCATGAAAAGGTACTTTGCAGACAAACGGGCACCGAGTTACGGTGGTTCACTATGCGTCAAAGTACCGCAGCAAGCCATGAATGAAAACGAGAAACGAGTGATATTAGACCCACTAGTATGCTACTCTGTGTATGCCGGTGGTGCCACCGTCGGTTCGAAGCCATCTCTCGAGCTGCGCTGTCGAGAAGACTGCGACTGCGACTGGGACGCATGCGTTGGTTCGTCTGATCGACTCTTGCGGTCGTAATATGCCTCCCGTTCGGACGCTGAGCCGGGAGAGAGCATGCCCGCCGGGTATTGAGAGATCGTCATCCGGTCGAGCCCAGCGACGGAGGTGGAAACGGAAACGCCGCGGTGTAATGAAGAAGGCCCGGGGGAGGTGTGAACTGCCAGTGGGTGATTTTTTGTTAATAATGTTCATGTGAGCGGCGGACGGAGGGAGACGAACTTTGGCTTATGTCAGTGCTCGCCCCCATCCCTGACCCACCGGCTGCTCTCCGCCGCCGCCGCATCCTGCGCACCAAAAACGCGATCCCAACAAGGAGCAGAAGTACGACAACGCCCATCACCGCGCCGGCAATGGCTCCCGTATGACTCGTAGCAGGCTTGGTCGCAGTTATCGAGCTGGCGGCGGAACTCGACGCATTCGGGCGCGCCGCGCTACTCGACGCCGCGCCATCTCCGACGGGCTCCACCAAGAAAAAGTCCACAGAAATCGGGCTATCGCCCTGCGCCGTCGCCCGCAGCTTATGCGTCCCCGCGCTCAAATCCCCCGAGTTGAATATCAGCGTGTTGGGGACGTCGTTTGCCGGGCCCGGGCGCGGCGCGTAGCGCGTTGCGGGCCCGCCGTCGATCTCGATCGCGATGTCGGTGGTGTTGCCTGCGGGAAGATGGCCGTAGTAGGATATCGCCCGTCCTAGGAGGAAGGCGTTTACCAAGAGAGCGAGGAGGGTAAATCCAAGTACGCACCCTCGAACTCAAGCACAAACCCCGCCCCGGCCGAGCTGCTCCGCTGCGACGTCCGCAACATGTCGTCCGTGCCGTCCGTGCTGACCCATGACCCGCTGTACACCACCCGCGCGTCGCGGTCGTCGACCATGTACGGGTACCCCGTGTCCGCCGTGGTGTTGAATGCCAGGTAGTCGAGGTACAAGACGTTGCTCTGCGCCGTGTCCACCGTTATCTGGAGCGTGTGCGTCCCGGAGGCGAGCGCCGGAGATTCGTAGAACGGGACGTGTCGGGTGATGCCCGTGAACGACGACGGCGGGGTGAAGGACCGCCGCGTAGACTCGTCGTCGTCAACGATGAATGTGAGGGTCGCAGTGATGGCGGCGCCGTGGGTGTTGCCGATGTTGACGGCGCCGTAGGCGTTCACCGAGGATCCTTATCATGATGCATGAGGGGAGCCCGAAGCCAAAGACTTGGAGAAACTGCGGACGCACCGGTGAAAGTGAACGAGGCCGACGCACCGTCCGTTTTGGTCGTCATCACAGTCCCGAGAAAGTCTCGCTGCACGCTAGCGAGCGTCCAGTTTGGGCTGTAGCGCATTGCGGCGTCGCGGTCGTCGACCACGGCCAGCTGGACGGACATGGTGGAGGGGAGGAAAGCAAGGCTGGGCGTTCTCTGACCAGCGGGGCCAAGCCGTCTCCCACGTTCGGTGACGGGCGGCGCCAGATGGCTGATGGAAAGCAGAAGCGAGCTCGGTTTCAAGTTCCCCCTGATCATCGAGACAATCAACGACTCGGAGGGGCGAAAAAAGGCTGCTTTGGGAACCCCTGAATACCCGTAATCACCCAAAAATTCCAAATCCGTCAAAGCCACGCGGAGGGCAAAAATGTCCGGAGTTCGGGTCAAAAATCATCAGATTTTCGCGGCCTGCGGCGCGTTTTGGAGCGGATTCCGAACTGGCCTTCAAGACGGTTATCCATGTCCGAGCTAGGGTCGGGTCTGGAGGGATTTGGGGCCGGATTGAGTTCATTATGGGGGTAGATCACAGCTATTTGCAAACAATACACACTTTCTGAATCCCACACTCACTCGGAGCGCCCAAGAGCGGATTCGGAGCTGGTAAGAATTGTGCTGGGGTTCCGCACCAATCTACTTTGTCAAGCTGCGTGGCTACATGATTATTCAGCTATTATAATATGTATAGGTGGGCTGAGTACCATCCTCTAAAAGCAGACAAAAAATGATTGAAAGTAAACTGACTCTGCGGCGTTGCACAATCTTCAAATTGAATCTATATTTTTCAAATATCCAGATTCCACAAGCCCGATGGGAAAATGCATGATGCACCCTGACAAGGGATTTCTGCCCCTTAAGTAGTTTACGCCAACTTTAAGATCCCCTGCTATATCACATTGCCCTGGCCAGCCATTGAGCAGTGGACTCAGCAAGGGGCCCAGGACATTGGAAAATTGCAAATTGGGGGATTGAAAAGACTTGTTTCTATTTTATAGACTGAGCTTGGTACTAGGGTGGTGAATTAGCCTCATTTCAAATATAAGTGACCTTTGGGTAGAATATACATCCCTAAGGATAAAAGACTGTGAAATTCAACAATGTCAAGGATTCCTCAAAGGCTTGCCTGATCGTGTGATTGCTGCAGCCATCAGAATGTGACACTCACAGGTGGGTGAGGAATTAAGAGGTTTAAAGACCTTCTGAACAGTAAGAATTCACTTTATTTCAGCTCAAAGCCCCTCAAAAATAATCAATGGTGAGTATAACTGGTATATTTACCCCTCAGCTTAGTTGTTTGTCCTGCCATGGTTGCGGAAAATTCCGGGGATGAAGCCGCCTAACCAGTCCATTTTGCAAGTTATTTAAAGGCAAATGACTTGGTAGAAGATGAGTTCTTAAACTTAGTTCAGAAACTCTATATCAGTGGTGCAAAATAAAACACATGGTGCAGTATAACCTCATGCAAGCCGACTAGACACCAGCATTTGCCATTTAGCTATAATATCAAAAGGGAGCGGTAATTGCCATATTGCGTGTCCAATTGTGATGGTATGAGTTCCAAAGTTGGGATATTAAAGTTTGAAAATACCCGTATTTTGCCACCAATCTGTGGGTTGAGCTAAAACACAGAATCAATTTGTTTCAGCTGAGAGTTTGTGGAGAGACCCTAGGGCCATGTCAGATGTTTGAACAAGATGCAGATTCCCATTACATGTGGTTGCCATGTACTGACAGGCCAGATACTCTCTTTGATTACACTCAAACAAGTTCATGAGTTTGTTTACGGTACTGAGCCCTAGCGCCTGCCTTATTAACATTGATTCTTTTCCGCATGTTAGATGGAAACCTAATCCTTAGTTCCAAGGGCTCAAGCTTACAAGATAAATATGTAAATCCCTCCCCTAACCAGCTTTACGTGTCACAATTCTCATGAGCAGTTTGCTTATTCTCAGAGCTCCACAGCATGCGGTGACTTAGTGCTTGCAGATTCCCTGTTGAAAGATGTTCAAAATAAGATGACCTAATTTTCTGGCACACAGTATGCGAATCTTGTCCGCAATACAGCAATTACCAGTCACTTTTGATGATGACTAGTAGCTGCTCCCAGGCAGGGATAAACCCATGCTGGTAGCAACCCCAGTTGTATTCTTGATTCTTCCGATTTAAAGTTTTGTCACAGGAAAATATCCGTACGATACAACCGAAGTAGTACACTATTGCTAAATATGCTCATGATTCAACAATTTTGGGAGCTATATGCGATTGCTAGAAAAAGAAAGCAGGTGTTTAATCAATTTTGACAATATCACAACCACCTTGAACGGAATAGAATTGCTGCTGTTGGTCGCAGAGACATATCCCTTTCTGCTATTCCTGGTGGCTATGATTATGTCATAGTTGAAGCATGAGGTGATAATGCGCCATGACATGTGTTTTATGCACCGCCGATCATGGCATTATGCCCCACAGCTTGATGATTTTTGCACCACTACCATGGCATTGATGCATCACCGACATCGGCTTTTTCCACCACTGATATGGAGTTTCTGCACCAAGTTTAAGATCTCATCTTCTACCAAGTCGTTTGCCTTCAAATAACTTGCAAAATGGACTGGTTAGGCTTCTTCTTCCCAGGAAAATTGCCAGCTATGTTTTTTAGCACCACAATTTTTTTGCAATCATGGTGGGACAAACAACTAAGATGAGGCTCAATATACTAGTTATACTGATCATTGATTGTTTTTGGGGGGCTTTGGACTCAAATAAAGTGAGCTCTTTGCTTTTGTACTGTTTGGAAGTTCTTTGAACCTCTTAATTCCCCACCCACTATGTGAGTGTCACATTTTGATGGCTTCAGCAATCACATGACCAGGCAAGCCTCCGAGGAAGCCTCAGCATTGTTGAATTTCACAGTCATTTCTCCTTAGAAGGTAGAGGTGTACATTCTAGCTAGAGGTGACTTATATGTCCTGAACTGAGGCTAATTCTACACTCTAAGGTAGGGGACATCCATTATCAATGAACGCCACACGCCTCGTCCTAATTGGGCTACGCCACGTCCACGTCCACGCCACGTCCACGTCCCCCTCAACGCTACGTTAAAACCCTGAACGCTCGATCCCTAAACTCCTTTATCCGACACCGTATAAAAGCCCGAGTAGACACCCGAGTGTAGTAGGTTTAGATCGTCTTAATCCGAGGACGTTGCTTGTCTACCTCGTCGTTGCCCTTCGCCTAGCATCCAAGCCCGTCCATCGCCCGCCGATCGACACCAACAACCCATCATCGACCTCGTCGCTGACAGAATCTAAACCTCCCCATACCGATGCCACTCGAAGGAAGTAACGAGAACGCTATGGATACCACCGAAGCCAACGAGTTTACCAACCTTGACCCGGAACAACGTTTCCAATACCTCTTCAACATGCACCACGCAACTACCGTCCGTCTTAACACCCTCCAAGGGGAAAAGGACGCCCTGGTCGCCCAGCTAAATGCGACGTTCGACAAACACGAGATGGACCAACTCCGGAATGAGTTGACACAAGCCCGGTTGGAGAGCACCCAGGCGTATGGCCTGCTCAGTACCGCGCTCAAGCAGAATACCCCGAAACCCGACAGCAGAGCCCGGGTTCAAGTCTCTCCTCCCAAGGAGTTCTCCGGCGACGCCGA
The DNA here is from genome assembly GCA_014461125.1 of Mycena kentingensis (nom. inval.). NCBI lineage: Eukaryota > Fungi > Basidiomycota > Agaricomycetes > Agaricales > Mycenaceae > Mycena > Mycena kentingensis (nom. inval.). The sequence goes on along the minus strand of JACAZG010000002.1, from coordinate 3,090,897 downwards.
ACAGGTGGACAGTTACCTCGCGGACTGCTACCTCGTGTTCGCAGCCAACCCCCAGACTTACGCCACCAAAGTATCCCGGATCTCCTACGCACTCTCGTATATTAAAGGAGGAACCGCCGCGACCTGGAAAGACAACGTAGTCCAGGCCATGCGCCAAGGCACTGGCACCGGGGCTTACACCACCTACAAGGGGTTCGAAGAGGCCTTCACCGAGGCCTTCCGCGGAGGCGCGCAGATCGAAATCGCGCAACAGAAGCTCGAGGCACTAGTCCAAGGCCGGGATACCAACGCAACCACGTTCTTCACGGTTATGGACTCCCTTAACAAGGTTGCCAAATACGACGACGTCAACCTCATCCGCCTTATCAAGAAAGGACTCGACCGGGAGGTGGTTCGGGCCATTTACCGCAAGGAAAACCCCCCGGCCGACTACGACGAATGGAAGAAGGAGGCGATCAAGCAGGACTCGCTTATCCGCCAGTGGCGCCTGGTCGACGCCAATACCCGAGGCACTCGCCCTGCAAATCCCCTCTCGGGGACCACCCCTGCACGCAATAAACCGATCCCCAATCGGGCCCCCACGAACACCCGGATCGGCGGTTTCAACGCGCATCGCGCCAATCCCGCAAGTTCAACCCCGGTTCCCACGGTTGCTCCAGCCCCGATCCCTGTTCCGACTGGCACCAATGCAGTCGTACCCATGGAGATCGACCAAACGACGGCTCCGGGAGGTGCCCGGAAGATTACCTGCTGGAACTGCGGACAGGAAGGACATATCGGCCGCCAATGCCCGAACCGACCCCGTCGCGACGCCCAGCAGATCCGGGCGATGCTCGACGACTTGCTCCAGGAGAAGAAGGAGAAAGAGGATTTTTCCGACGGTCGCGAGTGAACGCCGTGCCCTCGCCGACCTACGCCCCTAGTACCCCCGAGTATAGTCCCAGTAATTGATTCACTGCGCTACCTCTGGATATCTATGTGGGCCCCGACACGGAAGAAAACTCCCCTTCCCCCGAACCCGACAAACGACAACCCAAGCCTAAAAAAGAACAAACACACCAAAAACCCGCCTCCTGGCGAACCCTTCCTCCCGGAACCCCCGAACGACTAATAGAGAAAGCCTGGGCCCGGCCTTGGAAAGCCCGGGACGACCTTCGCAACTGGACCCATCCTCAAAGAAGAGGAGAGATCGATGACTCACTCCAAGACTTTGTCTTGACCGGCTACCGGGAAGACGTAGTTGCGGCTCTCCGCAACCTCCAGACCCCGCCCCCATTCGTCCGAGACGCGGCGAAGAACTCTCTTCGGGTCCCCGTCACGATTCGGACCCTGAACAATCTTCGTGGTTATTCGGTGGGGGGCCTCCTGGACAGCGGCGCAACCGGTGAATTCATCAGCCGAACCTTGGTCCAGGAGCAGAACCTCGAACAAGAGGCGCTCCCACTCCCGATTCCGGTGTACAACGCCGACGGAAGCCCGAATAGCGCCGGAATGATCACACACGTCGTCCGACTATGGGTTCAAGTTCAAGACCACACCGAAGAGCTCCCCTTCGCTGTCACGGACACGGGGAGTTCGGACGTTATTCTGGGTTTCAGCTGGCTACGCAAGCATAACCCGGAGATTGATTGGGAGAAACAGTCAATTCGATTCCTACGATGCCCACCGGAATGCAAACGAGCCCGCCTCGCCGAACAGTGGGAGGAGGAAGACAACGAAGATCTCGAACGAGAGGACCGGGTCTTCGTCACCCGGATCCACTCAGGCCCGCTCGGGGACGCTCCCCCTACCCCCACACAGCTGCGGGCAATGCAGAGCGTCTCCAGCCGACTGGCGGCCATAGCCCAAGCCCACCAGACTCCCGAGACCCCGGTACCGTCCCACTACTGGGAAGAATCACCTTGCTTTAGCAGGTCCCCCACGGTCGAAATTATGTAATATATGTATTGTCACTGCCAGACCAAACAAAGCCAAACATCCCCCAAATCTGTTGCTGCACCACTCCCAAAAAAGAAATGCTCACATATGTCTCCTTCCTGTGTTGCTTACATCATCATTTATCCAGCACCCTGCGGTTCAACTCCCATAGGTCGCAAACATAAAAAACCTACTACATTTGTCAGCTGATGCCAAACACAACCAAACAGTCCGACAACCCTATCCCCCGACTCCCATAATTATGGGACAAACAAGTACAATCTCATTTGTCAGCTTTGCAGTGTTATCATGTCATCACTTTTACTAACCATGAGTAAACACATCTGACAACTGTATCCCATGACTCCCATGATCTCTGAAGGTCCGTCCAACTACGCAGCAAAGCACAAACACAAATAGGACTCTAGCAGGCTGTAGCAGGATGCATTGTATGTTCAATTTGTCTGTCATTATCAAATGCAATAGACAGCAACTTTTTGTTCTCTATCATTTCATCAATTCTTCAATGAATCAATTTCCTTTGAGGAGGCAATGTCCATAGATAATGCTGCAGTTCGACTCCAACTTGGTGACTGTTTACCTCTGCTTGAATCAACAGTGGTGTTTAATATTCATAATTCTGTGGCTGTGCCAATAACAAAGTATTGCCCAATCTGAATGTCTGCGCCAGTGAAGGATGAGCAATCTAGTAGGGGCAGGATGAATATATACTGATTTCTTTATTAATAAAAAATGAAATCATGCACATAGTTGATATACCCACTCAGATGTATGTTCGGAGCTTGCGACTGATAAGCTTGCTTGCTTCGTTGTTTTGAGGGAACTGACCAGTATAAAAAGCACTGCCCAGAGTAGCGTCAGACAGCGCAATGATCTCCACATTGCACTGCCTCAGCTAAACCTCTCACAATCTCTTGATGGGAGATTGAGTATGCAGACACGGGACTATGAAGACAGGTACACAGTGTGCCCGGCGGAAACTGTGGTGCCGCGGTTGCGGTAGTGGTTTCAAGTTCACAAATTTTCTGGATTGGATAAGGGATTCCGTGAAAAGTTGTGGTACTTGTGAAATGTTTGCAAGGATACCACTGGAATAAGCAACAGTGAATAGCATCCTGCAGATTCAGAAACCAAAAGGGTTGTTTTCAACATTTCTACAGCTAGTATATTAATAGAGGTTCTCTGAGATTTGAGTTTCATAGAACAAAAGCAATCGAGTAGCCATTTAGTTAGCTTGAGGAAATATAAATCTCAGATTTTCTAATAAGGTCTAATTGCCTGAAAACTGCAGGAATTTTCTCAACCTGGAAACTCAAGGTATATTTGAGCATTTGTCTGTGTATAATTGTTTTTCCTTTGTAAAAAGCTCCATTATACCGGGTCTTTCTGGGTGAAAAGAGAACGAAAAAAACCTCCATCTTCTGTACCAATTATACGAAGTGTAAAAAATTTGAATATGTCATTTTTTTTTTAACTTTTGAACCCGCAGTGTGCAGCTCCGTTAGGGATACTCCGGACATGGCACATTCACAAACATTGTAGTTTGTGCTAATGGCAGCTGTATTGTGTCCCCATATATTGGGAAAAAGCGGGGTTGAACCTCGGCAGGGACAAGTAGTGTTTTGTGCAACTTTACTTCCAATGGCGCAGTCTGCCGGCTATTTTCTGATTTTTCTCTTATACATCAAAGATTATTTATCCACTCCAATGGTGCTGGGTACTGTACTGTTTGTGCAATGCCGCGAGGCCGGCCCTACGATCATAGGGCTTCTATCTCAATGGAAGGAGGGATTTTTCACAGCATCAAGTGGTAGCGCCGAGCTACTGTAATACTGTGGCATTTTATTCAATTCAGATCGTCTTTCAGTGAGTGACACCGCATACAAATTTTGCAATTCATACTCTATCCGCATTAGGCAATTCCCACAATCAAATGACATCCTAATCTCCAGATTTCCCTTTTGGGGAGGTTAATCTCCAGATTTTCGTGTGACATGGCTTAAATTTTCGAAGAAAAAATGCCCTGTGATGCGTGACATATGAGTTGAATGAAATACTACAGTAAGTTCTCCTCTAGTCGCAAACCTACCCACGGTAAGTGATGGAGCAATACAGGACACTGTCCCCGTGCAAGCCATATTAGACGTACTTGTGTTCAGACCGTTCAGATTCAGCGGGGTGGCATGGTGGATTAATTGATTAACTAACAAGAGGTTAGATTAAATTTCAAATGTACTGCTGCCCAGTGTTATAACACCGCATGTTACAGATTGTGGGTGAAACTGAGACATTATAGTAAACTAAAGCAAGGTCTTCGTCAGCATAGCTGGCCCCTGGTTCAAATCGGTGTTCGAAAAACGGGACTTTGACAAACTCCCGGACCGACGCAAGTGGGACCACGCTATTGAACTCCGACCGGACTCCGAACCCGTCAAGGGGAAATGTATTCTTTTGTCTCCTACCGAGCAAAAGGAATTGGACGCCTTCATTCGGGAACACTTGGAAACCGGGCGAATTCGGCCGTCCAAATCCCCGTACGCATCCCCGTTCTTCTTTGTCAAGAAAAAGGACGGGAGTCTACGCCCGGTCCAGGATTACATCAAGAATCGGTACCCGATACCCCTGATCTCCGACATCATGGGCAAGCTGCGCAACGCGAAGTGGTTCACCAAACTGGACGTAAGGTGGGGTTATAACAACATCCGAATCCGAGAAGGGGACGAGGAGAAAGCCGCCTTCGTCACCAATCGGGGTCTGTACGAACCCCTGGTTATGTTCTTCGGACTCACCAACTCGCCCGCCACCTTCCAAACGATGATGAACGAAATCTTCGCCGACCTTATCAACGCCGGCAAGGTTATCGTGTACCTCGACGACATCCTGATCTACTCCTCGGACCTCGAGGAGCACCGATCCACCGTCCGGGCTGTCCTTTCGATACTCCAACAACACAACCTATTCTTGAAACCCGAAAAATGCGAGTTCGAGAAGACGCAGGTCGAATACCTTGGCGTCATCGTCGGAAACGGGCAAGTCCGGATGGATCCCGTCAAAGTAGCCGGGATTCGGGAGTGGGCGACCCCACGCAACGTACGGGACGTCCAGAGCTTCCTTGGGTTCCTCAACTTCTACCGGCGTTTCATTCAGGGGTTCGGGGCTCTGGCCAAACCCCTTACACGACTAACCCGAAAGGGGACCCCCTTTGTGTGGGGACACGACGAAGAACGAGCCTTCCGGGAATTGATCGATGCGGTCACGTCCGAACCTGTCCTCCACTTCCCAACCGACGACGGGGAATGGAGACTAGAGGCCGATTCCTCCGACTTCGCCACCGGCGCCGTCCTATCCCAGCTGCAAGGGGAACGCTGGGTGCCCATTGCTTTTATGTCTCGAGCCCTTAACGACACCGAGCGCAACTACGAGATCTACGACAAAGAGTTGCTGGCCATAATGCGAGGACTCGCTGAATGGCGTCACTGTAGAAAATAGTAGAGCAGTTTAGAGCAGTAACCAGATAATTATTGGGGCGCTTTCAGCTCCCCTTATATACTGTACAAAATATGCTAGAATGGACTGTGAGGTGAGTCAGGTACTGCGGGACTGCGCAAGCTCCGTCCCGATGTTCGGCTTGCTTCCAGAACCTTCTCCAACAGTCACTACCTGCATAACGGGCCCGACAAACCTTTTGAGATATGGACGGACCACAAGAACTTGGAGTACTTCCGGACGGCGCGGAACCTCAACCGCCGGCAAGCCCGGTGGTCTCTGGAACTCGCCGAATACCACTTCCTGCTCCTTCACAAGCCCGGGAAGACACAAACAAAGGTGGACGCACTATCTCGCCGGGCGGGATTCGACGAAGGGCAGAAGGATAATCGGGACGTGACCTTACTCCCGGACCGACTATTCCAGGAACATGCGATACGGGCTACGATACTCCTGGAACGCGACGAAGGCAGCGAATTGATGGAGAAAATCCGGGAAGCAGAAGAACATACGGAAGAGTCGGTCATCCGGGCGCTCGAAAACCCGGCAAACCCCGATCAATGGGAAAAGCACAAAGGATTCCTAACCCGGAAGGGGCTGGTTTACGTTCCCCAGGAAAAAGGCCTGCGACACCAGGTACTACGCACCAACCACGACACTACCCTTAGTGGTCACCCTGGGCGACACCGGACACTCGAAATGATCACTCGCAATTACTGGTGGCCGCAGATGGCTCGGGACGTCGCAGCCTACGTAAGCGCTTGCCCGACATGCCAACGTACGAAGATTTTCCCCTCCCGCGAGGTCGGCAAGCTGGCCCCGAACTCCGTACCCGAACGGGTTTGGCAGAAAGTGTCCGTGGATCTTATCACCAAGCTCCCGAAATCGGCGGGCTACGACTCCATCATGGTCGTCGTGGACCGACTGGGAAAAGGCGTTCGCGTACTGCCGTGCACGGAACACATTACCGGGGAAGGGGTCGCCCGCCTATACCGGGATCACGTTTGGAAAGACTACGGTTTTCCCGAGGAGGTTACGAGCGATCGCGGCTCGCAATTCGTAGGCCACTTCATGCGGGACCTAAGCAAACTGCTGGGGATACGGGTCCACGCCTCCTCGGCCTATCACCCGCAGACCGACGGACAAACGGAACGGGCGAACATGGAGATCGAACAATACCTGCGAACGTTCTGCAATTTCCAGCAAGATGACTGGTCAGACTGGTTATCCCTCGCCGAGTTCGCGTTCAACGACAAGGTCAACTCCTCCACCGGATTCTCCCCGTTTTACCTCACGCTCGGGTACCACCCCCGAAAAACGAACGAACCTCTCACAAGGGTACCTACGGAGGCAGCCACGGAGTTCGCGAAGCGTCTCCAGGCAGCCAGGGACGATGCTCGACATTCCATGAAGGAAGCCCAAGCCCGGATGAAGGACTACTATGATCGCAAGAAACAGGATAGCCCCAAGTACCAGGAAGGGGACTACGTCTGCGTACACGGGAAGAACCTTACCACGCCACGCCCGACAAAGAAACTGGACGTCAAACGCTTCGGGCCCTTCAAAGTCTTACGCCCGGTTGGGAGCATGTCCTATGAAGTTGAACTTCCCGCAAGTTGGGAGATTTCCCCGGTCTTCCACACGTCCCTCCTACGGAAATGGAACCCGCCTGTGGCAGAACACCAGAAAACCATTCCACCTCCCCCAGAGGACGTTCGCGATGGTGAAACGGTATACAAAGTCGAAGAGATTCTGGCGGTCCGCCGACCTTCGAAGAATTCCAAGACACTCCGGTACTTCGTCAAATGGAAAGGCTACCCCCGCGAAGAATGGACTTGGGAAAAACGGGCGTTCCTCGAAGGTGCCGAGGAAGCCCTCGAAGAGTTCTACGACAAATACCCGGACATGGAAAGAGAGGAACTACACAAAGGGAAATGGCGTATCATTCGGGACAATGCGCCGAAGGAGTCAACCCCGACGCCCCAGACCCCAAAGAAAAGGGGCAGACCCCGGAAGAACGCCTCGGGCTCAGCGCCAGCCGCACCCAGACCCAGCAAGCCCGGTCCAATTTTTTCCCTCACCCCCGCAGATGGCGACCCGGACGTCTCCGAGACTGCAGCGGTCCAAGCGACGCGAGGACACATCGCCTTGAGGAGGGGGTGATGTCACGGACTAGACCCGGAACCCCCGACAACCCCCGATCACGTGCCCCAAACCCCGGTTCCTCCAGAACCCGACACCCCGAGCTCGGGAGTCGATCCATACCCCTACCTCCTCCCTGTTCCCCTACGCCACGTCCACGTCCACGCCACGTTCACGTCCCCCTCAACGCTACGTTAAAACCCTGAACGCTCGATCCCTAAACTCCTTTATCCGACACCGTATAAAAGCCCGAGTAGACACCCGAGTGTAGTAGGTTTAGATCGTCTTAATCCGAGGACGTTGCTTGTCTACCTCGTCGTTGCCCTTCGCCTAGCATCCAAGCCCGTCCATCGCCCGCCGATCGACACCAACAACCCATCATCGACCTCGTCGCTGACATGTATGGAACCATGCCCTCAAGTTTCTGTAATATTATTTTCACTTTACCGTGTACAATCCGTAAAACAGTGAAAATGATCAAAACTAAACTAGCTCCTCCTACCTCCAAAAATGATAATATTCCTTAGAGATTTGGACTGTGAGGTCATATACCTTGGCAGTAGGCCTCCTCCAAATTACAGGGAAATTCTGCAAGCCATTCCTGTGATTCCCGATTAGGATGAGGCGTGTGGCGTTCGTTGATAATGGATGTCCCCTACCTTAGTACCAAGTAGAAGCTCAGTCTATAAATAGAAAAAAGTCTTCCCATTCCCCAAATTCCAATTTTCCTAGGTCCTGGGCCCCTTGCTGAGTCTACTGTTTTAATGGCTGGCCAGGGCAATGTGATATAGCAGGGGCTCTTACTTAAACTTGGTGCAGACTGCCCATATCAGGGGCAGAAATCCCATGTCAGGGTGCATCATGCATTTTCCCATAGTTTAATAAGTGCAACATTTGACCGGTAGGGCGCTGAGGTGAATGGGATGGATGGCGGGCAAAGTGTTCCCGAGGGCTGAAGTTACATCATGTACTTTCACATAGTTTAACAAGTGCCACATTTGACCGGTAGGGTGCTGAGGTGAATGGGATGGATGGCGGGCAAAGTGTTCCCGAGCACGGAAGTTACAGCCGTCATCTTGCTTTGCAAGATCCCCCACCTTGGAAATTAGTAAGCATTTACATGTGCCTCTCAACCCCATGTTCCAGCACAGCCACTGACCTATCCCCATTTGTGAACTTTCCCACCCCTATTTTCCACCCCATGGATTCTGGCTTGAAATTCAGAACAAACAAGTACAAACGTCAACATAGCCACTGATCAAGCAACCTTTCCCAGCCCTTACCAGCTTCACATGAAATATTGTCTATCCAGTATCTAACACTGAGCTTTAGACCAAATGTATGCACCCGCCAATACAGTGTCTGATCCACAAACAGTAACTGCTGCAATCAATAATTACTGATGCTCTCTGTCCCTACTATTGATTGATACCGCTCCTTATTGCACATTATTTTATAGGAACTATTTGGTAAACGACATGTGATGGTACACTGTGGACTAATGAGCAGATCTGCTATACATGTGGTACACTGCTGATCCGGCCACAGCTGTGATCGAGACAAGTTCCAGGCAGCTTCTGGGAGCCTCGGCAGGCTTGGGGCCGCATCTGGTAGGAAGGAGGGCACATACTGTGCTATTTCAATCAATTCGGTGGTCATGCGTCACGCGGCCCCTCAGCGCTGTAATAATTTTGGCAGTCACGCTGACCTGAAGTCCCTGCCGAAAGGGTCCGGTCAATCCTAAATCCGGCAATTTTTTCGGGCCCTGCGGGGCGGTTTAATTTGCGTTTCTCACATCGATTTGGCATACCATAATACAGAATGTTACAGAACTGGTCGCGGATGGTCTAAACACACCTAAAAAAGTGGTTCAAAATGTTTGGAAAGACAGGCTTTATGAACCTTTGTGCCAAAAATTTTCGGCAGTCACTATGCTGTTGCCCGATTGCCGAAAGGTTCAGTTTGACGCGGGTGTCACACACCAAACCCCACGCCGAATTGCATAAAATGCTACAGTACGCCTCCCAAAAATAATTTGTTTTGGGGCAAAATTAAAACTTGCATGTGTACTACAATATTCAGTGCTGGCCGGGAAAGTTATGCGTAAATTGAGCTGTTCTCAACATCTTTCCATGTCCCAGAATGCCCGCACTGCGCGCCGGAGCTCGGAAATGCACATAACTTCTGAAAAATGAGCATTTCTCCCCCAATTCCTCTCTGTCGCACTGTATTTCAGACCTGAATTGCCCGCAGGGCAAGCATCAAGGAAATCTGGCGTCGGGCAAGGTTTGGAACACAGATACCATTCATAGTCATGTGTGTACCAGATAGCTTTATCCCATTTCATAAGGGTTCCGGGTTCCTTATTCCGAATGCCAAGTTCCGGATACCGCATTCCGAGTTCCGGATACCGCATTCCGGGTTCTACCGCATTCCGGGTTCCGGTCTTGAATTCCGAGTTCGGCATTGCGGGTCCCGAACTGTCAGCGACGAGGTCGATGATGGGTTGTTGGCGTCGATCGGCGGGCAATGGACGGGCTTGGATGCTAGGCGAAGGGCAACGACGAGGTAGACAAGCAACGTCCTCGGATTAAGACGATCTAAACCTACTACACTCGGGTGTCTACTCGGGCTTTTATACGGCGTCGGATAAAGGAGTGCAGGGATCGAGCGTTCAGGGTTTTAACGTAGCGTTGAGGGGGACGTGGACGTGGCGTGGACGTGGCGTAGGGGAACAGGGAGGAGGTAGGGGTATGGATCGACTCCCGAGCTCGGGGTGTCGGGTTCTGGAGGAACCGGGGTTTGGGGCACGTGATCGGGGGTTGTCGGGGGTTCCGGGTCTAGTCCGTGACACGAACCCATGTGACATGTATGTACTACAGTCCTTTGTATATTTTGTGAGCTCAACCCGTTGATTGCCAGGGAAAACATGAACATTCTGTTGTAATTTGGGCAGTAGAGACGCCGGGCTGACCTCTGCAATTTTGCACTTAGGTCCCCTTGTTTAAACTACTAGAGAAAATTCTACAAGGTTCCAAAGGTTTCCAAGGGTCGGGCGGAGCCCGGGGATGACATGTGTGAGCGGTGGCGCTTGGTAATGCAACACATTCTGGTTGTGCTGAAGTACTTAGTATCTTAAATCCACATTCAACAAACAATTGTCTAAGATTTGGTTCCCAAATGGTATTCATTAATTTGGGCCTATTGTACTGACTTCTTGATACATATGAGCTCTGCGGAATAATGTAGTGATTAAACCTTAAGTCCTGTTACGGACCCCGACGGACACGGACTTGCGGGCTCTGCATTACAGATTACAAGGGTCGCCGGACATGCAACAAAATGGGCCAACAAGGGGAAATTTCGATGGATCAAATTTCATTTTTTTTTTTCCCAAGCGGACAAGTAGTTAAATAAATTTGCTATCTTGACTTGGATGTCGGGGCTGTGCATGGACTTTGGTGTAGATTTTTGGTGAAGAGGCTGCCATGTGCATGAGAATTCTGTCAAATGAAATGGTCCTCTGCATGGACTGACCATTCCAGCATCCTAACATTGCCTTTGTCACGGCGGACTGAGAGGACTTCGAGGTTGTTTGAATGTGTTGCAGGTTATGGACCCCTCCAGACTCATGCAATTTCTCTGGACTTGAGGTCTAATTAGTGTACTATTCATAGGGACTGAAGAATCCAAAGGATGTTGGACCTTCTCCTGCATTCTTCAGACCTTCCCTTGCTTGGTATCTTGGCGGGCAATCACATAAATAGGAATTATCTTCCTTCCAGTTTATACCAAAAAAAAGACACTTGCTTTCCAAACTAGATGCCAGCTCCCTGAGCTAGCTAAGACCTTGCTTTACCAAGATCTTGATATTGACAAGTTTGAATACTCATTTCCCACCAGGAGCCTAAATCAGATATAAATAGAAATATTCACCATCATCCTCCCATCAGTTCAAATTCGGGGCAGGGTTTTGACCTGCAGGCCTGCATTACAGACATGAATTGATTTTGACTGGTATATACCGCATATTGCCGGGTATCCTCCTGCAGCGATTTTATATTGATTTCCCATACATCAGGACCCCAAGTAAGAAGAAGAAGAAGAAGAAGAAGAAGAAGAAAAAAGGTGAAAAAATATCATAATCACACGCACAAAATGATTAAAGGTGTAGCATCCACCTTACGGTTTTCACTGTTCTGTTTCTTCAAGGGGGCTGGAGGCAAAAAATGAGAACTGAAACATTGGAAAGAAAATAGAAAGGAAACAAAAAAAAAAAAGAAAAAAAAAAACAGGCAGACCATATCCTGGTGGATGCCTGAGGTCCACCTCTACCTGCGGGGAAATGGAATCACTGTAAAATGTGTCCCAGCACCAGTCTCTGTACCTGTGGCGTATATGGTTACCAGAAATGCACATTCTCCTGATCCTAGCTATATGATTTAAAGTAGGTCGACCCAGTGAGCAGCATTGCGCAAACTTCAGAATCATTCTAGGGGTAGTTGGCTAGCTCAGACGTAGCTTTGAATATTATTTACTGTGTTTTTTTGATCTCTGGCTGCCCTTATTTATTCCACTGTAGAGAAAGGCAATTATTTCTTGATACCACCAGGAAGAAAACTTGCAGTGCCTTGAGTTATCCGAGAGAAAATCTGCTCTCTTTCCTGACCCTAACAGTACCACAATCATCCAGAATAGACGAGAATTGCCGGTGGGGTAGGGAATTGATTGAAACACAACTCCCGGCCAAAAGGAGGATTCACGCCACAGGCTCACCAATGAGATTTTTTTGGGGGATTTTTTTTCCCAGGTCAACCGGAACAAGAATAGGCTGGAATATGTCGTCTGCTTAGTCATCAGGTGGCTATGCTAGTCACAAGCCACACCCTCTTAGCAACCACTTCCACCAAATGGACACTGAACCCATGTCTGCTTATGTGATAGATCAGTTGAAGACTCTCATTAATTGTTCTCTTTTTTGAAGGCCCATTTTTGGTCACCACAAAGTTGAAGTTTGTGAACCGCGACAATACATTGAATAGGAATTGCCCCAGCTGTATTGATTGTTCTGCAGTCAAAAGTGGTATATTCCACGGGATTACTACCTGGAATTATTTGGGATATTTACCAAAAATTGTTCCAGCACTGTTGAAACCTAAAACAGGTAAAGTGTTTGGCCAGATTAGTCATCCAGTGGCTGTGCTATTTCTATAATCCCAGCTGTGCCTATTCCCGCTACCGTTAGGTACGGGTTTCATAGGGAGCCCTATCAAATGCTTTCTGCAGTAAATCACATTCTTGGTCATTTCTGCTTACATTTGGTAATTTACGCTGACTTGCCGGACACCCTGAGCCCGATATCAGCGCCCAGCTGTGTTAAAAATTTCTAGTTTGACTACATCTTCCATCCACGTTCTGTGCTTGCCCCATTTCCGTGGCCTTCGACCCGGCAACAGAAACATCCCGCAACTCTCTCGAATGGGTCCTTAACATTTAACCCTTGTGTCGCCGCCCCACAATCTTCAGTCTCGGGACTAAAGCTTACCACGAGTAGGCATACCCGCGGGTGGACACACGGGTACCGGCGCCAATCCACTCGCGGGTTTAAACCCGCGAGTACGGGTACCCGTGTTCCCACGGATGGCACAAGTACAGGTGCGGCTTTTTGCGCTCAAAAAACCCGCGAGTATGTCACGGGTTTTTACCCGTGGTACTCGTGGTAAGCTTTACTCGGGACCGCTCTGCCTTGGGCCATGTCCTCCATTCGATGCCCGTCAACGCTCACGCCGTGCCGCCCAATCTTCCTCAAGTCCTTGGCTGCCAGGGGCTTTCTATCGGGAAACCCTTCACAGCGAATCTGGGATCGTCCAGCCTGGGTGCCTTGCATGTTCAGAGTTTTGAAAGGACTCTGATAAGCAAATAGAAAGATTTTGAAAAGCAGCTCACAAATTTTGGAAGAAATTTCGGTGCTGTAAGCGCCAAAATTGGGGTAACCCGACAGTATCCGCGACCGTACTGCCTGCTTCCGACCCTCATGCCCCCCACAGCGATGCGACCAATGCCGCAAGCTTGCACGCTACTTGCTTCTCTCTCAGAGCCTCGGCCTCGGCGGTCCGAATGCTCTTCGGTTTGCTCTGCAAGCCATGGCTACCCCATCCGACAACATGTACTAGTAGGCGCCTGCTGATAGGTCCAGCGGCCCAAAAATTAAATCCAAATTGGGAAATTTGGACAGAACTTTGGAAGAATTTTGCTCAAAGAATTACGAGATCTGAAATTGTTCTTTGCCGCCACTACTGTAGCATTCTGACCACATGTTCAGGTGATGCATTACGCGACAGGTGACACCCATTTTCAGCAATCAAAATTCGCCCAATTTTGTAATTTTCCATCAAAACTTTCGGCCTGGCTGATGCCGGACGTCCCAAAAAGGGAAGGGAACATGTACAAAAGGTGAACATGCGGGTGGCGGGTGACATCCAGTGAACATCCGTCAGAATGGTACAGTAATACACTCTAATGTGCCCAAAGTGTCTGCTTGCATCTTTTCTACAATAAAATAGAGCACTTCAGATGCGCTTTTGAAGTTTAAAAATACAGAATTGATCATGTTCGTCGGCTGAAGGAGCTCCAATCCCATTAGACCTTATTGGCAGCCCCTCACCGACCGAATGTTCCGCAAAGTTTAAATGAAATTTCAAAGCTTTTATGGCTCCTGTTTGCCTAGAAATGACAACACAGAATTTCTGAAGAAGTGGATGTATCCAAAATCTGAATTTCACAAAATATTGAGGTCTTTTAATAACCTTTTAAGGCCTTTTTTAGCAGCTGCCAATGTGTTCTATTCAGTTCTTATATTTTTTGAACTTGAAATGCTCTATTGGACTGTATTAGCAGCCCGTTTCTTGCCAAAGTTTCAGAAAATTGAAAGAATTTTGAAAGGCAAGGACAAGAAATTTGGAACACAAACACAAGAAATTGTTGGGAATTACTGATTCCCGGCTGAGCAATGCAATGCTCGGGCATCGGCCTCGGCTCATAAATGTTTCACAGCCCCGAACCTTCTAGCATTTTCTATTTTTCTGACTCAGTCCCTAGTAGAATATTCTAGATACATTTACCTGTAGTATATAAGCCTACTGGAATGTAGGCGTTGGGCATCTGTTTGCCCTAACGCATTCATCTCTAACCGGATTGCGATTGCAAACGCGAAGTGGATCTCGGCGCTCCTTGTTCTCCCACGCCGTCGAAACCCAACAGAAATTTGGAAGAGAAATCCTCTGCATACAATGCAAGCTAACTTCATACAGGAACAACTGATGGCCACCAGAAGCAATGCTCGGGTTCTAAACATGTTCATCTCTAAGCTTTCAAAATTGATGGGCATGGGGCAGCAAGGGTTCTCCGGGGCACAAGCTGAGAACATCTCAGCGGTGGCAGTGATTCCCACAAAATGCTGCTGAAACACAACAATTGGGAAAGATTTTTGCTCGAAACCTACAAAATCTAAAATTGTTTTCTGCTGCTAATAATAGACCCTATTAGGGCACTAGTAGACTTATTAGCAGTACATTTCGGAGCTAAGTTCTACAATTTTTAGAAGGAGTCTCAAAAGTTGTGTGTTGATCTGGGGATTTCTACAATGCATTCTGCTGGGCTCCCAGGCAGTACACATCCTCGTTCAACGGGCCTGGACCAGTTGAAACCCACTACTATAGCCGCTAGTATTCCGAGTAAGATGTGGCCCTCAGGAAGCTCATCCGCTTCCCGCTCAGTAAAAATACAGTGCTCCACCTCCAAAATTGGGCAGAAAGCAAACTGCAAATCAGAAATTCTGGAGCCATATTTTGCGGCTGCTAATAAGGTCTACTTCTGTCAGAACTCTGCTATATTCTGACCACATCAGGACCATCTGATGTTATCACCCATCATTCCTTCGATGTCCATCATGGATATCTGATTGTTGATCATGTCTTGATGATTCCATCATGTTGCAGTGGTTGTCCACAAATAACATACCACAGAGAGATCCCTGCAACATACAGAGGTTCTGAGACGACACACCCGATGCCAGGCCTGGATCGCCACTAGGATGACGCTGCCCGCGGCTGGGCTGGCACTAGTTGACAGTTGAGACGACAGCTGAGACGACAGCTGAAACGACACTGGTTTGAGGCAGTGTACTAGCCCGACGCCTGTCAACAGCTGTCCAGAAGGTTCTAAAAGGTGCTGCGCTTTGATGGCCGATCAAACACAGCCGCAGGGAGTAGTATATAAGGAGTAGCTAGCAGCCATGTACCCCAGTCCTTTTATTCGATCATCTGCACACCCAATACGCTTTGGTTATCTACTTGGCCTTGTCTGGTCAGGTCACCCTTTGAGATAGCTTGTAGTCACATCTTACCATGACCTTGTATCTCCCATTCACGGCCTTGTTCGTGACAACTTCAGATGCATTTTTGAAGTTCAAAAAATATAGGATCTGAGCCTGCTCATTGGCCGAGGGAGCTCCACTCCCATTCAGTTCTTGTATTTTTTGAACCTTCAAATTTTCATCTGAAGTGCTCTATTACCCTTAATGTTTTTGTATGGCAAACAAACCCAGAGCCGGTAGCGGGCACTGCCGCTCGCCGGCCCTTCAGCCTTATAACGGATGAGCCATAAGCCGGGCACTGCTTATGCAATAGCTTTATAAGCAATATGCAACACAGGTTGACAAAGCACAAATACCTAACATTGTGGTTTTCGGAGAGACTTGAATCTCTGCCCGATTTTAAATTTCACGGGGCGTTATATACCGCTCTTGCGTGATTACAAACTATTGCGCAATTCTTCGGCGCGGGGATGGTGTTGTCGCTTGGTGAGTGTTCACATAATTGATTGGTGTACTCGCATTTTGGGCTTGCATTCTTTTCCGGGCCGGTCATCGGCGCGGGCCTCGTTCGTATTTAGCTCCGTCCACCGCGCATGCTTCCGCTTTCACTGCGCCAGCTCAAACCACCGCTGTTCGATCCGCTGCGGCTCAGGGCATGAGAACAAGTTCGCGAATTCCATCCTCCCGCGCATATTTAAGCACCTCCTTTACACAAGGTCAGGAATACGGACGTCGGACAACAACCGGCTGGCGAGCATATGCGTCGTCCGACCACCATGTACTAGCCCTTACGGTCAGAGTTGGCTCCCGTCATCCAGACAAACGGCCATGCAGGTCGCTGTGCTGCCCTCGAGATCATTCTATTGAGGGCAAGGTCCCCGCTCCACGCAAGTCGACGACGTCGGCTGCCGCCTCGCTACCCTCCGATTCCGCGTCGTCGTAGCAACAAGCCCCGGGCTACCCGCAATCCGCATCTTTGGGCTCGTTCTCCGGGAACTCATACGAGCATGTTGCAAATTTATTTGCCAAGTCCGATGGTTGCGGGGCTGAACCTGATGCCATACTTTCTGCATGAGAACGACAGGAATAGCGACGGTGAGTAACAGGTCCGCCCTCGAGCTCGCTGCTCTCTTCAATCCGCCACGGCTCAGATCTGCTCTGCTTCAGGACTCGGGAGATTTGACATTCTTCCCCGAGCCGATATTCCCGGGCCGCTCTCGGCGTGGCCGATTAGATTACCGGCGGAGCTCAATCGTGCCGACTATCACCGGGGCGGACTTAAATTATTTAATCAAGCGTTCAATCCCGAACTGTGGTCACGCCTTTACGGGCTCGACGCGCGCCGCGACGGTGTTGTGCTCCACTCTGGGTGCTCTGTAAACCGCCGGTGCTTCACCACCGCCGATTGACTCCGTGCCCCCTTGATGCTGCCGCAAACCCACTGGCACACGCCGGCCACTGCTTGTTGAGTCGCCGTCCTCAGCGGATTCGGCATCCTGCCGGCAGCGCAGCTGAAGGGTCTCTTTTCTACAGTCTCTCCACGTCAGGTTGTGCTTGAGTACTCTAGGATTTCATTCAATTGACGTCGGCTACAAGGGAGCATATAATACATGAACTGCTGCTAAGCAAATTGTCGCTCCTGGATTTGGAAACAGGTTACAACTCAACTGTCTTCTGCAGGGCCGCCCTGACCGCAAAAGAAAATAGAGAATAAAAAATAAAAAAAGGAAAATCCGGTCCGAAACCCTTCGGAAAATTCTGGATTCGGCCATGAATGCTGTCAAATTTTCGTAGTAAATTTTGGGCTGCGATGCATACAAGGAATCTGACCCCCCCCCAACTCCCGATGGATACGCCGCTCTCGACTTGCTCAGAAGAGGTTGGCTGCGATGTGCGCCTCCCCTCCCCAGTGCTCCCTGATTATCCTCAGCCAGGCCCTCTCGTGGACCACCCAGGTCTCGGGCCCTATGCACTCCCAGCTGCATCCCGACGGGCCGCAGAGTTGGAGGACAAATCTACCGCACCGCATACCCCCTCATGAGATATGGCCGACCTCCATCCTCAACACCAACAACTTGTATCTAGGGGTACATAGACAAATTCAGTATAAGCATGGATATCTACTGCAGCGAATTAGTGTAGCTGCCTTAAAATATAAAGCACTTGAAATATCTAGCCTGAATAGTGATCAAAGTGGTTTGTGTGAGATGAGTCCAGAGAAAGCTCCGTGGATGTCACAGAAGAAATAAGCCACCGGATAACTTCCTAAGAGGCGAACAGTAATGTTGGTAGTAAATCACCATCATGATGTGATTTGAGGCTGTGTTGGTAGATAAAAAAAAAACCCCAGCAGCTGGGTACCACATAGGGGCCTTTTGTGGGAGTTGATATGTGGCTGTGTTTGCTCAAAAGAATAATGGGTTACCAGCGGGTGGCTACTACTACGACATGGCTGTGCTTGCAGAAGAGATTAATGGGTGCCCTAGAGGTAGCTATCAGATAGAGGCTTCACCTGGGAACAGATGACATAGCATGTGGCTGTGTTGCAGATTAGGTTAATGGGTGCCCAGGGAGAGACTACTAGATAGGGGCACTACCTGGGAACCATGTAGGTAAGCCAGGTAACAGAGATTGTCACAGTCACCTGATGATGCTGACTAATTCCGACCGTGGGGGACCTGCTAAAGCAAGGTGACAATGTTAACTTTCAATTTTCTGTGCTTCTACATCATGATCATGTAGCTGATTGAGCGGCCATCCCCTGAGGATGCAACAAAAGGGAATGCCTCTGTGTCTGTGATAGCCATAGCCACTTAACAACCAAGCAGATGGAATATTCCAGGTGTGTTATGTTCTGAACCTACTGGAAAAATTATTGAAAATATTTTGGTGGGTCAGAATGTCCCATAAAGACCCTTTTTGATGGTGTACTCTGATCCATTGCCTGCACCAGAACAATTCTCAATTTCTGATCTGTTCAAGGTGCTTGTTGTATCTTGTAATCTGATGATAGCATAAAGCTCTTAAAATCTGATGCAATGACATATTTACAAGAAGCTGCAGTTTACTTTTTAAGAATATAAAGGCAAAGTTGTGGCTTCTACCAGAACAGGCTCTATCCACTGTCCCGGCCTTTGTGGCCACCTCTTGACTGCCGTTGATTTGTATGCCCCATGTCCTCAGCCCTGCATCACCAGACTGAGTTGCTGCACGGAGTTTCAAACACAATAATGTTGTAGGTTTTTCATTCTTCATAAGATGTGGTGCTTCTCATGCGGTTGTGGTCATAAAGTTGGTTGATATTAGTTGTCCTGTATGCTGTGCCCTTTCCAAGCTCAACAATAGCTGCTATGTGGCTGTAGTGTATTATTTTGGATCTGGAGTGTCCCGTTTCCCAGTATGTGCATTTTTGCCATATATTGGTTGATGATGGAGTATTCTGTTGTTCCATTTCAGCACATGTCACTTTGGTGGGAGCAAACCAAACCAATAAATCAGATGGATTGAGAAACCAAATTTCACTGGGTCTGAAAACAGTGTGTGATGTGTGATGTATGAAAAAAATGTGTTTACAGTATACTGTACAGCAACAACATTGCAACTGTGCATACAACCCCCAGTTCACAACTCGTGATTCTCTGGTGAACATACAAATTCAGACAATTGACAGAAGCTTTTTTATCTGTCTCAATTTCCCTTGGCTTGGCTCAGTGAATCAATCTCCTTGGTTTGGCCTATGCCAAATCTCATTGAAAACACACTTTGGGCCATTTTCCTTCCCACAGCAGAACCGCCAATGAACTTTGTGTACTCTAGTCTTAAAGTCAATTTGGCAGTCACGGCAGAACCCCCAAAATTCGTGTTCCACAAAGGAAATTTTGCAATCCACCCTCCCCCTTAGCGCTCGGTTTTTTGTAGAACGAGGATTTCGAGGAATTGATGAATTCTTCGTAGCCGAGGCTAACCGAGGGCTAGCCGTGGATTTGTTCCCAGACCTCAGACGGTTGTGCTTGTTGCTGGTGGGAGGAATTCCACGCTACGCTATGTACCGCCTAGCCCTCGCTTAGCCTCGGCTATGGAAAATCCATCAATTCCTCTAAAAACCCGTTTTATAAGAAACCGGGCCCTAACAATGGAGCAGGTCTATTGCTGGCTCAAATTTGAGTTGTGCAAAGATAATGGTTCACATCAGGGAAATGATCTGAGTTCAATTTTGTTGAAGGGGAAAATTAATTACAAAGCAAGATCTACGCCGCCGCAGGCTGGCACCTGGTTTGCATAAAGCTGTAGGGCCGACGAGCGGCAGTGCCCGCTACCATTTCTTCTAGAATCTACAGTAGTTTCCACGGAGGTTCGAGGATATGCACCAAATGCATTCTCTTCATACCCTATTATTCACTGTACCCAGCCCTGGACTGAGATATGTATATGGCCCAGTACATTTCTTATATTAGAAAATTCATCCCTTTGTGCATGCCTTGCTATATAACATTGCAAGGTTCAGTGACAGTTGACGCTGTGGAATATCTAACACTGAAGGAAATAATATTTATCAAAGCTGTAGTGTCTGGCCAGTGTGCTGGGGACCTTCTGCACTCACACCCACTGTCACAAGGTGACTTGTGTTGCCTGCCCGGCTTGCAATTTGGTCTCTCGGAAATTGATTCACCTTTTTGCCCCGTATTACATGTTTCATACTTTTTGCTGGAGCAAGCTGCTTGCACTGGCAGGTATCATCATATTGTTTGTGTTGAAAGCCGGGGATTACTTTACGCAAAAATGGATGAAAATAAATCCCAGGGTTGTCTTACTGTTTAACAGCAGGCCTAATTACTGCTGAATAAGATTTCCTTGGCTGGAGCCTCAATGCTTTACCTGTAAGGGCCGCGGAGACAAATGAATATCCGGTAACCCGGCTACTTAATATTGACCGAGGCTGACGCTATCCGAATTGACATTTCACTGATTTCTGGGGATTGATCGGAAGCATGCATCCTTAGACCCACTACTCTAGGTAGCGGGAATATTGATGTGAAATCCCAAAACTGTGCACGTCTGTTACATACATCATCCGGGTTGCCTCCGACGGCCATCTTTACTTGTTACAATTTGTTCACAACATGAGGAGTGCATGAGGCTACCTCGCAGTGATATATAGTGGCCAGACGGTCTTTTTTTGCAGCCTTGTCTGACTCCCATGTCCCAATGCATGTCTGAAAGCTCATCGTAGCGTAATAATACAGTGATGTTGAGTCCCCTGTAGGTCAAGAGGAGCAGAGACAGTGCATATTTGTGGCTGCGGAGGGGGAATGTGGGCGGCGGAGGCAAGCCGGATGCTGTATGTAACAGGCGCGCACAGTTTTGGGATTTCACATCAATATGCAAACGGCTGTACCGAGAAGAGCTGGTCTGCACCACCGTGGTCTCGAGAAGGCTGGTGGTGGTAACGGATCATGCCAGGAGGGTACTGTACTATTAAAGTCAATTCGGCAGTCACGCGTCACGCGGGGGCTGCCGCGCCGAAATTTTTTCGGCAGTCACGCCGCAACCCCCAAAATTCGTGTTCTAAAAAGGAAATTATGCATTTTTTCCCGCGCCTTCGGCGCATAATTGCCTAATGGGGACACGACGCCGAAAGGTTAGGTTCGGCGTCGATGTCACGCGCCAAACCTTGCGCCGAATTGACTTTAATACTACAGTACATGTGTCAGATTGACTGCTCCTTGCTCTTGACCACCACCATGGATGCCGCACTCCCATTCGAACTCATCGAACGCATTGTCGAGCTCATCTTAGACAGGCCTTCTCTCAAAGCCTGCTCTCTCGCCGCGTCCATCTTCCGCGATGTTGCGCAAAACGTCTCTTGAGCGCTGTCTCCATCTGCGGAGCAGAAGGGCCCACCGCTGGGATCCCCTACAATCTCTGCGCGGGAACCGAGCCATACCACGACGCCCTCTCCCGCTTTACCGCTCATCCCCATCTTCGCCGCCATGTCACGACGCTCTCCATCCATCTCCCAACGACACAGAGCGAATGGGACGAGCAGGCAGACACGCTCGCCGGCATAGTCCGTCTACTCGATATATCGATAGCGTCGAGAATCTGCACCTCTACGGTGATACCGAATGCGATCCTAACGTCGCCGGCGGCCGGCCCCATCCTCGGCTTGATCCTCGACCTCGCGTCCGAGAATTTCCGGATCCCGCTGGCGCAGCTGGCGCAGCTGACGCTCTTCTGCATTGCTGATGTCCCCGCCGACACCGTCCCGAAACTCCTCCGCGCTTCTCGCTCGTTGACGGCGTTATATATCACCGCCCGCGATGCCCACATCGGCGACCGCGCTAAGCTCCAATGCTACCCAATTGTGGAGACTACGACATTCGCCACACTCGACTGCCTCTCATCCGTCGCGTCTCAGACACTGCTGGCGCTGTTTCTCCAGCCCACTGTCATCGCCCGCTTCCATCTTCTTCGCAAAATTTCCGTGGTCTGCCAGGACGCGGCGGAGGAAAAGGCTACGCTTGCCCTCTGCGAAGTCGCAGCGGCGACGTTGGAGAACGTCGCGATAACATTCCATATGCATCACGGTGAGTGTCGATCCCAGAACCGCGCCAACTCTTTGACGTCCGTACTAGCCATCCCAGTGGTGTTCAACTTTCCCCGGCTCCACAAAGCTACCAACCTCTATCTGCAGTTTATCAGCGGGAAGCTGGATGACGCTACGTATGCGCCTATCCCTGGCATCCTCGTCCCAGCCCTCGCTGCAATCCCATCCTTGCAGTGGCTCCAGATCGGCCGTTCGCAGCTGCGCTCCGTAATGCCTTCCCCGCCCTTTCGGCCAAGGGCGTGTTTTGTCTGCGTCAGATGACGGAGGGAGACCCGTTCTCGGACTATGTGTCCTCGGAACCGCGGCTTCGCGACACGGGCGGAGCGCTAGGCAACGGTGAAGGCTCCTGCGTAGAATTTAAAATACTAACGACTCCATTTTGATACCGGCACTTGAGGCGGTTGTAAAATCCACGAATGCTGATTAGTCGGTTGTCCGCCTGAACCTCTGTCTTCCGTCATCTGCGCCCGAAGTGGCGTCAATTTCGAACCCCACCGCTGCCGCAATCGCCGATTCCCGATTCTTCGGGAATGCATAGACTTACCAATTGTGTTGCTATTTCGCTCTATTTAAACTGCGAGAAGTCGAGGCCACTACCAACACTCTCGACATGGCACAGAAAGTCCTCCTCCTTGGTGCAACTGGCCAGACGGGAAAGTCGATCCTTGATGCGCTCCTCGTTGACCCCAAGTCCTTCGTGAGTCGCTCTGCCCGTAGACGACGTGTATTTACAGTGTTCCCTCGCAGTACGTCAACGCGCTAGTTCGTCCCGCCTCGGCATCCAAACCCGCCGTCGCCGAGCTCCGCACGCGCGGAGTCGGTGTCCGCATCGCCGAGCTTACGGGCCCGCTCGACGACCTTGTCGCAGCACTCCAAAGCATCGACGTGGTCATAAGCACAATCAGCGCCGGCGGGCAGCTGGACCAGCTTCAACTCGCCACCGCCGCTAATAAACAGGCAGGCGTGAAGCGCTTCGTTCCCTGCGCATTCATCACCGTCGCCCCGCCTGGCGGGGTCATGCTCCTCCGCGACGAGGTGCGGCGCTGCTCTTCCCCCTCGTTCGTCCATTGACCGCGACAAACACTGGCACGCAGAAACAACGCGTCTACGAACACATCTTCAAGTTGCACCTCCCCTACACGATCATCGACGTAGGTTTCTGGCACCAGATCTCCTTCCCGCTCGTCCCCTCCGGCCGCTTCGACGCCGCCAATGCGACGCCGTGGTCGCAGCGCATCCACGCTGGTGGCACAGCGCGCAATATGCTCACCGACCTCCGCGACGTGGGGCGCTACGTCGCGCGCATCATCAAGGACGAGCGGACACTGAACAAGTACGTCGTCACCTACAGCGACGTCCTCACGGAGAACGAGATATTCGCGATTGCGGAGGAAGTGTCGGGGGAGAAGATCGTAGAGCGGGAATATGTGCGTTCTTCTCCGTCCATAGTAGGTACACGTTTGTTAACCCTTCGAGCAGCTCTCGAAAGACGAGCTCGTCGCTAAACATACCCACTTCACCGCGCTCCACTCCGCATCCCCGGACGACGCCTCCGCGCGCATGCACCGAAACATCAACGACTACGCCCACAGCAAGTACGTCCGCGAGGACAACACGCCCGAGTACGCCAAGTACCTTGGTTACCTCGACGCGAACGAGCTGTATCCCGACTTCACACCAACAACTTTCAGAGAGTTCATGGGCGAGGTGTTGGCTGGGAAGGTTGAGCGGCCGTATAAGGAGATGGATTTCTCGGCTCTGAAAGAATATAGCCCACCCTCGGTAGAGTGAAGTCCTACCGGGTTAGATGATAGAGAGCGCATGCTCATTATGAATCGCGTTTATCATAGCTGATACACCGGCGGGATGATTCCGGTGATACAGTATTTCTTGGATCCGTGGCCTTGAAGTTGAACTGTCTTGAGATCCATCAGGCCCTCCGGCTTGCGAGGATCCGAATGATAACTGATGCATATCATCTCGCGCGTTTGCGTATAAAGAGGTGCGCTTCCTTCTTCGCTGCAGTAGCCTCACCAAGCGAAGGCCCTCACGCAACCCCGTCTTAACGACGAGGGCAACGAGCGTAACATAGAATCTCATCCGATGAGATTCTATGTTACGCTCGTTGCCCTCGTCTCTACCTTCATCCGCGTCGCATTCGCCCAAGTCGACGACCCCGCGAGCAGCCAATCGCCCATACACGTCAAATACGCGCTCTTCCGCCCGAACAACCTCGCCGACCCGGACTCCTTCCTCGACATCACCTACCACACCTTCCGCATCTGAGATTCTATGTTACGCTCGTTGCCCTCGTCTCTACCTTCATCCGCGTCGCATTCGCCCAAGTCGACGACCCCGCGAGCAGCCAATCGCCCATACACGTCAAATACGCGCTCTTCCGCCCGAACAACCTCGCCGACCCGGACTCCTTCCTCGACATCACCTACCACACCTTCCGCATCCCGGCGGTCGTGACCACCTCTACGGGGCGCCTCATCGCGTTTGCTGAGGGGCGGAGGCACGACAACCACGACTGGGGCGACATCAACTTGATGTACAAGCGCACGCGCGGGGCTGCGACGGGCGATGCGTATAGCGAGTGGGGCAGTTTGCAGCAGGTGGTGGGGAAGGGCGCGGGGACGTGGGGCAACCCGACTGCGGTCGTGGATGGCGGCACGGTGTACGTGTTTATGAGCTGGAACGGGGCGGAGTATTCGCAGGGCGGGGGAGATCTGTTGCCGGATGGGAGCAAGACGCTGCCCGTGGATACCTCGCCGGAAGGGAGGCGGCGGGTGTTCGTCTCGCAGAGCACCGACGACGGCGCGACGTTCTCCGACCCGGTCGACATTACGGCGGAGGTGACGCCAGATGGGTGGAGCTGGGACGCGGTGGGCCCCGGGCGAGGGATCGTGTTGACGACGGGAGAGGTGGTCGTGCCTGCGATGCAGCGGAACATCGTCGGACGCGGGACGCCGGGGAACCGGACGTGGAGCTACCAGCTGCTTTTCGGCGGCAAGGGCACCTCCGTCGGGGGAGAGGGTACCATCCTGCAGACACCGGACGGTCGACTGTACCGCAACGACCGCCCAACGGGCACTGCCTCCGACGCGAACATGCGCCAGGTCGCGCGCGGGACCCTCTCGTCGTTCGACCCCACCTTCGTCGGTGACGCACATCTCCCGGACCCGCAAGCCGAGGGCTCCACGTTCCTCTACAACCAGGCGACGACCAGCGCGCCCTCCCGCGTCCTATTCCTCAACTCTGCAGCGACTAACACGCGCCAGCGAATGTGCATGCGCGTTAGCTACGATAGTAAGGCGAGCAGCTGGGGCCACGCTCGTAACTTTGCCGACGAGCCGTTTGCTGCGAGTTCCTTCGGGTCTGAAGGAGGGTACTCTAGCATCACGAAGACAGCAGACAGCAGGATTGGGGTGCTGGTGGAGAGTAATTGGAACACGGCTGATCGGGAGTCACATCGGTTGATTCTGTGGCGGAAGTTCAACCTTGGATGGCTGCTGGCGGGCGACGGTGATTGCACTCTGTAATAGTGTTTGTTTCTGAATGAAGCTTGCTCGTCGCGGCAGGACAAGTATTGGGAGAACCTAATGTGAGGTAGGCACCAATTCGTCGGCCATTTGGGACAGGAAAAGAGGAAATAGTGACAGTTTCGAGCAGAGAAATGCGGCAGGCTTAGGAAGAGAAGCACGGCTTTTAATTACTGGCCGCCCCCTGGTATTGGCGTCGTACTCTTGTAGTACTTTGACTATGAACGAGCGGATGAGAGACAAGACCGCGAATCTACAAGTAGTTAAGCACCAGCATCTGCTGAATGCACTACTTTGCCCAAAGATAATCCGCTTGTAGCACCTTAGCGAAGGGATGGTAGAAACTTAGGTTGGCAAACACTTACCAGCAACCTCCTTCCTTCGTTTGCGGTCAATGAGTCCCTCTGCCCGCTCCCAGAAGTTATCGATTTCAGACACTGCCTCCCACCAGGTATGGTAGGATGCGACAACCACCCGAGGGTCGTGCACCCGCTGCCCGAGTTGAGGCATGGGATCTAAGAGGTCCGCGCCGCGTTCGACGAGTCCCCAGATGAGTACACAGACACGAAGTCGCGGAATGCGCTCGAGGAACTTGTCGACATCGTTAGAGGGCTCTTGCGGCCCTACCGTGAAGGCCAAGTGTGTCAGAGCGGGTAATGCGAGGACAAATGGCTGGGAGAGACTCTCGAAGCCCTCAAATACTTCAAGATGCGTGAGATATAGGAAGCGCGAGGCGTACGCCGTTGCGTCGGCGGCGTCGAAGAGCAGCTCGACCTGTGTTGCGAGGCGGTGGAGCTGAAACTGCGAAATGATGTCCTTGACGTCCTGCGTCAAGATCCCACCACCAACGGCCAGTCGAAGCTGCGAGCAGCAGAGAAGGGTCCCAAAGAGCTGGACAGGGTCGCCTGGTATCTCGGCGAGAGCAACCGTGTGAGGCCCGGAGCGGAACAGCTCTGGCTTTATCGATGCGGCAGTGAAGAACGCAGTGTACCGAGCATTCTGGGGAGCACCGTCGTCATTGGTAATGTACTCCACGACGAGCTGCCTGTAAAGTTCCGGCTCCAGCCTGTTCAACCTTGAAAGAGAGAACGCGCGCGGCAATTTCGACGACGCACCAAGCGTATACCCGCTTTGCAACGCGCAACAGAGCTGTCAGGGTGGTAGGATGCAGAGCCGCAGCCATTTGGAACACCTCGTGCTCAAGCTCGGGGGGAAGACGAGGGGCAGACTCGGAGGTCATGATGGCAAGAGCAGAGCAGTGCATATCCGCATTTGGACGCGATTGATGTCAGTATGCTACTGTCTTGTTGACCACGATGGAGGCCGAAGCGAGGTGAGCTGTACCATCGTTGGCGTTGGCGGTAAGAGGCCAATGGTAAGTCCTTTTTTAAACTCTGTCTCGGCCATTCTTTTGACCACATCGACACCATTTGCGTCGCACCACCATGGTCTATAATGGTCGGTCCCGTCCCTCAGTTCTGGGCTGCTACTGGTTCAAACTCGCGGGACAGCGTCCACCGGTTCCTCCGTTCAAGCTCTGGCTTAATCTACCGAGGGAGGCAAGATCCTGGATCTGCCTCCGGCCTCGATGGCAACCCGCTCACCTAGCAACGACGCTGCAACTTCTTGTCCTTCATCTGTTTCGTGCCACGCCAACATCCAGCGGCCGCGCACCATCTTGTCCTCCTCCCTCACCCATGCCCTGCGAAGTGCCGTCTTCCCTCGACGCTCCGATACACTACACCGGGTCCGACAGCCAGCGCTGGAACGGGAGGAAAACATTCGACATCGTCTGGGGATGCCTCACGACCGTTTTCGCGTGCACGTGGATTGCGGTGCACCCGAACGTGCCGCCGCCCAACCAGAGCTGGTGTAGGCTTATATGGCGGAGGATGAAGCTCATGCTCATCACCATCGTTGCGCCAGAGCTGATGGTCGGGTTTGCGGCGCGTCAGCTCGTGTTCGCGGTGACGTTCTCCAGAGGTCTGTGCGCTTTCAGATGATCCCAGAGTTTTCATCGTTTTCAGAACTCGGCGTCTCCAGAACGCACGCATTTTTCATATGTATGGGCGGATTCGTCACTCGCCACGGACACCATCCCATCGTTTCGCGCCAGCAGCTCTCCCAGCTCCGCTACCTTACCGAAATCCGGGCAACACGCGTGGAAGCTATTGCCGACAAGAGCAAGGGCGACTTTCTGTCTAAAGCTGTCGCCCTCCTCCAGGGAGTCTGGTTCGTCACGCAATGTCTCGCGCGCTATCAGCAAAACCTCGCCATAACGGAGCTAGAAGTCGCCACACTAGCATTTGCGGCCGTAAATGTCTTTGTCTGGCTGTTGTGGTGGGGCAAACCGCTTGACGTGCAAGACCCAATCCCCGTTGGGCCAGCCCATGAAGAGATCGCCGCCGCGGAGCGCAAAGGCGATGACGCGGGAACCGGCGTCTCCGACCGATTCTTCGGCATGTTTGGTGCAACGTACGCTGGGTTCGACCCCGCCGCCGCTCACACACACGCCATCCCGTCGTTCTGGTCCGTTGCAGAGGCAGACGATAAAGGTCTTCGCTTCACCTACCTCCCATTTCTCGTCGCATGCGTCATCGGCACCCTCTTTGGCGCAATCCACTGCGTCGTCTG
Source organism: Mycena kentingensis (nom. inval.) (assembly GCA_014461125.1). NCBI lineage: Eukaryota > Fungi > Basidiomycota > Agaricomycetes > Agaricales > Mycenaceae > Mycena > Mycena kentingensis (nom. inval.). The sequence goes on along the minus strand of JACAZG010000002.1, from coordinate 3,062,171 downwards.
GACGGCCTCCTTCCCAACGCCGCAAGAGCTTTGGCTCTGGCGCGTCAGCGCGGTCTTCGTCTCAGGCACCCCGCTGCTCCTGCTGGCCGTTATGCTCCAACTTCGCCTCGCACCGATGCTCGGTATACTTATCAGCCTCACGATGCAGGTATTCTGCGCGCTTCTGCTCCCGCTCTACATCGTCTCCCGCACGGTGCTAATTGGGGTGCCGTTCATAACGCTGAGGGCATTACCGGAAAGCGCGTTCGTGAGTGTAGACTGGACGGTGTACATCCCACATCTGTAGCGGTTCGCCATGCATATGCAGAATACACGCGCTCGGCACATTTACAGAGACGAGCGAGGTTCTTCGCACTCGGGGCAAACTCGCGGCCTCGATGCGCCGGCGCGGCCTCCCACGTACCCGGGGTCCGGGCTCTGCCTCCAATTCACTCGACCACCAGTCCCGCGTTTTAATGATGGCCTCTGCAACACGCTCGCAGGTTGGGCACCTTCTGGGCACCTTCCACCACACAAAATTAGGTGAAACTGGGTGTAATAATTCAGTGGAGTCTACATTATGCATAGCCCCTCGTGGCAAGCGGCGGCTGTGATCCCCGGCTTACGCAGGTACTGTTCGGCGAGCGTTCCCCGCCCGCTCCACCGCGGCGGCGCGGGCGCGTCATTTCTAAGTATAAAAGGCGCGGGGTAAACGCTGAACTCCATCCGCTCCCTCGTCACGACCCAGCTAAAGAAACAAGCCATGAAGTTCCTCGCCGCCTTTTCTGCGTTGTTCGCCGTCGCTTCCGCCAGCGTCATCCGCGCCACCGTCGAAGGCAACGCCACGCTCACCATTTTCTCGCCCCAGAGCCTGCAGAACATCGGTTCGCCCGGGGACACTTTCGGAATCTCCATCGGCGAGGTCCATGTGCGTCCTTCATTTCTTCCCTCCCTAACACACGACTAAGCCTGAGCATGTTTTCGTAGTCCGGCATCAACGGCTTCGAGACCATGGAGCGCTCCCTTATCGTCGGGATCAACCCCTGCGGCGACGACGACGTCTGCGGAGACGACCCCGCGCACTTCTTCGGCGACGTCCTCTTCGACGGGACGCTCGAGACGAGCGACATGTTCATCAACGCCACCATCCCCGAGGGATTCCTCGACGGTCGCGCGTCGTTGCATCTGTTCCACTCGGCGTTGACCCGCCAGGGAGAGGTGCGCTGCTTGCCTTTAGCTGTCTTTACGCGGAGCGGGTACTGACGAGTGTGTAGACTGGCGCGTTGCAGGTATTCACCGAGTTCCAGGGTGTTACGGTTATTGTTTCGCCCTAAAAGAACGGGGTTGGTGATTAAGCATGGCGGGTACTAGGACAGCTTGTTGCGCTTAGGACAAATGGTCACTTACTTGGACGATTCTGTGGGACGCTCATGCTCTGACAAACTCGCGATTGCGGCGTCGGATTGGTGCAGAAGTAATTGCTGGGACGAGAACGAACCGCTCTGGCCATGGACTCGAACCCTTTATTCAACTTTCAACTTCTACATTAGTACACAACTTCACCCTTCGGAATCTCAACGTTAATCCGCTTCCGAAACCGCCTCTCAAACACCCCTAGCCCCACCTGCACAAACACCGAGGCGGCATCCGCCCCTCCTCCTCCGCGCCGAAACGACCAACGCCACTCACGAGTCCCGCGTTCCCTGCACGCCAGAGCCTCCCCCTTGCCCTTATCTCTCCCCTGCCCCGAAACCGGAGTCGCAACGCCAACGCGGCGATACAGTCCATGGCTGCGCTTCACCCACAACGTGTTCCAGTCAAAGAACCCAATGCCGACTTCGCGGATGGCGGGGTTGGCCGCGAAGATGCGGTGCGCGCTAGCGAACATAGAGAGCGCGCGTTTGCCGCGGCCGGTGGGGCGCCCGATGTTTAGGTGGAAGGAGCGCAAGCAGGGGAGGGCAGTGAGGTGTGTCGCAAGGGGCTTCATCGTGTTCTAGTAGGGTGTTACTTTCAGCATTCCGCGTCAGTGAAGGAGGAAGCACGGCACCCACCATCTCGCAGTCAACCTTGAGCATGACGTGCATCGCGCGCAGCTGGGTGGTGGGCAGCGCGGCGACGAGGTCGCCGAACAACGCGGCCGCGTCGAGCCGGATGTCGAGGCTGCGCAGCGCCGTGCAACGCGCGAGGGCCTCAAGATCCGCCTCGACACGGATCGGCTCGCCGATGAGGTCGAGCTCCTCGAGGGTGTGCGCCTGCGGGAGCTGCGCGAGGTGCTGCGGGACGCCGGTGAAGCGGCGGAGACGCGGGAGCGCCGCGGGCGGGAGCGAGAGGCGTAGGATGTCTTTTGAGGGGAGGGAGAGCAGGGGGTACGGAAGGAGGCTGAGTTCTTCGAGGAGCGGGTGTCGCGCGAGGAAGGAGCTAAGGCGCGCCATGAACGGGTCGGGGATCCAGATGGACGGAGGTGTGGTTGAGGGCGGGAGATATAGCCAGAAGTCGATGTTGAGCGAGCGGAGTTTGGGGAAGGTGTGCGAGTAGAGGCCGTCCATCTCCTGGATCGGGAGCGCCAGTGCGGAGTAGAATAAGCGGATGGAGAGATGCTCGAGGTTGGGGCAGCGGTTGGTGAGCATTGCGGCGAGCTCGTAGGCCATAGTTGGATGTGATTCGGATACGACTGGCGGGGTGCGGAATTCAAAGCTTGTGAGGTCCGAGAATTGGAAGAACTGCGCTGGTTTGGGATTGCGGACATCCTTTCAGCAAACGGGACCCACCTCGTGCGTTTGTTCTGGCCACAGGCCACTCTTGTTCGCGACATCGCGTAATCGCGGGCACCTTCGGAAAGTGAGTTGTGGCGTCGAGAGGATATTTGGGACGCGACACGGACCCAGCACGCAAAACGCCCCACAGCCTATCGGAGGGCGTCTGCATCCCCGCCCACTCAAACTCCTCTAAATTCTCCAACGTCCCCGAATCCGCCAGCTCACATACAATCCTCACGAGGGCCGCCTCATCTACGAACGAAATCTTCCTCGGCCACGCCGAGTGCGACGAATTCGGGCCCAGCGAGAGATACCGGACGTATTTCCGGACCTGCGGTTTATTCTGAAGGAGTTGGAGTCCATTCAGACACGCGTTGTTGCTGGCCAACACCATCGATGCGTACAGCTCCGGCTCCAAGAGGGTCTTGAACTCGGTGCACTGTCGTCATGTAACGTTCACGCTCTGGACGCGCCACGCGAATGATTCACGCACCGTCAGACTGAGGCGGAGGATGTCCCTCGGTTCCAGACACGAGCCAATCTCCATCCATATCTCACTCGGAGCATGAAGGAAGCACTCCAGCAGACTCGGCCGCTTGCGACGCTGAAGTGGGAAGAACATGCTGGCGGAGAGCAAGTGCGATTGCAAGTCGATGACGTTGTGCGCTGGCAACTTATATGGTCTCCGAGACGTGCGAATTCAGTAGATAGATGCGTCCTGCTGGCTTTGTCTGCTGGCGCGGTTGTTGCAATAGACCTATGTAGGTGCGGCAAGCGGGTGACCATCTCGGGTTGTCACCAGAGTTGAATGCCATCAGATGCATGCTGATCGCAGCCCCAACGAAAGTTTTATCACTGCTTGCAAAACCGTTGGCTGGAAGCCTTTTTTTTCGCAATGAAGCCAAGGAAAATGGCATACAGTATGATTTCATTCAGTTTGTTGGTCACACATCATAGGGCTGTTTTTTCTTGGAAAATTTGAGCCATGTGACAACAAAATAAAAAAAGTTGCTTCCCAAAGGTAGATCAGTAGAAATTGATGGCCTTTGACCATGATAACTCCTTAATAAGAGCAGATTACATATTGTAATTTTGTTGGCGATGTCACACAGCCAGACCTCATTCGGATACTCTAAGATATGCTTCAATTCGGGGCGACTCTGGTAGATTACTGATGGGGCTTTTACACTACAGGTACCACTTTGTCTCCCTCTTTAAACCATAGTTGGGGATTTCGGGGATTTTAGGTGTAATTTTGCTGTCCTGTGCCGTGAGCCGAGTTTTGCTCAAGGGGGTGTCAAGATTATAAAATGTGTACATAGGGTCGAAATATAGGATTTCGGGCTTCTAGACCCCCCTCTCCCCCTCCCCTACCATATCGGGTAGTGATTTCCCACAATAAGATAAGATAACACTGTCATGTGATTTTAAAACCACTTTGGCCGGCCAGAATTGAGCTGTAAACCATGCTATGAACATGTAAACACATCCGCTGACTGTGTAGACTATCCACAAAGCCCCTATGAGCACTAGCTGTAGGCCCAGACCCCTGTGATGGGAGAACCATATTTGGTAGTCAGGCTTCGACCAGAGGCCATTGGCGCCATATGAATGGCAACCCAGTTGGATGTGTGTCGCAGATGTCTCCTCCAGCTACTTTAGCATCAAAGGATGACATTTCTCATGGTTCTGGGCCCTCGAAAGGCCCTCAGGGCCATGCAAACACTCCCAGAAACTTACATAGAGAGTTTTTTTTTTTTTCTGGGCCCTTGACCCCCCCCAAACTAACAACAAAACACTGCTGTTTTGCTTTTAGGTCTGTTTCTTTGTGTATCAGTCCAGACCGGGGCGAGAATTCGAAGCTAATTACTGGAGCAGCTTCACGGGGTACAGCGCAGAGCACTGAAGCTCTTTCCCCAGTATATGAAACAAACGAAAAAAAATGCAGTGTGCAGGCAGTGCAACATATGTGCAGTGTTTGGGCACAGCAATCAATGTAGGCAGTACATAATGACCCAGATACTTCGAAACTCAATGGCAGGATTGTGCCAGCGCAGCAAATGTCATTGAAATTGCTGCAGTGCTGATTTCAATGACTGGAAATAATCGAGCAAGTGGATCACTGCACAATCTTATTTATTTATTTATTTATTTATTTATGCCTCATTTGGCAACTCCGATGTATCCAACACACCTGAACGACAGCATTGAATCTAGTTTTACAATCTCACCGCACACATACAGCTTGATTCATGTATTTGTTGGCGGTCCATACATATGACAAGCAGCATCAGATGCCGTGCAACACCTCGTCACCCCTTGTCCTGGCTTTAAAGAATGTCAGTGACTGAGTGAGATATTTTACAAGCCGGTTCAGATTACAATCTCGATTCGAGGAGTCAGACTACTTGAAACACTTTGATTTGTGACAGGATGTAGACCCCATCTTTGTGCACTGCCCTAGAAGTACAATATATCTCAAGATTCACTGTCACAGATTTGATGAGAGATCTACTACCAAATGATGGTCATGTACGGTATGTGTGACTGTAATCGCCTGTCAAACGTGTGCCCTTTACTTTACCCCTAGGGGAGGCAGCTCTGCTTACATAATCACTCATACACAATCATCCAAGGTTGGTTGAAACAGTGACCATGGGTTATTAATGTGAATACTGAGATTTTTTGAATCACAGTGTATGGGATAAGGGTGGGAATGGGAAAGCTCACATGATCATGTGTCACATGGTCCAGTCACTCATTTCCAAGGGCCCTGACCAAGGCACGGTGACACAAGCAGATGCAAAAAACCACCGGGATTCTGCTCATCCAATTGAGTATGTTATATATGTGACCTACATGCCTAAAGTCCCGTGCACTAAAAATGCCCCGCCAGAAAGTTGAACCCTGGCACATCTTAGTCTGCTGATTACATTATTCACAAACTTCAAGTTTGTGCTATGTATGTAGGCAAAAATGCCCCCCCTAAAAAGGAAATGATTAGTAAGGCTCTTAGGCAATCACATGATCAGTATTTAAATTCAGGCTAGAAAAAAATGTTGGATCCTATGAATTGCGAATATTTATGTCTCTCCATGCGGCCCCGCGCCGGATGAGTGGAAGCCCGTGAAGATTCTAAGAACGGGTCCGGCTCGGGGCTGTCTGCTTGAGTCTCGGGTGTTGCACGATACACTCTATATAGGCGGAGAACCTACTAAGTACTGTACTACAATCATCAGCCAATTCCACCTCCCTGTCCCCTCCGGATCCAACTGTTGGAACTCTTGAGCTCCAATAGGCAGCTGTGCAAGCTAGTAGCCAAACCCCACAATTTTCTGCCTATTGTACATTGACCTTATATACCATTTCCACCGGGGATTGAACTCCGGACCGATACCCTTTTTGGTATCGCCGTTGATTACCAAGTCCCGGCGTTCGTCAGCCCGGAACGGCTCGGGCTCGGGTTCGGGTCTCGGCTTGCCCACGGCCCCACGCTTCGCCCGCCATCTCCGCCGCCAACTACCTCTGCACATGCCAGTGTTTAGTAAAGCTAAACATGATCCACTTATAAATCTCCGGCTTACGCTGATGACCCACTGTCCACGGCGGCGCTTAATCTTGATTACCAATCGGCAGTACTAGTGGCGTATGATGCTGTTGCCGCCATTCGCAAAGGCTTCTCGCCCGCTACTTCCATGAGAAATAGTGGATCGGGGAGCAAGCATGAAAGTTGTAGGACGGAGGTAGAGAGTTATGCAGATGAGCGGGGAGTGCTGGTGGAAGTGATATCAATGGATGGAGAGCTTGAGGGATGCATCGCTGAGCGCGCTGCGGGCGATAAGCCACAGATCTGAATTCACTGCTTGCTGCTAATTAATCATATAAAACCTCATGTCATGAATTAATATAATACTAGATGGCAGCCTGAGCACCTGACCGAGACCTTGCTTTTACTTTATGCTGAACGGCACACTGAGCCGCGATGTAACCCACGGGAGAGTCACATGTCCATTGGCGCAAGTGTTCGCCACCATGAGGAATGGAATCGGCTGGTGACAAATCTTACTAAGTCCACGGCGGAAAGCTATCGACACAGCACAGTATATATTTCCCGCAGAAATTCCACTGAGCTCGGGCGGCGTCCAAGTCGCATCACACTTTCCAGCTATTCTCATAACGATAGACCGCTCTCGAAAAATCGCAACTCTGTGGAGCCCATTCAATTCCAGTCTGAAAAAGCTGGATAGAATGGGCAATGAGTTCCGTGGAGCTCTCCGGGACCTTTGCGTTTTTTTCGAAGCGGTCTATCGTTATGAGAATAGCTGTCAGTTTCAGGATTCTCGCCTCGCCCGAGGCTGCTGCGCAAACTCCTTTAATCTTGAAAGTTGGCCTCAAGAATGGCAAAACAGTCTTGACAAGCTTTGACTATCATAATTCTGATGGAGATTCACAAATTTAAAGTTTGTCCTATCAAAGCAATGAGCCACGAGAAACTTTGAGCACTTACAGTATATAACCCCAGCATTGTTTGTCTATACACCACACAACCTGGCCAGGAGATGAACCTGCTGGGAAAAAAAAAATCTAGAAAAATATTCTGGGTCAGAATCAGTTCAAGATGTGCCTTTTTTTTTTCTTTCGCTAATATGAATGAAAAATAAAATAAAAATGGAGGGGCTTATTTAGCAGTAATGGCCTCTTTATGTGGTTTATTCTGGAAATATATAAGTGACGTTGGGGCTTCTACCAGCCCATGTTCTATCGGAAAGCAAGGTTATTGTCCAAAAATTTGAACATCATAAGAAACAAAATTTTACAGCTGGCCAGTGGCGGATGTCACTCATGGAATGTGGATGTAATAGCATATGCAATTTGAAGTTTGTGCAACGCCGCAGAGTCGGTCTACTTTCAATCATCGGTCACACTGGGGTGTGACAGAAGTTTCCTTATTGGGGCGCTCATCTTCGGACGTCATAAGCACAAACAATAAGCACAAACAAAACTGTTTGTGAATCATTGTATGCCCAGTCATCGGGTGGCTGCGCAGCTGACAAATCAGTAGGGGTGGCAGCAAATTAAAAGATGACACTGTTTGCTACTGCTCATCTTACCAAGTCACATGATTCAAGACCTCTTACAAATGTTGGCCTTTTGGGGGCTCGTTTTTGCTCTCATATTAATAGGACAAACTCAAAGTTTGTGAATCATCGGTTTTATGGCCGATCTGGCGGTGTGCATACCTCCCGCACGCACGCCAACGACCAGGCCCCGCCGGACATTGTATGTACGGGTATGTACGGGTGCCGCGCCCTAGGGCCGCAGAGAAATTAACGCCAGAAAAACGGTCTCCCGCACTCCATTGACTTTGTTAGACTACTTTTGCTTTCTTGTATTTGTCCGTAAGCAGCCCCTTTGTGCTGGATCCACGATGGCCTATTTCCCTGTGTTCAACCAGTGCTAGTCTGAGCCCCAGCGACGATGGGCACGAGGTAGCATTGAGTCTTGCCACACTTCCCGCAGGGGTAATCCTGCTGAAGCATCGACCCTCCCGTCCACGGCTGGTTCCAGTCGCACTCAGCGCAGCGGACGTTGACTTTGCCGTTGGCCCGGACAGAGTTGTTGTCTGTCCAAGTGTGTATCAATCAGTGGCCTGTTCTCTGCGCATGAGGAAAGTACTCGGCACTGACCAGACATATCTTCCGAGTTGTTTTTTGTGTTTGGTTAGGAAAAACGCGACCGGCTGAGTATTTAAGGACTTTGTTGGCCCGAGATCGTCTTCTCTAGTCGTATGCAACATAGCAATGTCAGGGTGCGAAATGGGGTAGTTCTCCGTTGCTATCCCGACATGCGGCCCTATGCTTGCTCTAGCACCTTCAGACTCGGAGAATATAGCCAGTCTCATCAGTTGCTCAGGAATGCAAATCCCAACGAACATTACCTCGCTTGAACCGCATTGAAAATGAATATCAGTCGTCAGCCTTGTGCGCTGGCGAGTTTTACTGTGCCTTTTGCGACATTGGGTACAATTCAAGTGGGCGCCGCGTCGGACGATCACCGCTAATCTGCGTAAATGCATTAACTGTGTCTTGCTAAAACAAACACGGTATCAACACGGTATGCAGAACACAGCGCTCGCTGTATAGTATATTGCACATGATTTGATAAAACCATATTTGTACCCTCAAATCTTCACATTCACGAATACCGGACGATGGTCGCTGGCAAGGACGCTATCATCCGCGCGAGCGTCAACGACGCGGTACTTGGTCGCAGCCCTGTGCAATAGTTTCAGAGATTTGCGAGTAACAACCGCGTGTGTATGGAGCACGCACCATCCTCCGTTGCGGATGCGAATGGAGCCGGTGCCGGGGAAATACGACGGGACGAACGCGGTTGGTGAGAGCCAGAAAAAATGGTGCCACAGGCAGTGAAGAGTGATCCGGGAGGAGTTGAGCGACGACATGTCTAGATGGCGGGAGAAACGCACTTTTTGGAGAATATCTCGCTCAATTCGCCTGCTTCACCCGACGCCAACCTACGCATTGTGATTAGAGCGACAGTAGAACGTGCGCAATGTGCAGAACATGGCCAGAGCGAAAAGCTGGTCACGGTACTCTACTGTGGTGTTCCGTTCAATCCGAATGGCATACATTTGGGGGTGTGACATTGCGAAAATGCAATAGAGCTAATTAGTTCCGCCTTTTTCTTTCCACGGAAACTGCAGGACAGCGAAAAATAGATACTCTGTAACTAGCACAGCCACCTGATGACTAATTAGATACAATATTCCAACTTTGTTATGTTCTGAGCCTGCTGAAGAAGTCCGGAAATTGTTTCAAGTATTCTGGTGGGTTTGAATGTCTTATAAATGCCCTTTGTGGCAGTCTGAATAAATTTCCTGTAATAGCAGCTATTCATTCTGATCTGTTCAAGATGGTTGTTGTATTGTCAAAATCGATGTCAGGACTAAGTTGGGCTTGCCGACGGGGGAATGGGTGCTGTCAAGATAACCGGGCTTGGTCCGGATTCGAGAATGGTCTCTACTGTAGCATTTTGTTCAATCCGCAAAAACACGTGACATTTATGGTAATAAAATCCGCCAATAAGTCTGACAAATAGATTAAAGAAAAAAAAATCACACGCTTGTAGTTCGCGCTATGCGGCCCAGAAATAAAAGGCAATGATTGGTAAGGCTCTGCAACGTTATTCAGTTCTCGGGTTGAGAAGATAACTGGGAGACAATCTGTTTTGTACATTCCATGTTTTTTCCAAACCATATGGGAAGCAGCACAGATAGTCTACTATGTGACGGTGTTTTTTCTGCAGCTGCAATGCTCATCGAGTAGATAGAGTGCGAAGACCGACTGGGCACTCTGCGCGCCCAAACGAGTTACCCAAAGTCTCGGACGCGACTGGACCATCACACCGGCGCTATACATAGGGAGACGCACCAATCAACTACGAACCTGGATTCCCGCGGTTGATGTACTGACAGACCCGTCGCGTAATACCGCGGGCCTTGGGCTTCAGCGCTGAGCGAGGGCAAAACTCAGTAGCACAGAGAGAAAGATTCATTCCGGCGTTTTGGGAGGATACTGCGGAAATCGCGGCCTTCGGTATGTAGGTAGGTAGGTAGAATTAAACGGCCGGTCCCGCGCCGGAACAAATTTCCCTTGACAGGGTCCACGTCTCCGTCTCTACGTAGTTGCCAACTGGACTCCCGGAATATTACGGCAGTAGTCAGCCAGCGGATAACGTCCTCGCCTGTTGTCTAGACGTGTATATGAGGTGGAGGTCGTCGACTCCTTCGTCCTGTTACACAAAATTTACAATGAGATCAACACTGATTGGCGTAGTCCTCGATATGTCCATGGTTGTTGGCATCTCCACGGCAGGACAAGAACCAGGTATGATCATGGCTGAGAGACAGCCGAGGCGGCGATTTGGTCGTCCTGTCTAGCGGATGTGGGAAAAAAAACCCATATTGGTTAGTTGCAGCGGATTGAGTCGAATTTGCCTGTTTGGGACGGGTCCCAAACAGGTTGCAAGCGAATCTGATTGGATTAATTACTGCAACATCCACCCTTAGGCTCGAGACCGCTCGTCAGCCGGCGTAATTACTTCCATCTTTTTGTCCGACGGGCCTGTAGGTATAAAACACGCGGAGTTCTCTTATCATTATTCCACACACACTTTCAGACACAAATGGCAATCCTCTCGACCTTTAACCGCTGCGGTGAGTGATTCGGGACCCCCAAGTACAATCTAACTGACATTTTACCCCGGACTTAGATGGCCCCATCAACGAGTACATAACCTCTGCGGGGACATGCTCCTACTGCTCTCAGCATGTTGCCACTCAAGGCCACCAGGGAGACTGTCCCGGCAGATAGAGACGGGTTGGATATATATTCAACCGCAATGAACAAGTTTTCCCATGCTTAGTCAAGTTCATCATCCGTCCTCGGCTCAGCGTCGGTGTCGCGGTCGTCGATGGTAATATCCAGCTTCAACTTGCCTGCCCCGAATCTTATGCCATCACCGAGCTGTTCCAGCACCACATCCGCCGCGCTATGCCTCCTCTGCCGAAATGCAACCTTCATCGTATGCACGCGTGCCATCCCGTCCACCCACCCCCAGAATGTACGCGGGGCTGACGTCTGTTGTCACCCTGCGCAGCGAGATGCGCTCGAGCTCGCAGAGATGCCCGCCGCCGCCGCGCCCGCCCGTGACGAGCTGGGAAAGCTGTTTGATTTCGTCCACGGGCCAGCGCGCCATGTCGAGATCAAGCGATTGCAGGCCCGGCAGGGACTTGCACCACTCATCCACGACCGAATAGGAGGACTGCCCGAAGGAGACGCTGCGTATTACACAGCCGGATCGCCTAATGATCGCGGGGATCCCGGTCGACGCGAATTGGGGGACGATGTCGGGGATGTGGATATGGGTAAGGAGCGGAGCGTAGAGGCCACCGACGACGGATGCAGGGGTGGCGGAGCCCAGAGTGAGGGTAGTTAGCTGCGAAAGAACGGCGTGCGGTACATGGGAGGTGTGATTGATCTCGTCGACGTTTTGGTCGAGGATATGAAGTGCAAGGCAGGTAAGATTGGGAGTGAGACTGGCGAGGATGGCGACTCGGAGGATCCCTCCTCCGTATTCACTGTGAATTTCGAGGTGTTTGAGTTGCGCTAGAGGAGCGAAGAGCTGGTACAGGACGAATGGGACATTGACTCGAGTACTCGCAGCCGATCGAGCTGGGGCATCGACACTTCGCCCTCCTGCCAGGCAACATCGCCAAGAATGGAGATGGACTCGAGGTGCGGCCGAGCAGGTACTACATCTGCGAGGGAGAGTACCGCGACGTCATCCCTCCCCGCCCGCAGCTCGATATTCCGCCATCGCGATGAATGCTGCAAGAGCAGCGCCCATGTATTAGCCGCCGTCCGAGTCTCCTCGGCGAGTCTGATACTATAATCGAGTATTAGGAGGCCCCCGGAACGAGGAAGCCAATTTTTGAGGGCCTGTATACCCGACTTGACACGACCGCAGTGAACTGTAATCCGCGTCCAGAGCTCGGGCGTGGAAAATACGCCATCGCGCCAATGAGTCGGATGATTCAATGACGGCACACACTCGCCAGGACGTAGTTCTGCCGGAGGTTGGCGCGCATTCGGGCTGGGTCTGGATACACGCCCTCGCCCTCCACCATGTCGACGCTGGCACGGAGAATGCTGGAGAGCATCTCGGGCGGGAGGCCGTTGATGGGGTACGCGAGCGCTCGGATGTACTCGGTCTTCTCGAGGGTGAGGGCGGCGAGCTCAGCGTTGAGAGCTGCGAGCTTCAAGTGGACGGCAGCGATGCGGGCATCGAGACGGGCGACCTTAGCGCAAAGGGAAGGGCGAGTCATGGCCGGTGAGAGAGAAGCGTGCTGGTCAGCCGTTCGGCGTCTATTATTATTAAGCGTGGTTTTCGAACCCTGGGCCTGTTCATCTATTCTAAGAGAATTACATAAGTTTAGTCTAAGCTTTTGCTAGAAATATTCCAAAAATTACACATACCGCGTCTGCCAGGCCGGCAAATTCAGTTCAATCACACTGCGGCCATTCAAAAAGATAAGACACAATTTTTTGGAGTTTTTTGGTAGCCAAAAGGGTAAAGTAGCCTAAAAGCAATAAAATTTCTGTGCCCAAAAATACTGGGACTTTTCTGGGTACTTTTGGCGGGATAAAAATCTGACTAAAAATTAGACATGATCTCCGGCCAAAAATCCATCAACTTTCGGCTCACATATATGTGGAATATAATCAATGCTAAAGGTAGTGGAATTTTTGTGAACTAAAATTGTGGATTTTAGGCCTGATTTTATGTGAAAGAAAAATAGACTAAAAAGGTCGGATTTTTTGGTGGGGAAAAAAGAGCGGAAAATGTGAAATTTTCGATGAGAAAAAAACCTGTACTTTTACAGCGGCCGCTCGTCGGCGGACAGGCGGCGGACCGTCGTCTGCCTTGACTGCCTTGAAGAAACGCCCATCCGCCGCCCGTCTGCCGACCATCCGCCGACCGTTGACCGACTGTCGGCCGCTGTAAAAGTACTAGTTTTTTTCCTCATCTAACACTCTACACTTTTTCCCGCCTTTTTCCCCACCAAAAAATGCGACTTTTTTTGGTCTATTTTCCTTCACATAAAATCAGACCTAAAATCCACAATTCTAGTTCATAAAAAATCCGCTAACTTTAGCATTGACTATATTCCACATATATGTGATCCAAAAAAATGACGGACTTTTGGCCGGAGATCATTTGTAATTTTTATTCAGATTTTTTGCCCACCAAAAGTACCCAGAAAAGTCCCAGACTTTTTCGGCACAAAAAAATTATTGCTTTTCAGTTACTCTTTTGGCCACCAAAAAACTCCAAAAATCACCTCTTATCTTTTTGAATCGCCGGAGTGTCAATTGCCCACACCGTCAAGCGTTGCTAACATTTTTTAGGAGCCTTTTATTGCAGTTCCGGCGAGGTGCTAGTGTTTAGCTCATTCTCCATGTAAATCACCAAGAAAACTGTTTGTTTAATCTGTGAAGCCTAGAGCTCGGTTAGACCGTGCCTCTAGGGAATGGTGAGTACAGGCTACGTCTACGAGCGATGGTACGAACCTCACTCGCGGTCTGGAAGACAGAGCAAATGAGGTCACGTGCACATCGCGTGTCTATCTACGCGTTCCACTCCCGGCACCACGAGCCGTGCTCGACACACCCCCCAAGGGAGTGAACCGCGGACTAGGCACCCCCCACTGCCGCACCCCCGAACTGGTATACCCCGAGGGCGTCGCGATGACGAAGGAATAGGGCGTCCGGTAGTGGTTTGGTGAGGATATCGGCTGTGTTGTTGGCGGAGGAGACCCGAGGGACGGAGATGCGGAGTTTGTTCACGCAGTCGACAATCTGTTTGTAGCACACATCGATCTGCTTTGCCCTCGCGTGATACCGTTGGTCCTCGGCCATGATACGTGCCGCATCGTTGTCGCAACGAATGGCCGTTGGTCCATTCAAGGCTTCCTCCAACGCCCTCAACAGACTCCGCAACCAGCAAGCCTCCGCGGCGGCCTCCGACATCGCAACGTATTCGCTTTCCGTCGACGATTTCGCCACCATCTTCTGCTTGCGGGAGGACCAGGTGATTGCGCCAGAGCCGAGAGAGAACGTGTACCCCATAACAGACTTCCTCTCGTCGGCATCACCCGCGTGGTCGGCATCCGAGTATCCGGATAGCACGACCTGCGAGCCACCGAGGACGAGGGAGAATGTGCGTGTGGATAGTAGGTACCGAACAATCCGGATGGCGGCGTCCCAGTGTTCCTCCCGGTAGCAAGAGAGGAATTTAGCGAGTTTCGAGACGGCAAAAGCGATATCGGGACGTGTGGCGATTGCAATGTACATGAGGCAGCCGATGAGGGACCGGAATGGGAGGCGTTTTAGGCGTTCGATTTGGTCGGGGGAAAGGACTTCGTCCGGACGTGGGCGTTCGAGCTGTAAGCCGTGTTCCATCGGCGTTCCGGGATAGCTCAAGTGCGGTGGGTGCGGTTCCTTCAACCGCGGTACATTCCGCGCATCAGCAGTACATTCAGAGAAAGTGCGGTACATTCACGGAACTTGCGATACATTCAGGGGATCAGCAGTACTTTGGAAGCAAATGCAGTATATTCGCACGGGGCCGGTTACAGTAAATACCCGTATTCCTCTTCATAGTGTTCCCACTCCTTCGGATAGTCCCGCGCCAACTGGCGCGCCCCGACGCGCTTGCCGTCGATGAACACCTCCCAATCCAGGTTCTTTCCCTTTTTGCGTTTCGCTGATGGAGCGGCCGTGACGGCGCCCGAGCCCGATGGCGCGCGGTCGCGCTTGCGATTTGAACGACGACGCGGAGATCCTGGCTCGACAACCGGGGCCGGCGCGGAGGATTCAGCCTTGAGACAAAGTTCAGTGAGCATTTAGATTAGGGCGGTCAAAACACTCACCTCGGCCAGCCCGACCGTGTCCAGCGGAACCGGCGTCGGAGCGGAAATCGGGAGTTGTCCGAACGATCCATCGACATATGTGGGCGTAGAGCCTGCGGGCGCGTACGCACCGCCCGGGAGGAACTGCATCATATAAGCGTCCATCGCCGCGGCGGCAAAAGCGGAAGTCTCGGCGCTGGGCTCGGCGACCCTTGGGACAGGGTCGTCGGGCGCGCTGAAGAAAGACTCGAGCATGGAGAGGTCGAAATCCGCATCGGGAGCATGGATTGGGGCCGTCGGCAGCGATGAAGGGACGGGGAACATATTCGCCAGGGTATACTCGGCGTAGTCGGGGAACGATGGCGCCGCGGGGGCGGAAGGCGGCGTAGGGAGACGGAGGGAAGGGAAGGATGATGCCGGAGGCGCGTCTAGCGCCGCAACGCCCGAAGTAGCCACTGTGCAGTGAGTTGAGCACCGGAAGAGAGACGTTTACAAGCACTGGCACGTACATCGCGGTCCGCTCATCCCTCAACATCTTTGCCTTTGCCGCCGCCGCCTTACGAAGCGCGTCCTCCGCGGCAATCTGCGTGTCCAACTCCGCGCGTCTATTGTCCATTGCCGCCGTCTCTTTGCGTTTACGCACCGCTGTCGCCGCGCGTGTGGTGTTGCGCCCAAGACGATGAATTCCCTCGTTCTGTGGGTTGCGGAGGACGCCGCGGGCGGCGACCATCTCGCGGGCATCGCGCTCATCCAACTCACGCGCACTGGAGTCGATTGAGTACGAGGCGCGCGGGCTGCAAATTTACACGTACCTCTCGATCGCCTCCACCAACGTGAGCTTGATCCCCGTGTGGCGATTAGTATACGCGTGCCGCGCCTCGCCCAGGTTCGTCGTTGACGGCGTCGAGTCCCAGTCTTCGCGAAGAATGTTGGACCGGAAGCGGAGAAGACAAGACAGAATCCAAGGACTGTCTGTCTTGTGCTTCCACCAAGCTGGCGACGATGAGCGCGGCATTTTAGAAGCACAGAAGCTACAACGTACTTCGTATTTTGTCCTTGCCGATGGTCGCAACCAGGTCAGAGAATCTGCTGATCTCATCCTCCGACTCGAGATAGACAAAGTCCATAAGCTCGGCAAACGCGGCCTCGTCCGTCACGAGCGAATCGAAATCTAGAACGGCTCTGGGCAGCGAACGCGTCAATAGAGGGCGCACATTGAAGGACGGACATACCTTTTTGCGTGGGTAATGCAGAGCTTGATGATATACGACGCAAAACTCCTCGAGCCGAATTGAAGAGGGAATTTTGCTGAACGCGGAGTCGTTGGTCTTCAAGATAGACGCCGCCGCCCCGAGAACCTGTGCCGAGTCCATGTCGGACAGGAAGGCCACCAGGTTACCGTCCTCGACGAGGCGCTTGAACGCGAGCGGCTTGCCGGTGACATCGATCTTCACCGACGCCAACTCGTCAAACGCGGCGTTCATAGATCTCGGCGCTTTGACCGACGACGTAGATACGAACGACGGTGATCGCTGGACGGCCCGTCAGGCCACCAAGAAGCAAACAAAAAAGAAAGCACCCACAAGTCTGCATCGGCTTATAGTAGATCACAACCTCTACCTCGTCGAAGCCGTCTGTAACAACGCGCTTGAATGTCATGTCGGCTTGGATGCTCGTGACGCTGAGATGGTCGATGAGCTTGATACTGGCGGGTACCCCGGTGACGATGAGGCGGCCCGCCCCTAGCATAACCGCGCGGTGAACGTAACGCTCGGATACGGGCTTCTCGGCGTCGCGCTCAAGAAGCCACAGAGCGCCTGCACAATGATGTTATTCGAGGGTCACGGAAAATAGGATGGGCGGACCTTCAAAACCTGTGCCCTTCGGATACTGCCTCTTCTTCACGGCGTCGATGATCTTCTGCTTCGCCCGCTGCGAAACGAGAGCCTTCTCGGCCGCGAACATCCTGTTCCGTGGTGATGATGTCGTCGCGCGCGTCGGGATCCAGGTCGCGGCGAACCACAACAGCAAGGTCAGGCGCGACGAACTCGCACATATGGCATCCTTCGGCCAGTCAGCGTAAGCATACGGGAACAGGGCAAGTTTGCTTGCCTTTGCAGTTCAAAGTCGAGCGCCGCGCCTCCACCTCCGGTTCGCCCGGCGCGAACCTGATCTTCGCGGTACTTTGTCCGACGCCAGTCGATCCGCGCCACGAGTCGTTGTCCTGCACGGAAGTAAGTCCACCACTCGCGAGGCGGGAGGAACGTAAAGCTTACCTTGTTCTTGATGAGTGCGTCGATGGTCAGAAGCTCGTTCGTAGATTTGTGGCGGATGCGGAACCTCTTGTCATGCGCGTAGAGAACGAAAGCCGTAGGGGTTGCGGGATTTGGCCAGATGGAGGGAATCTCGGTGAGCAGCTCGATGCGATGAATCGGCGGAGAGGAACGGGTGAGTTTTATGGGCTCCCCGTCGTATACGACGCGCGTGACATTATCGTCGAGCCAAACCCGTTCCGAGACGGAATATTCATCCAGGTCGCCTGCAACACGTGAATAAGAATGTCTCGGGGCTGGTAAGACAGGAACGCACGTCCAGCCAAGGTGGGCGGTGGTAAATCCTCTTCTTCGTCTGCTGGGGAAGCCGGTCGCGTCCCCTGTGCGAAGTTTGAGACCTTCAACGCAGGAAGCAAGGGTACATACCGACGGGATCGTAGTCGTCGACATCTGCATCGCCGCAGGCTCAGCTCGGATGGTAAAGGGCGGAAAGAGTCTTACCGGTCGTGTTCGACACGTATTCGTCGAAAACGGAGCTGGCTGCGGGCGTTTGCGCTGCGCATATGATGAGTTCGACGCGTCGCCACAAACTGCGCGCGTACCCGTCATCTCGGTATCCAGAGCCTCAGGCTCGCTCGGCGCCAAGGGAGCTGTCGCAAGGTTAGCTGCACGTTGGGCAACAAAGAAGCTGTATAACGACGCACGGGCACGCTCTTCGGGTTCCTCCTCCCCTTCTGAATCCGACCCGCAGAGAATTTCGATTGTGCCGTTCGTGTGGACGCGTGTGTGCGGACGGGAGAGTCGAGAAGGAGTGTTCCTTGGGTAGGCTTGGGCTCTTGCTTGACGCGTATTGGAGGCGGGGAGTCGGCGCGTGTTGTGGTACCACGGGAGGCACGGAATAGCCGGAGCTGGTCAATGTCAACCCAGTCCGTGGTCATGAACTTGGCGGCATTGGCTTCGATGTAGGCCGGGGAGTAAATCTGCACGCGTCGCGTCAGCGCGGCAACGCAGAGCTGAAAGGAACCCACCCAACGCCGAAACTCCTCCGCCTCGCCAATGGTCAGAGTGTCGATGACGGCCAGGTCGTCCGAAGAGCGATTCGCGGCCATACCGACGTGTTCTCTGCGTGCCGACTGGGCGATGGTGGGCGTCAAGAAGCAAGGAAGCTGCGAACCGTCACATCACCGCAGCCACGCGCGCGCGTAACGTCCAAACTAGGTAAGTACCGCACCTCACGCGCCCACCAAGGTCGACAGAATCTGCAGTACATTGATCTAATACATGCGGTAGATTCGAGGCGCAGGTGCGGTACATTGATGCGAATGTACCGCAGATGAATGTACCGCACCCACCGCACTTGAGTAGTACTCTCGGCGTTCGGGCTCCGTGCGCGTTTGTCTGGCCGAATTGGGCGACTATGCGGTCGATGAGAGCGGTCTGTGAGATGGCGAGGAGACGGCGTTCGGGGTCGCGGACGATGGCAATGCCGAGGCAGGAGTACTAACAAAGTGCGACACATACAAGTAACTGATGGCATACACAAGTTTTGCAAGTGCGACACAAAAACCGGGGTTCGCCACAACTTTTGTGTCGCACTTGCGAGATGTGATTGACTAAAGTTTGGGGTCGACGTGACATTCTTCCTTCCGTTCCACCATCTCCCCGACCCTTCACCACCGTGTCCAGCACCTCCTCAGCGTCCCACTAGGCCCCCAGTACCCGTCGATAGCACCAGGATGAAGAGTAGGGCTCACATGTGCACAATTGTGCGATGAAGCCTGCTCAGGCAAGTTCAGAGGGACGCCGCTGCGGCAAGGTACGGGCTCGGGATAGGTTCGCGAAGACGTCGTCGATGGTGCGTCACCATCCATCTCTCCGTCGCTCGTTAACTCACACTACCAGATAACATATGTCGGAGGTGCGCGAAGAGTCGGTAGGTAGTGTCAAGAAGCGCAGGCGGCACGGAGCGCACGGAGCGCACGGAACGCCACTCTCCGGCTTTTCGCCATGGCGTATATCCCCGGAGTAATAGGCTCGTTCAATTTGTAATCTCAAGCTTCCAGTTTGAAGAATCTAATTGCGACTTGCGTTCAAGTGCAAGTATGAAATAATCGATTCATCAGATGTGTCGCAGACTCACCGCACTGTGTCGCACACCGCTGCAGTTGTGTCGCAGATTCAGGCTTTGTGTCGCACATAGAAACTTTGTGTACCCCATCATTTACTTGTATGTGTCGCACTTTGTTGGTCCCGCCGAGGCAGAAAGAGGCGGTTCCAAGGTCGGAGATTTTCCATTTCGACCGGAGCTGATCCTTGAAGGCCTCGTTTGCCAGTCGATTCGAGGAAGCCATTATCATGTCGTCGACGTGGATAACGACGATGGTGACGTCTCCGTTTGGTGCTCTGCGGAAGTAGACGCACCACTCGCATCTCAACCGAATGAATCCCCAGCCCAGCATCGCCTCGTTCAGAACCTTGTTCCAGAACCTACCGGCCTGATGTAGGCCGTAGATGCTCTTCAGCAGCCTGCAGATGTGGTCCTCCTTTCCGGCGACTTCGTGTCCGCGCGGCTGTCGGGCGTACTGGATCTCGTCAGGCGGCAGAGGCGCGTTGAGGTAAGCCGTTTTGATGTCGACTTGCTGGACGTCCATGTCGCGTACGGCGGCTAGGTGAAGAATGGCGCGGAAGGATTCCAAACGAGCGGTAGGAGATGTGGTGTTCATGTAGTCGCGACCGTAAATTTGTCTGTTCCCCAGGACGCAGTAGCGAGCCTTGTAACGCTGAACGGTACTCTGGCCGTTGTACTTCCTTGTGTAGACGGGTTTGAAATCGAGGATAGTCTTGCCCTTCGGTACGTCGTCAGGCGGAATAAGCTCGTATACCTCCATCTCCTTGAGGGACGCGAGTTCCTCGAGCTCGGCCTCCAACCATTTGTTTGCGTCGGGGCTAGCCAAAGCCTCCCGTCGTGTTCTGGGGTCGGCCGGGTACTGAACGTCGATGGGCGCCTCCGCCGTGCACACGTTGAGCTCCTCCAACATGTTCGCCTCGTCGGGGTCGTCGTCGCACTCAGCCGTGAGCCGTTGGTGTTCGAGGAACAGAGATAGGTCAACGTCGTCGAGATCCTCTTCCGCCGATAGTACCGCCTGCCTCCGTTCGCGCGTAGAGCGTCGTAACGGAATAGATTCGACGGTCGGAGCTGGCGTTGGCACCACAGAGGTTGGAAGGAGAGGTGTACAGGGAGCGGCAAGGGAAGTCGGAGACGTCGGAGGGAGAGACGTTGCCAGAGGTCGTACGCAGGGTTCGTCGGCCGGTACAGTAGGGTCCTTGTTCGTGTTCTCATCGAACTCGGCGAGGCGCATCTTGAGTAGGTTCTTGTTGTAGCGAATTCTTACGACCTGGTCGGATTCGATGAACTTGACGTCTTTGGAATCGTGCACGCGGCCGGTTTTCCTGTCCCAGCAGCGCCAAGACTTCGAGTTGGGTGTATAGCCGATTAGAACACATTCGATGGAGCGGACGAAGAGCTTGGGGTTGTGGCCGGGGATCAAGACAAACGCGCGGGCACCGATTTCGCGGAGGTGAGAGAGGTCGGGCTTGGATAGCCTGTAGCATTCGTAGGGTGTTCGACCGTTCTGAGCTCGGGAGGGCGTGCGGCAGTGCAAGTAGGCAGCGGTTACGTAGAACTCGTCCCAGAAGTTCTTCGGAGCGTTGCACGCGATAGACATTGTACGCGCCTTGTTGTGTAGCGTCCGGTGAAAACGCTCAACCTTGCCGTTTTGAGCAGACGATTCCCTCGCTGTAAACCTCAGACGTGTCCCCCTCTCCGCGCACCAATCTGCGAACTTGTTCGACTTGAGTTCCCCGTTGTCGATGTTGAACACCGCAACCTTCTCCCCCGTTTCCGTCTCGACCGCGGCTGTCCATAGCCGTATATAGGTAAACGCGGCAGCCTTGTTTGGTATCGGTATACACCATCCGTACGACGTTGCGTCGTCGACTACGTTCAGAATATACTCGTTCCCGCTTCGCGAACGCGTCCCCGAACGGCCCGCTCAAATCCACGAACACTTTAGCCAACCTGCGCGTCGACTTCTCCCCCTCCCTCTCCTTCGGCACGCTGAAACGGACCTGTTTCCCCAGAACACAAGCGTCACAAACTGTGGCAGTCGTGGAGGGGACATAGTCCATACCTGTAGCGCCTCCAGATTGGAAGAGATCAGCGACGGCCTGATGGTGAGCGTGTCCGAGACGGCGGTGCCAGGAATCGGGGTCGCGAGGCGACGCGGGGACGGCGGCGTTGGCCATTGGGGTTACGAGACGGCAGTCGAGATGGTAAAGGCCTCGGGCGCCGACATTGCCGGTGCAGATGGTGTCGCCGGACACGTCCTTGATCCAAGCGTGTTTTGCGTCGAATCCGAACGTGTAGCCCTCGTCGCGGCAGAGCTGCAAGACCGATAGCAAACGGACGGCGGCGTCGGGCACGTAGAAGACGTTGTTGGCCGTGAATTTGTCCGTAACGACCGAGCCCACCCCCAGAGCAAACACCGGTCGATTCTGGAAGCCCTTGATGGGACGGGGAGGTATCTTCGTGAAGGAGGAGAAATCGGACTCGAAAGGTGTAATGTGGATGGTCGCGCCGGAGTCAGGATGGATAACGAACGCGTCGGCCATGTTGGCGGTCCCGACAAACGCGTCCAGGCAGACATCATCGTTGAGTACTGCGGCACCAATTTCCTCCAGGTAGATTGGGTCGGTGCAGGTGGGAAGGTCGTCGGTAGAGAGGTTAATGTACGCGGCGGCGGCCACCGGTTGATTGGTGGTCGTGGCGGGAGGTTTCGAGAGGTAGAAGTCTTCGCCGTTGAGAGTGATGTATCCGCGTCCGTTTGAATCGTTCTTGACGCCCTTCCGTTTCATTTTGTCCAAAAACTGCGCGCGGCGCGCCTCCGCCACCGTCTTGCCCTCCATTCCTCCGCCCGGGGATATGCAGAACTCGCTCGTATGCGACTCGCGTGGTCCCTTGCACAATTTGACGGTGCAGCACTTCTTTGCACCCCCAGACCCCTTCCCGGACGACCGCTTGTCGTTCCCCGTCGCCGCGAACGCCAGCGGCTTGGTCGAGTTCGTGCTCATTGAACTCTTGGCCAGTATGGCGCGTTCGACGTCCTCCAGCGTAAGGTTGACGCGGGCGACAAGGCCGTCCACGAGCGTCGAGTGGTTTTCCGCCAACGCTGCCAGCAGGGCCGCCGTCAGGAAAGTTGACGGGTCCGGCGCGCCCGCGATCCATATTGCCTTGCAGTACTCCTTGACCTTCTCCAGCGTCGTTTGGTGTAGGGACACGTCGGTGGGGAACGTAACCTCGAAAAGTTCGCGGAAGAGTTGGATTTGACGAATGGGGCCGCGGCCCGTATGCCGATGGGATAGAGCAGCCCAAGCTTCCGCTGTCGTAGAGTATGCCTTGACAAAATCCGATTCCGTCGGAGTGCACACGGACGCGAGGAACGTCCGGACGGCGTCGTCGTTATCCATCCACTGGTTGTGGGCGAACGGGTACAGCTCCGGATCCGGAGGGTCGTACCGCACAAGATGGCGCGCCGCACCCGCCTGCATCCCGACGTACGCCTCCACCGCCTTCTTCCATTCGGTCCAATTGTTCTTCGTGAGTGAGAGCAGCTTGTCGCTGTCCCAGCCCGACGAGGAGAGGTTCAGAGGACGGATTTGGGGATGTGCATGGTGTGGGACAGGGGGATTTGGTGGGGCATGCATAGCGGGAGGTGGGGCGGTATTCGGCGCGGGATGTTGGCCAGCGTAACCCGGGGATTGGTATTGGTACGCGTTGTACGCCGGCGGTAGGAACTGGTGGTGGAAGGGATGGTGTTGGGCATGCGCAGGTGCGAACTGCTGGTGCATCTGGGGCGACGGTGCGAGGTTTTGGGACTGGGGTGGCAAGAAGGACATGGACGGTGGTGCCGCCACGAGCGATGGGAGAATTGTCGCTGGGGGCCATTGGGAGAGGGAATCAGAAGGGTAGAACGACCAGCCTGGCATTGGAGCCGGCGGAGGGTGTTGGAAAGGGAATTGCGAGAACGTGGGGTTGGCGGGGTCGATGGGGTTGACCATTGGCATTGGCGCCGTCTGTGCGTACGCGTACGCGTGTGTGCCGCCGTCGTCCCGCCGATGTCCACGCGGCGAGTTTCCGGTTTGGGAGGTCGGCGAGGCAGACGCCGAGGAGTAAGAGTATCGGCTCGTCGCGTTGGTTGGACGCGCTGGCGATACGAACGGGTTCCGGTTGGTTTGGCGGAACATCGCTGGCCGGGACGTGCGCAGCGAAGCTTCTCGCGTCCAGAGGAGGTACAAGCTCGTCGGCTTCGAGGGCCTTCGCGATTATGGGCTCAATAACCTGTGAAGCCTAGAGCTCGGTTAGACCGTGCCTCTCACTCGCGGTCTGGAAGACAGAGCGAATCCTATTTACCTAGAGCTCGGTTAGACCGTGCCTCTAGGGAATGGTGAGTACAGGCTACGTCTACGAGCGATGGTACGAACCTCACTCGCGGTCTGGAAGACAGAGCGAATGAGGTCACGTGCACATCGCGTGTCTATCTACGCGTTCCACTCCCGGCACCACGAGCCGTGCTCGACATAATCATCGTCCGAATCGTCCATGTCATCCGAATCTAATCCATCTTCTTGCGCTGAGGGCACCGCGTACCGAGACCCCCGCGTAGCGTCGACGTCGACGTCGCGTTCATCGACGGTAACATCCAACGTCAACTTGCCCTCTCCAAACCTAGCGCGGTCGCCGAGCTGCTCGCGCAGGAAATCCTCCACATTCCGCCTCCTCGCGCGAAACGCGATCCGCATCGTATGCACGCGCGACATCCCGTTCACCCATCCCCAGCGCGCGGCGACCATGTCCGCGAGGTACGCGGGCCGGACGTTGGTCGGCACCCCGCGCAAAGAGATGCGCTCGAGCTCGCGGAGGTGCTGTCCGCTGGTGACGAGCTTAGAGAGGCGCTTGATGTCTGCGATGCCCCAGGAGGTCGTGTCGAGGTCAAGGGAGTGGAGCCCCGGGAGGGCCTGGCACCAGCGCTGCACGATTGAGGGGTGACCTCCGAAGAAGAGGGTGCGGATGACGCAGCCGGAGCGCTCGATGAGGGCTGACATTCCGCTCGAGGAGAATTTTGAGGACAATCTCTGCGTCGGGGATGCGGATGTGTGTGAGCAGCGGAGCGTGCAAACCCCCGATGACGGAGGCGGGGGTGGTGAAGGTGAATGTGAGCGTGGTGAGCTGCGAGAGGAGGGCGGGAGGCACATTGGAGGCGGGGCTGGGTGGCTCGTCGCCGTTCTGGAGAATGTCGAGGGAGAGGGAAACGAGATCCGGTGTTAACGCGAGCATGTCGAGAATCCCAGCGCCAGATTCGCCGGCTATTTCAAGGTGTCTGAGTTGCGCGAGAGGAACGGGGAGCTGGTATAGGACGAATGGAACGTTGACTCGGGAGACGATCGAGGCGGGGTATGGATATCGGCGCGTCGCCTTGCTCCCAAGCAACGTCGCCGATGATGAAAACAGTCCTCAGCTACGGCCAGACATGGACGGCTTTCGCGAGCGAGAAGACCGCGGACTCGTTCCGCCCCGTGTCCAGCTCGATGTGCCGCCACTGCGCCGAATGCTGTAGGAGCAGCGCCCACGTCTTCGATGCCGTCTCCGGGATAAACCTGACGCTGAAGTCGAGAGGAAGCCCCCCAGAGCGCGGAAGCCAAGTCTCCAGCGCCTGCAACGCCGACTTGACGCGTCCGCAATGCACAGTGATTCGCGTCCAGAGCCCGGGTGTGGAAAGGACGCTGTCGCGCCACTGGCGGCACACACTTGCCAGAATGTAGTTCTTGCGGAGCCCAGCGCGCATCGGAGCTGGGTGGACGTCTTCCCCGGCCAGGTCGACACATGCGAGCAGGATGCGGGAGAGTATCTCTGGCGGGAGGGTGTCGATCGGCGTCGCGGCTAGCGCAGCTTCGTAGCCGGCTTTCTCGACGGTAAGGGTTACGAGCTCGGTGTTGAGAGCGGCGATGCGGGCGTCGACTCGGGCGGCGTTGGCGCGGATGCTTGAGAGAGTCATTGTAGGTGGAAAGAGCGCTGGATCCGCGGCCGGCGTCTAGCGTTGGTCTCAACGACGTCAGTGGCGCGTACACGCCTTCGTCCCGACGTCGATGTTCCTCCGGCGTGCTGCTGCCCTCTCGGATACCCTCCTCAAATCTCGATGGCTCTGTACCAGGGCTAGCTACTCGACGACAACGCAGAACACCGCCGTCACCCACTCTCAATTCCTATCAAATGCTCCACCAGCGCGGAAGTGGAAGGAACGCGACAACGGGGACGACTTGGACGAGCTCAAGGACGGGAACGGTGCGCGACAATGCCCTCCTCCTCCCAGCATTGCACCGACGCGCTCGCAGGGAAACTCAGCCCGACATCCTCGCACCTCTTCAAGCTCATCCTCCCGCTCGGCACCCTCCGACTACACCCAGAAAAGCGCGTCATAGAGTCCAAGGCGGAGAACACCGACGAGCCGCCGACGGTCCTCCTCCTCCACCCATCTCAGCCACTATCCCATATCGCCCGCCTCATCCAGGCATCCCTCCCCTTCTCGCGCGGGTCGCACCCGCCCGACATCTCCTTCCGCAGCGGGAGCAGGCAGCCCGTCAAGTGGTCCGACTCGACGGACGTGGGCGACTTTATCCGCGACGCCGCCCGCTCCGCGAACTTTTCCATCCACTTCAGCTACCCGTCTCAATCCGACACCTCGGGCAGCAGCAGCGTCACTCTCGACGTACGCGTCCCCACAGTCGCCGACCGCACACACTTCCTCCGCCGGCGCCTCACGCACGTCTCCACACAGCTCGCAGACATGGAGGCGCTCAAGCGCACCTGCGACGCTGAGGCGCACCGCGGGGCGCGCCGCATGGCGACGATGGGATTCGGCATGCTCGTCGTGTACTGGGGCGTCGTCGCGCGGCTGACGTTCTGGGACTACGGCTGGGACGTCATGGAGCCGATAACGTATCTTTCGGGGCTGTCCACAGTTATTTGTGGATACCTCTGGTGCGTGCTACTTTTCCTTTCACTTATTATTCTTTGGGATAGCTGATGCTGACACGGGGCTGGTAGGTTCCTGTACCAGGGGCGCGAGGTATCGTATTCGTCTGTCCTTGACCGCTCGATATCTGCGCGGCGGGAGACGCTGTACAAGGCGCGCGGGCTGGATATTGACCGCTGGTCGGAGCTCAGGGCCGAGGCGAGGAGCTTGAAGCGGGAGATTGGGCGGATTGAGGAGGACTATGACGACCACGAGGCGAGTGAGGAGGAGGAGGAGGAGGAGGAGGAGGAGGATGTGAAGGAGCAGGAGAAGGAGTAGACGGTGTCGATGGTGGTGCAGTTCCTCAAGTCCTTGGCCAGTCCGACTTGCCTGACTAGATTGTTTTTTCTGCCCCGCTCATCGGCTCCAAGATCCCGGTATCTGATTACACTGCGGTGGTCCAAAAAGATTAGAGGTGATTTTTTTTGCAGGTTTTTTTTTTTGGTAGCCAAAAAGAGTACTGTGGTATTAAGGGGTCAAGTTGGTGTCATGCGTAAGAGCCCGGGGAAATTTGCCTAAATCCGAAAGAAAAAAATTCAGCCTCCTCGGAGTGAAATAAAGTAAAAATAGAAAACTTATACAACTAGGTAAGTACGCTCAGCTGTACAACCCATCCACTTGCACTCACCCCCGCGTCGACGCATTACAGACAACTGCGGCTCTTCCCGGTATTCCTCTTGTAAACCTTTTGGTTGGAATTATACATTTTTGTTTATATTTCAACCAAGCACCTTGGTTAACCAAGCCTTGGTTAGCCGCGGGGATATCCAAGCAAGAAAATGTGGATTATCAGCCAGCCCTAGGTTGGTTTGTTACCATTGCGATACCCTCAGTTAACTGTGTGCCATTTGTCAATCGCCGCGGCTGTTGCAACCTAGATCTTGAAAGCTCCCGTGTTCTGCCACACTTGCGGTGGCCTGTTCCAAACAAGTTCAAAAATATTCTCCATACGGTGACAGTCCTATACAAGATAGATTTCTCACGGTCGATCGTATTGTTTGGCAATTGCGCAAGGTCCGAACCTTTGGCATACTTTTATGCAGCCGGCCGCGGATCGGTGCCGTCGACGGGCCGCGGTGGCAAGTATGCTAAGTAATAGACGTAAAATCAGGCGCGCCATATTTGTATAGCACTCTGTATATCTCGTGACATATCTGCAAACAGTTGGCGCGGGCGCCCCGCAAGGCGAGGGTCCTGGGCAGTACTTAAGAAGCCTATCGCTAGTAGCTGGAAACCAAACAACGAACAACATGCATACACAAGAAACCGGAGTTTTGAGCAACACCCTGATCCGTGAGTAGCCTTTTTTCCAACCTCTGGTCCTGCGAGGTACTAAAAAATCGGCCCTGGGCACTTTCAGAGCAATGGCAGTGCCCCAGCTGCGAAAAGAAGTTTGATACTAACAGACAACTCTGCGATGTTTGCCCTTTAAACAATGTTCTTATCCTTTACACAAGGAGCGAGGAGGATACCGGTCCTCGTGTTGAGGGGAGCGGTACTAGGCCGCGACGGGGAGCCATGTCGGATTAGTTTATATTCACACACACAAAGTCGTACAATTTGCCTCCAAATAGATACCCGCCCAAGCGCGGTTCAGGTCTCCAGTACACTCAGCTCGTCGCGCTCTCCATCGTCAAACTCACAGAACGCGCCGCGGTAGTCCTCCTCTGATGTCTTCTCTCCAAGACAATGCAGTTCAATGTTTCCTCGGAAATTTGAGCCAAAGCTTCAAATTTAAATTTCCTTCCCAGATAAGTAAAAAACCGCAGATATTGATGTATTTTGATTATGGGAATCGTCTCGCGGGGACTGTTATTATTACAAGCTGTGAATTTCCCGACTCTGGAACTAGATGCCAGCACCTAAAGGCGATGACCGAGACCTTGCTTTGGCCATGAAGACTTTTGCTGTTCCTTTCTCGAGGCGAAGTCAGGTGACATAGCTGGCAGAAGTTCCTTCTGAGTTCACGAGTTCAGGCAATGTCTAAGTATTAGACAGGTTGCGGAACAGAGCCGCAACAGCCATCAAAGTCATTCAATGGCTCATTTTAGCCTGTTTGCGCGGAGCTACCAGTGGCTTTTGGTGGCTCGCGGTTCTCGATGGCCACTGGCCATCTCGGGCTGATACTTGAGAGGTACGCGGCGGCTTACTGTACCATTCTGGCTCTGTGCAAAGTCTCTAATATTTGCGTTGCGCAACCCACTGGCAGTGGCCCATAAACTCCATGGTTAATGTTGGTGAGGTCACAAAATTTCGAGGAAATTGTGACGGTCCCGTACCCACGCAGCCGTCAATATCGGGTACTCGTGGGTGTGGGATTAGACCCAAAAAGGAAAGTGGGTGATGGCAATTTTGCCGTATAGTTTGCTATCCTGAACGACTTTGTTTTGGAAAAAAGTCGGGCTCGAAATCTGTCAATTAGCTGCTCCAATACCATGGATACCCGATGTTGAATGTGACCGCCAAAATTATTCCAGCGCCGTAGGGGGTGCATGACATGTGACTGCTGAATTGAGTTTAATCCTGCAGTAAATTATTTGTGAGTTTTGATTGTGGGATCTCCTGGTTCAAAGATCTGTACAGTGTTATGGAGCACACACCCATTGGTGTTGATGACTAATTTTTCACGAATTAGTTGTGCTTTGGAAAGCTGTCTCGTCATTTATTGCCGTTTTCATGTTTGATGTTCTCTCGAGTGTTAAAAACACATTTTCTTCCGGCAATGATGGCACCTGTTTTGTCACCACATGCTCACACACACACCACAGAAAATGTTTCATTTTATAAACTCAACAGGACATAAAACAGGAAAACAGCAATAAAATCACATATGTTCTGTTGCAAAAAGTGTGTTAAGCATTAGAGCTTATTAGGTGCAGCCTTTTTCTTGCCACATAACATAAGACATGTGACTAATCGCATGACAGATGCGACAAATTCTCTCCATAGATTTTCAAGACAGTGCAGGATGGCTCAAAAATTACTTTAAACAATTAACCATTTTTTGGTGAGCAAGTACCCGTGATTCTAAGTTACTAGCTAGTGGAAGTTGGTCGCTGCGCCGCGAACTTCTTCCTGGCCTCGGTCAAGTTCTCTAGATATGAGGGCGGGAGCGTCCGATGGCCTCTATACTTCTTGTTGGCCCACGCTGCTTCAGCACCATTCAGTCCACGAAAGTACGCGTCGGCAACGCGCGAAGAATGCGTTCCGAATCGACGCATCCACTCGAGCGGAACAGGCTCGATTGCGTCGAGAAGGTTGCGATGTAGATCAGATCCCGAGCTGAATCGTGGAAACATGCGGTAGATGCACTTTGCATATCCCCAGCACTGTTCAATGAAGTTAAGCTCCGGGTGAAATTTGGGGAAGAATATGACGGTGTAGCCAGGCTCCTAAACCAGCCCTCGTTGCAGAGCTGTTCAAAGCAGAATGTTAGTGGTTGAGTTATCGCCTAAATCCGAAGAATTCCGTTACGTGAGATTGGAGATGAACACCGCGCTAATTTTTTGACACCTATCTTGATTTGAGTACGGAGCAATACAAAAATGATAGCTATCTAGGATATAGCCCAAATCACGCCCTCTCGGGACTGTGAGTCTGCAACGACACCTGGTTTAGGAGTCTGGGTGTAGCTGCGCGCCTCGCAACTTACCAGTTGAATGCAATAAATACTGTAGTATTTGATTCAATCCAAATGAGCTTCGGGTGTGTGATATCAGCCACAAAACTCGCAATTTGTAATCTGTCCCCATTAGGCAATTCTCACAATCAAATTGCATCGATATCTACAGATCTTACTTTTTTTTGGGGAAGCAAATTTTTGAGACTTCAGCGCGACATGGCTCAAATTTTCGGAGAAAAATAGCCCTCCGGACAGCCCCAGCGGCATATAACTTCTTCTAGCAAAAATCTTCCAATTGCTGCGGCGTTGTGTGACCCGTGACCTACAAATTGAATCAAACAGCAGGGGACAAGCATAATTGTATGCTCAAACAGGCGGATGGCAGACCAAGCCGCTTAGAAATCCACGGCGCAGCATAACAAAATTTGAAAAAATCAGGTTGCGCAGTCGCTAGGTCGGGACATCCCATGGTTTCGAATTCTCAACGTGAAGTACAGGGCAATTTACAATCCTTAGAGTAAATTTGTACTTATGCGCATATGCTACAGCAAACTGATAGCGAACACCCTAGATTCGCGGCTTTTATATACTAGAGCAGTGTTCCAAAAATGGTATGCCCTAGAGGCCAATTACCAATCCACATTAGCGATCCAGCTCATGACAATTCCGCCGTTTGTCAGCTTACTGAGCGCGGCCGTGGCGCCTCAGGCTGTCACCAACCTTATATCCCGCCTTCCCCTCGTAATCCTTCCGAGCTGGTTTCCTTCGCTGGGTATCACCCATAAGTTGTAACGGCTGGGACCGAATTTGGGCTCCGCCACAGCCTCACGGTCGGCTTTGCGTTGCCAATTGGTTGAGGGCATTGAGAATCTCCTCTTATACGTGTGCGCTCGGCTACAGCCTGTGTCCCGCTACTCACTCCCCTTGGCTAAAACCATGCTGGACGGCATCCGACTTCGCCTCCCGCCCCATCTATATCGCAAATGCCTTGTCCTCGACGTGCGCCTCTCCGCGTCCCGCCGCAGCCGAGCGCATCCGCTATATCCACTATCCCCACCTCCCTCTCCGGCCCAAACCCGAGTCTACCACCGTACGTGCCCACCACGGGAGTCGGACTCAGTTGGTATTGACAGCGAGGGTGCCCTCTCCATCTCCGCATTCCTTTAACGCGAACCCGAGCCGCTGCCCATAGTCCAGCTCATGTGATTCCGGACCCAATACGACAACTTCCTGCAATCGCTCGTCCTCTCGGACCTCATCGCCTCGCCCCGACGGTGTCGTCCATCCTCGGATCTGCCATCGTCTGCGCGCTCATACCCATACCACCGTCATGAACAAGTACATCTTCCTCAACTACGCCGCCGTCGCTTCCGGCATCCAACCTTCCGTCTGCGAGTCGTCGATGCTCCCCGAGGGACAGCCATCTGGCCGCGGGCATGCCGCCATGCCGCCAAATGATGGCGCTGGGCGACAGCGCAATGGAGGAAGTTCGTACTGCCGGCGGATAGCCCCGCATGCGGGCTCGACGCGAGGCCCGTAGGGGGGAGGGCACGGACGACATTCTCAATGCATATATCCACCCTCCAGACTACGCCGGCACAGACTCACTGCATGCGCATATATCCAGGCTCGTCGCCGCCCTTGAGATATCAAGCCCTCCCTGCTTGCTCTCCTTCAAGTTCGGCTACGAC
The DNA here is from genome assembly GCA_014461125.1 of Mycena kentingensis (nom. inval.). Classification (NCBI taxonomy): domain Eukaryota; kingdom Fungi; phylum Basidiomycota; class Agaricomycetes; order Agaricales; family Mycenaceae; genus Mycena; species Mycena kentingensis (nom. inval.). The sequence continues at coordinate 3,030,229 of JACAZG010000002.1, read as the reverse complement.
GTCTTGTCGCCGCAATTGCTCAAGCCCTCCTCCCGTTACAGGCTCCACCCGCAAGTCTCGGCCTCCATTGTGCTGCCTGCAACTCTCGACCGCCGTCCGCTGCGTTATCGGCGCTGTCGGCGCATTTTCTGGCGCAAGTCGAGACAAATACCTCCTTCGTGCATCACCCCATTCAGCGGTTCACTTCTCGGTACATCCATCGTCAATTCTCCGCTCGCGGGGTGTTGGATAAATGCGCGCGCGACTGTTTATTCTCAATATCACTCAGATTTCCTCCGAGTCCTCGTTTATGTATATGCCGTTCCGCGGCCGTTCATTTCCTCAATTTTGGACGCCGTTTGCGTGAGCTGCAACTGCTTTCTACCATACTGATCTCTTGCCCTCGCTCATGCAGCTTCCTTCATTCCACAAGTACGCTAAGCAGACCACGTTATATTATATATATCCCGCGCGATTCTTTGCCCCCGCAGTGCATGTATATCCATATATATATGTATAGTAAGTGAGGTTGACTCTATAAAGGACTCTGTACTTATCTCGATGGACGGTAGGATTTAATCAAGCAGTTCTGAGCCTAGATTAGACCACTATGATTTGCAAGTTGGTTGGCTGACAATTTCCCTTGAGGTGTGACAGATGGTCGTCGTTGGTTTTCAGAGGGTTGCCATAAATGGTTTATGCATGATGGGGCTCAGGCTGTTTGTGAGCAGTACACAATGAGCGGTCCGGAGTCCAATAAATCCGCGAAGACACCTCCGCCACATCCGAACAGAGATTTAGGAGAATTACTGAAACTTTTGTTCAATTTGGATGGGAATTTGGTGTTTTACTTACTTATTCTTCTTCTACTGTACTATTTCGACCTTAAGTCCGCTGATTTTCGGTTTTTCAAGGCCCGAGAAGGCCAATAATCTTCTTTTTGATTTTAGATGCTTTTTAACGTCATTCTTTTTTTTTTTTTTTGCCCGCGGAACCCGTAACGGGACTTGAGGACTACAGGATTCTTCCATGTGAATTTCCTGCTATTTTGCAATTCCAATTTCCGTCACAGCAAAATTTCCGCGTGAAACGAGAGGGTGAGAAGGGTGAGAACAGTGGCTGTGGGCTGGTGATGGAATAACAGGTTCTGCAGACCTGGGCGTGTGCCAGGGTGAGAAAGTGCACATGACGGGAGCCGTGGCTGTGGGCTGGTGATGGAATAATAGGTTCTACAGACCTGGGTGTTTGCCAGGGGTGGGAAAGCTCACATGACACTAGTCACCTGATTATATAAATAATTTCCAAGGTGGGGGACCTAGCAAAGCAAGGTGACAGAGCTCCCAACGCGACCTTGTTTTTGGAATCTCAAACCGACCGATCGGCAATGTGATTGGGGCTGATGCTACCCTCGTTTCATCTCCTGAGGTCTTGCTCTTGCTTGCCAGTTGCGCACCCGCAATTGTCTGCACATCCGCATTGGCACCCGCTCACATTCACAAATTTCAAGTTTGTGCTAGGTGACCAAAAGTGGGCCCCCAAAACAGGCAATGATTAGTAAGGCTCTTTAACTGATCACATGCCGAGGTTCTCGGTTCATATTTGTGTCAGCGGGGGACTAGCACAGCCACATGATGACTCAGCAGACAGTGTAACTCAGCATGTCTCCTTTCCCGTTGACCTGAGAAAATTTAGATATTCCTTATTGCTGATTTCAAATTTGTTGTCGGGAGGAAAGTTTTTGAAAACATTTTGGGTGGGCGGGGCTGGAACCCGAGCCTGGGAATCAAAGATCAATTTTCCCATCACGGGGTTTGATTCCCGCCCAGCTAAATTGTTTCCAAAAAGTCCAATCCGACAACAAATTTGAAATCAGCAATAAAATATTCTTGTGGGTAAGCCTGTCGTGTGAATGCCTTTTTTGGCAGGGAGTTGTGTTTCAATCAATTGCCTACCCCCGCTGGCAATTCTGGTCTGTTCTGGATGATTGTGGTATTGTTAGTATAAGCACAGGGAGCACACTTTTTCTGGGGGGTAACACAAGGCACTGTGAGTTTTCTTCTTGGCCATATCAAGGAATAAGAGTTTTTTAAGGGCAACCAGAAGACGAAATAGGGATTAGTATTTAAAACTATGTACAAGCCAGGCAACTGCTTATATCTGGTGCAGATACCACAAAACATTGTGCGATTTGCAAAGAACAAAAAAAAATCCAAATAATTCTAAAGTTTGTGCAACGCCGGAGGGTCGGCCTCCTTTCAATCATTAACCAATGTCAGCCAACATATCTATATGATATATCAGTTCTTTACCAAAGTGGTGTCTCAATCCAGAGGCATTCAGTACTGTACTCTTCTGTAGATCTACAACTGTCACGTACCTGAAGGGCTACAACACCCCCCAAATTGAGCGTTACACCTACAATGAATTTGAATTTTCATTCGAATTTATTGTGATTTCTTTCGGCGTAACGCACTTGGATGTCTACCAAGGGGCATCCACTCCGGCTAGCGGCAAGATCAACTGTCAAGGTTGACCCGTGAGATTTTGCCTTATGGGGAAGGTGGGCTAGCAGCAATGTTCTCGTCGCCAAAGGTGAAGCAGCGGCGCACAAGAAGGGCTGCTATTGTCTCTAGGCCTTCGGGTGCTACCGCTGCAAAAAAAATTAGGCTCTCAACCGCTGTTAGAGGCAGCACTCTGAGCGTTGCCGAAACCCCCATTAGGAAAAATCTCACGGGCTAACTCTGACAGTGGATCTTCCGGCTCGCGCGACTGGATGCCCCTTGATGTCTACAACGGCCCGCAAAATCTGCGTCACATAACGCTAAATTTATGACACAACTTTCGTTGTAGATCTACAGTAGAGTACAGTATAGACACCATTTCTCTTGTGTTTGTTGTGAAATCACACCAGGTCCCACACAGGAACGGCCAGATCTGCTGATATCTCGTACAGATATCCCAGAAAATTGTGTCCGAAATGTCCGAAATAGTTGCAATCCTTGAGGACACCGCACAGGTACGATGAGTCTGGGGTGTACTTTATATCACGTACTGTACTATTACATTCAATTCGAATGAGCTCTGGGGCTGTGACATCGGCTACAAATTTCCCAATTCGTAGACCGCGGTTCGGCACCGTGACAGGCCAACAAAATTCGAAAACCTCTCCGCAACCTCCCCGATACCGCCTCATACAGCGCTGCGGCATCACACCCAGTGAAAAGTCCGTTTGGTTGTGTCCGGCGCCATCCGGCGCCAACCGCTCAGAACCGGTCACAGCGGATTTCGATCGAAAGCGGCTCAAAAACCTCGAAAAACCTTCGACAACCAGCTACGGCCGGCTACGACCAGGTGTTTTAGAAAATGAACTGGTCTCAGCCGGTCACAGGTGGTTTAGGACCCCGCTTGTTCTTGTTTATTGTCCAAATCCATATATTCCTACTACTCGAATACACCTATTACCATCGGGTACCCCAGCTCGCGTCCCAACCCGCCGCCAAGTCCCTGCGACCAAGTCCCACCCGCCTCCCGCGACCAAGTCCGTTTCGCGCTGTCGCCCAACTCCACCTCCGCGCTCAAGTTCCTACTCCCGCTTCCGCCCGCCCAAGTTCGCGCGTTCGCTACCGCCGGTGTCGTCGCTGTTCGTCGCGGGGCGTACTCCAGCTATCCGTCGCGTCGCGCGTTCGTATGCGTGCTTGAATGGACGCGTTGGATGCGCTTTCGCTGGAGAAGCGAGATACATACTTGGTGTATTGCGCCGCGGCGTCCAAATTCGGTGTAGTAGCTGTAGACGTCGCGTTAGTAGGCCACAATGTCCGCTCCGGAGAGACGTACCGAATCTGACAATAGTCTGCGCTCGCGGCGACGAGTCCGCGGGTCCATCGCCAACGGCGCCACGTCTTCGTGCCGGTGTCGTCGCTGTGGGTACGTCGTCGGAGGTCTTCAAGCCGATCCACCGCGTCGCACGTTCGCGTCCAAGTTCTACAGCGCTCGTGTTAGAGGAGATATACCCGCGGAAAATGCGCACTTACTCGCTGTGGTCCAGATCGCCGAGGCAGCTGCACAGGCCGCGTTAGTACGCCGCGATGTCCACACAGCGGAGACATGCACCGATGATGAGTATGGAGTTCGCGCCTCAACGTCGCCAGTCGTAGCGGGCATCGTCGGTCACCTTCGAATTCGATGCGTTCTCGATAGGACGGCGCTACCAACATACTCCTTAGCCAACGCCAAAACATAGGAATAGAACACGTACTTGCTGCGTGGCGGCCAAAGTCGCACTATCTACAAGTCAGGGTCAGTCAGTTGGCACAGCCCATGGATGGTGCACTAACCGAACCACACGATCCCAGGAACGAGCTGCGTGGCGGCCAAAGTCGCACTATCTACAAGTCAGGGTCAGTCAGTTGGCACAGCCCATGGATGGTGCACTAACCGAACCACACGATCCCAGGAACGAGCTGCGAGGTAGTCAGCGGACCTTTTGGCTTAAGAGGCAAATGAAACTTTCGGGAAGCGGACGGCTGCGAAGCAGCCGAGGTTGGCGTCGTTAACGCAGAGTTGCGTGCTCGCGGCGTCGAGCTGGATTTAACGAGCAAAACACGGCAGCGCCGTACTCACCTGAAGCCAAAGGCTGCGACGCGTCGGCAATGGGGATGGTGGAGAGGTGTACCCGAGCCATCAGCAAAAATGTGCCAGCATTCCAAGGATTGCCCCAGATGCAAGCCTCTCCCAGGCCGCATTAAGGCTAATTATGGCCTACCCACAGTCTGGCAAGAGAGGGACACACTTGCAAGGCTAGCATAAGGTACCTCCAAACCCCCGTGTTAATTGCCAGGATGAGTTTAGCCTTGACACACCCCTCTAAGCACCTTATAAGCCAAGCCCTGAACCCTTCTAAGGTAGTTGCAAGGCACCTCCAAGGCTCACAGAGCCTGACAAGGCCAGTCCCAGGGTACAGAAAGCTTCAATAGAGCTTCCAATGGTGATGAAATTACTTGAGCAGCACAGGCTCAAAATGCAACTTACTTGGAACCGTGGGAAAATAATGTAAATCATGTTAGAAATGAATTTTAGTCACTGGAAGAGTGCACTTGAGCTCTTATTAGATGTATAGAGTGTTTTAAAGTCATGAGAAGTGGATCTAAGAAACCTGAATATTCAGTGGAAACAGAAGCGTGGGGCCACCTATGTGGCAAGAAATCAAGTGTAGCTATGTCCTGCCTGGTGCAGGTGGTAACATCCTCTGCTCGAAAGTGTGTCGCTTCACCCGGAGGTCCCCGGTCCAATTCTCGTGAGGGGCAAAATATCGGTTCAGTGAAATTGCATCAGGTTTTGCTATCACTGCAATTTTTTCATCTCATTTTGTATCTAGCCTTGGGCCGTCCTGACCGGCCCCTTGCAAGGCCCGCTCTGCCTTGCACTACAGCCAAGCCTTGGACAACCCCCCTTCCCTTCCCATGCCCTTTGTGCCCCTTGCATCTGGGGCAACGTTCATTGCAAGGCTGAACCAAGGACTTCTGGCCCTTCCAATGCCATTATGGCCTTCCCAGGCCATGCTGAGGGCCCGGGAAGGCGCGGGTACTTTTGCTGATGCGCGGGTGCCGAGTATCAGGAAGGGAAAGCTGCGAGGCTCAGACTGGATCGCGAACCGCGAACTGTCCACATACCTGAACCCGAGGCCAAGCAAGAACCCTACCAGGTTTGATAATCAGGCGGGCATGTTAATGGTAAATCTGGATAATCAACTTACGGCCAAGTTTGTTGCAAGCTTGGACAAGGACTGGTCATTGTGGTGCGTTGAGGGTGGAAATGCGGTCGGATATATGCTGCTGGAGGCGCCGCAGTGTATGCGGTGGTGTTGTGGCCGTCGGTGGATTGCGCTCGACTAAGTTCATGCGGAACTGGCCAAACTGCCGAGCCGACCTTCAAAACAGTTAGGAAGCCCTCTCTAGGTGGTGCAGGATAGCGCACCGGGGGCCTGAGAGGCGATGGGAGGTCGTGGGTGAGCTGGAGCTGGATGTATGCGCGCTGCGCTGGCATCTTGACGCGAGTGGCACCGAGGCTGTGGGCATCGAGGACGGGAGGGCGTCGGCGCGTCCGAGTCCGAGTCGGTGCTGGTGTCCGAATTTGAATCCGAGTTTGAGTCTGAGTCCGAGTGCGGGTGAAGGCGCTTGTTCAGCCGAGCGGAGGGAGTATAGGAAAGTTGGGCTTTGGCCCCGCCTTGTCAATAGGGCGCGTGGTTGTACCAGGTAGCGAGAGAAACTTCTCGTCCGCCATTGCAGTAATACTGGCAGTCGCAGACAACTACGGTGGTGGTGCTGGATGCGCGAGGCATTTCTCAAACTCGGCCTCGTTCAAATTGTGGACGGGTCGGGTCGAATTCCAAACAACATGGAGGCAGGAAAACAGAGGTATCTAAATTCACACGCAAAACCAGCTGGCACCAGATTGGACCGGATTTGGAACGGATTTGACCGGTTGTGACCGGATTGACCAGCTACAGCCAGACGGACTTTTCACTAGGATCACATTGCACATAAAGCTGGAGGGCCGACCAGCGGCAATGCCCGCTACCAATTTTTCCTTCCTCCTCATGTACCATATTTGTGGCAAATGTCACATACCTATTCAGAAGAATAAAACCCAAGGCCGTTCAAACAATGTGGAATCCCTGCAGCAACTTTGGATGCTATTCCTGAGAATTTGGAAGAAAATTGAGACATAAGGAGATTAGAGCACATTAGTTGCGGGTTTGAGACCTGAAATTCTGTGGAATAACAGTGCCCAGATTTTTGAGGTATGTGGCCTTCAATTCAATTGGAAGGAGTATATGAGTTGGAAATTATGTGTTAATGACGAGGCTTTGAGCCGCATCTAATGTGCTCTTTTAAATTTGCTTGCAGGCTATGACTTTATATTAATAGCAGACCAGCACCAGAAGCGAGACCCAAATTCTAAACATGTTCGTCTTTGAGCGTCCGGAATTATGCGAGCTAAGATTAACCAGGGCACAAGCTGAGATTCTCGCAGCCGTACAAGTGATTCTTAAAACACGGAACATGGAAAATCCAAAACATAGTGGCAACACCAGGGTCTACTGCGGGAGCATGAACATCAGATATTCTTTTGTTCCATTCGCGGCTGAACAAAAACCGTAGACATCATGCGCAAGACAGGATTTGAACTGGGGGACTGAATGACAGATAGGTGATGTGTCAAACTCAATTGAAGGGTAAGCAGATTAGACAAACGTTCATCTCTCTGCAAAACGACAAAAATCATACCCCCCTAAGACCCGTTACCTAAAGGTAGCGGGAATAAATTTATTCAATCTGCGAAAGAAGCATAGCAAATACTATGACATTTGACCAATCCCCTGCACTTGCCTGCATGTTTCGGCGACCACGACCAGCTTCACTCCGCGGTGAACAACACAAAGTACAATTTATAATGGCAGCAAAGCGTGAGCAACGGCCAAAAGTTTTCGTAAACCCTCTGAAGACCCCGTGGCAGCTGCCAAAATTTTGGCTGTGACACGTGATCTATGAATTGAAAAAAATGGTACAGTACCTTTATGGTGCTTTGAGTCTCGTCCCGCCGCGTTGGGTGCGATACCAGCGGCGTTTTGGATTGTTACTTTGACGCAGGTGAGTGAGGGGGCTTGGGGGAGGCGGAGGCTAAACGTTAACATGGACGCGTCGTAGCTGCTGCAAGCTGGTGGTGTCGGCGCGTATTCAAGTATAACGGCGGATTTGATCACCCAGACGCGTGGGTCGAGTACCCTTGTCGCGGGGTACACATCCTCGAGCTCCATAAGCCAAAGTGCGTGCTTTGTTGTTTCCACTCCGTTTGTGCTCAACTCGGAGCATTTATCCCCATTCTTTGTGACCTCGTACACCCGTATAATCCTTTACAATGTCGCCCATAACTTAACACGCTCGAAAGTTGCGTCGGCGCCTTGTTCGACCGCTTCGGGCGGAGGATGTACTACGTCTCGGCCACCGCCGCGCTCTGGGTGCTCGTCTTCTGTCTGATGGGATTTGCCAGCGTGCATCCGATGGCTCCGTGCGTCCCTCTCTCCTCGACCATCATGCACTATGGGTTTGACGCAACCTCGAATAGCGCGATCATGTCTTCCCTTGCGCTCAGCTTCAACGCCATCCCGTTCACCGCCGCAATCCCGCTCCTCGCACCGTCCCAGGCCTATCTCGGCACGGCGTTCGGCATCTGGAAGGCGTTCAACAACGCTGGTGCGGTGATCATGGACGTGGCCACCGGCGCGATTCAGGATCGAACCCCGACGGGGAGGCATACGTGCGTCCGCTCCTCCCTCTTACTCGATATCCGTATCTCCGACCTAAAGAAGGTACGACAACGTGCTGTACTTGCTCATCGCCCTCAAAGCCGTCGACTTTTTCTACGGGTTTGGGTACGACCGTGACTTGCTTGATTGCCGGTACTTTGGTGGAATTTTGAGGATGTCGGAGGCGGAGCGGCAGCGGAACGTGAAAAGCGGTGAGGATGGGGAGGAGGAGAGGAAGAAGGCGCGGCTGCGGGGACCGGTGCGATTTTGGACCGCGGTTGGGATTGGTGCGATGCTGGCGATGATCGTGATTGCGTAGATGTTGTATTTCATCACCAAATTTGTCGGATCATTATAAGCGCTTGCCGGTCCGGCAAGCAGTTATAAGCTGGTCACAAGCTTCGAGTGAGCTTCTAGCGGGATTTTAAGTACCTTGTAAGCTGTTGTGGAGGTCGCAATGCTTGTAGCCCCCTTGCATACCTCATACAACCTCCGCTGCAAGGCTTGCAGCGGCTACAAACCTGGCCACATCTGAGTGATTACCGCGGTTATTGGACCCACTGCGGCGATTGGACCATGGCGAAGCCCGGGATCACCTCAATAATTTTTCATACATTGTTGCCCTTGAGTCTCCAAGCGCTTGCTCCCGCATAATAGTGGCTGGAACGATGGCGATACCGCAGAGCGACGCGACATGATTTTTGAACTAAAATTTCATTGCAGAGGAAGAAGAAGAAAAAATATATTAGACGCGTAGCTAGCATGCTCAGAGGCTCGTGCTCGGACCAAGCGGTGGCTTAGCGGCGATTCGGGACATTGGTCCTGTTGGGCGCTATAAAAGCGGCATCAGTGGCTGGTCACAACTCGACACCCTCCTTCCGCCCACCACCATCGTCCCAGACGCACAACTCTCAGACTAGGACACTCTCTCGTCCTCTCGGCGACTCGAGACGCGCCACTGAAGCCAATCCTAGGCTGAGTCCGAGTTGGCCCACCATGATTCAGAATGCCGCGCCCATCCAGCGCATTCGTGTCGAACGCGATATACAAGAGCGGCGGTGAGCCCATGGAGCTGGGGAGGGACGGCGGAGCTCTCGTCGACGAACAAGAAGGCCTGCAGTGCATGTGCGTGTTATCCAATCCGTCGAGTCGATGGCTCGTCGCTGACTGTGCCAGCGCCGAGTCTGTAACCGACGGTACGCTCTCTAGACGCCCCGCTCCTCGGCGCTCACCTCCTGCAGCCCGGTTCAAGCCCCGACACGCGCATATATTCACCTTCCGTTTCTCCTGCGTGCTTTCTCATCTCGGCGCGTACCCCTTCTCTCCACCACCGTGTCCGGCCACAACGTCGTCGTGCTCGAAAAAGATGCACAGCTCGGTGGCGGGGCAGGTGCGTTCTGCGTCCAGCGTTTTCTTTCCTTTCCCTCCGCCGCCGAACCTGGTACTGCCGCGACTCGGGACAGGGCATTGACGAATGCGCGAGGTACGTGGCGTGGCGTTCGTCCTCCCCGCGCTATAGGCTACCTCCCTCTCTAGATTACCACCAAATGGGACCAAAGTAGTCACGGACTGGGAGCTCGCCGGTGCTGCGGCGGGCAAGACGGCGACGAATGGATATACAAATGTGCGTTCGCCTTTCCGCGCGCGCTGGGAACGCTCTCACTGAAGCCGCGCTTCCGCTTCCGTAGACTACACACCGGGCGGGGAGCTGGATACGCTGGGCGCAAGTACATGCTATTCCGGGTACGCATACATCTACTACTTCTACTCGCGCGCATACCCGGTGCCCTGATGTCCCTCCCGTACAGCACACAGCGCTCATCCGCGTCCTCCCGACAAGCTCGACCCGCTCCCTCTCACGGCGTCCATGTCGAAAGCGAGCTCCTCCGGTCGTGCGACGGTATACCTCGGCGCCGAAGTAGTCGCTATCGACTCCGAGGCGGTCGCGGTTACGCTCGCATTCGGGGAAGTGTTCAGCTGCGACGCGATTATCGGCGCAGACGGCCGGCACGGATTCGTGCGGTGGTTTATCGTGCGGGAGGAGGGGAAAGATTCGTCGGGAGAGACGGCGACGGGGATGGCGCTTTGCAGGTACGGCGCGTCGTTCCTTTTGTTCATTAGGCTAAAGGGGTACTAGTGCGATTATACCCAAAGACAAGGTCGAGGCAGAGGGTGGGGAGGTGTCCGAGTTGGCGTACGAAGAGCAGATGGTACGCGTGTTCCCCCGTTCATCCGTCCATTGCTGAGAGTCAATCAAGCTGGGTCTTTGGCTGGGGACAGTCGCGGTTTGTCTGTCTTCCCTCTCTATAATCTTTTGCTGACGCGCCCGCCCCAGTGACCTATGCTATCTATTGTACTCTGTTGTTTCGCTCACCCAGGCATCGCGGCGCGGCGCCAAACACCTCGCACTATACGTCTACAACTTTGATAACTCGCCAGAGCCCCAGAACGACTCGTGTTGGAAGAAACTACCCGTTATGGGCGACTGCGACCCAAGGTACAACGCGCCTCAAACGCACCGTACCCCCACTTGGTATTCCTTCTTCCCCCTCCCAATCTCGCTCCTAGCCTGGATTTGCTTCGCTCTCAGCGTCTTCGAATGTAGAACCACAGTTGTATTTTGATATGTGGAATACAACGACACACTTATAATTACTGGCAACGGGAACCGCGGAAGAACCACCTGGAAGCGGTTGGAAGACTGCGAGCGCTCTCAAACGACATGTAACCCCATAAAAGCTGATATAAGCCCTATAAGCCTCTCGAGGCTTATAACCCCTTGTGATACTCACGACCAGTATATGAGCACGCACCAATGGTTGTGACTGCTTATAGCTGATTGTGGGGCTACAAGGGAGTCCCAAGGTGCTTAGGAGGCCACGACAAATTTGGTGATGTTGCTGTATGCGAAGTGAACGTAGCGTAGCCGTACCACAGGCAGGCGGCTGGTCTGCAATGCGGGCTAGACACAGACAGAAAAGCCATATGGAGCGTGGCTAATCGCGCGACGAGCCGGTGCGATGGATCTGAGTTGTTGTCGTTCATCTCTTCTTTTTCAGCTCGACAGTCACAATGAGCTCGCGCCTCGTCGCAGATCCCGTCGGGAGTCGACCATGCAGCAGTTGGATGTATTTCCGTTCGAACCGGGAAGGGGCTTCTGGTGCCATTGGGTGAATTCTTTTGTAGCGTATCCTTTTCATTGGCGCGGCACCGAGACGGTAAAGCACATATTTTTGCCGCCGAAAAAACAAGACTTTTTGCGTACGATCTGCTAGAACCCTCCGCTCAATACGTCCCACCCGAGATCTACCAACTTCATCAGCACCAACCCACCCAAGACATAGGATATAAAAAACAATCCTCACTGTAGCCTTGTTCGCAGCAACGACATGCCCCTTGCCGCCCGTCGCATGCAACCCCGAGAAATCCCACGTCCCCGAGCACGCACCGCAGTCAACGACGAGCGTGAACGCCGACGAGGTGACGGCGACGTTGGTCGTCCCGCCGGTGAAGGAAACGCCGGTAATGGGCGCGCCGGTGCCGGGCGTGCCGTTGTCGTCGGGGTAGCTCTGCGTGATGAGGACGCCGTAGCCGGTGATGCCGGAGATGGTGTTTCTGAACGTGTGTGGCCAGTGAATAAGGAATGGAGTGCGATGCGTACCCCTCGTAAGTAACCCCACTCACGCTCGCGTCCGTCGCATCCGCGTCGACCTTGATCCTCAACCCGTACTCGCCCGGCCCCGTAATCGTGTTCCGCGCAATCTTGACGTTCGAGACGGTATGGTCGCTCGCAATAGAGCCAATGGAGATGCCGTGCCCGCCGATGCAGGTGCTGTCCTCGATTACGATGCCCGAGCCCGAGTTGATCGCCACGCAGTCGTCTTGGTTGTTCACGGTCACTTGGGAGAGGGTGACGGAGGAGGCGGAGACGTCGAACCCGTCCGTGTTGTGGCCGAGGGAATTGACGTTGCCAGCGGCTTTGAGAAGCGGAGGGTTAGTCGTGCAAGTAGGAATAGATGCCGGACGGACAGTTGTCAACGATAACGCGCTCGATAGTGGTGGTGCCGGTCGTGCCGACGGAGACAGCTTGGGCGGGCGAGTTGAGGACGGTAACAAAGGAAAACGTTCCAAAACCCTTGAACCTAGTCGTAAATTAGAACGGAAGGAAAGAGGAGACGCGGCACGTACTTGACAAATGGGTGCGGCTTTGCAACACCGCCGTTCGTTCCTTGTCCGTCCCAGTAGAGAGCGCCGTTACCCTGTAGAGATTTAGTCGCTAGCCCGCAGATAATGGAATGAAGTTTTACATCTGGAAAGAGTCTTTAGCGGCCAGTTGGATGGGATCACGAAGATGAACGCACTAATGTTATGGTCGCCTCCGTTGAAGTTGATGTTTGCTTTGAGACAGAATTAGAGTACGGGCCTCAAGAGAATAGTGCCGCCCACGGGTATTGAACGTCAGCAAAGGACCGGCGGCTAAACCTCGTCAATTTACGTCTCGATGAGCTAGAACACAAACCCGTCGTCTTCGAGAAAACGATATCGCCCGACATCGTTACCGTCGCCCCACTGGCTGCCTACCTAACTGTCAGACTTGTTTACATAGCTCGCAGGGAGGGGAATGCATACCGCGATAGTGACGGTCTGCCCAGAAGGAACCGTGAAGCCCGTAATTAAGACAGTCGTGCAGGCCGAGAGGTCAGCGGCGCTGGCGACGCTGTTGACCGTGCATGTCGCGCGCTTGGCTGTCTCCGTGCGCGAAACGACGGTGGTGTTGTTTGGGATGGCGTAGGAAGCCGCAAAGAACGACGCCAGGGAAAGCAGGGAGGTGAAGGCAAACATGTTACAGTGGGTGATCGTGAGTCGGTGCCCAGGTATCCAGTGTGAGGAGGCTTGGGTTATATTCTCCGGGAGAGGTCCGCAGCATAGTGTTCACGAGGATTGGAAGGCGGTCCGCCAGAGCTACCGGTTCACAGAGCTATAAACGACGAGCACCGTCTAAATACGTCTCGCCTGCGCGAAAATAGAAGCATGTACAACCAGAGCAGGATATTCTTGGATAGCGTACCTGCGGACCACTCTCTCGCCTGCTGGAGCCAAGATAGAGCCTCGTTTGGCGGTCCGTTGGAGCCGCAGAGCGGAGGAGACGAAAACGATCTGCCGAGGATGCAGCGCAGGATACAGCGAGACGATAGGATTGGCTTTCGGGGAGGATAGGGCGGCGATGCATTCCGGCCAATCGAGACCAGGGATGGTGGACGTTTAAGGCAAGGTGATATTCGCTCACGTGCCATCTGTCAACCAGCAAATTTCTCGTCTCGACCATCATGGCACCCGGGGCTGCAACAATCGAGGACCTTTCGCCCGAGACACTATCCCGGGTATTCCGCCTCCTCAGCATCTCCGACCCTTCCTGGTCGGAAATGCGCCATTGGCAGGGTCCGCTCGCGCTCGCTGCTGTCTCGGCAGAATGGCGCCGCATCGCGCTGGATATGCCTGAGCTCTGGGACCGCCTCACGTTCAACTTCACGCTGGCTCTCAAGCGGGAGGCTCCGTCGCTCCACGAGATCGCTGCGCTGCACTCCCGCAAAGTCGCTGCACGGACATGGTTGATGCGCTCAGGCATTCGGCCGCTCCAGCTCGCATTGACATACCGCACACGCTTAATGACGAACTACAGCACTGCGAGTCATTGGCGCGTCGGTCTCGTCAACCCGCTCAGCGAGCTCGTTGAGGAGTTTTCCGAGCGCGTAGCCGTTTTGAGGGTCGTCTCCGCAGACATGGCGTCTCTCGACTTTTTCGACGCGACGCCGAGCGGATTTCCGCAGATATCCGAGCTCGACATCGTGACAGACACCGGATACGAGTATTTCGCCAAGCAGGCCAGCATTCCGAGCACCCTCTTGCCGAAACTGCGCCGGTTCTCGCTGGCCGCTCTCGATGGGAGCGACATGCGCAGATGCATCCCCATTTCGCCCATAACGAACACCGTGGACCTCAACAATATAACTCACCTCCGTCTCGTACGCACCGCTAAAATCGTCGCGGTCTACCCGCTACTCGCCGCGTTCCCCCGGCTCATCGAGTGCCACATTGTCACTTACGACTCCCCAAGGACCATTTCGATTCCTCGGGCGAAAACGACGCTCATGCACCTCCGCTTGCTCAGCCTGGAGCTCTCCAACGGCCTCTCCATGCAGCGCCTCCTCGACCACATCTCCGCCCCCGCCCTCGACTCCCTCTCCCTCGGGCAATGCTTCGGCTTCAACCCAGACATCTTCGATATGGCCGACGGCCCAACCCACCTGCTCCCCGCGCTCGCGCCGTCCCTGCGCCGGCTCTCCGTCAGCATCGACACCCCGCCCGCCGTCCTGCGCGACACCTTCACGCGCGCAACACGCCTCACGGAGCTACGGATAGTCTACCACCCCGAGCTGTTCGCGCAGCTCGCCGCGGACGACCTCCCCGCCCGCCTCGACACGCTCTGGATTCTCATCCCGCGTGCAGAGAAAAACGACGGGACCACGCCCGCGGTGGCGCTCGACGCGCTCGAGGCGGTCGGCCGCCTCTTCCTCCTCGACATCGACGTCACCCTCCTCGTCGAGGTGGACCCCAAAGCCAAAGCGCGGCTCGCGGGGGGTAAGAACGAGGATATGCGCCGCCTCGAGCGCAGCGCGGATGCGATGGGGCTGGGGATACGGGTTTTGTTTGGAAAGGAGTGGAGGCATCGGCCGTGTGCACCGATGGGACTGCATGTGGGGATCGGTGCGGAGCCGGACGTGGAGCGGGCGTTCGAGCTGGATTTCGGAGGGAATGGTGAATACTAGAGTACACCACAGGGCAGAAGAACTACGACGACCTTGTAGACAGATTGACTAGCCCCCGTGACGTTACGGGTACGGGTACGGCGTCGAGTCAGAGTGCTTGACGCCAGAATGACGTTCACCGTCTACAAGTTCAAGTCTACTTTCTTCCGTTGGAATTTGTCCGTAAGTACATAGTCCTCGTTGTGATAGCCTCAACGCAAGCCACGTTGGCCTACTTCTCTGTGCTCAAGAGCTTACAGAAGTACCAGGTATGGTCCCAACAAGATAACACTTCTTCTCGCCACATTTCTTGCAAGTGTAATCCGACTGGATGAACGACGTCCCGACCCATTTCTCGCCCCAGCCGCACGCGCAGCGGATTTGGGTTTCGGCGTTGACCGGGATAGTAGGGTTGTCTACGCAAGTGAGGGTGTCAATCAGTGACCTGTTTCTAGCGCACGAGGTTCTCGACACTGACCAGAGTAGGTGAACATATCTGTCGAGTTGTGTTTGTGTTTGGGGAGGCAAAGCGCTAACGGCTGCGTAAATAAGCTCGGAGAATGTAATTAGTTTCGTTATTCGCTCGGGGAGGCGGATTTCGATGGATCGACCAACTTACCTCGCTCAACCTGCATTCAAAAGGAGGGTTAATCGTCGGCTTTGTGCGCTGGCGAGCCTTGAACGACGCTGGCTACCATTTAGCTGGGTTCCGCGTATATCACGTCGCATACTCGCGGCTAATCCGCGTAAATGTTGCGCAAATGCATTGTGTCCGAAATTAAATGGTAAAACAGAAGCGGGTTACGGTATGCGAAACACGACGCTACATGAATTGACAAAACCGTATTTGTAACCTCAAATCTTCACATCCACGAACACCGGACGATGGTCGCTCCCAAGGACACCATCATCCGCGCGAGCGTCAACGACGCGGTACTTTGTCGCAGCCCTATGCAAATCGTTTCAGAGATTTGCGAGTCACGAAGGAAGGAAGGAGAAAGGAAGTAACCGTGTGGAGTACGCACCATCCTCCCTTATCCCCTCCCGCAAACACGAAATCGATGCGCGTCCAGCTACTCGTGTCGTTCGGCGCCTTGAAGCCCGTGAACGTGGCGTGGTTGGCGGACACGGATTCGCGAGGAGTGTTTGCACGAAGGTCATGTAGCACAAAGTCCGGAATCGGCGGTGCGAGGGGGAAGCGGTCGGTAAAGTCGGTGGGGAGAGCCTCCGGGGCGCGTGTGCCGGTGACAATCTCGTACGCGCCAGCGTCGGCGCCCTGTGGGGGCTGTTGAAGTCGCCCAAGACAAAGACGGGGTTGCCAGCGCTTTTTTGGACCTCGAATTGTGCGCGATGGAGAATCATGCTCCCCGCGAGCCGGCGTTGGTCCTCCGAGCGTTCGTCGAGGTGCGTGTTCATGACGGTGAACCTCTTGCCTGTCGGACCGTGCTGCAAATGGAGGGTGGTGCAGATGCGGATGGAGCCGGCGCCGGGGAAGCGCGACGGGACGAACGGGGTTGGCGAGAGCCAGAAGAAATCGTGCGAGAGGGCGGTGAAGAGCGATCTAGGGGAAGTTGAGCGAAGGCACGTCCGGTAGCTGTGGAGGAAATGCACCTCTTGAAGAATATCGCGCTGAATTCGCCTGCTTCAGCACCATCGTCGCGTCCGACGCCAACCTACGCATCGTCATGAGAACGACAGAAGAACGTGCGTCGGATTCGAAGCACTCACCCAGTCCCAATCCGCGCCAAAGAGCTCCAGCAGATCGCGCACCTGCCTGACCAACGCCTCCTGCACGCACACAATGTCCGCCCCGCCGCCCAGCACCTGCTCCGCAATGCGCAGCCGACGAAGGCTCCACGGCTTCTCCTGGTGCGCTGTCGCAGGAAGATAGCCGCCAGCAGGGACGGGTAGCGGCGATGGAAGGTCGGCAATGGATTGCGCGACGGGGATCGAGTCCGGTTGCGAATCGAAACGGAGGTTGTAGGTCACAAAGTGGATGTCTGCTCGTACGTCCATTGAGCTGCCGAGCCGGGTGAGGACGGGTTCGAGGAATCTGGGGAGGCAGTGGATTGCGGGTTAAGCTACAGAGCGGATTTGAGGGAGGAGCAAAGAGCGCCGGCCACGTACATCCCCGGGCGTCGTCGTCAAGTCGTCGTCGTGAGGAGCAAGTAGTGATCCGCGCGACGATCCGGCATTCTAGAAATTCTCCGTATGGCCGGAACTGGTAGGGCTGGGCTGCGGGCAAGCTGTGGGTCGGGGAAACTCGGATTTCGCTCTCATAGTGAGTTCGGTAAGCCGTGCTTCACCGCTGCGATTACATGCAAATATTATTGGCAGTCAACTCGGCGCAATGTGCGGGGCGTAAAAACTAGTTCTAGCTTCGCGAATCCCGTAGCAAAAAAAAGAAATGAACGTGTATAAATAAAAATGGGCCGCGAGTCTTTGGCATAGCGCCAAATTCGCTCATTCAAATTCAGCGAACTTGGCGGCTACGTGAAAGGCGCCGACGTGCAGGTCAACTGACGCCTTGACAGACACCGGTTCGGGCAGTGCGGACGTTCTCAGGCTTGCTTGTCTTCTACCCTCGTGGCCCTCCAACGGCGTCTGTTGGAGCCGACGCAACAGATGGTTGTATCCAGCACTCCGCTAGCTGGCTCATCAGGAAACCTGAATCCTGCTTACAAGCACTTGTCGAGCGCGCAAGCCAGAAAGCACACTTCTCTCTCCGAAACCACTTGCCAAGTTGCGGCAAGCATTATGTCACTCACCAAGTTCTGTGCTAGCCGGTGCTAGCCGATGCTAGCCGAGTTGTGGACTTCCAGCGGCGTTATGCCTCGGCAGTACAAGGAGAGTACATTCAAATTCTTGCTTCATTTTCATGAGGAGGAAAACCATGAATTCTTGGCTATAGATAATACAGGCCAACATGTACAGCTACAGAAGGACAGCCAAGTAGAAAGGGAGTTGAGGTGGATAGAGTCCGTGAACCCGTCGAAGGGGAGCGGCGAGGCGAGGACGAGGACGAGCAGAAGTCCGGCCATGATGGAAGGGGGGGATCTTGCCCGTGTGTGCGCGTGCGCGCGCGTCTTTTATAGCCAACTGACGGCTGTGCGTTGGCTGTGCGCGCGGGGTCTTGCGGGCAGCTTACGGCTGGATGTAAAACAGGCTTCGGCGACTGTTCGCCATGTCGGCTAGCACTCGGCTAGCGGCGAAAGCTGGTCGCCGCGTCGTCAAGTGCTCACAAGTTAGCAGGTCCTCCTCAAGTTGGCGGGCTCTCTCCGAGTCCTCACAAGTTCTTTTGGAGGCACCCACCAGCAGCTGCGGCTTGTGGAGGCCTTTTGATATGAATCCTGCTAGCCGTCGGCTGCAGGTTTGCAGATGCTCCTTCTTTGCAAACGCAACCAATTTAATTTAAACCTCGCCATCGCCCGACCATCGCCAATGGCACATTCACAGGCCACGTCCACCAAACGATTCATTCCAAGCCTCGGGACGATAAAAAAAAAAGAAAAAAAAATGGTACTGATGGGCATAAGCCTTCCGCGACATCCCGTTGGGCGAAATAGAGCTGCTCTCGTAGGGCAACGGTTTAGGCGCCGACTCGGAGCGCGCACTGCCGCTGGTCCGATTACCATCTGGACGGCGAGGGTTTCCGATCAGACTTGCCAAATCAACTTGTCTATTCAGCGGACTTGCAATTTGAATGGATCAACTTGTGATGACTTGTGATGGAACTTGCCGGTACCCGCCAATGTCCGCCGCCGCTACGGGCCCCATGCACCCTCCCAACTACATCCTCCAATCTTAAGAGCCTGCTCTAGTACTGAGAAATATCTAGTAGCTTCCGCCGCACCCCCAACACAGTTAGCAGGCAACTTGAATATAACTTGTGAATCTGCTACTACTTGGCGACTTTGCACGTCAATGTGAGAAAACCCTGCTTGAGTGCTTGCGGCCCGTGCGGGTGAGGAACTCGACGGACACCATGTTGACGGGGATGGGAACGGCTGTGCGGGGCTGAACGTGGGTCAGCGATTGGCGACGCGCCACCGGAACACCGGTGCCAGTGGACGGTACCGCAGGTCGTACCTGATACGCTTCAAAGGGAAACTTGTAAGATTAATCCCCCCCAGATTGTCCGCTGAGAATGATGAACGAGATCCCATACGGCGCGAACTTCCTGCCTCCGCGACACGACGCCGCCGGCGTGGGCTCTGCAGCTCACAGAGGCTCCCGGTCTATGGAGGGGGGCTTGAGTTCGACTTGTGCAGCCGCAATGCAGGAGTTTACAAACAGAATACAGCGGACGTCACGGGTCGGGGCACACAGAGCCCGGCCCGGTTGGTTTGTGACCATTGTCACCATTACTTGTGTAGCAAGCCAAGTGTTCTGATAAGGTTAAGATACCTTCTATTAACCTTAGAATACCCTGTATCACTTCGCACTATGCCCTTAGCATTGTCAGAGGTTGCTACGCGGGGTTCGGAATATGTTCGCAAAGGTTACGGCACGCAAGTTTGTTTTGTCGCTTTGATCAAACTTGCGATGGCCCAAGTTTTCACTTATCAGAGGACACGGAATGAGCTCCAAGGCTAATTAACGCAAGGAAGACTCTACTGGCGCTGTCCAAGCTCCACAGAATATGTTAGTGAGCTCATACTGTGGGACAAACGGTCACTAGTTGGACGTAGCGTATCTGAGAATGTGCGGGAAGTACTCGATATATTCCTGGGGCTAATGCGTAGGGGGGACACTGTGGGTACTCCGCTCCCCAGTAGTGATCGATTTAGCACCCGAATACCCCAGCATTCGAGCTCTCGACACTTTACTTAACCCCCATTGTCGATTGATCCTAAGGTACACTAGTTTGGACAACGGGAGCTGCATTGTGCAACTCTAGAAGTCTTAAGGACATGCACACTGAGTACTCAGTACACTCACGGCCTGAAATACGGGTGTTCACGGTGTCTACGGCCTGCCATCATGTTTTGATACAAGCCGACAAATCAACTTGCAAGTCGACAATCACACTTGCCAAGAAAAGTCGGGTACAAGTTTGTTTGCGCGGGGCAAGTTCATTTGCCAAGTCAAAAAGTTACACCTCTCTGGACGGCGCAGAATCTACCCCGCCCGCGTCCACGGGATGAAAATGACGGTTGCGATGCGCCAACATGACTCCGAACTAGAGGTCCCTCCGGATAGCGGGTGGGAACTTGCCTTGGCCACGAATGCAATGGCAGTTTTCCTTTGTCTATCAAGCCATTGCCATCCGCGGGGTTTGACCCGGGATGTCTGCCTTAAACGGAGTTCCGGTCCATGGCACCGTGCAGCTCTGGGAGCATACTGGGCAATGCTAAAAAAGTGTACGGTCGGCGAAACATTAGGCTCTCGCACTATCGTGAGATAAGTAGCATTAGTCCCAAAGCGCTGATGAATTCCCGACGCGAGCAATCGGCGTGTGAGCCTCCCGGGCATCCAAACAAGTACCACAAACCCAAGCGTCAATTTGTTGCCAGTGTTAAAGCTCACTAGACCTCTGTATCCTGTCTAGATGCTGAGCACATCCTAGTTCAGCTGTCAAGGAAAGTACTGTAGCATTTCATTCAATTTGTATGTCACGCATCACACACATATTTTTCTTCGAAAATTTAAGCTATGTCACATGTAAATCGAGGAATTTGCCTCCGAAATATGAAATTCAGAAGATTTTGATGCAATCTGATCATGGGAATTGCCTAATCGGGCCTGATTACGAACTGCGAATTTCGTATGTGTTGTCACACGCCCAAAGTCCATCCGAATTGAATGAAATTCTACAGTATTCCAGAGCTTCAAACAAAAAGCCCTTTTCAATAATGAAAGTAATGCTCAAGGAATGCTAGTCAATGTTTTGTGACTCGGCGGCGAGAAAGATCCGCTCAAGCGGAGGTCCGACGTCGATGGTGTCAGTTATGCGGGTATGGATCACCTCTAGTTCTCAACCCGATGTTTTACTGTCATAAGGAGGCAGCAACACCATCAGCTACAAACATCTCCGGGACCCGGGTTTCTCGCCTCTTTATCAGCAGCTCCAGCCCGCGTTCCTTGACGTTAGTTCCCCAGCTCCGCGTTGCGCAACCTGGCTCCGTTCTTTGCGGAGAGATGTTCGCTACTCGGGCTGGCTTTTGTTATTTTTCTTCCTTGCTTAACACGGCGCTACGGGCATTGGCGCTCCCTCCCTCCCTCCCGCTTGCAGTACGTTCGCCAACTTTCAATGCCTGGGTAGATGCGCGGGAAGGTGACAATCCTTCGGGGACATGGCCACAGTTCTACAACCACCTGCATGTACGCCGGATAAAATTGTGTTCCCCGTTCCGATAGACTGACTATTCTATAGACCCTCGGGTGGGTGGGATACATCCGCGTTGACGGAGTCGCGTTTCAATGGTTGGGTGAATCACTGAGGGCCCCAATACCAGGGAACACAAGCACCTTCCAAAGTGCAATGTTCACCCCGACAAGGACGATTTTGAAGGTGCAAGCAGCGTCTTTCGCGCTGAACGTGACATTCCTCAGTCCAATTGAGGTGCCTGCAAACTTGAGCTTCAGACGCAGTGTTGATGCAGTTTTCTCTAGCCCGATGATCTTGCCCGCCAATCGTTTCCCTTCAGTTATGTCTACGTAGACGGTGCAACAACGGACGGAAAAGCACACACTATTGAGCTCTACATGGATATCACTGGCGGTGTGTCGCCTTCACCACCATCTTCACTTCACTGACTATGGAATGGCAGAGTGGGTTACCTCCGACGCCAAGACACCGATACAATGGCAGTCCAACGAGACAATTAGTTCGGCGTACCTTCAAGTTCGACCAGTTTCACTGTCGACAAACTTTCAAGATCTAGCCGAGGATGGAACAGTGTTCCACGCAATGAGCTCTGTGCGCATTGTCTTCTTCTTCTGCAGTTTTGACTTGTGTTACTCATTCTGTACGCATTTATAAAGAATCAATCAAACCGTCAATCGCTGGTTGCTTCCGACCGCCAAGTCCGTTGGGCCATGAAGCTGAACTCGACAATATCACCGCTCATCAGTGACCTTCCCACTGGGCAAGGAAAAGTGGAAAACACAGATGGAAAATGGCCCGTCCTGGCGCACTATGTGAATCTGGGAAGCATCCGCCAAATTCCAACGACAGCTTGGGCGGTCGGCCTTGTTAGGCACCCCGTGATCATCTTCCGGGGTATGCCGCAGTACGGCTACTACTGGAGCAGATGGTCAACAATAGGCGATGCCGTACGCTATTCCTTGATCTATCCAATTGTTTATATCATTAACGTTGTAGATTGATGCCTTTGTTGCGGACTTCCCGGCGGCCAATAGTCGCGCTCTGGCTCTAGACAACAGAATTCTTGCCGATGCCCACAACATCTCCCCCGACTATGCCGATCTTGTGTCTCTAGGACTTCGCCAGGCTCTGGCAGGCATGGAACTCACTCTTTCGCCAGATAATAACGGCAATTACAATCCCAGCAACGTGGTGGCATTCCTGAAGAACAACGGAAATTCAGAGTGTGTTTTTTTCAATCCTTTCCTATCTGAGCTGACGGTCCAGGGGCGTCAACCCGACTGAAACCATTTATGCATTGATGCCGGCACTGCTATACCTTAATTCAGACTTGCTGAAGGCTCTGTTAGAGCCTTTATTGCAATTCCAGGCAAGCTCAGAATATCCCAACTCTTATGCGGCACCTGATCTTGGTGAATATGTTGATCTTGTTTCTCTCACACACTGAATGGCTTAGGTGGTCCATATCCCAATGTCCCAGGGAACACGCAGGATAACCATATCATGGGTGTTGAACGTAGGTTGTTGCTTTGCAGCCTTGGCATCAATAAGCTCGCTTCTAGATTCGGCGAACATGATTATCATGGTGCTTGCATATGCGCGGACGACCGGAAACGGGAAATTGCTTGCCAAATATGTGTGTATGACCAGATTATATGTCTGTCTGCGTGGTAGAACTTACAGGGTATAGTACCACACCCTCAAGACATGGGGAAGCTTTCTCATCAACAACACACTCGCAGGATCTCAGGACCCAGCAGATGTTGTCTCGGCGGTCCCCAACCTACAGATCAAAGGCATCATAGGAGTTGGTGCAATTGCGCAGATCAGCGCGGTTGTCGGCGATGTTGACGCAGCAAAGGAATTCCAAGTGTGTATTAGCTTTAGTGTTCTACTGCTGCTTAATCGAGCTCACCTATGTAGGCCGCAGTATCCAACTTGACCCAGGTGTGGATGAACTCTAGCTCAATCAATGGCATGATGTACAACTTGTTTGCCGACAAGTTGCTACAATTGGGCACATTTCCGGATACTGTACGTGATTTTATGTTTGGCCTCCTCTGATGGTGGAGAATGTAATAATAGATATACGAGGCGGCAGACTCGTATTACATGTCTGCTGCGACACCATACGGCGTACCGCTAAGCAGCGACAGCAATTTCATGACACGCTCTGGTAAGTTCCGTTGACCTTTCCAAGCATTTTGGCTCAAATCCACTCATATAGACTGGTCGATGTTCTCCGCCGCAGCAACGACAAGCAAGGCAGTTCGAGACCGACTGATCTCGGGTGTTCATACACGAGCCTTATCAAACGCCGCTGTGGGCCCCTTTTCCAATTTATACAACACACAAAGTGGGGAGGGAGTACCTGCAGACGTGCCGGCAAATGGATTTGCAACTCCAGCCCAAGGCGCTCTATTCTCAATTCTTTCCCTAAAGCATGTTGTTCTACTCGAACGGTGTGTGAATGACCATCTAACAATTGTTGTAGTATCCCGAACAAGACAATTATGGGTGCCTCACTATCTGTCTCGGAGTTCCCACCCTCCTCCTCCGCCCCAATGTCTCCTTTGTCCGACCCAAAGCGGAAACTTGCTTTGCTGCTGCTCGGAAGTGTCCTCGGAAGCATCACTATTCTTTTGTTGCTCGCGATCGCATTCATCATTCATCGACGTCGCCAAACAGGACACGCTGCTGCCATTGCGCGACCCTGGAGTGGTCTTTTGGCCACGGAACCATTGGCATACGCACATGCTGCCTTAAAGAGGCAAAGACTGCCTGCTCAGCCACCAGCTCCGCCGCTTGAGCTAGCAGTTGTGCCCGACCAGGCTATACCGGCGGAAGTGGGTTACACAGGAGACTTGAGGGCTCAGGTTGCAGTTTTGAGAAGGGAGATTGCGGAGTTGAGGGTAGATCAGGATGCGCCACCTTCTTACGAGTGACCGCAGATGAGGGTTTTGTTTAAATTGGAGAGTGAAGTCCAGTCACTTGTTGGCAGAAGACACTTGATCCCTGCAAGGTCTCTCTGGATGTAAACACCATTTGTAGTGTATGTTTTGATGTGATCTTATTTTGCCGAGTTATTAGGGTGTTTCACGCGCGGATTTTCGCACATTTCGAATCAGTTCTGTTTTTGGCAAGAAGTGACTTGGAGATTGGGCAAAAACAGGCAATGTTTGAAACCCCTCTTGGGAAGGTGAAATGTGACTTTGCTAAATTGACTTTGGGCCGTGGTTCTGGCATAGCTGGAGGCCCAAGCTTATGTCCGACCAGCCTGTCGTTCACCTGCCCCAAAGGGTTGCCCAGTGTGTACCTACCATGTAGCTTTAAAGCCCCGTTACAAGGAAGACATTTTCGAGGGTCAAATGGGCCACCTGACGCGCATGATGCGCCTATGATTTGTACTAGATGGCCGAACAGCGGGCATGTGCTCTCGGAAGGAGCGGAACAACCGGCCAGACACGGAAGCGAAACCGAACCCGAAAATGAGACCTCAAAAATGAAAACTGGTATGTGAAAACAGCTGCAGAGCTGTTTTCGCATACTTGTCAGATTTTGAAGACTCATTTTGACACTCAAAAATGAGATTGAAAATGAAGATCAAAATGACGCAAAAACAGCTCAAAAACAGGTGCTTGAAACACAAAGTTCGGCATATGGGAAAACCGGCTTCGATCGTCAAACCAGATGTGACCGGTAAGTGACCGGCGTCCATTTGAAGTACCCGTGCCCAGCGCTCGAGCTGTCTGGCAGCCCCTCCGTGCCCTCATACACCTCCACTCTCGTGCCTTCCTTGGATATTGAGCCCCGCTTCGTCCCAGCGGGCAGCTGCATACCTTGTGATGGCCTTCGGCACCGGCACCCCCCGGCGGCCTAAGCCGGTCCGTCGCCTCATGCCCTCTCATTGCATTAGGGCTAGCGCTCAGCCCGGTGCAGCACTAGTGAGACAGTACAAAGTCCTTTCTTATGACCATCCCGCCCATGCCACATCCATCCTATCCGCCCCCCCACCTACCTCTTCAAGCTACCCAATAATGATATCCAGATAGATTATTAGACATTAAATCCACAGTAGATAATTGCAAGGGATGATGTTTCAATGAATACAGCCTGCGCGACTCAATGGGCACTCGATCGGTAGTTGCGTGACCGGTTATGTGACCGGCGCCGGACGCATCCGGTTTTCCCAATTCCCGGATGCTCTCGCTTGAAACGCCCTCAAGGGAGTGTCAAAGTTATAAAATGTGCACGTAGGACCAAAATATAGGATTTCGGCTCCCCAGACCCTCCCCTCCCCTACCATAGTTGAGCGCTGAGCATCGCTGGCGGGTGTCCACCATCTAGTTGTGCTTCGCGAGGCGATTTCGGGGATCCGAGAACCTTGGCAGCATTGGAGAGCCCATCATCGCCCTGTCACAAGTGTGTGACTACGGTACGGCCGCACGCGTACCACCATCTGACGGGCGGGAGTATGGTTCGGCTACGGGACGGGGGTCACCGTACTTTTGCCATAAAGGTACAGTTGTACTGTATACGGTACTGTGGCATTTTAAGCAATTCGGCAGTCACGCGTCACGCGGCTCGTTGGCGCCGATAGTATGGTGCTGATCCCTACCGCACCCCCCCTAAAAAACACCCCACCAAAAAAAAAAAAAAAAAAAAAAAAATCAAACCCATCGATGGATTGCAGCACTCGCTAATATTGGTCTTGAGATACAGGCATGTTTGATTCCATTGCCTGAAGCGTCCACATCTTCTATCCATTCGAATATTAGATAGCTTGCGATGCTGCCATTGGAGCCAATGGCTCAAATGCGTTGCGGGGCCAATGGCTCTGGAACCTGTTCCAAAATTGGTACTGTCTGTCTAGTAGTGTGCATTAGCATCCTTTCGACTACATCCAGGTCAAAAAAATGATAATCTGCCCTCCGGACAGATGTAAAATCAGGTTTAAATGGCAAATTGGCTGGTTTATTGGTTTTGTTAGTAGCAGTGATAACATCAGCACTGCATTGAAACAGGGAATACACTTTTAGGTTACCAAAGAATGTTTTCACCAAATTTTAACAGCCACTGAAATTTGGCCCATAACCAGGAGCCATTGGAAATTGCAATGCAATTCAGCCATTGAATGGCTTCAATGGCTGTGTCGCAAGCCGTCTATTTAGGCAGTAAGCTGGCTCACTAGAATATTTTCACTAATTTCTCATATTTCTTCTGGCAATTTTGGATCATAATTAAGGGAAAAAAAATGAGGCTAGTTTTTCACTAAGCGGCTGTGGCGCTTGCAAAAAAAATGCATGACAGGGGAAGCAGTTGAACCCGGACTGGTCACATGATCTGAAAAGAGCCTTACAAATCAGCGGCCACTTTTGCTCACATATCGCAAACAGAAGTTTGTGAATTCCCGCTACCTTTAGGTAACGGGTCTTAGGGGGGGTATGATGGATGTTTGTCTAATCTGCTTACCCTTCAATTGAGTTTGACATATCACCTATTTGTCATTCAGTCTTCCCAGTTCAAAGCTGTCCTGGGCATAATTTCCACAGGTTTTGTGTGTGCGCAAATGGAATATGTGATGTTCATGCTGCCCGAATCAACCCTGGTGTTGCCAGTACACTACTGTAATATTTTAAACAATTTGTCAGTCATGCATCACGCAGGGGGTCTAGACGCCGAAATAATTTCGGCGGTTACGCACATTTTTTTTAGCCACGCCGCAAGGTTCAGTCCAGGCCGAAAATCAAAAATTTTGAACCCTGCGGCCATTGCACAGTGGTAGCCTGGCATCCCGGCCTATTCGGACAGCTAACAAGCTCTCAATACCTCCCATTTTAGGTGCAACGACCTGTGCCGAATGCCGAGAATTTTCGGCCGTCACATCCTCAAGTCACTAGCGCCAAAAGATTAGGTCCGGCGCCGCTGTCACGCCCCAAACCGTGTGCCGAATTGTTTAAAATACTACAGTATGTTTGTGATTTCCATGTTCCAGCAGCATTTCTCAAGAATCACTTGTACGGCTGCGAGACTCAGATTGTGCCCTGGTTAATCTTAGCTCCACTCTACGCATAACTTCAGACAGTTGGCGACGAATGTGTTTAAAATTTGAGTCTCACTTCTGGTGGTGGTCAGTTATTCTGTATCAAGTTACATACCTCTATATCCAGCTTACAAGACTTCCCATATTTGGCCATTTGATTTGCACAGTTAACCTCTATGAATTCACCAAATTTCAGCACTGTCACATGACTAGGTGGTGCTTAGACACCTTGTCCCGGTTCTAGGAATAAATCAAAATTTGCATGCCCGAGAGACTTCAGATTTGTGCATGCAATTTGGATATGATGACTACAAAATAAATGACAATATTGATTGTAGAAACTAACCTAGGATCCCATCAAATTTGATGGTCTGATGTGCCACACATCTGGTGCTACAGCCACCACAATCAGAGTGTCCCGCTTCCCATATGGCTATTGTATGGCTTGCACACAAGTTTAATAGAGCATTAGTTGCAGCTCAACGCCC
This sequence comes from Mycena kentingensis (nom. inval.), assembly GCA_014461125.1. Lineage (NCBI taxonomy): Eukaryota > Fungi > Basidiomycota > Agaricomycetes > Agaricales > Mycenaceae > Mycena > Mycena kentingensis (nom. inval.). Next base: position 3,002,277 of record JACAZG010000002.1, on the reverse strand, counting down.
CGTCGTTATCGATACACATAATTACAGCATAGTGGCTTGCGCTCTGGAAATGAAAATCATAAAAATACAACCATCTCATTGGCTGAGGGAGCTCCGCTCCAATGCAGTTGCACATTTTTTAATGAAGTTCAGAGAGCGAGCCCTCGAGCCATATTGCTGTATTTTCAAGTTATATATGCTCGGTCGAATCAGAATTTCGGGCCCCCAACCCGCAACTAATGTGTTCTAATCACCTTGTGCCTCAGATTTTTTCTTTGTCCAAATTCTCAGGAATAGAATCCAGCGTTGCTGCAAGAATCCCACATTGTTTGAACAGACTTGGGGTTATTCCTCTGAGTATATGTGATATTTGCCACAAATATGATATTCCCGATACCTTAGGTAGTGGGTCTATAGAGGAAGTGCACCGTTTACATCCAAAATTTCGCGTTTTCCGTCATGCTGTGCTCCTGGTGCGTTGGCAGGCGGAAATCTGTATGGCTCTGTTGGAATATGGTGACCGTAATGTCTTGGTGACTGTTGTCGGCACCACGACTCCACGTTTCCAAGGTATTTTGTCCTTTGGAGCATTGCTCTGAGCAATGCATTTAGTATGGAATTAATTAGATACATTCCATTTAGTATATAGAGAGCTGGTGGAGATAAGTTCCTCATTAGGTTATCAACCTATGGCCTAACAGTCCCGTGCGTCTAGTGAATGCTGGGTTTGACTTGTACAGTAGTGGTTGAAACGCAACAGGCTCTTCCGTGCCATGCTGGCGTCCTACTAACACATACATATATGGCCTTGCAGCTAATGCAGCCTTATGGGAAACCACCAACTGATTAAATTCTATTTGGTGCTGCTGCCGTTACTTGAGCCTGGCACCCCGACAAAATACAGAAAATATGATATCGCTTATGGAAAGTCAGCCAATTATTGAAATCCAAGATAATCAGCATCTAATAGGTGCTATATCATTATTATCCAGGCATATCTTGGATATATTTTTGCTTGTCATTCCCGCTACCGTTAGGTACGGGTTTCATAGGGAGCTCTATCAAACGCTTTCTGCAGTAAATCACATTTTTGGTCATTTCTGCTTACATTCAGTCATTTACGCTGACTCGGCGGACACCCCGAGCCCGACATCAGCGCCCAGCTGTGAGAAAACTTCTAGCTTGAGTCCGTGTTCCGCCTCCAGCTTCTGTGGTGGCCTTCGAAGCGGCAGCAGAAACATCCCACACAGCCCACGTTCATGTTAATGTTAATGATGAAACCATGAATGAATCCTGTTTGCACTCTGCCATCTCGGTGTCCATTCTCCGCGATGTTGTGCTCAGCAACCATGCTACACGGAGCTGCGTCTCGGTATTGTATTTCACGCAGAACTGTCTGCTGTCCGGCATGCCCTGAGCTTGCATGATATTCCTCACTGTTGCACCATCTGCTCACCGGGGCTTGTCACTAGGCCAAGTCGAAAATTAAATAGAGCCATTTTTCAGAGTTAAATGTTGTAAATAGAGCATGTTAGCTTACACTCTGAAAGTAAAATACACAAAAAATACAGCTATCCCATTGGGTGAGGGAGTTCCACTCCCATTCAGCTTCGTGTTTTTATGCCACTTCAGAGGGCGATCTACTGTAGAATTCTGACCGGATGTCCACAATTTCCCGATTTTCAACCTGCGAGAAGGCTGAAAAAAGATTGTTTTGATTTTTTGTCAAATTTTTTCCGGTGTCCTTTTTTCTGCCCGTCACACATCACATCAACATCCGGTTAGAATACTACAGTAATATGTTCTAATAATGTCCCTGTATTGTTGCCCACGTTGGTTGGAAATCAGGTGGGGAACTCAGCTTGTTAAAGAAATTAATTATGGTCTGGGAAAACCGGTATCTTTTTTCGGCCAAGAAATAAAATTGGGCCCGTCTCTGAGCTCCATAAAGTACAACAATAGCATGCACAGCTTTGGAACTATTGCCATCGATATTATATATATATATATATATGTATATATTGAGCTCATACTGTTCGTTAACAAGGTCGCAAAAATTGGAGCCACTATTTAAAGGAAATGATACCCCCATATCTTGGGTGAGCACAAAGCATCTGTGGCAACATTCTTGCTCAAATATGGGCTCCTATTTAAACAGCCTTATTGATCAACAATATTGGCGCAATATTTACCCCCTTTAGAAATAGCATCTTATTGTTGGGCTTTATAGCGTCAAATCTGGGCCCATTCTTGTCATGTTTATTGGCCCAGAAAGCTGCGGATTTTAGAAGCCTGTAATTCATCTCTTTAAAAGTCCCGGTTCTCGGACTTTGTTTCCATACAGTTTGGGCAACAAAGGAATGCCATTATTTGTTTGAAATATGGGAGTAAAAAGGGGGCAGCCAATAAATATACCATTATTTACAATATTTAATTTGAAAAAAAGTGCTCCATTCTATTCCCCAGGTTAGTGTGCCTTGAGTACTTGAGTTCATGGCTAATGTGACAACATGTTTGCGTTTGGAACGTTCAGGCCGCCGCGCCGTCGGGAAACCTATATTTTTTCTAGCGGAAAGATGGCTGCCGCAGCTGTTGATTGTCTCGCTGCTGCCGACAATAAACACCTGTCCCCCGTATGCTTGGTTTATGCTGCAGCATTTCCGTTCCTGGCAAGCTCAACATCCGTTACAGAATCCGGCCTCACTCTGAGTCCACTAATAATCCGACAAGCGTGAACTCTTCTACGCAATATTCATCCGGCTTTCTGACTCGTTTGAGTCGCACCGGCATCCTGTTCTCGCGTCAATTGCTGCTCACCACCGCATCCCAGTGAGTTCGACTTCAACAGTTGTCGTGTTGCCCACCCCCGCGCACTCCTCTCAAGGATGCGCGTGGTGCCGCCGACAATACGAGCCTGAGTCCCACAAGAAAAAGATTTGACAGTTGTAGATAAAATTTTGTTTACTTATTTACCTAGCCAAAATGTGCCCAAAGTGTCTGCTTGCATCTTTTCTACAATAATACTCCCTTAATGTCCTTGTATGGCAAACAAGCTCCAGAGCCCGGTAGCGGGCGCTGCCGCTCGCCGGCCCTTCAGCCTTATATTGACAAAGGGCTAGTACGACCCCCTCGTTGATTGCCAAATGCAAGCACAAGTCCGCATCTTTGGTGCCTCCCCGCCAAACAACTTTGCATAGATGAGATATCAATACCAACCATGATTGCACTATTCCGACCCTAAGTTCGAAGTTACGTGTTGTGCAGCCAGAAATAAAAAAAAAATAAATAAATAAATAAATAAATAAATAAATAAATAAATAAATAAAAAAGTCATCACTAAACTCAGCTAAAAAAAAAAATCTCATCTCAGAGGCCCAAAATTCCATGTCTGAACTTATGGTCGGATTATTACAGTATTATCCAGACTTCACCTGCCGTATGGAATGGCACATTTAGATTACCTCTGTTGAGAGGTTGGTAGGTAGCGGGCCCTGCCGTTTATCGGCCCTATTTGCCTTATATGCAGGAGAAAGGGAAAATTGGTAGCGGGCATTGCCGTTGGTCGGCCCTCCAGCTTTATTTTTGACCACCTAGCACAAACTTGAAGTTTGTGAATCAGAGTTAGAGGAGGGATCTAAGGCGTACCTGCTGCCGATAAGAACACGAGCTCGCCTGTTGTACGCTAGCTGGAAAGGACATGAGCGGCAGGAGTCTCTCGATCTCTGCTGTGTATAACAACACACAAAGCTGTAAAGTGAGCCTGTGAGCGTCAGACGTGAAAAGTTGAAGGCATTGGCAGCTTCAATGGAGTACACAAGATCATCGTATCGCGGGGGTAGGGACAGACGAGAACCTGCTCTTATCCTCGAGCTCCCTCTCACAGACTTGCAAGCGTCAGATGAGAAAATAGCAGCTGGCACGGACATACCTCTTTGCAGGCACACTCTCGTCCGCCAGTGTCTTTGCCTCCACCCCTTGCGGCAGACACTGGAACGCGCGTGTCTGCAACTGCAGCCGGCGGACCCGGTCAGTACGGGGTGTCCTCCACCGGCGGCGGAGCTCATCCGCAGTCGAGCCGCCAAAGGATTTCTGCATCCAATGAATTAGCAGATGCGCCACGCAGGGGCGGAGGAACAAATGCACCGTCAAGAGCTCGAAATCCTTCTTGAATAACGAGACCTTCGTGCTCTCATCGAAGAGGCCAAAGAACGATCCGGTAGCGCCGGCGCTGAGGTCGATGCCCGCAGAGATGGTGAAGCTGCCGCTGAAGGAGGCGTCGGCAGTGGAGGAAGTAGTGAAGAGTGGGGCGGAAGAGGTGCTGGTGGGGCTGGCGTCGTTGTCTACGGCGTCTGTGTCCGCGTCTGTCGCGTCAGAATCAGTGGTGTCGGAGTCGGTATCCCTGGAGGAGCTTGAGTATGACCAGGCTGCGCCAGAGGAAGGCTTAAATGAAGCGTACGAAGTAGCTGTTTGGTCTGCGGCGTCATCGGCCGTGGTATCACCATCGGGCGCGCCCTCGTCTCTGCGGGATGGCTCGGTATTGCTCCCGCGGGGGCACATAAACGCACGCTGAGTCGTCGACCGTCCCTGCATTCCTATCCGCATCCTGGCTATCAGTCGCGGCGTCGGCACCATCGCTGTTCCCTGTTAGCTGGCACTAGTACTCTCGTCGACCGTTGCGGCACGCACAAGTCATCTGTAGGGCCTACATCTCCGTCGTCGATAGCCAGCTGCGCTTCGTCGTTGGTGCTGTCCAGTGTTGGCCATTCTGTTCACCCAAAGCTAGTGAAAAGGGACGCACGCTTCGTCCTGGAAGTCCGCAGAGTCGAAAGAGTCATCCGAAGCGCTAACATGGCGGGTTTGAGCTTGCCCCTGCCACACCCGGCCAATCTACACGCACTCGTTGTCCTCAAAGTCGATATCGTCGCTAGCACTGAAAACGCGTTAGCTTCGTCGGTTACCAAGTGCAAGTGGGCGTACCCATCCGCCTCGTTGGACAAGTCCTCCTGGTCTTCATCGCTGTCGTCGAAAGAAGCGTCGTCGATGGTGGTGTCCGCGCTGGTAGCCGTCGTAAGCAAGCCGCAGCCGTCAAAATCGTGATCTCACCCGAATTCGTCCTCGGGTGCGGGGGAGTCGCTCGAGCTGCGACTAGGTTAGTGGAGGACGATACGGACAGCCGTGAACCCACTCATCTTCGCCAAAATCAAATGAACTGCGGAGTTGTCAGCTACTAGTATGTAGGGTTGATTTCGGCGTTGGACGCACTCATCCGCGTCCTGCGTATCAGAATCCGCTGCGGCGTTGGAAAAGGAGGCATTGTCGAACAGGGAGTCGTCCTCGGTGGGTCTAGCTCGCTCTCAGTGTGATGTTCAGCCTATTTTGCGATTGCTCACTCGTCCGAGAAGCCTGAATCGTCCAGGGAGGAGCTGATATACATGAGGACACGCTTGCAGGTGCTTGGAAACGTACGCATCGCCCTCTGTATCGAATAATCCGTCGCCCCCGTCTTCTTGGCGCTTTGCTTGCTGAATTGTGGTGCTCGCGCCCTACAATATTCAGACTCGGACTCAACCGGGAATCCACGATGTTACTCACCGCCTCGCCCTCGACCTTGAGCTGCATCGTCGCCGACGCGTCAAGATCTAGGGAGACAGTCGCTTCTACAACGCCTAGTGCCGAAATCCCGAGATTGATGGAAGGAATGAGGTGCGCCTCGACGGTGCCCGTCGCTGCCGCCGTCGTATCCGCAGACAGCTTCAGCGCTGCGTATTGTCCATCCCATCAGTCCAAAAATCTCCGCAGGCTGCGAGCGCTAAACCCACGTGTATCCCCCAACGTGAACGCCCCTGCATTATCGCCACTACTCCCCTTCGGCGGGAACACCAACTGGGCGTTCTCAATCTTGTAGTTGATTCCGACGCTCATATCGACGTTGAGGTCGAGCGTCGCCTGCGCGTTCGCGTTGACCTCGAAGGTGGGACCGATTGTGAGGATGCCGGGGAAGTCGAGCCCTGCGATGGGTGCTTCGAAGAGTTTCAGCGTCCCGGAGGAGATGGTGCCCTGTGTGTATCATTCATTACTGATGTATTCGGCTTTGGGAAAGGGGGAGGATGGATTGCGCACGGAGAGGTCGGCTGTGAGCTCCAGCTCGCCGTTTAGATCCGCAGTCAAGCCTGGAATGCCGTTGAGAGGAACGGTGCATTGAATTTACGGCGAGCGTACTGGCAATTAGCGAAAAATCGGTAATCTTCGGCGGCACGAGCGTCCCTGCCGCTGCGACACCGAGAGTGACGACTGCGTGCGCTGTCGCGTCAATGTCCGCAGACATTTTTGCCGCTTTACCGGGTCAGCATCGGAGGAGGCGTGAAAGGGAAAGAACGCAGACTAATGGGAGGGCAAGAAATCTCCTTCTCGAACAACGAAATCTTCTTGCTGAAATCCGCTGCGGGGAGCTGTTTGGATTTGTTGATATCGAAGCTGTTCACGCTAGAGACGGTGTCGGAGATCGCTGCATCCTTATCCTTGAGCAGAAGCGTCCCGTTCCAATGAAAAGCGTACCGTCACCAGCATCCGAGACAAAGTTCTTGAACCCCGCCAGCGACTGGCGCACATTCAACCTACTCCTCCGTAGGCTGCGCGCCCCGGTCCCACCGACATCCGCGCCGATCTCGGTGTTGAGCTCCGGGACGTTGATCCCTTTGATGGCGAGGTTGACCGCGCCGGTCTTGGAGTTGTCCACGGCGGCGTAGTTGGTGTCTAGCGTGACGGCTTGGACTTCTGGCTGCGCGTTGCCGTCGGCGCGCGGGGCGAGGCGAGCGGCGATGGAGGAGGGAATGGATTGGTCGGCGGAGATCCAGGCGCGGGCGATACGCGCGAACGGGCCGTTGCCGCACTGGGAATTTCCTAAGTACCCCGTATGCCGCGCACGCCCGTATGGCGTGAAGGAGGCAATCGCAAGCCGCGACTCACGCTCTCTGGCAACCGCACGATCGTATCCACCGCCCCGTGTCCATCGAAGAGATGCCCGCACATCCCCGCGTACGCGCCGCCCTTGCACACGAGCCGGATGTCCTGCTCCAACGCGTCGGGATCGCACCCGAGGATGTGCCAGCCCGCAGCCTCTGTTATGTCTCCGATTGCGGTGTAGGTCGATGTCGACTGTGTTTGAGTTAGCTTGGAGGAGGAGAGGTGGGAGGGAAGGAGGGGCCGGACGATTTGGATGCTGCCGGAGGATTTGGCGCCGGTGGTGGAGGGGAGGTCGTACGAGCAGACGCCTGAAAGGCAGGGCTGTAGGTGTGTCTCAGCGTGGTAAGAGCAAATCAGATGCTGCGCACTTTGCTCCAGTCATTACGAGCGCTAACGGCGCCGAGGAGGGATAGTATAGCGAGGATGCGCAGCATGATTCCGTTGCTGAATCTTAAAGCCACTGGGGCGGGAGTTGTGAAACGAAGGAAAAGCAGGGCTGGCCCTGGAAGGAGAAGCAAGCAATGATGGGGAGAGAGGAGCGAGGGGACGATGCTGCCCCCAGCTCGTTCGTAATTATATCTGCCACAGACCGCGCTGCGTCGACGTGCAGCAGCTGTTTAGACGTCGCGACGCAGATCGGTGGAGATGCGTATTCGGTTTTTGCGACCTAAGGGCCATTCCCGAGGGCAGAACCTGGCCAGATGTACCAGAGTTCGGCAAGGAATCCCGGCATGGATACAACGGGCGAACCGACGGAAACAGAATCGACTAGAGATCGGGGCTTTTTGCGAAAAGCGTTCTCGACAGTTGACAATGGCAGATGCAAGTGCCGGTGCTTGATGAGTTGTGCTAGCGACCCAAGTAGCAGAGTCCAGGGCTCTGCAGGTCAACTGCTGGTCACCTGCCATTCCTGGCCACCAGTTATCCCGGGAGCATTTCGAATCAAAGTGGGCCGACGCGCACAAACAGAACATTTGCGTGTTTATTGTAGGCTCGGTGCGCTTGTATGGAGACTCGTGCCGTTTGTTTAACCTGCTGGTAAACTTACTTCATTACCGTCTGGGCTATCACCCGGTTTGTTGATTTTTTTTTTTTTGAATCCTTGTATTTGGCTCGCTATCTAATTGCCTCTTTGCTTCCCTTTTGCTCCGCAAAATAGTAATAATAAATATGACATTCTGGGGCATGAAAACAGGTCCGAAACACCGAAATTCAGTAATATTACCTTTATGTTGCCTCAAAAGCTCTGTGGGAAAACAAAGGAAAAGGTGATGATTTGAATCTCGCGCGATGATTTTAATCTCGCCTTGGTCTCCTAAAAAGCCATTCAGAAATACAATGCTTTCCGTGCGTAAAAATGGGAACGGAAACCCATAATTTTCCTTCCCGTCTTTTTCCATCCGAAATTCAGCCAAAACCAATTTTTTTTGAGTGACAATTTTTTTTTTTTTTTTCATATTATATTTTTTTGGCCGCAAAAAATTGTTGCACCGGAGCGGTGACATTGGAGTGCGGGAAAATCATTCACTTGAAGTTGGCAGTCAGGAGGAGAGCGCTTCATGACTAGTGGAATAGAGGGTTAGTGTGAGTGTGCGGAATGCAGAGAAAACAGAGTGCAGACGCGGAAGGGCCGGTACTTGAAATCAAACTAGTTGAGGCAGGACTAAAGGCTGTTCTATACCAGATGCAACATGCCGTACGGTCTTTTACAATGTCACTTCGTTCTGTTTGTGAATTAAGTAGTGCTGTTTGCAAGCAAAAAGATTGAGAGTGGCACTTTTCTGAGTTATTTGCTAAAAAAAAAGGCTGAATAAGGTAACCCATATCTTGGCCAATTTTACACCGAAACCCATGTTTCTGGGTGATTTCTGCAGTATTTCGTTGGGGCATTCATCTTTAATATCACCCAATGGTACAAACTGTTCCCTCAAGTCAACCTGCAAGTTTGGACAGAAAGTTGGTGACTTGAATTTGTATGTTCTGGAACAAGCCAATGGTTGCTCCCACAAGCATGACTTTGGTACACTAACCCTAACCCTAGAGTAGATTCACAAACAGTTTAGTCTGTGCTAATGGCAAGCGTGTTTTAGCCCCGGATTAGGCAAAGATTTATAAGCACTCAAAAGGTCTAGAACGCTCCATCACTCCACAGCCTATATATACTCTGTTTACACGTCGAGGAGGTTCAGGGATTGGGGATTCTTGCGGCGGTGGATGCAAGAGAAAATTACTCCAGAGCAGGTTCGTCAGAAGGAGACTTGGTTGCAAGACTTGCGGAGGATATGCAAGGTCAGAGTTGGCTTGGTGCTGAATAATATTCCTGAATGTGCTTTGTACATGTTTGGTCGTTACTGTTTGTGCAATGCCGCTACGTTGGCCGTACCTCAGTCATATCTAGTTGTGTGACTTGGAAGCGATTTTCCCAGCCCTTCGCAGGCCAAATGCGGCGTTGAACATTTTCAACGGGGTGATACGGCCAGTGTTGCATTGCCGGGCTCGGGCTGGTTCTTACCCCAGGGTCTTTGAGCCCTCCGTAGTCTCGCAAGCCAGCCGGTTACGGCCACCCTGGAAGGGAACCCGGCGGTTACTCCGTAACCGGCTGGCTTGCGAGACTAAGTCCGAAGCCCGAGCCTGGCTCTCCATCGGGCTGTCGGCCTTCAGGGCCTGCGCCGGTGCACAACGCTCGTCATGATTGAAGCCCGGGCATTTGCAAAACCGGCAGCCAGCCCGTCGTCTCAATTTGACTCTCCCACTGTTCAGGAAAATGTGAGTTGTAACAGTACTGTACTATTTCGGTTGTATTGTACGGATATTTTGCTGTGACACAAATTTTAAATCGGAAAAATCCAGAAAAAAATATTTAACACATCAAAAAATTTCGTACGGGGCCCTTGTGACGCGTGACGTACGATACGACCGACATAGTATAGTACTAGTAGGTAGCCCGTGACTGAGAGAGGTCATATATATATATATATATATATACATATGCGCACAAAAACTTCGAATGCTGTAGTTACGTTCCCATTACTTGACCGACTTCTTGTGGTACTGAGAGCAGCCTTGACGAACGCACTGCGTCTGCGAGTCGATATACTCGGTATCGCATCCGCTGCACTGCCAGGTCATGTTAACCGGAACGCTGTCTGTAGTAGCAGCGTCGATATGTGAGATGCGCCGGGCCAATGAAGAAGGGAAAGGACCTCACCAGAAAAGTTGAAGGTGTACATGATGTTTATGTGTTTCGTGTTTGTGTTTGTGGTGATGGGCTTTTCCGTGCTTCCTTGTGAGGCTTAAGTACGAGTCCGCTGTGCACAGAGCCTCTGGGGATGAGCGCTGCTCCAGCTGGCAGATCACTCACCACTGTCCTAGCGCCGACGGTGTTCTCTCCATGGTTGACCGCCCGCGTCCGCCTCGTTGTGTTCAGCTCCATTTACTGTTCACGGAGTTCACAAGAGAAGCTTAAAGAAACTGTATACAGAGTCCGGCGACCATGTTCTCTCAATTCCTGAGCGCTCATCTCCACCTCGTTGTGTTCAGCTCTATTTATTGTCTATGGAATCCACATAACCGAGCCCGCCGGCCCGCGGCCGGCGGGTGGCGGCAAACGATAATTGTTGGATTTGCTTCCGCGGCGGCCGCATACCTCGCATGATATAAATGCATCCAAATTGCTCCTATGGTAGGATTCACAGGCACGGGAAGTTTCCGCGGGCATTTATCAGAGTCCAATTTGGACGGAACCTGGAGCTACCGAGCTACCAATTCATGTGCGAATGTTATATTAGAACTAGTACAGACAGTGGTGTAATTCTACTCAAGCTTTTGTGGATCTTCCCTTGGTTCACAAAAAGCGAGCGCTGTTCGGCGGAAGCTTGTTGCGGTGGTGTGCAGAGCAGGATCATTGTGGTCAATCCTTCGGAAACTCCCGCTACCCCCAAATTGCGCCGAGTGGAGCTTGCTGAAGCATATCCCGAATGAACTTCAGGCTTGGCATTGATGTTATGGCCGAAGATAACTCAATGGCATCCAGTCTCCCACCGGCAACCCTGCTCATAAAATCTGCTTATCTGCAGCAGGTTCTTTTTTTTTTTGTTCAGCCCTATCAATCAATTCCCTGCCAACTACATATCCAGGATGATAGCCCAATGATACCGTACAGTAGGATTTACAAGACTGAAGTAGTGGGCATACACTGCTTGAAAGGCAAGCAGCTTTTGTCACAAGATATGTCGTTTTTGGGTGCAGCATTGTGTTCGATTCATATGGTACACATAACAAAGATTTCTCAAGGCTTACATATTTCTTTGCATCTAAAAACGGCCTCAAACTTTTTTTGAAAACACTTATATATTTTGTGAAATTTGAATTTTGGAGACTTCTTTCTTGCAGAAACTGTCCAGTTTATAAGGACAGAATTGTGACCGTTGAACGCGTGTCAGCACTAGATTGAGCTTGCCGGCGCGGGACTGGATGCCATCGAGAGACCGGGCTTGGAACCGGGTTCAAGAGCAGTCACTGGCCCCCGGTAAGGGTGAAGTAGTGTATAGACAACGGAGAGGTTAAGCCTCTCCCAGGGTTGTACTCAGGTCATATATAGTACTGTGACCGGATGTTCACAAATTCTGAATTTTTTAACCTCTGAGAATGCCGAAAAAAAATTCTACCAATTTTGGTTGACTTTTTACGCTGTCCTTTCACGTGCGCATCATGCATCACCTGAACATCTGGTCGGAATACTACAGTATATCATTGATGCGTCATTCACAAGCTCGACTGTAAAAATTCGAGATGATATCCTCGTCATACATATGCTTATCTCCGCAGAATTACGCCCGTGAGAATAACTGAAGTGCGAGGTCGTCCAACTATATATATGGTTCATAAGGTAGGGCTCCGAGTCAAGCACGGATGGGTCAACGTCACATGTCATTTCATGGGAAATCTGGATGACCACAGTTGAGGTCAAACATTTTACTCCGCACAAAATAAAATACAGAATGTACATTTCTAAAAGCACAGAAGCGTCTCTACAGTTTGATCATCTCGGATTTTGGGAAATCTGAACCGCACCGCATAGTAATGAGTGTTTGATGCGAGGCTCGTTTTTGGTATCATCTCCGGAGTTGAACTACTCTCGCAGAGTAGCCCAGAGGCGGAATTTAAGCGGAACATGTGCATATAACCCTGAGCTACAACTTGATGGTTTTTGTTTTGCCAAATTCCTTTTCTCAATCAAGTAGTACAGCAAGTACATTCTCCTGCAGAAAGCTCTTAGGAAACATAAATATGCTTGTTATTATTAGATATTATTTGTTGAAGACATGGGAGGCACTCTATAGATGGCTAATAATAGAATAAATGGACTTAGAGGGTTTCTGAGCCTCCAGTATTGCTAAAAGCTGAGCTCAACGGTTGATTTTCCTTTCGGGGATGTGTCGTCAGGACATGTGACGTTGACCCGTCCGTGCTTGAGCCCTACCTTATGGCTCCATCGCAAACTCTCATTGTCTCCCAGGCTCTCGACGCCGCACAAAAAAAAATAGAAAACGCCCCATCTGAAACCAACAAATGCCGCTGCATACACGCTTTCTTCATCGTAACCACCCACCCAGGTAATTATAAGTAAGATATCACAAAGGTCAAGTCGCACCAGGCCCAGGGCCTTTCGAGCTCACGTCCCTCCACGAAGATTGCGTTCCGCCAGACGCAGACGCAGCCCCGGGAGGCAGCGGGTGGCCATGGGTCACATACGCATACGGCGGCGGCAGCTCGCGCGTGATGGTGCTCGGGCTGCGCCTCCCGTCGGAAGGGGAAGCGGATGTGGGCTTGGGCGTGGGCGTGCCCTTGCTCCATCGGCTGCCGCTGTCCGGGAGGACGAACGGCGTGAGCCCCTCACCTGACGCGGGCGACGGTATGGTGAGGAAGGGGACGGGGACGGGCGGGGGAGCGCCGCGGTATAGCTTCGCCTCGCGGGTGAGGGCGCGAGTGCGGTAGAAGAGGACTCCCAGGGCGGCGAGGAGGATGAGGAGAAGAGCGGCTCCGCCAACCGCGGCGCCAATGATCGCTGCCACTGGCCTGCTGTTGTTGCTGCTGGACTCCGAGTCAGCCTGACTTCCGTCGACGGGGGGTGGTGCTGGTAGATAAAGAGGGTGGGGCAGTGGCGCTGACGGGCGGGAGGGAGATGGGAATGGTGTCGTTGGTACCGCCGATACTCTCCCGGCCTGCACAATCGAATTCTGTCGTGCCGTTTGTGCGTACGAACGGACTGCCTGTCGCCCAACGTCCGGTCCTATACGGAGATTAGATTAGATTCTCTCAGTGGCCTGAATGGGCGGTGCGTACGAGTCGCTGATTGCGGCTGGTAGAACCACTCGCAGTCAGACCAAAGAACTTGAAGAGAGGCGGAGAACGCAATGCGCACCGATCATCTGAGACCCCGGGTCTGCGCGGTTGATGTACTGGAACACCGTATCCGTCGCAGCTGCAGAACGTCGTGTTTGTAAGTAACAGCTCAATCAAGAGCAGCGCGCTAGGAATGGACACACCCATGGTGATATTGGTAACGTCGGACGCGTTCAAGGCCGCGATGGAGACGCTATAAGGCGGCGTCCCACCGGTGATTAAAAGATTCCATGGGTCGCAAGTGTTTAGCATGTCGCCGTGGGGCGTCGTCGAGGTCACCACGAAGTCAGTGGCCGTCGCAGGCGGGAGGCACGCAGTGCTGCTACCAGCTGAACGGGAAAAATGAAAAAGGATGGGTATCGTGTCAGCTTGTTGTGTACGTTTCACGCTAGCAGAGAGCAAGGGCTTGGGTGTAGCGCCGCAGCGCCTTAGGAACGCCAGGCGCTCGAGATGGTTTCGCGTAGAACGACGTACCAACGACAGCGTAGAGCGGGATGTCGACCCCGCCTGACGTTCCGTGCGCGTCGACGACTCCCAGGATGAGTTTGCTCCCTAGCGCGGCAGGCGTTAGCTTCTTCAATTGACCGTTCTCGTGCGACGTACCAACGGGGTGGTCGACCGTCCACGATAACGAGCTCGCGTTCTTCCCGATGAGCTGCGTCGTTGGCGCCGCTCCCTCCGCGAACGCCAGCATGTAGAACGGCGGGACACCCGAGGCGGCACCAGGAGTGACTGTGAGAGGCAGCTCGCTGCATACGGGGAGGGACGTCGTGAGCTGTGCGTGCACCAGTTGGCCAGCGGTTGAGAAGCAAGCTTAAGGTTGCGGCGCACCGAGCTGTTGAATCCCCAGAAGAACTGCTGCGCTTGCGCCAGCGAGCCCGGAACCAGAGCCAGTACGCGCAGCGCTCGCATGGTGGCGGAAAGGAAGGAAGAGAAGGCAAAATGACGGGACCAAGACTTTTACGGCTACCACGCGACAGTGGCTTCGGGAGTCGATCCCTTGCCGCTCGCGGAATTCTGAGGCCCGTTCGAGGGCAACGCACTTCAGATGAGAATGGAGGTCGTTCCTGGAATATTTGCCATAGACGAGGTTTCCTCCTCGTCCCCACACTCGAGTCGGAGATCGGGGGGCTTGGGGTGCAGCTGTACAGGCGTGTGAACATCACGGACTGCCAGCCCGCGGTTGTAAATTTTGAGTACATCCATCCGGTGTCGGCGACGTCGCCCGGCCTGTGTTCGCGTTTTCTCAATGGTCTCTGGCCACGGGGAGAAGAATCTCCTCGCCGCATCTTTACTAAGACTGGTTTACCGACCGCGTCGTTTGGCGGGGAACCGAGTCGCGCGTTTACTTGGGTTGAAAAGGCCATTATCTGGAAAAAACTAACGAATACATACAATAGCTAGCTAGTTTGTAGTCAACCCTCCTCCTGCTCGTCGTCGTCGCCGTCATCTCAAAAAAATCAGAATACATGTCTTGTCTCCAACCAACCAAAAAAAATTCCTTGAACTCAAATCGCCACCCCAGGTCCTTTTAAATCCCTCCTCGATTTGGACCGCGTCCCGGCACCCACACCAGCCATCCCGGGCTCCGACGCCGACGCGCCACTCGAACTCGGCGCCCTCGGACTCGCGCTGCCAGAGTAAGGCGACCACTCCCCCTCGTCCGCACCGAATGTCGCCGCAGCCGCCGCCCCAGCCGGGAGCGGCACATGGTTGGTCACATACGGCGGCGGCAGCTCGCGCATGTTGATCACCGCGCTCGGGCTTCCAGCGCTCCCGGTCCGACTATGCCCTGAGCCGTCGGAAGTGGGTGGGGTGCTCTTGCTCCACCGGCTGCCGCTGTCGGCGACGAGGAACGGCGTCGGCGTGGCGTCGGCGCCGTCGATGGGGGAGGCGAGGTTGACGGAGCTCGCGGTGGCGCGGTGCGGGGTTGTGAGGGTGAGGAAGGGGACGGGTGGGGGTGTGCCGAGGAGCTTGGCGTCGTGCGTGCGTGTGCGGTTGCGATCCCGCTTGCGGCAGAGGAGGAAGGCTAGCGCGGCGAGGAGGAGGAGGAGGACGGCGGCGCCGCCTACAGCGCCTCCGATGATTGCCGCGCTGGACTTGTGGGTGGAACCGGAATCGGGGGGCAACGACGGGGAGGCAGAGGGCGAGCTGATGGGCGGGAGGGTGAAGGGGATGGTGTCGTTGTTACCGCCGATACTACCACGGCCCGCACATGTGACATCTGCCGTGCCGTTGGTGCGTACGAACGGACTGCCTGTCGCCCAACGGCCGGTCCTACAGTATACGGAGATTAGATTAGATTGTCAGTTGCTGGAATGGAGAGGTGCGTACGAGTCGCTGATGGCGGCTGGTAAGTAAAGTAGAAACCGAGTCAGTCCGGAAGAAAGGCGAGGAACGCAGAGCGCACCAATCATCTGCGACCCCGGGTCCGCGCGGTTGATGTACTGGAACACCGTATCCGTCGGAGCTGTAAAGCGTCGCGTCAGCCCGAAAATGCCGCCCGCCAATTGCAAGGGGCGCGTACGCCAGGAACGGAGGAATGGACGTACCCATAGTAAGGTTAGTTACGCCGGTCGAGTTCAGCGCGGCGATGGTGACGTTGTAGGGCGGCTTCCCGCCCTTGACGAAAAGGTTCCATGGGTCGCATGTGTTGAGCGTCCCGCCGCTCGGCGTCGTCGAGGTGACCACAAAGTCGTTCGCGGGTGCATGTGGCAGGCAGGCAGTGGTGCTGCCAGCTGAAATGAAAAAATGACGTGAGCTAAAGGTGTACGTTTCGCGCTAAGACGAAGAGCGAGAGTTTGGGGGTGGCGTGAAGGGGGTGAAGGGTGCGGGGAGATGGACGTACCGACAACAGCGTACAGCGGGATGTCTGCTCCGCCTGACGCTCCGTGAGCGTCGACGACTTCGAGGATGAGCTTGGACCCTAAGGTTACGAGTTATTAGCTTCCAATGTCCATGCTGTTGCTCGTACGACGCACCGACAGGATGATCCACAGTCCACGACAGCGCGCTCGCGTTCGTCCCAATCCGCTGCGTCGTCGGTGCCGACCCCTCCGCAAACGCCAACATGTAGAACGGAGGCGTGCCCGGGACAGCAGCGGGCGTAACCATAATCGGGAGGGAGCCGCAGACGGGGAGGGACGTCGAGAGCTGCCCGCACGCGCGTTGCGTTAGTCGCCGCCGGCCGAGTACCACGGACGCGAAACGCACCGAGTCAGTGAATCCCCACAGGAACTGCTGCACCTGCGCCAGCGACCCAGAAACCAAAGCCAATACATGCAAAGCTCGCGCTCGAGGGAACATGACGAGCGGAGGGAAAGGGAAGGGAAGGGGATTTTACGCGATGCGCTGGGCCGGCGTTTTAAGTACAGTCGGAGCGAGGCACTGCCGACGTTTCCCTCGCTCCTTCTCGAAGACGCGGATGCCGACGTAACGACGCGGATCGCTACCAAAGCGAAGCCTCGTGCGGGGACGGGTTTGAAGTGCCGTTCCTGGCGTATTTGGAGTACCAGAGTGCATAGCTCGTAGGCACCGAGAGGGTGTTGTGTGCTTGTTCTCCGTGCGCAAAATCGGACCCGGTCGGTACCGACGTCAAGGTGGGTCGCTGTGGAGCTTTTATTAGGCGCAGAGCTGTCGAGCCCCGGGTATGTTTCACCGTGTGGAGTCTCGAAAAACCGCCTCGTGTTCCGTTTTCATCGCAGTTGCATTGTACAGTAGAATTTGTTCATGTTTACATCCAGTGCGGAAAGTAGGCATTCCAATCCACCTGCTTGAACGTACTCGCCGACAGCTGGCGCAGCGTCGTAAACGGCAGCACCAGCAACACGAGCCGCGGAGGGACGTACACAATCGCCATCGTCGTCAGCAGCCTCGGCACCGGGAGCGAGCGGAGCATCATGCCGATGGCGAGGACAGACGGGACGACGGCGATGACGAGCGAGGCGGCGCGCCAGAGAGAGCGCTCGTCAAGGGTTGGGAACTGTCCGCGCCAGACACCCGCGTGCAACCCGCCGAACGCGCCGGCGACGAAGAACTCGACCAGCGTCGCGGTCTCGATCCCGCGGGTATCCTGCGCGTCCTCGAGCGAGGCGTACCAGAACGCGGGGACGGTTTTTTGGATGCGCGGATTGAATACGTTGGAGGGGTAGTCGATCCCGACGAGCGCCGCAAAGTGCGTTTTCCACGTCCGCGCGCGCTTCAGAGCTGGGGCGGCGTTTTCGTGCGCCTGCGCAGGCGCATGCTCCCCCTCGACATCGATGTGCGCCGTCTCGTCAAACTCGGGCTTGCCACCGCCTACGCCTACGCGGAGGACGATCGGCTGCGTCACCTGCAGCGGCTTCGACCACCACAAGATCCAGATAACCAAATTAATAAGCGCGAACGCGAGCGTCGCGACCTCCAGAACCGTAACCCCCAAATGCTGGTGCGTGCGCGCGGAGAATCGGAGGACGAACCAGATGCCTTGCAGGAACGCCACGCCTTTTGCGAAGACGTCCTGCTTGCTGCGGTCGGCGATGATGGCGTCGGGCACGTCGCGGAGGGCCTGGCGGATCTCGGGAGCGCCATCGAGCTGCGCGCGCGTGACGAGGGGGTACCCGTGCTCATCGACGAAGCCGCCCATGCAGATGAAGAAGCCTTTTGGCAGCGGGATGTCGTATTCTGTTCGCGTTTTTGAGCCTACGCCGAGGGCATGCGCAAACGCGGACGTACCCTTGGAGAACGTGACAGCCATCGCCAGCTGCCGCGCCGCGAACCCGACGATGAGCTCCGGCGAGATGAGCGCGACGAGCATCAGCTTGATACGACTACGCAGCGCCCAGGTCTCGTCGAGCATGTAGCGCACCCAGCGCGTAATCCCTGAACCGCTCGACGCGCGTGGAGGCGGCGGCTGCGGGATGTTCGGGTGCACAGAGACCCAGACGCAGGCGACGACGGTGGCGACGCAGTCCCAGACGATGTCGGAGACGTTGCGGCAGGATGTCGTGCGTGTGCATTGTGCTAACTGCGCGCTGGCGGGGGATATGAGGGAGAGGAGGAGAAGAGACATGGACATTGGTGTGGAGAGCGCCGGCCGCCGCTGGGAGTGTGGCGTCAAGATATAGTCAAGTGAGCGCTTGAGGAGGCGTCTAAGGGTGGAGCGAGCGGGTTCCGTGCTTCTCTAAGCGCCAGCCAGGCTCCAGTTGAGCGGCACCGAGTAGCATTGGACGGAAGCGTTGCCGGCGTCTTTGATTCCACGAGAGGGTGGTGGTGATGGTAGAAGTCAGAGAGGGTACGATGTGATTGTGTCTAATGCCCAGCCGCATAGCATGTTATGCACAGGCCAGGCCATGTGCAATAATAATTTCCGTTCCCGCACTCCTTCTCTTGGACCTCCGTCTTTGCCTCGCTGTCCGAGCCTTTTGCGGCGGCATCCCCGCCTGCGGGCTCTTTATTACTGAAATTGACAGGGACTGCAGAATCAGGTAAGTATAGTTGTCGACGGAAGGCGGATGTGAGGACACACCGTAGAGGGTGAGCGAAAGCAGCATTGTGATTTGAAGTTGGCGAAATGCCTGAGACCGCCACGAAGCTTTTAAAACCGAACACTGAGGGTCCTGGATTGACCAGCGTGTCGTATGTATGTGCGCGGTTGTTACAATGGGCGTGTATGTGCGGATCACCCGCCAGGCAAGGAAAGCGGGTACATATAGTTGTGAGATTTGGAAGCGATTTTCCTATCCCGTCGCAGGTGTTGAGCATTTTCAACGGGGTGTCACGGTCAGTGTTATGCACGGCCACGCTAGGCCGGGCAACCCGATTTACACGAGCATTTCCGGGCTCGGGCTTGCTCACTCCCCGAGCCCTCCGAAGGCCGAGGCCGCCTTTCCCCCGGCTGTCGGGCTTCAGGGCCTGAGCCTGACCCTGCACAGCACTAAGTAGCCACGGTTGAAGCTAGGGCATTTTCAAACCGACGGGCAGCCCGTGGTCTCAATTTGACTCTCCCACCGTTCACGAAAATGTCAGTTATAACAGTAGTAGGCAGTCCGCGACTGGGAGAGGTCATATATATATACAGTATATACACACTGGCACAGAAATCTTCGAATGCTGTAGTTATGTTCCCATTACTTGACCGACTTCTTGTGGTACTGCGAGCAGCCTTGACGAACGCACTGCGTCTGCGAGTCGATATACTCGGTATCGCATCCACTGCACGTCCACGTCATGTTAACCGGAACGCTGTCTGTAGCAGCAGAGTGTACATGTCAGATGCGCCGGGACAAGAAAGCGGGGAAAGGACCTCACCAGAAAGGCTGAAGGTGTACATGATGTTTATGTGTTTGGTGTTTGTGTTTGTGGTGATGGGCTTTTCCTTGCTTCCTTGTGAGGCTTAAGTACCCGTCCGCTGTGCACAGAGCCTCTGGAGATGAGCGCTGCTCCAGCTGGCAGATCACTCACCACTGTCCTAGCGCCGACGGTGTTCTCTCCATGGTTGACCGCCCGCGTCCGCCTCGTTGTGTTCAGCTCTATTTACTGTTCACGGACTTCACAAGAGAAGCTTAAAGAAACTGTCTACAGAGTCCGGCAACCATATTCTCTCAATTCCTGAGCGCCCATCTCCGCCTCGTTGTGTTCAGCTCTATTTATTGTCGATGGAATTCACAAGACAAGTTAAAAAAATTGTCTAACCGAGCCCGCCGGCCGCGGCCGGCGGGTGACGGCAGACGGTAGTTGTTGGGTTTTCTTCCGCCGCGGCCGCATACTGCGGATGATATAAATGCATCCAGATTGCTAGTATAGTAGGATTCACAGGCACGACAAGCCTCCGCGGGTCTCTGATGAATGCCGACTTTCGACCGATCCGGACTTCATTTGCCAATTTGATACCGTTGCAAGAGCTAGTCCAGACAGCAGTGTCATTTTACTCGGCATTTTGTCGATCTCCCGGCCTCCGCTCCCCAAACTGAGCGCTGCTCGGCGGAAGTTGGTTGCGGTGGGCCGCGGGGAAGGGAGTAATTGTGATGAATGCCCTGGAACCTCCCCCCAAACAAAATAAATTAAGCTGAATTGGAGCCGGCCGATGCTCTAGCAAGGAATTTGAACTTTGGACAATTGACGTCATTGTTATACTCCATGGCACCTAGTCTCCTACCGGCAAGCCTGTACGTAGCCCTGCCCTTGAGACCTGCAATTGGGAATTCATCTGCAGGAGAATTCTGTTCAATATTTTGCAGGATAGAACCTGTGCTGATCGAAGCCCCGGCTCCACTTCTACATTAGACAGTTTGCGAGGAGCCACCGGGAGCCACCAGGTAGTGTTTGTGCATTGCGCCGCCTGGTGGCTTACATCTGAACGGTGGCTCCCGGTGGCGGCTAGCATAATGTGCAGCATGCGAACCCTGCAGCCTTAGGAAGTTCAAAATGTAAATTTGGGCACAATACTGGGTGGTAGAGACTGTCCTGTGAATAAACATTCTGGTGGCTGTTGAAGATTTACACACAGGCCAGAGATTGGGATTGTGTGTGAATCACAGCCGCCATGCAGCAGGTGTAAGCCCAAACTGACTGTCTAACCCCATGAACCGAACGGGAAGTCTCAGAATATTGAGCCACCGGAGCCACCGGGGCGCAATGCACAAACGCCACCTGGTGGCTCCCGGTGGCTCCTCGCAAACTGTCTATTCTCGAGCTCAGAATAAAACATAGAGAAATGCCATTATTGGTAAAGGTATGCTCTCACATCAAATTTCGGGAGCCGTATGTTATCCTCAGAACAAAGCAGGTTTTTGAACTGATTCCAACATCAACAAAAAGAAAAAATCTTGAACGGATCAGAAGCGCTGCTGGTGTATGTGAATGATTGGACCACAACACTCTGCCAAAAAATACATTTACAGGACATTCTGATGTACCATAATATTTTCGATAATCTCTAGGATTTTTTCCAGCAGGTTTCACAATTTAGCTCGAATCTTATGTCAACCTGGTCATCAAGTGGCTTTTACTTCGTATACAACCGTTGCGGGGTCTAGCTGGATCCAGCAGTGGGCCAACACAGCATGCGGGTATTTCCGAAGTAAACTCTTCACTTCCGCTGTGGACCAGCAACCTACAGTAGGTTATCCGGCATTAGAGCAAGGGGGACCTTGGTTTACCTAGATTATAACACTGTAGCATTTCGTTCAGTTCGTATGTCACATGTCACAGGCGTATTTTTCCTTCAAAAATTTAAGCTATGTCACAAAAAAGGTCCTGGAATTTTCCTCCCAAAAAGGAAAGTCAAGAGATATTGACGCAGTATGATCGTGGCAATTGCTTCATCGGGCCTGATTACGAATTGCAAATTTCGTATGCAGTGTCCCACGCCGAGAGTCTATCCGAATTAAATGGAATTCTACAGTATTGTACTTACGGCTGCAGCAGAGAAAAGATGTAGCTGTCACCAGCTCGTTTAGGTCTGGACCGACGCGGTTCGTCTTATGGGATTTCACTTGCACACATCCATTCAGTATTAACTAAGTGGGCGCTCTCCAATGACAGGAACCTGGCCGGCGCTCGGACAGGTTGAGTATGATGACAACTTAGGCCACGGGCATTTGTTTTTCAAATGGTTTCTGTTCAACAGACGGATATTTAAGCGGCAGAGGACGGATGGAAAGACCAAACAAACACATCACCATCATGTACACCTTCAACCTTTCTGGTGAGATCTTTTCCCCGCTTCACTGTCCTGCCGCCTCTCACATGTAAATGCGGCTTCAGACAGCGTCCCCGTTAACATGACCTGGGAGTGCAGCGGTTGCGATACCGAATATATCGACTCGCAGAGTCAGTGCGTCCGCCAAGGCTGCTCGAAATACCACCAGAAGTCGCCCAAGTAAGGATTGTATACTATGAGGAGCAAGGGTCTTTCATTAGATATATAAGTTTTGAACATTTTAACCAAACATGTGTACGCGATAGCGTATTGGCTCCGCTCAAATCCGGTGCCTCGTACACGACCACTCCAACACCCCATCATCCCCGTTCGCACCCACAGGTATCATTTCCGCCGGGTGCGTGTCCTCCGTTGGCGTGAATCGCGTATCCACTTTCACTCTGCCCCCGCCGAACACGTCCTCCCACATGCGTACCCAAGACTCGGGGATGTGGCAGAACACTTCCTTCAGCGCTAGCGCCGCGGCAGCCCCGCCAGAGTTGAACTGATCTCGTTCGGCGGATGTGCGGAAAAACTTATCGGCGCCCGCCTCCGCGCCGGGGCGCTTCGCGATCGTCGCGCCGAAGATGACCGAGCCCGGAAGCGGGGAGAGAAAGGACGCGAGCCGGTGGGCGAGGGCGCGTTGAGTGGGTTCGGGGAAGAGATGGAAGACAAAGGATATGTGGATCGCGGTTAGCTTGGCTTGGTGCGCGGAGAGGAACGCGGGGTCGAGGATGTCTCCTTGGTGAAACATGATGGGGAAGGAGGACGGCGTGGATTTGAACAGCTCGTGGCCCATGTCCCAGAACTCTACATCCACCGTGAGCGCTTCGATTAAGTGTAAGCTTGGCACTTACCGCGCACGATGTCGCAGACGATTATTTTCTCAGGTGCGATGCCGTCGCTAACGAGTTTACGGACATCGGTACCGACTGGCGCTTCGCATCAGGTATTCTGGCCATCTACTTAAGCGTGCAGTACGCACAGAAGCAACCGACGTCGAGGAACATTCCGTCCTCGCGTTCGATGAGCGTCTGGACGGCCTCTCGATAGGCGGGGAGGTGGCACATCTTCAGTCTACGCGTGCAGTTGGGAATAAATCTCGGCTGTGTTGAGATCCCGCACCTCATGAAGCTGAAAGTGCGGATGCAGCTGTACGGATGGGCCTGCTGCTAGCTCAGCTGGAGGATGAAGGTTCCTGAATGAGAGGCTAGCCTCGTATGCTCGTTTCTGGATTGCGACGATGTGGTCTTCAATTTCTTCTGGCTTGACGATGCCTGTTTGTGCCTTGAAAAAGTCTAGTCCTTCGTTGTTGTCAATCTAGACATATTAGAGACAGTGTATCCCCCCCATGATGACTGCAGGTGCGCACTGCAAGCAAGCTCCATAGATCCTCCTCGACTCCCGGCGGACTTGGACCATGGACTGCCATGGGAGAAACGGAAAGAAGTGGAGGGGCTCAGCACCCACACCGTGATTTTAAATAACTCGCTCATAAATAGTGGAGCTACCCTGGACCCGGGACAATGGGCCGGATCAAACCGCCCATCGCGTGCCAGTGCCGCTTGTCTCCGACCGTCATCGTGTCCGCCATCCCGGAGACCCGCATCCCCTGCGTTCCGTTGACATCCTTACCTCAAGGCACTCGCCCGTCAGCTGCGCCCGATTCAACTTGGTTCCAGTGCAAGTCAGCGGACCTGGAGAGAAATGGAAAACGTCATGCCGAGGAGAAGAGTCTGAGCATGGGATGCAACGATTATTCGTAACTTCGAGAGCAGCTGACGAAGACCGTGCCTCTGGTGGCCTATAAATGGCCGTTCCCAGCGCGCTTCGCTCCCCTTCAACCCTGCTTAACCAAACTTCGAAGATGACAAAAATGCGTGCTGTCGTCTATGAAAAGGCGTTCAAGGTGAGCGTCCAGGAGGTCGACAAGCCGAAGATCATACACCCGGATGATATCATTGTCAAAGGTGCGTCCGCGTCGTCGCTGTCTTCGATTTGGTTGAGCGTCGTGTCTAGTTACAACCTCGTGCATCTGCGGGAGGTACGCCTCTGCAGCTTATGCCCTTGCAGAGCTCACGCTTCCTCGCAGTGACCTGCACATGTACGAAGGCCGCACTGCTGCGGAGCCAGGCATTGTCTTTGGGCACGAGAAGTACGTCCGTCTGCTGCGCATCCGGTCGGCCCGCTAACGGAACGCAGCATGGGCATCGTCGACGAAGTCGGCGCTGGCGTTACCGTGCGTGTGTTGGTACTCCCGCGATGTGTTTCTGACGCCGCATTGCTCTGCAGATCCTGAAGAAAGGCGACCGCGTTGTCATGCCGTTCAACGTCGCCTGTGGACGCTGCCTCAATTGCGAAGAGGGGCGTTCCGCGTTCTGCACACTCGTCAATCCCGGATTTGTGCGTCCATTTCCTGCTCATATTACCTCCTTCCTGCTAAAATCGCCTCGTTGTAGGCAGGAGGGTGCGTATATGGCCGGATTATGAACTCAATCGTGTTAACGACACTTCCTCTAGTGCATACGGTACGCCCTTAATCCCACGCATCTGCATTGGACCGAACTCGGCTAGGCTACGTGGCGATGGGTCCATATGGAGGCGGACAAGCGGTTCGCGTTCCTTCTTCCGTTCCGCAAAGTTTGTTGAGCGAATCTCCAACGTCAGGAATACGTTCGCGTCCCGTACGCAGACTACAACGCGCTCGTGCTTCCGCCAGGCAAGGACCACGAAGAAGACTTTGCCCTGCTCGCGGATATCTTCCCTACGGTGCGTCGTTCCTCCCTAGTCTTGCTTGTTTCATGAAGCCTGACCGAGCCTAGGGCTGGCACGGCGTCGAGCTCTCGTACTTCCGTCCAGGCGAATCGATCGCGGTATTCGGCGCGGGCCCCGTCGGGCTGATGGCGGCGTACTCGGCCGTGCTGCGCGGCGCGTCCGACGTGTATGTCGTCGACCGCGTCCAGGAGCGGTTGGACAAGGCGCGGGAGATTGGGTGTATCCCTATTGACTTCAGCAAGGGGGATCCGGTGGAGCAGATTTTGAAGCTGCGCGGAGGGAAGGAGGTAGATCGTGGTGTTGACGGTGCGCTCTCGCAGCCGATATCTCTTCATCGTTTGCTGAGAAGAAGCCAGCCGTGGGGTATCAAGGTCCGTCGGCGGCTTAGAGGGTCTCTTAGCATTAACGGCTTCGGTAGCCACAACCAGCGACGGAAAGAAAGAAGTCCCGAACGCGGTGATTGAGGCGCTCGTACGCGTCGTGCGCCCCACCGGCGGGCTTGGTATCCCGGGGCTGTACGTTCCGAATGATCCCGGGGCGCCGGATGACGCGTCCGCAAAGTAAGCGCGCGTTGTGTCCGAGCGAATTCCAGGTTGACAGTCGACGCGCAGAGGATACATGAGCTTCCCGTTCGGTGAGTGGGCTCATCCGCAGTGCATACGAACGCAGGGTTGACCCGGGTAGGGAGGTTTTTCGAGAAAGGGCTCACTATCGGCACCGGCCAGTGTAACGTCAAGGTATGTGGCGCAGTTTGCTCGCGATGGAAATCTCATTTTGGGCTTGCTGCAGACCTACAACCGCTACCTCCGCGACCTCATCATCTCGGGACGCGCAAAGCCGTCCTTTGTCGTCTCGCATAACGTCTCGCTCGACGATGCGGCTGACGCCTATGACAAGTTTGACCGACGCGTGGACGGGTACACGAAGGTTTTGCTCCATCCCTGAGCGGGACATTGGTCTTTTGTTGGGCGTGTACGATAGTATGTATTGTACAGTATGCTGCTGTGAAAGCGTGCACTCGAGTTTGGATTTTGCGCTGTTGCAGCTGCAGCTTCCCACTTCCCACTTCTCATTCAAGTTCCCTTCATTTCGTCTTGAGATATTCAGTTAGTAGTTCTCGTTGCAAATAGTGGCTTACGGATAGCACATTTCGTGTAGTTGGGAGCGTCGATGTACCTGCGCCTTGCGACGCAGGAACGCACTGAACATTTATCTGCGGAGAAAATGAACACCCCCCACAGGGACTTGATGAATGGCCTAGCCACACGCACGATCCTCGCACCACGGTACCGAAGTCGCAAAGCGTTCCTTGAAGCATCCATGATGGTTGCAGGTATCTAGAACAAAGGATCTCTTTCTTCGCCGCACGATCGGAAAGAAAACTCACGGTCGTAGCATAATCCGTTCTTATTCACCGCTTTGTTGAAGCAGTTTTGTTTGCCCTTGCAGAGGACGTTCGGGATCGGCGTTGGAGGGCTGGGCTCTTCGGCGGGTCCGGATAGACATTGACCCATGCTGGGAGAGTAAGGAACGCCTTTACTCCGGGTGGGCGGGACTATTAATCTACCCGCCGGGGCGGGTAGCGTGTATTGCCAGCAGGCAGGAATAAGCTCGTAGATGACGATCCGGGAATTGTTCAATTTAGAACAGCTGCGCTCAGCGCTGGCGATCGAATGATGTCCGCTGGGGACCGAGAGGGAGGCCAACAACGCAGCAGTAGCCGGCGGGTTGTCCCTATGGCTTCCGTGGCACGACAAGACAACGACGTCGTCGGAGAGTCTAGTATCATTGTGGGCATCGTCAACGCCCGCCTAGGATACTCCCGAAAAATCGACAGAGGACTTTTTCTGCTGAGAATGGGTGTCAGAAATTCAGAATTCGCATTTCTAAATGCAAACACAGCGTCAACAACGATGCTTCATGCATCCGACACCTCTTTCTTTTCTACGACGACGCCCCCGCTCGCCGCCGCGAGGAAGCTCAGACCACCCATTTGCATCGTATGGTTGAGCATGTTAGCGTTAGGGTATGTGAGGTTGTGAGCTACTCGAGTAGCAATGAGAGGATGAAGGGACCGTATTTGGAGCAGTTGGATATCGTTGTTGGCGCTCTGAGTCCGCCCTAGCCACGACCAGTGCAGAGCCGACGTGTTTCTGGCAGTCTACGCGGCGCGCGTAGTACGCGCGGCTACGTCCTTGCCATGTCGGGAACCTAGGCGCTCGCTTCAAGAGTGCAGCCGCATTACAAGTCCGAATCTACCAGAGTAAATCTACACTAACCGGTATCGCGTATTGCAGGGGTAACAAGCTCTAGCTAGTAGTATACAAGTGAGAGGTAACAAACACAAACAGAGTCAGAATCGTAATAAGTTACTAGTATTTAGCCCGCTTAGAGCCTCAGACGCGCTCGTACATGCAGATGTAGGCTTTGGCCTTGAGCACCTCCTCGAGCGTCGTCAGGCGCACCACCGTGTCGCTGATGTATGCCCACTGCCTCGGCGGGGCCTCCTCCTTCTTCTCCTTCAAGTTGTCAGAAGTCGAGGATGGGGGGAGGGCGGTGTCGGATTGTGGGGTTGTTGGCGCAGGCGGAGGCGCCATCGACGCAGCGTCCTCAGGTGTCGGGAGCGCGACATACGCGATGTAATGCCCGCCGAGCTATGCGCAACGCGTCAGTATCGTCGCCACAGAAAAGAAACAAACAAGGAGGAAAAGCAAAAGCCACACGCACCATATTCCCAATATGCACCACCACCGCATACAGCCTATACATACACCGCTCCTTCTGACTCTTCCCACTCCCCAACCCCCCAAACCTCCCCGCGCCCGTCCCCGTCCCCCTCCTCCTCAATCCAAGCCCATAATCCTCCCTCCGCGGCGCCAAAAACGGCGTCAAATCCAGCCTCTCGGGAAACGTCACATACTCGTCCAATTTCTTGAACCCGCTCGAAAAGCTCAGCGACAGCGCGTTTTTGGACACTTGCTGGAAGCGCTTGAGGTGTATGACGAGCACGGGCGGCGGGGACGCGATGAGGTAGCGCTTGTAGGCCGGCCGCATGATCACCGGTTTTGGTTTTGGCTTTGGCTTTTTCGGTTTCGGAAGGATTTTGGAGTTTGCTGCGGAGTCCTGGGAGGGGGAAGCCGCAGAGGGAGCGCTCCCAGAGGCCGTTGCAGACGCGGACGCGGACGATACCGACGCGGCGGATACGTCGCTCTCGTCCTCGTCCCCAGATCCCGAGCTCCCGTCCGTACTCGCCCCGCTGCCGCTTTCTTCCGATACGTGCCGGCGGTGGTGCGGCCGCGGCGGGTGCAGCCCCGGCGCATTCGCATTCGCGCCCTTCCCCTCCACCGAGATCCGTACCCGCTGTCCGCCTTCGCCCTCCGCAATCGCATCCAACGAGCCCGCCACCACCCGCCCGTCGCTTTCCGTAACCACGACGTCGACTTCCGCGCCACGACCACGGCCATTGGTGAACGAGCTCGCGCCCGTTCCCGGCGTTGGCGGTACAACCGTCACCTGCGTACCAGTGACGGCCGGCGTATCGACTTGGTCCGACGTCCATGTCGACGTCGAGGACGACATCGCCAACGAATGCACGGAGCTCGCGGACGACAACGGCGTCTCCCTCGAGCTACTCGTACTCGACCGCGGCCGCAACGGGAGCGACGCCACCGACGCCAACGCGTCCGACGCCAACTCGTCATTCCGCGCATACATCGACCCAATCAGCGGAGTCGACAGCGACGGCAACAGCGGCGGTCTCTGCGGGTGCGGCGCCACGATCGCAATCGGGATCGGCTGCGACGGCGCCGGCGTCCTTGGCGAATCCGAATCCTCCACGTCCGCGCTATCCTCCGAATCCGCCTCGTCCTCCGCCGGCGAACGTACCCGCGGGACATACTGCCCATTCGCAATCTTCCAGCACCGCCGACACCCAACCATGTTGTCCCCGTCGAGCACCTCCACCGCCGTAAACATCCGCAAGCACTCCTCGACGCCGGGAAGCCCGCCACCGAGCTTGAGGAACGCAGCGGCCGAGTCGCCCGCGCCGCCTCCCGTCGCGACGTCAGCGAGGATCTGCCGGAGGTACGCCGTCTCCCCGGATGTGGGTTTCGGCAACTTTGGCGACTTGCTGCGCGAGATCGCGTCCGGCGAAGCCGAGGGCGTAACTGGACGCGACTTTGGTGTCGCCGTACCCGCCGAGTCGTTCGAGGCGCGCGAGAGGCGGATTTCGGGGGCGGGGTCGGATGTGCTAGTCCGCGGCGTCGTCGTCGTCGAGTCGGATCCGGGCTTGCTCCCCATGAGCGCCGCATATGTGAGATCGCGGCTGACGCGCTCCATCGACCTCCCCTTCCTCTCGCGGTCTTTGGATGACTTCGTCCCCAGCCCCAAGCTCAGGCGTCTGCTCAGCTTCGTCCACGCGTCTCCATCCTTCTCCTTGTCCTTGTCCTTCTTCGCGTCCGCAGGGGGCTGTATGTCGTGTATTAGCAAAAGGGACGCATACAAAGGCGGGTGACGCACCTTTGCCTGGTCCACGAATTCAATATGCCGGTCATCCTGGCTCACGACTAGAGAGACGCCGTTCACGCGCGCAGGCTGTTCGTGGTTCACGCGCACAGGCTGTTCGTCGTTGGTGTCGGGCTTCGCCTCTTCAGGCGGAAGATCCAAGCTCCGTCTCCTCGGGTCCTCCGTCGCCGTTGCAGCAGCCACCAACTCCCCAAACCCATCCGGGCGCTCCCGCGGGCTCGGCGGCACGGAGCTAGCTCGCAAAAGCGGAAACGGGCCCGACGCCTCTGACGATGCGCTGCTCCCGCTCCCGTTCCCCAACGATACACCAAGCTTCTTCGCAAACGACCTGAATCGATCCCGCTTGCGATTGCCGCTCTGATAGTCCTCCGACTTGATGCTGAGGCTGAGGTCGTTGAAGTCCTCGTATGTGTGCGAGACGTGCTTGCACTTTTGGCAGACGAGGACGCTGGTGAGCTTGCCGCCAAAGATCATGTCCGCGAGGGACATGGGCGCGTCGTCGGCGGGTTTGGGAAGGGAGACGCGTCGGCGCTTCTTTGGGGGCGGATTCGGCGCCGGCGGCTGCGACTTCTTGATTGCGTCGAGCTCTTCCATGCTCATGGCGTCGAGGATGATACGGAGGAACTCGTGCGCGTCTTGCTGGGCAAAGTCGAGATACTGGTCGTACTTCTTTCCGAGGGCAGTAAGAAGCGCGCTACGTGTTGTCGGCAAGGTCGAGGGTCAGACGCAGACTGTTACGCACCGAGGGCTAAGGTTCTCCCGCCTCCGTCCGTACTCGGCGTCCCATGCCCTCTTCATCACGCCCAGGAACGCCTCCCCGATGGGCATCGGAACACCCCAGTTGTTGTCGACGTTCGTGAGCTGTGGAGAGCGTTGAGACGCGAGGAGGGTCGCTGAGTGTGCTTGGATCGCGGGTGGTATCGGCGCGGAATGCACGAGGAGCGATAGTAGGCGTGTGGCCATGAGCTGCACATGGATACGGTCAGAAGCAGCCGGAGAGCGACAGACACGACGCACTCCTTGCAGGACAGAGTTCATGAAGCATGTGTTGCCGTGGTTGAGGAGACCGGGAGGGAGGAACGCGAGCTTCTCCTGCTCCTCGCTTGGGTCGCGTCAGTCAGCCGGGCAGGCCTCGGAGTACTTTGGAGAGATGCATACCGCTGTTTTCGTGCGCGGTAGAGTTCCTGCGGAGTGGGTGCCTTGGTTTTGGCCATTCCCGGGAGAGCGGCGCGGAAGGATGTCGGCGATGGTGCGGACGGTGGCCTGGCTCCGAGTGGGGGCGGAGAGAGTATCGCCGTGATGTATATCGACACGGGGAGGGTCGTCCGGCGGGATACGGGGCAAGGAGCGCGAGACGAGGAAAAAGGAACGTGGAGGAGCGGATGCAAGTGACGGCTCAAGTATGTTTGATTCCGACCTCGACTGCGCTCCGCATCCGCAGTAGCCACAGCGCCCCAAATGCGCCCTTCTCGCGGCCCTGAGCCCAACGAGGTGCCAGCGCTGCGTTTTCCGGTGCATGTCGTCCGCCAGCTCACCTGCGGCGTTAGCACCTCCAGCGGAGTCGACGCAAAGTGCCGCGGACTCCTGAGGACGCAGCCGCCGATGGTCCGGACCAATGCGTAAATAGGCCCCGGGAAGCTCCCCCAAAGGGTAGTCCGTGAAATTTCGAAATTTTGGCGTCAAAAATTTTTGGGCTCTCAAAAAGCGAATTTCGGTCAAGCTCTGTGACTGTCACATACCCGAAAAAAGAAATTTTCTGTGATTTTGCCTTTCTTGACAAAGGGACCTGTACTATTGCACTTCTATCTTTAAAATCACCTTTGCTACTCCTTGACTGCCTCTGACTAGATCTGACTGGGCGCGGACTTGGTGAGGTTTCCGCATATGACTTGAGGTAGACCCATGCCTTCACCAAAGTGGCCTCAAAAAGCGAAATTCAGGACAAGGATTTCGGAAATTTCATCTCAAAAAGTGCAAATTGGGACAAGGAAAACACCATTTTGGGGCCTCAAAAATCCAATTTTTTTCGGACTAGGGGGAGCTTCCCAGGGCCTGCGGAAATGCTCCTTCTGCAGAACCAGGTAGATGCGATGACCTGCTGATATACATGGAAAATGTCCAGTGTGGAATATTCAAATGCGGGTGTGTTCGGGAATTCAGACTGCAGGAAACAGCCAACTGTAACTGGTTGGATGTATAAAATCTACCAATTAGAGCATATTAGTTGCGGGTTTGAGGCCCGAAATTCTGTGTAATAACAGTGCCCAAACTTTGTAGGTATGTGGGCCTATGGCCTTTGATTAAATTGGGATGAATACACATGTAATTTGAAAATTATGTGCGTCAAAAAACGGGGTTTTGAGCCGCAACTAATATGCTCTATTGTAAGAGAGTTGATGCAAAATATAGCTGCGGTGCACTCGATGTAACAAGACCTGGCACGGCGGACAATCAGATGTCATGTACCTCACATGGGTAAGCTGTCATGCAGCTTGTCATCCGTTGTACTGGGTGAATCACAGCTCGGCTTGTGATGTGCCGAATTGTTAGCCCAAGTCTCCTCATCCCTTTTCCTGAGCATTTTTCCAAGGCACTGGCACCCATCATTCATTGTATGTCTAACTGCACAATTTTATTTAATTTTATTTCTGGACTATGTGGCTTTCCAGTGGCAAGACCATGCCCAGCAGTGCAGGATGACAGGCCGGAACACCGCAGCGTACCAACAGCCGGACCTGCCAAGAGGTCATGCAGCGGGTATGACCCAAGACAATGGAAACTTAAGTGCATGACCTCTCGCATGACAGCTTACCCACCCTAGGTACATGACATTTGATTGCCCGCCGTGTGGGGAGTTGTGTCAATGCAACACTGATGATCAAAATGATCTTGTCCAAATCAATAACAAATTTAATATGTTTGTTGAGGTTAACATTTTGACTTGCTGCTTGTTTGTGTTTATCGTAATGGTACTACTCATCCCCATGTAAAGTAACCGGAAACATGCTCACTTTAGGAGCAATTCTCGCGCCAAGGCAATATAAATTACATGGTATATTGACATCAATATATCCTTTAGGACTACCAAGTTTCAATGTCACAGCTAGACCTGACATTGAGGAATGACCGGAACAATCTTGAAAATGGTTTGAAATCGCACCAAAATCGGAAGTTGAGGCAACTCCTGGAGTGTAGTGGTTTGCTCTGAGATTTTGAGGATCAGTCATCAACCTTGGGCCATCTATTAATCCAAATAAATTTTTAATATCCCTACACCCTCAGTGATGTGAGAGACTAAAGTTCACTTTCTTCTACCCGCCCAGTTTGGGGAGTACAAAGTTGAACCCGCCTTTACTAGGCAAGCTTTGATTTGATGTGACTGATTTGTTGTGTCCAGCGACATGGGAGCCTGAAGATTGAAATTGTGATGCCATCAAACATGCAGCGTATATTTGACTCACATAATAGTTGATTTAGCTTAAAAACAAGCCACAATTCCGAGGAGGCACATTCAATTACTCCAGATCATGGCAGAAAATGATCCAATCATATTCCAGGTAGAGCAATCACCTCCAAATTGCATCAACATAAAATGGCCAAAATCTTATGTTGACAGTGTGAGAATTGCTCCTAAAATGGGCATGTTTCCGGTTACTTTACGTGGGGATGAGTATGCCCTTGGACCCTAGTATACACTAATTTGCCCTTCCCGGGGTCCACAACTGTTCTGAACTCAGCTTAAGCCGCCGGCAAAGTCCTGACAGGTGTGTCCGTTCTTTTCTGAACTTGACACAGGGGTGTTTGTCTGTACAAAGGGTCATCGAGCAATTACAACCTGATTTGTTGGCCATGAACGTAAGTCTTTTTGCAACGCAAGGTCTACGCCGCTGCAAGCTGGCACCTGGTCATCTTGGGGGTGGCTGAAATGGTGGTTTTGATATGCAGAATTTGCAAGTTATCCACAGGAAATTCTTAGTTTAGCATATTTGAATTGGATGGAGGGTTGAAAATCCACAAATTCTTCAGAATTCCTACACTCAAAAACCAGCCCCCAGAACCCGCTTCGAATATCACTCCAGGGCAGTGAGCACTACTGTAGTATTTCATTCAATGCGTAGGTCACGGGTCACACCCCTTTTTTTCTTCGAAAATTTGACAGGTGTCACGGCCACCCCCGCGATTTTACGCATGGTTTCGGACAACCTGATTTAGAAAAATTTCCGGCCTGCAGGGCAGCGCTGATGGTGCCTCCGACAGAATATGAAATGTGTAGTGCTTCAGAAATGGGATCCATTGGGTTGGATAAGTGCAGACAATCCAGCAATTTGCGCAACAAAAAATTAGTTGTTTTCGGAAATTCAGAAGTGTCACAGACATGTTGTGAAGTGTACGGATTGCGAATTTCGCAAGCGATGTCACACCCTTGAGTGTCATTCGAATTGAACGGAATGCTACAGTATTTTTCTTGTAAAAACGGGAGAATGCATTGTTGCTGAATAGAACTGTGCCACAAACTATGATCCCAGAATGATCTGATCAGCAAAGAATGTCCCTTTGTGCCCTGATCCAAACAAGACCATAAGCGTCCAAAATGAATGAAAACTCTTCTGGCTATGGGCAATTGATTAGAACATATCTGCCAGCGCAAAATTTACCTCACACTACATGCTAACCCACTGGAATATTTTCAGCAATTTCCAGTTTTTTTTTTTTCCAGCCACCAGCTTGCAAAAGAACAGTGGCCATGGACAGGCGATGTGAATAAGGAGATTTTGTCGAAGGTGTATGATAGGAGTGGGAATGGGAAGGCTCACATGATCATAGTCACATGACCACTTACTCATTTTTGAGAGACCTTAGCAAAGCAAGGCGAAACAAGCTGATGCAAAAGCACCACCGGGATTTTGCTTATGCAACAGAGCATGTCACATATGTGACCTAGATGCATGAAGTAGATTGGTGGTTCTGCCCTGTAAAAATAGCCTGACAGAGAGTTGAACTGGCACATCTTGATGTGTTGATCATATCATCGATCACACTGGAGGTGGGACAAAAGTTTTCTTATTGGGGCAGATTGGGGTGCTCATCTTTGGATGTCATAAGCACAAACAAACTGTTTGTGAATCAGCAAAGAACAAGAAAAAATCCCGTAAGAAGCAATCAATCAATCAACATAGGACAGTAATGTCCTCAATAACGAACCAACCTGGTTTTGGTCATTGAGCATCTGGAATGGCCCCCATCAATATTTGCAAGACACCATATCACACATACTGTTTCTCCTACTATGATTTCACTTCAATAGAGCATATTTAGTTGCGGGTTTTGTGCCAAAATTCTTTCTAATAACAGTGCATA
This sequence comes from Mycena kentingensis (nom. inval.), assembly GCA_014461125.1. Classification (NCBI taxonomy): domain Eukaryota; kingdom Fungi; phylum Basidiomycota; class Agaricomycetes; order Agaricales; family Mycenaceae; genus Mycena; species Mycena kentingensis (nom. inval.). The sequence goes on along the minus strand of JACAZG010000002.1, from coordinate 2,967,593 downwards.
CTCGGTCTTGTGAAAAGTTTCCGTCAATATCATTGCTGCAAGCACATGAGTGATGGGATCAATTTTATATTTGTGCCATATGCTAACATCCTAATTCTGTGCTTCATTATCAAATTTCATAGTTGTAGGACTACTTTTCCCGGTGCAATGGCCTGGTCTTTGTGAGCCAGTCACAGACCCAACATCACAGAAGGAAAAATTGATGTGGCGGAACCCAATGGATGGCTGGTGGGGTATAACCGGGCATAACTGCGAGCCCTAGTGACCTGTGTATTGATCCCAAACTTCAAGGCTATACACAGAGGATTTATCCGGTAAATGGGCTGACTTCCTACCACAAGGCTTGATACACAAATGTTGAAAAATTAGCTGGTGCAGAAATTTCTTTCTTTCACCAGCACCAACCATCTTATGACACTGTGAGTCTTGTTATTATGCAAAACACCGAGCTGCCTTCGATGTCTGGCAGTTTCAAGTCACATGATCCAGTACAGCGGCCGGAAAACACAAAATATTGTATTGCTGACGGAAACTTTTCACAAGGCCGAGTAAAGTTTGTAGATGTCTGGCCCCAGTGGCCTTTGAATCAAATCAATCCAATTGGAAGAGTCTGGGTAAATGCAAAATTGGGGGTATCAAAATGGGAGTGTATACCTTGTAAATCCATGAAATTGGAACATTTTATCCTGTTTTCGGCGCAGCGATACACAGTACTGTAGTAATTAGACCTTAAGTCCGGAAGGTGTAACCGTAACACATATAAGTCCGAAATTGCTCAAGTCCGGAGGGGTCTGTAACCTGTAACACATTCAGACAAGTCTGAAGGCCTCCAAGTCCGCTGCAACGAAGGCAATACTAGGATGCTGGAATGGACTGTTCATGCAGAGGATCATTTCATTTGACAGAATTCTCCTCTGCACATGATGGCCTCTTCACCAAGAATCTACACCAAACTCCATGCACGGCCACGACATTGAGATAGGCAATTTATTTGACTACTTTTACACCTGGAAAAAAAATGAAATTTGATAGATGAAAATTTCCTTTTTTGGTCCATTTTGTTACGTGTCCGGCAACCCTTGTAAAATGTAACACAGAGCCCATAAGTCCGTGTCCGTCGGGGTCCGTAACACGTAACAAGACTTAAGGTCTAATCACTACAGTAAGTAGACTGTTGCCTGCACGGCCAACTGTCAAAAACGCGCATCAGCTCACACACTGCCTCTTTGCAGCCGACGTCAAAACGATCTGCTTCCTTCTTGAATCTTCTCCTTCCCCGCCATGTCTTATTCTTCATCTTCGGCTCAGGCGGCCTCTGTTTCGTCCAATTCTTCGCAGCTCGAGGTCCTATTTAGAGGGAACCTCATTCCTTTACACGTTTGTTGTACGTCCACTGGGAGACTGGCTTCTCCAACCTGAAGCTCATAGAGGGATTAGTGGTTGGGCTCACATGGCTTTTACACGATTATCGTGCGTTTCATGTCGCTAGCAGATATCTCAACTCTCGCTCACTCGCTTTGGCAGTTCTTACCTTGGATGACGAAGTACGGCCTGCGGCGGCCTTGCGTTCTGCATTCTTTCTTTCTTGACGCCTCCTCCAGATTCAACACATTTGGGCACGTTGAACGATTTCTGCATCGTCTACCATTGCCAATGCTCCTCCCCAGCCGCAGCGCTTTAATTTCAGTAAATTCATGTTCCTCTGGGTGCGTGCTCGAGCCGCGAAGGCCGCGTGCTGCATATACAACATCACTCAATTCTGGGTCAGATACGATACTACAGGTGCGCGGAATTTCTAGATACGCCCTTTGTCTGCTCATTCGTTCGCAGCGTCGCGCTCTTGCTATTCGACGTTGTGCAAATACATGTGTTTGCACGGCCGGGGATAACGAGCAACAACTTGTACGTCGCCTCAGCGCCGTGTCTCGTGTCCATCATCTGCGCCTCCCGCCTGTCTATCCCTGCACAGCGATTTACCCTGCTCTGCGGTGTTCCGAACGCGCACCAAACTAACTTTCATTCGGCTCAGATGTGTAGCTATGGACGCCGTCATCCGTGTCGTTGGCGCTGTTCTGCTCTGGAGCGTCGAGATAATCATGCAGCTGCGCGTATACGCACTATACAACTGCTCAAAACGCGTGCGTTTTCCCTTGCTGTCCAGCAACGTTGACACCGACTACCAGATCGCGGCAATAACCACTGTCCTCTTCCTCGGGTCCATCGCCGGCTTCTTTTACATCCTGGTGTTCAACTACCACCGGCGCTCCGCCGTCATTGCGTCCGCGATCCACCTTCCCCTTCCCGGGTGCCCGACCGTGCACTCCGGCATCGAGTGGACGCAGTGGGTGCCTGCGACAGCGTACGAGGGAATCCTCTTCTTCCTCGCGGTGGCGAAGATGTTCGAAGAGACGATCGTGTCGCTGCGCAGGGACCGGACGCTCCCGCTGCATACAATCCTGCTGCGTGATAACCTCTTGTGGTTTTTCGGCATTTCGGCGGTGTTGGTGTTTAACAATGTGCGTCCTTTGTGTTCTCTTCTTTAGAGCGTGTCGTCCGGCTGATGAGGATTTCGTCGTGTAGCTCATGGTCGTCGTACGTCTCTCCGCGCTTTCTATCCCCCAACGGCCAACGGGGATATATCAAGTACAACACTCACGACACTAGTTCAAGTAGAGCACCTGTGTTCAAATGCGACACATCCCGCCAAGTACAGCACCTCGAGTTCAAGTGCGCCACAGGCCCGCACGTGAGATCGTCGAGTGCCGCACTTGAGTGTGTTTGGACTGGAGAGTGTCGGGTTTGAGCTCTGATTGGCGGCAAGGTGTCGGACTTGTATGCGCTTTGACGCGCCCACGCTGGACAGTGCGGGGAGTGCGGTGCCTGTCATCCAATTTTTTTGCTTCTCGACCGCCACCACCGCGCGAATTCGCCCTGCTCGACGCCGCCGCCCAGCGCTACATGACTCCGTTCGGCGCCACGAAGCGCTCGGCTACCGACCAGGCTCTCATCGACGGGCTGAAAGCAGTTCGAGTGGTGGAGTAAAGGATAGTCCAGTTGCCGGTGCGTTACTACAATCGCGCTGTTCTTCTTACTGACTGTCCGCGTCGTCGCCGCAGGTCCTTCAACACCCGCGTCGGCATCGCGCCTGCCCCATCTCGACGAGTTCACGTTCCAGATGCACCCGCAACAGTTCTGTAAGCCAAACTCCCCTTCTAAGTTCAACCGACTTTAACACCAGCTCCAGCTAGCGTCGAACCACACTCCCATCCAACCGATGCCCGGCGCTCCCAACAGCTTTTTCCAGATAGCGCCAGCTCCGCCGCGTCGCTCTCACTCCCGCTCCCGACCCTTTCGTCCTTCGGAGAACCGACCGGCGACCCGTTCATCGAGTTCTTCTGCAGTCGTTCGCGCCGGGGCCGGCAGCACCATTATCTGTCCCGGTCGCCGCGCAGCCTAGCGTGTTCGGTCCCAACGGCGCCATAATTCCCGAGGCTTAGAATGCGTTCATGGCTGACCTCGGCGCCATCGCTGTTCCGGCGGACCTCGGTCTCGCGTCCGGGGGAGAAGCTCCATCGGACGCGCTCGCCGGCATCGTGGTCCCGAATGTCCATAGCATGTTGTCGACGACTCCTCACGCAGCAACTCCGGCGCCAGAACGTGATTCCCCCGTCGTAGCCGTGCTTCCACCAAGCGCCCTGCCGACATCAATGTACGTCCCGTCGCCGTTGTTTGGCTTCAATGCTCACCGGTTGTAGACGAATGTTCCGCCTGCGCCAGCGAAACGGGCCCGCAAGCCGCTAAACCTGGATTGGGAATGCCATACCCCGAAATGGAAAGAACCGCATAGGCGCGCGGGCCCTCGCGCGGGAGGATGCCGTTGGGTACAAGGAGAAGTGGCCCAAGTACGCTAAACTTCTTGACGAGATGTTGGCCGACGATGCGCGGCGGTAGCAGAAATATCAATTAACTTAGTTGCGCCCAATACTTGCCTGCACTGTCAAGGCGGAAGGCGCTAGGAACGGCACGTGTTGCACTTGAACGCGTGCCGCACTTGAGCGCCAAGGTGTCGAACATGACCATCAAACATGTCCGTATATGGTATGTGCTGCACTTGAACTCGTCGATGAGGTGTCGTGAGTGTTGTAGTTGAGTTATCCCGACGGCCAACATACACCTGCAGAACGTCACCCACATCCCGTGGTTCTCCTATGCGCCGTTCCACGCCGCGATGGGCATCATGACCTCGCGCATGCTCATCAACCTCCGCAAAGCGTCTATCGGCGCGAAAGACCCCGCGCTCGACTCGGGGGAGCTCGCCGCTGTACAGACGGGAAGCGGCCCGGGATTCGGCGTTTGGGCACATCACAGTGGGAGCGCGGATAGCCAGACGCCCTTGACGCCGCACCCGCACAGACCGCCTGGGGGAGGCGCGGTGGGGTTCTTCTCAGTGCGAGAGAGGCAGCGGGAGCAGGAGCAAGACAGGGATCCTGAGCGCGACCCAATGGTGTAGCCACGGCCGCGGGCGTGTCCCCAGATAGGCGCGCGCTGCCATTTCATTCGAATTTGCGTGTGTTCTCCGGGGACCGCGCTTGAATGGATTTAAAACTTGGTATCAAGGGTATCACTCCGCGCATATATGCGCATTCTGTACTGCAGCCTTTGACACTAGTAGAACAAATCGCCCAACCACGCTCCTCCGGTTCTTTAAGAAATTATTTAGATCGAGCTCGAGTGCGCCAGCGTATCATTTGAGGACAAGTATGTTTTGGATATAATTTCAAAAGGAGCAAGTAGGCGCCGTCCCTGCGATATCGCGCCACTAGTCTGCGCTTGGAACGGCGCACGGTCTTTGAGCCGCGAGCAGGCCAGTGCGATCATCAAACTAGGCTTGCCTCCGCTCCACCATGTCCATTGTCTTTCTCTTTGTCGTCCAGTCATACTCATTCCCGCCAGGCCTGCTCCGCCCGTCAAAGAGCCCTGGACGAACCTGTTCACTCTGCCTGACGATCCCACTCTCTTCGCTGCTCTCGGTGCGGAGCGCACCAACCGCACACTCACAGCATTCGAGCAGGGAGTGGCCACCGCGTTCCGGACTGAATGCAAAACCAAACTACGCGCTATTCGCACCGCCATCGACGCTCTTTCTGCGCTGGAAGAAGAAGCCCTTGCCCGTATTGCAGGCCACACCGAACTCTTTGCGCGGTTCGCATGCCACCGATTGCCAGCTGAGGTTATCGGCGAGATCGGTTTGTACAACGTCGACGATTACGGCGACGTTCAGCCACCGTGGCGGATGGCGTCCGTCTCCCGCTCGTGGCGCGCTGCTGTGTGTGGCTACGCCTCCCTGTGGACGACGTTCAGACCAGGCGACCGCCGAGCACTCAAGCTAAAGCTTGCGCGGTCTGGCAACGCCGCACCGCTCGCGATCCAGATCCCCCAGACCATGCTTGCTTCATACCTCGAGGACTATATTGGATTCGTCCTGCCGCTCAGCCGTCGCTGGCGTTCCCTCCGAATCTACAGCCAAGGAGTCCCCAGCTCACCACCCGCTCTTCGAACCGCGAAGTGTTGGGAGTACCTTGTGAGGATTTACGGCTCACTCGATAACCTCATCGAAGTTGTTGCCCCCTCGTCGCAAAGCGAAAGTGTCCGCGACGTCTTCTCCAAAGCTCCGAAGCTCCGTCGCGTTGCCGGCCTCACCGGATCTATTCCCTGGGCACAGCTGACGCACTATATCTGCCTCGAAGCCCACCTGGATGCGCAGCAGCTAGCTTCGAGCTGCCCCATGCTTGAACACTGCGCCTACGGGAGCGACACCAGCCTGCATGAATCCCGCCCGATCACAGGCGAATGCCGGATGGAGAAACTCAAGCACCTGTACAGCCAGTCGTACATCTTCGTGTGCTCCATAACCGCACCAGCATTGGAGAGTCTCGTCATCGATGTTGAGCAGCTGAGCGCCGCCACGAATCTCATCCGGCGATCCTCCTGCAAGTTGAGGACGCCCGTAATTTCGGGCGACTTCTGGGAGACCGAAAACCCGGCGGAGGTCACCAGCCTCCTGCGGGTGTGCGCGTACCTGCAGAGGCTCGTAATCTTCCAGACCTAGCCGCTGCACATTATTGAAGGGGACTGGGCGCCCCTCTTCGCCGCCCTCACGCTCCCAACGGAAAGCGTACATGAGTTTGTGTGCCCGTTCCTCACGCAGCTCGTCTTCGCCGCCAAGACGGACGACGCGCTCCGGGAGGCAAATCGCAACCGGGACGACAGCGGTGGAGCCGAGGACGGAGACCTGCTGCACAGTAAGCTCGCGCGGACGCTGGCGCGCGCGTTCGAGGACATGATACGCTCGCGGGTGGACCCGCACCGCCTCGAATGCTTCTCCGCGCTGGAATACATCTGTGTGGGCGAGCACGACCGCGCGCTGCATCCTGGGATGGAGGAGTTTGATGAGTGGACGGGGCAGGAGGGGAAGATATTGCCGCATCGCGAGATCAGGGAGATGGTGGTGCGTTCACGAGGCCTGCCGGAAGCCTGGACGAAGGGTATGTAGCGCGCTGTGCAGCGTCGGCCGAAGCCGAAGCGAAAATCCCATTAGTGACAGGTTATTCCACCGAGAGTATACCCAACTCTAACGGAAGCAAATTTATGGAAGGCCGGACACCCAAGCTTGTCTGATCGGGTGTCCGGCCGGATTTGGGCTGATTTGGGTGGGACCCGGGATACCACGACGGGTTAATGTCCCGAGCACGTACTTGCTATGTTAGTTGTAGGGCCGTTTGATGGGCTGAAGCCGAGAACCCCGGTCGGATAGTTCCGGCTGCAGATGAAGTCATTTGCGGTCATGTGTCTTTTTTTTTTGTTGCGCATCGACTAATTACTATGGGGCGCTTTGTGATTGACTTTGGAACCTGTAATTGACTTTTTCGGCTGGTCTTCGTCGAATTATTCCCTCAGTTCTGCACTGTTTTCTCCGGAGCGGCCGACTTTTGTAAGGAGCAACAATCCCCAGATCCGCATACTGTAGCATTCTGACCGGATGTTCAGGTGACGCGTGACACCCGCAAAAAAGGAGCCCAGGAAAATTTGACTAAAATCAAAGAATTTTTTTCAGCCATCACGGAGTGGAAAAAAAATCAAAATGTGTGAACATCCGGTTAGAATTGTACAGTACTTACAGCTATTCTCATAACGATGGACCATAAGAGATCCTTGCCTTATCCATGCCATGTTGAACCCTGGGAGCCATTTGAGGCATCGAGCAGTTTGGTATCATGCTCGGGATATTTTGTGCGGCCCAGCGGTACCGACTCTCCGGGACCTTTGCATTTTTTTTCGAAGCGGTCATAGCTGTAAACACAATCTGGAATACTACAGACTTATAAATTAGCAGATATTCCCGTTTTGATTCTGAAATTGCTCAATCTGGTCGGTCTGTTGGCGAAAAATGCAATTGAATCTCATGGAAGTTGGGTGATTTCCGCGGAAATCACCTTGCTTTGCTAGGTCCCCCACCTTGGAAAATAGTCATGTGATTACTGACTGACATCATGTGCACTTTCCCACCCCTAGCATACACCCAGGTCTGTAGAACCTATTATTCCATCACCAGCCCACAGCCACGGTTCCCGTCATGTGCACTTTCCCACCCTGGCATACACCCAGCTCTGTAGAACCTATTATTCCATCACCAGCCCACAGCCACAGGTCCCATCATGTGAGTTTTCCCACCCCCTTCATACACCCAGGTTTGCAAAATCTATTATTCCATCACCAGCCCACAGCCACAGATCCCATCATGTGCACTTTTCCACGGCTGTGAGCATTTTTTTTTTTTTTCTTGCATTACAGATTGGCTGAAAGGTTTTATTGTTGATTATGATATTTCATTGAGATAGTACCGTCGCAAACCCGGATCCGAAACGTGCTGACTACATTGCAAATCATGTAGGTAGTGGCTATGCAGTATTTGGAAGTCAACTCTGCCACAACAATTGTTCATGTCCCCACACAATTTGAGCAAGGGTTGAGATGCCACTTACGTATTGTAAGCCAAAAAAAAAACCCTGGCCCAGATCCGAAACAAAGGGCGCCACGACCCAAAAGGAGCAGTTTCTTTTGGCTTGCATTTTTCATGAACATAGATACATGAATTTTAGCATATAACATAACTAAATCGGGGAAACTGACCAATATCTCGATGTAGGGACTGGCATCAGCTTTGAAATTTCACAGTGGATATACCCGAGATATCGACTGCATACATAATATTGATGGTACATCAATCTGGTCGAAACCTTCTGGTTTCACATCCGGGTCTGTTTTGGATCTGGGTTTGCGACGGTACAGGATACTCTAATTGTGATTATTGTGGCTAGAGCAAAAACCGACCATATACCTCTAGAGCCCGGCCAGAAAGGATGTCGGATGCTGCCACTGCTCCGCTCCGTTCCCCACCAACAAGCGCCTGGGTGCGCTCTGTGGCGGCAGGGAGGGCCAAAAAAAAAAAAAACCTGCAAATCACGCAACTTTGGATGGATTTGCGCCACGTTTAGTTGAAATACATGCAGCGTGCAGTAGGTTAGTTCTCTAAGTAAGTTGGTTTTCCACCTACCCCTTCAAAGATTGTTTATCTTCCTGGAAATCATCCAGAGCCCGAACGCGGGTGGTGGTGTATTTGTTTGTTTAGGGATGATTTTCGGCCAGCCGTCTACAGCAGCTTCTGCTTTCCTTGAATCAAATATAGTACAACCAAAGGGAGTAAGGAAGAACATGCATGCCCGCTCAGACCCACCTTCAATCCTCGCGTCCCAGTCTCCGTGTGCCTTTGCAATTACCTCAGAACACGCCCTTAGTATCTCCAAATCCCCACTGCTCCCTCTCCACCCCTTTCCTCCACTTCGAGTCCGCCCTCGAGCTTATCTCCGATATCCATTCTAGATCGCTAATATCTCACACATTTCTTCAGCCACGCGCGTGGCTCATCGCAAACCCCTGAGAAAGGATAAACGCTCCCGTCCAGATCCATACATCGCCACTGGCTCCGAAGACCGCGCAATATGCGCCACAGAAGCGAGAAATGTGTGTTTACGGGTACAACCTGCGGCGCGCTACAGAAAAGTCCAAAACAACGGGCGTGTGCGTACGGTGTCGGTACGAGGCATGGCGCCATCGGTGCGGCATAGTTGCGAGCGCGCAGACACTATCTTGTCGGCACACAGTCGGAGCATAGTGTATTGACAAGCGGCAGCCTTGGGAAGGGGCAACTACAGAAATTTGGCGCGTCGAGACGAGACTTGCAGATCTTTGAGGTGCAGCTGTTGTTGTCCCTTGAGCGCGAGAATGCAAGCTCGAAGAACACCGGCCTCGACGTGTCGGGCTTGGTCGGCCCTGAAACGCGTGAAGGTCCGTTGCCGACACGAGCGTCTGCAACCGCTTCTTCGTGTTGACGTTGAGTGTCGGGAAGGGCAAGAGATCACCGATGCCCAAGGAAGCGACTTGTCGCCTGAGTCGGAGTCGTAATCGCGTTCCGGGACGGCTTGAACAGCCGCAGGCGGCGGCGCACCCTCGAGCGCATTCGGCGGGAGGTGTTGCAGAGCGCTGCGAGGAGGTGCGTCCATGCGACTAGCGCGGACGCGTCGAGCCTTTAACGCTCTGGCGGCAGGAATGCGACGAGATCGGCGAGCAGGTCGTTGCACGAGCCAGCTCCAGCTCCGCTAGCCCTGTTGCTCTGTCGCAGCGTATAGGAATGCTGTCATCGTCAGCAAGGCTCTCCGCCGCAGAGGAGTACGCACCGTTGCCCTTTCAAAATTGCGTGCCATATTCCGCGACCATACTCCGAGCAGCTCCTCGTTCCGTCCGCGAAACACCACACATGTGAGTCCATGGACCCCGTCGAGATTGTCCTCCCGCACGCTGCTTAGCCACGCACCCTTCCGGATGGTCGACGAGACGCGTGTGTCGTTGGCGCGAGTGGCACTTGCGTTCTGCATCAACGACGCGTCCCATTCGTGAAGTCGCAGTGATACGCACGGTTAAACCAGATTCGCGGAGTCTGAGGCGGCCGTAGCGGCGGGTTATGGAGATATGCGTGGTGTCGGCGTGCAGGTGGAAGTTGGGAGCAAGCGGCAATGAGTCACGGGCTAGCCATCTGTTTTCCAGTAGAAGTGGAACGAGCCCCAGGAAAGCAGCCGGGCCGGCTAGATACTATATGCATGGCTGACTAAACGGCAAATGAACACGGCGAAGCTGTCGGCGGCTCAAGCTGACAAAACAGAGGTGACGCCGCCTTGACCAATACTGGGTTACGCAATCGCAATAGAGTATTGTATAGAGGCAGTATCGGCGTGGACTGGCGGATTTGTCAGCATCTCGACTGAGCCGGATTGCTCATCATGTATCTTACCTGCGGGTAGCAGATTTGTAAGTAGCACAGCCACATGGCGAGGTATATATAGCAGCCTCCAACCAGGATCCCTCCACCGCAAACGAGGGTACACGGAGACATGTACTAGTGGTAAATTAAATAATAACAAACTCTCCGAGTCGCAGCCGCAAACACACTGTACTGTAGTAAGTATGTAGACTCATGTAGACCTTAGGTAAGATAGGGCGCAGGCGCATCAGTCTTGATCACGTGCCGCCCGCAACACGATTAATTGCCTATTAACTCCCTCAAAAATGTGGTTGGGACAAATCGGGCTCAGTAGAGCCCTCGGGACAATGGTCCTCTGGTGCTCTACTGAGGCCGAATTGCAACATCTCCATTTTTGAGCGAGTTAATAAGGATTCGGTAGTGCGAGAATTTTGCACGTGATCGAAACTGATGCGCCTGCGCCCTATCTTAACGGTACGTGCACCTCCGGACCCGGACTCGTGGGCTTGGCGTTACGCGTTATAGGTTTATTTTGTTGGTGATTTTCGACGGCAAGTGGCCCAAAATTTGGGCCAAAAAAGGCAATATTGCGCTTCCGGCTGTGCTGGGATTGCCTTTTATGGGAATTTTTGATGCCATTGGAAATGTAACATCTTGTACAGCTAGCACTACACATTACACTGGCCGGACTTAGGGTCTAATTACGGATAATTCTATTTGGCGCACCAGATGTGACATCGCACCGGTGCGATTCTTTATGGTGCACCGCCGATCCAATATAGATAGATGTAATCACATGATTGATAACAACCACTTATCGCTCTTTTTTTTTGTTTCTGCATTTCTATACCAGGATAATTCTATTTGGCGCACCAGATGTGACATCGCACTGGTGCAATTCTATATGGCGCACCGCCGATCCAATATAGATAGATGGGATCACATGATTGATAACAACCACTTATCGTCCTTTTTTTTTGTTTCTGCATCTCTATACCACAACAAGTACTTATCATCCCCACCAGTAGGCACAGTCCCAATGACAGTATCGGGCTCCAAGATCGGAGAAGTTGGGCACGACGTGATAGAGTCCATGGCCAGTTAAGCTTACTGCAATCTGAATGTCAGATCGGGGCTGCGTCTCTAAGCTCCAGAAGCCCTCATTATTCATCCAACGACCTCTTCTCAAGAATAATGCATATGACTTATTTGCTTGAATAGCTGCAAAAGTCAGGATGTTACACACACTGATTGATCTTTTTGTTCAATAAACAGGATCCCCATCGCTCATATGAGCTGCAAATGCTTCAGCATACCCTTTGGTGTACTCTTACATTGCCCCGCCAGTATCCAGATCTGAAAGTCTGCTGAAGCATGTTGGCAAGCTGATAGATTTTGGTCTTTGTATCACATTATCGCCCTTGTTATGATGCTGCCCACCGTTAACTTGGCCTCTATTTTTGCACAATATTATGAGATGATACGGGTAGCTTGTATACAAATTTCCGTCACCTGGAAAGCGGTGGAGGAGTGCAACCTTCTAGCCACCATCGGCTCTTTGTCTGTCACTTGGTCCTTTGCCCATCGTGCAACGGGAGTGAAATTCGAATACACTGGTGGAAAAGTGGCATAGAGCTTATGCACGGAGTTTTGGGATCTGAAGGTCAGTACACATGTATTAAGAAGAGAAACACAACTTTCCACTCCATTCTCTAAGCAGGTCTTAATCCTTTGTTGCCCATCGTTGAATTGGGATATAATTGAGCACACTGATTTTTCAAAGCATATTAAAGGCTCTCCTAGAATATGGGAATGCCCAAACAACTGATTTAAGTCATTTCCAGTCCCAGTTTTTCATCAAAGACAGTCCAACTCAAGAGTAGTATAATACAGAGCTAGCTGGGCCTTCTGGGGATGGAAGCTGATTTGGTCTATTTGGAGATGAACATATCACTTCAGAATCATCTTGAGTTCAATTTTAAGTCATAGAACAGCAAATCCAAGCCCAGAGAAGCCCATAAGATAGGGCGCAGGCGCATCAGTTTTGATCACGTGCAAAATTCTCGCACTACCGAATCCTTATTATCTCGCTCAAAAATGGAGATGTTGCAATTCGGCCTCAGTAGAGCACCAGAGGACCATTGTCCCGAGGGCTCTACTGAGCCCGATTTGTCCCAACCACATTTTTGAGGGAGTTAATAGGCAATTAATCGTGTTGCGGGCGGCACGTGATCAAGACTGATGCGCCTACGCCCTATCTTAGCTGGCCTCCAAAAAGGGAGTTTTCTGAAAAAGGAAATTTGATCCGATCAATATTATCATCTGAAAGCGCCTTCAATTTCGCACTCAACGCACCCGCACTCGCTATGATTGGTGCAGTGGTTGTAGAGATACAGGCCTCGACATTTGGTTAGTTTTTTTCTTTCGAACAAATCAGCAAGTCTCATGAATTATTCAATCAGCTGTAATTTCATGTCAGTGCACATTCACGGGGTACATCAGCGTCCGAGGAATTATTTTATTTAGAAGCTGGACCTTAGGGTCACAGCCCACTCCAGCAAACCGACCATCTTGATTGCGAGTAGCTGTACTACTCTTTATGCTTCAGCCCCACCCATGGACTCTATCACTGCGCGGAGGATGTAGGCATCAAATTCAGCAGAGGGGTGGTCGTCGGCCTTTTGGTCATGAAGCAAGTTTTCATCCCTCGCAAATAATTTGATTGCGGTGCGCTACATAGACTGGCCAAATACGGATAAATATGGTCTAGCATGTGCTCCATTGATGCGCCATCACTGGTGCGCCAAATAGAAATGTTCTCCTGTCCCACCGGTGCGATGTCACAAGGTGGTGCGCCAAATAGAATTATCCTCTAATTACTACAGTAATAGGGCAATTTCAGCGGGGCTGAAAATGAAGCCATTATGAAATCCTTCAGCATCTCCTGAAAATTGCCTTTTTTTTTTTTTTCTTGGCTTTGCCTTCCTGAGAAGATCTGGAATCTCTTTAATAAATGGTAACTATTGCACTGAAAATAATCATTTCTGTGCACCTCTTTCTGGAAGTTATTTTGTTTTCAGCCCGAAAATTTCAGTATTTGAAGTACGAAACCATAACTTCAACCAGATTTCCATAATGGGACAAGTTAGGGGTTCAAGTCCCGGTCAAGCAGCATTTAACATTTGGATCTACTATACACCTCCACTGAGCTTGTTTGCGGCGGAAGGAGGCCTGATTGACACCTAGTTGGCGGCCAGCAGCTGCCTATGTACCTCGCCATGTGGCTGCACAAAATACATTCCAAAATCAGGCATTTTTCCATGGTGAAAGCTTCACCAATTGCTCGCCTTTTTCAACTGGATGTAAGGCTGCAATTAATAGGCTCTAATCCCAAAAGATTCAAAAAGCTGCAATGAAAATTTACATCAACTCAAGCCGGCAATTTGAAAGGTGATCACTGTATGTGGACCAGAATTTCTGCTTCATCCCGCAAAGCAAGGTCTACGCCAGCTGGATGCTGGCATCTAGTAGCAATCAGTTGCCGAATTATACCTCATAAAACTCAGCTGCAACAAACAACAAAACTGAAACCTGGCTTGGTGGAGGGGTTGTCGGAATTGATGGTATCAAAAATGCTTGATATAATGTGGGGAGGCACTAAACTACCCACTGCGGTATCCCGGGTCCCACCCAAATCCGGCCGGACACCCGATCAGACAAGCTTGGGTGTCCGGCCTTCCATACAAATTTGTCATCCGCTGTTAGCAACGTGGCGGCCACATTTCTGGTCATACTTACGCCGCGCGAGTCGAAGTCGGGATCAAAACACAAAAAGAAACACGAAGGAAATGGTCTTCTTGACGGGTGAGTGCAGAACGCATCCGGACGAGGACGAGCGCTGACTGCAAATAGATAGCTACGGTTTTACCATGGCCAACGGGAGTGGTTACCCTACTCCCGGAGCAGATTGCCCCAGATGCGGGGGCACGCTGTCTGCCCACAGGCCACCGTGCTGGGAGCCTGATCAGGAAGAGGATTGATTGGGGTGCTGAGAACGTCTTGCCCGGACTACGGTAGTACTCTGAACGGATGTTTAATTGCTTGAACTCCGAGAAACTGGGCCGGAAAGCTTCTTTTTGATCGAGTCGATTTTTCTGGGCTGTTTTTTAACTGTTTATCACGCGTCACCATAACATCCTGTCAGAAGATTACGCTATTTTCCGCATCGGACATTCAGGTGCGCAATGTAATTCACCTTATGAAAATTCGGAGAGCTTTCTGTACCACTTTTTTGCCATTCTTTGATATTAAGTCGAACACGGCGTGGAACTTCCGGTGGACAACGTGGACAACGCTGGCGCCAATTGGATTCATTCCGCCGGGGAGATCCCCGCAGTCGGAGAGTAATTGAGAGGAAGCCGGTGGTATTGCTGGCAATACAGATCAATAGCCTCCCGCACCCGCCTGACATTCAGTTTAGGGCCCCTCTGAGGTTACGCTGGCTGCGTCTCGCCACGCAGACGAGGATTGAGCCTCTACTTATACCCGCCACGAGAATACCCGCCACGAGAAAGAGGTACACAGAAACCAAAACATGTTCATATCCAACCGTAAACCCAACTCTATGATTTCGAAGCGGAATCGCTGACATACCTTGATAGCGACGCTCACCCCGGTCAACCAGGCTACCAGCTGTGGCGGCAAGTGTCCGGTCTGCCACCAGGCCACCGGAGTGCCTACGATCAGTCACGCCGACTGCTACAAACGCACGACAGACAACACTGACTCGGAGCCACGGTGAATATTGCGAGGAGCGCTCTTCTTCGATATCTTTGTAGGCCGGAATGCTATGAGAAAGCTTTGCAACGGCATCGATGCAGCAGCGTATAAATGCGAAAATGAACAGCTAGCCAACTTTTGCGTGCCTGGATGTATACGCACCTCAGTCGGAGAAGCGCGTGGTCTTCGTCAGGGCCAGGATTATCGCCACTGTCTTCTTCTGATCTTCTGCTTCCATCGGCGAGAAAATACCGGTACCCACAAAAAGTGAATTTCCACCTCTTCCATAAGCCCAACCCCGTGTCGACCGGGGACACTGGACAAATTCGGATTCTACTTATCTTGTATGGCGCCGAGCAATGTCGCAACTCGAAGCTAACAGCCCAGGGGCAAGATAAAGAGATAACGGAACATTTATATGGTCTTTTTTCTGTGTGGGGCACAAATCCCAAAAAAAAAAAAAATCAAATGAGAAAAGCATGACATTGGATCTGAAGCAAACGAAAAGGACTGCAAAAAGGTGGCCATTATTAGAGCATATTAAAAGCAAATCGAATGGCAGCTTTAGTTACACAGAATTACAAGTTACTAGAGTATATGCAAGAAATTCTGATCAAGTTGAGCACATTTGAATGGGATGGAGAGTCGAAGATACAGAATTTCTTCAGGATTGCTAAACTAGAGCATATTCGAAGCGGGTTTTTGGTTCAAAACTATGTGTAACAATGAGCAGCAATTTGTGTAATTTATTGGTTTTAGAATTTATTTTACCATAGGTAGTCTAATACTGTACGGACTCTACGGCAGAAATACCTACCATGCGTACTCTCTACGTTCGACGCCCGCGTCGCCGGAGATGCCTTCGTCGCGCCCCCGGCGCGGCACGTTCCTGTACCTCGGGCCTCGCCTGGGACGTCTCCTGAGCCTCGATCTCCCTTTATAAACCTCGGATGGTTTCTAAAGGGAGTCTCGAGCTCCTCTCACTCCCGTGCTCACTCGACTGCCTCGCAGGTACGGTACTCGGAGCTCCTTCCACTCCCATGCTCACGCGGCTGCATCGCAGTCTTTTCCGTTACCCACCCATTCCGCTTCCCTTGTTCTTTTCATTTCGTTGATGTACCACATATTGCTCCGGCTTTAATACATACTCTTCTGGGGCTGCGGGCATCTCGCCGCAGTCGCCGTTCCCGGTACTTTACGCCGCCTGTGAGTAACGGGATTAGATGCCTCGATTCAATTGAGTCGGCAGCAACTCAATGGAAACTATCTGTATATATCTTCAATATTCTGTGTATCGAAAACAGCGGCTTTGGCGGCTTCGAATATGCTCTACTGAGAAACTGGCCCCAAAATCCGTATCTAATATGCTCTACTATCGGTGACTGGGTACTGGGCCACTCGAGGAAGTGGACCACCTATACTAACCTTCAAAATGAGCTCTCTATCATCTCTCACAGTGCCCTACTTGTTGGGAATTTTGGGGTGATCCACTACCCAATTTTCTAATTTTTCTGACCAGAATATTCACTACGGCAAGAATACTTTCGCTAAAATCTTCATATTTTCTAGGATGATATCAATAGCTGTGTATGTGGGTCTTGGTGCAGACTAGTTGGTGGGGCACTGAGAGGAGTTCAGAGCTTTCAAAGGCCCGTATTCCTCAGGTGGTCCACTACCCACTCACTGATAGTATTCCACAAAGAAATTGTGCAAAATAATGTCAAATTCGGCTCGTGCGGCCTCATCGATAATCATATAGCCCGTACCCCATCATTTGTCACTTGAAATGAAGCAAAGATTAAAACATTCAAAAAATCAGACCACCACATTCAGATCTCAGCCCCGTGCGCGGGTCCGCGTCGAACGGGCGCACTCTGATTACCGGTCAGGGATGGCTCAAATTCATGATGCGGTGCGACGCCTGCAAGGAGGCGACACTGAGATGACTGGGGGTGAGTGGAACAGAGTACATGCCATGGCCAGCGGTGTGGTATGTAGGACGGACTCGGAGAAGCTTCATTGGAGTCAGACGAGCTGGCCCGAGCTACCAGTGCAAGAAGAAAATGGAGATGCGGGGCCGGCGCGCGCGTAGGAACTCACCCTTGAACATACTCATCCGCACCCGCATCCGCATACTCACGCAGGGCTGAATCGTGCTCCGCTGAAGTATGTACATGTACGTAGCCTCCGCCTGGCGAGAGAAAGGGATGTAAAAAGACCCTTGGAATTCCCGGTATAGATCCCAGCCCCGCGTCGAACGGGCGCACTGTGATTTACAGCAGAAGAACATACATGGGGCGGTGCGGCGCGCAGAGCGAGGGGGACGCGACGCTGAGATGAATGGAGGCGAGAGGGGCGTGGATTTAGTATAGTGTATGGACGGCGCAGAGGAGAGGAAAAGTGGTCCTGGCGTAAGAACCCGTACCGGAGGATACCCATACTCATAGCTGGTTTGGGTTCGGGGCGTCAACCGGGCTTACAGTAATCGCAATATGCCAGAGTACATACGCCTACCCCTGGACCTAGACCTGGCGAGGAAAAAAAAATGCAAGAGAACGATAAAAAAGACTGAACAGTTCTGCTTGGATCTCAGCCCCGCGTTGAACGGGCGCACTGTGATTACCGGGTCCCTCCGTCTTATGGTGCAGTGCGGCGCGCGGAGCGGCGCTGAGATGGCTTGAGGCAAGCGGAGGGGTTGGTAGAGTATGGGCGGCGGAGGGAGACCCCTGCGGAACGGGCATCGCGGAAGAGCCAGGCCAAGAGAGAGCCGTCGGGAGGGAAGAGGCGGACGCGAGAGTAGGGTGTGGTATTATTATAGCGAATATAGATGATAGCGTGTGGGCTGCGCCGCCCCGCTCAGCGCTCAGGGCTGGTCGACGATCATATCGCGGCCATTCGCGCGGACAGAGCGTCGTCCAAGATCCCTCGCCATGGGCTTCCTCATATCTACACCTAGTCGTCAGCCATAGCCGGCAGCATACACGCTCGCACTCACCAAACGCATCCTGCGCATCCCTCCCCCCTCGGCACTCCCCAGCCCATAATACCCGCGTATCCTCCGCCAGACGCTGTACCCCATGCGCTCGTACATCTCGATGGCGACGGTGTTGGCGCAGCGCACGAAGAGGTCGACAAAGTAGGCGTTGTACGCGTTTTCGGAGGCGTACTCGAGGATGGCGGTAAGGGTGCGTGCGAGGCCGAGGCGGCGGTACTCGGGGGCGATGGTGAGGGCGGTGACGTGGCCGTGAGCGTCGCCGGAGGTGGAGGCATTGCCGAGGACTAGGGGGTGGCGCGTCAGCGGGGAAAGGGAGTAGCAGCGGGGGCACGCACTGTAGCCCATTAGACGCCCGCTGGGGGAAGCTTGGACGTAGCAGAGGTCGGGCCAGGAGGAGAGGTAGTTGAGGTAGTATGTAAAGTCGTACTAGTGCTGCGGGTGAGCTCTACGCGGACGAGTGACTGCGACGCACAGTCTCCGTCCAGACATCGAGGTTACTGCGGCACGTGTCAGCGACAGCGTCAACAAGAGGGCGAGGGCTACTTGCATGTTGTTGAAGTGGAAGAGGTCGTCGGCGCGGAACGGGCGGAGGACGCTCATCGCCGGAGAAGGAAGGCTCGAAAATTTTGACAGCACGGATCAGAGCGGGAAATATCACTCCCCCATCTGGAAGCACCCTTGCCATTTTGGGATCTCGGCATCACCACAGACGCGATATCGCAGGTGGCCACTGTATCCCACCGCTGCTCTGCTTGCAGTCCACGCCATCCGTTAGGGAAGATTTGAGGTCATTTAGATGTAGCCGTGCCGTTCGAAACGGGGGTGGGAGCTCCAGTTGTAACGAGAATTTTTTTGTCTTGGTTCAATGACACTATATCTTGCCACGGATTTGTTTCCCGCCGATCGGGAATCTGGTCCTGGGAGTCTATATACAACACAGTTTTGCATCTCAGGTCAGACCCCTCCTAGTAAGTAGCAAGGTCGGCCATACTCTGAACCAAATTGGCGGGGGATAAGACACGCTGGGTATGCCTAGAGCTGGAGGCATCGCATTTTGCGACTCCAACGCGCCAGGCGTCACTACAAGGGGACACCAACATTAAAAATGTGTATATACTAGGGCAGCCTCCAACCAGGCTCTCTCCGCCGCAAACAATCCAAGTAAATTAAATAAATAAATGCTGTTTGACCGAGACTCAAACTCCCGACCCATCCCAATATAGAAATATTTTCTCATCTCTGGTTTGAAGTTGTGGTTTGCGGCTACGAGAGCCTGGCAACACTTGGCTTTGCACTTGTTTGTTGATGGCTCTGATGGCACCTCCCACAGGCCCACACAGCCCACTGTGTTCCCTCAGACTCCTAAATTGAAGTTATTATGTACTGAGCAGGTGTGTATGACGCAAGCAAGGTGGCTGGATTCTAGTGTAAGCCAACCAACTGTCTCAATTTAGCACTGGTCAATGAAATCTGGCATGTTCTTAGCATAATATTACTATTAAATGCAAGGGAGTACATAAGAATGCTAAACATGCACCAAATGCCAAAGAAATGGCTGAGAGGAAGCACACTGGGCCTGTGGGAGGTGCCATCAGAGCCACCAACAAACAAGTGCAAAGCCAAGTGTTGAACCACAACTTCAAACCAGAGACGGGAAATATTTTTATATTGGGATGGGTCGGGAGTTTGAGTCTCGGTCAAACTGCAGCATTTATTTATTTAATCTACTTGGATTGTTTGCGGCGGAGAGAGCCTGGTTGGAGGCTGTATATAGGGTTGAAATTTGGAATTCCGGCCCTCCGGAGCCCCTCCCCCCCTCCTCTTACTATATCGGGTAATGATTTCCTGCAATAAGATAAGATAAAGGCTTCACATGACCAAACAGTGCTTCCACTAGTGAAATTTGGGTCTATAATACATGCCATAGGCTAGCCAATGTAGCTACCAGATGTGTGGACCAGCCACTAAGCTCTCACTGCACCCAACAGCCGGTTTGCAGCATTGATGACATTTCCATATTTGGTAGTTGTGCTTTGACCACCGGCTCCTTGTTGGTTTCTAGTGCCAACTGTATTGGGATAGATTTTCCAGGTGTCTATGCTCACTGTTGACAGTTAATAGAGGCATTCCTGAGTCCCAAGAGGCCCACGGAGCTTTGTATATGCCCCCAAAGTTTACATATAAAACTTTTTTTTCCGGGCCCTTCAGGCCACCCTGGGGATTCGATGCATCGAATGCTCTGATGAGAGAATAGCATCGATGCATCAGAATAGAAGAGCTATGGAAAGCCGCGATGCATCACCGCTCCGTCACTGCACACCTGACAGCTGACAGATCGGCGCCCAGGGCCGCGGTCGGGCCCGCCCATCATCGCGCCCCGTCGGGATTCGTGGGCCATCAATACGGGCGTCGCGCTGCGGGCTCTGCCCATGGCTTTGTGAGATAATTGCATATTATAGTAGCTCCTCTCACTTAGGAATACTACCCAGGATGCCTTCAGCCTCGGCGCACTCAAGCATATGCATGTTCAACAGTATTTAAAACCGGCGGCGCATGACGATGTGGGCTGCTGGTTGCCCATCCTACATGTACCTAGAGTGGTCCTTGTTAAGTGAACCGTTTATCTGGTCATATACCCGGTGAAAATGAGCTATACAGTGCTGGTTTACGTTCCCATCAATCTGTGATCTTTAAGAAATCGCGGCTCGGTGCTGCGAGTAGCGGCTGCGGGCTGATGCTGTGGGTCTGGAAGTACTCTTTGAGGCGCCCTCCAGCTTTCATACACCTATGTTCAAAATCCTTCGCCGTCTTGAGCGGCAACAACCCCGATTCCGCATTTAGAATCACTGGCAGGTAGGAATTCCGTACCGCTTCTAGGACACAGAAGAAACCTTGTCTGAAGAGATATTACATGTGTGTTGATGGGCATGGGCGGTTTTCTCTTCTAATACTATCAGGAAACCCTTCCAAGCCGGGCAGCAACCAGAGAGCCCGCCACAACAATTGGGCAAGCATAATGCTTATGGGGTACTTGAGCTCAACAATGGGAGCATCCCAGACACCATAAGGCATCCAGTGAGTGCTAGCAATACATCGGGGCTTGAAAAACCGGGGTGCAGAAGTTGCTCAGTGAAGCATAGTCCAAAGTGCTTTTGCCTAGTGCGCACTGTTGACTCTACCGCTCCAGTGTGGGCCTTACAGCTCTATCTCAGGGTTGAATACCCGCACTGGGGTGAATTTTAACATTTTCCGGACCGCAAGAGCTCAGAGATTCTGAATATGCGCAATGTCAAGACCTCTGGAAGGTACTTCGCCCGATATAGCCGAAAGGATGGGTGTTCTGATAATTGAAATTGAAGTTGGCGGGAATCTATGCATGGGAAATGGTGGAAGACCAAAATTTGAGGCGACCCATGTCGTTAGTTTATTGCCAAACCCTTCCTACTGCTCAAATAACGCGTCGTTTAGCTCCCGGATATATGTCTCAAACGGGAATCCTGTCATCCGCTTGACAGATCCTGTCTCCGGGATTTATCGGAAGCTCGCCGGTAGCTCATCCTAGCTCATGCGACGGTCGTGAATCCGCTCCGCTATGGTGGATTCAACCGTACCGGTGCTGTGGGTACAATTTTGTTTCCGCCTGGTGCTGCCCAATGGAATTCGCACGCGGAATCAAGGCTACCGGCCGCGCATTTCACCATGTACATATGTCGCGCATAAATGGCGGGTTTGAGGAGGGAGGCCCTGCCAACCTTTTAAACTCTTGGGGCCGCCATCAAAAGCGCTGCTCGGATCCCTATATCTAACCCTAATCCTCTGTTTTACCCATTCACTAGCCCTAGTGCTGCATGTAGGCGCGGGACGGCCCGGCGTCGGGAGAGGGATCCCTAAGCCGCAGAGACAGGTGGATGGATTGGCGTAGGAGCGGCCATTAATATTCGATTTTTGGGCATACGCAGCCCTGGCGGATGGTTCCTCGAGCTGTGGGTCGAGTTCTGCCAGTAGCTGTTGTCGCTCTGAGCTGAAAACGCCGACGTCCGACGAGGGCGCTGGCCCAGATGTGTATTAATATTTTCGCAATTTTCTGGAATTATTTCAGGGATGTTCGCGCTCGCCGTTGATGGCGACGTCAACGGTTCCTCGGCGTTGTCCATCACAGCGGCCATAAATCTCACACGCATTTATATGGCAACGAGCTTCCGAGAGCCAGAGGAGCCGATGCATCGAATATCTATTGGTGAGGCTTCGCTAGCTCTTCTATCCTGATGCATCGATGCTGTTCTCTCATGAGAGGGATCGATGCATCGGATCCCCAGGTTGGGTACGGCCCTTGACCCCCCCTACCCCATCCCATCAATTTTCGATCTGGCACCCCTTTGCGTCACTATCGGGACTGCCATCCCGGCGCTGAGCTCGTCTTCTTCTATTCTCTACCAGCCAAGTTTTTTTTTTTTTTTTTCTTTCTTTCACTCTTTGGCATTTTGGACTGTGCCCATCTCCCACACCCTTAGAGTACTCGCAAAAAATTGCTCTCAAGTCATCATCAACTGGCCTGCTCGTCCGTCACTGCTTGGCAGTCGGCGCAGTAGTCTCCAGAGCTCATCGCCGGTCTGTCACAGTCCTCGGCTGCGCATATAGCCGCTTGCTTCGAAGCCTCGTTTACGGGAACATCGCTGCCTGTGCATTGACGGGAAGTTGGCTCGTTGCGTGAGGAGAGAGGTTTTGAGACTTACGAGGAGGGACTTGTGAGAACATGGCTGCTGTGTCGGTTGGTTGGTTTGCCTGTTGGTTCACTGTGTGGCTTATATACTAATCGCCAGCGGTATATCCCTATATCGCTCGCCTCACTGCATAAACACTGCGCTCAGATAGTTGTAACAACAATCAATGCAGCTCGCGCTGCAGCACCCGCGCAGAGGGAGCTCCGCCGACAACAGTACTAGCGCTATTGTACACCTTCCGCACGCAATAAAAAGCGAGAGTCACAATATAATTGTAAATATCTGGAGATACAGTAGGACCCCCAATTATAGGCGGGGAGCCCGGCTCCTAGGGTAGGTAGTTTTATCCGGACGGGGCTCTGGACCATTTTATCCGGAAACTTCTGCGTCGGCTGATACAGTTGGCGGAGGCGGCTGCCCCACACCGCGGCAGTCCTATACAAGATAGAATCGTCACAGTTGATAGAAACCTCGGTGAAGGGGCTTCAGTGTTGGAGTGCGGGCTGCACGGTAAGCCACACTCGACTCAACACGTCACCGACGAATCTCGGTTCTGAACATCCATCAGCACTTTCAGTGCAGAATGTTCTCGCAGAATAGAGCATATTAGCAATTGGTTTGAACTTTTGTAGATGTTGATAAAATTTCCGTGCCTGGTTCAGAACGCAGAAAAAATACAGGAAGTGAATTGATAAACCCGAGGTTCAAGTCAGAAGTGAGCAGGCATTATTTTCCTGAGCTTTACACCAGCTGCTAATTGCTCTAAGCTATATGTTTTTATTGACTCCCTCCGGAATGAATCTAGTAGAATATTGTGGAACATTAGAGCATATTGGCAGCGCTTCAAGAGTGTTTTTCTACGTTTCAAATTGAAGAAATACCCCACTTTCAATATTTCAATACCGATGCTGCATTCGTGTGTGCGGAGTCGACTGGAAGCATGATACGAGAATGCGAGTGGGAGGTGGTGGACAGCAGAATAAAAAGCACAGCACTTGTGTTCGGGCACTGCTAACTTGCCGGAGCTTCGCTGCCATTTGGGCCGGAAGCGGGGCTTTGCGGATTGAGCAATTTTCTGTTGTAAGAAAATTTGACTTTACATTGACTGCCAATATGCTCTATTTGTGATAGTATATAGGGGAGTCTACGTCGGGGAGCTTCCGATAATTATTTCCTTTCTGTTTTTCACATTTAGACTCACAAACAGTACTATTCCGAAATCAAGTTCATGGAATGTGTGAGAGCCCGAGAAAACTCACTGTTAAAATTCAGCTCAAAAAAAAAAAAAAAAAAAAAATAAATAAAAAATAAAAATAAAAAAATAAAAAAAATAAATATAAATAAAAATCTGGCTTCCCGGGCAGGAAAAAAGTCAAAATTGATGAACTTGACTTCGGAATAGAGCTTATTAGTTGCAGCCTTTTTCTTGCCACACAAATTACAGGTTTTTTCAATGCTTCATGCATCCCAGAAGAGCAACTGAATGGCCATTCTGCAACAAGCCATAGGTGATTCTTCAATGACGAGACAGTCTTTCAAAGCACAACTAATTAGCTCTGATAGTACAGTATTGTTTGGCAATTGTGCAGGGTCCTAAACTTTCTCATACTTTCATGTAATGTATGGCGCGCGCTGAGAAATATACCGCCCTAGGCCGCGGATCTCGCCGGCCGCGGCGGTGCCGTCGCCGAGCCGCGCTGGTATGCTAAGTAAATACTCAGAAATATAAAATCACGCGCGCCATTTATATAGTGCTCCGTATATCTCTCGTGACATATTTGCAGAGATAGTTGGCGTGGCGATGGTTTTGTGCGCGAGTGGGCAGTACTTAAGCAGCTTATCGCTAGTAGCCGGTACTAAACAACATGCATACACTGCAACAAGACACCGGGATTTTGAGGAACACCCTGATCGGTTAGCAGACTTTCTTTCAAACTCTGGTCCTGCGAAATAACAAATCGGCCCTCGGCACTTTCAGAGGTTTGGCAGTGCCCCAATTGCAAGAAGAAGTTTAACTTTGGCGGCCTCTGCGATGTTTGCGCTCAAAACAATATTCTTGTCTTGCAGACGAGTGGCGGGGAGAATACCGGTCCTCGTATTGAGGGGAGTGGGCCCAGGCCGCGACGGGGAGCCATGTCGGAGGACTAGCTAGCTTATATTTGATCACACACACGAAGTCGTACAATTTGGCTATTAGATGCCCGTTCAGCCCCCGATCCTCTCCTCCCGCAATCCAGCTCTCTAGTACACACTCTCTGAAGCCAACCTCGTCAAACTCACAAAACGCGGTGGTCTCACTAGGGGCAAAGTAAAGGGCACACGTTCGACAGGCGATTACAGTCACACATACCGTACATGACCATCATTTGGTAGCAAATCTTGCATCAAATCTGTGACAGTGAATCTTGAGATATATGATATTTCTAGGGCAGTGCACAAATATGTTTTCTGCTTCTTGTCACAAAGCACACTGTTTCAAGTAGTCTGACTCCCCAAATCGAGATTTCAAATTCAGCCAGTTTGAAAGGTATGTGACTCACTGGCCAACATTCTTTACACCAAGACCCCGCGAGTGCTGGGATGAGAACAAGGGGTGCCAGGCCCGCGGAGGTGTTGCAGTATTTTTGTGACCCCCTGTCTGCGTTGTTACTGACATGTCAGAGAAATGCAGCAAGTATTGATACTTGCTGCACTGCACTGGCTAGAATCCAGCATGTGTTTGGGGATCTCAGTAGCACTGCCTGCAATCGAGATCAGTATGTTTCATGAGATTTGCTGTGTTAACACGCTCTAGCCATTGAGTTCATAGAGTATCTGAGTAAGCATTGCCCACATCAATTGCTGTGCCAACACATGCACCACTGCCTGGCACGCTGCATTTTTCTTTGTTTCATACATTATTAGCTGATGTTTCATCAGTCTCTCTGGACAGCCTAGAGTGATTGCAGTGCCTCGGACCATTGAGTTCTGAAATATCCGAGTCATGTGTCATCAAGTGAACAGCAGATCTAATGGGAAGATCTTAAAGTTTCGTGTTTGGAGCTGACCTGAACCGGCTCAACTTGCCTGCTGACTCATTCTGTGTCTGGTGTGACATGTCTTTGGGATTTTTTTTTACCTGTTGTTTCAGGCTTTAATCAGGAGTTACACCCTCATCATTGGGTGTAAAATACCCTGAGGTGGTCACACATCATGATGTATCAAAAGGTCCAAAGCTGGAAAGTCCCACGCTATGTGACTGTAATCGGCTGTCAAACATGTGCCCTTTACTTTGCCCCTAGTGTCTTAGGAGGACCACCGCGTTTCGTCAGAGGAGGAGGACTCCTCTGTCGCTCCTTCACAGACACCTCAACGTTTATTCGAAAAATTTCAACCAACACCAATACATAGGCATCTAGCAGCATAGCTTATCAAGGCAGTAGTGTTACCAGCGAATCGAACGTTGAGACTGTTTGGTACTGCTCATCTTATGAAATCATCATGAGTCGAAGACCTCTTAGTAATATTTCCTTTTTGGGTGTTTATTTTGCTCTCATTTAGCACAAACTTGAAGTTTGTGACCTTCATTGGGATCGCAGAAAGCTAATACTCTCCTCGAGTCGTGCGCTAGCATATCGTCTGTGATTGACGTGGGCATCAAATGTCCCTTACCTCTGACATCCATCATTCCATGTCGGACTCGCCCCGCCTTCCGCCCGACCTAGAGCGTGATATCTTTGAGCTCGTAGGACAAACCTCCTCGCTCAAGACTGTTCTTCCTCTGCTCAGGGTCGCCCGTAGAGTGCACGAATGGTAATCCAGCCAAACGACCGCCGCGCCGCGCTCATCTTCAATCCCAGGATCGAACCATTCCTCTACCGATCCCTCAATATCAGCAACTTGCCACTGAGCAAGGGCCCCAGGCTCGACGTGCTCCTCGAGCTATGGCGCTCCGGCACGAAACCTCCTGCCTTCTTCACGACGGCCGTCCGGCACCTCATCATCCTCACTCCGGAGCATGCGCAGCCCGAATTCGACGAGATCGTAGCCGCGTGCAGTCGAGTAACGCACATCGCGATTGGCCCCAACGCGCGCGCGAGCCTGCCGACCATCCTCCGGTCGATGCCTTGCGTGCGGCGGCTCGCGATGGACTTTGCCGGCGCCACGGGCTTCCGCCCGGAAGCATACTCAGACACCACATCGCTTCAAGCCGCAGCAGCGCACCTCCTCCCCGCCCTCACGCACCTCGAGATCTTCACCCAGCTCACCAACGACCCCGCGACAGTCCAGCGCCTCCTCCCGTTCCTGCGGGCACTCCCGCGTCTCACACACGTCGCGTTCAACTTTGATCTGGTGTTCGCTGTTGTTGACGCGCTGCGTGGAATGCCTTCCCTGCGAGTCATCTGCTGGTTGGCTTCACGGGACAGTGTTGACACGTTGGAATATGCTAGACAGCTGCAGGCGCAGCCGTGGCAGGCCGACGAGCCGAGGATCGTCGTGCTGGAGTACGATAGGTGGTATGATGGCGCAGAGCCGTTCGAGAGGACGTATTGGGACCGGGCGGATGACCTCGTCGAGCAGAAGAGGCGCGGAGAAATACCAGGTTTGTTCGCGGTTACTCCTGCCCATGAGAGACTAATCTGTTGCCAGCGACGGCCGTGTACGCTCCCGGTGCATGAACCACTTCGAGAAGGACGGGCAACGAACCTTCAGCTTCATATTCCTCAGTTCTAGGGGGGCTTAAAAGCGACGCCGGCGCGCTCACGTCGAGCTGCGCAGCTCAGATTACATGCAGTCGAACTTCGGGCAAAGTGAGGCATGTGCATACTCATTGGATTATTACACATCTCCGCCAATTATATGCCCGCCCAGGCTCTACCTCAATCCAACTCTAGATTTACGGAGCATGCGCCAAATTCTCCTACTTGACCGACTTTTCGTGGTACTTCGAGCAGCCCTGAAGGACGCACTGTGTCTGCGAGTCGATATATTCCGTATTACAGGCGCTGCATGTCCAAGTCATGTTGACGGGCACGGTGTCTGAGGAAGGGCCTGTTAAAAATGCATGGACCAGCAGAGTAGTGGTACTAGTGGAAATCACCAGAAAGCTGAAAGGTGTACATGATGTTTTGTTCTTTGTGGTGATGTTGGGTTGGGCCACCTTGTGGTTTAAGTACTCTTGGACTGCACAGAAAGGCCTGTCGGAGAGCGATGTAATGGAGCCTTGTTCCAGCGGGAAACAGCGCTCGGCTGTATTACACGGTCCTAGCGCCTAGGCGCCTGTAGTGTGTGCATTTATGTGTCCTCCGCACGTCGGCGCGTACTGAAATTGGGCGGATAGACTCGAATGCTCCTAGGCCTAGCTGATCTGCAGCTGTCCCGGGGCCAGTCGTCGTGCCCGCGGCACGCCCTGAACCTCCAACAAGCTCACTGCTTCAGACTTTAAATTATTAATGGATGCCCGGTGGAGTGCTGGAGTAAACACTCTGCACGAGACCGTGTGGCAACAGCACCCCCCATGCAGATACGCCATCGCCTCACCGCGGGACTGCTCCATGGAATTGTGCTATGGATAAGATCATCCAGCGTAGCGTTCAACTTGAAAATTCGAAGCGGGACAGAAGGATACGCGTTCGCAGTCCCATGCCTATTGTAATTCTAGCATCCTTAAGCTAAGCTCCTAGTGAGTTTCGGCCCCGAGTTCCGCTATAATCGCCTGGACCTTCTCCCGATGCAACTCCACATCAAGATCCTGCCCCGCTCCGCTTTTCCTCGGGATTTCCGCCAAAATCTCCTCCAATCCTTCCTCCCAGCGTGCATTTTCCCGCCGCAGCGGGACGAACTGCAATCCCCCATCCGCGACAGCATGTGTTTTCAAGAAGTGTAGCCCCCACTTGCCGCGCGGGCCCGGTGCGCGCGCGTCGCGGATCGCCAGCGCGTAGCCCTCGAGGACGCCTTCGGGTGGTTCAAGGTGCAGCGAGACTTTGATCCACCCAGGTTGCTTTGCGGCGTCAAAGAGGACGTAAAGCGGCGGCAGCGCCGCCCGGGGAGGCGATGTCGGCGTTCCAGAGAAGACGGATGGAGCGGAGGAGGAGGGTCTCGCGGAGCGCGTAGTACCGACTGTTGAGCAGGGCGCGGAGGAAGGACTGGGAGACTGCGCCGGAGGACATGTGCTGGAGGTTGACTATCACAGGCGGGAGAATTAGAAGTATAGGAAAGAGAGTGTTGGACGCACGCATGTGGCGGGCGCGTGCCGGAGCGCAAGCCTGTTTGTGTTCGTACTTCCAGGCATATTTCTGGCAGGCTCTGGAGCAGTAATGCGATGTGAAGCACCCTCCGCACTGCTTAATGGAGGACTTGTGTAGGACGGCCCCGCACTGGAGGATGTGAGGCGGGGAATTGGGATGGAGAGCGATAGCTGTAATACCTGCATGTTGTCGCAGCCCAAGTACATCGTGAGTTTCCCCGCCTTGTAGTCAGCGAAGAACTGGCGGCGCTGGTCCATCAACGCGGAGAGGTTGTCTAGCTGCGCCGTGAGCGGCGGGGAGCGCAAGGATTCGACTAGACCCCGCAGACGCGTGTGGCGTTTCGGACCAAACGCGCGGACGAGCCGCGGGATCATCTTCCGATTCATCGCAGCCATGGGGAGCTGCGAATTCCAGAGCGTTTGAACGTCGTCATACGCGGCCCGACTAAGTGCGGCGTAGCGCAGACTGGCTTCGATGAAGCCGGCGCGCAGGGCCTGCGGCATGCCTTCCTGGAAGCGCGCGCCCACAAAGGTCTGCATTAGATGCATCCAGGCGGCTGTTGGAACGTCGAGATAGTCGTCGTTAAGGTGGTCCGCGGTTACATTGACGAGAACTTCGACGAGCACGGAAATGATTCCTCGTACGATGAGAGCGTCGAGAAACGCGGGTTCCAGTCTAGCGGCGGATAGGAACTCCAGCAAGACGTCGAGGGATGTTAGATCTTCGCGACAATGCTGGAGTCCCTGGCGCTTGAGATTACAATGTCGCTGCATGTGGTCGACGATTAGTTTGGCCATGGCATCCCAGTCGCCTCCGGCGCCGAGGACGATTTCGCGAAGGGGCTGTTGATTGTCCGAGTATATACTCGCCGGAGTAAGGACCGTGAGGAGCTGCACAATCGAGTAGAGGGGCTCCATGTCGGGGTTTGCCACGGTACGAGCCCAGATGCGGCCGATGATCGTGAACATGCCCGGCGCGCGAAGTGCGAGCCGGTGCAGCTCATTTACTCGTCCTTCGTTGGTAGCTATCATCCACGTCAGACAGCCGAAACCGCAGATGCACCCATCGTCGATCCAAGCGACGAGGTTCGCAGTGCTGAGAACCTCTGGCAGCGCCTCATTCGTCCGAAGGTCGTGGACGAGCTGGACAAACGTCCAGATCCGAGGCCAAAGAAGCTGGAAAGCGTCGATGGGAAGCGCTTTCTGAACGACGATCTGCTCGATGTTGCGGAGAGACCAGAATACGCTAGAAATTGTCTGAGTTTGTACGATGACATTGTCTCCTTCGGCGGCGCGGCGGAGCGTTTCAGGATTGTACTCGTTTATGGCTGGAGAGAAGGCCGCGACGAGGTTGTAAAGCACGTCCTGCCTCCCGAGCGCAACTTTCGTTATGGTCAGAGCGACAAAAAGCCCCTCTAGGTCGTCAACGGAGCCATTTGCGGCCGCGATTGCAGGATTCTGGGTGTAATTAGTCCATGAGCAGCGAGTAGTGGAGGATACAGCACCCGCAGCTGGATGGGGAGCTTTCGGAGGTTTGCTCGGTCGAAGGCTGGATGCGCCATCGTCGTTTGGGACAAGGGGCGGCGCACCGTATTGGGATGATAAGCATCCGTGTCTTGCTCCCGCCCACATCCGCGCCGCACGCGTCGTACCCAGCGTGCAACGCTGCTTCCCGCTCACCGGCCCTGTCGACGTTCCCTACTCATCTCCCGGCGCCGGCATGGTCAGGTCCCCGACACCGACGCGTGACACGCCGGCGGTTCTCTCTTACCCGACGCGTTCCAGGACTCGGAAGACGGAGAAGACGAGGGTAGTAGGGAAAAGGAGGACCCATGTCGCACACACACTGCCGCGCTACCCTCGCTTCCCGGCGGCCAATGGAGCCGCCCGTCGACGCCATTCCAATCCACACTTGACCTAGCTAGGCGTCCACCCCGACCCAGGCAAAACGCGGCTCGTACGAGTCTCAGAGCACCAGTATATCCTCTCCATATACAACCAGTCGCACGAAGAAGCGTCTGTTGCACATGCCGCGTCGTCGCGCGCAGGCTGCGGCTCCCTCCACGTCATCCTTGTCGTCCAGCGCGTCCAGCATGTACGGACGCTCCTACTCCTCCCGTAGCGCCGCGCCGCCCGAAGATGCTGGCCCCGGGCTGTCCGACGCGCGCGCGTCTCCGCACCTTCACTCGCGGTCAATCTCCGGGCTGAAGGAGCACTGGACGTCGCAGAGCATGTGCGTCTAGTTCCGCGCGAGGACGTGCCTACGAGATCGCGGCTTGACTCTGTGAGCTCCGCCCCGTCATCCGCACACAGTGGCACAGACGTCCGTAGCTTGCGCACTCCTCGCATGCATCTACTTCACTTGCGCTATCCCCCTGCTACCTGCATTCTTCTGCGTCAACGCTCTCGCATAGACCTCTCGCCTCTCCAGCACTAGATACGCCCCTTCCCCCGCGTCTTCGCAATACGTACCTTCCCTCCGTCCCTTCTTCGCGCCATCATCCCCGCATCGCGCACATTGCATCGCCCACTTTCATTGTACCATATGGCTCTGCATTATATTATTGTACATACTCGCTCCGCACGCGTTCCTATGCATTCAGGTCTCCCGGACTCGACTCACGCACCAACTGTCCGGCGAAAGGTGCGGCGGATATGTCAGTACTTATCGTTCCGGACTTGACGATGCGCATAGTCTGCTCCCGCGATGGACTGCGCCGGCCCATTTTGCCTTCCAGCATCCTGTCGCTTCATCTCTCCTTCGCTATTGTTCTCTCGGATCCGCTCAATGTTGCGGCACGTATCCCAATCGTTCCGCCTGCTGGTCCGTTGTCGGGTGTCCTTCACGTGTCAACTCGACCCATTCCCTGCCCTGGAATGGTGGAGCCGGAGACCTACAACGCCGGAACCACAAGCATTGCAGCAACATTACTGGCGTTCAGAGCGGGGTATAAAAACCTCGAGGGCGAGCAGCATCGAACTCAGAGCACTTGCACCCTTCTCCTCGACCAACACACAACACACACAATATGGTCCGCCCTCTCTTCGTCAACACCGTCGTCCCCGTGCAGTTCTTTGGCGACGCGGCGCACGACTCGTTCGACGACATCAAGTCTGGTCTGTATCGCTCGCTATTATATCGCAGCGACTGCTAAACTCGTCGCAGTTATGGGCGAGCCAGGCCTCGGTTTCGCTGGCTCGCGCGCCGTCAAGCAGTTCACCGTCATCTACAGCGCCGCCGTAAGCTTCCGCCCGCATCTAATAGCATTCGCGCCGACCCACTGAACTGGGCATTGAATCGCAGGTCGACGGCATCCAGCTCAACTACGCCCCGTCGAACGTCCAGGGCACCACCGAGAAAGTCGCCCACGGCACGACGATCAACTGCACCGACCCCAACGTCGAGATCTTCAGCTACACGCTCAAAGGTTTGCCTGCAATCTATTAGTAACTCCGCGCAGCCCAGCCTGAATTTCCTTCTTCTCAGCCAGCGAGTCCATCACCGGCATCCAAGGCACATCCGGCGACTCTATATACGGACGCCGCATCATCGCGCTCAGCTTCACGGTCTACGACAGCAACAGCGACAGCACCAAGGTCCTCGGGGTGCGTATTCAAGTTTCTACTGATTTAAAGCGCCGCTCGCTCATCGATTGGACTTGCAGCCATACGGAGGTACGGACGGCGACCCGTTCAAGTTCGAGGTCACCGGCGGGTTCATCAGCCTCTCGGGCTTCGCCATCGACACCGACTCGAGCCGTACGCCGCTTCTATTTCTCACTGGCTACTAGAGACACTGATTAATTTAAACCTAAAATCCAGTGAACCAGCTCAACAAGCAGCACAAGAGTGGGGGGCTTTACGGGCTCGCGTTCGACGCGGCGAACTATAAACTTGTCCAGTAGATGCTGTGTGTTAAATACAGCGAGTTAGTGGCAAATGGAATCCATCCTTTTCCATGATTGCAAATCGACGGTTTCTGCGAGAGACGGAGGAGTTGTCGATGAGAACGGAAGTCGAAGGGGATGTTAAATGTAATATCGGACGTCTCGCTGGGTTCTTTTATTCCTCGAGCTCTCTGCCCTCTTGCGCCCTTGGTCACACTGAGAAACAATCTGTGCGTGGCTCCGCTGATTTTTTCATTCATGCTTCGTACATTCGAAACGAGTTAAGTACAGTTGTCCAAATTGATTTCAAGTTGCCGGCGTCGTGAATATTACACTGCGGGCTTTACTGGAATTTGTACTGACTTGATTCAGACACCGATGCAGCGATCACATCCATGCGTTCCCGATGACCCCATACAGCAGCAAACGAGCGGGGCCGCGAGTGAGCTGATTGGCACTGGAGTCGGGAGAGGTTTCGGGCTACGTCCGCAGGCACCGGGAACCGCAACACAGCAGACGTTGGGCTGAATGATTGCGCCGGAGACGGAGGTCGTCGCCGCCCGCCAAAAGGATGGAGAGCAGTGAGGTGATGGCAACGCGCATTGCTTGTGAACGATGCTTTGTTGGTACCAAAGGAGGTACTCTGCTAGCTGACCACGGTGGGGACCAGGGTAGCCGACTCCTGCAGAGGTAGAACTTGAATCTACACATTAGAAGCACGATTCTCGGGCTCGCATCGCTTCCAATAAGTACGGTATGCCGTCCCACGATAATATATAATGAGCACACGACATTGCCGTTGTAGTGCAGCATCCAGCTGTATGCAGGGGTTTTTTTTTTTTTTGAACGGCGTACTGTCGTGTGCTTCGGTGAACCGCCTAACTAAGTCAGATCAGGATCATGCGGAACAAACCGGAAGGCCACCTTGCCAACCACCTTCATCGCCCGTACCTGCTCTCCCATTTCCTCGTCGCTCCCACCGGCACTACTCGGACGCCTCAGCAGTTATTTCGGACTCAAGATCAGAATAACAATCATATGTCGCGGCGAGCTGAACTTGAGCTGTAGACTCCCGCTGGACTGGCTAAATACTGCTCTCGCTCCCATGCCCAGCTCACAAGCGCCGAGTGTCGCCAATCGGCAGCAATGCATGATACCGACCCGTTCCCTGCAACAATGAAGTTCTCGCGTCGCCTTCGCTTCTCGAACACCTGACCGCTCCTAGGCGGTTGTGGATTGCTGTAGATCCGCATTGGTGCAACCCTTTCGTCAAGGCAAAGCTCGTCAGCTCCACCAACTGCAAACCACGCATGCATATCGAGTAGAATCGTCAAACCTCGGGGCTGCCGTACCATCGCGACGGGCTTCTATCGAGTCCGAGCCAAGATGGGCTAACTAGAGCCGACGTCTCTGCCCGTCGCGGGAGCTTGAAGACATGGAAGTCTCCCATATAGAGAAGGTAGGCCCGCACAAACGGTGCTGTAAAAGCTTCCAAGTTTCGAGTTTGATCCTCTGCACGGCTCCTCACCGGTTGTCCGCCCGTCCCTCTCAGCCTTCTGACGCGAGTCACAGAAGAAACCACCGTCGCTGGAATTTCAGCCCCGAGCTGCCCTCACGACAGAAGCGGAGGATTGCGGCGCTCGGCGGCGACGGCGTTCGGTGCGTGGTTTCGGGTGTCGCGCACTGTTCTCTGAACATCGTGTCAGGATATCTCGACCCTGGACTCGGGCATGAAATTTTGCTAGGTAGTCTGCCGGTCTTGTGCGTTCTTTGTCCGCTTTGGCTACCCGGGCCCGAGGTCGCTGACGCCATTGGCCGCAGACCATATGGCTCCGGGGCCGGGTAATCACTAGTGCGCGCTAATCTGTTTGTCGTTGGACCGTTGGAGGGCATAGAACGGAGAAGGCGCCGAAACGAGTTGGGTTCGACTTGGATGCGACGTCCAGTCGCGTGTTCGCCCCACGCCGAGGCGTCAACGATTCAGCTTAAGCTGTTGGGCTCCCGCTCCCCTGATAAGAGTGCGTTTCTCGCTTTCTTCCCAGCGCGGGGCAAGAACAAATAATTAAACGTTTTATAATAAAGCCCTACCAGCTTGGATGATCAGCCGGCCATGTCCATGGTAAATCTGGATAATCTGATGAGCGGCGGTGTCCTACCTAGTGCGGAACCAACACTGCACAGATAATCAGGCACCTGGGAGTTGGGCGGATAAAGGACCCCTGAGAACCGGGGGTGAGGTTGATGCAGGAGTCCGGACAGAAAATTTCGATTTGGCATGCACCTCTGAGCATAGTCCGGACAAAAAGTGCCTCGAGGCTCAACAGGTAAGTGTGGGTCCTGTCGCGAGGTCAGATCAGTAGTCCGGACATGAAAATCAAATCCATTGTTTGTTTAAGTCCGAAATTAGAAATACGTGTTTAAGCGTTGTCCAAGCGTCGGAATTATCCAGGCATTGTGTTGAAGCAACCCAACATGCTCTCTCTCTTGCGCAGCATGAGCCGTCAAATGGCCCTCGACGATGACGACACAACCCACCGATACTCGTTTCATTGCATCTGACTTCCGTAGCCCTCCTTCTTCGGGTTCCAGATACTGTGGTGGTCACCAACTGTGCTGCCGAGATTTCGAAATCTCTGTCAGCGGTCTACGTGCAGTTTGTGGCAGAAAAGGAGGGACTGGTACGGATGACAACGACACTTACGACGGTTCAGCGCAACGGCCGTCGGAATATCAATGTTGTAGACCTCGATGAGGATGTGTGGATGATTGTCGATTCCATAATTTTCTTTGTATCTCACAAGTTATATTGGAATTTTTCAGAGTCGAATACAAAGTCCGGACAAAATTTGGCGCGGGGTCGAGGTTGGATACCAGTCCGGACAGAAAATTTTCGACTTGAACTCATGCTAGTCCGGACAAATTTTTGAAATTTGGGATTTTGGTATCTGACCTCACCCCCGGTTCTCAGGGGTCCTGCGGATAATCCGCTGAGAGGATTATCCACTGAAACGATGATCACTCCAGCGGCAAAAATGGCGCGCAGAGCGAGACTTGAACCCTCGACCTCGGTAGATCAAAGCAGGGGAGCGAGCTGTCCAACCAACTGCACCAAGACAGCAATGGATCCTGCACAGATGTTGCCAGTATAGCCCATTCCCTGGGTCAACTTTGAAAAAGGTAGGGAGGCATTCTACCTTCAGAGAGTCCCAAGTCTTGATGGACTGCAACAAAGAAGGCTCAGGAGCTTCTAAGAGCTAACAAGATCTGATGAAAAATAAGAAGGAAAAAAACAATCAACTCCAAAGTGTCACAAGCCCCTTCATGGTGAGTACAACCCTTGTCTATTTCTGTCCATTTGGCTTTTTGGACATGTGGATCATGGCCTTCTCATCTTTAAGTTGACTAGCTAGCTCACCAGTAGACCACTGTAGACCACTTCAACCTAGCCACTTCAGTGGTGATAAAGACTTGAACAGGC
This sequence comes from Mycena kentingensis (nom. inval.), assembly GCA_014461125.1. Lineage (NCBI taxonomy): Eukaryota > Fungi > Basidiomycota > Agaricomycetes > Agaricales > Mycenaceae > Mycena > Mycena kentingensis (nom. inval.). The sequence goes on along the minus strand of JACAZG010000002.1, from coordinate 2,931,132 downwards.
AGAACCGCGGGTCGACAACCGCACCCTGCTACCCATGTTCATGTCCTCTTTGTGCAGTGGTTGCATGCTCTTCGTCTGGCTTGTGTTTTTCGAAGGTCGCCGGTTCGAACCACGCGGAGAACTTTTTCCCGGGTTCCAGACTTCACATCCTCGCTAAGTCGATTATCCAGATTTACCATAAACATGGCGACCTGATTATCCAACCTGGTAAGGTTCTTGTTTTATGAGCTGTGCGGGGGATTGGGCCCAATGCGTCGTTGGCGGCACCCAGTTTTGGATACTCATCCCGATTGGACATGGAGCAGGTGCAACTGGACGTCTCCTGCAGGCAAGACGCGCCGAGTGCGTAGGGAAAAGCTCACCAAGCTCAACTGTTACCCACAGGAAACACACGAGTAGGCGCCGGCCAGACGGAGCACTGCCTCTCCCTCTTCGCAGTCGAGGCGGCCCACCCATATAATGTGCCTCGGTGGTGCTCTTTCTCTCCTCCCTTATTCATGGCTCCGTCGTCGCTCACGCCTTCCGCAGGCTGCAAATTTGTCCATGAACGTCAGGGAGTGCCTTTTGAGGAGATCAGCGACCCGCCTCATATCGCGCCGATGGAGAACCGACCCCGTCTCGCCCCAATCGATACCCGCGTTGGAGGTGGGGCCACAATATCCATTGATTGCGAGCCTGCTATAGTGTCTTCAGCGTCCTTTGCGCAATCGCCGACGGGACATAATTCCCCTTCGTCGTCGTCGTCTTCGTGGCCATTCGTTTCAAGCACTGGTGGGTCAGGTTCCTGCCCTCCGATGCCCACCCCCACGTTCTCATTTCACCTCGCGCCCTATAGTCTTTTCGACTCCATCCGGTATCCTCCAAAGTATGCAATCTCGAGAGAGAACTGCGATCCGGTCTCTGATGGTCAACGTAGGCGCGGCGGGGCTCCCAGTGTACCCCTCCGCCTACCGCGAAGGTGGGCAGCAAGGCGCGCCCCTCCAGCTTATCTCTCGTCTCCTCCCGCTGACGCCTTTCCGACACACTCAGATGGTCACCCCATGCGCCCAGCCCGCACCGTCGGTGGTAGCTCGCAGCGTCGCGGTCCATATATGCGACATCTTTCATCTCCGCCTACGGTACCCCAGAGAGGAGTTGACGCGACGGGACAGGGCACGACCACGGCAGCCTGGTACTCAAGCGCCCCGCAGAGCACCGTCGCCTTCAGTACGTCCGACACCGTCGCCTTCAGTACGTCATACCCACATCCTGTCTCCTTACACAGTCTCACCCTCCGCGCCAGGTGCTGCTCCCTCTTGCGTGCCCTGTTCGCAATGCTAACTGCGTGTGATCGTAGATCAGGGCACGGTCCGCGACGCGTCGCGCGGTACGCGCTCTTCTCTCGCGCTTAGAGCGACTCGACTGACAAATAAAGTTCACGGCACGATTCCGTTCTACACATACGACGGGTCGATGAGCTCACAAGGACTTGCGCTCCGTTCGGGGTTCGCTGCGCTTCCGACGTACAGCCCACTAACTCGGTGTTCGTAGATGCGACATGGAGCGCAGGTCGCGCGTCTTTGCCTCCCGCGAACCCAGTTACGGTGGAAGGTGTGTGTACTTTGTCAATGCTGCCGTGGCGTAGCATATCTGACCGACTGTCATATCAGGAAGCGGAATGCAGTTCTGCAACTACTGCTGGCGCTACCACAACACCCAGATCAACTACGCCAAGGTACCCAAACATGCCCCGAAACCCATTTGCCACGCTTGCGCTAATTGGGAGCGGCGCGGTCTAAAGCGCCATGGGTGGACGGAGGCGGAGCTCGAAGAGAAGCTGATTAAGCGGCGCTCGGCGCCGAAAATCACTAGGCGCCCGCGTATTTTAGCTAAAAAGTAAGACCAAATAAACCAAAGAGCTTCTCGGAATAATGTAGTACATAGTTCATGCATATCAGGAGTTTCCCATCAGAAGAATTCTCTCCAGAAGAGAAGCTCGGGGCCGTGCGGGATGGTGTGTATTCCGATCGAGATAAGAATGGGATTGGTGCGCCCCAAACAGATACACGCGGCTCACGGATACTCTCCCGTACCATAGTCTCGGGAACCTGCCTATTGTGGAATGTCGCGTCTCCGCGTTGATGAGCTTCGTAGACAGATCCGGATTCCGGCCCGCTGTATTTGCACCATAGATAGGCGCTGACTGGTGGCACTCTCTTCTTCCCCTCATCTCCACACTCTACTATGCGCACAATCTCGTTTTCTGCTGCATGTATCCCTACCAGCTTGAATCAGCAAGCTCCCGGCGGGCCTCACCCACTTCGAGAGCCCACCTGCGACATGACTTCACACCACCTCTTGACACCCGACACTGCAGAGAGGTCCATGGAGCACATTGATGGACCCAACACTGGCTTCCGTGGCATATCTCCTGCAGCGGGTTCATTTTTTTTTCTGGTCTTACCTCTCGTCAACTCTAACCATCTGCAGTTTTAGACAAAGCATGGAGAAGGAGACATGGCAAGATGACAGTCATAGAAGCAACCTCGCAATCACTTGGCTATCCAGTCTCAAGTTCAACACTGATGATTGGTATGTGTGCATTTATAATGTCTGGCTTCGGTGGTGCTTACCAAACATACAAAGAAACTCAACACATTGATCCCCAGAAATGTCTAAAGTATCCACCGCCAAAATATAAGGGCCGCAAACCTCGCATGATCTTTGATCCAAGTGATTCCTCTGCATTTGATGATTTCCAACAAGGGCATGGACAGCAAGTGCTTTTATCAGGTATGGCATGCACAGATGTGTCCTTGGGGCTATTTCATAACCCTATCGAAAGGCCTTCAAACACCCAAAATGGGCCATAGACATACATCGACCCGATGGATTCTGCATCCCAGCAGTCAGTTCAACACTCACAATGCACCTAACTTGGCTGCCAACGGAGATTTGTCACCATCACTTTCTCATGAGGCTTTGCAGCCCAGACCTTTCCCAGTGGGATCTCCTGGGAGTCAAATCAAGCCCTCAACCTCCAACAGACATCAAACAGCTCCCTGGACGGTGGTAATTCCTGCAGCTGGAGGAACAATAAAGCGAACATACTCTCCGCCCCCATCTCTTGCTGCTGTTACTGAACCTATTGAATGTCCAGCATGTCACAACCCGGCACCCAAAGACTGGAGATACAGCCTCCTTACTGATCGAAGAGTCTGCCGTGCTTGTGCTATCTATGAGAAGCGTAACGGATGCCCGCGTCCTCATGAACTTGAGGCACGAAAAATCTTGCGAGGACTGCAGGCCTGATAAGTGGCTGGCTCTCAAAACAAGTATCACAATACTGGAGCAAAATGGCTATGCTATGGAGAATCACTTGTAGTGCCCATTGTGGGGCTACAATCAGATCATCTACATGGCACAGCTACAGCTACCTTGGCTATTCTCGTGTTACGCTTCATGCCGACTCGTGCTGCTTGGTATCCCATATTCACTTGCTTGGACTTGGACTGCTGCTATGGAAACAATCATAAATCTCTAGAGCTCAACCTTGTTGCCACCATGCTTTCATTGTCCCTGTTATATGCCCCAACAACAGATCTCCCAAAAATATCAACTTATGACATCCCAACGAATCACCTGCATCATTCTGACCTCACCTTCAAGCATTGTCCCTATATTGGTTTCTCTGTAACCTGATGGCCACAACCTGATCCCCCGCAAGTTGCAGACCAAAGATCATGTACAGTTGGAGACAATTAAAGCAGCCAAATCTATTTGATGGCCAGGAACCTATATCATTGCCAATCTGAGTGCAGGTTCAGATTCAGGACCTGAAAAAACCAAATACAATTTTCAACAAATTTCCATGATCTGACGAACGAGAAATTGTACCTCTATTAGCATGTTGTGCACTTGACTTTTATAAAAAAACAGTCATTCTCAATTTTTGCTAAAATACTCTTGTTGCATGCACTGCGTGATTTTTTGTTTGTGTACTCGTCATCTCGGAAAATGAGCGCCTATTGGGTTGTTATTGGACCGGTAATCCAGGCTGCAACTTTGCCAGTGCTGTGGTAGGAATACATTTCCCTACCAAATCGGGTTCTGACATCGGAGCACCATTGATCCGTACTTATCATTTCAATTTATGGACTATTCGCTGTACTCGGCAGTGTGACACCCCCCGCCTTTTTTTCCCACCGAAAGTTCCACTTTCTTTGGTCTATTTTTTTCATATAAAATCAGACCTAAAGCCATGATTTTACAGATGTCACGGACTTGACCGAACCCCCGACAACCCCCGATCCCGTGATCCAAACCCCGGTATCTCCAGAACCCGATACCCCAAGCCCCGGAGTCGGCCCATACCCCTACCTCCTCCCTGTCCCCCTTCCTGCCACGTCCGCGTCCATGTTCACATCCTCCTCAACGCTATGTTTAACCCTGAACGCCCAATCCCGGAACTCCTTTGTCCGACACCGTATAAAAGCCCGAGTAGACACCCGAGTGTAGTAGGTTTAGATTGTCTTAATCCGAGGACGCTGCTTGTCTACCTCGTTGTTGCCCTTCACCTAGCATCCAAGCCCGTCCATCACCCGCTGATCGACACCATCAATCCATCAATGACCTCGTCGCTGACAGACCTAAAATCCATGATTTTAGTTCACAAAACATCCACTAACTTTAGCATTGACTATATTCCACATATATGTGACCCAAACATTAATGGATTTTGGCCGGAGAACTTTTGTAATCTGTAGTCCGACTTTTTGCCCGCCAAAAGTACCTAGAAAAGTCCCAAAACTTTTCGGCACAAAGAAAAACTGATTGCTTTTTAGTTACTCTTTTGCCCACCGAAAAACTCCAAAAAAAATACCTCTCATCTTTTTGAATCGCCGCAGTGACTACCTGGGGGCGTGGGCGACGACAATTGAACTGTCAACCACCTGATGGCATGTTGACCTTGCCGGTTTCTGTGCATCAACTTGGTGGAACAGTTTGTGCAATAACCACTCCATTTACAAGCTGGCTTTGGCTGGAGAAAGGGTCTGAAATTGAGCGTCACCCGAAGTTCACAGAATATATTTTTCCATTTTTGCTTGAACCCAAAATTAATTCAAGCAGTTTTCCGGCAATGTCATCTGTGAGCTTCGAATCAAATCCATACTGGATGCCTTTCCATAAGCATGGATCGCGGTATAGACGGTATAAAGAAGTGTTTTCACGGCATCCCGGTCGCGCATCAGGACCCCGAAGGTAAAGAGACACTACAAACGGTCGATAAAAGGGATAAATCTGAAGAGGGGGGTCGGACCCCCCTTCAGATTTATCGCCGCTCACAGAGCTTGTTCCTCGCGTAATTAACGCGAGCCGACGCTTGACGTCGCGATAACTTCGCAACCGTCGGCGTAATCGAGCTCGTTTAACTTGGACGTTGTAGAGACCCCTCCCCGGCAGGTCTAGATCTCCAGCCAGACTGTAGCAGTAATTTGTCTGGGAAAGATTCTGGGTTGTTTTATGTTTTTGTGCAATGTTATGGACAGGTCAGCTTCGGGGAATATTTTCTGTCCAAGTATGCCGGCACCTTGGCGCTGGCACCTGCTCTAAGTGCAACAATTTTTTCTGTGTTATGGAAAAGCATCCACTGAAGGTCATTTCCGGCGAGATCTCGTGCAGGGATGGTGTGGGAGATGCGTGAATTGTCTGGTCTTTCGGCGCTTCATGCACAGTTGGATCCTCCGGAAGTGCATGCCTACGTGGAAAAATATTCTCTTTTACAGGCTCACCAAGTGAAAAGAAGAAGAAAAGACTTGGTTTCATTTCCAAACTTCTCCAGGAAGAATAAAGCCGATCATGAAAATCGCTAAACTTGCCGCCGGAATAATAACCCACGACAGGATGCAGGAAGCAAATTATAATGACAATGCTGTTTCTTGATGGTTGCCTTTTGTTGAACAAAATGATGCACTCCCGAGAGTCAGATTATATAGCCTGTTTACACCATCAGTAGGCAAATCGCCTTCTTTCACTCTTCTCCGTCCCTCGAATGGTGGAACGAGCTGGCGTCAATTTAGCGACATGGATTACAGCAACACATCCCGCCGCAAGCGACACCGCATACTGGAGTAGACTGTCTACTGTAGTATTTCATTCAATTCGTAGGTCACGGGTCACAGGGCTATTTTTCTTCGAATTTTTGGCAGGTGTCACGGCCCGTCCGTGAAGTTTACGAATGCTTTCGGACCACCCGATTTGGGAATTTTTCTAGCCCTGCGGGCAGTATGCATTGTCCGCAAGGCTATCCCACTATTTACTTGGACAAGTTTACATTATCTAAAACTGTAATTGATAGGGAAATTCTGCGGGCGACCCGGGGCTCAAGGTCGGCGCTTACGGAAAATTTTCTGATGTCACAGCGGCACTCCGAACTCTACAAATTGCGAAATTCGTAGGCGATGTCACACGCCAAAGGTTCATTCGAATTGAATGAAATACTACAGTATGGGATGGTCTTCGCTGTTGAAAACCACGCCGCCGTGAGCCTGGTTTCCTTCTCGTGAATATTGTCCAACTTCGTTAGTATGGAACCTGCGAGCACTGCCGCCACAGGTGCTCGTCGCTGAATTCTCCAGCATCGACACGTTACCTTATGTCCGGTTCGTTGGCCTCTCCGTTGCACCTGGTGGCGGCGCAACAACCCCAGCGGATCCAATACCTACGCCATCGCCGGAGTCCACTGCAGTCGGCGTATCGAGGTCGCAGTCAGATGCGTCGATGAGCGTGCCCTCGACCTCCGAGTCAGCCACGCCTTTGTCGACCGCGTCGACCGGTTCGAATGGTATCAGCCAGTCCGCCGAGGCTACACCAGCTGCAACCGTTAGTATTCCCGGAGAACCGCTCGACCATCCGGCGTACAAGATATCCACCCGCGCGATTGTTGGTATCGTTTGCGCCTGCGTGGTCATCGCGATCTCCGTCGCCGTGTTCATTCTGTACAGATGGACGCGCCGCTTCCGGAAGACGGAAACCACGTCCGTTAGTGCATATCCGACGGAGCTAGAAAGCTCCGCACCGACTACGGCGAGGCGCAAGGGGGAGAGCGAAGCGTCGCGCAGCAACGATTCGGATACACCCGTATCGCCAGACGCTGGTGGAGCAGACGTGGCCGCCGGGAGTCCAGCGGAGGTGCTGTTGCATCTGCACGCTATAACGGAGAGGATGGCTGCGTTCGAAGCACAGGTACTGCTATCACCGGCGCCAGATAGACCTCCCGCGTATTCGGGCTGATAAAATCTTTCTGTCTGTAATCTCCGATATCACTCACTCGCAAACCTATCGCAGTTCTTGTCGGTTACTAGATAGAAGCAAATGCTAGCGATATATTGCCGAACATAAGCGCTTGGAGAACATCCTCCCGTTGCTCACCAATATCCTGGGGAGAGCCTCTCGTCCAGCCATTTACGGTACCCGGGAATTCATCGCATTCGACGCTCTGGACTGTGAGCCCGGCTAGAGCGGTGTTGGAATATATTTCATAAGCGCCATCGTTGATGCCGGCGGCTTCACAATCCGGGAGTCTTATTTGGGTGTCAGACACCAGGACATACCAATGAAAAGAGTTTTGGACGCACTTCCATCCCGCACACTGCGTTTCGGCGTTCAAAAGCAGGGTCTGAATTCCAGGTGTGTTGGTACACTCGGAGCCGTTCAGCGGGGAGCAGGTCCCGGTGCCCAGAGGGCCGGTACAGAATTGAGGCGTGATTGCTCGCGTATGTGGTGTAGACTTGAAGTGGTTTGGTTAGAACAGAGTCTCGCGGGAAGCATGAAGCTCACCAGAGGTGCACCAAGTACCCGGAGGACAAGAACACTCGGAAGGAGGAGCATATCCGGGAGGAGCGCCACCGCGTTGCCAACCATGGGTACCAAACAGCGTTGGATCTCTTTATGAGTCTCCTGCTGGTGCGGATGCCCATCACGAACAGTAAGTATCCGCCGTATCTTTGTTCGAGATATCCGGTCCATCAAAGAGGGCCCATTTTCGGTTCTCGTGGAGCTCGGTCCGTGTTTCTTCATCATCATGCGAGGTTTCTCTTTGTTCATAACGACTGGGATATGTACAGCACGTACATTTACTATTTTCAGAGCATGACACCCCCCAAAAAGAAACCCAAAAAAGAAAGGCAGGAATCGTCGAACAATTAAAATCAGAGGATTTCACCCTTACGATCCGCGCCCGCCACCTCGCTCGCATCGTCCACGTCCGGTATATCATCCTTGTCCACGTGGACGGATCGCTGGACATCTACACGCGCACAGTCAGCCAACGCATCGCGTAGAAAAGAGGGGGAAGGGAAGCAAAGGAATACTCACGAATTCCGCCAAACGTATCCAACATCGTCGCCGTCGGCCGCGCCTGCCCCCGAGTCCCAGCGTATCCGCGCTCCTCGGTGGTATGCGTATGCGTATGCGTCGCGTCGCTGACCTCACCCATGCGCCCCCGGCCGGTGGTGAGGTTGAACAGCAGCGTGCAGCCGTACATCCGCCCGAGGAAGAACCCGAACGCGAGGGTTATGTTCTTTGCGGGGTTGACGATGAAGGTGATGAGGACGAGGGCTGCGACGAGGGAGGTGAGGCAGCCGGTTTGAATGGCGGAGTAGATGAGGCGTTTGATTATTCTGTGCGTGGGGCGGGCTAAGCTGCGGGCTGAGGGAGAGACGAGGCGAGACTACGCACGACTTGGTTTGGCGGAAGGTGGTTTTGAACTTGCAGAGCTCCCACACGAGTGCGGCGGCGATGAGGATGTCTGCGACGACGGAGGCGATGAGCCATATCCTGGAAATTTTGCAACGTAGTCAGATTACCGTCGCCGAGTGAGTGCGAGGGCGCCGCGGCTTACATCGAGAGTGGCACGAGCTCGAGAACATTGGTGCTGACTTGGGAATGAATCCCGAACAGAATTGCGCCGACGAGGCCGCCCATGGAAGCGAGAGCCAGGACGCCGCAGATCAGGTAATTCTTTGACCTGGGGGAGGTTCACGGCCGGGCGGTGCAAGTGTGGGCGACGTACAGGATTCCCAGTCGCCAGATGAGGTAGAGCTGGACCGAAAAGCCACTGAGGCCCGACGATATGCACTGCGTACCACCACAGGTGTGAGTGAGATGAGGCAGGCCGAAGGCTGGACGCACGTAGACGGCAGCTGGCCAGTGCGTTTGTGCCACGAACTCGAGATCACCCCAATGGAGGATGAGGTACTACGAACGGTGAGGATACGGGTCAAATCACGGGAAGAAGCTACTCACCATATATCCATATGCGAAGTTATTCAAAGTCCCGATCGTGTCGACAACGAGCTGCACGGCGACGAACCAGCGGACAAAGGTAGTGTCCGCGCCAGGGGAAACGAACTGCGGAGCTGGTCTCAGGCTGATGCGACGAGGCCGTGTAGGCTGCGTACGACGTTTCTTGGTGTAGTACTGCCATGCGAGCAGGATCTCGAGCATGTATGCCATCGAGTTGAACAGGTTTCCGACCAGAATAGACCTGCGATTTGTGCTGAGGACTCGATGAGGAACACGCCAGGGGGGACGTACGCGAACAGGTTTTGGAGCTCGGCGGCGATTTCGGAGAGCATGTGCTAGTCGTTGAACGGGGCTGGGGAGTGTGGGGTATTTGCGAATGAGCGGAGACCCTTCCTCAGCCTTCAGCCGGCAGGTAGATATACGGAGCCGAAAGGGGTTTGTCGTCGCGGCTTTATTGGTCATTAGGAGGCTTCCGCTGGATGAGCTGCATATTGCCATGATTCTTGTATCCAGAATTCACTCGCGAGGTACCCGCGTTCATATAGCGGTGGATCTGTAGGAGGAGGATACAAGCCCAAAAAGGAAATTCCTGCCGACCATCCCCTCCTCCCCCCTCAATGTTCATCCTGCCAGCCCTGGCGGCGCACCCGCTCACCGACGTTGCGCCCCAGTTTCCCCTCCGCCCCTGCACATCCGTCTCCATCTCCGCCCTCGACATCAAGCTCCGCGTCTCTCCTCTCACTGCCCTCCTCACCGCCCTCCTCGCTTCCATCCTGCTCCGCGCCGTCGTCGTAACCGCACTCCGCCGCGTCCGAAAGAGCGCCTTTGGCACAGGCAAGCACCGGCGAAGTCCCTCCGTCGAGGACGGTGCTGCTCGGGATGGCGTGGACCCCGTCGCAGACAAGCCGACGCCTTCAAAGGGCCAGTGGTACGACGGCGTCTTCGCTCTCGACGTCCTCCAGCCCATCTCCCTCGCCGAAGCCCTCCCGATAACGCTCCACCCACCACCGCCGCCTACGATCCGCGGTGGACGAATCTGGAGGGGAGGTCGCGGTGTCGGGTTCGTGCGTCGGCCAGAGCGTGCGGTTGTAGCGGGGCCCAAGCCAAGGCTAGAGAGTACTGGTGCAGGTGCGCTGCGCTATGCTCTTTTCCGCTTGCTCGCTTCTGACGCGGCTCCGTCCAGTGCCTGGGCAGCTGGAGCCCGCACTCGTCGCGAAGCTCATTCTTTCTCGACACGTACGTGCAGCACCTCTCTCCCTTCCATGCCCTACTCCCCCGTCGCTCTCGACGATCTGTTGCTCCACCATGATCCCCGATCCCCTCGACGCGACACACCACACTGACCATGCGGCAGACCTACCGTCGCCCTGCACCCCACACTCCCTCAGCAACACCTCCGCATCCCGATTCCGCTCGTCCCAGTCCGCGAAGACCACCGCCCCAGTCGATTCTTCTACCATCCCGCTCGCCGTCTCCAGAGCCGCGCTCTCCGACGCCAGCACCACCATAGGGCATCACTTGCGCAGGAGGGAGGCACGCTCGACGTGTAGCTCTCCGAACGATCTACACCCTCCGTTTTCTCGTCCCCCTTCGTGAGCTGGACACACACACACCTCGATACACGCCTATACGCTACCTGCCGCTCTTTGCTTCATCTCGTTATCCCCTCCGATACATGTATCTACGTTGTTGTGTGTAGCTATATGTGTTGTAATACGCTGTCAAGTAGAGCTTGGGTGCTCGCAGCGCGCCGAAATTCCGTTCGTATCCGTGCGTCCTCGGGTTTTTTTTTTTTGCGGTGCTCATTTCCATGCAGTCGTCGATTCCCTGATATTCGACGCCTTCTCTCGTCGTACTCACTCTCCCCCGTCAAAATTCTTCCTCCACTCGTTTCATTGCTCCGCTGGAGTCATGGGTGAGCTGGCGGCGTTTTAGGCGTTCGACGCCGTCCGCGCCAGCCAACACTTCATGCATTCAGTCGACGTCTCCCCAGCAACCCGGCGACGAATTCGAATCGCGCACGCGTTTTCTGTGCTCTGCCTCTCCGCGCGGATTATACTTTGGCTATAATGCTCGCGGGTGCGGCCAGCGAGCCGTGTTCCTTTGACAGGCGACCCGCCCCCCGCTCTTACCCCAGACCCGGACAATGCTGGCATTGCACCAACCCCGCGCCCTGCAGCTGGCTGCGCTCATCCACTTTGCGCTCTCCACCTCCTTCTTTATTGCAAATGCAACGCCCCTTGGCAACGATGCGCTAACGCTGACTGCGCGCCACGACGAGGCAGTCTGCTTCAAGGGTTTTGCGTGGTACTGCGCCTCCCTCGCATCGGCGTGCTCCCTCTCGATCCAGGACTACTCCGGCCCGGAGAAGGTGTGGTATTCCCTTCCGTGCGTCGTTGGGGCGATTTGTGCTGGTGTAAGTCGAAGGCTGTTTCCTCTCCCATATACCTTAATATTTTACTGAGCTCCTACCTACGCGTTAGAACACGGAACTCGTCGGCGGCCTCTGCTGCATGGGCACAGTCCCGAACTGCGCGCAGGACGACGGCGCGAGTGTCACGCGGGCGCAGAATGGGCTGCATGATATGCCGCTCGACATCCAGTCCATGCTGAATGGGTGGAATGGGGACGAGCCGTTTTCAAAGGGTGGGTCGCGGCGAGGCGGAATTGAGCAGAGTGTTCCTACCCAAAAAACATGTTTGCAATTCTGGGTATATAGCAACCTGAATGCATTGTTAACAGGTATAACAGAAGCAATAGAAGCAGCACACTTGCTGGCCCGCCGTTTCCATAAGCTTACACACTGTAATAGCGGACGTCGGAGACTAAATAGCAATTTGCGGAACAAATACGGCACTGATTCCAAAATTGCTTGGTGCGATTTGTAGCGCCGATCGCGCGCCACAAGTCTACCCCGGACCCGCCCCGAAATTCGAAGAAAAAGTGGCCTGGGAAACTACCATAAAAGGAAATAATTTCGGACGCGATATTGTGGACACTGGTTTTCACGGTTTTTGTTCTTAGGTTCCGGGGTGGACCTCGGGACCCCCCATTCCTATACTATGGGGGAGAACTGCCCCTTGTACCATACTTGTACACCTGCTGGCCTACCACACCGAGCTGTATTTTGGCAGTATTAATCCACAGTGGTCTTAAACGCCTTCAGTATGTAAAGACGCTACAGTAGGGTACTAGAGATTTTCATTAGAACGGAACTGGCGGAACTGGTTGAGCGCTCAAAGCTCCCAGTGTATTAGACATTTTTGAAGGGGCGGGGCGGCGGGGTAGCAGTGACTACTGGGGCGTTGAACCTGGTATAGTGCGGGGGTGTTTCTGGGCGGGGTTGCCATCTGGTCGATTCCAGGTGGGGCTAGCCTCCCTGTTCGGAAGCGCTCGTGCATGTTGCTACCTTGCTTTAACTGCCGATACGGGTTCTGGGGCATTTTACATTTGGGGGTGGTAGTAGAGGGCCGCGGCTGAGTTCTGGTGCACCAGGCTCGGTCGTTGGGTGTCCCGGGTTGCAAACCGGCGATGCCTCTGGCGCGAACAGAGTCCGAACGCGCGTAACCAGAGTTGTACTGGGTTAATAAACAAGACTGAGTTAGAACTCTGGTGCCCCTCGAGCATCAAGACAAGGATAAAGTCTATAAAACCGCTGTCTGTTTTTCTTTAGGGCCAACGTGGGAGAATTCATAAGGACTTAGTATATTTTCTGTAGTATAGTAGTCGACCGGCCCTAAAGTGGAATGTAGTGTAGTGTACTGTAATGTATCTGAGTGTAACCAAGTGAACAAGACTTGTTTGACTTCATTAGTTGAACACTATTGTGTAACAATTTGCTTCTGAAGCTCAAAAGGCTCTGCGGACTTGTCTGTTCGACTTCAACCCGCGGCCCTATCATTCTGAAGACTTACTTACTGACCTCTTTTGAAGTTCAGAACACTTTTTGACTTGTCTGCTCACAACATCTGCTGGACTTGTTACACTTTTTTTTTGAGCCTTGTTTCGTTCAAAACACTTTCCGCTCGCCCTAGTTAACTTAGAACACTTTTTGCACTTGTGCAAAATTGAACTTTTTCACTTGTGCTCAGTTGATAGAGACCCTTCTAAAGACCAACTTTCTAGTTTTGACCCTTATAAAATTTGTAATGGTTCGCCTACAAAACGCAAAATACATTTTCAAACGCGAGTCTTCAAAACTTGCTTTGGCCATAACTCGCGCGTTTCTGGTCCGTTTGGGCTGATTCCGGGCGCGTTCGAAAGGGTCTGCGACGGAGCGTAGACAGGGTCTGATCACATCCTCCCGAGATCACCGAGATATCCTTAAACAGCAGGTACCGCGTGTGTATCTCCACAACTAATGAACAGATTCCGCTCATTTTTGGTGAGGATACTTGTTTTGATGTATATGACATATTCCGAGCGAATGAAAGTTTATGTTATTTTTTTACCCAACTAAATAGACCACTGCTCGCGTACGAATCCATGTTTTGGCTTGAAATAGCTGCAGGTGTGTTCAGCACATTTTTCCGCATTTTTCAGTTCATGCACCGCCACAACAACTTTACACATTCGCGCTCCCGCGGATTTGCTCAAAACACAAATAGTGACATGGAAGCTGAACCGGTTCAGATTCACGCAGTTTGGAACGACGCAGAGTCACAGTACCTACCGAACACACTGCGGCCGAACGCGCACGAGTCAGAATTGCGCGAGCTACAAGCAAATCACGCCCCGGAGGCATACCTACCATATATGGACAGAGCGGTGATTTCGGAGTGATTTAATCAGCTTCACAATTACGCGCCCGAGCGCACTGCCTCGAACGCGCCCAAAACCACGCCGAACGGACCAGAGATGCGCAAGATATAGCCTATTTAGTGCTGTGGTGTTCAACCCTTTCAACGCTCAAAAGCCTTCTTTGGCTCAAAAGGCTTGTTCGCAAACTGACTAGTCCGACTTGGAACACCTCATGGACTTGGACTGGGGAAGTTCAAATGGCATTAGGACTTTGTCAATTTCGACCTCTGTCGCTCAAAAGGCTTGTCTTCCATCCTATAAGACTGCACTTCAACAACTTTTTACTACTTGTGTTCATTCGATAGAGACCCTTCAAAAGGCTTTGTGGACTTGTGCCTCCAATGCTCGGACCCTTGTTTCATTCAAACCGCTCAATGACCTAGCTTACATCAAACACTTTGACCTTATATTGGACCGGCCCTAAAGCAGAGTTATAGTGTAGTGTAGCAACTGCCCTTTGGTACTTTTCGGCTCTGCTCGCTCAAAACACTTCTCCCTTTTGAAGCTTAGAACACTTTTGACTGTAGAACACTTTTTCGACTCCGGGTCAGAACACTTTTTTCACTTGTGCCCATTGCATAGAGACCCTTTCAACTAAAAACTTTTCTGTTTTGGCCCTTATAAAATTTGTAATGGTTCGCCTTTAAAACGCAAAATACTTTTTCAAACACGAGTCTTTTGAATTTGCTTCGGCTCTATCTCGCGCGTTTCTGCACCGTTTGGGATGATTCGGGGCGCGTCCGAATCTGTGCGTTCGACCGCATCATTTGGCCCTGATTTAATCACCAAATTCCCTTATAAGGCATGTGTCCTGTGTGTATCTCAACAACTTATGGAGGGATTCTGTGTGTTTTTTGTGAGGAGCTCGTTTACGAGGTTTAGGGAGTATTGGAGGAAGATAATATTCTCTGTTATTTTTTACCCGGATAAATTGCCTCCTGTGCTCGAGCGGCTGCATATTTTCATTTGACGTAACTTCGAGCATCATACTAAGGATATTTCGAGCTCTGCGTTATCACCACAGCTGCACGCAGTTGCGTTCCCGTTGATTTGCTCAAAATGTGAATATCACTCTGGGATGATGCTTCCCTGCCTTGGCGGGGCGTCAATGGACGCGGATGCACCCTGTCTACCAAACCTAACTTGCCCAAGCGCACACCGTCCACAATTACACGCACTAGACCAAATTTCCTGCTTGCGTGATATTGGTTCATCAGTGACCTCCCGCGCCCCAAATTCCGCGTATTTTATCACACCCTACATATGCTCTCCGTGCCGACCAACTGCAGGGTTCTGCTTCGTGAGTGCGGCACTGATCTCACCGCGCCGCATGCTGCCTTCGGCGGCGAACCACCGCTGAATGTTCCCCACACTCTGTTGGTCGGTACATTCCGTACGGGGGGGGCTCTTCACTGCTCTTGTATTAACCAGCTAGGCTAGCTGCCTGATTCCATTCTGTACGTCCTCGCCGCATCCATCTGCGCAGAACCCTTGTTTTTCTACTTTTCACTGCTGAACACAACTGCGGGGCTCGCGGCTCAACGATACGGCCTCAGCGGCGGCGCTGTGGCTTCAATCCCACTCCCTGTGTGTTAGTGCCGCGGCTTTCCACTCTTTGTTCTGGCCGTTCCACACAACACTGCCGCAGCGGTGGCGCCGTTGCTGTCCCTGCGGAGAATCGGGGCCTTCCCCGATTCCATGAGCAACTTTCGCGTCTTCCGGTTCACATTTTAAGGATTTTTTTTTTCTAGATTTTGCCGCCGGAGGCAAGCATGGTGACTCGCACAAAGAACCGACGGCACCGGCGTCGACGATGATAGCAACAGGCTACAAGATGTCTTCCTCGTACTTGAATGCTCTCTGCGCTGGCAAAGGTGATGTACATCCAGTTGCCTTTGTTCGCGTTGAGATCATCAAAATTCAGCATTTGGCGTTGGCCGGAAACAGGTGCCCAGAACCGTGGTTGGTTGAACGTGTGTCTATTAGGTCTCGGGCATCTCGGCCATGTTTCTAGATGTGGTTTTTTCACTTATTTATGGCTACTGGTTGGAGGCGATTTTGGGGACGCGTTCAGGTGCGCTCCAGTCCTATTTTTCCCACTTTTGAACACGTCATACTTTGCCACCGGAGGCTAAATCAATACTGTGCGCTGCGGCGCATCTGCTCGGTCATCTCAGATTTGCCTGTATCCGCCGCTTTTGACCAATTTCATTAACCACTCTCAGTTGGTGCGTTCAGCCTGCTTGCTCATCTCGTGCGCTACAGCCCTTTGCATAATTTTGTGAAAATGCCAATTTTTTTTTCACAAGTGATGGCCGCGCGGCAGCCCGGCCCAAGGCGGCCATGCACACAGCACGGTCAGGTCCTCGCCTCTCTGACCGCCCCGTCTCGTCCCTTTGCCAGCTCATTGAAGCCTATTGAAGGCCGCGACACTCTCATCCGACACCGAGAAGCCGGCTCCGAAGACGCGCGCATGATACCGCTATTCGTCAACCACGACATGACGCGACCGCGCAATACGGGAGGGTATCGCGGTAGACTTGCGCGGCGGAGTCTGGAATGGTTGGGTTCAGGAACTTGGAGAAGTCGGGTAACGGAGTCGCGCTGCGGCGCAGCGGTCTCGAGGGTGTTCAAGGTGCGTCAACGGTGCTGCAACGTCGACTCGGACTGAGTCGGACAGAGCTCCCTCATAGTCCGCACTCCCTCCAACACCACCCTTCACTACAGTCTCACAGTGTACATATAGCCAGAGATAATGTGAATACAATGGGAGCTCCCAAGCAACCTCCACCAGCAACCCCCAGTGCCTCTCGTACCTACAACCAGGCCACTGTACCATCGCCCCCGCTTCCGCTCGTGGACGTCGATGTTCATTCCGCTCATCCCGCCTCACACCATGTCGAGCCAGTCCGGGCAGAGCAATTACCTGCAGCCTACAGACGGAAGACGGGTGGCCGGAGGTGCCGAGGCGGCGATCACCACAAAACTTTTTCAACATTTTCACAAAATTATGCAAAGCACTGTAACGCAGGGCGATAAATTTATATTGACACTTTATTCCGGAATCCCGCGCTTCTGCAGCTTTGCAGGTGTCTTTGTTCCACACAGAGAAGGAATGCCAGCCAAATTCGACGGCCGAGGCGTAGACCGCTTTCAAGAGCGTCGAGACACATGTTATAGGAGAAGGGCAAAGATGCGAGCGGAATGCGTGCTGCCTGTCCGCTCTGTATGTGGGCGGAGCGAGTCTAGCCAGAGGAGTAACACCCAAAGCGGTTGAACCTCCAGATCAGAGTTCACTATTTGCGCGAATAGTGAACCCTGATGGGAGGTTTAAGTTCGTAGATTGCTTCAGACGTGTCGAGGAGTATTTAGTCTACCTATAGTAACCATTTCAATCGCGTGTTCTGAAAGCGAAATATGAAATACTTTGTCTCATTCTACAGGGCAGCAGCAGACATCACTCAGGTACTAGACTGCCGCTTCATCTGCGGTTCCTTTCTTCTTTGTCCGCAAATAGAGAATTACAAGACTGGCAGGGCTGGGATGATGCATGTCAGCCATCCTTGACCTCGAACACCCACCATCTCCTGCAAGACAGTCGTGGAATGTAAGCCAGCATGCCCTCCTCGCACGAAGCGACGCTCCACTAGAACACACAGTACCTGCCGCCCGACCATCCACACAAACTCAATCGCCTGGGCTCGCACCACAGCAGCGCGCAAGGCACGCCAAACACCGCAGTCTACGCTCGTTTCACCCTGTTGCTACCCCTTCACTCGCTTCGCAACACGGCTGTCGACTGCTCAGCGCCGGATTTGGATCTCTTTCCAGCCGTACTCGCTCTGTTTGGTCGTCGAATCTTGCTACCTCCGCACGTCCGGCGCTCCCCGCCAACTTACCCATCCGCCAGCCATACCTGCCGCCTCGTCTTTGTCATATCTGAACATCCACCCCGCCAACCGCTGCCATTCAAACAGCGCCATCGTACTCTTCACGAGGCGCTACGGTGCGTATTCCCCCGTTTAGAGGTACGTGGCTGATCAAGCAGGACTGCCTCGGTTCCCGCGAGCGCGGACCGCGCGCCAGCGCCTCGGAGTCCGCTCCAATCGAGACTGAAGACTGCATCCGCGCCTCCGCTCTTCACCCACCCTGCCATCGCGATTTGGGGCCGCCTCCCCGTGCTCTCTGGATCTCCACACCTAAAGGCTCGTCACCGCCAGATCACGACGACTGCTGCAGCAAACCGCTCGATTCAACGTGCTTCCGAGAGCACGGACAAGCCTCGATCCACGTACGCTTCAAGCGCGGAAGGCGTATGGATTCCTCGCCCGTAGTCACCGATTCCGCTCGTCCAGGCACAGTCACGGTCGCGAAGAAGCTCGCCTCGGGACCACACCACTGCCAAGCCCGATATCTCAGCCTCGCAAGCTATCCCGAGACCCGTTGGCAGCCCTGTACGGGCACTCCTTGCGCATTCCCTCTAATCTCACCCCAGACGTCGAGGTACGCGCCGGCCGATGTCCTGATTATCGAGCAGGAAACCCCAGCAATGCGCGAGTCCGCTGCATCTGCATGCGAGTCCTCTGTGCTTGCTCCCCGGCCTCGCCCTGCAACTGTGCTTACCGCCGTCGCTACCGCCGCACTCCTGCCGCTTCCCGCCAAATCTGAGTCCCCATCAGTCGCATCCCCCTACTGGTCCTCGCCGTATCTCAACAACGACCCCACCGATTCCCTTCATTAGAAGTGTACCATGAAGGGCGCGATTCTCTCTACTTGACGGTGCACTCCACAACGGACTAGCGTACGTATTTCTTGTAGAGAGGCGCTGTTTCTCTTTGCTGATTATTTGGCAAGCTGGGCTGCCTCGGCTCCTGCGAGTGCAAACCGCGCGCCAGCGGCTCGGCACTACCTCTCTCCGAGCCCGAAGACTCTGAATCAACGCCTACACGACCAGCTGCGCTCTCCGTCGCGTTCTGGCGCGGCCTCCACCCGCGCACTGGTTCCTCCATAGCTCGGCGAATACCCCAGCGATCCGCTCGACTCAATGGGCGTCCTGGAGCACGAGCAATAGTCGACCTACGTATCTTTCTCGCACACGGGACGCGTACGCATCCTTTGCTTTGCGATATCTTTGTTTCTGGCTCACCATCTTGCAGAGTCGACTACCCGCGCTGCTGCACGTCCCATCCGCATCCAATACCTCCGCTACGCCCTCATCTCTACTCCCGCATGTAGTCCCCTACACCAACCTCCGTCCTGCTTCCTCGCGATTTGTGCATGGCCATGTCCACCCTCCCAATTTCGCCATATCTAGACGTATTCGGCGCCAATCGCGCCTGTTAAATAATTATTTTCTATTCCTCATCTCCATCCCTTCCGCTGATTTAAATTCCAGGCTCCGATGTTCAACCTACTCTAGATCTCCGGCCCCCAATTGTATCCTGCGACCCGGAATTACGCTTGAGTCGGGAAGATACGGACCGCGTCCGTTCGCAAGCCAAGTCTCGGCCCGGCCGCCAAGCTCCCCGTGCCCCTTTGAACGGCAACTTCGTTCTGACCGCAGCGTGGTGGGATCGGCTCTAGCAAGTTTAATCCAGCGCAGAATATCATCGGGCGGCTTTGTCCGCGAGCTATAGGTGCTGTCTAACGGTCCGTACAGACCGCGGAAGCTAGCAGTATGACATTGGTGTCCGGTGAGTTGCTCTTCTCGCCGGACATATTCGCGCTGATATCGCTTCTAGACACGTCTGAACGCGTTGGATGGACCTCCGATCGAGTAGGAAGATGATTGGGTGGTTGGCGGAGCCAACGTGGGGGTCGAGACGTACGCGGGTGCGTGCATGGGGCATGGTTTGAGCTTGACTCGGCGCTGACATGGTGTTCTAGCCCAGCACTGCGCTCGTTTAAGCTGCGCGCGCGTCTGGAGGTCGTTGGGAATGAATCCGTCCGTATATAGAAATCGACGTGTCCCTCGTCGTACCCCAGAACATATCCAAAATTCACCAAATTTGCTGCAAAACTTCAAAGTTTTCCCGCTGCGTGGCTACGTGGCCCCAGAGTCCGTTAAGGTGCACGATAACCGTACACCCGCCGTGTAAGCACTTGGCAAGGAGAGTGGTTAGCGGGTTGCAAACAGGCTTTTATTGAATGTTCTCTGTCCCCTTGTTCGCGCCCCTGCCCTTGCCTCCAACACCCGCACCCTTCCCCAAGCTCATCCGCATCCGCATCCGCACCCGCAGCTTCTTCTCCGCCCTCCTCTCCGCCTTCTCCTTGTCTGCCTTGCGATCGTGCTTGCCCAGATGCGCGAGCCGCTCCCGCTTCCACCGTCGTTCGCAGCTGGGTTGCCCGCTGCCGGGAATGGTGGGGACGGCGTAGTGTTGAGCGAGATGTATCAGGCTTGCGCTGCTCGTCGTACATGTCTTCCTGGTGAGATCCCTCACCGAACCGCGATGGGATGCTGACGTTAGTGCCAGGACGGCGCTCCCGGGGTGGAACGCGTTGACGGGGGCGGATTTGCGGTCTGAGTGTCGTGCGCTCGCAGCTGGTTGTCTTACTGGCAGCTACAGGGACGGCGTTCCTGTCGCCGTTCATGGCGTCGGTGAGATTCTGAGCTATTAGTTGCTGATTGTACCCAGGGTCGCCGACGTGTTCTTCGCTGTGCAGGGCGGGGAGCGCGGGCGGGCGTTCGGGACGTGGACGGGTTGTAGCGTCGGGAAACATTCGGGCTGACGGGTGGCGTAGCCGTTATCTTGAGTATAATAACGCAGGCTGGATTTGTGGTGCCCGTTGTTCTGGACTGGGGTATAGCCGTTGGCGGGAGGCGGCGGCGGCCGGTGGTTTGGGTCGTCGTGTAGAACAGCGTAGAGGACGCGGAGATACATGGTCGAGATCGGCGCAGGCGTTGGAGTGGAGCCTGAGGTTGGTGTAGTACTGCCATCGAGTTGAAGAGGTTCTATCCAGGCGCAGTGGTGAGAAACAAGTCCAAAAAAGGAAATGCCTCATCATTAGGAGGCTTCCGCTGGATGAGCTGCATATTGCCATGATTCTTGTATCCAGAATTCACTCGCGAGGTACCCGCATTCATATAGCGGTGGATCTGTAGGAGGAGGATACAAGCCCAAAAAAGGAAATTCCTGCCGACCATCCCCTCCTCCCCCCTCGATGTTCATCCTGCCAGCCCTGGCGGCGCACCCGCTCGCCGACGTTGCGCCCCAGTCTCCCCTCCGCCCCTGCGCATCCGTCTCCATCTCCGCCCTCGACATCAAGCTCCGCGTCTCTCCTCTCACTGCCCTCCTCACCGCCCTCCTCGCTTCCATCCTCCTCCGCGCCGTCGTCGTAACCGCACTCCGCCGCGTCCGACCGAGCGCCTTTAGCACAGGCAAGCACCGGCGAAGTCCCTCCGTCGAGGACGGTGCTGCTCGGGATGGCGTGGACCCCGTCGCAGACAAGCCGACGCCTTCAAAGGGCCAGTGGTACGACGGCGTCTTCGCTCTCGACGTCCTCCAGCCCATGTCCCTCGCCGAAGCCCTCCCCATAACGCTACATCCACCACCACCGCCGTCTGGAGGGGAGGTCGCGGTGTCGGGTTCGTGCGTCGGCCAGAGCGTGCGGTTGTCGCGGGGCCCAAGCCAAGGCTGGAGGGTACTGGTGCAGGTGCGCTGCGCTATGCTCTTTTCCGCTTGCTCGCTTCTGACGCGGCTCCGTCCAGTGTTTGGGCAGCTGGAACCCGCACCCGTCGCGAAGCTCATTCTTTCTCGACACGTACGTGCAGCACCTCTCTCCCTTCCATGCCCTACTCCCCCGTCGCTCTCGACGATCTGTTGCTCCACCATGATCCCCGGCCCCCGAAACGCGACACACCACACTGACCATGCGGCAGACCTACCGTCGCCCTGCACCCCACACTCCCTCAGCAACACCTCCGCATCCCGATTCCGCTCGTCCCAGTCCGCGAAGACCACCGCCCCAGTCGATTCTTCTACCATCCCGCTCGCCGTCTCCAGAGCCGTGCTCTCCGACGCCAGCACCACCATAGGGCATCACTTGCGCAGGAGGGAGGCACGCTCGACGTGTAGCTCTCCGAACGATCTACACCCTCCGTTTTCTCGTCCCCCTTCGTGAGCTGGACACACACACCTCGATACACGCCTATACGCTACCTGCCGCTCTTTGCTTCATCTCGTTATACCCTCCGATACATGTATCTACGTTGTTGTGTGTAGCTATATGTGTTGTAATACGCTGTCAAGTAGAGCTTGGGTGCTCGCAGCGCGCCGAAATTCCGTTCGTATCCGTGCGTACTCGGGGGGTTTTTTTTTTGCGGTGCTCATTTCCATGCAGTCGTCGATTCCCTGATATTCGACGCCTTCTCTCGTCGTACTCACTCTCCCCCGTCAAAATTCTTCCCCCACTCGTTTCATTGCTCCGCTGGAGTCATGGGTGAGCTGGCGGCGTTTTAGGCGTTCGACGCCGTCCGCGCCAGCCAACACTTCATGCATTCAGTCGACGTCTCCCCAGCAACCCGGCGACAAATTCGAATCGCGCACGCGTTTTATGTGCTCTGCCTCTCCGCGCGGATTATACTTTGGCTATAATGCTCGCGGGTGCGGCCAGCGAGCCGTGTTCCTTTGACAGGCGACCCGCCCCCCCCGCTCTTACCCCAGACCCGGACACTGCTGGCATTGCACCAACCCCGCGCCCTGCAGCTGGCTGCGCTCATCCACTTTGCGCTCTCCACCTCCTTCTTTGTTGCAAATGCAACGCCCCTTGGCAACGATGCGCTAACGCTGACTGCGCGCCACGACGAGGCAGTCTGCTTCAAGGGTTTTGCGTGGTACTGCGCCTCCCTCGCATCGGCGTGCTCCCTCTCGATCCAAGACTACTCCGGCCCGGAGAAGGTGTGGTATTCCCTTCCGTGCGTCGTTGGGGCGATTTGTGCTGGCGTAAGTCGAAGGCTGTTTTCCTCTCCCATATATCTTAATATTTTACTGAGCTCTACACACGCGTTAGAACACGGAACTCGTCGGCGGCCTCTGCTGCATGGGCACCGTCCCGAACTGCGCGCAGGACGACGGCGCGAGTGTCACGCGGGCGCAGAATGGGCTGCATGATATGCCGCTCGACATCCAGTCCATGCTGAATGGGTGGAATTTGGACGAGCCGTTTTCAAAGGGTGGGTGGTGCTTCAACCCCGAATGCCTTGAATTTAACTAACGAACGAAAAATGTTCGCAGAGTGCATGCAACCGGCATTTTACGATCTGGTTTCGGAGCACCAGGGCACGCATGCGAATTTGACGTGCGTCCGCTACTGTCCATCCAAATAACTTCTTCAGCTCACTGCTGTTTTGGTAGAGATGCCGAGTATGATAGCACTTGGGACTGTTTCGCGCAGCGCATGGCCGATGTACGTCTTTGCCCTCGCGAATTATAAATTAAAACCCGCTTCTCGTATAGCACTTGAACTTGGCGACGCCGCCGCAGAGCGTCGAGATCAACGACGTATGTAATTATGAGAATGAGTTGTCCTTGTTTCTGTTGGCTGATTTGATTTTGTGTTGTAGTTCAACAACTATTTGAAGGGGACGGCGTAGGATGGGAAGGCTGTGGTTGTCAACTAATTGGAAGTGTGCGACTTGGTATGTTTTGCATGGGTGTAACACTGCGGGCAAAGAATTACAATGCGCAATCTGCGCTTTACTTTGCCAATTCTTGGCAGGAAATGTTACATATGTTTTTCAGGGACTCAGAGATTCTTTTGTGCCACCGGTCAACTTCGTCGAGTTCGTCGTTATATTTGGGTTCGGTACCCCGCCTCGTGCATTGGACCGAGCGTGCGTACTGTCTAGGAACGCATCGCCGTGAACACAGGTTTGTCTAACGGCGCGTCTAACAGCGGGCCTGAGCACTGCCAGTGCCCAAATTGGGAACATCTCAGCCCCGCGGCCTCGACGCCGGAAGCTTCCACCGACGCTAAACTCCAGACAGCGCCGGACGTGCCGAGCTAAAGGACAGAACTTCGGCGTCCGGCTTGTATTTGAATTGCCAACGCCGTCCTGTTCTCGCGGTGCCGGATTTAGAACCCTTGCAAGACGGAAGGGTTCTCTCCGGTTAGAACTGTTGTCATAACGTTCATCCCTGCTCCCCCTGCCAGCGTTGAGCTCCTGAGTGAGAGACGCTCGCCCGTAATAAACCTTGCACGCGCCATAAATCGCCATTCCCTGCAATTTTTTCTGCGGTTCAATGCCGCACTTTCAGCTGCCGGCCGTATTCCGTCCGACACGTATCATGTCCAGATGTGCGACCCATTCCAAATCTGTCTACGAGCAATCCACTTTCAGACGTGTCGCATGCACTAATGCGCCACTGTCGGACTGGGAGTGGCGGGCACAAAAAGTCGGGTGCGTTCGTCTGCGACTTGCGAGCGCCCACAGATGCCCCCTGCAGCTGAGGTGGACGAACCAGCGCTGGGTGAGGAGAACGGCGACGATCTGGCTTCTATGGAAGCTCAACAGCAGCCGCTGCCACTTCCAATGGAAGGAGGTAGTGGCGCGGGGAAGGAGGTGAAGTCGACAGCCACCCTCGCTCTGTGCGGGCCGTTCATTCTATCACAGCGCCAGCCACTCCGCATAACCACGAGGTCTCAGCTGGAGGCGAACTTCAGGCTCCCCCCACCTGAAAATACGGCCAAAGAAGAGTCTGCTTCGAAGGGGCCGGAGCCTCCGGCGCCTGCGGTAAGACCTGCATCTGTTCTCTCGGTTCAGAACTCTCAACATTATCTTCCAGGCGCGCTCTGACGAGGAAAATCTAATCAACGTACAAAACATATACTTTAGCTCACATCGCATTTGTGGCGCTGACGCGTTTATATAGGAGGCGAAAACCACAGTAGAGACAATATTATCCTCGGTGAGCCCGCTATCGCAGCGCAAGATTCAGTATCTAAAATCTAATTTCAGGATGGGACACCTGTCTCGGGGATTCAGCAAGCCAGTAGGGCTGTGCCAGCCTTGGCCAGTTCCCCTGATCACGCAGTAGTACCTGTAACACAGGGCGCTACAGACAATAATAGCCAGGTCGGTTCTGCTGCGCGCTTTTTCGTGGTTTCACGCTGACGGGTTCACCATGATATCCCTAGCCAAATTCCGGCAAAAGCCCGTTGGAAAACAACGGACCACACATCCCATGGTACAAGCGGTGGAGAGGTCGGGGGAACTGAGCCAGAGGGGCTCGCCGCGGGTGGGTGAAAGCAGGAAGAAACCCAATAATGATGTGACTAGGCAACGACAGACAGGCTAAGTACATCGGACTCGGGGATATCTCCCCAGCCCAGCTACAGGTGCCCCCCTCCAAAGAGGCGTCGCGAGCAAAGCGAGCACGCCGGGCGCGGCCTCGCGCCCAAACTAGGATATCCCCGAGTCGTCAACTGACCCAAGCCAGTCGTCGACAAAGGCCAAAACTGCCGGCTGCAGGAAACGCCGCATACGCTCGTCGAGATCCATCATATGCGTGATCGCGGCAAGGAAAACACGGCGAGTCGGACTGAGATCGAGAATTTTCCGCCGCGCATAAGCCCACGCCCACTCCTTACTGCTGAGGACCACCGGTCGTCCGTTGACAACGTCCGGGAACGCGTAGACAAGGACCTTGGCCATCATGCGGCGCAGGTTGGGGAGCTCCTGGCCACAAACAAGCGCAAGGCCGTTGTCGACAATGCCGTACGCCATTCGGGCTGGCAGACGATGCGCTGGCGCTGCGGGTGGCTTCGGCGCGGATAAGGAAAAGACCGGAGCGGTCAAGTCCTGTTCGTACGCGGAGTTGTCGTCCGCATGCGACGGTGATGGGTGTACGGCCGGAGAGGACGGCGGCGGGTCCGTCTGGGTCTCGACAGACGCGTAGATGCGCGGCGGGGGAGGCGACGGTGGGTGTGCGTGGACGCGGAGGATCGGCGCGGGCTGTGGCAGTTCGGATCGCTGCCCGTAAGCGACGTCGGCGGGTATCCGAGTCCAGGGCAACGTGGAGCCACGTAGGCGCTGTTTGCGGCGGCGGAGAGAGCGCCATGGGTGTGCGGAGGGGTCGCGCAGGCCAGACCACCGCTCGGGCTCCCGCGGGCTGTTGTTGACAGCCAGAATCGGGGCTGGAATTGGTGCGGGATTGGGAACGGGAGACGCTGCGGCTGCGGGTGGGGTCGGGGGACCAGCAGCCATCTCGGCGAGGACGACGTCGAGCGTAGTGAGGCGGTCGCGCGGACCCATTGTAGCCAGGTTGCGCGGGTTGGCGTCGAGAATGAGCGGCGGCACGTCGCGTCCGAGCGAGATGACGATGACGGGCCGTTGGGCAGTGGGTGTCGGGCGGATGTAGCGGTTGGTTGTGGGAAGGGAAGGGGTCGGAAGGACAGGAATGGGAGGGGATGAGAGTAGCAGAGTGCTCACTGGGGCATTCCGCTGCCTCTCCTGCTCGCGCTCGAGTTTTTCGGGCTCACGGCGCGCTGTCTCCTGCCTCCTCCAGGCCCGCTTTCCCGGGGAGCGCAGCATGACGGTGGTGGTGTTCGATATCGGTCAGGGTACGTCGGGTTTTTGGGGTCGATACGCGTGTCGGTCGGTCGCGGAAAAAAATGGAGCAAAATCGTAGCTCGAGGGAGGCTCTAATCTCGGAGCCGAAGGCAACCCAATCTGGTCTTGAGGGCGGCGTGGGGTAGAGCAAAACGCGCACTCTCGTCACCAAGTGGAGAGGTCGGGGGAACTGAGCCAGAGGGGCTCGCCGCGGGTGGGTGAAAGCAGGAAGAAACCCAATAATGATGTGACTAGGCAACGACAGACAGGCTAAGTACATCGGACTCGGGGATATCTCCCCAGCCCAGCTACAGCGGTGGTGGCGAAAGGCGAATAAATGTGTCGAGACACTCAATTGCTTCTCCACTTTGGACGTCGATTGACCGGGTCAATGGTCACCAGTCCAGATAGCGCTCAGAGCTTCGAAACCTATTTTACCTGCCCGTTATCCCTTTCCGCATACGAAGATTGCAAGCTATGCCGCTAATCTGAAAGACACCATAGGAAATGACCTTTTTAGACTATTGAATAACAGCTCTCAAGCCTGGGCGCTGCTCGACGACTGTAGACTGCTGTTGCGTTCTAACCGACACCGCAATCGGAACATGCTCACTTGGCGTTCGATAAGCCTAAGCCTAAGCCTAACCCGCCAGACGAAGGATCTGCACAGGTTCCAAATCACTAAACATCCTCACCGGCGTTCGAAATCTTGTTCCATTGGTTGAGAAGATCGCACTACATTTGGCAAGTAGATGTAGCAACGAACATGCCTCCTCCGCACGCCGAGCGCGAGGCAGAGAGTTAAAACCAGCTTGTATCCTTCGCTTCCCTGCCGTTGATGACCCTCCAGCTTTCCCCTCTCCCGATGCCATTCTCCGACTTCCCCCAGCGCACTTTGCCTCAGATCACTCTCAACGGCCTATCGTCAATAATATCCCTCGTTTATCTCACCGTCCACCCCAATGTCACCCTGTCGAGCTCATCAGCGGACTCAAAGGCGGAAAATGAAATTTCCGTGCCGACAACGTGGATTGCGCGTGTTGGTCGCCGCGGCGTCGGCCCGAAGTTCCGCCTATTCCTGGTGGCTCTCGTCGCGCCGGAAGTCATTCTAGGGTTTGCGATTCGTCAACATTCGATGGTTTCTTGGTGGATGCAAGGTTCGTGCTCTATGCCATCAGCCGGCGCCCACAACAATCAATATGTAATTCTCCGGCGTAGAACACTCCCTGCCGCGAAGTACGGCGTGGTTCCTCGTCATGGGCGGGTTCGTCAACGAAGACGGCCGGGCGATCCTGACCCAGTCTGCTGCGATTCGGTACATGGACGCCATCAAGCGCGTTGACCCGCGGACTATTCGAGACAAGAGCAAGCGCGCTGGGCTGGCCATCCTCTTCGTTGGAGGGCAGGTCTTGTGGTTCTCTGTGCAGTGCATCGCCAGAGCTTCCGAAGGCATGCCGTTCGCCGAGCTGGAAGTCGCTGCAGTCGCGTTTCTGGCCGTTCAACTGTGCACTGTGATTGTCTGGTCGAAAAAGCCGAAGGATGTCGCGGAGCCTATAACGCTTGTGGTGCGTTCCCGCTGAATTCGGTCATTGCTGTCTGATTCCAAGATAAAAGTGCGACACACTCCCAACTTGTGAACGTCCGGTTCCACATACGGTGAGCTTATAATCGACTTCTGATTTTACATTATATAATATAAAGCTGAAGCGCAGCACCGGGGACATCCTAGGCCACTTCCTGACAGCAGTAATTTTCGGTGTGTACAAGCACCCCCAATCGCTCCAAGAGGCTCCGCTGTTCTGGTCGCACGCGCATAACGAGCCCTCCGGCAACACACTCGGCGCCCTCTTCTGGCAGTTCATCATGGCGCTAGTCTTCGGCGGCATCCATGCCCTAGCTTGGACGACGAGCTTCCCGTCCGCCGTTGAAATGTGGTTATGCCGGGGCTCGGTGATCTTCCTCCTGGTGCTTCCCGTCGTGGGGCTAGTCCTGGCGGTCATATACTCGCTTCTGGGGAACGGCCGCGTCCGAACGACGCTGGTGACAATTAACCACGGCGCTGCGGTGATTTATGTTGCGGTGAGAGTTGTTCTGCTCGTGCTTCCGTTCACGACGCTGCGCGGACTTCCGCCTGGGGCATTCCTCCAGTCGAACACAGTGGTCCTTCAACTCTTACCGCACTTTTAGCAAAGGCAGAGCAAGTGTTGGCGCCGATAACCACGGACTCTAAGTACCCTCTTCAAATAAGAATAAAAAAAGAAAGCATGCTTCCCGAACATTCCGCCTCGCAAGCCTACACCGTCGAGCTTCAGTATTGCCCATGTTCTCCCCATATGTCTATGTACTTCCCTCGCTTTCTGGTGCACAAACAAAGATGACTGTTTGTTGTAGTTGGGTATGCGTGACGTGCGATGTAAACATGGAATATGAGACTACCAGTCGACTATTAGACTGATCTAGACCGTTACGAGCCTATTTTGCCACCTGCCACCGCGAATCCGAATGCTTCACCGCATTCCGAGCGTCTCCACGTCTCGCGTCCGCCGCTTGACCTCTGCACGCGGTGGAACAAGCCCAGGGACCGCGTAGCAGCAGACGGCCAGCAGCTCCGTGAGCGCGACGAACGGATACCAGAACGCTTCGTTGTTCTGTCTGCTCGCGTCGTTGATCACAGCGACGAGGAAGACCTCGCGGATGATGAGGAGGAGCGAAATGAGGACGAGGAGGTAGGTGCCGTGGCGATTCCCGAAGGCTCCGGCCGCGCTGGCACCGTGACGGTGATGGTACCCCTGCGCGCGGCTGTCCCTGAACGCCAGCGCGGTCTGCAGCGCCTGGATCGCGGTGAGGACGATGAAGAGAATCGTGCTCGCCTTGCGGAGATGGCTGCCCGTCTCCACCTTGTCGGGGTTGCTGCTCGTCGAGCTGGTGATACCGGAGACGCCGAGAGCAACGGCGACCATGAGCGCGATGCGGAACAGGTGGCGGTTGCGCGTGAGACGGATTATGAGGGGTTGGCGGCTGGTCGCCTCCGCGTAGGAGGATGGTTTGGACATCGCGTCGCCGTTCATGACGATTTCGCTGCATACACGATGGGGTGAGGATTCTGCATCACCCGGACGCATACTGGCAGCACGCACCGATCGAGCACCAGAGTGTAGGCAGAGTACAACAACGCGAAGAACCCTACGCCGAATAGCACCTGGTCGACAATGAAAGTGTTCAGGCTGTTGTGCAGCGAGTTGATGCCAATGAGGATTGCTCTCAGAACAAACGCCCCGATTCGCACTGCAGAGGTTGAGCCTTGCTTCGGATGCGACACGGACACACTCACTCAGGCAGAAGACTGTTAGCACAATATACACATAGGTTGTGTTCCGAACCGACTGCACCACAAACCAGAGGAGGAGTGGGATATACAGGACGGTGAAGATAACGGCGGCTGGGATGGAGTGGAGCCCAAAGACCTGCGTGTAGTCGATATCGGCCATGGAGGAGGCAACGCGAAATCGTAAGTGAGGTTCTTCCCGGCTTGCAGCCTCCCTTTATAACCACGACTGCGCTTCATGGCGCGCGCGCCTCGATTTTCTATCCGCCGACGATCAATTGTTTGACTGGCCGTTGGAAAGCGCGAGATTTGAATTGGAGCGGGCGATGATCCAACGGATCAATCATATCGCCAGTGGAGGGCAGCACAAAAATAGCCCACTTCCTTTCTTCGGCAGGGTTAGCCTGAGCTGCGGCGCTGCTCGCGTCCCGCCATTGAACTGACGCGCCACCAGCGCGCGGTCATTTCGGGTGAGTTCTCCCACCGCCGAACAGAGACTCCATTATTTAATAAGGACAAACTGCCACTGGCGTCGGCATGAACTATATAATCTACCCATAAATCCCCGCGGCTATCAGCGGCTCGGGTTCGCTCGATCGGCCTTGATGCAAAGTTGATGCAAAGCTATACTGTGCTTCCCGGTGACCTTATAATCTCCCTGTGATGTTATAAGCCACTGATCTTGTCCGTAATTATGGCTTTGTGCTTTTGGACTTGCTCGGGAGTATTTCTTGAACATTCTGAGCTCTAACTTAAACTTCTGCAGAAACCAGATGGAAAGCGCTTGAGATGAGGTCAAACAAAGCTGTGCTATTTTACGTGAAGTGCCAAGGTGGTCACATCAACGCTCATGAAAAAGTCAAGTTAAATCTTCATTCCATTCAATTTTTAAGTCACACATATGTGTCACAACTGAATTGAAGGGTAAGCAGATTAGACAAAAGTCCATCCCTCTGTGGAATGATGAAAATTGTACCCCAGTAAGACCCGTTATCTAAAGGTAGCGGGAATTCTGTTGCTGCCAGCAAATGGACTCCGAGGGACCCTGAGATTATTGTTGTCTACTTGTTTGTTTCCTTTTTTTCCTTCAAATAGAGCTTATTAGTTGTGCACCTGAAGGTTTTTTTGACAGTGCAAAATGGTATATCTCTTATTGCAAAACAACCATTCAGTTGCTCTGCATGATTGTGTGGAGCATTGAAGAACCTCGGAACTTCTGCGGCAAGAATTTGACCGCAACTAATAAGCTCTAATCAGCCACCTAGAAATACATGTGGCACACTATCATTCAAAATCATTTGAGAAATAGATATTACAGCTTCTAAACAGATCTATTTCTGAGACAAAATCTGGCACTTGACTTGATTAGCCAGGCTGTTGCCGGGAGCATATTACAACCCTGCCAGCACAGAAAAGCTCATGAAACACAACACAGCTGCAGTACAGATCTCTATTGCTGGAAATCATTGGTTTGAGCAAGTGGATCAGCTTGTTGCAAATAATAGTTTGCTCTGACTCCCTGTTGTAACTAATCAGGCTTGCTGTGGAGAAAGACTGTTTCTGGGTCCTTGCCAGTGCACAAATTTGGTTTTCTCCTTTTATATTAATTTCTGCCCCCTTTGGCAGTTTTGATTTACCCAACACTACCGGAATGGGAAGGTCGGTGGGCTCGTAGGTCGAGGAACTGGGCTAAACTGGTCTGATGGTGTGACTATGTGACTACTGACTACAGAAAAGGGAAGAGGCTCCCAGCCAAGTCCCAGTCACCCCCCTCCAAGAGGCGTCAGGAGCGCAGCGACTACGCCGGGAGCGACCTCGCGACCACAAAACAGAAACTGTAGCTAAATGTATCGTAGATATGTAAATGGAAGTTCGTGCAGAAAAAAAAATTGGTAGCATAATCGTGGCATAGTGGGCTTGGGTAAGATGGAAACAGAGAGAGAAAATGAGGCAAAGAGGCATGAAGGCAAGAGGAAGGAGCAGAAAGTGGGAAGGAGCTCGAGGTAGTCTCGAGGAAGAGGAACTCGCCTAGCAGCAGCTACCCCTCCCCTGCACAAAAACAACGCGCGCCCGCGCGCGTCACTTCGGCTTCTTCCGGGCAATACGGCGGAGCGCATTGCGGCGGCGTTGCTCGACGGTCAACGGTCTTCCGCGTATATCCGGAGGCACTGGCTCGCGGACGACAGCAGCAGCATCGGCGACCTTTGCAGCATACAGCGCGGTTGAAGGTCGGTCCGGCGGAACGGGTTCGCGGACGACGAAAACAGCATCAGAAACCTTGGCGGCATGCGAAGCAGGTACGCGTCGGTCAGGCGGAACGGCCTCGTCGGGGAGTGTGACCGCATCCACAAACTCGGTCTTGTCCTGCCGCGGGTGCTCGGTAGGAAGATGCGGAGGCGGGTCGCGGCGGGGCCTCGTCGGGGTACGCGAACGGGGTTGGCGGCGATTGGGACAGGATTTGGAAGTATCCGCACGTTTGGGCTTGTCCGGCGGGCGTTTGCGACGCGGCGGGCTCGGGTTGCGGGGACGAGGGAACCGGAAACGAGGGAATCGCGATGGACGGGACGGACGATGTAGTCGACTCGGGGGAGGGCCAAGGAAGGATTTCTTGACATCCGAAACAAGGTAGGCGTGCGCATCGTAGAGGTTGAGCGGCGCAGCGTCGAAGCAGGCCGGGTAATAGCCCGCAAGCTGCATCCGCTGTAACGCCTCAATACACGCGTCAAGACGCTCGTCGTCGTCGTCGTCGTCGTCGAACCAAGGCGGCATGGCTGTGTCGTACCCGCAGACCTCGGGCTCTTGGAATCCGCTGTACGACGGCGGCGGGGATGGTTCTGGCTCCGCACGGACGGGCACACGCGCGAGCGCTGCGAAAGCGTCATGAAAACGCTCGAGCTCGCCCTCGTACGCGGCGCCGTCGAATTCGGGTATGGAGTCGTCGTCGAGATATGGGGAGAGCGGCCGAAGTTGCGGAATGGGGTCGGGGAGGGAGCGGTATTCGAACGCGAGTTGGTGCGCGGTCGACTGCATCGCCAACGAATGGAGGTGGTCGTCAAGGGTGCAGCCGCCGCTCCGGAAGTTTGCGGGCGTCTCGTGCGAGACGTATTCTCCGTCGTAGATGCCGTCTTTGTCGTAGGAGAGGTCGGAGAAGAAGGGGGAAGAGTAGGGAAGGAGGTCGGCGACGTACACGGGTTCTCCTTGCCGCTCAATGCTCGCCCCCGTTCCCTGTACCAGTTCCTCTTCATCCTCCGGTCCGTAGAGCTCGTCTCCATACGACTGCGATGCCCGAGTGTCCGTTTCGAAGGTCTTCCACGCGCGAGGGATCGGGATACCGAACCACCAGTCCATTGCCAGTCCATGTCGAATTCCGCCGCGAGCTGGTCCGCCTCCGCGTTATACTCCTCCGAAAGCGAAGGGCCGCAGCGTCCGTCGTCGTCTGCATCCGGTTCTGCCCTGTATCCGACAGGTGTACCGTTTTGCAGCGGTCCGAGCCCGTACGCCTGCGCGATCGGGATGCCGCGCATCGTCGCGTCGAATGCAGCAGCTAGGCCCTCCGCCCGCTGGTCGTACTCCTCCTCAAACTCGTCCTCCAGCCCGCTCTGCTCGCCTCCGCAGCTCCATCCCTCGCCCAACGGCGTCCCGAACCCATCCGCCACGTCATCCGCGTATCCGACCTCGGGCAGCGTCTCGACCTCGTCGTCGTCCTCCCAATCAAGCGGCTGGTCGGCGAGGAAGTCGTAGGGAGCGGGGGAAGGGTTTTCAGCCGCGTCGGGCGTGTACGAAGGCGCGTAGGCTACGTTGTCGTAGTCGGTGTAGCGTGGAGCGGCGTACCGCGGCTCGGAATCATCGTCCGGCAACGGCGCGTCCGCGAGAAAGTCGTAGGGGGTGGTAAAGGTGTTCTCCGCATGGTAAAACGGGCTGCCGTGGGCGTCGTCGTATGACGCTGGGTGGTAGTCGTCAAATGCGGGTTCCGGACCGGGGTCTTCGTAGTACGCGTCGTATTGGACGGACGGCGAGTAA
The DNA here is from genome assembly GCA_014461125.1 of Mycena kentingensis (nom. inval.). NCBI lineage: Eukaryota > Fungi > Basidiomycota > Agaricomycetes > Agaricales > Mycenaceae > Mycena > Mycena kentingensis (nom. inval.). The sequence goes on along the minus strand of JACAZG010000002.1, from coordinate 2,897,152 downwards.
AAGTCGGGTTCGGGGTCGTAGTACGACGGACCGGGGTCGTAGTCGTCGTAGTAGTAGAGTGCCATTGCTGGCCTCGTGCGGGAGCACGGTCTCGAGCGTCAACGAAGTCGTCGAGTGGTCTCGCGTAAAAAACGCGGTGGTCTCGTCGAAAAACGACGGTCGCGGTCTCCGGGGTGTGGAAGGACTCGCAGAGTCGAACGAATCGCACTCTCGTCACCAAATGGGAAGGTCGGTGGGCTCGTAGGTCGAGGAACTGGGCTAAACTGGTCTGATGGTGTGACTATGTGACTACTGACTACAGAAAAGGGAAGAGGCTCCCAGCCAAGTCCCACCGGACAATGCCATTGAATCTATTTTGACAAATCTGCACACACACACACACACACATTTTGTTTCATGTATTGCTAACGGTTCATCTGCATGACCGGCTGCATCAGGTGATGTGACACTCCCCATCACCCGCTTGTGCTGGGTCTTGGTTCAAAGAATCTGGTCAGTGAGTCACTTACTTCCCAAACTGGCTCAATATGAGACCATATTCACAATTCCTTGGTGGGGCTCCGGCAGCTCCAAAATTTCCTCATCGTCGGGCGTGGAGCCTCCGAGATTTCCCGGCGCAAATCCGGAATATGAGTTTGGGGTCTAAACTTGCCCCGTACGCACCGAAACTTGCGCAAGCTCTGCACCCAGTTAAATCACCTCTCCTATTCCCCCAGGACTGCTCCCTTACATGTGAGACAGGTCCAAATCCAGGAGTGACCAAAGGTTTCTCACGCCCAGCGTCCACCGAGCAACAGGGTGCAAATATGCTCTATGAATCTCAATTAGGGGAGTCGGACGGACTACTTGAAACACTTTGCTTTGTGACAGGATGCAGAAAAAATATTTGTGCACTGCCCTCAAAATGCAATACTGTAGCTAAATAGGAAGAGAAACTCTCAGTGCTACTCAGGAATGGCTTGACGGAATCATCTGAAATTTTGCCAAGAGACAGTATCCCTAATTGTACTGATGATATACAATTTTTTGTGTCATTCAGGTCACTTTCCTGTGCTTTAGAGCCTAGTATTCAAACATACTTATAGCGAGAGGTGAAACAGATCATTTGTTGTGCCCCAGAAATGATGGGAAATTATCCTCGACTTTGATGGAGTGTATCCCGAAGGTCCATGGCCAGTTCTGCAGGGATATGGCCCAAACATACCACATCTGAACCCAAAACATGTATTTCTCCAAGGAAACATATGAGTACACCATTTGCTAGGGTAGAGGACATCCTTTTTTGACAAACTGTCCAAATCTGAACCGTTTCTAATCAATCTGAATATTTCTCAATAACCGCAGAGCTAGGAAACATTCTGTGAATCCAGATTTGAGAGCACATATCAAGCTACCGATGTACCAAATTACACTTTTGTGGTGTATTTCAGAGTAGTGTTATTTCGGTCACAAGTTTGTGAGTATCGGGAATTGACAACGAGTTCCCATGGTCCAGTTTGACAGTTTCACACAGTTTTCGTGTTCAAACGTGTTCTCCGGCTTGGGTTCTGCATGGAATATTTTGAAATTTTGTATGTAAGCTTATACACACAAAATGCACATTTCCTTGACGGGAAATCTCACCATTTTTAGGAAATGGGTGAATACCATATTTTGTTTTGTGAGCAAAATTGTGAAAGAATTGACATGCAAAGATGGCTTATTTGATCTTCAATAGGCTCTAGAGAGTCTTCCCTTCAACCAGATATCAAAATCCTACCCAATATAGCTGTGTGGCTGTAAATACATCACACAAGAACTTGAGCAAAAAAATGACACTTGGAGGCTTTGCACTATATTTCAGCAACTACTGGCTTTGTCACAAAACCCTAGCAACAATTTCTTGGCAAAATGAACACCTCCAGAATAAAGAAAAAAGAGAAATGAAGGAAATCATGCAGAGTTATTAATCGAGCCGGCCAGACCGCGGCTGTCGACGTCACCGACTGATTGCGGGTACTCAAAGTTTGCAATGTCTTCGGCGCGGCATCCCAGAGCTGTCCAGGCTCCTAAACCAGCCGTCGTTACAGCCTTCACAATCCGAAGGGCGTTTTTAGGCTAAATATCATCCATCTTTGGTATACTTTGTATTGAAATCAAGATCTGTGTGAAAAATTAGCACGGGGTGAAGGCTGTAAGACGGCTGGCCCAGCTAACCCGGGCCGGGATCGGCGCGGCAGGTTATCTCCGGTTGGAGGGAAAGCTTTCCACGGCGATAATTCTGGATTCAAGGGGTTTATGGAGCCAATTCAAGTTGTATTGTGCAGAGTGGATGTGTATGAGCTCCACAACGGCTTCAGATAATTTTGTCGGACCTCAGTGTGGGTGGAAATGAGACCATCATTATTTGTTCTCCGAGACCATGTTCAATAATTTATGTTTCCATGTACATGGATGGGTGGTCACTGGTTTAATGGCCCATAAAGGTTCTGAAGTGCAGAAAGATATAAACTAGGAAGCTTAATTATCAGGGAAGGCTAAACAAACATTGGCATAGTTGTTGCGGATTAAGCTAGGAATACCGCTACTCGAGACTCCGATTAACTAGCTCTGCAACAAGGGTTGGTTTAGGAGCCTGGAGCTGTCAGGATGTGGGAACAGAGTGTGAGCCTGAATCTCGAAATACCGCTGTTGTAAGAGAAATAATGTACCCAAAAAGACATTCTCAAGCTTGTAGTGCTTCAGCAAGCAACACAGCCGGAATAGGTATAAATACTTATTTAGAGTCAAGGGAAGTCAGTTTGAGTTGACAGCACATCCGACTACGAAAGACTTGATCTGACTGATTGTGACTGCAATTGATTCAACACAAATCAAAACAAGTCAACAGCAATCAGAAATAGTCAGCTTTAGTCAAGCTAAGTCAAAGAGAAGCCGGATAGATTAGGAAGGAGGTTCTCACGGTAACAGTATATAAGGCCGGCAGGTAGCCACCAAAGTAGTGATTAACTTCCCCTCTCAAGCTCAGCTTGATCTTCTGTTGTCTTCCTAGTTGCAATCAGAACTAGTCATCCCCACTAAACACTTTGCTGTCCTATTGACTTCCGACAAGTCTCTGAGTCCACTGAGTGTCTGACCAATTATTAAGACTCATACCGTTGAAAGTGCTAACCCAACAGAGTCTGAGCCAATACTTTCAACACTTAAAGTATTACCGAGAACACCGAGAATTTACCGAGACAAGCCGAGATTACCGATTACCGAGACAGCTGAATTACAGAGAATTCCGCTGACCACTGAGATACTGCCGAATACCGAGTTACCGAGGGACAACTGAATTTTTACCCGACGTGGAACCGAACCGAATTTACACAAGCACCACGCCCAAATTAATTTTGAGCAACACCCAACCCTCGAAACCTTATAATCCATCCCCCAACAAATTCCCATAAACCTCTTCAACTACACTCTCCCTGCTTCCCCGAACTCAACGTGAATCTTCACGAATAAAGTCACTTCCTGAAGGCCACGGAGGGACAAATAAATTCCTCACAACACCGCCTTGCCAGTAGACCAAATAAGGACCAAATTTTACAGAGGTGTACAGAAATGTCAATCCTACAATCTAGATTCTCGATTTGTCCCCAAACCTGAATGATGAATCAAAATATGAGGATTGGTGTTTGGGGCTCCCAAATTTGGACAACTTGTCACGGACTCGCCCCGAACCCCGTCGACCCCCGGTTACGTGCTCAAAGCCCGGTGATTCCTCCAACCCAATACTGTAATATTTCGGTCGTATTGTACATCACAGGTCACAAGGGCCCCGTACGAAATTTTTTGATGTGCTCAATAATTTCTTCTTGATTTTTCCGATTTAAAATTTCTGTCACATGAAAATATCCGTATGATAGGACCAAAATAGTACAGTACCCGAACCCCGGGAGTCGGTACCACACCCCTACCTCCTCCCTGTCCCCCTTCTGCCACGTCCATGTCCACGTCCACGTCCCCCTCAACGCTACGTCCGACCCTGACTGCCCAATCCCGATGCTCCTTTATTCTAGGCTACTGTAGCTAAATGGGAAGAGAAACAGAGTGGGAAGAGAAACAATTGGGGCAACCACATCAGATTGATCATTTTATGATATCGGAGACAAATGTGTCTTTGGCTGATCCCACTCCCCAATTTTCATGACTTTTGGATAGATAGTCGGTGTGCTAGGAGCCAATCCCTAGAAAATGGTGTACTCCTATGTTTCTTTGAAGAAATACATGTTCTGGGCTCAAATGTGGTGTGTTTGGGCCCTATTTCTGCAGAGCTGGCCACGACCCTTCGGACTACACTCCATCAAATTTGAGGATGATTTCCCATCATTTTGAGGGCACGATAATTGATCTGTTTCGCTTCTAGATATAAATATCTTTGAAGATTGGGCTCTAGACCATGTGAATTTGATCCGAACGATCTGAGAAGTTTTGTATGATCAGTACTATCGGGGTTACTATTTTTGGTGAAGTTTCAGAGAATTCCGTCGAGCCATTGCTGAGCAGTGCTGAGCGTTTCTCTTCCCATTTAGCTACAGTATATAAAGCCCGAGTACATACTCGAGTACCCTTAGGTTTACATTGTCTTCATCCAAGAACATTACTTGTCTACCTGGTCACTGCCCTTTGCCCTGCATCCAAGCCCATCCATCGTTATCTGATCGATGCCACCAACCCATCAATGACCTCATCGCTGACACAGCTTGTCAAAAATGGATGTCCTCTACCTCAGAGATTGGCTCCTAACACGACAGCTATCCATCCAATGGTCAAAATCATTGGGGAGTAGAATCAGCTGCAGGCACACTTGTCTCCAATATCATAAAATGATCGATCTGATGTGGTTGCCTTAATTGTTTCTCTTCCCACTCTGTTCCTCTTCCCATTTAGCTATAGTATATCTCACAATTGACTGTCACCAATTTGATGGGAGATCTGCTACCAAATGATGGGCATGTGGACTGCATGTGCGGTATGTGTGACTGTATTTGCCTGTCAAATGTGTGCCCTTTACTTTGCCCCTAGTGAATACAATTCATGGGCTGGGTCAGCTTACTGTACTATTCCGAAGTCAAGTTCATCAATTTTGCAGCTCCCTAGCGACGTGAATAATGAAAATGCGTCAGGACTGACATTCCCGCCTTCGGGATCCCGCGCCGCCTTTGATTAGTCGTATAATATCGGCAAATTCCAGGTCCGTGTACTAGCCGCTGGCGGCGTGGATGAGGATTATGAGCTGAAATCTTCCACGTTGGTGTAGCCGTTGAAGTTTTTCAGCTGGAGTGCTTTAGAAAGTTTCTTTCTTCCTCTTGGACGAAGAACTCGGGCACAACTGGGCCATTTGAGATAGGGTTGCGTGTTGGATCCAAGTCCAAAGGCTCGACAACGAGTCGAGTTGGCATATCGTTCCGCGTTTCTGGCAGGGTCGAATAGAGTCGCTGCCGCTGCTTCAAAGCTTCACGGCCCGATATGCAATAAGTTCAATAAATATGCGAATCTACTAACCTTTAAAACACGTCGGATGACAGGCAGTGCCACCGAGTCACGTTTTCCCATTCAAATGTCCCGTGACTCGGCGCGTGATTTTGCCGCGCGCAGCGCGGCCATTCAATGTTTGCCGCGTCCCCGCCCACTGTCAAAATTAATAGATTCAACGCAATAGGCATAGTGTACTATCCGATGCCATGAGGATTGTGCATGTTTACCGCGCCTGGCCTTTGCTCCTGACCTCCACACATAATGAGCAAGGAATGTATTGGCTCACCTATTGCTTAGGTTGTTCCTGCCTGTGAATGTTAGATATTCACCCGCGGTTTTTGCTTTGATCTCATTGTTTATAGGGATCAAACCCCTCCCAATGTATGTTGGAGACTGGGTTGACAGAGAGGGAAACCGCCTTATTATGGAGCAGTTGAACTATGACAAGGAGGAAGAATTACGTTTAGCAGAGGAGCGTATCCAAGGGCTCAATGCTGAACAGCGAACAGCCTTTGACCGGGTTGTTAATGCGGTGCTTCAAAAACAACCAAAACTTTTCTTTCTGAATGGACCTGGAGGGACCGGAAAAACCTACGTGTACAACACACTCTGCCATGCACTTCGGGGACGTGGTTTGATTGTACTCTGTGTTGCATCCTCTGGAATTGCCTCGCTGTTATTGATCGGCGGTCGCACTGCCCACTCTACCTTCAAAATTCCCCTGAACCTTTACGAGGGAATCATTTGCAGTGTGAAGAAGGGCACTTTGCTGGCAGGGCTGCTGTTGAAAGTTTCCCTAATCATTTGAGATGAGGTACCTGCGCAGGATCGTCGGGCTGTGGAGGCGGTGGATTGCATGATGCGGGACATTCGCAACTGCCCAGATCTTCCATTTGGCGGAGTGACTATGGTCTTTAGGGGTGACTGGCAACAGACTCTTCCTGTCATTCCAAAGGGGACCAGGAATGATATCATTGGGTTCTCCCTCTGCAGCTCCTATCTCTGGAGAGACATTGACATTCTACGGCTGACTCAAAATATGCGACTGGGTGGACCAAATGCCACTGCAGCAGATAGAGAATTTGCTGAATGGTTGTTGGATGTGGGCCATGGTCGCAACTCTAATGCAGAAGGCAATGTTGAACTACCCGCAAATATGAAGCTGCCTGACAATAATGTGGCTGACTTGATTGATGCGGTGTATCCCAATCTGGCAAACATCCCAGCAGCACATCAAAGTGATCAATACTTCTTTGAACGAACTATTCTGTCAGCACGAAATGACGATGTGGATCAAATGAACCATGAAATTCTCCGCCGCTTTGTGGGAGAGGAGAAGACTTTCCTGAGTGCAGACCGGATTAACACTGGCGACGAGGCAAATGACAATGAGCAGAACTTTGACTACCCTATTGAGTTCCTGCATTCCCTCAAAGCTTCCGGTGTACCCCTTGCCCGCTTGAAGCTCAAGATCGGGTGTCCTATCATTGTTCTCCGCAACCTTGACCCAGCCAACGGAATCTGCAATGGAACTCGAGCTATCCTGACCCAAGTGAAGCGACATGTGCTTAAAATCCGTCTAATTGGGACTCGGGCTGGGCAGACTGCATTTATCCCTCGATTATCATTCACTCCACCCATCGAGCAAATTGGCATTCCATTGGTTCGCCGCCAATTCCCTCTGCGATTGGCCTTTGCTATGACCATCAACAAATCTCAGGGTCAATCTGTGAAGTTTGTTGGACTTGATCTACGAGTTGATGTTTTTCCCCATGGACAACTATATGTGGCCCTCTCTCGCTGCACTTCAAGCCAGCGTGTGAAGGTTCTGTTTAAAAATGCAGAAACCACCTTGACAAAAAATGTTGTATACCCCGAAGTTTTAGTTTAAGTAAGCAGTTCCATACTCAGGTCTAACACCCATTCATACCTCAACTCAGACCGGACCATGTACCTCCTATTTATCGATAAACAGAATCCGCCAAATGTAGTTTCATTTTTCTATTCTATTTTATCAAAAAATGTAGTTTTATTCTTCTATAAAAAAGGCTGCGTTATCCGTGGCGAAGCCACGGGTGCGCAGCCTTGTATATTGATGTGCAACGTGGCCCTAAGGCCTTAACCTCTCACGTGCACGGCCCCGGGAGTAGCTTCCAACCTTCCATCTAGTCTCCGTTCTACGCAGCGCCGGCGCTCATCCACATCGTTGGTATCGGCGAACCCGCGAAACCGGCATTAGTTCTGACCTTGGTGCCTCGCGTGGCCGGCGGGCGGCGGTGTCATTACATTGAAGCTCCCGACCCAAGAATCGACGAGTTTTGTTCGGCACGAACCGACAGGACAGCTCACTGCCTCGGAACTACGGTAGGCAATAATCCTCTTCTAATACTACCCGTTCCTTTCCCTTTCCTCGCATGCGCTCTTCCTTTCTCGCCTCGTTCTTCTTCGTTCTCCTCCTTTGTCTGTCGACCGGCGCGATCCCACCCGCACTTCCGCTGGCCGTACGCTCGCCGACGTTCAATATTTGGTTGCAGACGCAGAATGGGTACATTCCCTCACAGAGGTGGACGCGGTTTAGCGACAACTACGAGGTGCGTGGCTTCTTAGCGGTGCATGCGGTCTACTGACTGGGTGCGCCAGGTAATGGGGTGGGCGATGTACATCCGCGTCGACGGTACGACTTTTCGCTGCCTCGGTACGAGGGCAATCGAAGGCATTGCAACCACATTCGACGGCGCGACTATCACCCCGACGCGCACGATTCTGAGGATGCAGGCGGGGGCGGTGGCGTTCAATGTGACTTTTCTGAGCCCTATCGAGGTGCGTACCCTTCCAGCGCGACACAAGCGCCGTTAATGCGCAGAAAGCCCAACGATCTCGCTCGGCAGTCGTTGCCTATGAGCTACGTTTACGTCGACGGCGCGGCGACGGACGGCAAGGAGCACACTATCCAGCTTTACATGGACCTGAGCGGAGGTGCGTTGCTGTAGCGTTCGTCTGCTCCCCACAGCTGATACAAGAATCTCAAGAGTGGACGACCTTCGCAGGTCCAGAGACGACGCTCAAATGGCAGTCGGAGAATACCACTCACGCGGCGTACATGCAGGCGCAGCGCGCAGCGCCCTCCTCTGCATTCAACAACGTTGCAGAAGACGGGATCGCAATTCACGCAATGGCCTTCGTACGTTTGCTCTCCAAGTCTCGCTGGTGCGGCCGCTGAAAGCTCGCTCGCTCAGAACACAACAGGCCGCCAATCTCTCATTGCCTCGGACCGACACCTGCGCTCCCAGATCGTCTCGAATGAGACGACGCTCTCCCTTACGAGCGACCTCACCGGGTTTCAGGGGCCGCTCACCGATCCTGACACCGACGCGTTCCCTGTATTAGCGCACTACGCCGATCTTGGGACGGTGCACACGATTCCGACGACGATGTGGGCTGTGGGTATCGTCCGGGACCCCGTCGTCACTTTCCAAGGCGCGCCGCGGCACGCCTACTGGTGGAGCAGGTGGGCGACGTTGTCCGATGCGGTAGGTAAACTCTCCTCTCCTCTCGATAATCTGACGCACGCTGCGTAGGTCGACGCTTTCGTCGAGGACTTTCCCGCCGCACAGGAGCGCGCGCTCGCGCTAGACGCCAAGATCCTCGCGGACGCGAGCAAGGTCTCCTCCGAGTACGCCGACCTCGTGTCTCTGGGGCTTCGCCAGGCACTCGCAGGCATCGAAGTTACCGTGCCGCAGCTCAGCGATGGATCGTATAACACCAGCGACGTGATGGCTTTCATGAAAGATTCGGGGATCTCGCAGTGCGTTCTCTTTCTCCGGCGCTTCGAAGCGAGGCTTACTCGATGTTCAGGCGCGTCAACCCGACAGATACCATGTACGCGCTCATGCCGGCGCTGATGTACATGAACTCGACGTTGCTGGGGTTCCTGCTCGAGCCGCTGTTGCGCTTCCAGGCGAACCCAACGTCGGGATACACGAACTCGTATGCTGCGCCAGATCTAGGTGCGCCGTTCCTAGCTCGAAGATACAGTGGTTGACGCGCCGCCAGGGACTCCATATCCCAGCGCGCCGGGAAACGCGCTGAACAACGAAGGCACCGGTGTTGAACGTGAGTGGTATCTCTCCGCTACCTCCTTTTTCCTCACGAATTCGAGTACAGACTCCGCGAACATGCTCATCATGGTGCTCGCACATGCAAGGACGAGCGGCGATGGGGCGCTCATCTCGCGTTACGTGCGTTTTGCGCTTTGCTCCCGGGCTCGAAGCTAACTCCAAGTGCAGTATACTACCCTCAAGGCATGGGCAAACTATCTCGCTCACAACGCCGTCTCAACGTCTCAAATGTCCGCCGACTCAAGGATAGCCGTGCTTCAGCAAAAGCATGCTGGCGGGCCGAACCTCGGCATCAAGGCTATCGCGGGTATCGCCGCGATGGCGCGGATCAGCGACGCTGCTGGGGACGCGGCCGGAGCTGACACGTTCAGGGTACGCAGTCCCTTGTTGACGCCAGACGATAACTAACAGCAACGCTGGCAGGCGACCGTGGCGAACCTAACACAAACTTGGACAGGGATGAGCTCGTTCCAACAGCGGCTTGCCTGGCAGTACAACGAGCCTGAGTCGAGTGGGATGATGTATAACCTGTTTGCGGACAAGTTGTTGCAGTTGGACGTGTTTCCCGATTCCGTGAGCTCGTTCTTCATGCCTTTTCCTGTGGCTCACGTACAATCGTGCAGGTCTACCAGGCGGCGGACTCGTATTTCGCTACTGTGGGTCCATATGGGGCGCCCTTGAGCAGCGACAGTAACTCCATGACGCGGTCAGGTATGTCCACCCTCCTTTCATCAGATCTCGTGTAACTGAAACCGTGCGCCAGACTGGACCATGCTCTCCGCCGCCGCCAGCTCCAGCTCCACCATCCGCGACCTACTAATAACCGGTGTACATGCTGGCGTCTGGTCCAACAACAACGCCAACGGCACGTTCTCCGCCCTCTACAATGTGCAGACTGGGCGGAATATCAACGAGGCTGTTTTGCCGAATGGGTATGCGACGCCTGCGCAGGGCGCGATGTTTGCACTGCTTGCGTTGAAGTGCGTTTGCTTTTATCCCTCGTGTGTTCTGTGCTGACGTCGGGCCAGTGTACCGACCCAGACGATCTCCGGGATCTCGTTCGCGGGCGAGTCGGGCGCCGGCTCTACTCCTTCCTCACCGAACTCGCATAAGAAGCGCACCAGTATCACGACTATCGTAGGAGCAGCTCTGGGTGCTGTGTGGCTTCTCGCGATACTTGGAATCGGCCTGTTCTTCCTCCGCAGACGACGCAGGCGCAACCGCACACACACGCAAATCCCCTCCATTGCGAGCGCAAGTGGGAGCGCTAGTGGCAGCGTCACAGACTCGTCTGCGTCGATGAGGGAGAGCTCAACGATCACGCTCGCCAGTGGCCCGGGCAGAGGTGGCGCCTACGCAGACCCGTCGCCTTTGCCGGGCCATTCGCAGCGGCATACGTCGCTCATCCGCCCGCCGTCTAAAATCGCCCAGCTCTCTCCAGAGGAGCGCCGACGCCTGTACTCGTTAGAAGAGGGCGCTGAGGAGGATCTGAGGAGGGATATGGAAAATTTGAGGCGGCAGGTAGTGGAGCTGAGGGCGACGTACCAGACACCACCCGTGTATTACTAGTATTTCTTTTTCTACTGGGCGAGAAAGTTGAAACTTGGATCCTACAAAGAAATGAGACCTTCAATTAAGTCTCTGAGGGACCATTCGTTATCCAGTTGGTGGGTGGGGCTCAGGCTATCGGTCGAACAAACCCTTTGTTCTTGGTAAGCCGATCAACTCTCGGCTTTCAAGTAGTCGTTTGACTTTGACTGAGCGAGAAGGCGCCCAGGGCGCTTCTCGGTGGCGGGACTGAGTTTCCAATTTGGGGTTGGGGTAGGGACAGACAGAAGCGCTGAGAAGCGAGATGGCAATTTTAAGCAGGAGCGATACGGGCTAACCAGAATCCGATGTCCTAGCCGTCTCTAATAGTACGATTAGAGACTTGTACTTGTATTTCTTTCCTTTGTTCGAACCACATCGGGGTGTTTTCTTGCAACTGCTCAAACGATCCCCGCAACTAGATCATCCCACCACCCGCTCTCCCTGCTCGTATAGTCCTTCCCAAATGCCTTCCACCGCCGCTCGACACCATCGCGCTCCAGATACTCCTCCCATGTCCAGCGCGTGTGCGGGCGGGGCGGGACGCGTCGGAACGACGCGACCGTTCGCCGCGCCGTTTCATCAAGATCCGCACCGGCGAGGACAGGCATCCCAAGCTGCACGCGGCGCAGCCCTGGATTGTACTTTGTCCACGCGAGCAGAGCCCCGCGCAGCGCCTCAACATGTCGGGCGCGGTCTGCCGCGGGAATCGGGGCAGGCGCAGGCCGGGGGACGCGCTGGATCTCCATCTGGAGAGTGTGCGGGTTTGCGGATGAGGGGTCGAATTCCCCGTGGCGGTAAACGGGTAGGGGCTGCGTGACCTCGCCGAAACCAAAGTCGAGGCGGAAGACTTCCTCCACATAGGACTCAGAGCATCGGCCGGTGGAAGTCACCTCAGCCTACCTACCTACCCTACATACTAAGTATATTGTTTCCCGGGAATAACCAGGCCTAAGAAGGGGTGGGATCGCGGTAACTAACCAGGTGCCGGTGTTATCCACGGGAGGGTGGTTATATCCAGGTGAGCTGGGGGATTTCTCCTAAGAAGGGGTGGGATCGCGGTAACTAACCAGGTGCCGGTGTTATCCACGGGAGGGTGGTTATATCCAGGTGAGCTGGGGGATTTCTCTGTAGGGTGCAGTTTGTAAATATTTTCATGAGTTAAAAACGTGTGGATTATCTGAGCCATTAAAAACAGGGTTTCAAAACGGTTTTGAAATCAGTGATGTGATCATCAAAACTTGATGATGACTCAATTTTGTCCCAACCTATGGTCTGGGACCTCTCAGGCTAGTCCAAAGATCAGCCTGGGCTCTTCATTGGAGCTATATTGCAGTTTGAAGGCTAGGATAGGTCAATATTGTGATACCGAATGTATTTCAGACCCGATGGTCCCTTACCTCCCTGGTTTACAAACCAAGCATTCTGGCCAAACTTCAAAAAACCGGGTTTGTAAACCCGTGTTTATAAACTGGTTTGCAAACTAGAGTTAAACACTGCACCCTATTTCTCTGGGGGAGCTGGGTATAACCAGCTCGTTTTTGGATTTTTGAGGGTGGAATTCGGGTGAGCTGGCGGGGTCGGGAGAGGGTCTCCCGTCCTCAATGGGAGCTCATTTTGTAGGTGGAAGGCTGTAGTTTTTGGACATGAATTTGGTGCGTTGTTTTGAGGAGGCGTTTGGGTGCTAGGAGGCCTGGAAGACGGGTCTCTTGGGTATTTTAGGGTTGGGAATTGGCTTGCTGGGGTAGCAGATGGGGGTTGAACTGGGCTGTGGAGGATGGGTTGGGTAGCTGCTGGTCTAAGCTTTGTATAGAGCCAAGCTGGGGGATGTTTGGAGGTGGAATAGTGGATCTATGTAGGGTTCAATAGTACGTATGGTACTATATACGGCTCGGAACTGGGTGGGCTGGGTAGGTGATACTGGGTTTCGGGTCCCCAGCTTTACAGGAAAAATAGCTCATGAGGGTGTGATTGCAGGGATGTCTTCTAGGTGTTGGTAGACCAGCTAGCCGAGGCGATATCTTGGGTGCAAAATGGTGTTCGCTTGCGTTTTTGCCCTATATTAGGCTGCTGGTGGGGGGTACGGGCGGGTTCGAGCAGGGTCTTGGGTACCAGAACTGGATGGCCTGGGTCCCAGGAGTCCGTGAATGTGCTCAGGGTGCCAATAGGGGCAGTTGTTCATTTCATACAGCATTAATTCTGCATTTTCTGGTCGGGGAGCGGGTGGAGAAAAGTTGGATAATAAATGCCTTTGTGTAACCATAATGTAGAGAAAATTCAGGGGAGTCCAGTGGTATGATGGGATTTCTGATGGGATCATTTTTGGGCCCGCTACAGGCCAATCTCTGATTGCTTAAATGAAATAGGGGCAAACAGGGTGGCTTATGTAAGGTTTGCCGACGGAAGTTGGTGCATCGGATTGGCCCGGTCCGGAAATCATATTTGGGGAGCTGGTTGCTACAGTTGTTGCATTTTTGCTGGAATTTCTGTTCGAATGCAGGTTCCAAAGAGTTGGATTATAGAAAATGATATTACACCGTCTTGTAGAGAAAATTCATGTGAATTGAGTCATATCACACAATGATCCCATCCATCATCCCATCAGCTGCTGTCGCATGTTTTTGTTTATTGGATCACGCCATCACTGATTAAATGATCTCAGCTTATAGCGCCGATTTTTCTGAGTAGAATGGTATCCGAGGGTCGTTGGTAGCTAGAGCGGTTGATTTTCTGCGTGGAATTCGAGGTTTGTAGGTTAGAAGTGTTTTGAAGTTGCTTCGGTCCTTCAAAAGTCGATTCAGACTTTGTTGGAACTTGGTCTCCGAAAGACGAACACAAACAAAAAGGCTACCTCGCGAATTGAACGGTCGCTTGGGGAAATAACACCGATAAGTGCGTCAAACCATTCCACAAAGATGCACGCTGCTAACGCATGGCGCAGAAGTTTGAAGGTTGAAGAACCGGGTGGATATAACCAAACAAAATATTATACAAATATATAACCAACTGGTTGTAACCAGCCTCCCTTTCATCTCCAGCCTCGGTTATAACCACCGTCCGCGCGAACTGCGATGCGGTTATAACCAGGGCGCGGTCACGTGAAACAACCCCTGGTTATAACCAGGCGCGTAAAACGCGTCGCCCCGGTTATAACCAGGGTCGGAAAGCTCAGCCTGGTTATAACCTCCTCCCCTGGTTGTACCCAGGGCAGCGGTGATAACCAGGGCGCGGGTTATAACCGGGTTTCCCGAAAACCCCGCTGTGGTTATAACCATCCGCGCGTTTCTACCCCGGGCTGGTTATAACCGGAGCCAGAAACCCCCCTGGATATAACCAACACCTTCTTTTCCCGTGCGGTAATAACCAGGGGCGGTTTCTTTTTAAATTCCGCCCCGGTTATAACCGCTTTCTCGTTCAAACGCGGCCTGGTTATATCCAGGCTAGCGGGTTTTTGTTTCTCAAGAGGCCTGGTTGTATCCGTGCTTCAAATTCACGCACATTTCCGACTACGAAAGCATACAAGTCCATAAATTAACTGAATACATCTTCGTCGTCATCCGCTACCTCTGGCTCGTGGTCTATCGTACTCAAAACACCAATGAGAGCCGGGTCCTCCTCCTCAGGCTCTTCCTCCACGCAATCCTCTCCATCAACACTTGAAATATCCGACGCGGCGCGATCCTTCCAGCCCACGGTCACCCGGTCGATGATAGACCGCAGCCGGTCACCATCCGACGGACCCCAGGCTGGTACACCGTCCGGAGTCTCCAGCGATACCAGAGAACGTCTCCAGGTGAGCATAAGCTCTATGTGCGCGTCGCGCCGCAGTTGAAGCTGATAAAGGATGTCATCTATACGCGATTTAGTTAAAAATGCTTGTAAACAGATTTTCGTTACGCACCGTTCTCGCTTTCTCCAATTGCCTTGTTGATTGCCTCCCACTGCCGAGCAAACCAGATGCGCAAATGGCCATGTTCGCGCGGCAGACGGTGCAGCTCCTCTAAACACCGGCGCTTCTGGAGCAAAGCATTCACGTCGTGGCGAATTACCGCGTCAATAATCGCCTTGGGCATTTGCGTCTCGTCGTCGTCCTCGAGCCCAATAGCCCAGCGAATGGCGTCGTCGTCGATTTCGAGGTTGAAGATCTTGTCCTCCTGGAGGCGAGGAGGCGCGACGGCTTTCTTTGGCGCCTTCCGGGCCCGGATAAGCTTCTCGATAATGCCGACTTGCTCGTTGAATTTTTTGGCAAGGTTCTTGATAGTTGGCTCGCGCTTGCGGATGGCCGCCGTCGCGTGCTCGTTCTTCTTCTTCTCTAAAAGAAGATGAACGCGCGCGTCGCGCAAAAAAAGAAACTCACCACTTGTAGTCCTCCGAACGGCCCGTTCAACGGGGTCCATCTCCAGCTTCCGCTGCGTGAGCTTCGCGAGTAGCTGCTCGCGAATCGTACGAGCCGCAAGTTTTGCCGTATGATATGCGCGCAGCTGCATATCTTCGAGCTGCTTCAGCTGGTCCGCCCCCAACCTCTTCATCAGCCGCGTCCGCTTTGCCTTCTCCCGCTCGGCGTCTGCCTGCGCTTCCGCCAGCTTCTCTTGGGCGGTACGAACCGCTTCGTGCCCCTTTGCATGGCCCAACCCCTTCGTCAGGCCGTCGATTCTCTTCTCGAGAAGCTCAATCGAGCGGTCGACGAGCATAACGTCCTTAATGGCGTTCGCCGCCTGGTTCTTGGAGCGCCCTGTTTCAATACGTTAGTGATAAAACATTGCGCAGCAAAAAAAAAAAAAAACTCGGAGGTTGGAGGCGGGTCTGATATTTGGCCTGCTCGTCCCAGAAACCCTCTAGCTGCGACTCCGAGTATTCGGACGCCGCGAGGACGTCCTCCGCGGCCTTCAGTCGCCCTTGG
Organism: Mycena kentingensis (nom. inval.); assembly: GCA_014461125.1. Taxonomy (NCBI): domain Eukaryota; kingdom Fungi; phylum Basidiomycota; class Agaricomycetes; order Agaricales; family Mycenaceae; genus Mycena; species Mycena kentingensis (nom. inval.). The sequence goes on along the minus strand of JACAZG010000002.1, from coordinate 2,881,042 downwards.
TTTATCCGCGTCCGGTCGAGAATCCAGCGCGCGATGGAATCGAGTTTCTGCTGGCGATCGTGGTCGACTTGGCTGTCAAGTACAAAGTTACGCTGGTGGTACTGTGGCATGTTAGTAGCTAGATCAGACAAAATGAACATTTGGACCTACCCCGCAAGATCGGAAATGTGAAACCAGATGCGACAATTTATTCCAATTGCGCTCGGAGCCCTCGCCGTTCGTGTCCCCGAAGCCGACGCGTTTCTGGGGGTGGAATATCAGCTGGCATCCCCAGCGATGCGCGAACGCGTGGAAAACCGAGACAGCCCAGACGAGGCGTTCCTGGTAGCTGCTTAAAAAACCCCAGAGCTCGCACGAACGCGCGAGCTGGCAGGCGATGTCGTACATGCCACCGACCACGATCCCCCGCGGCAGGTGTTGGAAGAGCTGTTCAAACAGCAGAAGCGCGTAATGCTGCTTCTCGCCAACACTTGTCATGCTCACCATGAACAAGACATTGTCGTGCCGGCAAACCATACACATCAGCCCGGTGTTCGAGAAAAACCGGGAGCTTGCTTTCCCTTTCTTCTCGTCGGCCGCACGGAACGAATCGCTGCATCCATGCAGCGTCGACTCCGGGACGCGCATATTCCCGATGTAACTGTCGTCCTCTTCCTCGGGGTCGACACGGGCCTTCTTAGACTTGTTGCCACCCCCCGAACGCGCTCCCTCGACGTACTCCTCATAGACGCGCGCGAGCTCGCGTTCAATGAACACCGAGTACGCGTGAACGCGAGCAGGGTCGAAGTTGCGCCCGAAGAGCGCCTGAATCTTCTGCGTGAAACACGCGTCGATGCAGACGGAGACGTCAAAAACCTGCGTCGCGTCGCGCTCAAGTCCCTCAAAACAGGCTGGGCACCTCTCGCGCAGATAGGCGGAAGGCTGCGTCCGTGGAGGCGGCTCGGGGAAAGGGTTCTTGGGCCCAGGTTGAGGCTCGTCGTCCTCGTCGTCTACGGACTCGCAGCGGGCTCGCTTGCTGCCGGTCTTGGGCTTCGAGGCAGATTTGTTGGGAGACACCGTGGGCTCGGGGGAAGGAGTAGGAGGACTGATAGATTGGGGAAGCTCGGGTTCGGGTTCCGAGACAGCGTCGTCGACGCGTTTACGTGCGGAGTAGTACAAGGATGTGTACCAGGTATAGGCGTTCCCGAAACGAATGCGAAGGCGTTGCTGGTATATGATTAGTGTGTAATTTCGTCGCAATAATGGACTCATACCCCGAGTTCGAGTTGGTAGCCTCGGAACGCGAGGAAACTCTCAATCGTTTTGCAGAGGGCCGTGTTGTTCGGGGCGATGTGGAGAAAGAGCTCACGGAAGAAGCTGAGCAGGTTGATATCGACGGCGAGTGTTGGATTGGTGGGGCTGCACGGGAATAAACCAGCGCGAATGAGTTGTTCCGGGGCAGTGGCGCCGGGACAGCGACAAGTGTTCACAACTGCTTCTTCTAGAGCTGCATTGCGGTTAGCTGGACTTTGTATGGGAGATAAACCAGACGCGCCTGTAAACCGAATGACGGTCAAATGAAGGACGCGTTTGTGGCAGCCACAAGCGCTACCGGGCCCGAGACGAAGATTCGCCGTGGTATGAAGGGACTCGGTCTCCCGAAGAAGAGCGAGGTATGCGTCGACGAGCTGGGGCATGGTCGAAGCCCATTTCTCGTACTGTTTCGCGCGTTTGCGAACACCGCCGCCCCCGGAATGAGCCATTTGCGAGAAGTCCGTATGGAAATCGGGTTGGGGAGTGGAGGCTGGTGCCGGCGCTGGTGCAGGCGGCGGCTTCTGTTTGCCTGGCCGCCCAAGGTTTATAACAGCAACCTTGTTGCCTTGCGAAATTGAAACGCCGCCGGATTTCTTAGGTAGTTGTTTAGTTGGGGATGTGAGGTGTTCGATGGTCGGGCGGGCTAGTTCGCCGGCCAAGTACGCGGCCCGCTTTGCAGGGGAGTTCAACGGACGTCGACGCATTCGGGGAGATGAGACGAGGGGAGAGTGGTCGAGTACCTGCAAAGCAGCTGTTACAGTGAGAACAATGAACAATACAGTCGGCTGCATTAGTCCTCTGTCATACCAGATTTGGATAACGCGTGCTCCAGAGCACTTGAGCTCCACAGGACAATGGTATTCCAAAATATCCACTCTATAAACTAGATGCCAGCATCCAGCTGGCGCAGACCTTGCTTTGCGGGATAAGGCAGCAATTTTTGGTAACACATATATTCTAGCGGTTGACTACTATCACAAGTGCTTCATATGTCACATGTCACGTGGGCCCATCTGAACTTCTCAATATGTCTATTGCACACCGGCGGCGTGGAAAAATAAAGGTACCTCAAGTCAATTCAATTCTTTTCTTCTCTTTGCAAAATGAAATGTCGAATAATGGAACAATGAAATGGGATACACCATCTTTTGTCTATTATGATATATAGTGAAATATATCATACATATTGTAGTGGACAAAAGATGGTGTATGCAAGGCAGCTTTAGAGCATATTAGTTGCGGGTTTTGCACCGGAAATCCTGTGTAACAACAGTGCCCAAACTTTGTAGGTATGTGGCCCTTGACGCGCTTCGCGCGGTCATACATCCTTTCCCACGATTCTGATGACGCGTTATATCCATTATGTCCACCCAAAAGCCACCATACGGATAGTGTTCAATGGTTCCTAGAGCCATTTATACTTGTTCCTAGCCACCTTACCTCCCTCGACTCAGTAGACTCCACAACAACACCGTTTGCTACCTACTCTCCATCCACATGCTACATTATGTACTTGGGTGCCTGGTTCCTGGCTCCGAACAGTGGATAAGCTGTAGTATGGCTAGCAAATAGGCAGGGAACTTCCTCCCCCCTTTCCCTCTGTGATCTCAAGCCTTGAAACCCGGCAACAAATAGCCTAAGCTCAACTACGGGTTTCTGTTCAATTAATTTGGAAGCTTCGCATTACCTACACACTTGCCTTTTTCAGCGCATTTTGAGTTAAAGCCTCGGGCAAGCATCACACCCTAGCGGCTTTCGATTCAATTGGAACAAGTCTATGCAACTTGAAAATTTTGTGTATCAAAAACGGGCTTTTGAGGCGGAACTAATATGCTCTTTCACAGGATGAGGGAAAGGTGTGAAAAAAATTCTTTCAAAGGCACATTTTTTTCCCTGGAAAAAATGGCCATTCTTATGTTCAATTATACGGTTAAACCAGGAGCCTTTGTACCCCGTTTAGCCTCTTTTTTCATAAATGGCCTTTATTTGATTTGTTGATAAAAACACTATATTCTTTTCCAAGACGATGTGCCATTGGTTTGCAATTACCCTTTTTGCACACTTTACACCTGGAATAATAGCCCCTCTTGTACATTGTTTTTTGTGGCTTTCAGCTCCAATATTGGATTTGCCTCTTTTGATTGTTTTCTGTGAGCCGGTAAAAAATCAACTGTATGTTTCTTGGTATTTATATCTCACCGGTGTAATGATTTGTCTCATTTTTTCGGACCTGGAAAAAATTGCGTGACAGGGAAAAGGCCGCATCAAACAATCACAAGAGTGCAGTATTTCCAAGCCAAAGCATGTTAGACCAGAATATCTAAATCTGGACAGGAAAAAAAATCTGTGTAACCAATCTCTGCCGGAGCATAGAACCCCAAGTTGAGGTCGCCGTTGGGTAGGTCGATCGGTGGGTCGGTCTCTCGTCGAGGAATTGGGTGAAGCTGTCTGATATGCAACTATGTAACTACTGAGTACAGAAAAGGAAAGAGGCCTCTCGCCGAGTCTCACTGTGGGGTCTTGCGTAGGTATCTATATACCTCGACGTGTGGCTGTGTTAATTACAAACTGCCCACAAATCGGGAAGTCCACGCCGGTAACATGCATGATGCACAACTGGTTCCGATGGAGTCGGGATGCTGACAGATCCGCCGGGCCGAATAGCCCGCGCCAATCCTGCCTTAAAAAAGACTTTATACTCTACTCGAAGCTCTACTCGCGCCCTATTACACACCAGTCGCCGAGATGTCGGTTTGGATGGTGTAACCCAATAATTGGTCAAGGTGGCGTCACCGCCGTTTGTCAGCTGGGGTTCGCTATTCGCCGTGTTCATTCGCCATTTAGTCAGCCATCTCTCAGCATATACTTAGTGTTCAGCCGGCCCGGAGGCTTTCCGGAGGCTGGTTCCAGCCCGTGACTCATTCCCGCTTGCTCCCGACTTCCACCTCCTGCACTCATATCTCCTCACTACCACCATCGCCCACATGACCAGTCCCCCCCCCGTCGGGAGTAGGGAATGTGTGCGTCGCCAATCCGATCTCTTGCTTGCTCACCAAACCCATCGACCGCTCTCCAGCTCCAGGCGACTCCGCTCCCGTCGGCTGAACTGCTCCACACACTGGCAAACACCCTTCCCCATCTCAGCGCCGATCTCCCCGTCGCATCCATCCCGCTACTTTCACCAATCCCCGACTTTCCCGTTGACGAACCGATCAGCGTGCTCGCCAAGCTCCTCGCGCTCCTGCCGCCAGAGCGTTACGCAGAGTTCGACGCGTCAGCGCTAGCCGCATGCACGCTCCTCCTCGCCGCACTCTGCAACGCCCTCCCGCTGAATGCGCTCGACGGGAGACCGACTCGGACGACGAGTCGACTGAAGGATGTGGAGCTCAAAGGATTGGTTGGGATCACCTTCATCAACTGGTTTGGGGAGGAGGAGGGGTACGCGCCGTTATCTCTTTTTTTTTTTCTGCACTCGCTCATTAGCCGCGATAAGGCCGGTATCGATGGCGGGGGCATCCTCAAGGAGGTCTTCACGTTGTTATGCGAGGAGATGTTTTGATACGTACCGCGGGCTGTGGTTGGCGAACAAGAAGAATGAGCTCTATCCGAGCCCGCATGCGTATGTGGTCGAGGGTACATCGCGTTCCTTTTGCTCTGCTGTCAATTTTTAATATTTACTTTCGCGAAACGTATGTAGTATATAATCTTGCCTGGTAAGATGTATGCTGGATTTTGGTCGATATTGCGTTTGCGCAATGCGGAGTCCGGTTCGCGGCTTAACCTTCTTCCACTATGTGGCAGCAGCGGCTGACGCGTTTTCTTCAGCGGCTGGGGAAACTCGACCTCCAATCGTCGTTGCTCGCATCGACATGCGATCCGGGGACACGAGAGCCCCACATACGAGTGTGTGCACTCTCATTCCGCAGTTTTCTGAGCTCCTCTGCCCCGTTCTACACCGCCTACTGACGCGGATACCACCTGAATCCATCTCCGCGTCGATCCAGCGACGTCCTTCCTTACCCCTACAACTGCGCATGCGCCCACTGGCAAGCCGGCAGCCCTGTCCGCTCTTTCTCGTCAGCACAACGCCCGACTAGCCCCCGAGTTTCCCCGCTCCGCCGCTGGCTTCATTGTTCGCTCGGGTCAGCGCCGACTCAGACATGGTTATGGTGCGCCGCCAGATCTCACGTCCATCGCAGTGTTGCACTCGGTTCCTTCAGCCCCCTCGGGTATCCGCGCGAGCCGCACTATCTCCGGCCCGCGTGGCGTCGCCAAACCATTGTGCGTAGTCGGGTAGCGCTTCTGCCGCCGCAGAAGGACAGATGGTTTCGCTGTCCGTATCGGGTCCGCCGCTTGCGCTCATTCTAACTTGGGCTCCACGGCGCGTTTCCGTTATCCCCGGTACTAAGCTGCGGGCAAGATCAAGCGCCGGGGATTCGCCCCGCAATCTCTCCTCTGTCGTCACCAACTCTCTTTACAGTTGGCAAATAGCGGATTTTAGTTTAAGTCTTCCTTGGACTGTTCTAATATGGGGGTACAATGTGTGGACAAAAATAATGTCCACCCCATTTTTGGCCCGTTTCTCAACAACGGATCCTTCGAAGGAGTTGAAAATTCACAAGCCGACAGATCCATCAATTCTGAATCATCTCATCAATTCTTGTTGATGGTCACTGATTCGGGCCCCAGCAGTAGGCAAGCTTTTGACTCCAGTCAGTCAGGCCATTTTCCCAATCACTGATACATCATCAAAATATCACATAATCCCATAATAAGCTAGCACTGTTCATTGTGAACACAGCACAGCTTATTTTGTCAAGCTAGCATCACCCAATCCAAAGCTATGAGCTGCCCAAGTTGGCCATTTTCCGCCATTTTTGGCGGTTTTCGCTGTTTCGAGACAAAAAAGTGCCGACTTGCGCAGTGTATCGTGCAAGATTGAACTCAGCAACTACCTCCAAGAAACGTCATGCATATTAAGAATTGACCAAGCTCCATTTACACGTTTTTCAAAATGCCATCAAAACAAGGGATGATGGTGCTGAAAAATTGAGGACAGAAATGATTGATCATAACTTTGCCAAAACAGGGACATTTTCCACAAAATTTGGTGAACTGGAGTTTCTGTAACGGGACTTTCAACGGACCTGTGTAGCTGGGCACAGCCACTTCCAATTCTTGCTGTAGGGGCACTCTGTAGTAGCGTAAGAATGCACTGTGGTTTGATTCAAACAACTTGTTTTGGATTGTAGCAAATGACTTCTACTAGTAACCTTAATCAATGCATGTCTTTTATGGGTTCGGGCAACACACTTGGATTCTTTGCGAAATACCGCTTGAAGGGACGTCAACAATAAACAATTCATCTCTCTGTTGTGAAAATGTTCAGCTGTCTGTTGTTGCAAAAAGATTTGGGTTGAGCTCCAGGAAGCCCGAGCAATAGCATATTTTTGACAAAGGAAGTTCGGACAACTGCCACTTGCGGCCCTGATGCTGTACAGCAGAAACAAAGTGGAGTATCCTTCTAGGACACTAATTAGTAATGACAATACTACGATTAAGTTAGATCACTTGATGTAATGACTTGGACATGCAGCGAGAAATGACACAGTATTGGCACTAGGAATAATAGGCCGTACCAGCCTGGGTGTATGGCCGGGTGAGAAATCTCACCTGACGGGAGCGGTGGCTGTGGGCTGGTGATGGAATAATAGGTTCTACAGACCTGGGTGTATGTGAGGGGTGAGAAAGCTCACATGACACTAGTCACCTGATCATATAAATAATTTCCAAGGTGGGGGACCTAGCAAAGCAAGGTGAAGCTGGGCTGGTTTGCCCTCCACTCTTAACACGTCCCACGACCATGTCCGCTCACCGCACCTCTCACCTCAGCCCGCGGGCTTCTCCCTACTCGACGCCCCGCCGTTCGGCGCGTACCCCCAAGCCCGCCACGCCTCGCGACGATATCGAGGCCTTCACCATGGCCTACATCAATGCGCGCGCGTTGGTGGAAAAAACACTCAGCGACGACGCGGCCGGTGCTAGGCTTCATGTTGATGTCGGCGTGGACACTGAGTTCACGGCTCGCGCCTTGTCCTATTGCACCTCCGCCTATGGTCCCAATGTCAACAAGTTTTGTGAGCACTGTTTTACTTCGATCCAAAATCTGTATTAATCAGTCTTAACTAGTGCGGGATAACTTCATGTACCTCAAGTTTGTTCGTGTCAACAACAAGTATCGGAGTAAGTGGCCTATTGTTTTGTTTTTGTTTTTCTAACAAGCTGGCTTTAGTTGTTCGGCGCATCGAGTACCCCTCCATCTTTCGCGACTTGCGCAAGCAAAACCGCCTCGATAAACCCCTCACCGTCGCTGGCTTGCAGGCCGAGATCGACCGCCTGAACGACCAATGCGATTGGTTTACCGCGAACGACCGCGCTTCAGACGCACATCTTGATTGCGTAGTCTCCTTCTTCGCTCTCTCCGTGGCCCTTTCTCGAGGGAACATTACCGACGAGGAAAGCCTTGTACCTCTGTAGAGTATGCACGTTAGATACTGCACAGACATCGCTCTTTCTTTTGTTCCCAGTCTGGTTCTACAACTCTCTTTGGCTTTCGTACTACAAATACATCCTTTATGCTTCTACTCGAACGCAGTCGCGCGGCACTGAGCGTTAATGTCCTCATTCTTCGCTCGACACAAAGCCTCGACATGATATTTCGCTGTCGCCCCGTCAACGAACCGAACCAAGACAACCTTGTCGGGATACTCCGTCGCGTTCGGCACGAGTTGCGCGTACTGGCCAATCCGACTCGTAAACTGGAGAACGTCGGCGCCGATGACGAGGACGCGTTCCTTGTTGAAAGGGTTAAACGGGTGCGGGCGAAGCAGCACAGCGGCGACGTGGCCATGCGTGACATGGCCAAGTACCGAGGGATGGAAGAGCACGCAATCGATGTTGTGGTACACCTGCCGAACTTCAGGCTGCGGCGCAGGGTTCACATAACCAGCCCAACCAAGCAAACCCATCGTGCGCTGGTTGATCTTCTGTGCCTTGTTGAGCTGGCTGACCGTCCTCAGCGCCTCTGCTACGCCGTCGGCATCTGTAACGAAGACGTCGACGCGAATGGTGGGGCCGATGAGTCCCGGCTGGAGAATCCAGCTCCCATCGCTGGCGCCAACGCGAGGAGGAAGCCCGTAGCATACATAGGCAGGATCCAGAACTTGAGCCTGTTTCGCTTCGTCGTGCGCCTCCAGGGTTCGAGACGCGTTGACAACACGGAATAGCCTTGCCCACCGAATCCAGGACTCGGCCTGCGCCAATGGTAGTAGCGTACTGTATATTAGTTAGTATGCCGAGCCCGAATACATACTTGGATCTCACCTGCGCTCGGCCAAGTTCTTGTATGGTACTTCGTGCAGGACATTTGACGCATCCAAGCCGACGAGTAGGCGTAGATGGTACAAACGCGGCTCGGTGGACGCGTTCGCGTCCTCCTCCGTTGTTTCCCAACGCCAGCTTTCGATAATCCCCATCGCCGGCTTCAGAGGGTGAGCGCCAACGACGCGTATGTTCATCCCCTTCAACCATCCTAGCTCGTCCTCCATCTCGCGGCGCGTTCGCTTGCGATCTGCTCGTATCGCGTCGTCGCGCGCGCAGTTGGTGCTTTCGTGGAGGCGGAAGTCGAGATTTTCGAACGTGAGGTCCACCATCGAGACGCGTCCGGGAGCGCGTGTATCTTTCTCCGTGCGGAGCTCGAGCGTCTCGTTCTTGACCTCAGCCTGGGAGTGGTTATTTGGGCGTCTAGCCAGTTAAAAAGGACTACCCACCGGCCAAAATGTAACAAACCCTGCGATGCCCAGCTTCAGAATGAAACCAATCTCGCCTTTGTGCGGACCGCGCAGAACACGAACGACGTCGCCGATCTTGAACGCTGGCGCAACCAGACGGCGCGGCACGGGAACGCTATCCCCGTCGAGGGTTATGTCAATCGAGTCAAGCTCGACCTTCACCACTCTCCCTTCAACGGCCGTCAAGGCGCCCGCGACGACGCGAACGCGGTCGGTGACGCGTATCTCCCGAGGGAAGGATAGAATGTGGAGCCGGAGTTGCGATACTGGGACCATGAACGAGCGCGACTCAATGTGGGCGTTGTCAACGACGATAATATCGCCTTCGTGTCCGAAGACGAACGCGAAATCTTCCTCGCTCATCACAACCGCAAAGCGAATACGGGCGGCAGTCTGGGCGTCTCCGGGGACCGTACGGTCGACGATAAAAACGATAACACCGGTTGGGCGCGAACCCTGCAAGTGCGCTGGACGCAGGTGCTCCGGTACGACAACACGATTGCCGGGCTGCAGAGCGCAGGCGTGCCCCACGAATGGGACGTCGGTGGCTGGATGTGCTACCGCGCGGAACGGGTCGACGTTGCCCTCGGCAGGGTACGCTTCGATGATATACGTGCCAGGCAGGAACAGACCCGCCGTGTCCGAGATAAGTTCGAGTGCGGGGCCCTGCACGCTACTTGACTCAAGAAGCCGTCGACGCGCCGGCTTCGGGAACCGGATACAGCGTTCGTCGCTGGCATCGAAGAAGCCGGGATGTCCACGGATTGTTTCGCGCGTGCAGAGACGGGCTGGTGGGCGCTGGGGGTTGTTCGACTGTCCGAGGTCGATACGCGGCACAACGAGGTAGCGTAGTTGCTGTTGCTTCTCCGGTTCCTCCGGTATCATGAATGCGAGGTCACCGCCGTACATGCCAGTCTTTGGCACCTGCACAAAGGTATTCCGCGTCTGAAACGGGTCGCGGAACTCTGGATGGCGGGGAGGGAGGAGCATGCCTCGGTAGTGGTGGCGTTGAAGGGAAAAGGCTTTGAAGGGACGGAGACGTCGCGTCCAGGAAGATTGGCGGAGCGCTGCGCATATGAGCCCGATAGCGTCGGCAGACGCGACCTCCACAAACACGAAGCTGCACCCAGCGCTCGGTACCCCCGCACTGAGGAGAAGCTGGGAGCAACTCTCAACGAGGAACGCGAGAAGCGCGTTTTCAGCGTGAACAGCAGTGCGGAAGAGGTAGACGCGTGGAGCGTCTGCAGGCGGAACGGGGAGCGGGCGCGGCTGGCACATCTCCTGGAGCTTCTCCTCGATGGAGTACTCGTCGTGAGGATGGTCATGGCGAGCATGAGCAGCAAGGAAAGCATGTTCCCGCTCATCCCGCGCGCGAGCTCGTTCGGTAATGCCCGCCGCGATAGCTTCGAGGTTCTCAGGGACCAGCTCCTCGTCGTCTGTGCCATTTTTGTCGGGCTGCGGGTGGTAGGGGCGCGAGTATGCGTGGTTTGGCTCAGCGTCGTCAATGAAGTCGATGTCGTCTTGGTTAGTGCCCTCCTCGTCATCGTCCTCGGGCCCTGACTCGTCGGCTTCCAGGTCCAGAAACTGGGCGACGCAGTAGCGCGTGCGCCGCGGCTTCTTTTGCGCGCGATTTGCGCTACCCTCGGCGTCTGACTCAAAATGGGACGGAAGGGACGATGGATTCGTTTCTACGGAAGGCGATGGTAGTCTACGCGCTGTACTTGCTCCCTGGAATGCATTCCCTTCGCTGTCGTCGGGCTGGAAGGCGGGTTAGTGGGGACAAGGCGGTAAAGATGTCCAAGTACGGGGAGGGGCGTAGAGGAAGCCAAAACGCCTGGATTTGGGGCTGAAGAGAGCGGCTAGTAGGTGGAGTAGGTTAGCGTTGAAACGAAGGGAAGTGGCGGCGGCGGGCGTACCTCCATGCAAGATGAGGTGGCGGACTTGGACAGGGTTTGCTGGCAATTGCACCCGTGTCCAAGGTCATTGGACGTGTCCTTGGAGCGGCTCCGAAAACCTCGGCCGAGGTTTTCGGAGCCGCTCCAAGGACACGTCCAATGACCCAGAATGCGGGTGCAATTGGTGGGTGCCCTTTGCCCTCGACTTCCATGTTGCCGCCCCCGCCCGCGACAGCGTCGGGATCCCGACGCTCCGGCAAACTGGGGCGTGCCCCTACTCTATCGCCATGGCCTCTCGCCCTCGCTGCCCACAAGACGCCCGTTTTCAGCCGAGCCCAGCCCTCGCAGCATTCAACGCCGAAAACACCACCGTCGGCTCCCTCGAGCCCCGTTGACCGACACTGGTGCGGCAGCAGCAGTAAATGCAGGTGCGCCTTGTCGTAATTGCGGACGTGCTCGATACTAATCCCATCCACCGACAGAATTCTCCCGACGCCCGCCCCGTACGCCCGAGACGACAGCGCAGCTATTGTCGCTGGCAACGTCAGCCCGCGGCCATGACGCGCCTTCACCCGCTACGCAACTCCATGCCACCGGCCTCGACTTCGCGTTTCTGGGTCGCTGGGGTTGTCGTTGCGCTGTCACCGAGGACAATGGCGTCGCTGTTTCATAGACACACCTGCCTGTATACCGAGGACAATACTATTCGATTCACCCCTCCTCGTGCCCGTATAAGAACACAAACTTACAGCTTTAGCATTCCGCATTGTCTAACAACATGAGCGACCGTCGTCTTCGTTTCCCAAAGGTTGTACGCCCTCCATTGCCCAACAAACGCGGCAAACCCAAGGCTCGTTGTATTTCTTTCGCGCTTTTTGTAGGTTCTAACTGCCACCAGTCTACGAAGACCACACTCCCCCGACGCGCCGCCTCCCCCTCCCGATGCCCCTGCTCCCCCTCCCGACGCGCCTACTCGCCTCCCTCGCGGGTCTTCTCCGCTCTCCGACGCGCCGCCGTCTAACTCTGGACGCCACTCTCCTTCTCCTCGTCCACCTTCCCCCGAGACCGCCGCCTCGTCCCACACACTCGGTTCTCCCCTCCCTGGGCCCGAGCGCCCTCACTCGCCAACCGATAACAACCACTCCCGCTCACCACCTGCCGACGTTGCTGCACCAGCTCGTCGTTCCGCGTCTCCTTCATCTTCGGATTCGGAGGCAGACGATAAGCTCGACGCCGAACCGACGCGTTCTTCGCCTGCAGCCCGTGCAGATGAGGGGGATGAGGACGATAACGACTCAGAAGATGATACCACCTCGTCGTCGTCGGAGGAGGACTCTTCGGAGGAGGAGGAGGGCTCGTCGTCGTCTCGGACAAGGAGGTAGTCAAAGCGGAACCGACGACGACGACGACGACGATCGCGACGAGGACTGGCACACGGTCCATTTGCGCGAGGCGAAAACACTATCGACCACAACAAACACGCGCGTAAGTCGGGCCAGCAGCTCGCGGTGACCGACGCGGAGCTCGAACGCCACGACTACGCCGAATACCGTCGCGACGCGGTGCCCGAAGGTCGCGTCCGTCCCCGTCCTACTTTGCGCTCTGGACGCGAACGCTCCATATCCGACGACAACGAGCCGCCCCCGGGCAAGCGTCTGTTTCCGACCAAGGCTCTGTTCTCCGATGACGACGGGCCAGCCTCCCCTCCACTTCGCGCGCCTCGCCGCCGCGTGGGATGGCCCCGCCCGTTCGCTATCGCACGACCCCCTCCTCCTCCTTTCAACGCCGATGTCGAGCCCGACGAGGACGCCACTCTTGAGCCAGACGAGGATGCCGATGTCGAGCCAGATGAGGACGCCGATGTTGAGCCGGACCAGGACGCCGATGTCGAGCCAGATGAGGACGCCGATGTCGAGCCAGATGAGGACGCCGATGTTGAGCCGGACCAGGACGCCGATGTCGAGCCAGATGAGGACGCCGATGTTGAGCCGGACGAGGACGCCGACGTTGAGCCGGACGAGGACGTTGACTCCGACTCCGACGCCGACGCCGATATCCAGGGTACGGAGGGACGCGTCCCCAACGCTGCCAAGGCCGCAGGGAAGGAAGCGATGGCTGAGTTCTACGGGACGCTGCGCGGGATCTGCAAAGAGTACGGGTGCAGCATTCACGCCCTTCTCCGGGCGATGGGGATCAAAACCAAGATGTCGCGCAAGACCAGTACCTGGTCTGCGTACCAGGCGGTCGCGCGCGTTCATCGCAGCGCCAAGGACGAGGAAGGTATGTTGTTCAGAGTTTCTATTATATACCACACGCTAACTCTTCTGTTGTAGACCTCCAAGCGTGGCTAGACAAGGTCCGGGCCGACTACAAACTTATTCTGGCCGAAACAAAAGACGACAAGGACGCTCGCGCTCAACGCCTCCAGCCCTACGTCGACGAATATCTCGCAATTTGCCAGGCCGATTTCGATGATCAAAAAGGTACCGACGCGAAGAAAACGCTCCGGAAAATCGCCGAGCCCCACGTTAACCAGGTATTTGATTTCCCCGACGACCGCCTACTACGTATTCTAACAACTTCGCAGAGCGAGATCATCGCCCTCCGCACCGACGCGCACATCATGGGCGTCGTTCTTGACCCCTCCACGGATAACAACAACGCGGTAATGTGGGGCGGCTCGACGTTGTACAAGGAGATGGAGGCGCGGATGGGGACCAAGATGGAGAAGATAAAGCAGCACTTCGTGCGCGTTATGAAGTAGGTAATCTTGCCACCTTATTTTCGCCTACTAACAACATACCGCAGCCGCGTTCAAGACCAGCGCAGAGCCGAGCAGTCGAACGAGCCCGCGCGCTTCTGCCCAATCGAAATTCCCGCAGCACCACGTAACCGCGAGGCCCAGCGAAGCGTGTTTCCCAACTACGTTAAGATAACATTGGGTACGTCGTGTTGCTTTGCGCCCTTCTCCATTTTGCTAACGACCGCCAGCCATCGCGTTGATAGAGCATGCCGATATGTCCCGCGAAGCCGCCGTCAAGCTCTGCTCGCGGATGAAATGGAAGGGCTGGGGCAAACTGGCCATGCGGCACCGCCTCGTTTGGCGGAACTGGCCAACAGCCTGGACGGGGCCGAGCGGTACTCCAGGGCTCAACTTCAACATCTGCCAGTTGAATGGCGAGGAGGAGACGAAGGCGCTTCGCCAGGTCAACCACGCGCTCCGCATCGAGCTTCTCCAGTATGAGGGACGCGAGGCGCCGGCGCCGTTGGTTAATGGCGCGCCCGCGCCTTATATCGAAGCTTGGGACGATGGTAAGTGGTGTACTATTTGGAGGGGCGCGACGCTAACGTCTATGCTAGTCGACCGCGATCTTGAACACGCCTTGGATCAGCCGTTGGTCATCGCCGCCGACGGTACAACACGACTGGATGTCGCCGCTATCCGTGACACGCTGAACGAGGTCATCACGGAGGAGAAGCAGGCGGAGCTCCGTCGGGCAAAGAAGGCGGCCAAGGAGCAGGCGAAGGCGGAGGGGAAGGCGGCGCGTGCGGATAAAGCCGCCAAAAAACAGGAGAAGGGGAAGGGCAAGGCGAAGCCCAAACCCAAGCCCGATCCCGTTCGCGCTCTCCCCTCTCCCTCGCATTCTCCCTCTCTCTCTCGCTCGTCCTCCCGCTCGCCCTCCCGCTCTCCCTCCCGCTCGCTTTCCCCCGCCCGTGCCGCCTCATCATCCAAATCCAAGTCTGGCGGCTCGAAGCGACGCCGGGACGACGATCGCGAGGTTGGTCCAGAGCCGAAGCGCGCGCGGAACGTGAACGGCAACGCCGTCAAGCCCGTCCATCGCCTTGATACCAACCCCGACGCGCCAAGCGGAAGCCACTTGATTCCGGACTCGGTTATTGTGAACGATGGGAAGTGCTTGAAGGCACGGTATGTTTCGCCGAATGGGATGGTGAGCCCGGAGTTTTTGGTGACTGGCCTTCGGATGGAGGATGAGCCCGACGCGATCTCGGAGGTTGAAGCCACGATGCAGTATTCACTGCGGCGATTCAAAAAGTTAAGAGGCGATTTTTTGGAGTTTTTTGGTAGCCAAAAGAGTGGCTAAAAAGCAATAAATTTTTTGTGCCCAAAAATTATGGGACTTTTCTGAGTACTTTTGGTGGGAAAAAAATCTGACTAAAAATTACAAATGATCTTCGGCCAAAAATCCATAAATTTTTGGCTGACACATATGTGGAATATAATTCATGCTAAAGGTAGCGATTTTTTGGTGAACTAAAATCCTGGATTTTAGGCCTGATTTTATGTGAAAAAAAATAGAGGAAAAAAGGTCGGATTTTTTGGTGGGGAAAAAATGCGGGAAAAAGTGGGGAGTTTTAGATGAGGAAAAAACCAGTATTTTTACAGCGGCCGCTCGTCGGCCGACGGTCGGCCGATGCTCGGCGGATGGTCGGTGGCTGACAAAATCAAAAGGCGAAGGTCGGATTCGAACGAGGGCGAGGACCAAATCACGAGACCACAAGGTCCGCCATATTACCAAGTAGGCCAAACAACCAATATTACTCACAGGTTGTCGGGCGTATATATGCGCCAACTATGGACCACCATCGTAAAAAAATTAACTGACTGTCTGTCAGTCACGCCCAGACGTAGAAACACGCACCGGATGATCTACTGTGATCAGGTAAGCAGTTATCGGCCTCATCCTTCAGCTGGAGCTGGTCAGTGCGCTGGAACTGGTCAGTGAGCTGCAAAACTGTAAGCAACGGTAAGCTTGAGCTCTTGCGAGCACGCAGCACGCTCAAACAGGGCGCGAGAGGTAATATACCGACTACATCAACAGTCCATGGCGGCGAAGAACACCCCCGATTATCTTTAGCGTTTCCTCGTTGTGGAGGAAATACTCGCGGTGGACCCGCGGGCAGTAAGGGCAGCGGTAGCCGCCGAGCCAGCGATTAGCGACGAACTCGAGTTCGTCGTGTACGAGGCGCTCTGCGAGCGTTGGACAAGGCCCACGACGATCTAAAAACAAAAAAAAAACACGACGCACCTGCCCGTTTCGCGGCGGTAACGCGGAAGATGTGCATGCTCTTCACCTTGAGCCCCTTGCACGTCCGCAGGTGCTGCTTGAGCCGGCGGCGCGGGTCAACGGAGCGGCCGATCTTCGCCAATCCGCACCCCACATCCATACCATTTTCCGCATTCTCTGCGGGCACCCCGACGCCCACGCCGGTAGAATCGACTTCTACGACGCGCACCCCGTCTACCCCGATGTCCCCCCCATGCGCCGCGATGGTTAGGGAGTAGAGAGAGCCCTCCTTGTCGGGGGCTCGAGCACGGGTGTTTTCTTCGCGTTTTTGGCCTGGTCCGCGGCGGACAGGCACGTAATTCGTGTTGTGGGAGGTCTGGTGGTTGGTTGGAAGGTTGTGGGAGGAGGTCATGGGTGTTGAGGGCGAGGGCAGCGAGCGGGGATGGATGTAGGTGAGCAAGATGAATATCGCGAGAGGGTGATTGAGCAAGATCACAAGGAATCCGAGGTATCTCTGGCCTTTAGGCTTGTCCCCGTCTTTGTGGGTCCATACTGATTAGTAACCAATGCGATCCACATCGTTATCTTATCTTGGCTTATCGGCCAGGCTCCGATATGGATTCCCCACCACACCACGTTATCTAATCAATCGGCGATTGCGCCGATCTCATTCTATACTCCGCGAGATACAAATTTACGCCTGTCTACTCCGCGTGAAGCGTGCCCGGGAGCTCCCTTCTCATGTCCAACGACACATACCGGTCAGTCGATTGGGGCTCGCCCTCGTCAGCGGCGTCCTTGTGCGAACCGAACAGCGAGCGCAGCAGACGCGGCATATAAGCCCAGGTCTGCTTCGACGGGGAAGGAGCAACCGGCCGCTCGTCGGTCGGAGGCTCACAGTACAGCCGATGAGTCTTGAACGCCGGGGTCAACAAGGTGATCGTCGAGAGTGTGCTGCTGATTGGTGAGCCCAGCGGAGAGAGCTAGAGTATATGAGTATGCGCGCAAGTAGTAGTGTGGCGTGGACTTGCCTGCGACGTGTCCGTATTCGTCATATAGTCGTGTATGCCGGGCGACCATAAATCACCGTCGGTGTCGGGCTGGTGGGACGGCAGTCAGCGTCAGCCCGCGATGGATTCGCTCATCCTCACGATCCCAGCGCCTGGGCTATCCAGGGCAAAGAGCAAGGACTGTGGTTCTCCCGGGGCCTTTTCTGATGTTTGTTCCTGCGAAAGCGTTAGACGAGAACATACCTACCAGTGTAGAAGGCTTGAACGCACCATTAAACGGCGATACTCAGGGAGTAGCCACTCTACCGGAACCGAGACGGTGGTGTTGACCTGGTGGTCAAATACGATGTAGGTACCGCGCCGTTCTGAGAACGCGCCGTAGAAGCGGTTCTTTTTGGGGAGAGCGGGAGGCATGCCCCGAACGCGCCGTGTGAGCAGACTAAATGAGAGGCGGAACAAAAGCGAGAGCCACAATAAGCCCCGACGCGCCGGGGCGCATCGGCTCACTAACAATAGCTCAAACACATGCACAATTCTAGCTAATTGTTACAGCCCGCATAAAACTACGCAAGACCGACCCGTCCAGCCAGCCAACCGCCCACCCACAATGAACGCCCATCACTCCGCTCGCTCGTCTGCGACGTACGATACAGCAGGTGTGCAAGCTGGGCCACCTTCCGCGCTTCCTGCTCATCAGCCCACAGAAACGTTATCCTTCGATATACGACTCCGCCACCCTTGCCCAACCTGCGGCCGCTCTACTAAGGGAGAAACCGCCGCCGCCGCCCCCACTTTTTTGAAGCAGGAGGAGCAAGACGGATTTGTCGGTGCGCATTTCATTACTATTGGTCCGTTATTTGCTTAGATCCCTTTAGAGTACCTAGCGCCACTTCTACTGCTCTTCGTCGCACTCTTTACCCTCTATTTCTTGCAGATTGCGATAGGGTTCCAGCGGAGGAGGGTGTGGTTCTCGATTGGGATTGTTTTCAGCTTGTTCAGCGTGTTGTTTGTAGCGATTCGTCGCGCCAAGTCGCGCGTCTACATGTACTAAACATCTACGTATCGTACCAAGTAGCTAGACGCGTTCGCTACACGAATCCGGATCAAGTGAACAGATTGAAGGAGTATTTATTCAGTTGTAACAAGGTACAGGGCAACGACTAGTACTATTAAGAGAAGAAGAAAGCGGAATGTGTGTATGTAGCGACGACGGGCGTCGAGGGTAACGGCTCTGGCGGAGCTGGGGTCAGCGGAGTCGAGGGAGAGGGGTGTAGCGGGCGTGGAAGGCGGAGCTGGGATCGGTGAGGAGAAGGTGTAGCGGGCGTCGAGGGCGAGTATGGCGGAGCTGGGGTAGGTGCGGAGTTGGGGGAGAGGCGGGTGTAGAGGGCGGCGGCGTAGTGGCGTAGAGGGCGACGGCGTAGAGGGCGACGGGAATGGGGGAGCTGGTATCGGTGCTGAGTCGTTGGGTGCGGCTGGGACGCGCTGCAAGGTTGCTGAGGATGCGGGTATCAGGAATGGCGCAGCGCAGTAGATGCTCGAATCGCCCTGTCCGGCGACGATGGCGGCGAGAACGCCATCGGCAGCGAGCAGGGCGACGAGGGAGGTTGTCGGGCGCGGCGGGGAAGCGCAGCGATAGCGCAGAGGGTGCGGGGATGCGCGAGGTGGTGGTCGGGAGGCAAGTGGGAACGGGCGCTATCGGGGCAGTGCGAGGCTGGGCCGTTGCAGCCATCACGGATCTCGTCGGCGAACTCCCGGATCTGTTCGCCGATCTGATCGCCGACGATCCGTGATGGCTGCAACGGCCCAGCCTCGCACTGCCCCGATAGCGCCTATTCCCGCTTTGCTCCCCACCACCACCTCGAGTCCCTCCCCGCGCCCTCTGCGCGTCCCAGCCGCGCCCGACAACCTCCCTCGTCGCCCTGCTCGACGTCGATGGGCTCTCGCCGCCATCGTCGCCGGACAGGGTGATTCGAGCATCTACTGCGCAGCTACGCCAAATCCGCCATCCCGCGCCGCTGCGCCATCGCAGCGCGTTCCACCCGCGCCCAACGACCACCCTCGTCGCCCTGTTCGCTGCCGATGGCGTTCTCGCCGCCATCGTCGCCGACGGAGCGATTCGAGCTTCTGCTGCGCAACGCCCCGCCATTCTCGATACTCGCACCCTCAGCAGCCTCGCAGCGCGTCCCCTGCACCCGCCGACCTCCCTCATCGCCCTCCTCGACGGCCAGGGTGCTCATCTCCGACGCCCGTCGCCCTCTACCCCGTCACCATCTCCGACGCCCGTTGCCATCCAACCCCTCCCTCGACTCCCCACCGTCCCCTCACTAGTAGCGCTTGTAGTTACCATAGTACTGGTAGTTACCCAGTTACTTTCTTACATCGGAATTCATCGTCCTTCAAATTTTATCCGAATCCGTTAGTGACGCGTCCGGCGCGCGACGAATCGCTACAAAGCAAGCTGAACAAGCACAAATGACCATTTCACGTTGCAATCCTTCCTCCCTTGGCCTAGAATTCCACTCTCGTAACCTCTTCAAGGTGAACAAGACGTTGCTTTATCTACATTTGGTGAAGCTTATAACATGCCCTTGTTCTTATAGATAATGAAGCAGGACTTTCTTCTGCTGCAGTAACAAAGCCACTAGTACTCTGTTTACGTAGAAACCTGAATATAAACTGGACGCGTTCTAACCCTTCCACCCGATGCCCCCAAAAATCTACGACTGTAAAGCCTGCCCGCTGGAGAACGGCGAAAACCACCGAATCGAGCATGCCAAGAAGCTCCAACATCTCCTCGATATCCGTGCTTACCACCTCGCGCAAGCCCACGAGCTCGATACTCTTGCTGCGGAGCTCCAAGGGATGAGCCTCGAGCACGTCGCCAACGTCTTCACCAGCCTCGTCGTCTCCAAACCCGCTGAGCAGACCCAGTCGCGTCTGTTTAGCTCGCACGACGCGCTCCCCGATGTCCCCACCTCCTTCCAACGACCCTCTCTGGACGAACTGGGAGACGCCGCCGTTTCGCTCTCTCTCGACCAACCTTCTCCATCGGAGGATGCTTCACGACCCTCGCCGCCGGCTCCAGGTACCTCTACGCTATCTCCTTTGGACGCCATCCGGGCTCGGCCGTCCGCGCTGCGCGCGCGCGAGAACGAGAAAACCGCTCTCCGCTCCATCCTCTCGCGCCTGGAGTCCGCTACCACCGCGCTACCGTCAACCATCGTCGACGCTGCCTCAGAGCCGCCAGACCAACTCAATGCAGCCCTCGATGCCGCCGCAGCTGTCGTTTCCGACGCTGGCCAGCTGCTTGCGGAGGTCAACCTCTCTAATCCTCGCCAGCCATCGAGACGGCGCTCCCAGGCGCGCGAGGACCAGGAGCTGCGCGAACTGGTGAAGCGGGTCACCGACGACGCGCGCCTTTTAGACCAGCTAATCGACGTTCTCGGAAGTACGCTGGTGCGCCCGGAAGCGACAGCAGAAGTTCCGTATAACACCGGTATGTGGTACATTTCGGGCCTCGCTACTAACTAACCCCGCCCAGAGCACCAGTTCGCCAACCCTGTCGGCATATACGACACCATCGCGCAGGTCTTCCTGTTCCTGGCCGTCGTCTGCAACGTGATGATTGGGATCAGCAGCGCCCACACAGAGTATATCCTCGCCGTCGTCACCATAGTCATTCGCCTTGCGATGGGAGCCGGTCAATCCACTACCAAACCGACAGCCGCACAGGAGCACATCCTGGGACAACTCCCCACTACGCTCGAGACCGCTCTCAAGCGGTTCAAGCTCGACGCGAAGATCACCGTCTTTGCTGCTTGCCCGTCGTGTCATTGCACGCACAAGCCGAAGGAGGATCCTCTCACTGGCGGATGGAAGTATCCGCAGACGTGCCAGGGCATGGTGTACCCTGCGGACGGGCCCGCTGTCGCCTGCGGCAAACCTCTTCTCGAGACTCGAAACGGCGCGGAACGGCCCGTCAAGCCGTACGTTTACGCGTCGCTCCTCGACTACATCGCAGCCATGTTATCGGACGCTGAGATTGAGGGCATGTGCGAGGCTGCGTGCGACGAGGCGTACGCGGCGATGCAGGCGGCGATGGAGAACGGGGGCAGTCCAGAAGCGATCAACAACGTCTTCCAGGTCAGTGATATGCCTCCTACTCGACCGCGACGGTGCTGAACTGTCCCCAGGCCTCGTTTTTGCGGAATTTTCCGGGGCCCGTTCCCGAAAAGTTGTTCATCAAACAGGAAGATGGTACCCTTCGCCTCGCGTTCGAAGTTATGGTGGACTTCTTCAATCCGAACGGGACGCGCAAACGCGGCAACCACGACTCCATTGGTCTCATCGCCATCGTCAACCTCAACCTCCCCGAAGATATCCGCTACCGACCGGAGTTCATGTGGCTGAGTATTATCCTCGGCCCGCATGAACCCAACCACGACCAGCTTAACTACTACCTCCGGCCCGTCGTGGACGACTTCGAGCTCGGTTGGAGGCGCGGCTACCGATTCTCGCGGACCGCGCTACACCCGCGAGGTCGGCGCGTCGACCTTCTCCTGGCTATCAGCGTCAACGACTTGCCCGCGACGCGCAAGGTCATAGGCATGGCTGCCCCCAACTCTCACCACTTCTGCTCCATCTGCGACCTCCACGGCGTTCAAACCATGTATCGCACCGACTGCGAGAACTGGCATCCGCGCGATATCGCCCTGCTACGCGCGAAGGCGTACGAATGGCGCGACGCGCCCTCCCAGGCCGTGCGCGACGCGATCTTCGAGCAGTTTGGCATCCGCTGGTCGGAATTGTGGCGGCTCCCTTACTGGGACCCGACGCGCATGGCGGTCGTCGACTCCATGCACTGTATTCTCGAAGGTCTCGTACACTACCACTGCCGGAAGGTCCTCCGCATCGACTCCAAGTTGGCCAAGCGGAAAGACGATGCCGGCGTCGCCTTCACGCGCGACTGGGACCCATACGACCCCGCCAACTGCCTGGACGAGTTCCTACTCCCCACCAAAAACTTCGAAAAACACCTCTCCCACATCGCCCGCATCCAGGCGCGACTCACCCAACCCGTTCTCCCCCGCCCCGCTAAAGACCTCGCCCCGCAACCTCCGGCGGCTGCGCCCACCGCCAATCCCGGCGATCAACCAACTTCTCCCGCGACCGCTGCCGTCCCCCAGACGCCGCTCCACACAGAGCTCCGCAAGTTCACCGTTCCGGCGATGCGCTTTGTGGCATACACGCTCAACATCGTTTTGCCCGGGAATGCACGCAAAGACCCTGTGATACAAGCACTAGTTGACTGGGTACGTGCATCGCATGCGCAATTTTTCTGCCGCTCAATTTTCACGCAGCGCGTGAGTTTTTCTGAAGAGCATTCCGACTGGACCGCATACAACGACGATTCGTGCCCCAAAGCCTACAAACTCACCAATCTGCGAACTCAGCTCTCTACGATCCCGGCCATCCAACAGCTGCTTAGCCCGCCTTTGTCCGCTAACCCGCCCACGTCGCCCGACGACGAGCCCATGCCCGCGCCCGATGACGGCGACGTGCTCATGCCCGCGCCCGACGACGCGCGCCCGCGCCCGCCCCCCGCCCCGCGCCCGCCCCCGCGCCCGCGCCCGCGCCCGCGCCTCCACCCGCACCGGCGGCCGCAGCGTCGAAACCAGTCGGGATCACTGATAAGCAACTCAAAAAGTTGCTGCACGCCGCGAGTGTACCGGCGCTACGGTTCGTCGCGTACAAGCTCAACCTCAACGTCTCGGGCTTGCCATTGAACACGAAGGCGCCTTATCTCGACTTACTGATTGAATGGGTATGTTGTTTTGAGGCTCATTCGGGGGTTTAGTGAATGTTCTGCAGCGCTACACGCAAACACTCGCCGACGAACATTTCGTTCCCCGCGCGATCAAGACCCAGCAGCTCAAATTCATCCAAACCGTCATCGCCGATACCAGCACCCCCGCGCACATCGATTCGGTACCCCGCAACTACGGGGAGGCAAACGCGGGCACGATTAAGGCGTCGGAATGGTACATTCTCGCCACGATCTACATCCCCATCGCGCTCGTTCTACTCTGGGGCGACCGCGATATCCCCGATCCTCATCTCTCAGCGCTGCTTGAGCACTCGATGGCCCTCTTCTGCGCCACCACCATCGTCTGCCGGCACACCGTTACCGCGAGCCGCGCTACCAAGTATCGCGACTTCCTCAAGCAGTGGGTCGACGGCCTGCACACCGTGCACCCGCACCACGCGCACCCATGCTCGGCGGCCCAACGTTCACGTCGCGTTCCATCTTTACGACTTTCTGCTCTCTTTCGGCCCCGTCAGCTCGTGGTGGTCGTTTCCCTTCGAGCGCGTTATCGGGTTCCTCCAGAAGATCAACACCAACCAGCACATCGGGCGGCGAATTGGAGGCGACGCTGACCAAATCGTTCTTCCGCGGGCGCTGCGTTGAGACGCTGGCTCCGTCGCCCCGACTGTCCCCGCGTTCTGCAGGCGTTGAAGGGCTTGTTTGACAAAACATTCCCTTCCTACAACCCTCCCGACGACTCCCCTCCGGCCGCCCACAACGGTTCGCGCGCCCACTACCCGCAAAAACGGTATCAACTTCTCGCGCGCCAATGTACATGCGGGTAACAGCCAAGTCTTGTATTACCCGGCGAACTCAAGGACGCTAACGCCTGGCTGTATCGAGGATATCGAGCAGACCGACGCGGGGGATCAATTTCATTATTCGCCGGCTGGCTCCGCTTCCCGCTGGCGCGCGCGACCCTTTTCTTCCTTTTCGGCCACACTTCCCCGCTTCCACTTACTGCTCGAAGCCTTCGGACATAGTAGATACTATTGCAGTACAGCGCGTTACTTGCCATTACGCTAGATATAACTTTTCGGAAGACCGTTGTGTAGTTTTGAATCTAAGCCGATCTTGAACTTGCAGCGGACGAAGCTTTCGAATCGGGATCGGCGTTCAGCGAGGATCGATAAGATAACGATTGCCGGGATCGATAAGATACAGCGCCGGGATCGACAAGATAGCGAGCGGCGCCGGGATCGACAAGATAGCGATCGGCGGTCCATCTCAATTGGGCCTTTGTTCTCAAAATACTCCATTCGACTCAATTATCCTGTTCATTCGCGTTCTGCGCAGCGCTACAGCTTACATACCGAGCTTTTCGCCGCCTCAATCACCTCGTTCTCGTCCGCGCGCGTCGCCGCAGCGGTGGTACCCTTGCAGAAGAGGATCGCTACTGTCAGCGCAGGCCAGCAATCTTCAAACTCGTCGAGTCCAGGGAAAACAGCCGCGATCTGTATGATCATTAGTTGGATTCTTCGAGAGATACGTAGGGGGAAATCCACCTCGTTGATCACAGTTTGTCTGATGGCCGCATCGTTACTGGTCCAGCTCTCGTTGCGCTTGAGCTCACCGCGCGCGCGCGGTACGCCCCAACGATCTTGTCGACGATTTTCTGCCCTTGAGTTAGCGGAAAACACAATAAACACCACAGCGCACGCACTTTCAAATCAACGCAGCGCTGCGCATCCCAACCGGTCGCCGCAGGCAAATCTTTGAGAGCGACATGCGAGCACCCGGCGGACGGTTTGGGTTTCTTGGCCGCGCCGCCTCCCGCGGTGTTAGCTGGACCCGAGCGAGGCTTGTGGGCGGACTTGGCGCCCAGGTTCGCGGGCGGAGGAGGAAGCGGCGCCGCAGGCTCGAAGTCAAATTCCGCCGCTGTGAACCGCTTTGGAGCCGGGCGGAGCTGCAGTATACTTGTTCGAGTAGGGAACAAAGGGCGGCAGATCCTGGTGCATGAGGAGGACGTCGGGGAAGCTGGGTTTGGGGAGGTTGGTGTCGGAGATGAGCACAACGACCGGCGGGGGCGGGTTCTCAACACCGACGGAGAAGGGCATGGTAGGCTTCAGAAAAAAACACCCCAGTTGCGCGCGTTCTTATTGTCCTCATCCTTATTGTTCTTATTGTGCTTACTGTAGTACTATCATCATGCTGACGTTTGTTCCCAGTCCGGTGTTATTGTTCCCAATCCCGCCTACGGAAGATAAAAGGCGGTCCTTGTGCGCGCTTTGACTTCATCTTTCCCTCCCTCTCTCCGCGACGCACCCGAGAATGGACGACATCGAATATCAACTCGCTTTTAAACTGTCCGGACACCAAGGCGCCATTCTGGCGCTTGTTTGCCGCGGGGACGGCAAGTATCTTGCTAGCGGCGGTTCGTGCATCCTCCAGCTAGCTGCCATTGCCTCTCTAATGATCTGCAGGCTCGGACGGTACGAAGATTTGGGACATCGCTGGAGCTCGGGGCGTCGAAGTTCCCTCCTCCCCCGACCTGCGCGGCGCGACGAGCTCGATGTTGTGGATTGAACACGAGGATGATGTCGGGCAGGCGCTCGTCGTCGGCAGCCGTGGCGGGTACCTGGCGTGCTGGCGCGAGGAACGCCTCAAAGAAAAGGTTCGTTGACTTGCATCTCTTGGTAAACGCATGCGACTAACGCCCGAGCAAGGGAACCATTAGTTTCATCGAGGTCTGGAGCTGCCCGCCGCCAGCCGAACCCGCCGAGATCTCTGGCGTCGCGTTCGACCCGTACACCAATCGCCTCGCTGTCTGCAACGCGCGCGGGCTGGTGCGCGTCTACACTCTCAGCGCGGCGCTGGCGTTGAAACAGCAGTACGAGTTCATCATCCCCAAGTGCGTACCTCGTGCCGTCGGTTTTTTGACCATGGACACGGAAGCTCGTGAGCGGGAACTGCTCGTGTTCGGTTTGCATTGTGGACTCGTGTAAGATTTCTTTCGCAGATTACGCATAAGCTCATGATTCTACAGCTATCGTACGCGCCCGAACCAGCTTCCCCCATCCGCCGAAGATGCCTGGAACGTCGGACTCCAAAGGTGCGTACCGATTTGAGCTCAACGCGTCCGCGCTGTTAACCCTTGATCTCAGCGGCGGTGTGGCCATCGACGCCAACGGCGTCGTCGCAATCAACGACCCGTCTACTGGCGTATCCCTGTTCAAGGACCGTCTCCGCGTCAACAGCTTCCCCGTTCCGGCAAAGAAGACCCCGCGCGTGCGCCAGGTCGTCCTCGCAGACAAAGGCAGCACGATCGTCAGCGGCAGCGACCACGGAATGCTGTACGTCTTCGACCGCCGAACCAAGAAGCAGGCAAAGTTGAAGGTCGATGCGCACGAGTGGGTGCAAACAGTCGAGGTCCGTGTATCGCTTGGGGTCGGGATTGCGAGATACTGAACGGGTACAGGCCGGCGCCGTCCGCGGCGTTTCCCACATCTTCGCTGCCAAGTCGCGCGATATTGCAGGCCCCAACTCGATCTTCGTGTACCGCAAGCAGACCAGCGCGCGTCGTCTCGCGCAGATCGCGGGGGTATTCAAGCAGATGGTTCATTTAATAGTCATTCTTGCGGCGCTGGCTTTTATTTACCAGAATCTTGACTTGTTTCCGCTCCTGTAGTTAGCCAAATTGTAAGTACTCGCCGTGTTGTGGGAATGCAGGTCGCGTTGTGCGTTCTTTCCGTGCGCGGGTTCAGTCTGAGCCACAGACGTTGTTGTTTGGATGAAGAGTATATGCATTCAAATGCTATCCAGATTGTACTAAGTAGTCTACGCAGCTAAGTACTAGAGAGGGCGATGAGTCGAGAGGTTCAGGCTTGCGGCGCTGGGTCCAGACGGGCGGCGAAAGGCGGCGCTAAGTCAAGGAGGACAGCGTTAGCGGTGGGGACGACAGGATTTGTGTGGTGGAGAGTTACTCAAGCTATTTGGCATCGGCGCCGAGCAGGGCGACGACGAGAGGTCGTTGGGTGCAGCTGGAACCAGCAGGGTGACGAGTGAGATCGTTGGGTGCGGCTGGGACGTCCTGCGAGATTGCTAAGGGTGCGGGCGTCGATAATGGCGGGGCGTTGCGCAGCAGAAGCTCAAATCGCCCTGTCCGACAACGATGGCGGCGAGAACGCCATCGGCGGCGAGCAGGGCGACGAGGGAGGTTGTCGGGCGCGGCTGGGACGCGCAGCGATAGCGCAGAGGGTGCGGGGATGCTCGAGGTGGTGGTCGGGAGGAAAGAGGGAATCGGCGCTATCGGGGCAGTGCGAGGCTGGGCCGTTGCAGCCATCACGGATCTCGTCGGCGAACTCCCGGATCTGTTCGCCGATCTGATCGCCGACGATCCGTGATGGCTGCAACGGCCCAGCCTCGCACTGCCCCGATAGCGCCGATTCCCTCTTTCCTCCCGACCACCACCTCGAGCATCCCCGCACCCTCTGCGCTATCGCTGCGCGTCCCAGCCGCGCCCGACAACCTCCCTCGTCGCCCTGCTCGCCGCCGATGGCGTTCTCGCCGCCATCGTCGCCGGACAGGGTGATTTGAGCTTCTGCTGCGCAGCGACCCCAAATCCGCCATCCCCGCGCTGCTGCGCCATCGCAGCGCGTCCCATACGCGCCCAACGACCACCCCTCGTCGCCCTGCTCGCTGCCGATGGCGTTCTCGTCGCCATCGTCGCCGACGGAGCGATTCGAGTTTCTGCTGCGCAACTCCCCGCCATTCCCGCACCCAACCTCAGCCCCTCGTCGCAGCACGTCCACCGCACCCGCCGACTTCCCTCAACGCCCCGACTTCCCTCAACGCCCTCCTCGCCGGCCAGGGTGCTCATCTCCGACGCCCGTCACCCTCTACCCCGTCCCCATCTCCTACGCCCGTCGCCATCCAACCCCTCCCCCTCGACTCCCCACCGTCCCCTCACCAGTACTAGCAGTACTTGTAGTTACCGTAGTACTTGTAGTTACCGTAGTAGTTACTGTCCTGAATACATCCCCCTTCAATTTTATCCGCATCGCGTCTACATATATGCATGGCATGGTGTACTAAGAAATTAGACGCGTCGCTTCCTGAATCCAGATGAGATTGGCAAGGGAGGATGTATTCAGTTTGACAATGGTACAAGGTATCTACCAGTACTACTAGCTACTAGTGAAAAGAAAGCGGAATAGTGTAGAGACGGCGTAGAGGGCGACAGCGTGGAGCTCCCTGGGATCGGTGCGGAGTCGACGGGGAAACGGGCTTAGAGGGCGAGGGGGATGGCGGAACTGGGGTAGGTGCTCAGTCTAGGGAGGAAGGAAACGTAGAGGGCGACGGCGTACAGGGCGACGGGGATGGGGGAGCTGGGATCGGAGTCGTTGAGTGCGGCTGGGAGGCGATGTGAGGCTACTGAGGGTGCGGGTATCGGGAATGGCTGGGCGCAGCAGAAGCTCGAATCGCTCCGTCGGCGACGATGGCGGCGAGAACGCCATCGTCAGCGAGCAGGGCGACGAGGGGTGGTCGTTGGGCGCGTATGGTACGCGCTGCGATGGCGCAGCAGCGCGGGGATGGCGGATTTGGGGTCGCTGCGCGGTAGAAGCTCAAATCACCCTGTCCGGCGACGATGGCGGCGAGAACGCCATCGGCGGGCGAGCAGGGGCGACGAGGGAGGTTGTCGGGCGCGGCTGGGACGCGCAGAGGGCGCGGGGATGGACTCGAGGTGGTGGTGGGGAGCAAAGCGGGAATAGGCGCTATCGGGGCAGTGCGAGGCTGGGCCGTTGCAGCCATCACGGATCTCGTCGGCGAACTCCCGGATCTGTTCGCCGATCTGATCGCCGACGATCCGTGATGGCTGCAACGGCCCAGCCTCGCACTGCCCGACAAGGCCCATTCCCACTTTGCTTCCGCCCACCACCCCGAGTCTCCCCGACCGCGCCCGACGTCACCCACATCCCGCCCACACCTATCAACTGTTCCCCCGTCGCCGGCGCCCAAATCCGCCCCCATCGCCGCCGCCGTCGTCGTCGCTGCTGTCCGCTGTCGACTGGTGAGTCACCAAGCACCCAGCGCCCCGCTGAAAACGAATCTTTCCTGCCACAGCTTCGACTTCGGCGAGTCCTCAACGCTCCACAAAGCCGCTCTCCCGACATCCAAAACACCGTACGTCGTCTTCCTCCCGTTTTGCTCGATGCCCACCGCTTCGCAGATCCAAATACTAACATTTCCCGTCCGTACAATAGAACTATAGACACTGTGCTACCGTAGACAATCGATATCAATGCTACCAACACACCTAACCCGTCCCTCCACAACGCGTGCGCGATCCAACTCACCCGATCCCCAAGACACGCCCCGCCGCAAGAAACGGCGTATGAGTCTCACGCTGCCACGGCGCAGTTCTTTGACGTAGAGGCGATCGAGGAGGGTGAAGAAGACGACGAAGATGAAATAGACGAAGAGATCGACGGGTTCATCGTGCCCGACGGTGTCGACGACGAAGACGAGTCGCCCGAGCACGAGAACAACGAACCCCCGCCCCAAGACGAGGACGACGAGCCTCACCATGATCCCAGGCCCCCAGAAATCCCGCTCGTCCCATTCCACAGCACCGCCGAGGCTGCAGCGCATGTCGCGCACCATGACGCGGAGGATCTCGCGCGCGAATACGACGAACGCGCCCCGCAAAGAGCGCGAAGCACGCGCTGCGCTACACGCCTCGCTAGAGGCAGGTTCCAACGCCGAAAAGGTACACGAGCTGCTCCGCGACGAGAGCACGCCGCTCGCGAACATCATCGTCCAGGCGCACAACGCCCCGCCCATGTACGCGCTGCGCGTTCCGCAGAGGTCGGAACAACGGGTCATCGACCTGCTGGATGAATGGCGCGAGACGGTGCAGCCCTCAAGCCTGCTCAGCGCTTGGACCGTCAGCAAAGGATCCGGCATCGTCTACCTCGAGACCGTCAAGGACAACGAACGCGCCGGCGCGATCCAGGCCGTCCTCGCTCGTCTCAAACGCTCCTACCTCGCGCCGCAGCTCTGGCCGCTTCGAATGAAGCCGGTCTTTATCCCCATCACCGAGCGCCAGCGACTCCTCCTCGCGGGCACCCCGACCAACGTCTTTGTTCGCTACAACGGCGGCGGAAGATATCGTAACGATATCGTCTTCCGCGGGGAGGAGAAGAAGAACGAGGAGGAGGAGGAGGAGGAGGAGGAGGAGGAGAGCAACGACCCCCGCGGCGGAGGAGGAGCAGAAGGACGAGAACAACGACCCCGCGGCGGAGGAGGAGAAGGAGAAGGACGACCCCGCGGAGGAGAACAACGAGTTCTATGCCCAATGTTACGCAGTACCTCGACTCGGCGGCGTTCGTGCCCTTTGGGACAGCCGGCAAGCTTTGAATGAGGACGAGGAGTATCCCGAGCCGCAGACGGAATTCGAGTCTAAGAACGGGAAACGCACCCTCGTCTGCGGCTTCCACGCTGGGCCGGGCGCTGGAGGTGTTTACCGAGGACACCAATTTCCACGAAACGGTGCAGCCGACGGACGAAGAATTGGAGCCATTCCGGCTCGTCGCTCACCCCGCTATGGATGTACCCTTTGTAGGACGCGCCTCCTCGGCCATACAGCCGGGCGACTGGGTTGTGGTACCTGCGGGCGCCATTGGCAACGACGATTCGGGATGGGACGTGTCCCGCAGCGTTATCGTGGTGGCCATCGCGGAGACGGAGACCAAGCGCTCGCATTCCTGCTCAAAACCGAGGATACTTACCTCCTCGATGGTATTGATAGCGACTACGCTCTGCTCTACGAGCTCCAGCAAACCGGCTCCGCACTCGCGGCGGCCGGCACCATGGTCGAGGTCAAGCACCTCCGCTTCCACATCCTCGCTCGTCAACGTCTCCTGGTCGTCAATGACCGTGTTCGCGTGGTATCCGGCACCCATGCTCGCGGGCGCGAGGGTCGCATCCGAGCTATCGACACTCACGGTGTTGCGACCGTAGAACTGGCGGGAAAGGTGGATGGCTCCGAGTCAGTGGACATCGAGCTGCGGCATCTCTGCCTGCATATCGTGGTTGGCGACGTTCTCCGTGTGTTTCGCGGCCCGCATGAGGGCAAGCTCGGCTTCTTCCTTGAGCACCTACCCGGAGGCTGGGTTATTTTTCTGCCCGTGAGTATTGCGCTTCCTTATCTGCTTTCCCTTGTTCACGGTCAGCGAAATCTAGGTGGAAAAGCGCCGCGGTCAATACGATTTGGGCGAGGGTGTTAGCATCCGCGTTCCCGTCCAAAACGTTGTCGTCGAACGCGTTGACACGGTCAGCAGGAACACAAACACGGTCCTGTCGGAGCACGACGAGTACTTGACGCGCAGCGAGTACCGGCGGGACCCCGACCTCTTGTGGAAAAACCAGGAGGTCATCGTCACAGCTCAGCACCACCTCAAAGGCAGGACCGGAACCGTCGTCAACTATCGCTATACGGCGGGACAGGCGCCGAGCGACGCAAATCGCTTCGCGTACATTCAGCTCACTGTCGCCATGCAAAATGTGCAAGGCCAGCGTGAACACGTCGAATTTGCCTACAAAGATGTTGTTCATCGAAGGTAATTATCCCTTCCAACGAAGTGTTCTCGCTAACGCGCGTTTTGCAGCTCGGGGCTTGCTCTTCATCTCTCTTGCGGCGCCATGGCCTGGACCCGGTCGTTCCGCTTGTTGGAGTATCGCCCGCCGACGCTAACGCAACAAGCTCAATTCGAAAGGCGGCACGGCGAATATTCCTCCCCGCTCTTCCTTGCCTATCGCCCGCCGCCGTATAGTAAGTTCCTTCTCTCCCCGCCCGCGCACACCCATTCAATATCGCTCAGTGGGTAATGGAGAGTGGCTCGTGCAGCCGAACTTCTGGCGGCCAAACGTGCGCGTCGACGTTGTGATAACTTCAGCCGCAACCATCCAACGCCTGCAGAACATCGACGTAACCTCGCAAAGACACCTTAGCGATCGGCAGCTGCGGCACGCTGGTTGGTCGGGTTACATCGTTCCTGTCCAGGGCGACACGCAGGAGTTCACCAGCCAACACCTTCGCCGCAAAGCCATCGACGTCCTCCTAACCCACGACAACGAAGGGCGCATCCAACAAATCCCCAAGGTCGTTAAGTTCTATGCATCTGTCATTGAGCCGCAGCAGCTGTTTGAGAACAGCGTTAGCATGGCGTACACGGACGAACGGGTCATCGTCATCGGGCCGGATGTAATGGGCGATAACCGACGCGTCGGGCAGTACGGGCGGATGATCCCCAGGAGCACCGAATTTCCCGACCACGTGGTGCATGTAGAGTTCGAGCGGAGAGGGCTGCCGGAGAAACCCAACGCGATCTATTATGTCGCCGCGCTTTGTCGAGCGACGAACCGGACTCTACAGACTGGGCTCATAAATGCCCCTGCTACTAATTTTGACGCGTAGATGTAGATTATTCATGTAACTTGATAAAATTCACGCGTCGACGTCGAAGACGCCAAACAATAAGCTGAAAACAATTAGCGCGTCGGCGTAATTGTTAGTGTAGTCGCCTCATAAATCCAGCGGGGGAGCGCGCTTCCCCTCGTCTCCCGTCTTTCAATCATCCCAGTGCCCGCAAGAACTTGTGCTATCTACCTCAACGCCCACAATGGAAATCGACGACGACATGGGAGCAGATCCGCCTTCAAGGCGTCTACGGCGGGCTGGAGATGCAGATGCCTTCCAGAGTCGTGCCAAGCGCATCCCCTACGACGTGAGCGCGGATGCGCGCGATGAGTTGATCAGAGTCCGTCTTTATTTTCGCTTTATTTTGTCGTCTCATCGAGCGCCGAATAGCAACAGACCCGCAATGCCCGCCTCGCACAAAACAATAAAAACATCAAGAACGTAGCGACTACGATGAACAACGACCGCCACCAGCTGTTCGTCCGCAACACCGAGCTCGAAACTACCGTCTCCCAGCAAACCACTGAGCTCAGCAACGTTCGACAGGAGCTGGATCGGATGCGCGATGAACGGGATGCGCTCTTGAAGCAGCAGCAAACCGACGCGACGGTTCTTGCCGCGAAAGACCAGGCTATCGAGCAAGCGGTTCGTCCTTGACCTCGTCTGAATGCGCTCCCCACATCTGATGGTCCACACAGCGCAGCGACGCCGACGGGCCGAAGGCGAAGCTGAAGCAGCTGGGGACAACGTGCGCAACCTGGAACGGCGCGTTGTACGCTCCTTTTTCATTTTTTATCGATAATACTAACGATCTTCACGCAGGGAAGAAGCAAACGGCCAAGTTTTCGAGCTGCAGCACCAGCTGGATCGTACTGGAAAGGTCGCTGCGGGCAAGTCTCGCGGTGTATGGGGACGCCCGCGCGGTGTTAACATTGGCGTTCTCGTCAACACCGGTGCTTTGGACTCGGAGCCGGTCCTCGATGTACGTCCCGCTCCCATCCCCGACAGTCGTACCTTGCCCAAGCCGGGGGAGTCTTCCGCGAGATGGCCGAGGCATTCGAGGTGGACGCCGACGATGTTGTCGCCCGCGATGGCGCGACTCATCCTGACGAAGAAGAACGACGGATTCTCTCAGCCCGTCGCGGGCAGCGAGGATGAGGAGGAGGAGGAGTTCAAGAGATGTAACGCGCATCGGAATTACGCTCTGGTGCGCTGCCCTGCTATATCTCTCGCGCTT
Organism: Mycena kentingensis (nom. inval.); assembly: GCA_014461125.1. Lineage (NCBI taxonomy): Eukaryota > Fungi > Basidiomycota > Agaricomycetes > Agaricales > Mycenaceae > Mycena > Mycena kentingensis (nom. inval.). Next base: position 2,847,443 of record JACAZG010000002.1, on the reverse strand, counting down.
TTGTGGCCTGAGCTGACCATTCGCGCAGAAACTCACGCGCAATGGCATCCTTGCAGTCTTCGGAGTCGCCCAGTATCTCGAATTCTCCCCGCGCCCATCAGCCACAGCGGAGCAAGTCGAAGCGTACGAGCAGAGCGTCCAGCACATCGACGATCTCTACGACTTACCCCTCCCCATGATCACACCCCCGCAGTTCTTCTTTGGTGGCGGCTGGGACGACTGTTCCTGGAACGACGCGTACTTAAGCGAAGCTATCCGGAAGGCGGAGGAAGCAGATGCCCGGGACCGGAAACTACTCCAGCAGGGAAAGCTGACGGTGCGTCCATATCCCGCTGCGCTACGCGCTGCTCTCTTTGTTTGTTGCTGATCAAAGCTAGGTGTCGTATCTCCGTTCCCTCATGCCCGCGCAGTTGAAACGAATCCGGGACGCGTGGTCCGGATTCCAACCTGCCTTTGACCCCGCGACAAACGAACTGGAGTCGACTAAGGCGGCCTTCGCTCGGGGCCTCCGTGGCGTGGAACGGAATCGCGAGTCCTCTCGGATTACCAACGCCCAGCGCAGTGTGCGTTTCTGTTACGACGTCAAGGCGTACGTACTCATCCATTACAGCTCTTCGATGAGCGCGTCGAAACCGCCACGACCATCCTTCACGTCAAGAAAGCGACGAACGCGCTCGATATTGCTTTTTGGGAGCGCGCGGTCGACGTCCTCACGGAGCTCGGGCATCTCGGTATGTCTGATGACGAGAAGGAGCTGGGGCGCGCGACGGTGCACGCGAAATCGGTCAAGACGCGCAAGGCTAAGACGCTTATCTGGCGCAATCCCCAGATCGCTCAGGTGATGATACGCATAGACGCCGAGACTGCAAAGCTCGAAGTGGTAACTGGATCCCGCCAGTCTTCGCCGCGCGTTCGCGGTAACACTCTCAGCGACAAACTGGCGCCGAAAAGACTGCCGAAATGCCTTTATAGCGCCGCGTTCCTTGCGTCGCGTACAACAGCGCAACGCGCCAAACTACAGATCTCTCAGAAACCTTTTGCACTCTTTGAGTTTGTCATGGAAGAGTAGATTAGAATACATGCTGTCTACCTACCACAATGAATGATCTTCCTAAGAGGCTTATTGGTGTTTCTGCGTCTGGGCGTGCTTTACGGACGGTCAGTTAATTTTTTTTACGATGTGGTGCATATACGGCGCATATATACGCCCGAGAACCTGTGACCAATATCGGTTCTTTGGCCTACTTGGTAATGTGGCGGACCTTGCGGTCTCGTGATTTGGTCCTCGCCCTCGTTCGAATCCGACCTTCGCCTTTTTATTTTGTCAGCCACCGACCCTCCGCCGAGCATCGGCCGACCGTCGGCCGACGAGCGGCCGCTGTAAAAATACTGGTTTTTTCCTCATCTAAAACTCCCCACTTTTTCCCGCATTTTTTCCCCACCAAAAAATCCGACCTTTTTTCCTCTATTTTTTTTTCACATAAAATCAGGCCTAAAATCCAGGATTTTAGTTCACCAAAAAATCTCTACCTTTAGCATGAATTATGTTCCACATATGTGTCAGCTAAAAATTTATGGATTTTTGGCCGAAGATCATTTGTAATTTTTAGTCAGATTTTTTTCCCACCAAAAGTACTCAGAAAAGTCCCATAATTTTTGGGCACAAAAAATTTATTGCTTTTTAGCCACTCTTTTGGCTACCAAAAAACTCCAAAAAATCGCCTCTTAACTTTTTGAATCGCCGCAGTGATTGCATCAACGGGGTTTGGAAGACGATGGCGGGCTGCGTACCTTACTGGACGGGAAAACAGCGCCGTTTGGCTGGTGTCAGCTACGAAATGATTGTTTGGTAGATAACGCGGACCGCCTTCGACACCTTACGACACTTTTATGATTTATGTAGCCTCAATCTCGACTTTTGGATGTACTTGTAGGTCTTGTAAAATACACGTTCAAGATGTATATGACTTGTATGATTGGTGAGACCACCAAAATTCACTTTGACAGTTAATTTGTACTTTTACACGTCTTCTAACACGCTATTTCAATGGTCCTGGATACAACCAGGCCTCTTGAGAAACAAAAACCCGCTAGCCTGGATATAACCAGGCCGCGTTTGAACGAGAAAGCGGTTATAACCGGGGCGGAATTTAAAAAGAAACCGCCCCTGGTTATTACCGCACGGGAAAAGAAGGTGTTGGTTATATCCAGGGGGGTTTCTGGCTCCGGTTATAACCAGCCCGGGGTAGAAACGCGCGGATGGTTATAACCACAGCGGGGTTTTCGGGAAACCCGGTTATAACCCGCGCCCTGGTTATCACCGCTGCCCTGGGTACAACCAGGGAGGAGGTTATAACCAGGCTGAGCTTTCCGACCCTGGTTATAACCGGGGCGACGCGTTTTACGCGCCTGGTTATAACCAGGGGTTGTTTCACGTGACCGCGCCCTGGTTATAACCGCATCGCAGTTCGCGCGGACGGTGGTTATAACCGAGGCTGGAGATGAAAGGGAGGCTGGTTACAACCAGTTGGTTATATATTTGTATAATATTTTGTTTGGTTATATCCACCCGGTTCTTCAACCTTCAAACTTCTGCGCCATGCGTTAGCAGCGTGCATCTTTGTGGAATGGTTTGACGCACTTATCGGTGTTATTTCCCCAAGCGACCGTTCAATTCGCGAGGTAGCCTTTTTGTTTGTGTTCGTCTTTCGGAGACCAAGTTCCAACAAAGTCTGAATCGACTTTTGAAGGACCGAAGCAACTTCAAAACACTTCTAACCTACAAACCTCGAATTCCACGCAGAAAATCAACCGCTCTAGCTACCAACGACCCTCGGATACCATTCTACTCAGAAAAATCGGCGCTATAAGCTGAGATCATTTAATCAGTGATGGCGTGATCCAATAAACAAAAACATGCGACAGCAGCTGATGGGATGATGGATGGGATCATTGTGTGATATGACTCAATTCACATGAATTTTCTCTACAAGACGGTGTAATATCATTTTCTATAATCCAACTCTTTGGAACCTGCATTCGAACAGAAATTCCAGCAAAAATGCAACAACTGTAGCAACCAGCTCCCCAAATATGATTTCCGGACCGGGCCAATCCGATGCACCAACTTCCGTCAGCAAACCTTACATAAGCCACCCTGTTTGCCCCTATTTCATTTAAGCAATCAGAGATTGGCCTGTAGCGGGCCCAAAAATGATCCCATCAGAAATCCCATCATACCACTGGACTCCCCTGAATTTTCTCTACATTATGGTTACACAAAGGCATTTATTATCCAACTTTTCTCCACCCGCTCCCCGACCAGAAAATGCAGAATTAATGCTGTATGAAATGAACAACTGCCCCTATTGGCACCCTGAGCACATTCACGGACTCCTGGGACCCAGGCCATCCAGTTCTGGTACCCAAGACCCTGCTCGAACCCGCCCGTACCCCCCCACCAGCAGCCTACTATAGGGCAAAACGCAGCAACACCATTTTGCACCCAAGATATCGCCTCGGCTAGCTGGTCTACCAACACCTAGAAGACATCCCTGCAATCACACCCTCATGAGCTATTTTTCCAGTAAAGCTGGGGACCCGAAACCCAGTATCGCCTACCCAGCCCACCCAGTTCCGAGCCGTATATAGTACCATACGTACTATTGAACCCTACATAGATTCACTATTCCACCTCCAAACATCCCCCAGCTTGGCTCTATACAAAGCTTAGACCAGCAGCTACCCAACCCATCCTCCACAGCCCAGTTCAACCCCCATCTGCTACCCCAGCAAGCCAATTCCCAACCCTAAAATACCCAAGAGACCCGTCTTCCAGGCCTCCTAGCACCCAAACGCCTCCTCAAAACAACGCACCAAATTCATGTCCAAAAACTACAGCCTTCCACCTACAAAATGAGCTCCCATTGAGGACGGGAGACCCTCTCCCGACCCCGCCAGCTCACCCGAATTCCACCCTCAAAATCCAAAAACGAGCTGGTTATACCCAGCTCCCCCAGAGAAATCCCCCAGCTCACCTGGATATAACCACCCTCCCGTGGATAACACCGGCACCTGGTTAGTTACCGCGATCCCACCCCTTCTTAGGCCTGGTTATTCCCGGGAAACAATATACTTAGTATGTAGGGTAGGTAGGTAGGCTGAGGTGTGGAAGTTGGCTTCAGGTAGATCTCGCGGAGGAGGTGCATTCTCGGGAGGTGGTGGACGCCGAGGTCGAAGAGAAAGTTCTGCGTTGGGGGGTTGATGAATATTTATTCTGAGGAAGGCTCGACGTACCTCGTGCGGCGCGCCCGTCTCGTAGAGCACCTCTAGCGTCGAACAAAAGGAGAAGGCGTGCGAGATGAAGCGCACCAGCTCCCCGTCCCAGTCCGGGACGCAGAGTGATATCGACTTCAGCGTCGGATGTGTGTCCTCCAAGTTGCGGACAAAGAGATTGACGTCTGGTGGGGCCGCTCGCTGCTCAGGCCCGTCCCCGGGGAGCATCGGAATCGGCGCCGAGACGCGCAGATGTTCGATGTTGGGTGCTTGGCGTAGGATGCTCGAATCCGCGTTGTACACAAAGCGCCAGGGCACCGAGAGGACGCGGAGGGCGGGGAGGTTGGGCGGATTCGGAGGAAGAAGGATTTGAACCGTGTTGTTATGTCTTGCAATTGGGAGATAGTCGTCCAGCGGAAGGGACAGCTCGAGGTGGACGAGGCGGCGGGTGAAGGCGAGCGCGGTCGCGAGCTCGAGCTCGGGAGTTGGATGAATCCATGAGACCGGAAAACGGATCGTGAGGGACGTGAGGTGCGAGAGGAAGGAGCCGAGGAGTCCAGTGCGGGCACCGTCGATTGTGAGAGACCTTGCGAGAGGGAGCTGCGAGAAGATCCCCGAAAGCCGCCCCGGCAGCACGTTCGCCGCCAACACGCGCAGGTCGCAGCCTATAAGCGTGATCTCGTCTAGGCGCTGTAGAACGCTCAGCGCGTGGAAGACGACGGGTCCCGGGAAGTTAGGCCCCATTAGTTTGAGATGGCGCAGGTTTGTGAAGGATGCAATGCGGACGAAGATGCGCAGGAGGTCTGCGATAGGGCTCAGAGCCATAGGACAGTGCCGGAAGGACTCGACTGACCAGCGACGGACTCGTTCCCTTCGATTGCTCGGAGGGACACCGTCTTAACACGACCCGCTTCGGACGGCCGGTCGCGCCAGAGTGTGAGGCTGTCCAGAGCGAGCGCAACTGACGGCCAGACGACGTCGACCACCAGCGCTTCCGTTGCCCATGCGTTAAGCTGGTGCGAGACCAGACAAGCAGCTGCGAGGGAAGGCTTGTCGTCGACAAGCCCGAAAATGCGGAGCCACATTTCAGCAGGGAGAGCGGTGGTGGACATGGTGGAGAAGAGAAGAGAGCAGAGGAGGGAAGCAAATTCGATGCGCTGGCGGTGCGGGCATCTTACTAGTGAGCACCGGGGCACAAGTCAATCTGGCAGTTCGCCTAAGGTACGAATCTGAAACCCCGTTTAGAGCGACGGGGTCGGAGATGATTAAAGTTGGGGCAGAAGAGCGGACACTACTACAGTACTTGACGTTACGGTCCATCTGGTCAGATTAACGAGCAAAGCTCAAGCTCAACAGCTACAGTATTGGATGGGCCAATGAAACAGTGAAACAGTCATTTTGATGCAAGCTCGAAAAGTCTGTGGACCGGGAAGAAATTTCGGGGGTGTTAGCGAGGAGTGTTCCCATGTATGAATCCAGGAAGATAGAATATTTGAACAAGATTTGCGTGCGGGAGAGAGACTGCGGCTGTTGATGGATATTCCATTTTGGAAACCAGTGGGGTTCCCGCCCCGCTCCTCGATCGCACACCAGTTAGCTATGGATTATATATGCAGTAACCGGCACTAGACATCCCTGCAGAGCCGATTTACCTCTATTCATTCTCCAATTCAACACTGCACGCCTCCGAAACCGACTGCAACAGCACGCCTGATTGTCGAATTTCTACCGGCTTTCTGAAGCTTAATAGGGCATAGATTTTTGCATAGACATGTGCGAAGGATGCTAAAGAACAACCTAATTTTCATTCCGAGCCGATATCCCCCGTATTGACCACGTACAAACCCCATCACGGTGACTGTTTCACTGGCCCGTCCGTTTCATTGGCCCATCCAATACTGTATATGTAGGCACTACGCCCGTCCAGGAAGATAAAGGGAGATTTTTTGTAATTTTTGGTGGCAGATAATAGAGCTTATTAGTTGCATTTCTAAAGGTCTTTTGGACATTTTAAAATGGTATATTTCTTCTTGCAAAACAACCATTCAGTTGTTCTGCATTGAATGTGTGGAGCATTGAAAAACCTCGGAATTTATATGGCAAGAATAAGGCTGCAACTAATAAGCTCTGATGAGGACTAAGTAAAATTACGTTTTTTTTTTGTCAAAAAAGAAAATCCCCGGAATTTTTTCAGTGGGCTTTTGCTGGGGAATACTTCCCAAATAATTCTCCCAAACACCTGGGAGCTATCAATCATCAAACTACTGGATTTTTGCCCCCACTCAATGGCAAAGTGGGGAAAGTCCAACAAATTTACCATCAAACATATTCATAATAAAATGCTACAAAACCAGACAGCTTTTTGGCTGGATATGATCCCCAATTTCTTCAAGGATTTTTGCCTGCTGAAAGTATCCAAAAATGGCAATGCACTTTTTGCAACAAAAAGATTCTTTGCTTTACGCCCTTATGGGCTATAAAAGAAAATCCTGGTTTATCTTTCTGAACCGGTGCAGTGAGAGCATATTGGCAATTGGCGCAGGCTGAGAGTTGTAGACTGTTGATAATTTTTCTGTGGAACTTTCCAATTCAAAACACAAACAAAGACCAGGAAATAACTGAGAGCCCGAAGTTCAAGTCAGAGGTGAGCAGGTATTATGTGCCTGAGCTTTACACCAGCTGTGAGCTTAACAACAGCTGTGTGCGGAAATAATGTCCAAAAACACAATTTTCAGCATCTATTGACAATTTTCAGCATCTATTGCTGATTTCAAGTTTGTTGTCCAATCGAAGTTTTTAAAGAAACATTTTCTGGAAAGCATGGATGCCGAGATGTGTGGGCTTGTTGCGGGCTGACAGCTATTCACAAAAGGCGAGACACATCTCAAAAAAATTGCAACTGTGGTGCGGGGCTCTTGCGCAATTCTTTCCAGCCCTGAGTCCGCTCTTTGGCAGTCCAAGTGAATGGGGGCTCCACAGTTGTCATTTTTTAGAAAGTGTCTATTGTTTTGCAAATAGCTGGAATAGAGCATATTAGTTGCGGGTTTGGGCGGTTTGGGGCCCGAAATTCTATGTAACAACATTGCCCAGACTTTGTAGATATGTGGACCCATCAGCCTTTGTTTCAATTAGAACTAGTATATGCAACTTGGAAATTATGTGTATTGAAAAACCGGTCTTTGAGCAGGCTCCTAAACCAGCCGTCGATGCAGAGCTACGCAAGGCGGATTCCTAGTAGCCAGTTTCGGTCGAAATCCGAGTTTTGATTGAATTCCGAATAAAGCCGTTGATTATGTAAATTAGTGAAGTGTGCGCTCTGCAAGACGGCTGGCACAAGAGACCCGGGCCGGGACCGGTGCGAAGTTATCCCCGGTTGTTTCCTTCCAACCCACCGAGCGGCAACCGACTCGACACGACACTGGGCTTTCCTCCGCCCGTCCTCTCTCTCTTCAATCTTACCTCTACGTTCATTTAATACGCCGTCGACAGCCTGGGCGATGGAAGCACCGGGCTTGCAGCAGACATCTATCACCTTTCCATCTTCCCTCGAAAAATCCTCTCGGGAATGCGACGCGTCTGCAGGTCCTCAGGAAGCGTCCTCGCCGCCGAATCCTTCTCCACCCTCGGCAAGCCTTTCCTCAGCTCATTCAACCTCTACCTCAACGGCAAGCACGCGGTGTTGGTCCGTGAAGGAGATACGCGAACTCGGGCTGAAGACCTTCGGGAAGCGCCCGTGCCTGCGTCAGATAGAGCCAGCGCTTGCTCTCCAGGAGGGTAAAGATGTCGTGTATGTCGCACCCACGGGCTCCGGGAAGACGATAGCGTTCCTGCTACCGCTGCTTATGGCGCTGGCGGACGGGCAGGACAAGGTAGTGGTGGGGGTAACTCCCTTGGTCATGATTGGCAAGCAGCTCGAGGAGCAGCTTGCGAAGGCAAATATCAAGGCGGTCAATGTGCATGCGGGGAACAACTCGCCCGAGATCTACAAAGTGCGTTGTCATATCTATCGCGGTTGAGCTTTTGCTAATGCAAGGGGTCAGGCTATTATTCGAGGGGAATACCAAGTCATTACCGCCAGCCCCGAGGTCATGGATACGCCGGCATTCAAAGACCTGTGGAAGCAGCAGAAGGTCAAGGACCGCTTGCTGTACTTTGTGTTCGACGAGGGGCATTGTGTCCGCCAGTGGGGCAAGTCCTTTCGACCAGAGTACCTCCGCCTCGGCGATCTGAGGCAGTATCTGCTCCCCGCGCATGTCCGTTTCCTTGTTACGTCGGCGACGCTGCCCAACCACATTCTCGACGATGTCAAAACTATTCTACGCCTCCGTCCCGGGAACGGCACCGAATATATCATCTACGATAACGACCGCCCCAACATCCATCTTCTTGTGCGCCCGCTGCGGTACGCAATCGCATCCTACAAGGATCTCGCGTTCCTTGTCCCTCCCGACATCAAGACGGGTGATCCTCCCCCGCCCAAGTTTCTTGTCTTCCTGGACAACAAAAACGATGGAGAAGACGCTGTGGACTACCTCCGCACGCGTCTGCCGGCCGAATTGCGTGACAAGGTCGCGTACTTTCACTCGACAATGACAAACAAATACCGCGCCGACACATTTGACGCATTCAAGTCGGGAAAGATTTGGGGCATGGTGGTAACGGACGCGTTCGGCATGGTTCGTTGTTCTCCATCCCCTGCAGCTTAGACTTACAGATATGTAGGGACTCGACCTGCCCGACGTCAAAATTATCGTCCAATACCGTTCTCCTGCTGGAGGTGATTTATGCACGCTCTGGCAGCGATTTGGGCGTGGCGCCCGCGACCCTTCCATTGAAGCAATCGCGATCCTGCTGGTAGACCTCAGTACATTGGATACCGAGCGCCTCGCAATACTGGCGCGAACAGAAGAACGCGCCAGAAAGCGGAAATCACCAGCTAGCGGCACCGTTACTGCAACGCCGGCAAAGCGACGCAAGCGTGCGGACGGCTTGCCCGTCATTCACTGGAGCCTTGTATACACCTCCCCCGAGCCAATCGTCCCAGCAACAGCGCCGCTTTTAGGAGTCGATCCATCGGCGGCGGCACGCAAAGTACGGTATTCGCTACCGCCACCAACGCCTTCTGACGCGTCCTCCGCATCAAAAAAGCGGAAGACGGATATGGGTATAGAGCTGGGGTCTGCTATCGACGATATGGTCAATGCGGGAACACGTTTCTTGGGTACCGAGTGGCGCTTATGCTACCGCGAAGTCGTCAAGCTGTTTTTTGAGAACCGCCACACCAGTGCGTGCACTCTCATGAACGGCATTCTGTTCATTAACACAAGCTGCAGAATCGTCTACGCACCGTGCCTGCGACCCGTCAAACGCCGGAGGCTGTCTGCGTTGTGCCTCACGCGTCTCGCGAATCTGTTGCAGCTTGTGTAGCCCCGCGGCCTTTGGATCCGTCGAGCCCGTCGATTTGCCCCGCGTTTCTACATCCGCCAAAACGTCGATCAAGAAGGACTACCAGATGTCTTCAGATGGGCTTGTAGTCCGCGAGGCACTGTTCGATTGGCGGGACTGTACAGCGGCCAGAACCTTGGACGTGTGCACGTTGGCTGATTACGGTGTCTCTATTCTGGTCGCTGACAGTGTCCTCGAACGTATTGCCGTATGTGCTGACCTTGGGAAGCTCACGGACCTTGCATCCTTGCGACGCGAAACATCCTTACGTCCAGATCTGGTCAACCTCCATGGGACCGAGATCTTACGTGTTATTGCTATCTCTCGCCCTACTCCACCACCGACAGTGCTCCCCAAAACACCTATCTCGACTCCCAAAGCGCAGCGGCACTGCAGGGAGTGTGGTCAGGCGGGCCATAATGTCCGTACGTGTCCTCGGGTAAAGGAGAAGAATAGCTCTCTGATGATTCCCGTCTCCCGCTCCCATTTGCCCGTTATGACCCCGCTGGGGAATCGTACAAATACCTACAATGTGCTTACACCTTCACCACTTTCCGCTCCTTTCTTTACAGTCTAACCTATCCCGCATATTGTTTTTCTACTTACCTCTAATCCTCTAATAAATGTCATCTTCATATAGATCCTCTTCGTCTTCTATCTCATCGTCCTCCTCTTCCTCTTCGTCTTCATCATCTCTATCGTCTTCATCATCTCCAACCAAAAGCACTCGACCTTCGCCCCGCATTGGTTTTGCTACTGCTGTTTGGAGAAGATTCTGGCCGACCTTGAGCGCATCTTGGATCTGGTATTGGACGTGGCGGGGGACAATACGCTCGTGCGCACGCGTTTTCTCGAAGTGCAATCCAAGGATTCGGATGGTGCTCTCGAGATTTGGGCCGCTGTGCTTTGTTGAATGCCCAGCAATCCGGAATTGACGATCGACTTGCATCCGCGCATTCTTGAAGACACCCAGAAGCGACGACTCTCGAATGATATTGTGCTTTGTGTGGTTCGCGTATCGGCCACCATAAATCTTCTGCAGATAGAGGTTGTTGTGTTCTACCTGCCAGTCAACACCGCGGAAGTTGCCCGGTTTGCCGCTCGGGTTAATGAGGATGTTCATGCGAATAGCGTGCCTGAGTCCGGCAGGGTACCGTTTGTGGACATCAACAAAGTACTTTTTGAGGAAGGTTGTATAGCGGTGTTTTTTGCGGCAGCAAAAATCCAGATCCATGGCAAAAAGCAGGTCTCGACACGCCCAATGTCACCCTGGTTCATCGCATAGCTAATCTCCTCGTAGAGCAAGAAGATCTGCTGCCGAAGGAGCATGTTCTCTTGGACCATGTCTCGCTGTGTATCTGGTCTGCGTCGAAGATCGGCAATGGTGTCGCCGCGAGGAACATGTTCCTTTGTGATCTGACGCGCCAGCATATAAATATCGTCGAGAGAGGGTTTCGATTGGGCATACGCCTCGAGGGATGCGAACAAAGGCCTGTGCTTGGCCAAGGCGACGCGCCAGATATCGAGACGGGCCACCATGCCAATGTTGAGGACGATATTATGGGTCAAGCGGAATCCCGGTTTGGTCCCAATCTTATTGGACTCTTTACGGTGAACCTGCTCGGCGTGTCCGAACAAGCTGTAGGAGTCGGTGGAGCTTTGAGCATCTTTCGGCTTGATAAAGAGCCTCCAGATCGCGTCCGCGCAGGCCATCTTAACATGGAACAAGCCCATGACATAGACTACGAACTGCAGACGACGCCACGGAGTCGTTTCCTCGCATCGAGATGCCTGGCCGCTCTGGATCTTGTCGCCGACACCCAAATCTCCAAACACAAGCGCGACATTATTCCCAATCTGGGTATTCTCCGGATAATCGTCCGCATCGGGGGCACCAAGGCCGGCTTGTTTGGCGAAGGTGTCCTCAAGAACATCGGCATTCTCACCTGGAGAAGCACAGGGCGAGTCCATCATCGGAACGTGCACAATCTCTGTCTTCGGGTTTTCAGGATCCAGTGGAATCCCGTCGACAACCTCGGGGAGCTCAAGTTCTCGCTCAAACTGCCGGAAGTATGCAGGACCGTGTCTGATCAAGTCGCGTACAAAGATGTACGCATGGAAGCGACTGCGCCGCGTCAGCCCGTACTTGTCGACGGAATCCGGATGCAGGTTCACGAAGTCAAGATCGCGGAAAGTGTACTGGCCCTCGGACTCGGAACGACGCAGCGGATTCATGGGGGACAGTCTCCAGAGCTCCGCGCAGCAGTTCAGCGCGTCCGAAACGACATGCTTGAGCCGAAAAGCCATACGAGACGTCATGTGTACAAGAACGGACGGTGCAGTGTCCGGTGTCGATGTTGTGTGCTTGAATGTAACATCGACGTTATCGTACGCCCATGCATCTTGAAGGGTCGCGGCGGATTCGCGTATAACACGTTTGGCATCGGCGGAGAGGCTTGTAACCATTGAATTCGTTGTGCTGGGGGAGTTTGCGACCCCAATGTGCGAGACAAAATTAACGACATTCTCGGGCGTATTGCAGGCGTGAAGGAAGACGCTAATAAGCGATTGGAGCTTGTTGCAGCGTGCGTTTCTATTATTTATCATAATAGCGATACAGACGACCTGTTTCTGAGCAAAATTAGGCATGGAAGGGGGCGGAGAGAAAGATTTGCGCACCATCCGAATGCGTGCCTCGCTTTGACGCGCTAGAGCCTCCTCCGCAGTCTCTACCTCGTTGTCCTCATCCCCACCCTCGACTATCCCATCCACATCCATCTTGGATCCCGTTTCAACGTCCAAACCCTTGCGCTTCCGCCGCTCCCTCCGCTTCCTCCGGCGCAGCAGAATCTGATCCTCCGGCGGACTCAGAAGCTCATCGAGAGTGGTCCACAGGTGAGGAGCAACACTCTCCATGTCCACCCCCATTCCCTCTATATCGATGTCCTCCAACTGCGAGATCGTTGCGTGCGATGCATTGAACTTGTTCTCGGGTCGATGAGCCAGTTGTTCAAGCTCATCTGAGAAGAGAGCTGCGGCTTTGGCGGATATCCAGCGTGTTGTCCACGGTCGCGTGTTCCCGCAGCTGTGGAACGCGTCGAGTACGACCTCCGGGTGTAGGAGTAGGTCGGCCGTCCGAGGGTCGCTCCCGAGCACCGACGAGTTTTGAAGGATGTGTGTGAGAAAGGCGGGAAGGGTCGTGTTGGCGTCGTCAATGGCTTTGAGTATGCTGGCGACCTTGCCTGCGTTGAGGGACATGTTGTAGACGCAGGAGGCGTAGGAGATGGTCGTGGAAGCAGAACGAGCAACCGGGGATAACTCCGCGCCGATCCCGGTCCGGGTCAATTGTGCCAGCCCTCTTGCAGAGCGCACACCCACACTAATTCGGCCAACTTCGGAACTTCGGAATATCTCGGAATTGAATATATATTCATATCTAGACCGCGTTGGCTCTACTCGGAATCGGCTTGAATAGCTCTGCATTGAGGGATGGTTTAGGAGCCTGGTCTTTGAGCCGCAACTAATATGCTCCAATTATCCTTATAATGCAACAATTTTGGTATCATTCTGCAGGGAATTGAGAGGGCTTGTAAATCCAAATTTTGAGAATAGCCCTTATTAGCAGTCTGTTCCGGACGTAAGTGTTGCAAAATTAGCATACAATTTCAAAATTTTTGTGGCTGTCTCACGGATGCCCTCGGTCGAAATTCTGCTTGATACCTCCCTGCAAGACAAAGTGGTTCATCGACCCAGGAGCCCCGGACAAGGTGCCCCCTCGACAGCCACTCGGAACAAAATTGGAGGGCTTTCAGGTTCGTCCTCGAGGACAGGAAGTTCACTCGCACAGTTTCAATCAAAATCCCGTACTCCACTTCCAGAATTTTTGCATGAACAAATAGCAAACGAAATATTTCGGGGGCTGTTTCTAGCAGCTGCTAATAAGGTCTCATCTCACTGGGGCTCTGCGGTGACATTTTCAAATGAAATCTCCTACCAAAAACTCTATGATTTTGTTTTGCCTGCTGTGCCTCATAATCCCACTGGGGCAGGATGAGGATGATAGGTTTGCAAGTCACTTTTTTGTGATGGTGATCATCCAATTTGCTGCGCAAAATAACCATGAAAATGTCCGCATCACAGCGTAAACAGATCTACATTGGCAGAGCAACAGCTCAAACAAAATGAGGTAGCCAAAATCTGTGCATATCCAATGTAGCAGTCCGTGAGCCAGCAGAAAAATTCTGCGAAGAGACGTTTCCGATAGCCCGCTCGAATCTCTACAGGACGATACCCATACAGTAAATCACCGGTCCTTGGGATGATGAAAAATAAATCATGATTTTCTTCGCCAATTCTTAAGCTATCGAGAAGCTGAAAGCCCTGGTGGGTCGGAGTGGATCTCGGCTACCTTCACATTTAATTCTGTAATATTACATGCCCTCTGCGTTAGAATACATCGAAAATACTGTGTTGACAGGCTGATTGATGGCACCAGTCCTTGGGGACACAGGAATTTTCATGTAAAACTGAGCTCATAAACGGATTTGGAGACCTCAAAAACACTACTCTGGAGCTTTACCTGGCCAGCTTGGCCTCAGAGGAGCCCACAGCGGACCGTGGAAAAATGGAGAACAGCTGAAATTTCAGAGTGGTTGATTTGACAAACTTGGACGCTTCACTGTGTCCCCAACACACCACCTCTGCCTCCAATTCTTTGCATAGGACTAGATATTCAATGGAACTATTTTTCTACAAATTTACTAAGCTCAAATTGCCCGTAATAAGTTGATTTAGTGCCATCATCCCAAGGACTGGTGGCATCCCAAGGACTGGTGAAAGACTGTATTATCCAATTCCGCGGAGAAAGGCGAGTTTGTGCAGGGCACACGCTGCCCTAATGTGTCAAAACGGCCTGATCAGGGCCATCCAGCCTCCAGCATGGACGCGTTTCCTCCCGTGGAGGAGATCCTCGAGGGTCATCCAGACTACTGTGGACCCATCCGCAATCTTCTTCAAGTCGGCCGTTCTCGTCTCCTCAAGATTGATGAGCAGCTTGAGGAATTGACGACCGAAATCGCACGTCTACACGAGGAGCAAAGGCTGCTCAGCAACCGCGTAGCGCAGTACGCCACAGCGCTCTCCCCCTCAGCGCGATATTCTTGGTTTCGATCCTCCCAGAGCTGCAGGCGCCGTGGAGGCTCCGCCGCGTTTGCAAGCGATGGAGGGAGATAGCACTCGGGTACAGCGCGCTATGGACGCGCTTCACGAACGCGTGGTCAGATAACATTGAGGAGCAGCTGCGTCTCTCCGGAACGCGACCAATCGACATATCGCTCGAGTTCAGCGAGGAAGGGCAGGAGGTCATGAGGCATTTCGTGCCACACAGTCATCGCTGGCGCAGTCTCCGCATCCAGTGCAACGACCGCTACGTGCTCGAGTATCTTGCCCGCGAGGACGGTGGCGCTCTCGATTTCGCCCAACTCCAGCACGTCGAGCTCTTCACCTACCATGAGCGCCGCCGAGAGCGGGAGTCGCCGCCCAAAATCCCGCTCGAAGCATTCCGCTCCGCGCCAAAGCTCCGGAGCGTCTTTCTCACCGACCCTTCACTCATCGGTACCTCCACCGAGTTCGTCTTGCCCTGGCCGCAAATCACCCACTACCGCGCGTCATTCATAGCATCCACTCATCTGACCTACCTCGCCGCCATGGGGAAGAACCTCATCGAGTGCGAACTCGGCCGCTCGTGGGACTTGGACACCGGTGCTCCCCAGGACGTGTCACTCCCGTTGCTGCAGAAACTGACCTTGCAAGACTCCAACATTCTCCCATTCATCGTCGCCCCCGCCCTCCGCTTCCTCCACACAAACAAGGGCCCAGTACGGACCTTGGAGTTCATTGTCACCTCGGGATGCGCACTCGACACCCTCGTCCCCGGGCACTATCCGAACGAAAGCGCGATTCCGCTGCTCGCCGCCCTGCCCACACTCTCATCCCTCGTCGTCTTCGCGGAGACTTTCGGGGAAGACTTGTATGATGATGAGTCTGAATCACTGGCAGAGCGCAGCTCCCTCGACTTTCTGCGTGAAATTGTCGCGCGTCAGTGGCCCATGGCCGGCGGCTCGGACGTGCCCCTTCTCCCCGCGCTCTCTTCCTCGCTCTTGGGAGCTCCGACAACTCGAGCCCCATAGACGACGCGCTGATTACTGTGGTCCAGACGCACCCTCTACGTCTGCGCCTCTTCTCCGCGTCGCAAGACCAGGCGGGGTACGACTTCTACACACCGTTCATGCGGGATACGAAGCTCGATTTCAAGTTCATTGGAATGTCGAGTATGGACAAACTTATGCGTACGGCGACGGATATCGATTGGCTGGGCGCGGTTTTGCGGGAAGCTGGAGCGGAGGCTCAAGCGCTGCGCCCTTTCTGAATGACCGTTGCAATATAGTACTACTGTAATGCTACTGTAATGTGGCGACCAACACAGCATCGCCCTTTCCTCTTCCCCTCATCATGCCATCCTTGTCATCCCTCTTCCGAGGCCGGTCGCCCGCGCCTACTCCCAACGCAAGCTACGCTCCGCCTCCAGGCCCTCCGCCATCGCAATACGCACCGCCTACCAGCCCTCCACCCTCCCAAGAGCCTGCACCGCCAATCTACGTGTCCGCCGGCGGCACAGGCTGTATGTGGCCGCACAAACGCGCGTAAAGCCACCGACTCACCTCGCACGTTTCACAGCACGAAGTCTCCTCCGGCACGAACGCCACCCTCGACGACTACGAGCGCGGCAACGCCTTCTGCATGCAACACCCGCACGCACTGCCCGCGCAGATCTTCCAGCGTGAGTTTGCGCCGGAAGAATGGGGCCTTGTCTCGGATCGGTCTGCGACGCAGGTGCCGGCTGCGTCCCCTCACATTGCGGAAACGCTATACGCCACGGGCGCGCTCGCCATGCATGTCGCACTAGGGTCGCCGACTGAGCTAGGGCATTTCGCGCACCGGCTGGAAGTGGTCGACTTCCAAGCCTCCACACGCACTTTGCAGCTGCGTAGTCGGAAGGACAACTGCTTCGTGAGCAACCTCCCGATTATCGCGGGGAACTACGGAACGTCGAGCCGTCTCGGTGCGTATTTCGAGGTAACGGTGCGGGAGCTGCTGGGGGGGACGACGATGGCGATTGGTGGGTGTTTCTTCTCCTTCGTAGAGCGGCCTAACGACGCAACTACGGCAGGGATGCAATGCTTGCCCTACCCGCCGCACCGGCTTCCCGGCTGGCACCGCCGCAGCGCCGCGCTCCACCTCGACGACGGCCGGCTATACTTTGACGATTCGGATGGCGGGCGCGACTACCTGCACGCGGACCTCCCGGAGGTCAAGGCCGGCGACACCATCGGCTGCGGCTATCTCTTCAAACGCCCGGGAAACCCTGGAGGCGTGTTCTACACCTACAACGGCGCGCTTCTGCCCATCGCGTTCCCCGGCATTTTCGACTTTGCCGAGGGCAGGGAGCCGGATGTGTTCGCGGCAGTGGGGGTGACGGACGGCCCATGCTCGTTCGAGGTCAACTTTGGAGGTGGTGAGTTTGTGTGGAAGGGGCCGAACCCGGTTGGGAGCGAGGGTGTTGCGTGGGCGCAGGAGCTGTGGGACGTCAAGAGGATGCTGGCGCAGCTGGGGGATGGGCCGCCGAGGTACGATTCCTAAGATACTACGATTTGGTGCTACGCTACTGTACTATTTTATTCAGTTCGTCGGTCACGCGTCACAAGGCCTGGCCGCGACCAAATTTTTTTGTCAGTCACGCAGGAGAGGTCAAAAATGGCCCCCCAAAAGGGTAATTTCGCTAAATTTCCCGCGCCTTTGGCGCGGAATCTTCTAATGGGGACGGACTGACGAATTCTCAATTTCGTCGGGCATGTCACGGCGTCCAGGGCCTGACGAAATGAATAAAATAGTACAGTATCGACGATATCCTTTTGTATGGGCCCACAATGCCTCCCTTGTCGCCTATGTTCCGGCGTACCTCTTAGTGCTCCAGCTCCGCACGACGCCCGTCCCCATATCGTCGCCATTCGCATCGCAGCGCGATGTACCCGCTGGCGCCACGTTATCATCTGAAAGCGCATTCAATTTCGCACTCAACGCACCCAGACTCGCTATGAGTGGTGAAGTGGTTGTGGAGATACAGGCCTCGACATTGGTTAGTTTTTTTTTTCTCGAACAAATCAGCGAGTCTCCTGAATTTTTCAATTAGCTGTAAAAATGATTTTTCTTTGTTGCAAAATGAAGAAATAGTCATTGTAAAATGAGCTTTTGATACGGAAACCTTCACAGCACTTAGGGATGGCCATCTTCTTTGCCTCATCATGAACGGACACAGTCTCGCCGTCGCATGACAGTCAATGGTCTCGCCGGAAGAAGAGGAACTGCTCTTGAAGGCAACAGCTCTTTCCTTGTTCTTTTTTCCGTTTGTTGGGGTTATTGCAGTGGGAGTGGAGCGTTGTAGATTGAGCAACTTTCTTTTGTAAGAAAATCTGAATTTACAACAGCTGCCAATATGCTCTAGTACATAGCCAACTTGTCAAGGTCACAATCATTGCCGTTGTCGTACATACAAGAGGGGCACAAAATCTTTGGAGTTTTGGGAAGATATTTGAGCTCAAGTGTAATGATGTCGGTACCACGTACACGTGCACTGAGTATATGTATGTTTGTAATTTGTATGGATTTGTTGAAGGAGCAACATAAAAAGGCAAAGCGAGACTCTACAAAGGCTCACGCCCGCGTGGAACGAGCGGCGATATCATGCTGTACGCAGCCGCATGGAGCTGAACGGCAGGTTAACCGGTTGCTGCCTGCAGCCTTGAGCTTCCGTAGACTGAAGGGCAGCTCAGTAGGATAAAACTATTTGGTAGCTCAATACACATTGACAGTGGCTGCTGCCGGTATCCAAAGTAATTGGGATTTCACGAAAAGGTCTACCCTCTTTGAACACAACTATGGAGTCGCAGCCAATACAATGTCGGCGCGCCCGGCCCGGACGTCTTCGACATCTCGTGGCCATCGGACGGCGCATCACTGCTTGGCCGCAAACGACGATGTCCGCTCCACCTGACGCAGCGTCTCCGCGCCCCAAGCGGCGCAGAATGCTGCGGCACTACTCTGAAATGGTTTGTACGTACAGCCATCTCCCTTTCCGACTCGGAGTCGCCACGCCAACCACATATGTGCCAGACGTCGGCCAACGACCGACCATCAAGCGCCTCGCGCGTCGCGGCGGAGTCAAGCGCATCCACGGGCGGTTCTACGAGGAGGCCAGAGCAGACATGTACGGGCATCTAAAGAAGCTGGTGGAGACGACGGTGCTGCATACATTGCACAATCATCGGTGCGTTTCTAGCCTGCAACAACGCTTCTGGCTGAACGCTGCGGCATGTAGTCGCACAGTGACGAAGGACGATATCAGACGGGCGCTTCAGTGTGCAAGAACGAGTCTGTATGGATAGCTTGAGCTATGAAACGATTGGAGGATCGTTTTCTGGCTTGCGATGCTACGATTGGCATTGCACTGTTGGGGCTCTGTTGCTCGATTGTCCCGCATATGCACGTGGCCTCCTCCCCCAGTGGTGACGGATATGCCGCCCACACACGCCTGATCTGGTTTTTCGACCTCGCGGCTGCCGCACCGTAACGGCTCTCTCGCTCCGCCAGCGTCAATCAACGAGGCGATGGGGCCTCCCCGCGAAGCTGCGGTGAGCTTGATAGACTCTGTTTCATTGAATCCGCGCGGCAAGCACGAGTTATAGCGTCTTCTGCTCATAGCAGACTCGTTACGCCGCAGGAGCAGTCGCGTCGCGACAGGGGATCGGAGACCGAAAGACGCTGGAGAATCTCCTTGGTGAGAAGTACCCTCCATTCCATCCCATTCTCTTCGTCATCGCAGAACGCCCATTTACACGCAGATTTCATGATCCCAGGCTGAGCTGCGCGTTGAGCTCACTCGTCGCGCGCGTTTCCTCGAGGCACTGGCAGCCATATATCTTTGCGGCGTGTGCAGTGGAGAACGTCCATGGCCTCTCCCTCCCCCGCCGCACGACTGATAATGCCCACTATCCCTCTCGCGCTCGCTTCTACCTCTCTCGTGCCGACGGCTGCGCTGGCGCCGACATCGTCCTGTAACAACATCAACCACTGCCGCACGACCCTCGACATCCTCCGCACCTGCCTCTCCGCTGTTTTTCTCTGCGCATACGTCGCGGTACACCCGAATGTGCCACGCACGCGCCGCGACGATCTTCAATACGCGTTCTTGAGCAAGGATATGCTGCGGTACCTCTGGCAGACCGCGGTAAACTTGAAACCGAAGTTGATTCTGCTGCTGGTTGCGCTGGTAGCGCCGGAGCTGATCTTCGGGCTGGCATTCCGACAGTTCATGAACGTGAGGTTCCTGGTGAAGAGTCTGTTTGGCCCCCGCATATTTCGATCCTGCTCTTGACGCGACTGCAGATCCTGACCCCAACCTACGCCTTCACTCGAAACAAGCCTGGCTGCTCGTCATGGGCGGTTTCACTACTCGTTCCTCCTCCTCTCCCCGACGCGGCTTCCCGCCCCTTGCTCTCCCTCGCCGAAGCCAAGCCCTACCTACCAGCCATCCGGACACACCATCCCGTCGACATCAGCGACAAGAGCAAAATCGACACCCTCTCGAAGCTCATCACCCTCCTCCAGGTCGCCTGGTTCATCGTGCAGCTCGGCGCGCGCGTCTTCGTCGCGCACCTGCCTGTGACGGAGCTTGAGGTCGCCTCGGTGGCGTTTGCCGTGTTCCCGCTATGTACGTGGTGGCTCTGGAAGGAGAAGCCGAAGGATGTTGGGGAAGCGGTGGTGTTGGGGGCGATTGTCGAGGAGAAGAAGGTGTGTTTGCCTCCTTGCTTCGGGTGAATGTGGCGGTCGCTGAGGAGGTATTTTCTTTCCAGCTGATGGAGGCTCCGCTGACGGCCGAGCCGGATGAATTCTGCGAGGAGAAGGGGTCCAACGGGGACGAATTCCAAACGGAAACTGCGCCGAAAGTCGACACCGAAGGTCTGCCGGTGTCTCCGGTGCGCCAGGATTCGGAGGAGACTCTTTGTGGGGATGAGTACGAGGCACGCCCGCTCATCGATCTAATAATTCCGCTGAGCGTAACATTCATTTAGACCGACATTGTTGACGGCGACGCTCCGTCCTCACCTGTAACCTACAAGAATGCGCTACGACCGCTTCTGCTTGTCGAGCGACTCGAACGCGTCGAGACTCGGGCGAGCATCTCCACATCCTCGACGGACTCTGCATCCTCAAAGCCGCACCCCCGCCACCACCACCTAGGCTCGAGGATCGGCACCTGGCTCACCGCCGCCATCTTCGGCCGATATCCCCCAAAATACCTCGCTTCCCTCACCACCGCCCCGATCTTCTGGACCGGCCCCGCCGAGTCGCAGAGCCCCCTCCTCTCCCTCTTCCTCGAGCTCCTCCTCGCCCTCATCTTCGGGTTAATCCACTCCCTCGCCTGGTACCTCCCCTTCCCGTCCCCCGCCGAGCAGGCACTCTGGCGCCTCAGCGCCGCCGCCATCACCCTCCTCCCGCTACTCGGGCTCGCCATCGCGTGCGCGTCGTCTCCGCTCGACAACGGCGCGCCGAAGATGCTGCTGGCGACGGCGAACCATGTGGTCGCAGCGGTGTACCTTCTCGCGCGTGCTGCTGCTGGTGCTGCCGTTTACGACGCTGCGTGCGCTCCCGCCTGGGGCGTTGAGGGATTTTGAGTGGAGTCGGTATGTGCCGCATATTTAGGGTGGGTTAACGTTGAGTGGGCAGGTTGTGCGGCAGTACATCTATGAAGCTATGTATGAACATGATAGTCTGGCATTCTCTGGAGGAAGTCTATGGCACCGATTCAAGTCATTAGCGCGTTTTTCTGGGCCAGTTGACTCAACAGTACATTCGCATCACCGACCTCATTGACTCTGAACGCTTGACTCTGGACGCTTCAGTGGACGAGTCATCCTTCTGATTCCCCGGGCCCCTTCCTCGGCCCCGACATTCCATAAAAACGCGCATACTCGACGCATCTGCATCCCTCGTCAAGTCCATTCGAAGTAGAGTACGTGCAGACACATGTTCCCTGTTCCCAATCCGCGTACTGACCTCCCTCGAACAGATGCTGCAGTACTAGATCCACTACCACCACCGCAACCACAACCATTTTCCGCACCCCATGATCCGCGGCCGCGGATAACGAGAACATACCGCGCCTGCATCGCGTGCCGCAAGCGTAAAGTCCGGGTACGCCCATTTTCTACTCAATCGAACGAAAAATATACAAAAATAAACTCGCAGTGCGTTCAAGACACCCGCGAGGGCCCCTGCGTCGTCTGCAAGAAACGTGGTATTGCGTGCGAGCTCGGGTCGGTCGAGTTGACTCCCAGATTTCTGCAACCCGCGCCGGGCGGCGCGTCATCCGCGCAGGAGCTTCCTCCCGGCGGCGCCTCTACTAGTAGCGCTCGAGCCCCAATGCTTCCGTACACCGGCCCTCCTCCACTCAACCTCCCACCACGATACACGGACGGTGGCTATCCCGACCTCTCGCTGGGGCCGAGCAATTGCATCCCGACTGGAGCTTATTTCCCTCCTCCTCCTTCTCACTGGATCGGGCAAATCCAAGACACCGCAGGGAATTACCACAGTCACTCAACGGTGGCTGGATATGTCTATACCGACGAGCAGTACGCCGCGGACGTCGAAGAACTGTTGCGTAAGCTCGGTAAGTGTCTGCGCAGTTTGTATGCTTGAATTGCTCACTCGATAAGTGTAGGATTCGCGCAAATCGATGGTTGTTGGAAGCGGTGTTGGAAGACTAGACGAATGTTGAACCATTGACACAGTCCTGTTTCATGAGCGAGGTTGCTCCCGAGTCGGTATCGGTCGATCGAACCGGCCGTCGCCTCTTTGAAGGGTAGAGTGGAGTTGTTTTTTCTTCGAACAAGTCGCGCGCTCGTAAACGTTACGTCCAAAGCTTATAATCGAGTCAATCTACGAGTTCGTCAGCACCGCACGAGGTAAAAAAGAAGAAGATTCGGACTGGCCTAGTTGTTCTATTTTACCTCCTCATCCTCCAGCGACAATTGCATAAACAGTGTATCGATCCACTTCCCAAGCTTGCGCCCAACCCGCTTCAGATGCCCCACCTGCTGGAATCCCCAGCGCGCATACCAGTCGCGCAGCCCGTACCCCGCGCCGACGGCGTCTGTGTCGACTGCCATGACCGCCAGCACCTGCGTCACCCTCCCCTCCAGGGATCGAAGGGTAGAGATAAGCGCGTCCATCATCGCGGTCCCGACGCCCCGCGTGCGCTCGCCCGGCGCGACGAAGACGCTGATCTCGACGGTGTACTGGTATCCCGCGTGGCTGGGCATGCGGTAGCCCGACGCGTACGTGTAGCCCAGAACCGTCTCGGGCGCAGAGGCGAGGACCGCAACGAGGTAGGGCAACCCGGCGGCGCGAACGGCGTGATACGATTCGAGCACAGTCAACTCGGGGACGGGGTCGAGGCGGAATGTGGTTACGGAGGTGGCGACGTAGTGGTTGAGGATGGCTGTAATCTGCGGGATGTCGGCAGGTGTGGCGGGGCGGATGGTTATGGATTCGGTCTGGGACATGGTGGTTGTAAGGAAGAGAGTTGTGATTCATCAGCAAGCACGGGATTTTCGATGTAGGGCTACGTTGCCTATATTGCGGTGATAGCTTGGTAGACAGGTTGCCAATTATGTAGAGCCCTGTAGCGTGTGGTAGCTTTGTATTGCAAGTGATATCACTACCGCCGATCCCCATAGAGGATCATAGCCCCGATAGTCTTGGCTGACACTACCCGTGCAACAAGGCTATTAGGCCTACTCAGGCTACTGGATATCATCGATTGCCAGGGAAAATATTGCCAGCCGAAATTGCAGATAAATAAAGTCTATTTGTGATGTCCTGCGACTTCGGAAGGTTCCGTGAGTCGAGAACCGGGGGTTTGAGTCGCATAAGGATAATCGTATGCGAAGGTACTGACGCCGGAGGATCCGGGCGTAGACGAATGCGAGTCGGCCGGGTTACGACGAGTACCGAGTCAACGCCGGAGGATCCAGGCGGACGAGTGAATGAGTCGAGACGCGAGACGAGTGGTGAAATGAGGAACAGAGAGAGAGTCGAGACGAGAGAGGGAGAGAAATGAGGAAGATGGAGGAACGAAATCAAGTTATTATCTGCCGTCACATTTTGTGACGGCTCGCGTTAATACAAGGAAGGTATCGTAGTTCTAAGTAAATATTGTACAGTGCTCTCACAAAGCCCCCCAACGACGAGACCTTGCTTGCTGGGGCCATATAAGGCGTCTATTCATCGTCCGTGGATTCGTCCTCCCGTTGTTCTTTCTGCTTTTTCGCCAAGGCTTCCTCCTGGCGATCCTTCCACAGCTTCTCCTTGCGCTTCGCGTCGCGCCTCCTACGACTAGGGTCCTTGACCCTCCGGCCGTCGTCGTGGTACCGCGGCGGCGGTCGTGTTCGTCGCTCGCGGCCTTCCTCTCTTCCCACTGGCGGATCCAGTCGGTCTCCAATCCATCGCACCGGTTCTTCCTCCGCCCTCCTCGGTCCGATCCTCTGTGCCAACGGGCGGCTGCCAATCCTGTCCTCCAGTCGCGCCTGAACGTGCTGCTCTTCGTGCCGCTCCCGGTCTCGCACATCCTGCTCCTGCGGCGTCGACCAATGCGTTGGCCACTGCTGGAGCGGCGCTACAACACTCGATTGGGGCCACATCGGCGGCTGCATGGGCCAATGCATCATCGGCGCGAAGGGAGGTGGTTGAAACTGTAGCGGGCCAGTCGGGGTGAGCTCCACGTTGTAGCGTTGCCCTCCTGGGCCGAGCCAAACCATGCTGGTTCCTGCTGGCATTCCGGGTGTCGCCACTTCCGGTGGGCTCGGCGCGGGTCTAGGAGAAGGATGGTCGGGGGAGTCTCTAGCCCGACGCTGTCCCCCGGCTTGCGTCATTGGCGCAGGAGCGGCCGCTACTCTTGACGATCCCGCCGTAGATGGTCCCTGTCTCGGAATGCGGTCTCTCGCCAGCTCTCGGTCGACGTCCTCGTTCCATTCCGAGGAGGCGTATCGTGCGGACACCAAGAAATCCCGCTCCTCCTCGAGCTGGGCAACCACCTGTCCAAATTGCCTTTCCAACAGGCGAACGACTTCGCGTCCCTGCTCCGCGGTCGGCATCTCCAAGTGGATCTCGCCTCCTATCGCGAGAATACGGCTAGGACGGAGTCGCTGTTCCCGGAGGGCTGCGCCGACAGCTCCTCGCCAGAGCTCAATTGCGTGCTCGCTAGGCGGATTTTCGACGCGAACATGCCGGTCCCGAGACTGGTGGCCCTCCTCGTCGAGGTCCATGGCGTCCTCATCCTTGGCCTTGCCTTTCCCCTTGGACGATCCTTTTGTCGCTTTGGATTTGCTCAAAGGGGACGGGGAACGTCTTCGTGGCGGCGAACAATTCCGCCCTTGGTAGCGAGGGCTTGGGCTCTTCGGCCTTTGGCTATGCCTCGGCGGGGATGGCGGCAAGTAAGACCGTTCCTTTCGATAGTGGCGCGGCGGCGAAGGCTCCCTACGTGGCGGCGAACGGGGTTTGCGGTCAGGAATAAATTGAGCTTTCGCATCCCTCCGTCCGTAATCGCGAGGCGGCGAGTCTGGTCGATGTTGGATTCTTCCCTCCCACCTCCGGGATTCCGGAGGGCTCCGCGGACGTTCACGAGGTTCCGACGGCATTGGGCGTGCTGGGGCAGCGTCAAGACGTCCGTAGTCTTTACGGGGGTGCGTTCTCCCTCTGGCGAGCGGACCGCTGACGGTACGCGTCCCTTTCCAGCGCGATTCGATAGCTGTGGCCGACAGTGCCTCTTCTGGGCGCGAGCTGCTCGTACATCCATTGTGATGCCACCGCTTCCACCCACTCATCCCTTGCGTTCTTTCTGAAGAACGGCAACCGTGGCACTGGCCACCCGTAATCGCCCGACAGCCAGGCGTCGTGGAACGGGGGCGGACCGTCCATGAGCAGATGACGGCGTAGGAGGCGGTCCGTGTATTGTTGGAAGATACGATTCTGCACTATCCTTGTGTGCTTATAGAATCCGAGCGTTCCGTTCTCGCCCTCTCCGAGAATATACACCGACATTTTCGTGGCCACTTGTTTTTCGCTCAGTGCCATGATATTTGGCGGGTCGTAGCGTCCCATGGGCTGCCAGGGTTCTCTTTTCTGCGCTCTTGCCTCCACCGGTAGATCATCCGGGACGTAGTCGTCGCTTTCACCGTCGGAGACGTAGCTCGTGACGTTCGGCTGCTCCGGTCGGTCCATGGAGGCCGACGACGTAGGTGGTGGTGCCCGAGTGAGAGGCAAAGCACGCGCTCTCTCAAATTCGGTGCTCGGGAACAGCTGGCCGTACTCGACACCTCCGTCAGCCGGAGAAGCGAGGTGCACCAGCCCCGCGTCGTTGGCGATCTGGAAGTACGGGTTCGCGTTGACTAGGTCGTGCTCCAACATCGTGACGTCTATGAAGTTGTGCAGGACGGAGTCACGGTCTATTTTGACCGCCTCCGCGTCCGAGAGCAGCGCGACGACGAAGATGGGTATACGCGCGTCCGCTAGGCGTCTTACGACGTTTGGCGGTGCCCCGTTAGCGACCAACCCGATGTACGTCTCGTCGGCATCCGGCAGGTTCTCCTCGCTCCAGTCAAGCGGCGGCTCCTCATCGTGCGGGAGTTCACTCCAGGCGATCCAAGCTTCGACTCTTCGGAGGGCGTATTGGGTCATGACGCCCCATTTAACGGCGTCGTCCCAGACATGGGCCTGTTCCACGCTTTCTAGCAATCTTTCGGTGGCCGTGTTCCAAGGGCAGACCGGCCAAATAATGTTGTCCAACGGGGTACGAGGGTCGCTCCGCTGACCCATGAGGTCGGCGATCCTATCGCTGTAAAAGACGTATATGTTGCGCAGCGAAGACGTAAAGTCTTCGCGGAATCGCCCTCGACTGTCGTCCTCCTCGTTGACCACCCAGAACTCGGTGAGAGGCGCGTATATGACGTAGTTGGGATCGTCCGGACGGACCAAGCAGGCTCGGCGTATGAAGGGCGCCCAAGGTCGACTCTCGATGTGATTTTGCGGGAGGATGTGGATGTCGAATCGTCCAAGTGAGCCGTCGTACCGGGAGATCCGGTAGAAAGAGCCTGGTTGGGTCGCCCAAAAGGTCTCCGGAATTCCGGGGACGCCGGCGATGAATGCATGCTGGCCCGAATTCGGGGACCAGACTTCGTAGTACCGTCCGTTCGCGTATACGTAGCGACCGACGCTGAAGCGTCGACCTATTGAGAATAACATAACCACGTCGATGTACTCCGCATCCTGGAATCCAAGGAGCGGTCGAGCGCGAGCGAAGCGGAAGCGCGGGACTCGAATTCCCTTCTGGTTGTTAGACGGCATGGTGGTTGTAGGTTCTGCGACGGAGGATCCAGTCGCGGTGCGAGATTGCGGGGGGAAGGTCTTGATCCAGCGACGGAGGAGCCAGTCGCGTTTCGTGGTCGTAGAGCAGAAGAGAGAAGTTTTCTGACGTGATGGTGATGAAGAGTACGCGATCACGCGACTCTTTCAGTCTAGTTTCTTCACGCGTATATACTCGCGTTTCAGCAGAGGTGCGTTCCTCAGGTCGTACTCTGAGACCCAAGAGTCATCGGCTGGGCCATAGCCAACCCATCGCACGAGGAACATCCTTTGGTTTCCGTCCTTACGGGGACGGAGCTTATGACCCAGAATGGCCTCGACCTCGTATTCTTCGGAGGCTTTAAGATATTCGCGCGTCTCCGGTAACTTCTCTCTTTCTCCGAATTCGTCGATCGACGTACGGTAACGTTTTAAATGTTCTAGATTGAAGACAGGGTGCATGTTGTATGTGTCCGGCAGTCTGAGTCGGTATACGACTGGATTGATTTTTTCCAGGACTTCGAAAGGACCTATCGTTCTTTGGACGAGTTTACGGCCTGCACCCTCGACGTCGACGAGTTCGAGTGAATGGGGATTCACTAGTACTAGGTCTCCTTCTTCAATGGTCTCTACTGGGCGTCTATGTTGGTTGTAGGATTTGGCTTGACGCTCCTGAGCTTGTACTAACGCGTCCCTGGCAAAAGCTCGATGCACTTCCAGTGAGTCTATAAAGTCTTCACCCTTTTGGCTGGGTAAGAACGGGCGAGCTACCGGGTCTCCTGCCGGCGCTACCAACCCTGCAGTTGTTTGTGGACGATAGCCCATGAGTAGAAAATTGGGGGCGTAGCCAGTAGAGCTGTGAACGCTACTATTATAAGCCGCGTTTATCTCCCCTATCCATTTGGACCAGGAGGCCCTATCCTTGGCCACGTACGCCCGGAGCATCTGCTCCACCAGCGCGTTCAAGACTTCAGTCTGGCCGTCCGTCTGCGGGTGGTGCGCTGAAGATAAAGCCATATGGCTTCGATACTGTAGGACGACTGCTCTCCAGAAGGCGGTGGACCATCGTTTATCGCGGTCTGATATAATTCGCTCCGGCATTCCGAAGCGGTTAACTATGTGGTCGACAAAGAATTTCACAAATCCTTCTTGGGAGAGGTTTGTATGCGTCGGAATGAACATGGCATATTTAGTCAGTTTGTCGACGAATACTAGGATAGCGTTGTATTTGTTGGGTCCCGACGGTGGAAGACCTGTAATAAGATCCATAGATACTGTGGCGAAAGGTCGGGCCGGAATGTGAGCTGGCCTGAGGCCGCCCATCTTTCTACGATGGTCGGTCTTTATCTTCTGGCAAACGTCGCAGGTCTCTGCAAATTCCCTGGCATCTTTCCTGAGGGATGGCCAGAAGAACAGCTCTTGCAGCCGGAGTATGAATTTAGAGGGCCCGGCGTGCGCGCTTTCGTGCGGGGAGTCGTGTATCCACTTGAGAACGAATGATACCTGGCTCTTTGGAATGCATAGACGGGTTTTCCAGTCTGCGTCAATGAAGTATAGAAGGCCGTCGTTCCCCTTCTGGTAGCGGGACTCCGTAAGCAGAGAATCCGGATTCGCCGCTTCAGAGAAGTACCGATCTTTAAAAAACACGTCCTTCCGGTATCCGGAGGCGAACTTCTCAGAGAATTCGGGGGAGACTGCGATTAACAGGTGCGCTTTTTTATTCCAGTCCTCGTTCAGCGACATCACTGGTGGTTTAACACCCACTGGATAAGTCCAGTGGTCTCCTTGTGGGAATGGTAGATCGTCCGCAGTGTTCAACGTTGAGTCGTCGGCAACAGGTTCGGGTCCATCGGGAAGAGAGGTACTCTTGATATTCCTCGATGAACCCTTGGTTTCCTCAACTAGGCGCTTAGTTTTGCTGCGAGTAGTGGCCAGTACGCTTTTGTCCACTACATCGTCCCACCAGAATGCTACAAAGGCGGCCTTCACCGCTGGTGCATACGTATTGGAATCTTCCATCCGCTGCGCGCGTCGCACCTTGTCGTCGTCTGGCTCAATGGCTCGCTCGTTGTCTCTAGTAAGAGATTCGTGGGGCGGAATTCGGAGGAGTCGAGACAGCGGGTCCACGTTGGAGTGTATTCTGCCGGGTCTATGCACGATCTTGAGCCCGGGGTATGCTGCAAAAACCGCTCCCCAGGCAGCGAGACGGCGGTTCATGTTCTCGTATACGCGCGCCCACTGGAGTGCGGCGTGGTCGGTTACCAATATGATTTCTTCCCCTTCGATAAAGGGTTGGAATCTCACTAAGGCTTCCTTTGCTCCGAGAGCTTCCCTCTCAGTGGCGCTGTAACGCCTTTCCGCGGGCTTTAACGTCCGACTCCAGTAGCAAATTACCCGTTCGACATGAACTCTGGTTTCGTCCAGAGTACGCGCCCACTGATCGATCCCATCCATTTCAACCACTTCCTTGGTGAGGGACACCACCAGTCGCGGCACGGGCTCGCGTTTATCCCACGCTTTAGCTAGGCGGTCGTAGGTTGGGGTACCTTTAAGGTCCTTGACTAGTATAGGTTGAACTTGTTGGAGACTGGCTCCGATGGCGACGTCCGACGCATCCGTGTATAACCGGTAAGGCGAGCCTTGTTGGGGGTGTCCAAGCACTGGAGTATCTGACAGTGCGTCCTTAGCTTCTTGAAAAGCGTTCTCATGTTCGGCTCGCCACTCCCATTTAGTACCCTTCGTCAATAGAGAGAATAACGGCTTCACGATGAAGGAGTAGTAGGGAATATAGGATGAAAAGTAATTGACCATCCCGAGGAATTTTTGTAATTCATTCACGGATTGCGGTCTAGCCAATTCTTGAATGGCTGCAACCTTCTCTTTATGCGTAGACAGTCCCAGGCGAGACACTTTTTGTCCCAGCAATAGGATCGACGAGTACCCGATAAAGCACTTCTTCGGTTCCAGTGTTATTCCCGCTTCTCGTATCGCCGATAGCACACTATCCAGGTGCTGTAAGTGCTCTTCCCAAGTCTTTGAAAAGATCACGATATCGTCCACATAGACCAGGGCGAATAGCCAGAGGAACGGGGATAGCACCCCTTGCATTATACGCTGGAATATAGACGGACCGTTACGCAACCCAAACGGCATACGTCTGAATTGCCACAGTCCTCGATGAGACCGGAAAGCGGTCTTGGGTTTATCATCCTCCTCCATCTCAACCTGGTTAAATCCAGCGAGGGCGTCCAGGGAGGATAACACTTGTGCGCCCGACAACGCCTGCACAATTTCTGATTGTCGGGGTATAGGGAACTCGTCCGGAATGGTGTTGGCGTTAAGTTTTCGGTAATCCACTGCAAGGCGCGCCTTTCCGTTACGGAAGACCACTACACAGGGCGCGCCCCAAGGGCTAACGGAAGGTTCGATAACCTCCCTCTCGATCCAAGTATCCATTTGTTGATCGATAACTTCGCGTTTAGCAGGAGACGCGGAATAGATTGGTAACGACACTGGTTGTGTACCCTCTTTTACAGGGATAGACGCTCTTCCAGTGGTTCTGCCTAAGCGACCGTTGATGCCGAAGGCCTTCTCGTTGTCGCGTATAACTTTCTGCAATCGTGGTAGGATTTCGGCCGGAACGTCTGGGCCCAGCTGTACGGCTGACGCAACATCCTCCACTGTTTCCGATTCGAGATCGGGTACAGCAGTGGTTTTTGGTCCCCATTGTTCGTCGTCTGACTCTTCCCCATCGGGGCCTTCTCCGGCTGAAGGGAGATCGGTAGGCTTTGTCTCAGGTGCCGACGGACGGTTGGACTCGGCTCTCCGCGTCGCTTCAATGATTCGCGCGATGGCCTCCGCGCTGGCCGCTAACCTATTTCTTTCCTTCTTGCTGTTCGGCGAGTCGGCGTACTTAGCTGGATCCCGGAGAATACCGACGACGTCGCCGGCTCTAATAAACCAAGGACGATTACTTGTGTTGGCAATCGGCAGACGCGGGTTGTCGGAAGATACGAAAGTCGACGGAGCAGCCATAATGCTGCCATCATCCATTTGTAGGACGATTTTCTCTACGAGCCAATCTCGTCGCCCGGAGAAATCTGCAGATATGGGGACGTTGTGTACCGATCCCGCTGAGATAAGGGTGTCCTGCGCGGCTACAACTGGCGGATCCAGTTTCACACTCGCGTTGTCAGACGAAGTTCCCGTCGCTGGGATTCTCGACTTGACCTTCGCTGCTTTCGTCGATTCGGAGGTGTTCGCGTGCTTAACCTCGAATCCTAGTTCCGACTCGAGAGGTACATTATGTGAAGTGGACGCGGGAAGGACATGGCGGGAGGAGCCAACGCGTATCTTCGCGTGTCCAGAGGCAAAGCGAGTGGTGCCAAGCTCATAAGCCGTCTGGAAATCCTCTCCAAGCAATAACGGGACTCGCATGTTCCGAACCACGTAGGCCTCCAATTCGAAGCTGATCAAGTCTCCGTCTTCGGATACGGCGAACATAGGCACTTGTACGTAGCCCAGAATTCTAGCTGACCCCGTTAAGTGATACAGCTTGATTTTAAGACCGGTCTTGAGCGAGCAAAGCTCTTTAATCGTTTCGTAGAACTCTTCCGACATAAGAGTAATGTCGGCGCCAGAGTCTATCCTCGCTATGATCATGCGGTTCCTGGTACGTCCTATGCGTACGACCATCTGTAGCGCACGAGTGCCTACCGAGGCCATTCCGTCCGGTAATTGCCGCACCTTACGCGCTTTGTAGATTCTTTCGCCTTCCGGCGATAGCTCAGGTTGTAGTTCCGGAGGATTGGTGATCGCTAACGCGAGTTTGCTTAGCTGCTCCTTAGGTATTTGAAATTCAGGCTGGTCAACCTCCCGATCTTTCCCTTTGTTCGAGCTTTTGATTGGCTTGGTGAACATTTCTCTTCTTCTCGTGTTACGGTTACCCCGAGGCTTTCCCAATATATTCGCTTCAAGGCTGAACGCCTCCTTGTTGGCGAAATCCGATGTCATATAAGCAGAGAAAGAGGTTGTATTCAAGTAGTTGTGGTACATCTGGTCGTTCAACTGCTCTACTTCGGGAGGTACCTCGAACGTAAGCTCGACCGAGTTCGCCGTGCGAAGCGTAAGCCACTTCCCATAGTGTGAGCACTGTCTGGCATAGTGCTTGGGACTAGTGCATATGTAACATGGGCCGCTCGGGAGCGGATTGGCCTCTATCGAGTCGTCTCGCGGGAACATCTGCCCCTGGGTAAGCTTGCCGTGAGGCCAGGGACGACCCTCCCTCGACTTCCGCGGAGGGGAACGAGCACGCTTGTCTGAAGCGTGAGCTTCCTTGCCTTGTGATTCTGGAGTACCCGGTTCGTCTTCTTCGTCGGTAACGTC
This sequence comes from Mycena kentingensis (nom. inval.), assembly GCA_014461125.1. NCBI lineage: Eukaryota > Fungi > Basidiomycota > Agaricomycetes > Agaricales > Mycenaceae > Mycena > Mycena kentingensis (nom. inval.). The sequence continues at coordinate 2,814,821 of JACAZG010000002.1, read as the reverse complement.
CTCGACATAAGCGGCGTGGCGGCGCGTCGAATCCCTACGCCGGTACCCGGGCTTATTGTAGGAGCGTACACCCTTATCGTCGAGTGCTTTACTCAACATTTCCATATTCATACGGCTCGTGTACGCTTCCATTAGCGCGGGTTCTTGGTGTTCGGCGTCTCTAAGGAGCGCTTCAATGGTAGGTTGAAGATTCTCCGAGATAAGGGTTTTCCAGGCGGACGGCATAGTGCGCAGGACGTTCTGCACTGCGGCGTACTCGTTAGGCGTCTCCGACGAATAAAGGACGTAGAAGTATTCCAAGCGTCGCTGGAAGAACGACACTGGATCCTCGTCTCCATGACCAGCCTGTCGGAAGCGCATTTCCTGGTAATCCCGAGTACGGTCCTCCCTCCAGCGAGACGTAAGAAAGTGGGTAGCAACCGCCGACTGTAGTACTTCCCAGTTCCTGGTGTGAGCCCGTTGAACTTCGGGCATGAGCGCTTTCCACCAGCCCTTAGCACGACCTTTGAAGTATAAGGGCGCCGCAGCAGCGATTTGCGTCGCCATGTCGTTGCTCATGCGAGACAGCATTGCCATGCTGGACATCCAGGGCATTATCGACAAGGGTTCTCCGTCGAACTCGGGGACGATGGACGTTAATAACTTGTAGTTAAGCGTCCAGGAGGCCGGCTCATTATCCCTGGGAATCCAGGGACCATTATTAGCGGCTCCGTAATGCGGCCCTCCCGCTGGCGGAGGAGGAGGAGGTGGGTTGTATCTAGACCAGAACTGGTCCGTCTTGTAGACGGACCAGTCGATCTCGGAATCTGTGTTTGGGTTGTCAAAGTCACCTAATTAGGGAAATCAACGCACGGCCACAAGTACCGCCACAGGCATCGCATCCCTTCCTGACGGTGCTGTTCGTCCATTTACGCGCCTTCCCGCACCTCGCCGACCACCTTAGACGAATCTCCGCGCCCGAAAACCCATCTCGCCGTCGAGACCTTGTTCCTCCATGGGGCTGTTGTTGCGGAATACGAGTGCGCGGTCTTGACTCTCGTCCAACGCAGCTGACCCGGGCGGACCCGAAATGCTGCTCAGCGGCGGTGGACTGGGCATGGGACTCGAGGGGGCGTCGTCTGGGTGTTATCTGTGCAGCTGGGAGTGGGCGGAGCGCGGGCTGGGTGAGTGTATTTCTAGACCCCACCGTTGCTTCGTCGCACCGCGCGGTCGCAGCGCTGTGGACTGCCGTGGGACAGCCCCCGTTCTCTCCTCTGTACCACTCTTCCCCATATTTGGTGTCTTTTATCACATCCCGGCCGTACCACACCGCCGTAGCTGCGAGCCCCATATACCAGATGTATTCCGCGACTCCCGCAATGAAATCTCCTCCAATCGCTGCCAATTTTTGCATGAACGTCCGCAAGTCCCTTCTCCACGCTTTCAAGACAGTTTTAGCTGTTTTGAAGCAGGGGCGCGCAGCGGGCAGCCTCATCAGGCCGATATGCCCGATTAGGCAACTTTGACTGCCCGATTGCGCGACCCGAGATCGACCAGCCGGTCTACAAGACCGGCTGGTTCGAGCCTAGGTTGTATCCTCCGTTGGGATTCACGTATCCCGCATTCGGAACCGGCGGAGGAGGAGGGCCGCCGCCGCCGAACGGTCTTTGGCCACCGACTCCTTGATTCCAGAAGTTTGGGGTAAATCCCGCGGGTAGCGAATTGCCGTTAGATCCTAGGCCTCCTCCTGCTGGAACCGTATAATCTGCTGCACTTTGCGAACCGTTATTGCCATAGGGCGCCGATGCGCCTGCGGTAGTCGTATTTACTCCGAAGGAGTTGGACATCAGCGTTGGCCCCCCAGTGTTCGGCACGGGCGGTACGAAGAGTCGTCCGGTGTTTGGCAGTTGCTGTACCGACGGGGCAGCCAAACGCGGGACTACAGATATAACGTCCGCGCCGAATTGAACAGCTCCACCTAAAGGCCATTGTGGATTTGGTGGGACCGCTGCCGTTCGCGGTTGTCCCGTTGCTGAGCTTCTACTACTGGCGGATCCAGCAGCGTTCTCCATCGGGGTATTGGACGACGCGTAAGACGAGGGCAGCGACAGCGCCTTGACGTTCGAATGGTGGTATGGGTTATGGTACGGGACTTGAGCTACCCCAAACTGGGCGGCGACTCGTTCGTACGCGTTTGTCGTCGTCTGCTGTAGGAAATCCCCATAGGCATTGCGAGCAGCGAGTCGCCGTACTTCCACAGAAGGGGAAGCATTCCCGTACTGCTCTCGTATATCCGATCGAGTAGAAGCAATCGATTCAGTTTCCGGGACCTCAACGCCGGTCAGTAGGCGTCGGAGACCAAATATAGTGTTTGACGCCCTTTTTCCACCGATATGGCATCGTATTTGCAGTTCGCCCAACGCGAGCTTCATGCCATCCAAGTCGGTACTTCGCTCCAGCATCTTGGTTAACGCGAAGTTGGGGTCAATATGGTATAGGCGGTCCGAGGTTCTGGTAAGCTCCGCGAGACCCTCGAGCACTTGTTGCAGCGCGTGGATCGTGTATGCGACGAGAGGGAATTTCGAGGATTCGAGACGGTAATGTTGGGAAGAATTCCCAGGGACTATCACGGCCGTCCAGTAACCGTCCTCGTCAGGCTTGAGAGAGCGAATCTTCTTAACCGCTTTAGCTAGGTCCTTGTATCCAGTAGCCGAGTGCGGGTATGAATACCGCACTATGACGTCCCTCAATAGGGCGATACTCTGCTCGGCGTACTCCTTGAGAGCGCCGTCCTCAATTCCGAAAGCCACTAATGGATCATAGGCTTGCGCATCCTTCGGGTCATAGCTGCCGTGAAAGCGGGCTACGGATAGGCTGATGGGTTCGTAGAAGATGTCCAGGATGCGCCCTGCGTGTTCGAATACGCGTTCGTGTTGGACTTCGAGAGCTTTTGGGAGGGGCGCGAAGCGCGAGTTGAAGGCGGCAGTTATAGAGTCGGAGGTGGACAGTGGAACCGACATATGTGGCGGCCAGTCCCGCTCCTGGGCATCTTCAACATGCGCAGGCTTAAGAGGACGCCCATGGTAGCCCACTACGTTCATCTCATCGGCGGATCCGGAGGAAGGAGCACGTCTGTTACCGCCGTGACGGGATCCGTGTGGTGGCGGCAGTTCCGCTTCCTCCTGCGTCGGGCGACAGGTGTAGGCTCGACACCGTGGAAGGGGACGGATCCGTAGAAGACCGTCGAGTCGAGCTGGGAGCAGAAGTTGCATTTTCCGTGCCTCTGGAGGAGCCAGTGGCCGACGGAGGACGTAGCGTCGCGGTTGAAGCTCCGCTCGTGGAACGTCCCCGTCCAGCGTCTTCGTAATACGAGACGTTTGGCGCGAAAGACACGGCCGGAAGACGTGTGGCTGAAGGCGACGTCGTAGGGGAACTCGGGGGTAGTGGTTGACGATGCCTCTCCGGTAACGCCGACAGCGGAGAGAGGCGACCCGTAATGCCGGTACCGCCGGAGGATCCAGGCGTGTGGGGCAAGGCCGGAGGCGTCCCGCCCTCCTTGTCTTCCGCCGGAGAACGGTTTGGCGTATTGCTTTTCGCCAGCGACGAGGAAGTCGACGACGTAGCGCGCGGACGAAGAAGCGCGTCGGCTTGTTGCGGTTGGTGCAGGGCCAGTCCCAAGAGAAGGCCGTGCGGGGCCGGACCCGGACGAGGTCGAGGAGTTGCGTGTGTTCATATTCGACGAGAGTCGATTTTGGGTGGTAGTGGTTGGTTTTGAAAATGTTTCGGCTAACAACTCCGAACCCCGACCCACCACCTATGACGGAGTCTTCTTCCCATCGCCCCCCAGCGTAGTACGAGCTTGCTGTGAAGCTATAGTCGTGGTATGAGCCGTTCTGACGAACGACCCGCGGTAGCAGTTGTTCGTGGCTCACGGAACCCCTCGCGGTGGGCTCCATTGTGATGTCCTGCGACTTCGGAAGGTTCCGTGAGTCGAGAACCGGGGTTTGAGTCGCATAAGGATAATCGTATGCGAAGGTACTGACGCCGGAGGATCCGGGCGTAGACGAATGCGAGTCGGCCGGGTTACGACGAGTACCGAGTCAACGCCGGAGGATCCAGGCGGACGAGTGAATGAGTCGAGACGCGAGACGAGTGGTGAAATGAGGAACAGAGAGAGAGTCGAGACGAGAGAGGGAGAGAAATGAGGAAGATGGAGGAACGAAATCAAGTTATTATCTGCCGTCACATTTTGTGACGGCTCGCGTTAATACAAGGAAGGTATCGTAGTTCTAAGTAAATATTGTACAGTGCTCTCACACTATTTTTTTTTGCACACAAGTCCTAGACCTCTTCACCGTCAGCCTCGTCATCGCCCTTGGGCTCCGAATCCGTCTCCCCGGTACGTCCCGCAATGCTCTCGCAAATGCGATCCTTCATCTCCGCAGTCACCACCGTATTCGCGGGCCGCTCGGTGTCATCCAGACCCGCACGCTTGCTGCATGATAATGAGAACAATACTGTGAGGGTCGGGCACGACGCACCGCAATTTCTTCGCCCATTTGGTCCGCACATTCTTGTTGTAAGTCGGGTCGATATCCTCCCACTCACGTACATCGGCGAGCAAGGCGGCGTAGGCAGACTGAACGTCCTTCTCCTCGAATGCTTTCTTGACAAGCCGCCCGGTCGCCCATTCCTTGATACAGAACTCGACCTATACATGATCAGCAAACTCGAAACCAAACGGAAGTAAAACGCACCGCCATCAGCGTGAACGCGACCATGGGCATGGAAATCGGCATGAACAACTCCTCGAAGACAACACCCATAGAGCGGTAACGTTTACCGAAGCATGCGCGCGCCCAGATCTTGAGGAGGATCCGCGTCTCGAATATGCCCTCGAGCTTGTCTTCGTCCTGCGTTGATCAGTGGTCTACCTGCTGCGTTACAAGGATCGTTACCTTGTGTGCGAAGCGCTTGCTGTCTATCATAGACCTACAGGTCGTTGGCTTATGGTTCTCGGATACCCTGTAGCATTCAATTGGGGATCGTCGTGCTACAGATGAATGCAACATTCCACGCTCCGTCGATCCGGTACCCGAGGATCGTCGGTCAAGCTATCGCCTTGGCGCCGATCCTCGTCGCAGATTCCGTGCTTCCTGATGTTGGCCGAGTTAGATGGCATGCCGCCAACAAACTGTTTGTTTGCAAATTCTACTAGAAAGCGAGGTGTATGGGTGTCGAAATGGGGAAGTATTCTTCCCGCCGATTTTTTGTTGTTTCGTGCCTTCCGCCGGATTTTTTCAGGCTTTTGCTCGAGTACCCTCGGGAGTCGGACATTAAGTAAATCCGCGTTCTATATTTGGTGTATGCTACAGTTCCCCGGATTTGCTCGGACTTCGCACAGAGGCGCCGGATTTCTTTCCACTGCCGCCGGATTTCTTTCCACTGCCGCCGGATTTTTTTTAGTGCCGCCGCTTTTTTTTATCCAACAAGAAAATTCGTCTAGAATGATTCATAATGGTCCTTATATGCTACATCCAGGGTCCGATTGGTATGTAGCGTGTGGGGACGCGCGGGACGCGTCGTAGAAAACGCGATCACGTGATGTTTACAGGTCTTGCTCAGTCCAGCAAGGGCCTGCCGTTTGGCCAACTTGTAAGCCTGACACGGATGAAGGGATGCCGTCAAGCTGGCGCTGGTTGTGCATACCTGTCAGGCATTCTTGAGGCATGAAAGATCATGAAGTTGCGTGACCGTGTTCTGTGTGACGCGTCCCGCGCGTCCCAGCGGGCTCGCGACCAATCTGACCCTGAATATGGCATCTAAGGACTATTTTGAATCGTTCCAGACCAAGTTTTCTTTGGACCCAAAAAATCCGGCGGCACAAAAAAACATCCGGCGGCACTCAGAGAAAATCCGGCGGCTTTCTGTGCGGCCCGAAAAGATCCGGGGAACGGGTCTTGCACTCAAAAATAAATCCCGAAATGCTGTCTTCCCCAAGTTCCGGCGGCCACCTAGAAAAGACCTGAAAAAATCCGGCGGAAGGCCCAAAACAGTGAAAATTCGGCGGGAAGAATATTTCCCCATTTCGACACCCATACGAGGTGTACTTCTAGAAAGCTACTCTAATTTCATCGCAAAGGCCCATTCGAACCGTCCATATAGCCTCCCCACCTATATTTCGGTGAGAGGAGGGGATGAATTGTGAGACACGGAGAGAGTATGGACGAGGGTGGGCACTTGATCGCCGCGATCCTTCCACAGCTTTCTGTGTGTGTTGCCGCCTCTGTTCGTGCATAGCTAATGCAATTCCCTTGTTCCTGCTTGGGAAGCTCATACATTTGCCATCTCCGTTCCCCCACTCTCATCAAAATCTGGCCACACCTGCGTTGTACATGTACAACAATTGTACAATATAAAGGGAGGGAAACTGCTGTCCCCTCGTCGGATGTCTCCCCGTCCTCCAGCCCGCAAGCGAGCTTCCCGATATCTGCTACGGCTCACGCTTGCTGCAGATCTGCGTGGTGAGTTGACCGGTCCGCAACGCTGGGTAGGTCCTAAGCCGTTGTCGACATGTCCTTTGATTCGCTCATGTGTCCGCCAGGGATCGCGGGTTTTGGGAACAAGGCCAAAATGTCTCCCCTATACATGCCAATCAGGGCGGGTTGGTATTCCTGTCGCGGTGAGTAGCTGCAGCTCATTAAAAACGTCGGAAGGGTTTATTGATAATTTGATTGATTAGATGCAGATTCGATAATCAGGAAAGGCAGATGGGCACCGGGCGTGTGCCGGGGGAGGCATCGGGAAGGCCGCGTGTAGGCGGGAGGACTAGGAGACATCCGACATAGCACCACATACATGATGTGAAACCTACTGCATCTTCAAGTACTGTAGTATTTTATTCAACTCGCGGGTCACACGTCACATAGAGTGTTTTCTCCGAATTTTTGTAAGGTGTCACGGCCATTTTTTTGAAGGTTTTCGAAAGCTTTCGGACGACTTAATTGATGCTTTTTTCTGGCCCTGTGTGTAATTGCATAGAAAAAAAAAGTTGTCACACGGTATTGAACTTGGGATTCCCATATGAGTAAATGTTTTCCCACCCCTAGCCAGAGCACCAGCTCAGTTTCGTACTATCCGAAATATCTATTTTCTGCCCCGTAAAATATGCCTTCAAATAATAGTAATGGCTCCAATTTTTGCGGCCTTACTCACTGACAATTTTAGGAACCGAAATCGGCCCAAATTTGGTCACATCATATGCATTGTTGTGCTGTATGGGCTCAAATGCAAACCCACTTCAGTCTCATTTCTTGGCCCAAAATGAGAGCATCCTTTAACGAGCCGACGTATTCCCAACCAATGTAGGCAAACATACAGGGCCATTTTTTGTTTGAATTATGGTTGTACAGATAGGCTGCAAAAGCTATATACCATCATCCACCCCAGTAAATCTAAAAAGGGGTAAGGGCTCCGTTTTATTTTTGAATCAGCCTCCTAATGTGGAATCCAGCCCCTATCGTGCGATATCGCCATCATAAAGCGATATTGAACACAGGTTCGTGTGTGTTGGCCACAGGTTCGCCTTGTTCTGATGCACAACTTGTGGGCGCATTTGTATTGCAGTCTCCTCTTGTGACCACACCGAAACAGTATAAAGGCACCCTCGTTTCTGAGTTTTTTGGCAAGACATGTCCGCCTCTCATCCTCCCCCTTCACAGCCTTTGGAATCCCGACCCGATGTCTCCCCCGGCTCATGCGACGAAGCTCTTTTGCTTCATGATCCACGCGGTACGTCTTGCTGCTGTGCTGCGCACGACCAAGCGCTTATCCCACGAATGTGAAGGCTCAGTCCGACTCTACACGCAGCGCCCGCGGGCGGAGAACATTCTCGTCTAGCGGTATAGAAACGGGACACCGATTCTCCACCACCCAGTTACCCGCCGCCGACGGTGCCACCACGGACGTCGTCCCTCAGGAGTCAGCCAGGCCATCGGCCCTATCGCATCCACTTCCCGTGCAAGAGTCGACGTCCCCGCAGCCACGGGAACCGTTGGGCGCGCGTCTCCCACAAGTGCCGACTCGCACCTCCCCGAAATCGTCGGTAGAACCCAAAGCCGGTCGTCATTCTTAAGGTCGGCGTCGATGGAGCCCCACTTGAGCGGCGCCTCAAGTAGGTGAAGAAATTGAGTTATCAAGTAGATATCGATGGAAGTTCGATTGCGGGCTGGATAACAAGTGTAATGCAACATCTGTTTGATGATTGGATAAAAAAAACAGCTTCGATATGCTGGATGCGCTGAGCTTTTTGAAACAACAACTATTGTGCCAGCCCCGACACGACCGAAGTCTTCAACCATTCAATATCCCCATCGAGTCCCTTGAGCATAAACTCCGTCCCCTTCTTCACCACCTCTCTCACTTCCTCCTTCGTCCCCCACCCCGTCACCGTCGGCGTAATCACCGCCAAATGCGCACCCACATGGCTCTCCGCCCCGCGCACAAACTCCTCATCAACCCCGCTCTCCCTTGCATCCCTATACGCACGCCCATACGCGTCGAGCCCCACGCCGATCTCCGCTGCGCGCGCGGGGTGGAAGCACCCAATTGTGTAGAGCTCCGCGGCGAGCTGGCCCCAGTCGAGGAACGGCACCCCGGGCTTGGCGACCTCCCAATCGACGACGAACGCCTTCTCGACCTGCCCGCTGAGCGGGTTCAGGCGGCAGATGACGTTCCCCGTCCAGAAGTCGCCCATCGTGAAGGTGTCCGCGGCGGCGTACACCTGCGCGATGCGCGTCTTGCAGAGCGAGGCGAGGCGTTCGAGGTCCGCGGAGGGGAGGTCTAGGGCGGGGGAGACAACGCCGGCGTAGGGGCCCTCGCCTTTCAGGATGGGCAGGACGCCTTCGTAGGTGATCCATGCGGTGATCCAGCGCATCTGCTCGTTCGTCCCGACTTTGCTCATGAGCTCCGCGTCGGCGCTGCCGTGATTGTGGATTGTAGCGAGGAAGCGGCCGAGGTCGGCGCAGAGCTGAGTGAGGTTCGCGTGCAGGAGGGAAGTGCGCCGGAGGAGGGACTTGAGCGTCTCGGAGTTCTCGCCGGCGTCTTCCATGATGATCACGGCGTGAGTGGGGTCGTACAAGAAGACGGTGGGGACGGTGACGATTGAGGGGGATGCGGCGTCGAGGATGGCGCGGACGCGTTGGAGGGCAAACGCTTCGATTTCCTGGGCGAACCGTTAGCAGATGGAGACCGTGACGTGGATAGGGCTACCTGCCGCGCGATTTTGAGCTCAAAGCTTCGGCTTGTCCGCGACCACGCCTTGGAGTGTTTCATGACGACGGTGGGGAAGCCGCCGGAGGCCGAGCTGGGCTCCTCGAGGAAGAGGCGGTACGTGTAATTGGCGTTGCCGCCGGAGAGCATTTCGACGCGAGAGCTAGCGAAGGGCGTCGATGAGAGGTACTTGAGGACGTCGGAGGCCTCAGCAAGGTCGAGTTCGGCCATGGTATCTGAGTGTAGGCGGGCGATAGTGGGCGTAGAAGTGCAAGAGAGGTTTCGGCACCGAAATCGACTTTGACGACTCGAGAGCTGATCTGATTCCTATCGGGTTCGGATGCGAGCTCAGGCCTGGCGGCGAACCGAGAGCATCCGGGAATTGGGAAAACCGGATGCGTCCGGCGCCGGTCACATAACCGGTCACACAACTCCCGATCGAGTGCCCATTGAGTCGCGCGGGCTGTATTCATTAAAACAAGCAAAATATCATCCCTTGCCATTATCTACTGTGGATTTAATGCCTAATAATTTAGCTGGCTATCATTGGGTAGCTTGAAGAGGTGTGGGGGGGGAGGATAGGATGGATGTGGCATGGGCGGGATGGTCATAAAAAGGACTCTCAACTTGTCTCACTAGTGTCGCACCAGGTTGAGCGGTAGCCCGAATGCGATGAGAGGGTATGAGGTGACGGACCGGCTTAGGCCGCCGGGGGGTGCCGGTGCCGAAGGCCATCACAAGGTAGTTGCCCGCTGCGACGAAGCGGGGCTCAATATTCAAGGAAGGCAGGAGATTGGAGGTTGAGGGCACGGAGGAGCTGCCAGACAGCTTGAGCGCTGGGCACGGGTACTTCAAATGCAGACCGATCCTGATCCTGTACGATTCAAATGGACGCCGGTCACTTACCGGTCACATCCGGTTCGACGATCGAGGCCGGTTTTCCCATATGCCAAACTTTGTGGGCGAACCAGCATGGGAGGTTCGTTTTCCTCGCGCCTGCGAACAAAAGATCGTGGTACTGGTCGTGGTTGGGAGCAAATCGCGTGTTTCGGCCGACCGACCATGTCAGACAAATTTGGGAGTTCGCCCCTGACCTGCAGTGACTGACGAAGCTTCGCCCACAACAGCTCACATAGCGGAACAGCACCGCGAAGAGCGCGATGAGGAAGAACGTCCTGTTTATGATGTTGAATGTAATCTGCGGGGGAAGAAACACTCCATGGGGGCGATTGAGCGGGCGCTTTGTTTACGACATTCAAAGACTGCAATAAATAGTTGAATTCCGTTTGGAAGGAGTTCGTTTACTACCGCTCGCCGTGGATTTTTACGGCCGATATTGCAGCGAGCCTAGAGGAGGAAAAGCTCTATTAATACAGCTCGAGGGATCACAGTTCGCCGCGCTCTCGCAGTCGGTATGGATGTCAGTCGGCGATCTTTCCCCAACTGGGCATGAGAGTTCGGTTCCGCCACTGTGGCTTCACCACAGCCTATTCTACACCTCGAGGATACCCCAGCTTCATCGAGACTTGTTGTAGAGGAACGTGTCCTGCGCCATCCAATGGAAGTCCTCCTTGCTGGATAAAAATTTAATTAAAAGGCTGTATTTATAAGTGCATGCAACTTGGCCGAAGGCTGCGACGTTGCCAAAATCGCGTGCGAATTCATTATTCGCAGTGGGGTCCACAGCAATGCAAAAATAATAGGCCACGGAAGATGCTATAAAGGCTTACCGGCAAATTTTGTGCAGTCCAAATCCCCGCTTCGCAGCTTTGCATTTTGCGCCCGCTCCCGCTAGTACACCAGCATCAATGTTGCCCGCTCTCGCATTTTGCATTCTCGGCTTGATCCTATTCCTGCCCATGCTCTGTTCGTTCCGTTCTCTGCGCGTTTTCGTTTCCCCGAGGGCGCTTCGGATTCTATGTATCGTGGGCTCATCTCGATTCTGTTTTGCTATGTTTCTAGTCGGGATTGCGCTCCTGTTTTGTGGCTACGGGTCTCGGCATGCGCATCGCTCTCCGGTTTCGATTCGTCCTTCGCGTGCCCGCTTCGTTCGCATTCGTGTTCGAGCACCTGTCGCCGCTTCGCTCCGTGGCAGCATGAATATTACGCACCCGCCGAGCGCACTCACCGCACAAGGCTGGCGTCGTCTCCCTGGATACGAAACCGAGGTATGATTTTTCCAGCCGGAGCCGCTAGAGTTCCGATGTAGTACGATCCAGGGGACACGCGCCGCCGTCTTACTCCGCACCGTCATCGACCGCAACATGCAGACCGCCATCAGTGATCATGAGACGCATCACTGGTGATTGGGCGCATCAGAGGGATGATGGGGCGCATCAGACGCCACATCAGCTGAACGACTCGGCCGTGTGAGCGCCTTGCAGTACTTAGTCCACGCTTCCACCGCTCTGTAATGACCCGCCAATTGATACTCGAGTATTCATGCCCGTCGTCGCAACAGCCAAGACCGCCGCTCCCGAGTCCCGATCCTGAGGTGTCTCGGAAACCTCCTCCAATGCGGAACTAGCCCGCTCCTTGACGTTCCGGTACGGCAAGGATAAATACGCGCCTCGGCGTCTTGGTGTGGACCCCTCTCCGCCCTGTAATCCGAATCGCCGCACCGCCTCGTCGCACAACAGCTTTCTACTTCCGACCTTCTGCTTAGAACGCGCACCACAGCTCTTGGCTGTGAGGTCCGGCCCGTCCGGGTGCCTACAAGTAGGACGCCGTGCCGCGCCGCGCTACCAGTGCCCCGTCGTTCCTCCCCAATCGCCTCCGAGCGCCAAACCGTAAATTCGCCGATAACGAAAGAATGCCGCCAGCGCCAACGCCAACGTCGACGATGATGACAGCAATGCCCGCCGCGGAAAGGGTGTGCGCGGACACTGCGCACGTATCGATATGTGAGTGCTTGTCAGTTCGCGCGCCGAGGCTGGTACTGAACAGCACGCGCGCGCCCAGGTGCTGCGCTCGTCGTCCTCCTCATGCTGCTGTTCTACGCCCTCGCCCTGTGGGACCGGTGGCTCCATCTCCGCATGCGCGAGACGAATATGCGAGGTCGGTCTTTAGCTCTGTCCACTGCGGGGACTGGGAGAGCTCATTGCTGCTTTCTAGAACACCGTTCGCTCCTTCAAAATCAACGAGCACCCATACTCTATGGGTCTACGTTCACCGTTGCGGGTGCTGGTGCGTCCCCGAGGGGCGGCGACAGGCCGATCCTCCCGAAAATAACCATTACGCCGCCGCCGTCGCCACCGATGAGCCCTGCCCGCGACTTGCCCGTCGAGGAGGAGGACCAAAGACGCTTGAGTCCTCCCGCCGCGCATACGATGAGCGACGTTGTATCTTAGACACTGGCGCTGTTTAAAACCTTCCGTGTACTAGTACTTGTGCGATAGTTGGTTGCATTCTGTAGATTAGTTGAAAATTATTTAATCAACTCATTGCAGGGACTGTGTCTGAATTGATATCGACCAGGGATTTTGGTATAGATACGGATGCTTCTCGCAGATGCCTAGACAGAGGTATCCGCGGCGTACTTACAGAAGGCTGTTGAATCAGCGCAAGCTTCAGGTTTTGAGTTGCGGTACTGTAGCATTTTGTTCAATTCGGATGGCCTTTCAGCGTGTGACATCGCATACGAATTTCGCAACTCGTAATCTATCCGCATTAGGCAATTCCCACGATCAGATGACATTATAATCTCTTGATTTTCCTTTTTCGGAGGCAAATTTTGAGATTTCGGTGTGACATAGCTCGAATTTTCGAAGAAAAAATGCCCTGTGACGCGTGACATACGAATTGAATGAAATGCTACAGTATGTATCTCCGTGAACAGCACGCGTTAGGACTGGGCGCATGTCATCCATATCCACATTCACGAGCATCTGTGCGCGAAGCCCGCCTGATTGCGGAATGCTGTTCAGCGAGCTGCACGTCAAAGAGTGTGGATCGAGGTTCATCAGATTCTGATCTCATGAGCCTCTGTCTGTTTAGAGCTCACAATCCCGTTTTCGATAACATACGGTGCAAAGTCCACAGCTAATATGCTCTGTTTCGATCTGCTTCGTGCTTGAACGTTTAAACCTGAAATCAGGAAGAAGAAACAAAAAACCCGTCTCAGGTCAGTGTCGCGACGGCTTGCTGTCGGGTTCCCTCAGTATTAGGGACGAGACATTGCTGTTATTGAGTACGTTTGACACCTCCGGCAGTATGAGGAAACATTCCCAATCCGCATGTTTATAAATAATAATAACACCGATACAATACAGCTGCTGTATGCATGCTGTTGAGGCTAACTGCGGAAGTTGCCTGCACGCATAAACGGCGCCGCAAATGCAATAAACCCGCTGTCATCCTATTTGAGCTTCTTAATACTTAGTGGTTAACAACAACGAACGTCGTGCCGTTGAGCTGAGAACGCGAAGGCCGCGCTGTATTCATCTTGCCATGTCGTTGAAATTCGGCGATAAAAACGTCCCGCGCAGCCTCAGTGTGGGAGGAGCTGTACCCGTCCTTCGCTGACTCGGCGCCTAGTAACCTAAATAAATGCGCGCGTAAACCTCCCTTGCGCCATCGCCTTCATCTGCACATCTTTCTTCAGCGGCAACGCCTCCCAGTTCGCCCAAGTCCTCGGTATATTCGGTATCGTCCGTCAGTCGCGTCGGTTTCTCCCTGCATATCCTAGACTCTCATTATCTGTATTTCTTTCCATTTTTGCCCTCCATTCGGCAGTGGTGCTGTACATCATCTTCGGCATCCTCTTAATCGTCATGTCCCACCTCCGGGAACGCCTGAAGCTGGGGAAAAGCTCGCGGCAGCTCCGAGACATGGAAGCCGATGACTATGCTTCGGGCTTCTGGGACACGATTATTAGCATCCCAGGACCCGCGTCCTACGATGAGAAGGACATCGACATCCGAGTCGACGGGGCTAGCGCTACCATTACCATCTGCGTTGAACTTACGGAGTACGGCCGCTACGACATTAAGGCTCTCGGCGCGCAGTCCGAGTCGGGATCATGCATTCCGCCTCTGCCACTTCCAGTGACGCTCCTACGGCCAGAGTTCAAAACGCCTTGAGGTGCCTGCAGAATGACACGCCACTGCGAACAGCTGAACATTGATTTCTCTGGCTCCGCAGGCTTTCTTGCTGCCGTCTTTCGTTCTATTCTTTTTTTGTACCCGGCTTGCGCTGATTCAGACTGGGACCCGCTTCCACCTTGATTATTATCCGTCTCTCAAATGGGATTGTAACACATCTTGCAATGAATTTTGCTCCGATGATCCGTTCTCGAATTCGTACATCCTGCAACTCTACTACTGTAGTGATTAGACCGTAAATCTTGTTACTTGTTACGAACCCCCTGGGACCCGGACTTACACGCTTCTTGTTACAAGTTACAAGCCTTTTTGGGGCTTCGGACAATTTTTCCTTCCAGCTGCGCCGGAGCTATCAAGATATTACCTTTTATGGCAATTTCTGATGCCATCAGACTTATTACATTTCGGACTTCAATGTGTTACAGTTACACCCTCCGGACTTAAGGTCTAATCACTACAGTATACTGTAGTATTCTGACCGGATGTTCAGGTGACGCGTGACGCGCAGAAAAAAGGACACCATAAAAATTCGACTAAAATCAAAAGAAAATTTTTCGGCGTTCTCGGAGGTCGAAAAATTCAGAATTTGTAAACATCTGGTCAGAATACTACAGTAGCGTCGTGAGGCCCACAGTGACTGTGGGCCTCACGCTTTTTTTACTTTTACATCGCAGTTCAGACTGTGGCACAGTCTGAACTGCGATGTTAAAAAAAAATCCTAGAAGCTTCTGAGATTCCCAACTCAGCTCCGCGCGAGACAGGAGTTTGAGAATAATTCCTAAGGACTCCTACGACCGGACTTGCCTTTCAGCCAGGCATGATGGAAGCTCGCTCATCAGCTCAAGTCATTGTAACTCTATGATTCCCTCGCTGTCGCGGAACCAAACCATCGATTGTCTCATATCCCATCTTGAAGCTGAACCACCATGTTAAGGACGGCCTACCCCCAAGAGCTCTACGACGCCTTCATCGACGCCATCGCCGGAGACAGGAAAGCGCTCTTGGCATGCGCCCGCGCCTCCCGCTTACTTGCTCCTCGTGCCCAAACGCATCTCTTCAAGACATTCACCGTCACCAATACGCCGACGGCAGTGCTGTTCCTGCGTTCCGTGCTCGAATCACCGCACCTCATGCGGTACCTCTTCACGCTCGAGTTCGGGGCGTGTAGTGCGGCGACCCTCGGGCGTTGGGCCGATGCTCCGTGGGGATACGCCACACATCTCGGAGCGATTCGACTCCTGCTCTGCGAGTCAGGCACTGGCGGCGGAATCGCACCAAGGGTCGAGACAATCCCGACGCTATGCCGCATTCTACGTCTAGCGGGGGTGCAGCAGCTAACACTGCAAGGCGTCGAAGGTGCGCCGTCGTGGACGAGCAGGGACATCGCCGCACTCGTCCTCTCTGCACCCACGATCGCCACGCTCACGATCAAGAACCTTGCGCCGCCGCCACCTCCGAGCGACGTCGGGCGGTTCGATCTAATTCCCGCGTCGGACGGGTCTCGTCTTGAGCACGTCGCGCTAGAGGCAACGGGGGAGAGTATCTTCGACGTATTCTCTGGGCTGACCCTCGAGGCTTTGCGCATCTTCTCGTACGATGGTCTCAACCCCGGTAGGAAGCACTGTCGCTTTGTTACGCAGCGCGGAGCGAAGATCGAAAAGTTGCGGATTTTGCCTCCAGATGGGCGGCTTGATAGCAGCTGGCCGGATACTGGGGCCGTTGTTGGTTCGTACAGGCTGTTCCGCTGACAACGGGGGCTTACAGTGCCGATTAGATTCGAAGGAAATCAACTCCTACCAGGGACTCAATCTGCGCTCATTCCCCTGCCTTCGGTCCCTGCACGGCCGGTGGAACAAATATTTTGTAGACCTTCTCGCCACGGTGCCGACGGATAGCTGGATTACCGAAGTAGTCGTCTCCGTTTACGCCAGTACGGTCCGTGAGCTCCGATCCGGCGGGGCGGATGGTGACGCTGGCTACGACTCGGACACAAACTCGCTCCCCTCGCTCAGCATTGCCTCGGACGCCGGGTCCGATTTTGACGACCGCGCGCCGCCCGGCGCGTCCACGATCGAGAAAATCGTCCTCACGCGACTCCAGGCGACGGCGACGCTCATCGTCCGTGTAGCCAACACAGAGTTTATCCTCGACCCGCGCCACCCGGAGCGAAGCAAGCGGTGGGAGGAGCGGGGGAGGAACGAGATTCTCCAACTGTTGCAGGGGAATACGGGGTTCCCGGAGCTGCACGCGCGGGGGTTGCTTTGTATTGAGAGCGAGACGGTCTGTTTGTTTCTTGCTCTAGTATGTTTGGCGAAAACTAACGAGGCTCGCAGCTTCGCCGCTCGGGAGGGAACAAGTCGCACCAGTTTAACTTGAGCATGTTGCCCTGAGCACATGTAAGTACGAGTATTGTATATTTGTCTTCAATAGGCGCCGGGACATATACGTGAATTTTGACCAGGCGAGGACGCAGGGAAACTGCATGTGATCAGACAGGGGCTGATTTCCAGATGTGTAATACTTGATTCCCTACCACGACCAGGACCTCCAATCCACCTAATTATGCACCCATCGCCGGCTCAATAGTCCAGCGACATCTGCACGTGGCAGCACGTCGGCTAACAGGTCAGCCTCTACTCGGAAACCGAGCTGGACATGGCGTACGGGCGTCGATTGGAGCCACGGCTTTTGCGCGAGGTCGGGTGATTTGCACGGGGCCCTGCTGTGAGATGCTGTATTTTGGTGGCAGATTAACACCGGGATGCGCCTATTCTGGACACGCAGACACTCACTCTGCGGTTGCTTTAAGCTTCAACCTAGCGATGCAAGTCGACGGAGGGAGGTGGGGCTTGCTCACGACACTACCAGCCCGGGTCTCGCTTCTGCGACTCCCGCCACTCTCGGAACAGACTCTGTACCTGCCTCCAAACGCGCATATCGATCACGGACAGCTGCGCCCCTGAAGGGCCGCGAGTACATATAGCTCGCGATAAGCCGACCACGCCAAAACAAGATGCCACTCAAACGACTCCTCCGCAAACTCAGCAAGCCAAAACTGCACGACGGCGACCATGGGTGCGAGTACGACTCATCCGCATCGTCGTGGTCAGACGATAGCGCGAGCCGGCCCTGCGCCCGAACGCCAGCGCCGTTCACAGCCGCGTTCTCCGCGAACGCGCGAGAGATCCAGGGAAAGGATGCTTACGCGGCGCTGACGGTCCCAGTCCTGACCGGCGCAATCTCTACGGCGGAGTCATCGTACGCGTCCTCAAAGGCGAACAACCCCCAGCCTGCATCCGGAACGAGTAAGCCGCAGCAGACGCAGTACCACCTTCCTCGCCCACGCATAGAGACGCTGTATATGACTTGGGAAGAGCAGCAGATGGAGGCGGATCGGGTGACGCCTCTGGGTCAGAGCGGATACGCGAATGCTAATGCCACTGGTAAGTGCGTTCCTTGGGTATATGCCACGAGCCGGAGCCTAAACTGTGCTCGCAGCCCCGATGCCACCGCGCATCGTCACATTCCCGACGCCCCTCCCAGCTCCAGCCCTGACCCTGCAGATCGAGATACTCGCCTCCCCAGAAGACGAATCCGCGCGGCCTCCGCCTCCCCGAAGCCGAAAACCGCGGGGCTGCTGAACGCCGACAGCGCGAAGATGCTCGTCTCCGTCAACCGCAGCCTCGACGCGGATAAGGAGCGCAAGAAAGGGTTCCTGGAGAATGTGGCGGACGGCGCGTTTGGTGCTGGTGCGCGACCTAGTGCTTTCTACTTCTTGGAATGCTGACTTAGGGTGTAGAAGAGGTGGTGGGTTCGGCGGACGCGTCGGGGATAATCAGGGTCGTCAAGGGCATCGTGACGAGCGACGTCGTCAAGACCGTCGGGTCGACAATTCTGGACCATATGCCGGCGATTATGGGGACGCTGGAGGCGATCTCAACGGCGCACCCGTTTATTCAGCGTGGGTGGTTTCTCTTCGTAACGCTGCGCGGGCTTATGAACGGATTGTAGTCGCGTTCCTCCCATTCAAGTTTGCGTACGAGCAGGAGAAGGTGAACCACGACAATCAGAAGTGGGGTTTGCGTCTGTGTGCCGCTCTGACCATCGCTAACACCCTGCAGGTGCATATCGCTGGTCGAATCGATTCGGGACACGATGCTCGTTATTGTCGAGTACGTCGTCCCTCCTTTCTGCCCCAACTAGCTCTCAACGCGAACAAGGTGGACAACATGAGCGACAGCATCAAGCAGAGCTGCGTCGGCCCCGATGAGGAGCACTACAAGTCCCGCCTGACCGAAGTCTGCAGGGGCATCGGCAAAGAGATGCGTATAACGGTGTGTCTGTCCTCGTCCACTGGAATTGCTGCCAACTCACAGCGGCAGTCCTCGACGCGATGCAGAAGCAGGGTAAGATCGTCAAGTTCCTCAACGCGAACGCGTGGCACGACAAGCTCGCGTTGGCCAAGGCCAACTTTGCGACGTGGAAGAAGGATTTAGGCCTCGCGCTACAGCTCAAGCCCAAGGCCAGCGTTGGGAACATGGAGCAGATGCCCGTTTCTCGTTTTCTGTCCCCTTCCTCGTCGTCTGTATGAAGGTTGACGTGTACTAAGATGAAAACGTTCATGGAAGAGTTCAAGGCGTACCGTACGGTGCAAGAGCTCCGGATGGAGCAGCTCATGACGACGAACGGGTGGCGCGCTAAGGACGCGCAGGAGAACACGAGCATGTGTGAGCAGCTACTCGCCATCGAGCGGGACGACGCGGATACCGTCGGGCACGCGATTACGGGGAAGGAGTCGGGGAAGCAGGACCGCGTGGCGGAGCTGCGGCGGCAGCTGCGCGCGGATGTGGGGAAGGTGGTGCAGGATAACCTCAGGGACTTTGCGGAGCTGCTTTCGTTTAAGTTGTCGGAGTTGCAGTGCGGGCTGAAGGAGGATATGCGCAAAGGGTTTGAGATTATTGAGGTGGCGATTCAGGGACCTGCGAGGCGTGTTGGGGATAAGGTCGGCGCCGGCTTTGTTCTCGGCGCTGCGATATTGCGTGGCTAACTTCTAGGTAGAGTAGATGATGCGGCATATCTGGATGGACCAGGTCTTGTCGATATTAATGGCCTGGGCGTGCTTGCTGCTGGTGGTTGTAATACACAAAGCTCCCAATTACAGACACAAGTCGAGTATCTACAACAGCCGAACTTCCGCCGGGTCCTCACTGGGGTGGTGCCCTTCCGGGCGGCGGTCCTCGCTTCTGGTCGCGCATGTAGAGACCGAGCAGCGGAAGCGCCCTTGCTGAGTTGCGCTAGAATGTGCCTTGATTGCGACTTTGGCAATTCTCGCAGTATCGAGAGTCCGGTGCTCGTTCCCCTGGCGGGCGCGTCTCGCAGAACGCGCCGTTATCGCACGTATTCGAGAGGGTTGCTATTTAGCTGTTAGACATCCCGTTCATGAGGAGCAGGTTTTGTGTCCGTACGAATGGAAGGGAGAGAGGGAGCCATGTTTCTGATTAACAGCGACGAAGCGAGATATAAGTATGGCGCCGCCAGCTGGACATTGCGCGGGGTGTTCCCGAGGCCCGAATTTGGCGACGCCAGCAAGGCGGCTGGTCCGCCGAAGACCGGTTAAGCAGGGTCTGACGCAGATGATCGGGTGAAGACGATCTAAGTACATTAGGGCTGGGTTGCGAGCTACTTGCGAGCTCTGGTACTAATACTCGAGATCTGATCCTCGCCTTTTATGAACATTATTAGCGAGTTTGCGCAGAGCCATTGGAGCCATTCAATGGCTTTCGATCTCGGCTTTTATTGAAGTGATGTGATCAATTTTCAGTGTACATATGGGTTCCATGTACATGTTACTCTTGCTCAAGTATCAAATAGATTACTCGTGTTTTACATGATATATAGGGCCAACAGTAAAGCCAAAAGCCATTCAATGGCTTTTTGCGCAATCTGTCTTTTGTGCTAACGAGACAGATTGAGGCTCTAAGCCCGTCCAGATGATCTCTCAGATCCACAGGGCCTACAGCTCCCTGGGTTTCCACTGATTTGTGCCACACAAAGAAACTTTCGTTCCGTTCGGGCCCAGATAATAGAGACTTTGCGCATCAGCCGCCAGCGCCACCTGGTGGCTGATGTGCAGTACGCATCACGGTGGCTGAAAACCGGATGGTGGCTCACGGTGGCTCGTAGAAATCTCTCGCCTGCATGTCTACAATGCCCGAAGGGCCAAATACCATGTCTATGTACGCCGAGCCCATTCCGAAGTTCTCTGATTTCCAAACAGTCACCGTTTTGACTCTGGTGGCTGGAATAAAATTGTCTGCAACATACAAAGCCTAGTGAAATTGGTTCCTTATTATGCTAATAAGATTTATTCTGCATAATTTCCAAATATGCCTTGAAAGAGCACCTGCAATCCTCAAAAACATGAGCCACCGGATGCGCACTGCAAATCAGCTACCAGGTGGCACTGGTGGCTGATGCGCAAAGTCTCTATGGTTAAGCGAGGGTGGTCAGATTTCAAAACGCACAAAGGGATGGCACCAGCCGCTCACCCTGCGATATTACTATCATATTTGGCGGCACTCGTTCGAGACGAGCACAGGATCCCTGTTAGGGCCCGGCACATGCCATCTTTTTTCTCCCTCGACATGTCTTTCTCTGTTCATCTTTTGTGTGCGCAACGATTACCCAGCCAGCACCCCGAGTGACTGCAGCTTTTGGTCTGCGCGGAATAGGGCTTGGTTTTATATCCATGTTTATAAACAGGTTTATAAACAGCCCTTTCGGGATGGCATGGTTTCAAAACACTGTGACACAGATGTGACAGTAACCAAAAAAAGGTAACAAACCGACTGGTCTATTTGTTAGGCTGCAGGGTCCTCAGGCTCAACTTGAGCAGGTCACTAGCCTCACCGGAGACAAAGATTGAAGGCCTCTAGGGCAAAAAATTGCAGCAATTTGAAAACAGAAACCAGTTCTAGCCTCCGGATTTAGAAATTGTGATGGCATCAAAACTGTGAATTATAAACATATAAAAACCTGTTTCAAAACAGCCTCCGGAGCTGACCATGTTTATGAACTGGTAAGTTAATCCAAAATAATAAAAAAACCAAGCCCTACCGCGGAACACCTCATATTGCATCATTAACCATCGCCTCAATTCGCTATCCACGACGGGAGTTTACTGTGGTATTTTAAACAATTCGGCAGTCACGCGTCATGTGGGGTTTTGGGAAACCCAGGACCCGTGTTTATTGGGGGTGAGGTTTGATCCGGAATCCGGACAAAATTCTCGGAAGATTTTCAAAAAGTCGGACCCGAATCCAGACAAATTTGTATGGCGGGCCGTTTCAACAAAAAATAGGCCGCAATGTAAATCACTTCGCCGCAATATAAAGTATGCTTTTTGACCTTCTGCCGCGTTCTAGGAGGCCTTGAAGAAAATTTGGTTGTTCATTGCGGTAAAGTATCACTGCCGCAATATCAAGTTGGATGTGCCGCAATTAACTACATTGTGACAATCATTGTGCTGCAATTCAGATGGTGCCGCAAATCAACGAAGTGCCGCAATTCTGGTGGTGCTGCAATTTGACGCGCCGCAACTCTCCGAGTCCCAACTCGATTAGTTGTCCCCTGCACTTTTATACTTACCAAATGTCACATCGGTCACATCAACTGACGTCGCTCCGCCGATTTGGTTTGCTTGGAGGTGACATCTGGTTTATTTTGGGCCAGAGAGAAATGAGGCAAGTTTTTGAAGAATTCATGGCCGTTAAATTCCCAATCAGACACTCCCTTGCTGGTCACCGAGTCTCGCATGCAGAAGTGGACGAATTGCGGCACAATATGGATTGCGGCACATCATCGATGTTTTACGGCACATCGTGGATGTTTTGCGGCTTGATCAAGTCAATTGCGGCAATCATCTGGCGCCACAATAAACAACCAAATTTTCTCTAAGGCCTCCTAGAGTAGAACGCGGCAGAAGCTCAAAAAGC
This sequence comes from Mycena kentingensis (nom. inval.), assembly GCA_014461125.1. Taxonomy (NCBI): domain Eukaryota; kingdom Fungi; phylum Basidiomycota; class Agaricomycetes; order Agaricales; family Mycenaceae; genus Mycena; species Mycena kentingensis (nom. inval.). The sequence continues at coordinate 2,792,476 of JACAZG010000002.1, read as the reverse complement.
ATACCTTATATTGCGGCGAAGTCACCTTGCTTTGCTAGGTCCCCCACCTTGGAAATTATTTATATGATCAGGTGACTAGTGTCATGTGAGCTTTCCCACCTCTGGCATACCCAGGTCTGTAGAACCTATTATTCCATCACCAGCCCACAGCCACAGCTCCCGTCATGTGCACTTTCCCACCCCCGGCACACACCCAGGTCTGTAGAACCTATTATTCCATCACCAGCCCACAGCCACGGCTCCCATCATGTGCACTTTCCCACATCTGTGAGGATTCCAAATTGCACTACAAGTCCTCACTTGCAGGGTTTTTATTATTGAATAGGTCATTGAAATAATATAAGGATACTCTAATTTGTTTGTTGTGGACAAAGCAAAAGCCCAATAAACCAGTCATTTTCATGTCACAGCTGTTCCGATGGATGGCAAAAGACGGCGCTGGGCCGTGAGCACACCTCAATGTGGTGACACAAAAATCTGCGCTGGCTGCTCGGACACGGAGCTTGTTCCGGTGCCAGACGCGGACTCGCGGTAGTGCATAATTCCGACTACTCTGAGCAGTAGCCGCAACAAGAGTGATATCATCAGCACTCCATACCGGCCACCGGCCTCAGTTCACGTGCACTAGCACTGCACAAAACTTCAAAGAGGCAGCGCCTGACCAGGTACTGACTACTCTAGGCCGATTGCCGCGTGACCATACTAATCAGCTACAACCTGGCCGACCAGCTTGGTAGTGGACTGGTCAGTGCGTGTGCCAGATGGCCAGCACCAGCCCGCACTTACCACCGGCCTTTCAAGTCTATTGGATCTGGAGAGCCCGGTCAGCGTGCGGTTAGGCTGACCAGCCATGATCAGCAGGCAGCCGCGCCACCTCGCTACTCCTCGATTCTTTCCGCTGGCGCCACATACAAAATGAGGTATAAAACATATATTGCACATTACACAAGGGCCACAAGATACAAGCTAAACCTGAATGCTGGATTCATGGAATCCATCGACGGCCGCAACAAGCGCGATAGCCGGTCCAAAAGCCAGCCAATCGAGATCTCTAAAAAAGTACCTGTCAGCAAGCGCAAAGAGGAGATGAAAAAGATGGACAACGGAGGCTAAGAGTAGGCTGCACTGTGGATAGCCGCGGAAAGAATAAAGTCACTAATTGCTGCCAGTGAGACATGTCCAAACAGACAAGCAGGTTGACTTACAGATGGTGAATATGTTCAAGAAAGCGGAACGAGCTAAAGCAGCCTTGTTTGTCGGAGGAATGTACCCCGGCATCTCTTCGAAGTCTCCCCTAGTCTCCCTTGGGAGCTCAGCCGGGAGCCGTAACACGATGAGCGGCACGCGGAGAAGACGGGGCAAAGAATGCCCACTCTATGATATCTGCACCAAATCAGCTCTAGTTCTCGCTCAGCGGGGCGCGATTAAGCAGATGTTGGCCACCATGTACGGAGGATAGTATTACACCCCGAGCCGTCCGCCGCTCAAATCTGTTGTCGGCGGGTGAGCTCTGCGGGGGGGGCGGTATTAGTCACAATAACGAGGAAAGACGCGCAGATACCCACGTAGGGGGTCTGCGAGCACGGGCAAGAGTGCGTTGGCGAGCGGATCGGAAAGTTTCCGGTAATCCCGACTTCCGGGAGTGAGAAGAAAGCGCGAGCACCAATACAGACGGTCGATCTCGGCGCCAGGCCATGTAGAATCCCCGAACTGCCTGCTGACACAGCGGAGAAGAAGCGCGGAAGCGCGGCACGCGGGAGCCTTGCCCGAGTCGACAGAAGGAGACGAAGGAGATCCCAGCGGCAGTGCTGGACGAACAGGATGAGGCGGAGATCGTCGAGGTAGTCTTGGGATAGACCAGGCTTCGAAGTCCAAGTGTCTACCGGAAGAGTCAGCGATGCCAAGAGGCGAGAGATGACGCACGCATGAGCTCGCTACGCCGACATCCAGAGGCGCTGCGCTTGCACGTCAATTTCCATATGCATCTTCATGAAATAGCGGCGAGCTGGGTAGTTCCATAATGGTCTTGGGCGTCTCAGAGCCCCGCCTGTAGTCCGTATCCGAGTCTGACAGAGCTTTGTCGCTGCCAGTCTCACCGACTAGGGAAGAGCCGCCAAACGTGGTGGTGCGGGTCCAAACCGCTGTCGGACAGCACAAATATACAGAGGGGCGATGGAATGAGAGCCGGCCGGGGGAGGCGTTGCGTAAGGCAGATGGTGGAGATACGAAATCAAGTCATGTCGCGAGAGATAAATGGCTGACAAAACGGCGAATGGAACGGCGAACACCTCAAGCTGACAAAACGGCGGTGACGCCATCTTGACAAATAACAGATAACGACATCTAAACGGCTTCTCGCCGTTTTAAGTCGGGTTTGTAATCGGGCACTGGGAGAGTATAAAGCCGTGTGCTTTTCGATGCGGCGGATGTTGAGGGTGTGATGAGGGGTACATAGGCGTATCAAATGTTATGCAGAGATACTGTGCTATTTCATTCAGTGCGTAGGTCACACATGGCAAGGGGTTATTCTCTCGCTGCACCTAGTTGAGAAGGATAAACCCGGATTTTCTTGGGGGATTTTTTTTTCTCATAGGCGATAAGGGGGCGTAAAGCAAAGAATCTTTTTGTCTCAAAATGCCCATTGCCTTTTCTGGATACTTTCGGCGGGCAAAAATCCTGCAAAAAATTGGGGATCATTTCCAGCCAAAGAGGTTTAGCATACTTGCAGCACTGCAGCACCCCAGGTAAAGTTGTAGGCTGATAGGGAGCACTCAAGAAGCTCGAATCATGACCTCATCAGATTGCCAAAGAAGGCAACCTCTTCTCTGTAGCTGGTCCTCAATTTTCTCCCTTTGACATTGGTTTATTTGATGGCAAATCTGATAAGATCAGATCCAAGAGGACTTGAATATAAATTGTTACATTATATCATGTTCATATCTGCTGTTTTGAGCTCAGGAGAGGCTTCTGAGGATCACAAATTTGGCTGATTTTCATTGTATTCTGGACAATTTCATGCCAAAACCATAAAAAATGCCCAACTTGGGAGGCCTTTATCTCAGCAACGGGCGAAGCAGTTCCTTCCGTTCAAAGGCTCAAAAGGGGCTATTCCTTTGGTAATATCTCAATGTGTTGACAGAATGGTTCCCAAGATCTTACACAAATAGTACAAAATCTCAGCAATTGAGGCCCCTGAAGAGAATTTCAATCTATGGGAATTCGATTTCACCTGAAATCTAACTTAGACTATCTCATCATGCACCTGAGGATTTTGTAGGGCATGCCCCGTGCTCCGGGTGGTGCTAACGTAGGGGGGGTCCACATAAAAATAGCGCCACTGTATTCCCCAGCAAAAACACACTGAAAAATCCCTTTTTTTGGACAAAAAAATCTCTCTTCATCATTCTGAACCGGCATAGTGTCAACGGCTTGTTACTGTTGGATATTATTCTATTCAGATGGCGTGACGTGGCATATGAAGTTAGGAATTCATCACTGTCCCATATTTCGGCGTGTCATCCTCGGAAATTTTGAAGAAAAATGACCTTTCTGTGTTCCTATTGAGCCTCAGCGAGACCCGTTAGACTCTACGACTAAGTGATACTGTGGTATTTCGAACAATTCTGCAGTCACGCATCACGCAGAGTGTCGGGATTTCCTGACGGGAAAAAATAACTTTATAGTCTCACTTTCTATCAATACTTCCAGCAAGCTGGCTGATAGAAACCAATTCGCATAAAATACTACAGTAGCAGATTGCAAAAAATCGGATGTGTCACATAGCTGTTCCCTGGTCTAGTTTACAGGCTACTTTTTGCAGCGGATGTCACAAGCCCACACCCCATTTGATTGCCAGAAACTACTAATACTTCTGGCAAAAAAAATGCTTGATGCGCGCCGATATGTAAATACCATGTTCTTATTTCCCTTTTCCTTCGTCCCACAAAGCAAGGTATACGCCAGCTGGATGCTGGCATCTAGTTTACATCGCGGCATATTTTTTTGTTGAAACGGCCCGCCATAAATTTGTGGGTGGGAGTCGCAAAGTCTGAGCAGGAGGTCCGGACAATTTTTTTCAGCGTGTGAGGGTCGAATCCATAGTCCGGACATAGCTTTATTGTCCCGATATGGCAAGTGGGACAAAGCGCTGGGCAGCATTAGGAAACGCGAAGACATTGTCTTGAGCCCAAGCAACGTAGGCTAGTACATCGCTGCATTGTACATGCTAATTCCATCTCTTTCTCCCTCTCTCTCTCTCTACGACCATTTCCGCATACATGATGAACAAAGTTTTCGATGAAGAAGATTTTGATGACATTAACAAAGACTACAACCCCGTCAATTGGAGGGCTAACAGAAAATCTCTGGCCGACATCCCACGTTATGTGCTCATCGAGCTTGAACGAGCTCGCGCCATTCCTCCCGACCTCGTTCACTCCCTACTCGATACTTCCAAACATGTCGGATATTGAGGAGGAGGAGGGTGTCGATGATTAGGGCCGAGGAATATTCTTTCTACGCTGTATATGAATCTTATCATTTTTTCATCATTTTTTTAGGATTGCTTGGGATTTTTTTGGAGTCGAAGTACGAGTCCGGACAAATTTTTGACCTCGGGACCCGGCCTGAGCCGAATCCGGACAATTTTTTGCGCGACTTCAGCGCGAAAAGTCCGGACAAGAAATCAAAATTCATTGATTTTGGGATTCGACCTCATCCCCGATAAACACGGGTCCTGGAAACCCCGGCAATAATTTTCTTTTGATTTTTCGGAATTTCTGGCGCAAAAAAGTTGCCATCAATCTGGATTGATGGCGCCGAATTGCTTAAAATACCACAGTATATTCCACGCACGCTGAACAGTATCATGATGATAACCCCGTCTCTGTGCCTCTCCATCTCCCATCCGCCAAGATCATTATTTGGAATCTGCGGTTCGCAGTGTTCATTGGTCTCGGCCACACCAAACAAGAATAGGATACACTGATCCCGAGGCGTCCATCTCCCCGAGAGACAGCTTCACATGCGCTTTCGAATTCTCACTCATAGGACCGCGCGTCGCAACATCCAAACCTATCGATGGCGTCCCGAGGAGATGTCGGCGCGACGTTGGCAGTAGCACCTTTCCTACGATCGATATCCGTGCGGCTGCCAGTGCGCGCTATGCTTCCTCCTCCCGCTTCCACTGACCCTAGCCCGCTGGCGCGCGGGGGATGGGTGCGTTGCCCCGCGAGGGTATGCCGGAAACCCAGAGCTGACATCAAGGCTGCTTATAGGTCGGCGCGCTATTCGGAGACCTCCTCCTACAAGGCGTCATCTACACGCAGGTGGCGAGCTACTACGCGGCAAGCTACCGCACGGACGTTCTCGCGTTCCGTTTGTTTGTGGCGGGGCTGGCAGGGTTGACGACGCTCAAGAGCGTGCAGAATATGTACGTGCAGGGAGTCCGCGCATTCGGGCGGCGGCGCTGACGAAGGCGGGCAGGTACTTTGTCTGGAAAGAGCACGTCGAAATGCAGGACCCAAACGTGCTGTACCCCTCGGCGATATACGCGCTGAACCCAGCGCTGGTCGCGTTCATCGCATTCTACGTGCAGACGTTCCTCTGTCATCGGTTGTTGGTATGTACACTAAGAGTTTTGGATTAAAATGTGCTTACCTCTGGGCGCAGATGGTATCAAAGAACATATGGCTAGTCGCAGGCACCGTAGTGGTGTTCGTCTTTGCGTTCGTCGCTGCGCTCGTCTCGGTCTGTGCTCGATCATACCCGGGACGAGAATTCCAGGCTGATGTGCGCATATAGACGGTCCCAGGATACGCGAACGGAGGCAGCATCTCTTTAAAGTGGCGTACGATGCTCCTCGTCAGGGGTGGATGGCCCGACGCTGATTTACTCTAGTCGCTGTCCATCTCGCGACTGTGTTCGTTGGGGACACCGTTTTGTGCGGCTTGATGGTCTATTTCCTCCTGGTCAGAACGCGTCTTTTTCGCAGCTACGCGGGCTTACCTGTACCAGAAACACTCCGAAGAGGCTTCCCCAGCAACAGTGGGCTTGCTCAACGCAGTGATCACGCTCACAATCCTGGTTTGTCCACGCACTTCTCTGCGCCGACGACTAACGCGCCTGGATAACAGTCTGCCGCCCCCGCCGCCCTCTGCGCCCTCCTCAACTTCATCTTCAACCAGCTCGCCATGACCTCCATCTCCTGGGGCTTCTTCAACTTTGTCGCTAACCAACTGCTCCCTAAGCTGTACGCGTTCTCGGCGATGTGGACGCTCAACGCGCGGCGCGGTATGCGAGACCGATTATATGCGAGTCGCGCCGGTAGGGTGCGAAAGGGTAAAAGTAGGAGCGTGAGCGGGGAGGCGTATATCGATATCGATTCGGGGATGCCGGCGTGGCGTGTGGAGGGGAGTGCGGGTGGGGCTGGTGCGCTGCAGTCGTTCGAAATGAACGCGAGCACAGGAATCGAGGAAGCGAGAAACCAAGAGAGAAGCAAGCTGCCAGTGGCGGAGACGATATCGAGGCCAGCGGCAAGCGTGCATGTACGATTAAAGAGTGTTTGACGCGTTCGCGTGTCGAGGAAGTGTATCAGAATTTAGTGTACTTATCGCCCTGTTGTATTAGCAAGTGGTAGCAGAACGGTCGCAGAGCCCTTGAGCGTGGCGGTATTTAGTTCTGACGCGGAGGTGACTAGCAAAACGGCATCAAGTCGGGTTTGCAAATTTACACCAAACCACCACCCTCAGCTGACGCCCAGAATGTCTCCGCCCCGCGCAACCTCGTCCGAAGATTTGGATCCACCGCGGAGGTCCCACAGATCCTAGGGTCTCCCTCGACTCTTGCCGCAGAGAAACACTCGTTCCATCCGAGTCCAGATCTTATGTAGCCTAGATAGCGCAGGGAGGACGACTACCTGATGGCGCTCCAAGTCCCGGACGACCGCTTCCCCAGACCGGCCCGTACTGCTTGGCCAGTTTGAGCGTGCATTGGACGAGGGAGTGGGCCGCGGCGCGAAGCATCTCGAGATCGTCTCCGCAGGAGACTTCGACGCAAAGCACCGAAATCTGGTACCATGGCAACGACAGGTGCGCGTAGCGGCTGAAGGGGTGGAGGTTGTCCTGCTCCAGAGTGGAGAGCCCGAATTTGGACAGCGCCGGGAATTCTGTTGCGGTAAAGTAGCCAAAGATTCTGGTGTTGTTGAGGGACTCGAAGGAGATGGTAAGCTCCGTGATGCGCTCTGCATGGGTCAACGCGTGGCGCAGGAGAGCACAGAAGTGGCCGAGATTGTAGCCTCGGAGGCTGTCGCCCCATAGCACCGATAAATGGAGGTTCGCCTTTCCAGCGCGTTCAAGCTGCGTTCGGAGTGCAAGCATAGGTACAGCAGCGTCGTGTTTGGAGCTGACGTGGTCGTACGGGTAGCATGCATGAATGGCGGTCCAGAGTTGCGGTGTTGTACAGTTGGGGACAGTCAAACACATACAATGTGATTTGAAGGCTTAAAAGTCTATAGAGAGCTTAGCTGAGGTCAGATTCGGATTCCACGCCTACGAAAACCCCTATAAAACCTGCTTATGTAATATTCTAACGAGCGGTTCTGTTTGGCCAAAATTTTGGGGCTTCCAAATGGAATTGCAAGTACCTCTAGAGTCTTTTGGACACCGAATAGCGGCAGTAGAGCAGTGATTCCGCAATGGATGACAGAATGATAGCATATTTGTTCACTTTTGAACGTTACAATGAAGGTTTTTTTTCTTCATGGTCTAGAAATGTCACAAATCATAACACTCAGTGACCTTCTTCTAGCAGCTAAATGGCTCGTTGAATCTCTCTGTAATTCACAGGAATGGACTCTCCTCTTGATTCCCTTTCGAATGGTACCCATGATGCCATCATTCAATCAATTTTGATCGATTTTGGCCAAACTTGGACGTGCCTGAAAAAGATCACCTGTGTGTGATGGAACGGCTCGATGTAAATTGCTCAAAATATTACCAGATACTCCCCTCAGTGGTAGCTACCATTCTACCAAATTTCAGAAAAATCTATGATGGTGACCTCTTTTGTTGGACTTTGACTGTCCCCAACTGTAAGAGCAACGTCCCTCCATTGGCGGCAAACTATCGCGAGCCGCCACGGCGCGACGGGAAGCGACACATGAGGGGCGTAGTCGATAAAACTGGCCATACCGCGGCCGAAGACAGGCTGGGTAGAGCATGTGCGCGTAAAACCATTTTCAAGTGCTGCGAGGAATCTCGTTCGAAGGACCTCGTTGGGAATTATTGAACTCGTTCTGAGACTAGAATTCAGAGTAGTACACTACAGATTTTATGCATACCCTTCAGAAGGACTGTTTATCGTCTGCCTGGTGGTGGTGGTGGTTGAAGCAAGAAGCGGCCCAATTGACGGCCTAGCGAACGCGTCTTGGTCCACTCTACGACCACCACCGCTGGCTCGGCGAATGCTTCTCCGCACCCTTTCCTCCGCGCTTCCCACCACCGTCGCATGCCGCACCATGGCGACGACGGCGACCATACACCCATTCGACCCAAAAGCCCCCATCGCGGCGGCCAGCAAACTCTGGCCCGCCTCCGCCTCAAAACACCCTAAAGCCAGCACAGCGCGCGTTTTCTTCGACGGGGATGCATTCGCAACGGCCCTTACCTCGCTGGGAGGCGACTTCAGCACAAAAACGGCCGACGCGCGGAGGGAGGCGGTCAGGAGGGCAGTCGGGAGCGCGGTTAAAGCCATCGGGAAGGTCGAGGAGGTGGAAAAGATCATTGTAGACGCTGCGGAGGACCCGCATGCAGCTGGTGAGTCGTTTTCCAGCGTGGCGAAGCAAGCTGAGGAGACGAGCGCAGCCGTCGCGGCGCATCTGGCCGCGTACAAATTTACGCTGAAAACCGAGCCCCCGTCGCGATTCAATCCGACCCCGAATCCAGCCGCGCCTGCCCCGCCCACAGTGTCGATTCAGCCGCTGGAGACGTCGTCAGAGTGGACGCGCGGAGTGCTGTACGCCGAGGCACAGAATCTGGCCCGGACGGTACGTGTCTGCCGGGCTTTTCTCAGACGGCGCTAACCTCCAGCAGCTCATGGAGCTCCCCGGGAACATGCTCACGCCAACGCTCTTCGCTGAGCGGATCCAGAAGGAGTTTGCGGGGCTTGCGGATACGCAGGTCTGGGTGCGGGATGAAGGTGCGTGCTCCGTCCGCCTTGCTCCTACCTGCACTCACGGAAACTAGAGTGGGCGAAGGAAAAGGGCATGGTGCGCGTTAATTCACCGCGTCGGACTCGTGCTGACGCGACGCGCATAGCGCACCTTCCTCTCCGTCTGCCGCGGTAGCTCCGAGCCAGGTCGACTCGTCGAGATACACTACAACGGCGCCGCGTCCAGCGACGAACCGCCCCTCGTCCTCGTAGGGAAGGGCATTACGTTCGACACGGGCGGGATAAGCCTCAAGCCCGGCAATGTCCGCTGCCCGCATTCGCCCGTCCTTGCCTACTAACCGTCCACCAGCACATGAAGCTCATGCGAGGCGACATGGGCGGCGCCGCCTGTGTAGTAGCCGCCATCCGTGCCATTGCGCAGCTGAAGCTCCCGTTCGTTGTTCTCGTCTAGTCTGCCCATATCCCCACCAACCTCCCTCCCTAGTCTCAACGTCGTCGCCCTCACACCACTCGCGGAAAACATGCCCAGCGGCAGCGCAACCAAGCCCGGTGACATGTCCGTCACCGTCGCGTCCGTCGCCCCATCTCCTTCCTCACTCATCTCCGTCGCAGAATCTACGCGATGAACGGCAAGTCGATCGAGGTCGACAACACCGACGCTGAGGGACGCCTCGTTCTCGCTGGTACGCGCTATGTCCCTCGCGCCGCTTTCTGTTTCCTGCGCACACTCATTGGGACACCACCCAGACGCGATCTACTACGGCTCCACCGAGTTTAACGCACATACCCTCATCGACGTGGCCACGCTGACCGGGTACGCTTCCGCATCCTCTTTTTCCGCCACCCCGCCGACCCCGGCGTTAAAAAAAAACTCACACACCCTCTACAGCGCTATGGACATTGCCCTTGGGGAGGTCTACACCGGCGTCTTCTCCGTACGCACTGCCCTTATACTAGTACCCATTAATACCTCCGCCGTAAACGATGTCCACAGACATCCAACGAGCTCTGGGCCGACCTCCACGCTGCAGGCGAGGCGGAACACGACCGATTCTGGCGGATGCCGCTCGACGAGGAGTACGGTCCGCAGATCTACAAGAGTAACGCCGATTTGTGTAACGTGCGCCGTTTCCTTCTCTTGCCTTTTCTACATCCACATTTCTCTATTTTGCTCGCTTTTCTTCCACTCTATCTCCTTTGCTCCTAAGCTTACCAACCACCTACTTTGCAGACCGGCGGCAAACCCGCAGGCAGCTGCACCGCCGCGCTCTTCCTCAAACACTTTGTGCACGGGCTCGACGAGGGGAGGATCCAATGGGCGCATATCGACACGGCGGGGACGATGGAGGCGACGAGGGAGAAGCCGTATTTGGGGACGGGGATGACGGGGTCGTCGGTGCGGTACGTCTTCGCCGCTTCCGTCTTCGTTTCCTTGCAGCGACTTACTGACGGGCGAACTTGGGTAGGGGGTTAATTGAGTATACGAGGCGGTTAGCGGGGACGCCAGAGGAGGAGGAGTAGGTTATTTCGGCGTTGGGTTTGGTAGGTAGCGACGCTGCTACCCGTATGCCTGGAGCCGCCGCAGCGCCGGGGCGCCACTTCCGCCGTAGTTTGCAGATACCGCTCTGTGCACATAGACCTCAATCCAAGGCCAATCGCGACGGGAATGATCTCAGTAGGCTGTACCCGACTCGCATGCATACGCGACTCGCTGAGGATTTAAGTGAACTTTTGTTGAGAGAACTGCCGCGTTTAGGCATGCTCAAGTACATACGGCGCGCGGGACATGACATTCAGGAAACGTTCTTCTTTCACTAGTGCTTGTTTGCGATCTTTTGGATGTCTTGCGACGGCAATCCATAGCGTGCGAGATAGGAAGCAGAGTGTGTGCTGATATTGACAAAACGTGACTCGGTGAGGACGATGCCCAATCCGAGCGGACAAACCGGGGCTCAGGGCAAAAAAGGCTCCGAGTCTACCGCTGGAACGATTTTTGTGCTCGTTTTGAACGAGAGGCGCCAATACATACAATCACAAAGGAAATTTACGTATGGCCGCGACCTGTCATACACACAGATCTGGCTAAGGTATGGGACATGCACGATCCGCAAGGGTACGGCATCACTTCCTTTTTTGACATTGGCATCTTTTTCGACGTCCCTGGGCTCTCTGTAGGCATTCTTTGAAATGGACAGGTAGATTCAATGATATAAGAGTGGTTTACAACTTATGGGAGGCATAGATAGTGTATTGAATAAACCCCAGGGTTTGCATTCACTTTCTCAAGTATTTTTGATTTAATGGTGAGATTAAGCATGTAGCACGCATATTTTCGTTCAGAATGGTCTATATAACTTACAAAAGTGGCTATTGGGCTACCAGAAACCAAGCCATGTCCCCATTCAACTACCAATGTCGAAAAGGTCGCCCAAGTCCTAAAAAGGAAGTGATGCCGTACCCTTGCGGATCGTGCATGTCCCATACCTTAGGAAATCTGGGACGCACCTGATCCGTTGAGCGGCGCCATTAATATTCCTTTGTTCATCTCGACCCATATCGTGCCTGATCGCGCCTCGCTCTCCCCCGACCACGCACCAAGGAGAGAAGTAGCAGTCAGCGCTTAGGTCCCAGGAAGCAAAACAACTCAAGTTGTCTCGCTTCGAGTACTTGAGGAAGGCTTAAAAAATTCACCTCGCCAGCGACTACCTCCACTTTGATGGCAGCTACTTCCTCACCCTGGTCCGCGCTCCGCAACTCGAATACCTCTCCCTCAATCGCATGACCCTCGCCCTCTCCGAGGCGCATAAGTTTATCCAGCTCTCTGCGTGCGCGTTGCGCGGGTTGAGGCTCTACGTCCATGAGGAGGAGTGGGATCCCGCTCCACCGTCGATGGCGGATATACTCGCCATGCTCGCTGCGCAGCCATCCCTGCGCCACCTCCACATCGAGCTTGCCCTCGATGCGGAACTAGACAGCGACTACGACGGATACACACACAAGTTTCTCCGCGAGCCCTCGGCATGGGCGCAGTCGAAACCCCTCACGAGCCTCCTCGACGCCTTGAAATCCCCCACGCTCATCCCCAATGTCGTCTGCCTGCGCATCAACCTCATCGAGACCGAGTGTTGGCCGCGCATCGGAGACACCTCAGCGAATTGGTCGCCCGACCATGCAAGCGCGTTCGTCCGAGTCATCCGCGGGCACCCAAGTATACAGCGTGTCCGCGTGCGGATGAACACGCGACGGCTGAAAAAGACGACTTTGAACGCATTGAAGGAGTTTCGTGCTGCGGGGTTGGATGTTCGGTACGAAAAGGAGGACTGGGTCGACCGTGCGGGGTGTGAAGTCGTTTTAGGCCAGTAGCATTTCTGCAGAGAATTGGAGTCGGTTTTATCTAGTTTGTTCCCGAACAAGTGGTGTGGAAGGGTGAGTAAGATATTAGGACGTACATATACACAAGAGGAAACCCTGGCTGGGCTGTACTCGGAGGGCCAGTGTTGCGTAGCTGATGGAGAGCCCGGTTTCTTTGTTCTGAATCTGGAGGGGTATTCTCTGAATCGTATACGTCTCTCGCAGACCAGAGGACTAATGTAGGCGTGACACTGCATTTCTTTCTTTCCGACTACTTGGCTGTATGCTACACAAAACTAATATCTTCTTCTTCCCGTAGTTTTCGTGATCATTGCAAGCTCTTTGTTTCTTTCCTTCCCCTGAACCTCGGCCCTTTGACTCTGCTCTTTTAGTGGAGTTCCACCTTTTTCTGTGTAGTTCAAAAATTAGCGCAGTTTAGACCTTATTAGGGCTGGTCAATTCTAAACTCGGCTAAATAATAAAAATGTGTTTCGAGTCGCCGTCTCGCTTAGCAAAAAAATCAAGCTCTTGCCCCTGCCATTCGCAAAGCGGTCGCCCATGCTTCGAGAGACCCTCGAAAGAAATTCAGGAAGGGTGTTACTTTGAAGCCCTTGAGCTGCTACTCGCTGCGGACCTAATCGAGAACGCCGACGCCGACGCCGACGCCAAACTTGGGGATGGACATCTGCTCAATCTGGAGGACGAGGCGCAAATGGACGACACGGAGGCAGCAGAATTCAACTGCATGCATGGACACAACAAAATAAAACAGAAGAGAGACGAAAAGGGACCACATTCCGACTTTTTCATTCTAAGCGAACTTGAACAACATTTTATTATTTAGCAGAGTTTAGAATTGACCAGCCCTATTGGCAAACAGCTTCAAAAGTTTTGAAAACAGTGCTGTTTTCTTTGTTTCCACGAGATGGTGGGGGTGGTAGGAAACCAGAGAGAGCGCGATTTGATTCCGTCTCCTACATCTAATTCCCAGCGCAATAATCGCAGAGGTCAGGCCAGATGCACATATACTTCCCGCTCAAGTTCTGGCACTTCCCCCTGGTCTCTGCTTCGCCGTTGCCGCCTGCGGACTCTTGTTTACTGAAACTGACAGGGACTGCAGCTATCAGCACTTGAGTTCGACGGAAGGCGGATTTTGAGGACGCACCGTAGAGGGTGAGCGAAAGCATCATTGGGATTGGAAGAGGTTGCCGATATTGCAGAGACCGCCACGAAGCTTTTAAAACCGAGCGTGGCGGGTTCTGGACTGAGCGTGTCGTTTGTATGTGCGCAGTTGGTACAATAGGTGTCGTGGGGGGGACAATACTGGTATGTGCGGATCACCCGCCAGAGCCGCAAGGAAAGTGAGGAAAGCGGGATACGGTATCGCGGCGCTATTTGCGCTTTAAAACACTATTCTCACTCTTAGTCGAACCAGAATGCGGCTGAAGCTGCTGATGGTTCAACACGCACAAGGCCAAAGGTCTAAGCATGCATGGCTGGTCAAACCAACCGCACGCTACACGAAATTGTTTTGTTCTCCTACACGCAGTTTTCGTTGCAAGCTCTTTCTTTGTTTCCCTCCCTGCACCCCTCTTCCGCCACTCACGGAACCCAAACGCGCATTCCTTCCTCCCCATCCCCACCCGGCTGCCCATCCCACCACCACCCATCCAAATCCTCACCCCGCTCGGAATCCAGCGCCATCCCGAGAGCACACATCACCAGCGCCCACGCAAAGTCGAGCAAGTCCCACAATTCGGGGCGGTACATCCCGAGGGCAAGCGCGGTTTTGGAGACGTCGCGGACGCGCGTGGCGGCGTTTTGGAGGTACGCTACTCCGATAGGCATAGGAGGCGTAGTGGTAGGGGTAGTGGCTTCTTGCGCGTGCGCAAGGAGGTGCGTCGCGAGGTGGAGGCGCGTCGCGGGGGAGACGTGGGCGGGAGAAAGGCCGTCGCCGGAGAGTGGAAGGGGGAGCGGGGAGGGGAGCGCTTGTGGGAAGAGTGCGTTGAGGAGCGTCGATGCGCGCGGGAGGTACATGTACGCGAGGAGGGCGTAGAAGCCTGGGAGGGAGGGGAGAGTGGCGCGCACGATGGGGAGTGCGAGCGCGTCTTGGGACTCGGACGCGGCACCGCGCTGCTGCGGGAGCGTCGGCGTCGTGCACTGCGAGACGAAGACGATTCCGTGCACCAGGACGACCTTTTGCGGCCGGTCTGGCGTCGATACAGCGAGGAGATGGGTGGGCAGGATGCCGCGATCTGCAACTTGGCGAAGTGGGAGGGTGATACTGGATTGGCTGGCGGGCAGCGCCATTCCATCGACGCTGGCGGTGTCCAGCGCGGCCAGCCCGACGATCATGGCATCGAAGCACTGCGCGAGCTGGTGCTCGATGAAAGGAATCGGGATCTCCCCGTCGTCTCCGCCGCTCAGCGATGGATCGAGCTCATCGAGCAGCGCACGGAATGTACCGTCGGGGTCGTCATCGGGCGGGGGACGCTCCAACATTGGGTACGCAGGCGGGAGCGGCGACGCGGCTTCGACTGTGGGCGCGGCGTTGTGAGGCGGCGGTTCGGAGGCAGATTGCAGCATGGGCGTAGACCGCTTTGTGGGGCCTTATGTTGGTCCAGCCTCGTTTTTTCCCTGCCCTGGATATATATACGGAGACCGCTGTTTGACAGGAAGCGTAATGGAAGGCGTTTGGGTTTCGAGCGGTGCCGCATGCAGTCGGCGGAGGAAGTGCGTCAGTAGACGAGGAGGGACGGCCAGGCAGATGTCGCTGGGCTGTCCTGGTGCGCTCTCTAGGCGCTACGGAACCCAAGGTGCACACACAACAGCTCGTGTCCTCGATAAGCGCATAAACGACGCGAACCTCTGCGCTCCAATCACAACCAAAGGCCAATCTGTCTCAACAGGCGACGTCGGAGTGTGTATTTGGCCTCAGTGGAGCATTCGAAGATGGAGGGGAGGAGCAAGCTTAGTGTGAGTGACTTGATGAATGCAACGTGAACCTTGACCACCACCTCCTCGACGAACAACCCTACTGGCTGCCTCAACAATGTGCTTCTACTCTCATAAACCCATCGCGCGTTGACTCTGCTTTATAATTGGTGACTATAAACACTGGGGCCTCCCGGGATCCCGCAGTTCTCCGGCCTCCCGCCGCCCACTCAGCGCGCGTCCCGACGTCCCTAATGTCTGCCCCACACGCGACGACGACGCGCAGACACCCCTTCTCTTACCTATTCTCGCTACGCCTTATCCCGCGTCCGCACTTTTTCGAAATCCGCCCGCGCCCGGACTTTCTGTGACGCGTGGGCGCCCAGGCTCTCCGTCCTTACACTCACCACCTGCGCGCCTCCTAGTCTTCCTGCTCAAGCAATACCGTGACGCACTGCGGCCGCTGCGTGTATCCCTCGCACGTCTTCGCGTTCTATGTGTCGTCTAAGGCGCAGACGGAGCCCGAGCTGACGGTGATTTCCTCGTCGCTTGGCACGCAAACGGAGCCCGAGCCCGCGAAGCGCGTTTCCGTCGAGATGGAGATACAAACCTACGCGACGGCAGACGCGTCCCCCGCAACCGCTCCCGACGACCCGCCGGCGTACAAGAGGGAGCTGACGGCGGAGGAACAGGCGGAGCACGACTGGCGCGTCACGGTCGTGACTCCGCTCTCTGTCCGTCCACCCAAAGCCCGTGCCGTTTCACAACAACAACATGTCCGCCGCTGCGACCTCTTCCTCGTAGTGCTCCTCTCGCGGCATTCCCGTCCACACACCTGGTAAAAATTCGGTACAGACGGCGGCACTGTGGACGGCAAAGAAAATGGAATTAGAGCATATTGGCAGCTGTTGTAAAATTGAATTTTCTTACAACAGAAAAGTGGTCAATCTGCAATGCCCCAAATGGCGGCCAAGCTCTGGTTTTGGGTTTTCAAAAGTTAACTGAATGGCTACTGAATTGCTTTTGTTCCGAGAAACTCAAATCTCGGAGAATCTGATAAAGACAATTTAACAACAACTATTTCTCTATTTTGCAATGTAGAAAAATCATCTTTCAACACTGCCAATATGCTCTATTCACGGGGTTTACAGTAAACTACATGGAATGTCACATAAATTACATGAAATCCGACATGAAACAGAGAATTTATTTTTCAATGTTTGTTTCACACAAGAAGTTTCTAAATTCACTCAATTTCGGAGTAAAAGTGATGTGGTTTATGTGACATTCCACGTAGAATCTGCATGAAAATGGGTCCCAGAAACTACTTGAATTTCATGTAATCCTCCGACCATAGTGCGGTTAATTCTACCGACATCGTCAGTGACTTGCAAGCTGGAATGAAGACCACAACCGCCTGCACGAGCGCTATTAATCTAGACACTACTGTCAGCTCGGGGCCGCAGGGCACTCATCGCTGAGGCCTCCTTCTTCAGGCAGCATACACTTTCCCGAGGAACTGGATGTCAGCGGCGCGATGTTGAGGAGCCTTGACGATGAGCGCGTTATCGTGAAAGTACCGGACTGGTGTTTGTCATTGTTGCAAATCGCGCTGAAACTCTTAGAATGGCGCCAGTACATATCCCGAGGTGTAGTACCTGGAATGCAAAACCGGGTAACTGAACTGGAGTCTGGAGCTGAGTGTCGATGAAGGGCAATCCGCCTGATGGCGCGTCTTACTCTTAACCACCACCACGACATGGCTTCTGCCAGCTCTTGGGCCTATCTGGCCCCCTCTTTACTCTCGGTATCCTGCTAGGGGCTGTGTTCGGCCAGATGGGCTTGTCAACTGGCAGCCATCTCCCCACCAGCTCGATTTGCGCGGCGTTTCTCAGGTTCACAACACCTTATTTTGGTGATCTTGCTGAGAGACTCGGTTTTAGAGCCATCGCTCAGACCGATTTCCGCATAAGAACTTGCATGAGTATCTCGCCACGGCGTTATTTCATCCGGAATGCCTTTGACTGATACAAACAGGGCCCAACCGCCATGGTACATACACAGGCCGCCTCACGACCACGCCTCGACGCAATATTTCTTGTCAGATTCCTACCACCGCTCCGCGCTTGTCAGGTTCCTACAAAAGCTTGTCCAGCCCGCGACCACGGTTTTCACCTTTCTCTCTCCCCTTCCGTTCTTGGTCTCGGCTTCCCTTCCTTCGTCCTTCTTTTTCTCCCGCACACGCTTTGGTTCCTGCCCCGGCCGGCCTTTTCTTCTTGACTCTTCTTATTCGGCATTCAACGTTTGCTCGCACTACTTTTACTTTAGAACATGTTGTTCTCTACTCTTCTGCTTCTCCCTTTCTTCGCTCTTACCAATGCCGCCAACGACTGGAGCAAACCGTGTATTTCTGGGCAGTGCTCATATGGTGCGCGATCCTCAAAATCCGAGTGTCCTCCTCGCTAACTAAGCGCCAGATCTTTCTACGAACGGAACCTCCTCGGGGACGATGACGATCTGGGGAGACGTCGGCGCGATTAGTGATATTACTGAAGGTGCGTCCTCACGCGTTTGTTGAGAGCATGATTTAACTAAACCAAACCAGCCGCCGATTGGGAGATTCTAGGCTGCGACCCCGACGCGCTTTCGCAGGAAATCCGCATCGTCTGCCGGACGGAGGGATCGAAGGCCTGCGCGCACCTGTACGAGGCTGCGGGAGCGGTAAACAAGATTATCCGTCTTCCCGAGAGCGTACGTGCTCTCTTTGTACTCTATATTTCTTCTGAAGCAGGAAAAACGCAGTGCGGTGGCTCCGCATTCGCGCGCATCTCCAAATCCTGGATCCCCGAGGACCAGTCCATCCCGTCCTCCATCGCGCGCCGTATCGTCCGCCGTGCTGGCACTCCACCGCAGGTCAAGGCGCTAGCGTTCGATACCGATTTCGATTCCGTCGACTACTCCAAGTGCGTCGCTTTCCGTGTCCCTCCGATATAGCACCCTCGAACCCGCCCTAGGACCGGCGCGATCAACTTTGCGATCCAAGGTTCCAACGTCCCCGAGGCAGGCTACTCCGAGCTCCCGCTAAACAACGTCGGCCCGTCTGGGCGCAGCACCCACCTCTCGGAGCGCGGATTGTTCGATTTCGCGAAGAAGGCGGTGAACAGTGCGGCTTTTGCTTATATCTCTGTCCAGTCCTGATGTTTTGGTTATTCAGCTGTAGCACAAAAGGCTCAGGGTACGTGAACGCAGTGATGGAACGGGCGAGTTGGCTCGTACTAACTTGCTGAAGCCGTCGTCGCGCCCGTCGCCAAGGCTGTCGCGTCGCCTGTTGTTACCGCCGCCAAGAGTATGGTCTCCCTTTGTTTCTTTGGCAAGGCTAATAATCCCCGACAGAGGTCGCTGCTCCGGTCGTCACTGCCGCGAAGAGTGCGCGTCTCCTTGCTCTGCTGAGCAGAGTTTTGCGCTAATAATCTGGCCAGAGGTAGCCGCTCCGGTCGTCAAAGCTGCAAAGAGTACGTGAACCATCGAGACAATTCTGAATTTTGGCCAACATTTATGTTGTGCAGAAGTCGCTGCTCCCGTTGTTAAAGCCGCCAAGAGTACGCGTCGTGTTTAAAGTCATCTTCCGAGATTTTTCTGCTGACAATCGCGTCAGAAGTCGCCGAACCTGTTGTCAAAGCCGCCAAAGGTTGGTAACTTCGTGTTTTGCCAGATCGTCACGGTGAACTGACACATATCTATAGCTGCTGGAAGTGCGGTCAAGGACGCTGCCAAGGGTTGGGTTTATATACCTCCCGCAAAATCGGAACTCATTCGAGTATAAAGCTGCCGGGAAAGCGGTCAAAGGTGTTGCGAAGAGTGAGTTGTTTTGCCTCCGGTCATGGCTTGAGCTAACGGTGTTGAAGCTGCTGGCAAGGCTGTTAAGGGTCTGTTTCTGCGTTACTTTCTTTGACTGTAATGCTCATAATTTTCCTCAGCTGCCGTCGGGGGTGCCGAGAGTGCGTTTCCTCCTCTCACAATTGTGTATTTTTTAACACAGCGGCGCCCTCAGAGGTTGCTGGTGCAGTCGTCGATGAGGTCAAGGACGATGTCAAAGGTATGTTCCCTTTTCCCCCACACCAATCCGACCATTAACCGCGTACAGCCGCCGGCAAGGCAGTCAAGGGTCTGTTCTTCCATCTACCGGCCGAGCTCACCCACGCCCCTTCCCAGCCGCTGCCAAGAACGAAGTTAGCGCAAAGAAGACCTTCACCCTCAAGCCGCTCGACGTGAACAAGAACGTCAACCTCATCAACAAGAGCGTCTCCTGCGGGCCTGTCACGGCCAAGCTCACCGCGGACCTCAACGCCAACGCGCACGCGCAGGCCACGATCAGCGTCGCCGCCTCGGGCACCCTCGTCCCGCCCAAGATCACCGACTTTGGTGTTATCACCGGGTTGGACGCGCAGATTGACGCTTCGGTGGATTTGAATGC
The DNA here is from genome assembly GCA_014461125.1 of Mycena kentingensis (nom. inval.). Lineage (NCBI taxonomy): Eukaryota > Fungi > Basidiomycota > Agaricomycetes > Agaricales > Mycenaceae > Mycena > Mycena kentingensis (nom. inval.). The sequence goes on along the minus strand of JACAZG010000002.1, from coordinate 2,772,549 downwards.
GAACGTTGCTGGGTCGATTGGTGTGTTTTCCCTCCTGCTCTGCTCAGATACGGTTGTTCATGGGAATGAAAAGACAGCGGCAAGATCCCCGTCTTCTCCATCGGAATCCCCGGTACGCACTCAGTAATCCTGTCGCATGCAATGACTTAAGCTTATCTCCTCACAGGCCTCGACTTCCCCGGCATCCTCACCATCGGCCCGTCATTCGACGTCAACGCGCAGTTCACCGGCTCGTTCGAGGTCGACCTTGACATGAACGTCGGCATCGTCTTCAGCGTCAACAACGCGCAGATCGCCTTCCCCCCGGGGACGGGCGCCAACCCGTCCGGCAACGCGTTCTCCATCGGCGATACTCGTACGTGCTTTCTTTGTTCTCGGCATCTGCATCGGCGCTAATCCCTCCTCCCTCCTCCCTACAGCCCTCTCCATCGCCGCGACACCCAACGTCAAAGCCACCGGCACCATCGCCGCACACCTCATCCCCTCGCTCAACCTCGGCATCAACGCGCTCGGCGGCAAAGCCAAGGCGACCGTGCACGTCGACCTCGACGCGAGCGCGTCCGCCAAGCTCACACTCGAGGCTGGCGTCGAGGGACTCGGCAAGACCATCGACGTCGCGGACAAGGTCAAGGCGGCTGCGACGGGTGGTGCTGCCAAAGCCAAGGCTACGCCTGCTGCCGCTGCTGCGGCGAACAACGGCAGCGATGGTGCGGACGCGGCTGCGAAGGATACTCCTGCCGCTGCCGCTGGTGGTGCGGCTGCTGGTGGGGACGCCAAATCCAGCGCCGCAAAGTCCGACAAAGCTGACGCGTCCTCCAAGGCCGCCAAAGCCGACACGCCCTCCTCCAAAGCCGCCCCCGCCACCACCTCCAACACCAGCGTCAAAGCAACCGCCGACGGCAAATTCACCAAATCCGAGGTCTCCGCTGCCCTCGCAGCCGCCGCCGCCCGCAAGACCAACAAGCGCGAGGTCGAGGCACGCGCAGTCACTGCATCCTTTGGCGGCTGCTTCGAAGTCGACGCGGGCGTCAACGTCCTCGTCGGCGCAGACGCGACCTTCTTTGGGCTGTTCAACACTGGCGCGTCGAAAAGCTTGTTCAAGAAGGATTTCCAGATCTTCAAGGTACGTTTTATACGGCGAGGGAAGACGGATCGTGCTGACCGTAAAACTTGCAGAAATGCTTTGGCAACCAAGCCCGCCGCGACCTCTCTTCCCTTGCGGCCCTCTCGCAGCTCGACGCGCGCTACATCGAGCCCCGCGCGCTCAAGTGCCCCGTGAAGCAGGCAGCCAAACCCGCGTCCGTCACCAGTGGTACCGTCAGCGCGTCCAAGTATGTCCTCCTCTGCGTTCCTTATGCTACCCACTCAATCGTGTGTAGCATCCGTGCCGCGTAGACTGAAGCCCCATGCTGGTTCATCGCACTGTACTCCGTAGCTGTTCATAATACCCGTGCTCCAGTAGTTACCCTCTTTGAATCAAAGCCGACCCAATGTACAAAAGCGCACTCGCAGAAAGCCCAACGAACCCAATAGATAAACAATACAAGTACAATGTCGGCTAGGTAAACTATGCTTCATGTCTGTGCACCACCTCATCTCCAAAAGGACCAGTCACTTCGACGTCCCGCTCGGACTCCGGTGCCGGCAGGATCTTGGCGAGTAGACCGGCGAGCGGACCCGCGTTGGCCTTGGATGGAGTCGCCTTTTGTGCTTTCTAGAAACCGATGAGCGCGCGGATAGTGGGCGAGAAAAGGCAACATACCGTCTCTTCGTATTCGTGCACCATCCCGAGAGCTTGATAATCGTGCGACCCGCTCCCGTCGCTGTTGTGTCGCGACGTGTCTTGAACTTGACCATGGTACTCGTCCGAGAAAAGGTCGAACTCGAGATTGTCTACCTTGGAGCCGTCCTTCTGAGCAGCCGAGTAAGCTCCTGCAAGCAGTTGTTAGAACGCGCAAGAGGGCGAGCAAAGCACGCACCAAGAGGCGTCTTCGGCACGGCCGGGTCGACCTTCTCGACCGCCGGAACTTGGTGAACCTCCGTTTCCTTGTGGGCGCCGGGACGCGTCGATTTCGCGCCCTGGGTAGCGGCATCCAGCGCCGTGTCTTGAGCATCGACGGCGCGTGGGGCGGGCACAGCGGCGGGCACGCTGACGGGGAGACGACGGTTGGAGACTTTGATCATCTTCTGCAGCAATAGTGAGCAAGGGGAACTGGGGGCAGAATCCATAACGCACGCTCGGGACACTGTCCAGGTTGGGGGCGGCACGAGGCTGGTGGACGACATCTTGCGGGACGGAGGCGGCCTTAGCGAGGTCCTAGAAACGCGTCGGCGACGAGCGAGATGCAAGATGGAAGGCCATGAACCTCGGCCTTGTTGAGGGCAGTCGGCGCGTCGCGAGCGAGGATCTGGTTCTTGACGGCGGAGCCGACGGGCTACGGCGGGGTCAGCGTCAAGGGCGAGCTCGCGTAGAAGGAAAAACATCGCAGACGCACCTTGGTCTTGTCGAGGACGACACGGTCGGCATCGCGCTGCTTGACGCTCTGGATGACGGGCTGAACCTTGTTCTGACGCGTCGCGTTAGGCGAGAGAGTCCTGCGCGACGACAAGCGCGACGAACCTGGAGAGGAGCGACCTTGGCGAGGTTGTCGGCCTCGGCGGCGCGAGGGAGGTTGGCGGTGGGTTTGGCGGGAGCGGCCTTGGCGAGAGCAGGAGCAGCTTTGACGGCGTCGGCGCGCGAGAGGTCGTTGGCGGCGCCGGGGATGGCGGAGGCGGTGGCGAGGGTGGCGAGGGTGGCGAGGACGAGGAACTTGGAGGAGAGAGCGAGCATAGTCGTTGGCTTGGTAGAGAGCGTGTAGAGGATGGTGGTGGTACGAGGTCAAGAGGCGGATATGTGACATCAGGCCCGATTCGGGCTTTTATAGTGGTGGTGGTGGGCGCAGTGATGGCACAGAAACAAGTCGTTATTCTTCATTATTTCCTTCTGCGATTTCTCGCGGAATACACTATTGTACAGGTAAAGTAATCTACAGGATGTATGCATGCGAGATCCAGATATAACCAGGGAATCGTAGGAGGGAAAGGACCAAGGGGATGCAGAGTTCGTGGGGACAGACAGAATACGTGAGTACAAGCAAATAGATAGACAGAAATCGTCGGCAAATGCAAGATGAGGTCTACGACCGGGTCATGAGGTAGACGGGCCAACAGCGTCCGACGGCTTCGCGTCCCAAGGCGGCGGTATACGCGCAACGTCCGCGAGATTGTTGTCCGCGCGAACGTCGTTCAGTCGGTCCTTGTCGCTCATCGCCATACGCGCCTTGCAGCGATGTAGACGCAGCTTGGTGCGCTTGATCCCTACAGGTCAACTTAGCGCGGGTCGGCTTGTAGGGAACAGACGTACAAGTATCAATCGTCGTCCGGTCCTCGTCCATAAACGGGTTACCCGTCTGTAATAGGTCGTCCTGCAGCGCGTACAAACACCACAACGACTCCTCGTAGAGCTTCTCGCACTCGTCCGGCGTCGTGGCTTGATTGAGAAGCTCCTTGCGTGCCGCTGTCCGACTCTGAACGCAAATGGTCAGCTCAGAGTCGATTCCACCGGCAGAGAACGCACCAGCACAAGCGCCCGGTCGTACACAAGCTGGTCAAGCCAACTCTTGGGTCCGTCGTACGACGCCGGAAGCCATGTCTTGACGAGCGTCGCGCGGTCATAACACTTTTGGAACTGCACCTTGAACCATGATAGTGCTACACAGAACATGTTAACCACCAAGCCGAGCAAGACAAACAGACGCGCACCATCGTCAAATCCCTCACTGACCGAAAAGTTTCCATCCGGATAGCGCATCATCATATGTTCTTGGTGCCTCGCAAGCTCGTCAATGCCCTTTTGCGCAAACGACATCAAGAGCATGTACACCGCGACGCAGGTGACAGCGTTATACTCTGCCTCCATATCCGCATGTTTCCGTCTCCGCGCGTTCTTGTCAGCCTCGCCCTCGCGTTTCGAGAACTTGGTCGGGTCAGGGAGCGGCTCTACGCGCAGTTAGTTCCGCTCAACTTGAAGAGAGTAGAAAGAACGTACTCTGCGGGACGGCCTTGACATACTCGTACATCTCGTCCGCCCAGTTGGTCAACACGAATGTCTTCTGTGCCAATATCTCCAATGCCTCCAGCAGCTCGTCCTCCAACGGATCCCGCTCGCCACTGTCGGGGTCATTGTCTAGAGCGATTATATGTCGACGCGGAGACGACGGCGCGCTCTCGCGGTCCCCAGTCGCAAGAGAGGAAGAGGATCGGCGATGCGCTGCCCCAAAGAGCTTCTTAGACGCAATGCTCAACGCGCGATTAAGCGCGTTGGTAGCCGCGCGCGACGCGATGCTAGATGGAGACGACGATAACGGCGGCGGCGGCGGAATGACGGGGTTGTTGTTATACGGATTCGGCGGGGGCGGGAAGGACGGCGGCTCGTAATCCTCCGTCGTCGGTGTCGGCGGTATCCTCCGCTCCAGCAACGGTTTCCGGCTGAGTTCTACAATTAGAATAAGCGAACGCTTTAGCCCATTAAGGTGGACACGCACCATCTACCGCCCGGTTAAACTCGACCGCGGTCGTATCGTCTACTAGGACATACTCCCGCCGAAGCATCCCGTCCTCCTCCGTTTCGCCTGGTATCACCGATGCCTCGGTCGAAAGTATCCGCACGGCCTTGCTGGACGGGCCAGCTTGGGTAGGGAAGGACGGGCGGCGCGGTTTCTCCATCGGTGTATCTTGGGGCGACAACGGCCTGTAGAACGAGTTCAGTATCCTGGGTCAGCGCAGGTCCACAAAAGCGCACGTAGGTAGTTCCCCCGGTCCCGAAAGTTGAACTTGCTCGGGGGAATCATCGCCTTGGGGTCGAGCACCTCTGGCGGGATAACCAGATGGTGCGCCGGAATCGCGCCGGCGCCGGCAGCATCATCCTCCGGCTCCGGACGCGGGAACTTGCTCTTCGCGAGCGCAGCACTCCCGAAGAACTGCTCAAAGTCGGCGCGTTCAGCGGGGAGCTGCCGCAGCAGCATCCTGATGAGCCGCTTGATATCGTCTGGGACGACGGGAGGCGGGTCGTCGGGACGTTTGGCGATGGCTTTCGGGTCCTCGTCAGGGAATCGCAGGCCCTTGGACTGCTCGATCTTCTTCAGCAGGTCGATGTGGTTGGCTGCTCGAAACGGCGGGCGGCCGACTGCCATCTCGTAAAGAACAGCGCCGACGGACCACAGGTCGGCCTTCGCGTCATACTTCTGGTACCGGAGAATCTCGGGCGCCATGTATAGCGGCGAGCCGCAAAGGGTCTCCGCCATCATGGTATTGGGGAGGGAGCGGGCGAAGCCAAAGTCGGCGACTTTGAGGATGGGGACGCCGAGCGGGTGACCGCGCGCGAGCTCTTCCGGCGGGGCGGGGTTGAGCAGGAGGTTCTGGGGCTTGATATCGCGGTGGACCAGATGCCGATGTCGCAGAAACTTGAGAGCGCGGGCTGGAGACGACCGCGTCAGAATGACGACAAAGAGCTCAATGGACGACGCACCTAGTTGCCGCAGGAAGCTTCGCACTACGATCTCATCCAACCCACCCGACTTGGGATGCGGGTACCATTGCGGAGGTGCGCCGGGGGAAGGGACGTACTTGAGGCTCTCGACCTTGCCCCGTGTCTTGATGTAGTTGGTCAAGTCGCCCCCGGAGCAAAACTCCATTATGAGATAGATGTTCCTTTCGGACTTCTGTGCGGACTGTGAGCCTATCGGAGCGACAGGGAGAGCAGAACGACGGACGACAATATCGATGAGCTTGGTGATATGCCGGTGCGAGAGTGACTTGAGGATCTGGATTTCGCTCTGGAGGTTGTCGAATAGCTTCGGAGAGAGCTTGGAGCGCGAGACCGTCTTGATTGCCACGGACGAGTGGTCCTCCTACGTCGCTGTGAGCAGTTACTCAGCACAAGCCACAAGCGACGCACCTCGTGGTAGCCCTTGTACACCGTCGCAAAGCTCCCCTTGCCTATGTGGCTCCCGATAATGTACGGCCGGAGTTCCTCGTCCTCCTCCGAGCGACTAGGGCCAGCAGAGGCTGAGCTAGAGCTACGTGCCGATTGTGGAGCGGGCATTACAACGACGGAAGAGATCCGGGATGGACGACGCGTCGGTTTCGGTGGGAGTGGTTCTGGGTTAAGCGGCGGAGCGACCGAGGCACGTTCGGAGGGATGCGGGAGCCTGAGTCGGCCTCGAGATCATGGAAGTCCAAACCAAGCCGCGTGTGATGTCGTCCTCCGTTGTCACCTACCACCACCACCAATGCCCCGGCTGAATTCAATCCGTCGCCCTCCGTCTGCGGCGCGCCCTACAGTCGATCTAGGCGACTTGACTGACGACTACCGTGACTCTCTCACCGATCCTACTGCTGCTGGCTTCGACGCGGAATAGCTCGCGCAAGGCGCCTTTTTCGAGCCCGTTGTTTTCAGCGTACCGAAACCCGGCAAAGATCCCAGTGGCAAGCTTCCGGGTACCGCGGCATCGGGCTCCAGAGTTGTGTCTACAAACTACTGTCGATTGCATAACCTCAAGTTAACCCGGGCTTTGTAGTCGAATGGTCTCTTGCCTCCGACGCAAAATGGCTTCCGAGCTGGCTATCGGACAAACAACAATCCTTTATTGAATATTCTGCGCACCATGATCGACGATGCGCGGGCGGCGGGCGAAACACTTTACGTCGCCTTTGTGGATATCTCGAACGCGTTCTCGGCAATGAGCCATGAGTCTCTGTGGCTTAAAATGACTGACTTGGGTCTAACGGGTCCGTACTTCGACTTTCTGCGCAAACTTTACCGCGGGTATCTTGACTCAAGAACATCTTTCTGTCGACGTTCGATGCACGTTCTCTCAATATCTACCACAATGCTTATTGGCGTTGCCCAGTATCCAAGGCTCGGTTATACACGGAAATCCCATTAACAACAGATATAATAATGTCCTATCTACAAAGTCCATCTACAACAGCAAGCCAACGAAACCTACCAAAAGTCCGACTGCACTCAACGAAACCCTGCTCGCGCTCGACTGTCCAGTCTTCGGGTTATTTGACTCGGACGCGTCTGGGTTGGAGGTACCGACCTGCACGAGTGCGCTCCCCGCCAGCGGCTGGTCCCACAAGAAGGTTGAATCCCAGGCATACTCCGGGAACACCTTCTGCAGGAACGCGACGTACTTGCCGTCGGGGTCGCCGTACTCGGCGGCCACAGCAGCCACATTCGGGAAGATCTCGTCGGTTGCGTAGCTCTCCCCGGACGCGTTCGGGTCGACCGTCATGGTCATGTCCATCGCGTCCTTGATCGTCGCGCCGAACTTGGTCTTGATACTCCAGGGGTCGGCAGACGGGTCAGCGTATTGGTAAATTCGCGCGTTAGTCTGTGGAGGGGCGTCAGACACTATAAGGAGGCCGAACATGACGCACAATCATGGCACCGAGGTTGTAGTTGCGGTAGTGGTACGGGTGAGTGCGGGCAGCTTCCAGCGGCTATCCATATCTCAGCGACCTGGTAGCTCGAGCCACAGAAGCGTACGTACCTGGTCTCCGGTCGCGTTAATCTGCCCTTGGTATATTCCTTCAAAGAACCGCTTGCTGACGTTGACTGTTCCAGGTACATCGTTCACCAGCAGCTTCAACGACGCCCACTGGTTGAAGCAGTAGCTGCCGTGGTTGCTGCGACGCGTCAGCAAGCCGGCACTAGTCCTAGCAAACCCGCCTACTTGACCGAATTGCACTCGTCCACACCCAGCTTGTTTGTCTCGAGCCAGGTAACGTACTCCTTCGCCCACGCCACCATCCGCGCATCGATATCGTCCGTCCAGTCCTCACTCTTCATCAGGCGCAGAATCAAAATCCCCGACACGACCTTGGACATGCCCTTCAAATCGAGCACACCCGTATGCGCGGCCATCCCATTGGGCCCGCGTATCATCTGCGCAAAGTTCAAGTTCGGGTTCATCCCCGTCGTCGCGTCGAGGAACCATGTCTCGACGATCTTGACTATCCGCTGCGAGTACACCGAGCTGCTCTTGTTCTCGAACGAGTGCGCGAGCGCGTTGTACAGGATCGCGTCGGACACGTTGAAGAACGCGCCGATGTCGTTTATCGTGAGCCGGTCAGGGTTAAATTGGCCGTCGCGGTTAACATACGGGCAGGTCGTCCAGACTAGGTTGTATGAACGCAATTAGCGATGACTAGCAGCAAAACGTGGCAACGCACTCTGTTCCGGCGTTAGCTCGGTCGTGTTCCCGACCTTGGAGCAGTCCGGCCACCAGCTAAACGCGCCGTCAACGCCCGAAACGCGCGCCGAAGCGACCAACACGACGTGTCACGTACTACGGCGCCCAACTCATATAATCCTTCTTGTCTCCGCTCGGCGCCGCTATCGGTTTGGCCGTCACCGTCCAGGGTCCGGCCGCTGCGAAGCGCTCCGCCCACGCACGGATCGTCTCCTGCGCACCGCTGGTGGTGTTGGGGAAGTTCCCCTTAGCGATATAAGAGGGGTCGACAAAGTCGTTCGCGTAGCTCATAAAGGGCTGCACATCTGCGCTGGCCAGCCGCGGGAGCTGCAGGAGGAAAGCAAAAGATAGCGAAAGGAGGGTGGGCGGCAGCAGCATCGCGGCCTAAGGAGAGAGCGCCGAGACCCGACGGGGAAGGGGGGGAAAGGGGAGAAATGGCCGATGCTGTTCCTGGACATATATACCCGAATCGGCGCTGACCCGAGCTATAGAAATAATGAAAAGGGCCGAGGTCTGAACACGGGCTGATTTCGCCGCTAGTCCTTGGTACTATCCAGAGCAGATACGGTTTCCGGGGACCATACTCGGCCCCGATAATCGATATGAATCCCGCATGTGGCGGACACGATGATAGTTCACCTCCCGCTCCTTCCGGATGGGCTTTGGTTGTGGAGAAATTTTATTTTCGCATGTTGTACGCATTCCGAGATCTACATTGACGTGGGCATCAACGCCGCCCGTGCCAACCGTTCCGTTTCCCCATTTGGGTTCGTGATTTTCTTGACAAAGGCTTTTGGGTATTGCGAGCACATTCAAGAGCACCAAGTGGGCGACCAGTCGAGAAAATTTCAACTTCACTAATAACCAATTGACTCACTCCTCATTGGCGCCAACACCCCTTCTACGGGATGATCGACGAGTGCTGTTCCAAATCATACGCAAAAAGTAATCTACAAAAAAGTCTCAGTCCAGTTGCAGTCCAGCCAAGACGGAATTCGCTCATCCACCCCAAATGCTCCGAGTCCCCCGAATCGCCGCCGAGCAAACTGCAGCCAACCGAACAGCCTAGGTTTTCCGTAGCTACGTAGCAGAGGTTGATCCATATGCAGAAAATTTTAGGACTCCGCAGAAATTCAGAACTTGGCTACAGGTTTGCTTTCTCCTGCAGAGGCAGAAATCTGCTGGGCGGCGCATACAGCGCTGTACATCTAGTTTCATCATGACAACTGCGCGGACCGACGGCGGGCCCATGGCGACGGCGTACCGAGGCCGACGAGAGAGCGCTGCTTATCGTGACCTGTGTGTCCACTGGCAGTGGGGCCGCCGAAGAACAAACAAATCACGAACCGTCGGGCCACGCTCTTTTGCGGTGATTCGCGTTGGCCTCACCCTATGGTAGCAGCCAGGCTTGCTTCTGTTCGATACACAAAACTAAACTTCGGCACTTAGTGTCCTCGCTTAGACTTGAAGCACACTTGTGGCCATCATGTGTGTCTCAGCAATATTAATATTGCCGGCAGCTGCTCTGAAATAAAGGTCCTTCAACCATTGGGGTTATGATGCCTGAATCTACCCATTAACTCCTTGTTCTACAGCCCGCAGTGGCCTTGCTCCAATCCGAACTTGGTCTCCGGAAAATTATTGCTGTTTCAAAAAGGTTGACAGTGAATTATTATTGGCCTGGACCATTTGCTGGATCCTTCACCAAAAACACAGGCTGAATGTTCTGGCTCATATCTTGGCCAATTCCCCACCAAAAATCAAGTTTTGAGCGAGTTCTGCAGTATTTCGTTGGGACATTATCTCTCATATTACCCAATGGAACAAATTTTGTCGCAAAAAACCCCGATTTGGCCTATAGTCGATGATAGATGTCTATAAGATAAACCTCGGCTCTTATGGGGTCGCCTCCTCATTTTGGCCACTGGAGTCAATTGGTGGGGTTTCTGGGATTTCTTATAGACTGCCTGTGCCCTCAAGTCTCAGGTCCACTGAGGTGCAGCAAGTTTGGACAGAAATTTGGTGGCTTGAATTTCTGTGTCCTGGAGCAATGAAGGGGCTGCTCCCACTACATGAGTCTGCTTTGGCAGAAAGTGAGCTTAGAGTTCAGGATTATTGATCGTACTTTGGTAGTACAAATACTGTACTATTTCAACCTTAAGTCCTGTTACGCGTTACGCGGGCAAAATAAAGGAAACCATTGTAATTCATCTGAAATCAAGAAAAATTTATCGGCCTTCTCTGGCCTCGAAAAAATACAAAATCGGCGGACTTAAGGTCGAAATAGTACAGTACCCTTCTGACCTTCATTAGACCTTATTAGAAGCTGTGAAATAGAGCACTTCAGATGAAAATTTGAAGGTTCAAAAAATACAAGAATTGAATGAGAGTGGAGCTCCCTCGGCCAATGAGCAGGCTCAGATCCTATATTTTTTGAACTTCAAAAATGCATCTGAAGTGCTCTAATACGAGCTTTAATAACATAAGATGCTCCAAATCCATTGAGTAGTCATTCACTTTTTTCACAGAAAAACAAATATAATAGGATCTAATAAGCTCTATTGCGAGTTTTTAGCTCTACGGAAAAAAAATGCCTGCGGCCCTAGTTCAGAATCTTTGTCTTTCGTAGACCTAACTATATGGCTACGATTTTTAAACAGCAAACCGCGTTGACTTCGAGTTCGCGGTCCCGGTCGACCATCGACCACGTGAAATTGTGCTTGCCTCGAACCTCCACGTCCGCTTATTTGGGCAGTCGCCCTCAGTTTCCTCCCTTCTCATGGCCGTCCTTGGGTCATTCCTTTCATTACTGTGGCCCTCCCGCGCGACACAATACGAGCGAATCTCGCGGTTGCAAGCATCTTCAAGCCTCTCCGACGACAAGGAACTCTCCTTCTCGGAGAACGGCGTCTGTACGTCTCTGCGGATAGAGGAGGATGGCGTCCACGTTGTAGTCGCCGAAGGTGCGCGATCCTGCTGCTCCGATGCCGCAGGCGCTGAGTAGCATCCGCAGCTGGCTGGTTCTCGCGTCCTTGTCCGTCCCCGTTCGCTCTCCGGATGTAGTCTGATCGTCCCCGATGCAGACACCGAGCTCGTCCTTTTCCTGAACATCCTGTCGACGAGCGTGTCGCTGACGCCCGGCGGCCGGAGCATGTTCTTTGCGTTTTCGTACCTCTCGGCACGGAACAAGGGCAGACTGGAGCTACGGCAGCTGTCGGGAGACGTGACGGATGCGTGGGGCGCTGCGCTGGACCGCTGGGTTGAGAGTGTGCAAGCCCTGGCGTACAAGGGTGCGTCACTAGACCCGATTCCGGTCTCCACGTATTCATACCCCATGCAGGCCTTACGCCCGGTAGACGGTTCCTTGTTCTCGTCAACCCACACGGAGGCCAGGGCAAGGCGAAGGCTATGTGGCAAGAGACTGTGGAACCCATATTCGCGGCGGCCGGCTGCGTTGTCGATGTCCAATGTGCGTGTCGCGCGTTTCCGCATGCGAAGCTAAACTGCGACTGCAGACACCGGTCCCGCGTCCTCACCCACCAACGCATCGTCCATCGCGCGCAACCTCGATCTCGCTGCATACGACGCGCTTGTCCCACTTTCCGGCGACGGCATAGTCAGCGAACTGCTCAACGGGCTCGCCAGCCGGCCCGACGCACGCACCGCGCTGCGTATCCCGATCGCCCCGCTCCCCGCGGGTAGCGGAAACGCACTCTCGGTGAACCTCATGAGCCCGGATAAGGTGGTGGATGTAGCGTATGCCGCGTTGAACGCCATTAAAGGTCTCTTTCCGTGTCTTGGCCCGCGGTTAGGCTTTTCTGAAATAACATAGGACACCCGATGCCACTGGACATTTGCTCTGTCTCGCAGGGCAGTACAAGGCGGTTTAGCTTCCTGTCGCAGGCTTTTGGCCTCATGGCTGACCTCGACATGGGCACCGAGTGGATACGGTAAGTTAAGCAAAAGCACAAGCAGGCGTTCTGACAAGCTCACAGCTGGATCGGCGGCATCCGCTTCGTGCTCGGATACATCTGGGGCGCGTTGACCGGGGCGAGCTACAGCGTCGAGATCACCATGAAGATCGTAGAGAGCGACAAACGGCGCATGGTCGACGCGTACAATACCCTCCGCGACGCGAAGCCAATCCGCGAGAGCAGCACGCCGACGCCCCCGCCGACGGACGCGCTGATGCCCCTGCTCGCATTCGGGAGCACCGACGCGCCGCTGCCGCTCGGAACAGTGCACACAACGATCTCCGCCCCGCTCGAACCCGGCTGGCACACGTTCTGCGCCCCGGTGCAGTTCGTCTGCGCGGGCAAGCTGCCATGGCTGAGCCGCGACAGCATGATGCTCCCGCTCGCGGCGGACGACGGGCTCATCGATGTCGTGCTCGTCCCTCCGCGCAGCGCGTTTTCCAGCCTAACGGGGATGGACGGGCAGGAGGAGGGGCGGTTCATGCGACTGCCGGATGTGTACTACTACAAGGTAGAGGCGTATCGCTGTACGCCCGGGGAGAAAAGCGGTTACATTAGCATTGACGGGGAGAGCATACCGTACGAGGCGTTCCAGGTGGAGAACCATGCGAGGTTGGCGCGCATCATGAGCTTGGACGGGCGGTGGAAGGGTTTGGAGAGCGCTTCGTTGGAGTAATGCAATGTTTTGTCTCCGCCGTAAGTGGAATACGACGACGGTAGCACTTGCTTGCACTAAAGCTTGTAAAGCGTGGCTACGCCATATCGCGTCTCTAATGAAACTTTGAAAGCGACGCGTCCCTGCTCCGCTCCCAGCTCGGACGCCACACACAGTAAATCAACGGACCGTCTGCGCCGACAATTACCCCGAAACGCCCCCGGCTCATCTTTTGTGCGACGAGGACCTCATATATCCTCCGCCGCGGCCGCTAGCTACACGTTTTCCCCCGTTTATTACCCCAGCCAAGCGCGTTCGATGCAACACAGTCGACGATATGCCCCAGCTCGAGGTTCCTCCAGTACAAACCACCCTTCAAGTTTTGCCCGCTGAGGCAATCGTCCCTGGTTCGCCCCTCCAGGTCTCGCCCGTCGTTCGGATCCCGAGCGGGGCCGGGGCTGCTGGGAGTAGCGGGGAGAAAAATGCCGCCTCTGGCGTTGGCGCGAGCGCGGGGAGCTCCAAGGAGGAGCTCGGCAGCGGCGATGGCGGACATCCCTACCCTGATCTCGAATGGACGTACCCCGACGGCGGGCTACGCGCTTGGCTCGTCGTCGCGGGATGCTTCATTATGGCGATGACCTGCATGTCGGTTCTTCCACTTTGCCCCCGTATCATCGCTAACGCCGTCCGTTTGTAGGGGCTGGGGGCTGGTGTGGGGCGTCTTCGAAGACTTTTACCATACCACTCGATACCCGGGAACGCCGTTGAGCACCCTCAGTCTCGTCGGCGGCGTCTTGTCATTCGTGCGTCCCGCCTGCGATATCGCGCGCGCTCGCTCACGGCGAACAGTGCATGACATTTTCAGCGTATCTCTTCGGCGGCATTGGGGAACGATTGTGAGTTCTCCGCGGCCTGGCAGCTGCCCCACGATAGCTAACACCTTCTGCAGCGGGTACAAGGTGATCTCCTACGCGCTCGCCGGAACAAAGCACAATCTCATTCTATATAGAGGATGATCGCGCTGAGCTGCTTCTTGGGCTATCTCTGCCTGCTTGCCTCCGCGTTCGCGAACAAACTCTACCAGATCTTCCTCTTCCAGGGATGTCTCCTCGGCCTCTCGTACGGGATCTCGATGCCGCTCTACATGGCGTTGCCGTCGCAGTGGTTCCTCCACAGACGTGGGTTCGCCACCGGCATCGCGGTCGCAGGATCCGGGACTGGCGGCGCCGTCCAATCACTTATCGTCCGCCCTCTGTGCGTCCCTCCCGCTAATCACGAACCCAAACCTTAATCGCTCGCCCCCGGCAGTCTCTCGAATCTCGGGTACCGCAACACCATGCTGATATACAGCAGCATGTACGCCGTGCTGCAAACAACGGCTTGGTTCTTAATGGCCGAGCGACGCGCCCCTGGCCAGGCGAACCGCCAGAAGCGATGGCTTCCGCGAACGATCACCCCCGAGTTTTATAGCCTTGCTGCGAGCGTGTTCGTCGGTATCTTTGGCTATCTGGTGTGTTCAGTTTGTTGGCCTTCGGGGTGGTGCTAAGCGCTACAACAGAGCCCGTATTATCTCATTACGAGCTTCGTCAAGTCAAAGGTGCCAGATATCGACCCGACGTCCCTCCTGGTTGTTACTCCGCTGGTGATAATGAACATCGCGGGTGGTATTGGCCGAGTACGCCTTTCTTCCTTTTCTGCCAGCGAAATCCCTCACCTCCTTTGTTTGCTCCCTGCAGATCCTCGCCGGCCAGATGTCCGACCGCTTCGGCCCCCTCAACATGTTCTTCACCTCCTTCTGCCTCGGCGGCCTCTCGCAAATCTTCATCTGGACCTTTGCCGAGTCGTTCGCCGCGGTCATGGTGTTCGCCGTCGTCTACGGATTGATTGGCTGTTGGTTCTTGGGCCTGCTGCCCGTCGTCTGTGCGCAGTTGTTCGGGGTGCACGATCTCGCGACGATGACGGGGTTCATGGTGCTGGCGAACTCTCCCGGTGCGTAATACACCCAATCTGCGCCCTCGTGCTGGACGTGGGTCTTTGTGCAGGCCAACTTGCCGGCGCGTCAATCAGCGGCGCGGTGTATAGCGGCTCGGGGAACAACTGGCGCGCGGTGTCGCTGTTCTCTGGGTCGATGATGCTTGCGGGGTCCTTTATTGTTTTACATGGTATGTTCGACTTTGACTTTCTGCCCGCAACGAGGCATACCCAGCCTGTGTTGATAGCGCGGCTCTCCCACGAAAAGAGGCTTTGGGCAAAGGTGTAGTGGATCTCGATTTGGTGTAGAGGTAGACGTAGAGTGATACGGTAGAGTAATCTGTAGACGTCCTTTGTATATATGCTCTCTTTTTCCTGCTACAGGGCCTTCTGTATGAGCTGCACGGAGTTGAGACTGTTTACGTCTGTCTTTGTTGCCAACATAAGCCTTCCGCAAATTGTGGCCAGCAGGAGCCAGAAAGCTTGGATCGCGGCGGGCTGGCTTCGTTAAGATCGAAATAGACTCTCACTGCGTTCCCAGCCGCCCTAGACGGTGATTGGCGAGACTCGTTGAGCTGATGCTACATTAGGCTAGATTTGATTAGCAACCGAAACGTGGTCTGTTTCGGCGTCTAAACACAGCCTCTGTGGAGGATCGGCGAGACTGGGTGAGCCCATTAGACACCGAGGTGCCTAGGCTGCGAGGTTGACCTCGCCGAGTACCTTCCGCTAGACCTCCCGTCTGCCCGTATTCCACGCCCTTCAACCACTGCGCGGCGCCCTCCTGTTCCGACACTCCGAAGGGACAATTCCGCCTACGCGCGTCGACTACTACATGCCAGGTACAGAGCGGTCGACCCACATAGGACACGCGCTGCCCCGCCCGTCCCAGTTTCCGCTGTGGAACACTGGGCTTCTCCCATGAGCGGCGGGATTCACTACGACGGGGGGGGTCCAGAGTTGGACGGCGCGATTCGGACGGCGGGCGGTGAAGCAGGCGGTGAAGGGGCGGAGGGCAGCGGAGGAAGCAAGGGCTCGGGGGAGTGGGTTAGACAACGCGAAGCAGTGGCGAGGCGCCTCGCAGATGGTGCTCGAAGGCTAGCGCAGGCTAGCGACCGCGGCGGAGCTAGACGGAAATAGACGCCAACGTCTAGGCCCGGCTACGTCAGCTAGATGACGCTCGCCGATCTTCCGTCGGCCAGCGCCGTCTAAACACTTAGTCGGCGCCTTCGTCTATGGCGGCTGGGAACGCAGTGTCTCAAGTACTTCTCGCGTCATGCGTGGTCGGTCCCAATCGTCCTGGCTGCAAGATGCGCATCGACTGCCAGGAGTTTCTGGGTAATCGTTGACTGTATGCGATGGCCTCGGAGGGGAATGTAAAGATTCCGGTGGGGTTCCTGCTGGGCGCCGTCGACGCTTTCGGAGGCGCAGCTTAATCCGAATACTGGGTAGCGGCTTAAGCTTGTGCAGCTGCAAGCGTAGGTTTTTTTTTGTACGCGCATTTGGTGTAAAAAAAAATAGAGGAAAATGCGGCGTTTTGGGAGTTGGACGCGACGCGTCGCCGGATCAGCCGCGTTCGTGACCGTGCCTTCTTGCTCCCAACGTCCATCTGCACATGCGTACTACCTTACGCCTCGTGCTGGCCTCGAAGGCGCGTTGACGGAGTCAAATAAACAATTCGGCTAACGACGTTCATTGTTACGCTCTGGTCCATCAAAAGGTCCAAGCGTGTACGCGCGCGCCATTATAAGAGCAAGCGTTTGCGGATTGCCACTCTGCTCCCGCCACTACGATGCAGACCGAAACTATCGAAATACGCATTCCCGTCGCGTCCCGGACGCAGCGCACCATCCAGCTCGTTGGACGCGGAATCAAAACTATACTTACGACAAAAGTCCCCGGCAAGCTCGTTATTCGCAAGAAGAAGACGGTCGACGAGAAACCCCGGACTGTGGTCGTGCCGCAGAAGCCACCGACTCTGGATGAGCCTCCGATCATGGCCACGTACTTCTCGGAGGACAACCACGCGAAGTTGGCGAAGATGGGCATCAAGGTCCGCGATTTTGCGTACCCAGCTCATGTCGTGGGCCACACAAATCCGACAGTGAAAGCGCCCCTTGCTTCTGGTACGTATTCATTAGATTTCATTGTTCCCGACTAACTTGTTTTCAGTCGTGGTCGAGGAAGACGATCCGCGTGAGTATAGTCATTGTTCTCATCCGCTCCTCCTCACGAATCCGGCAGCGGCAGACGTACTCGAAACCCCACTTCCTCGCATCCCAGAGACTTGGGAGCAGCCCCATCCCGCGCTACTCCCAGATTGCCGGAAACCCCCGCCTCCCTCGCGTGACTTCCAGCCGTACTACCCCACCCACCGCATCCCGGGGCTCTTCTCACCCATCCACGCCCTCCAAGAGATCGAATTCCGCCTGCAGGAGGACCCGCGCACAATCCCGATCC
The DNA here is from genome assembly GCA_014461125.1 of Mycena kentingensis (nom. inval.). NCBI lineage: Eukaryota > Fungi > Basidiomycota > Agaricomycetes > Agaricales > Mycenaceae > Mycena > Mycena kentingensis (nom. inval.). The sequence continues at coordinate 2,755,189 of JACAZG010000002.1, read as the reverse complement.
GGGGCATAACCACCCGGCGCCTGCTCACGCTGGACCCCGCCTTCGTCGACCTCGCCCGCTACGCCGAGATGGATTTGGAAGAGTTGAGGCGGTACGACCGGCGCGTGCTGCTGCAGCTCGGCAACGGGATCGCGCTCCCGCCTTGGAGGTGTATGTTCCCGGGTTGGGTGCCGTCGCCAGAGAGCAGAGAGCTCATCGCGCGGATGACCGTCGCCGGCGGGGACTACACCGAGCTCGATCGGGGTCTGCAGGGGATGCTGCTGCTGTACGGCGCGGCGAAGAAGTGCGAGGACAACGCGTGGCAGAGCGCGTACTTCGCGCAGCTGAGGGCAGAGAACCTCGCGGCGGGCTTAACGCTCCAGGGCGGGACGACGGACCGGCAGTTCTACGACGCCATGCTGCGGCGACTGGATACAGTGCAGGCGATTGCGGCTACGCCCGCGCACTTCTCGCAGCTGCTCGACGCGATTATCGCGATGTGGCTGGCCGATGGCCGGCCCAAAACCGACCCCGAGCTCAAACGGCTCGTCGACCGGCAGCTGCTGTACCTCGACACCCCCGCGCCGTTCGTCTTCGGGCAGGACGAATGCGACATTGATCCGTGTGCGTATTGGGGCCCCGACGCGGTCTGGGACGAGTATCGGTGCGATGCGGCGCCGCAGAAGCTGGTGTCGAGCCGGACGGTCAACGAGCATTTGGACGAGCTGCTCCCGAGGGAGATGTACGGCGGGAAACGCGAGTGGCCGGTGCCGGTGATGGACACTAGCGCGCGGTACCACCCGCTGTTTGCCATCGAGTCTGTGCAGCCGTTGGAATTGACGGAAGAGGTTGTTGGGGCGGCGGAGGACGCGTTTGTCGCGCGATTCCTGGGAGAGGAGGCGTTTGAGGAGGAGGAGAGTGTATTGGGCAAACATGCGCGGGAGGAGGAGGAGGAGGAGGAGGAGGAGGAGGAAGAGGTTGTCGCGCCGCCTGAACCAGAGACGCGTCCAAGGAAGAGGAAGCGCGTCAAGAGGTCGTGAACGCGATTGCCTCGACGCTTTTACGCCGTGATAAGCGACCACAAGCAACGACTAGTCCTTTCGCGTTCCCAACTTATCAGTCGTAACTTGGCTCGTATTACGAACGAGACAAAGAACTGTAAATGGCACTGGCAAGTGATACTGTAACTTCTCCGCGGTGGCTTCACGACTAGCTCGGAGGCGCTCTTGCCCGTGACAGGGAGGTGGTGGCGCCGAAGGACATGTAAGAACGACGAGAGGAGTTCTGTGTATAAGCTGACCCCAAACATGACTGCTCCTCTGGCGTACTAGCCCGCCCATCCCTTTCATGCACATTGCGCCTGGCCGAATCATCTATTACAAACTATGGAGCTAGCTGGTTGCTGGTGCAGTATCTGACGACGAACAGGGTCCATGTTGGGCATACTCGGGCAACGCGACATAAAACGACGGAATGGCGACATCGCAAGCTTCGCCCACAGGCCCAGGGACAGTGAGGTCGTCTAAGCGTTCGGCTCGGGGAAGCCATTCGGCGCTCATTGCGAGCAGTCGGTTGCTGTCGGGAAGTCGGCGCGAAGGAGCGGTCCCATACGAATACGGGCCGTCTGGGCCGTCTGTCGCGACAAGTAGTCGGCGCAGGGCCGGCGGAGGAGGAACAGGGCTCCAGTCGACAGGGTTGGGAGTTATCCACGCCTGGAGGCGCGCTACGAGAGTAGAGTAATCGGGTTTGGGAGAGGGGAGGAGTCGTCCGAGTTCGGTGGCGAGGGGCGACTCTGACGCGTCCATGCTGAGCGTGCGTTTCATGGCGGCAACATATTCAACGCAAGCTGGCTTGCTGGCCGATGCACCGAGATAGTCCCAAGGCAGGGAGCCGCCGAGGAGGAAGAGGAGCGTGTATAGGAGGGAATCGAGGTCGTCAGAGGGTTGTAGCGCTAGGAAATGGGTCAGGTAGTATGTTGGAAACGTCGGAGGACGTACGCCAATGACCGTCGTGGACACCGATACTACAGTACCGGAGGGTGCCGACGATAGCAGCCGCGCGTGGATCGCGAGGGCGGACGACGTCAATGAGAGAGGAGCATCCGTAGTCAACGAGGCGGACGGCGCTGGGGTCGGTAGGACAGAGAAGAATGTTGCTCGGCTTGACGTCCCGGTGAACGACACCTTTATCGAGGAGATGCTGGAGCGCGGAGAGCTAGCTGAAACCGCGAATGAGCGTGCTTCTGTGCAAGCAGGTTGCCCACCAGCTGCACACCGACGTTCGCGACGGTCTCCTCCCTCAGCGCCAGCCCTTCCGGCTCCATGAATCCATCTGCACCGGCAAGGTGGTCGTCCAAGTTGGCGCCAAGCAACTCCATGGCGATGTACTCAAAGTGCGGGCCGCGATAGTACCCAAATAGTTCCGGGATCGCACGGTGGCCCTGGAGGAGATGCAGAAGCCGAACTTCGTGCTGCAGGTAGGGACGCGCGACGCGGAGAGAGACGCGGGATTGCTTGACGGCGATGGTTTTGCCACTGGACTCGACGACGGCTCGGAATATCCTTCCCTTCAGAGGCTGTCGGAGGAGGTCCTGGCTAGCGAAGAAGTGTACGCACCGTGGAACCTTGGCCGAGGGGGTGTTCCTCGACCTTGACGGTCGGCGGCGGCGGAGGGCAAGCCATTTTTCGTGACGCTGATCTCCTTCGTTCTGACCTTGACGTGCCCGCCGCATGAACCGCTCTCGGCGACCCTCGGTGCCCGTGCCAGGCGCGAGCCACACCGCAGCGACACCGTCTGTGACGTCCAGCACCACCCGGGTCGCGTCGAGCAAGCCCAGCGTCGATTCGACGCACTTTGCACATTCGAGTTCCGCCTCCATTTCAAACCCACTCACTCGCGTCGTGCAGACGCTGGTGCAGCGTATAAAGCTCAAGGTGCGTCGTATACCTTACCTTCCTGTGTCGGAGGCTCAGGAATGGCCCAGCTACCATTCAATTCCGGCCTTGGTCTTGTCGAGCTCGAGGCCGACACCGCGACGCAGCAGGCCGTCGAGGCACTTGTTTCCCTGTCCAACGACTCCATCGACATCATCTCATGGGCGCTGAGCGAGCTGCTCGAGAGGCTGGCCATCGTGCGTGGCCCACCTAGCTTTCCGAGATTTCGCACTGATATACCGCAAATCCAGCCCGACAAGGATAAGCCTCAGCCCAACCCCACCATCCTCTCGCTGGAGGTCATCCAATCCCAGCTCTACGTAATGAAGGTCCTTTCAATGGCGCTCGCGGCGCGCTGGTCCGCCACCAATCGCCCCTCGTCGCGCGCAAGCGCAACGCCGAGCACCGACTCCCCTCACCCGTCCCGGACGCGGTTTGACCAGCGTTCCGCCGCATCAGGCGCCTCCGAGACGCCGCCGCTGGACGACAACTGCGCCAAATACGTCCTCAGCGTGATGGTGCTGTACCTCCGACAGACGCAATCGAGCGACGGGTTGGCACTCATGATGGACGATGCCAGTGCGGATTTGAAGTTCGACGATTATGAACTGGGGCCGCCGGAGCTGGCGGATGCGGAGAAGGAAAAGGACGGAGAGCGGGACGGGGGCCATCTCCGGTCAAGAGCGTCCGTCGGCTCTCTCCGTTCCATGGCGTCGTCGGCGGGCCTTGCCTCGGGGCTGGCCAGCATCAAATTTGAGCCGACGAAGCGCTCCGCGTTGCGCTCGCCGCACCTCCTCAACGCGGTCCTCGCCAAATTCACGGGACGCGTCGTCTACCAACTATCCGTGTCCAACTGGCCCGTCGTCTTCAACCGACTGCGCAGCAAGCTTCACTACCTCGCTGGAGACGCCAAACAAACTGTCCCAGACCTCGTCGACCTGCAGCTCCTCGCGCACAGTTCCCTCAATCGCGACCGTCTTATTTCCGTCCTTCAGGGTCCGTGATCAACGTCAATCCCGTCGTCTGAGCTACGCTAACGTTGCCCAGAGCTTGCCGGCCTCCTTCTCAACATCAAGGAAGAGCACCAAGCCATCGCGCCGGTCCTGCGCACCGCCGTCTGGAACTGGATCGAACAGTCGCCCGACGAATTCAACGACACGATCCGGACGCGTGGCGCGTTTGAGGGCGTCCCCGAGCGGCTTTTCGACGTGCTGTACAAGCTCTGCTCGACGCCAGAGAGCCAGACGCAGCGGCAGACGTGGCCGACGCTTGCGCTCCTTAACAGTATCTCGTCTGACCGCCTCGCTTCCGACCTCATGAATATGAACATGCCCAACTCACGCGCGAAGACAAGTAGACCGGTAAACCTTCCCCCACACGCTCTGAGTCTTTTCCTTACCGACCTCGAAGAACGTCCAATTCCAAGAGGACCTTATTCGGCATACACAAGTCCAGAGCAAGCTTTCCGATACCGCCATCGTCTCCGTTGTCGATATGTGCCGCGTTGCATCGCGCGTGCGCCCCGACGGCGGAGATATCGCGATTAGGATGTTTGCGTACGACGTCGTCCCGGAAATCAAGGCGGGTCGTCCCATTGCCGCTCCTCCCCGTCTAACGCGTGCATCCCGCAGAGCGCGCTCCGTCACCCTATGGGCAGCGGCCAGAAACCATTCTGGGATTACGACGATATCGATGTCGCGCTGTACGCGTCGTGCCTCGTCAGCATGTTTCGCTTCCTCCCGGAACAAGACTCGCTCCTCTTCTTTGAGGAATGCCTCCTCCCCGAGCGCGCTGACGCGGTAAAGCTCTGCGTCGTCCGCGCGATGCTAACGCTCATTCAAGAGGTATGATTCTCCTCCTTCTCTTTCTTTGCTGGCGCATTGACCCCTTTTCGTAGGCGCCGCGTCTCCCCTGGCAAAAGTCCCTCGATAAGCTCAACGAACTCGTCGGCCCGCGTCTCTTTGCCATCTTCAAAGTCGGGGGCAGACGACGGGGCGAGATGGACGCTAACGGGCGCCCGCAACGCGCACAGTCGTACCCGAAGATCAGGCATGCTGCGCCGAACATGCTATCCGACCACGAGTTGCTCGTCATGGGCATTGCGGCGCTGTGGCGCGCGGGGCCGATGGTGTTCTCGAAGGAGGACGAGCCCGCGCGGGAGTGGGTCGATTCGTGTTTGCGGTTATGGGAGAGTGGGCTGCATATCCGCGTAAAGGCGAGCATGCTCGTGAACCTCCAGATGTTGCCGCCGGGGTTGTTGCGGGCGCCAAGTTTGGGCGAACACCGGGACGTGAGTGTTCGGTTTTTGCAGTACGCGATGTAAGTGGCGGGTTGCTCTTCGTCTGTGTTGCATCTAACGAGTTTTACAGGCCCAACGCGCTCTTTTCTTTGAGCTCAAATCTCCTCCGGACGAGAGCGGGCGCGGACGTACCCTTCATGTGGGTCGAGGCATTATCCGCATTCCTCAATATGTACACCGTCCGGAACAACGTACGCGTCGACGTTGGTCTTCTAATATTATCCTGACCACCTTCCTTAGGCCGAGCATTGCAAGGCCGTTATAAACGATCCAGTACGCGCGCCTGCGTTCGTCCTCGCAGAGATCGCGCTGCTTGTCAGTTTGACGAGCGACACGACGACGGTCGCCCAGCTCGCGGCGACTTGTCTGCGGACGTTGGCCAAGCTTGAGGCGAGGCCTGACGCCCCTCCGCCTCCCGTCCTAGACGACGACTTGGTGTCCAAGCGACATTTAGTGTATGAAAGTCTTGGGGACCCGAGGGTGGTCATTGTCGGTGCGTGGACGCGTCTCGATGCGACTTTGCGCGTTTTCTCACTTTTGCTAGGACGAGTGGGGCACCAGAAGCGAATTCGCAAGCTCATTCGGCTGCTGTCGTTTCCGTCAGCGACGCATGTAGCCGTTTGGGAAGAATGCTACTACCGATGGTTGTACCTCTACAATTTCATCAAGGATACGATGGAGGAGGCAGCATCGACGCCGGAAGCGAGGGAGGACATTATGAACGCCGTCCGGGTACGCCTTTCTCTTTCGTTCCTTGCATCGAAGCTAACATTGTATCAAGGACAAACGCGTCGCGTACGAAAACCTCAGCCTATTTCTCGCGTCCCTCGGCGGCGCCTGCGTGCAGGAAAACATCAACCTCAAGTTCCTCGCGACAGTCATTCCGCCGCAGTACATCCCTGACCAGCTCCGCGAGATCGTCCCGCCCGCGCCGTTGGTGACGCGGTTTATCACGACCATGACAGAGATGCTCGTGAGCGAGGACTCGCAGATGCGCGAGATTGCCAAGACGGCGCTGGGGAGCGAATTGAGCCCGAGGCTGTATTCGCGGCTGTTGAGGCACTTTGACGAGTGGGTACCGGTCGTTCAGTTCCAGCGACACCAGCTAATGATTTCCCTAGAACTATGCGGGCGATTAGCGGCGGCGTCAACGGCTCGGAGCTCACCGAGGCGCACGTTCTCTTCGTCGACCAGGTAGGCGTTCCCGCGCCCCTCATCTAAATTTCCGTTGACGGGCGTAGTTCACGGGCGTACTCAAGCTGATCATCGAGAGTGCTCCAGGCAGCTCGGAGGAGATCATGTCCATCGACGTATCCAATACCATGTACGCGTTAGCTGCGTTCATTGCCCGATTCGACGCGTATGCGGCAGCGCGGTTACGGCTCAAGTTTTGCGTTTTGTGCGACGCGGTTTGCGAGCGGGCGGACGTGTTGTCGATACGGAGAGACAGCCCTGCGAGGCAGAAGATTCTCGACATATTGGCGGAATGGATACAGACTTTGCCCGAGGTACGTACTTTTCTTTCGTGCCGACGCGACTTTTTGGCTAACGACAACTTGGCAGACGCCCGCGTATGGAATCGAGCAGAACCCTCAGCAGGAGCTCAATTTTGCGTGTCTGCGGAGCGCGGTACGCTTGCTGGATCGGTTACATATCAAGGCGCCGGAGGAGGCGTCAACGGGAGACGATAGCGCGCATGCTGTTTCGAGGTTGTTCCACAAATACTCGACGCTGCTGCTGCGCGGGTTGGCAGAGTGTCAATTGGATGTGGTGGTGCGTATTGCATCGATGTCGCGTTTCGGTTGCTGACTTTCGCTTGTAGCGCGGCGACAATACTTCCGAGGCGCTCTCTCTGCACAAGGTACGTCCGCCACCCACATCTGTTGCCACCAATCGTATTGACGCTGCCGCAGCGGAGCCGCGTTATGCAGCGGGAGGCGGAGATCCGTGAGCTCGTCATCACCGGCCTCACGCATATGGTCAGTGCGAATTCGGAGCACGGCTTCAAACAGTGCATGCCGCTCGCGTACGGCGCCGACCTCAAGAAGCGTGCGATTTTCGCCCATGTCTTTGCCCGCGTTATCAGCCAAGGGACCAAGTTCGAGGTCGAGGCGGCGCCGACTGCGACGAATCGACATTCGAGGTTATTGGAGCTTGTCAAGGGGTCGAATGTGGGTTGCTCTCGTTGTGCGGAGGCTGGTTGCTGACGACGCGTAGATGGTTCTTGTTATGGCCATTGCGGAGACGTGTCCGCAGAACGAAATCGACATGATGGTTTCGGTTATGCTCAACCTCTTCGATACAAGGACGTCCCTCATGTCGCTACTGAAGTACATGATCCAGCGCGAGGTCGAGCAGACAGGTACGCGCATTTGTTTTTACGCTCGCGTTTGTGCTAATCCGCCCGTTTACAGAGAACGAGTCGAATCTGTTCCGAGGCAACTCGACCTGCACCCGCTTCCTCTCCGCGTTCGCCAAAGTCCACGGCTACACGTACCTGCGGAGCCTGACCATCCCTCTCATCAAGGCCATGGCGGCGGTCCCGCCTGGCCATGGTTACGAGCTGGACCCTGACAAGCCGGATGTCGGCGAGGCGAAAGCAGCGCAGAATTTGGAGAATGTCAAGGTTATCGCGGCGACGTTCTTGGAGATCATCTCCATATCCCTTCCGGCGCTGCCTGCGTACGTCTGCCTAGTCATAACTGCGCACACTTTGCTAATGCTGAGGGCAGCATGTTCCGCGAGATTTGCGCCCATATCTCCAAGGTCGTGTACGTCGCGGGTTTATATGATTTTTCGTTGTTTTTAACGCGTTGCAGCGCGAGCGTTTGGCCCGATTGCAAGTTCTCCGCCATGGGCGCGTTCATCTTCTTGCGGTACGCATCCTGCTCTTCTTTCTCGGTCGTCGCGACTAACGCGCCGATTAGCTTCATCTCCCCGGCTATTGTCGCGCCGGAGACGATCGACGTTGAGATCCCGCAGGACCTATCCAAGGAGGAGCAAATGTCCATCCGCCGCGGGCTCATGATCATTGCAAAGATCATCCAGAACCTCGCCAACAACCTCTTCTTCGGCAAGGAGAAGCATATGGTCCCGCTAAACGCGTTCCTCGCGGATAACATCGCCATTGTGACCCGTTTCCTCTCAGAGCTCAATGTGAGCCTATTGGTCTCTCTCATTGGCTGTTTTCTGACATGCTTTGCAGAAGTACCAACCAAACGCCGAGGATGAGGACGCCGACGAGTGGCTCGGAACGACGTCGGACGACACGGACATTATCGTTCTGCACCGGTTCTTCCACAAGCATGCGGACAAGATCGGCAAGGAGCTCTTGAGCATCTCCAAGCCCACCGAGTCGGACCCGACGGCCATGTCGGGCAAACATGCTTGGGACGAGCTTTGTGGGCTGCTGGTCGAGCTCGGGACGCCACTCGACATCCCCAAGCTGTCGTCGGCGTCGTCGGACCAGCATCGCGACTACATCGATCTCATGGCGCGCCATGCTCATCGGAGCACGGATTCGGTCAAGGATATCTTCATCGAGACCGATACGGCGATGGTACGTCGCGTTTCTATGCGGAATCCTCGTCTCACTCTTTTCGTAGGAGAAGCGGGCGGTCTTTATTTGCTGCCTGTCCAAGATCGACGTCGAGGTGCTCGACATTGAGTTGTTCATGTACCACATCTTCAGGGCACGTTTTCGCGCTCCTTTTCCCGCTGTTGGTCGTGCTCATGGTGCTCGTAGACGCTGTCCCAACCCATCTACCAAAACCGCTCTTTCGATGTCGTCCTCGACTGTACTGCATTCACCGGCGTTTCTGAGCTTCCTCTTCAATGGCTCAAGTTCTGCGCCGAACTTATACCTCATGACATCCGCGTCCGCTTCACGACCACGCATATCCTCAACTCTAATTCGCTCACACAAAAGTACATGCGCAGGCTGTACAATTTCGCCGCTGGGACGCCGTTTTGCTCCGCCATCCGAGCCCATTCGTCCGTGATTGAGCTCGGCGCCCACGTCCCGCCAGCCGTCATCGACCGACTGGAGTACCCTTGTGTGTTACACCTTTGCCGTCGCGCACCGTGTCTGACGTCTCGCAGCTGCGCTTGAGGCGGAAGTAGGGAACCAATTCTCCGACATCTCGATGCGCCTCTCCCAAACGCGCTTCCCAATTGTCTTGCTCGTCGGCGAAAGCCACGTCCGCATTACCTCGGCGCGTTCTTTTCCTCCAATTCATCGTTTACTAAATTTCCTACAGGTTCGCGCCCAGCCTATATCGCCAGGGCTATCATGCAAAGCGACGGAGATCATCCCGCTTTCCGACGTCAGCGACGTCTACAACGTGTCCTCGATAGGGCAGGATGTACAAGAGTTTATAATCCGACGCACCCAACAAGGCGCAACGGTGTATTTCTCGTCCCCATCTCGGGAGGTTATTGTGAAGGTATGATCTACGGCTACCCCCTGCACCCGCTCATTTCTTTGTAGGCGATCCGTACCGCCAAGGGCAGGCTAAAAGACGCGACCATCTCTCTCGCGGAGCGCTTCTCTCGCTTCTCTAACATCCCCGCAACCCTCCTACACGTCGGCATGCTCAGTGTCGGCGTCGCGGATGAGGAGCTCTCCTCGGCGGGTTACCAGCTCCTCGCGGCGGTCTGCACGTACCTCAACTTCGACAAAAGCCCCATTGTCGCCTCCAAATGTGCGCAATCCCGTATTCTGTGTCTCTCGCTGATGTTTCTACTAGCTGGTTTCGTGCCGGGCGACCCGATCGCGTTCGTCACCAGGATCAGCGACGCGCTCGCGGATTTCGTCCCCCAGCTAACGCTCGACTTTATCTCGGAGATCTCGGTCGCAATGACGAATATGGACAAGAACGCGATTTCATCGCGGATTAGCTGCGTCCAGCACATGCGTCCGTGGATGAAGAACATTGCTCATTTTGTCAATCCAACGAGTCCGTTGTACGAGCGGTCGGGGGCGCGGGTACGGGATGCTATTCGAGTATTGTCGGATATGTCGACGACGCAGCCCGAAGTACGCGTCATTCCTCGTTTTTCTTCATACTCTGACGAGTTCCAGCTTACCCTTGGGACGCAACGATACGTCTGGTCCGAGCTTGCCAAGCTGGACGGGACGGTCCTTGACATCGTCCTCGACGAGCTAATACGGAGCGCTACCGATGCCGGCGTTGGGTCAACGACATGCGAGACGATTGGGCTCGTGCTCGCTTCCATGACGTCTCTCCCGATGCGCGGAAAGCTCATCTTCAAGCTCCGCAAGGTACGTCGGTCCCTCCGTCCCTTTCCGTGCCCAATATTCTGCAGGCATTGAGCAAGGCTACCGGCGCCAAATCACCGCCCAAATCGCTCCTCGAATACCCCAATTGGTCTGAAATCTCGACCCTCATACGACTCTGTTACCTCGCCGGCTACCAGTCGCTCCGCCCAAATCATAACCTCTTCTACGTCCCCGAGATCCTCCATCTGGTCACCCTCACTGCCGGTGTAGGACACGCGCTCATCCGCAAGTCCGTATACGGGTTTGTAATCAACCTCCTACAAGCCATGCACATTGGGCGGTCGGAAGACGCGCCGGCGTCGCAACTCTTGCAGTTGTTGGAGGAGCTCGAGATGCCCGAGACGCAGAAACTGTTTGGGCTGCAGCGGCTCAACACGAGTAGCGAGTACGCGACGTATGATGTGTTGGGCGATGTTGCGCGGGTCGACGCGCAGGAAAGGCTCACGGAGCTGCTCATCCGGACGTTGGAGATCACCGCGGGGTCGCGAGGTACGCAACGCGCTTAGCTCTTAGTTTCTTTGTTGCTAACTACTTTCAGGGCTTCTCAATGTTTGGCGCGCTCGCTGGATGAGCTTGGTGTCGTCTTCGGCGTTCCAATACTCTCCGGCGGTCCAAATGCGCTCGTTCACGACTCTCGGCTCGTTGTTAACCGAGGCGGACGATGACTTCCTCTACCAGATGCTCGTCGCGCTCCGTATCGCGATGAGCGTCACCAACGAGTCGGACGCCGCGATCGTGGTGACGATGATACGGTCGCTGGCCAAGGCCGCGCCGTCTCTTCCTTCCGGGTCGAGATACCTTGTGTCCCTGTTCTGGCTGGCGGTCGCGTTGCTCCAATGCAGCCACATCATCTTCTACTCCGAGGCGGCGAGCCTGCTCTCCGTTACGCTAGAGGGCATGCGGGACCGGGGGATGTTCCGGCACGCGTCGGTGTCGACGGTACTGCTCGAGGGGCGCGACGCGCTCGAGCCCATCCTCGCCCAATTCGACGCGATGCTGTCGCTCTCCTTTGACACCAACTTTTCGTTTGCGCTTGCCGCCGTTATCTTCAAGGGCCTGCGGACGTCGATCGTCAAATCGGCGGCGGAGAGCGTGCTCCGGACCTTGCTAAGGATTACGATGCGGCCTTGTGACTTGCAGGAGAGCGAGGCGAATGGGTTCCGCGACACGTTACTGCCGGACGCGCTGGGGTATTTTATTGCGCTCCTTCCGGTCTCGGTGACGCCCGCGTCGTATCGGAGGTTGCTCAAAGAGTGTAATATCTCGGACGCGTCGCTGCCGGAGCTAACCGAGGACGAGGCCAACGTTCCCAAGGTACAGGTCGGGTTATTGGGAATCGATAGCTCGCATACGGCGTTGCTTGCAGCGTCGTTCTTGGGTGTGGTCGTGTCGACGGCGTCGGGGAACGACGCGGAAATGGAGATGCTGTATTCCATGCTGGCGGACATCGGCATGTCGTATCCCGAGATTGTGGGCATGACGTTCGTGTTCTGTTCTTCCGCTTCATTCCATTGCGCTACTAACCTTGCTTTCCATTCAGCTACGACGGCCTACAAGACAAGATCCACGGTATCTACTCCAAGTCGTCCAATCCCAACATGATCCGCGCGGTCTCGAGCATCTTCCGAATGGCGCAGGACCACGACCGAATACGCTCGACATCGAATCTCCCGCGCGCGAGCGGCTCGACGTCGACGCTCAGCACCGTCGAGGAGGCCGCTGCGTTCAACCCGGGGCGGAACCACATCCAGGCGTTGGAGGAGCTCAGCATGGCGGGGCTGGCGAACAACTTTTTGTTTTTGCCGTCGAGCGGGGGTGTTCTGACGAGGTTTATCCAGTTTATGCCGGAGCTGCTGCATCTGATACTGTTACCGTAATAAGCAGAAGTAGTATTTTTTGTTTGTACATTGTTGCTCGTATCTGGTCTTGTATATTTTACCTTTGCTTCACTCGCTTTTTGAGATCCTAGGTGCGGGAGTGGGGTTCCAGACATCTATTGTACCACAAACTCTGCAGGCAACTCGGTATAAAACGACGGAATATCCGCGTCGCGCGGGTCCGGGAAGGTCAAGTCCGTCGGGCGATCCCGCCCTGGGGTCCACTCGTCCTGCTGCAGATCGGAGTTGCTATCGTCGTATCTCGGGACCTTGGCAGCGCCGGCGGACGTGTATCGCACTCTGTCGTCAATCTCTGGGCTCTTGAGCGGCGCGAGGAGGTTTGCGAGCGCTGGCGCGGGGGGTACGAGGGAAGTGTCGAGCGGCGCGGCGGGGGAGGTGTAGTTCTCGAGACGGTGAATCCACTCGTCGTAGCATGGGGCGGAGGCGGCGTGGTCTTCGAGTCCCCTCGCGTACTCGAGCAGCTGTCCGAGCTTTGCTGCGAGCGGGTCGCAGTCGGCTAGCCGCGATGCAACCAGCGCGCGTTTTGTATTTGCGACGTGGGCGACGCTCTTTGGGCTGAATGCGGATATGCCGCCGTCGTCCCAGGGGAGACTACCGCCGAGGAGGAAAAGGAGGGTGTAGACGAGGGATTCGAGGTCGTCGGAGGGTTGGAGCGCTTTTTATCAGGAAATGCGTTAGGTCGGTCTCGAGGGAAGTAGAGGACATACGCCACCGGTGGTCGTGTACGTGGATGCTACAGTACGCAAGCGTGCCGATAATGCCAGTGAGAGCTGGGCACGGATCGCGCGGGCAGACCGCGTCGAATAGGCTGGACAACCCGAAGTCGACGAGACGGACGGCGCTGGGGTCGGTAAGACAGAGAAGGATGTTATTCGGCTTGATGTCCCGGTGGACCACGCCTTTGTCAAACAGGTGTATGAGCGCAGAGAGCTACAGACACCAATGCCAGTGAAGAATCCGCTTCCGCTCTGGAAGAGATTGCTCACCATCTGCATGGCAATGCTAGCAACGCTCTCCGCCCTCAGTGCGCGACCCCCGCCCTCGGCACGCCGATTCCAAAGGAGTCCTTGCAGACTCGGCCCGAGCAGTTCCATCCCGATATACTCAAAATGCGGGCCGCGGTAGTACCCAAACAGCTCCGGGATCGCTCGGTCTCCTTGCAGCAAGTGCAGAATTCGCACTTCGTGCTGCAGATATGGACGCGGAACGCGCAGAGAGACGCGGGATTGTTTGACCGCGATGAGCTTGTTCGTGGATTGGACTGTGCCTCTGTAGACGCGAGCCTAGGTGGGGTGCTCGGTTGGGAGTGTGTTAAGTGGAATAGGAAGAGGCGTACTGTACGCCCCGAGCCTATGGACGTGTCTTCGAGTATCACGGTTGGGGTCGACATGGGTGGAGGAGCAGAGATCAACGATTGGAAATTGAAAATTTCCGTTGCTGCGATCGTTGGCACCACAAGGTTGCGTTTACTGCGCCCAATCCGGGGAACTCAGCTCTCAGCTTTTGAGGCGAAGGTGGCGGAGAGCAAGAACCTGAACTGATTGTATCGTGGTGTAGGCAGTTCTTTGTTCAGGTTGTTCGAGAGTAAAAAGTAACGGTTTTGGCTGCATCCGTGAAAATGATAAGCTTAAGCGCAGAGAGAAAGATGCATTTACTAAATTGCCTTTCATGCTCGAGCTGCGGAATAAAATACAGTATTCCTAATGCAAAGCTTCGGGCCTAGCAAGCTTTTTTTTTTTTTTTTTTTTTTTTTTTTTTTTGAATCCTGTTATTTGGCCCGTACTGTACTACAGTTTGCCAGCCATACTTCTACACTGTATGCATCAGAGTGGGGGGAGGGGAAATCACGGGGGTGTATATCGTCCATATCATGTTCCCGGCAGGCAAAAACGTATGCGCCATATGGGGGAAAAGAATAGATGCTTTATACTATGGGGCGGTTAGTAGAATAAAAGTTGGAATAAGGAGGGAGGTGGCGGCGCAGATTTCCGGCCTGCCGTTGCCTTGGCAAGGTCATTACCGTACTCTCATTGCCGCCCCAAGCCCCCTCCTCGATACCGCACCGCTTGGCAGTAAGCGCCAAACACACAAACACCTCCCCGTTTGAGGAGCTCTCGTGCGACAGCGTCGTCACGGAAAGCCACCTTCACGGAGATGGAGCGGCGCTCACCGTGCTTTGAGCCCTTGACCATGGCCGTCGCGCGAACGATGCTCTCGACCGCAATGCCCTGACTGTCGAGATCCGTGTAGAACATCGCAGTCTCCTCGAAGAAGTCGACGGTCGGAACGTCGCGGAGGACGACGTTCGTCCAGGGCGTGTCCAGCTCAACCAGCGGATCTCCGTCAAGATCCCAGAGGGAAGAGACTGCATCGATGATGCTGTCGCTGGCCAGAAGAAGCTGGTGGGCCGTGCCGGGAGCTTGTGCATGGAGCGCAAGGTTTCCGGACGGCAGCCACATCACACCGCTGATGCGAGACGGGCCGAGAATGCGCCGGACGAGGTCGTACGGGTCGTGTTTTGCGGGGTCGGGTTTGGCGCCAGTCCAGCGGACGATGACACGCTGGGCGGAGCGGCGTGTCGACGTCCTCTGGCGCCGCTTTGCTGCAGTGGTGTCGAGGGTGGGAGGCGGGATCCGGTTGCCGGTCCGTGCGGCGACGGACGGCGTCGTGTGGGAGGGCTTGGCGTGGGCAGCCTTGGCCGCCACGTCAGCGTAGGAGGGCGTCGTCGTTGTCGCAGCAGGTGCCCGCTCACCCAAGGTGCGCAGGAGCTGGAGGACATTGGCGGGGTATACGGGTGGAGACTCCCCGGGCAAGTTGAGGGCGTCGAGTGTGGCCACCGCCCGAGTCAGGGCTGACTCCAGGACGGTCATAAGGGCGGCACGCTCGGGGTCGGAGGGGACCGGCGGCGGCGCGGCGGCCACAGTGCGGGTGTCGGGTAGCACCGGACCCCGAGTGGGGGCAGGTTGCTGGTGGCTTGTGGTGCGGGCAGGCTGTAGCGGGGGAGCGGAGTCCGGACTCTCTCTTCGCCGGCGTTGGATGGCGCGGCCGCTGCTGGGCGACAATCTCCGGTCCGTCGGGGGCTCGTCGGAGTCGGAGCTGTTCGTAGAATGGTCAGGTTTGGCGCGGATGGTGCCAGCAACGGGCGGGGGCGACCGCGGCTGGTTTAGGTGATGGGTGTCCGGATCAAGAGTCATCAGTCACCTAGCAAGCTTGAAGATGGGTTGAGAGCAAGCTGTAAAGATTTGATACCATTGACAGGCAGCTAAGCATCTAGATTTTCCCGGCGAAAATTTCGAAGCGAGCAGGGTAGAGCGATTAGTGTATTCACAAACTCGACGGACTCAGAACAAACCAGGTATTACAGTCGAGTCCTTATGTATTCCCGAGGACGCCAGTTGTGTTGGACAGGAAACAGGAAAAGATTACAGCGGTTTTCAAAATCTCGCGGAAAACGCGAAACGCGGTTTCGCCAAGTGAGCCTGAGCTAGCTTGACTCAAGCCCGCGGGCGTTCGAGTCCGGATGCGTCACCTTTTTACAAACATTTTTTTCCTGTTAATATATTGCTCGGGCTTCTGGTTTGAGCCTCCCTGACACACTGTAGTATGAGTATGGTGTCTTTGGGACAGTAAACCCCCATGGACCTGGTCATGAAGCCGGCCCAAGCTCAGGTGATCTGTGACCTTGAGTGACACAGACTCTCTTTGCTGAAAATAAAGATTGTGGAGCTAGAACTAGGCAGTCATAGCTACATAAACTACTTGCAAGGTATTTCTTCCAGCCTGGGGTGCATGAAAAAAACATTTTTAAAAAAGTGTACTGGCCGGACTCGAACGCTCGCGGGCTCAAGCCGAGCCAGCTCAGGCTCACTTGGCGAAATCGTGTTTCGAGTTTTCCGCGAGAGTTTGACAGCTATTCTCATATCGATACTATGGGGCGCTTTGTGATTGACTTTGGCACCTGTAATTGACTTTCCGAATTAGGGGAGTTCACGGTAGGGCGGGCAAGAAGGCGGGCAAGAGATTAAATAAATTCACCGTTAATAAAAATAATTGTTGCCCGCATCTTAACCGCCGAATTTCGGCGGGCAAGACAAAAGTGCGGGCAAGATTATTCTGTTAAATTGCGGGCAACCGGATTGATCGGTGCCTGTCGCGCCCGTGATCCGACGTCAAGTACTAGCGCAGACATGTAGATAGTTGCATTCCATGCGAGTATGAGGACCTTGTTGTGACAGCTCACACTGTCACACCTCAACCTTTTAGAGTATTATTGGGAAGCAAGTACAGGGCTAGGATTGGATTCTACCATTGCCCGCGAGCTATAAAGGTGGTTTATTATGCTACCTATTGACTACGCTGCATCTTCAAGTATTTGGAAGACTTGAACTCACTTATTTCGACCGAAATTGCCAGCTGACATCATCAGTATTACCTATCTACACGTCATCCTCACGCTGGTCAACCTGAACACCAAGGTGCTCAAATAAGCATTTCTTGAGCTTAGACTGTCTGTCTTTCGTAACCTCCAGCTCAATGTCTTTCGCGTCTGGGTCAAGCGGCTCATCGTGGTCCCTTTGCAGATCAACGGGATACACTGGAATTAAATGGAGTTATATTTCTACTACCGTGAACACCCCCGAACTAAGATCCGGGCAACGATTATATATATTCCTTGCCCGGCAACTTGCCCGGAATCTTGCCCGGCGGCTTGCCCGTGAGTTGCCCGCCTACCGTGAACTCCCCTATTATCTCCCTCAATTTTGCACCATTTTTCGTCGGAATAGCCGGCCCTTGTAGCGCTGATTCTTCTGCACCAATGGGTTACAAAATCTCAGCGAGAAATGCTCAGAAGGAGGAACAACGAGCGACTGAAAGTTATCTCACAAGCTGTCAAACCCAGGAAATAGCAGTAATTTGCAGCTTGCGCTGCAGCCTTTGGTCCTAGTAAGCTATATACTACAAATGTAGTGTATGATAGTCTTCAGAGTGGCTGGTCCAAAATTTGGAGCAAAATATGCAATGGAGGGCGCACTGTGCACAAATCTGCTGCTCAGATTAGCACTTTGACAGGCTCCATCAGCGGCTGATTTGGGTGGTTTTTGGGGTCGCCTGGGGGCATTTCTTGAGCCACTACCTCAGAAATTTGTGATCATGTACAGATTATAGATAGATAATGGCCAGCAAAAATTCACTGCTTAGAGATAGCCCAGTAGGCCGGTTCCCACTAAACATTCAAATTTACAGTTGACTTTGACATGTTCAACCCCAGCTGGTTCCTCTATGGCCGGACAATTGCTGGATATTTATGTATGGTTCGATGCGTAGGAAGCAGGGCTACAAAAGCCGACCGTTCCGACGAAAAATGGTGCAAAATTGAGGGAGATAATTCGGAAAGTCAATTACAGGTGCCAAAGTCAATCACAAAGCGCCCCATAGTAGACCGCCCAGAAAAAAACCCATTCCGTGGAGCCATTCAGTCCAGCGCGCTCGCACTGGGATTGATATGCAAGATGGAGCGCGTTGGCAGGTTTGGTTTTCTTCGGAACGGTCTATCGATATGAGAATAGCTGGAAAACCGCTGTAAGATTCCGAAAGGAATAGCGAATGGGCCTGCCTTGGTTGTTTTGCACCTTGAGCTCGGTGCTAATACAGGAAATATCCGGCAACGGCAAGAGCGAGAGCCGGGCATCAAAAGCCGAACTGTATCAGGCCTGCTTCTTCTCGCCACCATGTCCGCCGACCTCTCGCAAGTTGTGGGCTACGAGCTCCCACCCAAGCCCGTTGCGTCGCACCACCTTTCTGCGCGTAGACCGCTTACGCTCGCTGCCAGGTGTCGTGGAACCAGCGCGACCTCCTCATCTACGCCGCCGGGGTCGGCGCAAAGGCGGATGACCTGAATATCACCTATGGTGCGTGCTGCGTCCACCCGCACGAGATAAACGGGCTAATGGGGTACCACAGAGCTCAGTTAGTGCCTCTCTCCACCGCCGCGCCGGTGCTGACGCGTGCACGCAGACCCCGGATTCGCGGCGCTCCCGACGTACCCCGTCGTTCTGCAGTTCAAGGGCGACTCGCAGGTGCGTCTGAGGCGCGCAAATCGCCTTCCCGGAGCTGACGCAGCGCGGCAGGGAGCTCAACGACTTCGTCAAGACCATGAAGTCAAAGCCTGTCCCTACGATGCCCAAACTTGACCCTCTACGCGGCGTACGCGCGTTCTATCCAGATCCCCCGAAACGACAGCTAACCTACTCGCGTGTAGGTGCATGGCTCCCAGTCGATCGAGATTCTCAAGGAGCTGCCATTCGCGAGCGGGCCTGGGTGGACGTGGTCGACTAAGTACGTCGGTGTATCGGAGAACAGTGCGTGCTACCCGTTCTCAACGCGCTCGCGTATGTAACCGAGCGTTCTCAGAAAGCGGCATCGTCGTCACTACGGAGAACATCCTCCGCGACCCGAAAGGCGTGGCATACGCGAAGCTCTACGTACGTCCGTCCCGCCCAGCTGTTCCCCCTACTCTCTTCCTAACACCGCGCGCGCTCATAGAGCTCCGGTTTCAACATCGGCGCAAAAGCGCTCGGGAAGAACTTCACCAAATACATCGCTGGCCCGCCGCAGGCAAAACCCATCCCCAAAGATCGCGCGCCCGACTACACCGTGTCTGACGCGACCACGCCCGAGCAAGCAACCATCTTCCGGCTCAGCGGCGACTACAACCCGCTCCACATCGACCCGTCCATCGGGCAGAGTGCCGGCTTCGGCGGCGTCATCCTGCACGGGCTGTCGACCTTTGGCTTTGCGGCGCGCGCGCTGATCAAGTCGGTGGGCGGCAGCGACCCGCGGAGCCTCAAGCTGTTTGGTGTGCGCTTCACGGCACCGGTCAAGCCCGGGGACAAGCTCGAGACGCAGGCATGGGAGGTGGGCCCGGGGCCGAATGGGACGGTGGAGGTGACGTTTGTGACGAAGAACTTGACGAGCGGGAAGGTGTGTTTGGGTGGGGGCGTTGCGTATGTTAAGAAGGGCGGGAAGGACGCTAAGCTGTAGGAAGTCGGCATGTAAAAATAGTGGAGAACTGGATATCTATGGCCCTTTGCGCGTCTGCGTACGTCCCGTTATTTTGACGTTCAGCTCACACGGCGGTCCACCCACGTCCAAAACCTCGACGTGAAGCAAAAGAAGTATGTCCCCCATGGAATTCACCCTCAACAGTCGTTCTCAATGTAGTCTAGTAGCCAAACAATGGAGACGGCGCCGAGCCTCACAATTCCCGATGGCTTCAGCAACGAGTTACTCTTCCAGATATTCAAGGACTCCCTCTCCGCGTCCCAGTTCCCGCCGCTTGCCGGTCCCGGGTCCGCTCCTAATCTCAGCGCAGTCTGCCGTCGGTGGCGCGTCGTGGGTCTCAATAGCCAGGCGCTGTGGTCCGCCATCGAGCTCGACACGCGCGACGCGGATTTGAGCAAAACGAAGCTTCACCTCCAGCGCTCTGAGAAGCACCCGCTCGCGCTCAAGTACGACGGCGACCGGTTCCAATTTGTTGGGAATCTCTCTGACAAGACGGTCATGGCGCTTCTCCTTCCGGAGCTCACTCGCTGGGAGCGCGTCGACTTGCGGTTTATGGAGGACATTCCCGCCGTGCTCAGTCACCCTGCCCCGCGTCTCGCAGAAATGCGAATCGGGCCGAGCAGCGACGGGAGCAGCGACGTTTGGATGCAACTCGACATTCGAAGTTCGCTCGTTCCCTGGCTGCGGACCCTGGTGCTCTACAACGCGCCTTGGGGAATCTCAGGAGCGGCCTGGCTGAGCTTAACCACACTCGTTATCGCGAATTCTAATCCGCACACTTCATGGCCGATCCTCCGCGCCGCGACCAACGTCGTCCACCTAAAAGTCCACATTGACGAGTTGGTGATGGAGGACTACCCGGACAACTACCGGCGCCTGAAAGACCCACTCAAGCTTCCCCAACTCCAAACGCTGGTCTTGACTATTGATTGCGGCGGAAGCGACAGCGAAGACGTTCTGGGCGGCTTCGTTGTCCCAGCGTTGCGCCGCCTGGAAGTCACGGAGGAATATCTCGGGTACAAAAAGCAGCGCGCGCATCGGTGCCTGAAATCGTTCGTTGAGAAGAATGTCGCCCACCTAGAGGTCGTCAAGGTCGTCGCGCGCACCCAAGCGGGGCAGCCGGCTCACTTTGCGTGGGACCTCGACAAGGTCAAGGCCGACATGCCCAGCATCAAGTTTGTGGTGAAGCCATTGGTATATGGGGATGCGGATTTAAATGCTTGGCTAGATGACGAGTATTGGGAGAAGTAGAAGGCAAAATTTCGTTGTAACGACGCGCGAATCTGCCAAATGAATCTGCCAGTGCCGAAAAAGAGTGAATGTGCGCGTACTGCTGCGCACTGAGACACCATAAGCACGGAGAAACCAGAACATATAGGCGCGTCTCGACGCGTTCGATATGGACGAGAGCCCAATTTCTCCAACGCTGCCCGAGCCACGCCCCAGGCAATGTCAAATGAGCCAGCAAATCGTCCACCATGCATGGTACACGGTCCTTGCCTGTTCTCTGTCAACCCGCGTATTTGCGATCCCTTTCCGCTTTCTTCAGCCGACTTCACTGCTAAAAGTAGTGCGTCGACGCGGAGCGCGGCAGCTGTAGTGGAGCGCGCTGCGCGTATAGCTTGCTCATTCGGCCTCGCGCCCTCCATGAAGCCGGCGTTGTATGGCGGGGGGAAGGCCGCGAGAGGAGCGCCGCGAGTAGGCGATCGACGCGGCGGACGTCTGCGTACCTGTACTATTGGAGAAGATACTCGGACGCTGGAGCGCGTGCTGAATGGGAGGGGGAGGAACAGCGGGAAGCGTGGCCAGCGTTGGCGCATGAGGAGCGCGAGGACGGCATGTGCCGCTTCGTCTTTGCTTTTCGCGAGGTAGCACTTTGACAAACTGTTTTGCATCGAGCTAAGTATGTTGGAGGAGGATTTCGAATGCCGTGTCGTCGCGGATGGGGCGGTATTTTGCCAACAGATTCGAGGCTTTATGGCGAGCGAACAAAGTCAAAGCGCGCGTGAATCATTACTATAGGCGTGTGGGCTGCAAGACAAGGTATGGCGGTATGACAGCTCGAGGAGGTGGTGGTCCAGGTTCAAGTTGCATTCATCAAGTCACTCACACTAAGCTTGCTCTCCCCTCCATCTTCGAATGCTCCGCTGAGGCCAAATACACTCTCAGACGTCGCCTGTTGAGACAGATCGGCCTTTGGTTGTGATTGGAGCGCAGAGGTTCGCGTCGTTTATGCGCTTATCGAGGACGCGCGTTGTTGTGTGTGCGCGTTAGGTTTCGTGGCGCCTATAGCGCGCAGCAGGACAGCCCAGCAACCTCTGCCTGGCCGTCTCTCCTCGTCTACAGACGCACTTCCTCCGCTGACTGCACGCGGCACCGCTCGAAACCCAAACGCCTTCCATTACGCTTTCTATCAAACAACGGTCTCCGTATATATATCCAGGGCAGGGAAAAACGAGGCTGGACCAACATAAGGCCCCACAAAGCGGTCTACGCCCATGCTGCGATCTTCCTCCGAACCGCCGCCTCTAAAGGGCGCGGCCCACAGTCGAAGCCGCGTCGCCGCTCCCGCCTGCGTACCCAATGCTGGAGCGTCCTCCACCCGACGACGACCCCGACGGGACATTCCGTGCGCTGCTCGATGAGCTCGATCCATCGCTGAGCGGCGGATACGACGGGGAGATCCCGATTCCTTTCATCGAGGACCAGCTCGCGCAGTGCTTCGACGCCATGATTGTCGGGCTGGCCGCCCTCGACACCACCAGCGTCGATGGGATGACGCTTCCGACCAGTCAATCCACCATGACGCTCCCACTTCGCCAGGCTGCAGACCACGGCATCTTGCCTACACACCTCCTCGCCGTGTCGACGCCGAACCGGCCGCAGAAGCTCGTCCCGGTGCACGGAATCGTCTTCGTCTCGCAGTGCACGACGCCGACGCTCCCGCAGCAGCGCGGCCCCGCGTCCGAGTCGCAGGACGCGCTCACACTCCCCATCGTGCGCGCCACTTTGCCGTCCCTCCCGGGCTTCTTCGCCCTCCTCGCGTACATGTACCTCCCCCCGCGCATCGACGCTCCTCAACGCGCTCTTCCCACAAGCGCTCCCCTCCCCGCTCCCTCTTCCGCTCTCCAGCGGCGCCGGCGGCCTTTCTCCCGCCCACGTATCCCCCGCGACGCGCCTCCGCCTCGCTACGCACCTCCTCGCGCATGCACAAAAGGCTGCCACCACCACCACCTCCGCGTTTCTGCCATTGGCTTACCTCCAAAACGCCGCCACGCGCGTCCGCGACGTCTCCAAAACCGCGTCCGCGCTGGGGATGTACCGCCTCGAGCTGTGGGACCTGCTCGACTTTGCGTGGGCGCTGGTGATGTGTGCGCTGAGGATGGCGCTGGATTCCGAGCGGGGTGTGAATTTGGATGGGTGGTGGTGGGATGGGCAGCCGGGTGGGGATGGGGAGGAAGGAACGCGCGTTTGGGTTCCGTGAGTGGCGGTAGAGGGGCGTAGGGGAGGAAAACGAACAAAGAGCTTGCGATGATTCGAATTCGGCGATGAAAACTGCGGCAAGGAGAAGAAAAGTAGCATACGGTCCGTTCGACCAGCGAGCCAGTCAATTACATGCTTAGACCTTTGGCATTTTGGCGCATTTATACTTTCGTTCGCATGCTGGATATCGATGCGAGGATTTGGTTCTCAGTACAATGAGTATGGTTCGCTAACCCTGCATATCGTTTCTACTTTCTTTGCTCTAGCGTATGAAGCTGCAGCGAATGAATGCGAAGCGGTCGTGCTCAAGTGACACTACAGTGCATATATATACAGCAGAGCGCAACTCGCCCCCGGCTGCATTTACCTTCCCTCAAGCGTACCAGGGCAGTGCTAGGCCTTGTTCAGCTTCCCCGGGCGCTGCTTGCAAAGATCGTTGCGATGGTTCAACAGGAACTCGTGCCGGGACCTCGACGCATACCTACCCGAAGGACTGATTCGCCCGCAACACATCAGAAATTATTGCTGTTTGCAAAAAGGTTGACAGTAAACTTTTTTCCCTCTGTTCCCAGCCAAGGAAAATGTTGAAGCTGAAATCTCTTTGAAATTTGCATCAATTTGGTTGGTTTGGGGGCGATTCTAGCAGGTAACTAATGGGGCTTTCAAACTATGGGCATCACTTTGTGGGGATATTGGCCAGGCTATCCTCTTTAGACCATCTGTGAGGATTTCTGAGATTTTGGACAGGAATTTTGTTTACTGTGCCATGCCTCGAGTTTTCCGTGTATGATCACAATTTTGACACTTTTCCTTCATAGTTTTTCCAACTGTCACGATTATGTGACAGCTGTGACAGCCGTTGATATTGATGATCACAGATCACAAAATGATCAACTTCATTGGCAAGGGGTTGAAAAATTGCAAAGTAAATGTACCAGACTCATGTTCGTGGGAGCAACCCCTGGCTTGATCCACGACATACAAATTCAAGTCACCAAATTGCTGTCCGAACTTGCTGCACCTCAGCTTGACTTGAGGGCACAGTTTGTACCTGTGGGTGATATCAAAGATGAATGCCCCAACAAAATACTGCAGAAACCACCCCAAAACATAGGTTTGGGTGAAGAATTGGCCAAGATATGGGCCACAACATTCAGCTTCTTTTTTTTTTGTGAAGAAACCAGAAAATCACCACTGTCAACCTTTTTGCAAACAGCAATAATAACAGCAAGGTCAGAGCCGGCCGGGACATCTGTTCGAATCAGGGGGATGCGATACCGATAAGCTGAAGGTTTTTTTTTTATTCACAAACAGTTAGTTTGTGCTTATGATGTCCGAAGATGAGCACCCAAATTAGGCAGCTTTTGTCACACCTCCAGTGTGACCAATCATGTAATGAACAGATCAAGGTTCAACTCTCTTAAGAGGCCAGTTCAGAGCTTCACAGGTCTGGGTCACATGTGTGACACAACCAATTACATAAGCCATATGTCGGTGCCCTTTTGTCAGGCTGCGTCCGGAAAAATTCTAAAAATGATGAGAATATGCTTCTCACACTGTGAGGCCGAGAACAGGGCTTTTTTATGTTGCAACAGAGAAGAATGCTGCATTCATGGCCTATTTGGGATAAATCCTGGAAAAAAAAAAGATTAGATCTGAAAATGATAGTTCTCTGGGTCTATTAGGGCCCTAGATATTTGATGATCCGTGGGTGGCACGACTTGATTACACAAGCAATATCTCAGTGTCTTCATGTCCCCTTCTATTCGGAAAATAAAATCTGAAACTGAGAAAATACTCTCTGAGCATTTGCGTCAAGCGAGAGAAAAAAAATTGATTGCACACACTTATTGTCATCATTATCCTAGGGAAGGACCCCTTCCAATTGGGCAAGAGCTTAGATTCTCATCCGGACAGAATCATTTGGGGATAGAAAATTGGCACAATTTTTGCCAACGCAGAAAGCAACTTTTGAGCTGTTCTGCACCTTCAAGAGATTTGTTGGAAAATTTCCCGAATTTTGTCTGGATCATAACATCTATTTTCTCACACGACTGACAGGGGTTTTCTTGGGGCAGGTAAATTTGAGAAAAAATAGTTTGCTTGGTTTCAGAGCTCTGGTACCGTCTGTGAGGGGGAACTTGGCCACCCTAGGTAATTGGTCACCCCTTTATCTCGCCTCAGAGACCATTTTATGCTCTGGAACAGAAACCATTCAAAGGAGGAGACAAATTGACCTGTAGTAACTGCAAATATGGTAGCCTTGTGAGGTCTTGCTGCCTCGAAATTGAGGTGGCTAACTTCCTAGTTTGATTTGATGGTCCTGAATGGGGCGAGCAAAATATTCACTGTGGCTCCAATGTGCATGCTACCAGCTTAAAACTTGAAAAATATGTCCTTGGAATGCCAGGTTACGTGTGAGTACTGACTACCATATGGTACCCTCCCGCTTCCGCTTGCAAATTGACTTAAATACCTGAGGTGGCCAAGTTCCTACTCACCGACGGTATTTGAACTGTTTGTGCTACGCCGCAGAGTCGGCCCTCCTTCAGTCATAGTACTAGATATTCCCGAGTGTTACCAAGTGGTAACGTCGTTGTTCAAATTCGATAATATATTCCCCCCCACGTAAGTCCAACTTGCCTTGCTGTGCGAGAGAGATGCGGACGGTGTCTTGGATATTTCCTGAGTTGAGCAGAATAAAAGTACGAGTGGGAGAAGTTGTAGGTTTGTTTGGCGAAGCGTCTCGTCTTTCGTCCGCGCAGCCGTCTTGTGGGTACCCCGGACTCTGATATCGGAACTTGGAACGGACGATGACTTCTGTTCGAAGCAGTCGGACGCAGATGTCGAAATTGCGAGACAGTTTTTTTACTGGTTTCCGAGCGCGCATCTAACTATGACTGGGAGTCAGCATACGAGCCAACGCCTGCTGGGTCCTGTTGTGCTTCTTTTTAAATTTTTTTGTCTTGTTCAAAACAGAGTCAATGATACTTATTTCACGCCGAATGGTTGAGACCCCGTTACAGTTGTGCACGTCTTGCGCAAAATCCAGGAGCATCCCGGGGCAGGCAAGTGTTAATGCGCCTCATGCAATCAGGCATTTCTTTGGGTGGAATTCGCTGACGCAGGAATGATCTTAGTTTGAAACGCTGGATGGCAGTCCAGTCCTGGGGGTGTCGTCTTTTTCTTCCTCTTTTTGCTTTGCCCGCGGTGGCTCTTTGTGCGTGTGATTAAATAATACAAGACTCGGGCGCGGAACTCAGTGGGCGCAAGTGCATTTATTGTTCGAGCGCATCAAATGCGCAGGAATTCATTGGCGGGCGCATCAGGCGCCGTCGCTGCTTGCTTTCTTCGGTCATGTCGCCGCCGACAACACCTCGTAAACAGCGCTCACCGCACTCTGCGTCTCCGAGCCCTCGGAAACGACGCGTTGCTGGTGTCCCCTCGCCCTATTTCTGCCCCGACACCCCGCGGTGGCCGGATAGTCGGAGCAGCCGCTACTTCACAGACAACCCTTCGCGGCCGCGTGCTAGCAGTCCAGTCGAGGAACCAGCTGTGGTATACGACCTCCCCGAGCCATTCAGAGCGCGGTTGCGCGACCTCAAGCCAAATCTCATCCAAGGTGGGTGACCCGTTCTCCTCCAAGCTATCAGGCTCAGCGGAAGGCCAGAACGAGTCGCAAGCGACCCATGGAAGGTCCTCGTCGCGGTGACACTGCTGAACAAGACCGCCGGCAAGCTCGCGCTCCCCGTCTTCTGGGACATGATGACGCGGTGGCCGACACCATTCGCTCTATCTCAAGGTCAGCCCCGTGCCACTCCTCTTCCGCGCAAGCACGCTCACAAGTAGCATCGCAGTCGCGGAGTCAGAGCTCGTCACCCTCCTCCACCCCCTCGGCACGCAAAACCGCCGCGCGCAACGCCTCATCGCGCTCTCGCGCGCATATCTCCTCGACCCGCCCTCGACTCACGATCCGCGCCGCTCGCGCGCCTCGGGCCCGCTCATATCCCCGCGCAAACGCGCACGATACCCCGAGACGCCAATCAGCCACCTCCCCGGCGCGGGCGCCTACGCCCTGGACTCGTACAGGATATTCTGTGCTGGTGGGGACGAGTGGAGGGCCGTGCGGCCGAGCGATAAGGAACTGGTGAGATATCTTGTGCGTCTGTCTGTTCCTTGGCGCGATACGGCTCTAACTAAGCTTCTGGCAGCGATGGAGGTGGGCAGTCGAGGCAGGGATGCTCTGGGATCCCGTGCTTGGCGCAGTGCGCCGGTTAGACGAGCAATCCGCGGAATCGCTGGTGGAAGACCTCGCTATCGGCTCGGCAACCGTATTGCATTCGAACGAGGTGTGTCTGGTCCCGCGTCGCCGTGCTTGTTCCTGAACATGAGGCTAGAGCAACATATCCACATCGATAGTTTTACGAGAAGAACTCTGATAATCGCACGCGCCGTCAGCAGAACGTCCACTGGTCTCCGCATGCCCGCTGCTATATATGGGGACTAAGGAAGCGGGGAGCCTTCCTCCGCCTACTCCCAGAATGTCAGATTCCGCTGTCCC
This sequence comes from Mycena kentingensis (nom. inval.), assembly GCA_014461125.1. Lineage (NCBI taxonomy): Eukaryota > Fungi > Basidiomycota > Agaricomycetes > Agaricales > Mycenaceae > Mycena > Mycena kentingensis (nom. inval.). The sequence goes on along the minus strand of JACAZG010000002.1, from coordinate 2,727,672 downwards.
GTCGCTCGACGAGGCGTTGTGGGACGCAAACCCGGTACGGCATGCATTCACATTGACTCTCGTGTCCATCTGAATGAGATCCAGCTACTTCCGGAGGAACTCGAGTTGCTCGCGTCGCAAACGGGCATCCGTGACTCGGAGGAATTGAAGCGGCATGTCGTAGAAATACAGAAACGCGCGTACGAGGTGAAGACTGCCTTTCGTACTCTCTCATCCATTGAAACTGAATTGGGGGGTAGATCCATAGCTACCCCTGCATCCGGACATTCAACTTCGTACGGTAAGTCTTGTGTTCGAGTTCCCGCTCACAATGTTTACTGAAGCAAACTAGATCGAGTCGGATCGCTCGACTTCCGGGGTATGAGAAGGCTCTTGCCCTGCAGCGGAGCCACCCCGATACTCTTTTGTTGGACATCGCTTGCGGCTGTACGTTTCTTTGCTCTTGGGGCGAGTCGAGCTAAATCCATTCGCTGTAGTTGGGACGGAAATCCGCAAGCTCGTCTCAAACGGTTTCCCAGCAGAGAACATCGTAGGCACCGACCTCCACTCAGGTTTGTACACCGGATTTTTACCTCCCATATTCATCACGCGTCGCAGAGTTCTGGGAGCTCGGACACGAACTATTCAAGTCCTCGCCCAAAACGCTCCCAGCCAAGTTCCTCGCAGGCGACATCTTCTCTCGCGCGTTCTTCAACCCAGACTCGGACGATTCCTCTACTCGAGAAGGTATCCCATCGACACTCACGACCCTCACCCCGCTCAAAGGCAAACTCACCCTCATCCATGCCGCGTCCTTCTTCCACCTATTCGACGAGCAGACTCAGCTCGCGCTCGCGCGCATCCTTACGGCGCTGCTCTCCCCCGAGTCCGGCGCGATGATATTCGGCGTCCAGGTCGGGCGCCGCGTCGCCGGCCCGCGGACGCGCGTCAAGTACTCGGAGGACGACACGGGCGAGGATCTCTACACGCACTCTCCCGAGTCATGGCGCGCTATGTGGGAGGCCGTCTTTGCGGAGAGTGGCGGAGCAGGGGAGATAGAAGTGCATTTGAAACTGAAGGATGAAGGGCAAGACACGGCGAGGGCGTGGAGCGAGGATGGCGCGGATGGGTGGTTGATTTGGAGTGTTACGCGGGTTTGACTGAAAGCCAAGAGGAAACAACGGATATGTGTGTGTGTTTTTTCGGCCCAAGCTGGCGCCCTCCCCGTCCTACAACTTTGCTATCGCCCTCTTGGTCGTTCGCAACAAAGATGAGACTTGAAGCTTGAAGTCTGTCTGCAATATGACGGCGAAATGTCTGTTCTGTTCTGACAACTCAAAGGCAACAGCGTCCTCTCGGCTTGCAACGGCGCGGCCTGGGCATTTCGCGCTATGCAACGGCGACAGCGTCAAACAGTCCAACTGGATGCTTTGATTTCTCTCGCCCTGCTCATAAGACGCGGTTCGGGCTCCCTTGCTCCCCAGAAACCAGCTTCCAGCATCCGATGCGAGTCTCGCTAAATGTCTACATGCTGCTGGCGCTAGCGTTCAACATCAAGTCCGCCTTCGGCGCCTCCTACACCCGCACACAAAACGTCGTCGGCACCGGCTTCTACAGCGCTTTCACCTTCGAGGCCGTCGCAGATCCCAGCCATGGGCGGGTGTGAGTCCTCCGTCCTCCGCCCCCCTCACTTCCCTCCGCTCTGGTTAACGTGGATTTTTCTTTGGCAGACACTACGTGAACGTATCCACCACGCAAGCGCAGAACCTCAGCTTCGCCACCGCCAGCACGTTCATCCTCCGTGCGGACGCGCATACTGTCATTGACGATGCGAGTACTGTGGGCCGCGCGTCGGTACGGATGAGGACGAATGCGACATATACGACGCATGTTGCTTTGTGCGCTTTTGACGTTCCATTTTTCTGGGGGTTTTGATCAATGCCTTTGTGCAGATTCGATATCGCGCATATGCCGCAGGGATGCGGGTGCGTGCTTTCCCTCCATCTCGCCTGCCGGAGCTATGCCAATGCTCATGAACGAATATGTAGAACTTGGCCGGCGATGTAGGCATCTATCTCTCTGTCCCCTCCCTCGCTGCGAGAATGACGCTAAAGTTTAGCTGGGAAACCGATGAAGCCAACTGGCCGCGCGGAGTATGTCCTCAAGAATCTTCTTCTTCCCTGCCGGCCGAGCTACTAATTCATGTGAACGATCAGGGCGAAGTGGATATTAGAGTCCGTTCGGTCAAAACGGCAGTCCGACTGCCGTTTGCCGTTTGCCGTTTTGGAGACCATCCTGAGACAATCCGTCGCTCAAAGCGGAAATTCCATCATGGCGCGTGTGTTGTCATGCGAGCGACAGCCGGGAGGAAGACTTCGCGAGGGAGTTGCTTGCTTTGTTCTGCTGCGTGGCATAGCCCAATTACCCTACTGAAGTCATTGGAGGATACCCCGCACACATATTCCGAATTTTTGTATGATTTCCATGTGTTTTCATTCGTTCTAGGCTACAATGCTATTTTCCAGACTCTCACGGACCGACTCCGAAAAGTTCCCGACCGTGTCAGATTGTCGCTATCGGCGGCATCTCATCTCCGAAACGGCAAACAGCAAACGGCAGTGGAAGTGCCGTTTTGACCGAACGGACTCTTATTATCGAAGGCGTCAACGACCAGGGGACCAACCAGATGACGCTACATACATCTCCAGGTAAGCGCTCGCAGTGAAGTGTTCAAACTCGTGAATGCGACCCTCCGTCATGACTTGTGTCTTTGTTTCTCCCCTGCCTACTGGCATGGCATCACGAGCCGGGTGCTAACTATTGTAGGCTGCACTATGCCGACAACGGGCCGCGATATGACCGGGTACGCGTCCCATCTCTATCAAACAACGGAACATAACCTCCCATCCGCCTCAGCGAGAACGTCGGCACGAACTGCACGTCGGGCAACGGCTGCGGCGTCCGCGCCCCACACAACCAATGGAGCTACGGCCCGACATTCAACAACGCCGGCGGCGGGTGGTACGCCCTCGAGCGCACGTCGACATTCATCAACGTGTGGTTCTGGTCGCGCAACGCGACGTCCCCCACCGGGAAAAGCGTACCCGCCGATGTGCGGACTGCGGGGACGACGGTTAATACCACCGCGTGGGTGCGTGCTCGTCTTTTATAGCTGGTATTTGTGAGGGTAGGTTAAGGCGCGGTGCAGGGAACACCGACGGCAAATTTCCCCCACACGTCGTGCGACTTCCCGACGTTCTTCGATGCGAATACCATCATCATCAACCTGACTTTCTGTACGCCTTTCCAATTTCTCCGACGCCTCGAAAATAGGCTGATCTGTGCGCCAAGGCGGGGACTACGCCGGCAACTCGATAGTGTACGCACAATCGGGATGCCCGTCCACTTGCAAGACTCGGAGTGCGTCTTTCTCTTTGTCCTTTCGCCTGAGCTGGAGCTGATGGTAGCGTAGACTTTGTAGACCAGAACCCAACGGCGTTCACAAACGCGTACTTCCAGCTCAACTCGATGAACATATACGAGTGAGAGGTTACAGTGTTGCGCATAGAACCGAGGAACCTTCTCTTTCTTTATTCCCAGTGATATAGTACCTGAACGCATGCGATACTTATATGCAGCTGAGGTGGGGCTGTCGATAAGCTGGAGAACGAGTTATAGTCGTCTACACTCAGATCCGTGTTTGAGTGGTACTCAACACCTGCGATGCCGGGGCCTCTGAGAATGAGAGATGTGTGCAGGACACTCGTTCGAAGCGAACACACATGATTCCCCGACTCAGACCCCGTCACGCTCGAGCTGCCTGCCGTCAATCTCAAAGTCCATGATTGAAAGTAGGCCGACCCAGCGGCGTGGCACAAACTTCAGAATTACTCCCCGGGAGAATTGCAAATTACACAATCTTTTGAGGTATGCGTACCAGATATCAGCAGTTGCCTGGTTTAGACATAATTCTGGATACTATTTACCCTTTCCTTATTGTCAGATTGCCCTTATTTATTTTATTGCAAAGAAAATTGGTGATTTCTTGATATGGGCAAGCAGAAAACTCCCAGTGTCTTGTGTTACCCCTCAAGAAAATGTGCCCTGTGCGCTGATCCTAACAATACCTCAATCATCTAGAACGGGCCAGAATTGCTGGTGGGATAGGCAATTGATTGAAACACAACTCCCTGCCAAAAGGAACATTTGCGCTACAGGCTTACCCCACAAGAATATTTTGGTGAATTCCTAGAATTTTTCCAGATCAACAGGAACAATAATAAGCAAAAATGTGTTGTCTGCTTAGTACGGTAGGCGGGACGACCGCGGATGGATTTCGGATTTCAGATTCCAGTCAACCGCGGATGATCGATGAGCTTTGAGTACTTGAGTAGTGGATATGGTAGGGGCAGATAAGAAGGGACGGCTGGTGGGTGGTTTTGGGATGGACCGATCCTTAATCTCGAAACATTCATTGAAAAGATCAAATAGTGTAAATAAGTGTGCCGCTATGGGTACGCTTGAATGGCTCCCTTACGTACGCTCTTGGTGTAGTGGTTGTCTGCGGCGAGTTCAGATGTCTTCCCTATTTGGGTTTGCGTTCGATTCCCGCTGCGGTCGTTTTGTTCCGCTAGATGACGTCATTCCTGTTCCACTAAAAAAAGTGGATTGGAAAAGACGTCATAGCTTCCTTAAACAGTATCCTTATCTGGGCCGACAATAATAGCAAACACATTTTTTGGCCACCGTGTGTACATCACTACTAGCCGCTAGTCACTCTCCTCATCTCGCTCTCCAAGGCCAGTACTCTCCGATGTTGTATCATTCTCCTCGGGCAAATCCTCTTCCCCCGGCACCATGGGGTACTGTTTATCGAGCCCAAGAGCTGCACAGATATCGTTGCAGGAGTGCCCTTCGACAAAGGAATTGATGCCATCCTGCCCCCAATCACCCAGACCGGAACCGCTGAAATAAATTGTTCTGGAGTTTATTCAGTCAGAGAAATGCACGAACCCTTCAGTAGTATGAGTCATTGGATCAAAGAGTATGATGCCATCACACTCGCGGACTGGGCCCGGGGTGCCTTGTAGATCAGCAAAAACCAGAGACCTTTCGGTCTTTGCGAAGACAAAGTGGGTGAAGGCATGGACGGTCTTAGCCTGGATGTCGTTGGCAGCTGCATGCGATGCATGGTCGAGAGTTCCAGTGAAATTGATGACGGCGGAGGCCCGCTTGGGTTCAATGAGCCAAGTCATCCCTTCGGTAGAGTCGACTGGGAAGTGCTTCATGCCAGATGCAACGCTCGGGGCCCGAGTCTCGCTAACTTGAAGCTCGGTGGCGAGATATGCAGATGAGAACTTGAGATCTAGAAAGAAAGCGGTGAGCTTTTGGAGGTGAGCATAGCAGTCGGACACTACACACAGCGGAAGACTTCGGCGTTTTGGGCCCGAGAGAACGTATAAAATTCACCAAGGATCTTCTCCCCAAGCACAAGGCGATACACCTCAGCCTCCAAGTTGTCGCGATTGGCGTCAAGTGGGACTTTGTTGCCAATATCATCAGCATCATTCTCAGAGACGCGGAAGAGGCGCTTTGCGACTACGCGCTCCTCCATGAGATCCTCGTGAGTGATGATGAGCTGAGCATTGTCTGGTCAGCAACCGGGAATTTAACAAAGAATAAATGCCCATACCTCATGCACAAGCTTCATAGAGCCTTGAGTGAAGTGTTCCGGATAGAGTAAACCACTGAACGGCTCCGGAGACAGAATAACGTCCGGTGTGAGCTCGACAGGGTCCACGCTCACGGTCAGCTTTTTGAAAGTCACCGCCGACGGAGCCTTAGGCTTCAATGACGGAGTTGTACGCAAGTTGAAATTCAGGCGCGACCCTAGGCCACCTACAGCATCAAATTTACATTATTAAAATGAGATAGCCCTGAGGATAAATAAATACTCACCGAGCAGAGACCTCCAGGAAGGCTGGAACGGCCTCTTTTTGCCAGCACAGACTTCAGCGGCACCGAGTTGGATGCCGAACGTTTGCGTGTCGAGCCTGCGGAGGCAGCAGGACCCTCTACACGGAGTTTGTACTGAAATTATTGAGTATTTGGAAGGGCAACGGATTTAGTTAGTTCTCACCATGTCCATGTTCACGTAGAACTCAAGGCAGATTGCCTTACCCTTGCCTCCTTTAGCCATGTTTTTGAATGCCGCTGGGCGATGGTTGATATAGGTTTCGACGTCGTCGCTGGTTGAGGAATGCCGGGCAAAGAAATTCCCTAAAGAGCCCGAGAGCGTATTGGCGATGGGCAAACGACTCCCAGCAAATCTAAAAGAGACCTCCGGCCTAAGTGCAATAGTAAGAATGGTGTATATCACATGAAATGTGTAAGTAACTTACAGGTTGAGGGGAATCGTGCCAAGGTTGTGCTGAATAAATTGCGGGTTCACAACATTGAGGGTCTCTTGAAGAATATCTGTGTTCGTGTAAGTTCATGGCAGAAATATGTGATGGGGGACAAACCGGGCATAGGGGTGCTAACACCATAGCCTTTGAGAATGACCCCAATCTTTGAGTCGGTGGATTTGGCGGCACCTCCAATATGAGGCTAGAAAAAAATAATTAGCACAAAATCTATTTCATTGGTAGCAACAGACCACAATAGCGACTCGGATGAATTCTTCTTTTGGGTCAGTCCTGCCATTACCATGGTGAACAAGTGCTGCGGTGTGCAACGTCGTTCCCGGGGTCAAGAGCTTTCCCGGCTGGGCGGAAGCCTTGAAGCGGTGCATGGTCTTGACCGTGCGCTCAGAGTAAGTATCTGGCACTGGTGCACCGCGCGTCGCAACCTCTACAATAATTCCATCAGCGGAGACAAAGAATTCAATTTTGATGCACACCTTGAGGGTCTTCTTTCTCCGCCTCTGCGAGTGCAATACACTCGCTCGCGCCGCAGGTTTGGATGTTGTGAATCACCGGCATATTGTTGCGACGGGTTGTACCACATAACAAGCACTGGGGCAGCTCCTAATAAATGCGGGTGAGCTCAAATCATGCTTCAACAGAAACACAAACCTCAGTGGACTCGTACTCGGGAGAACCACGCTTATGAGGAACAAGAAGGCGGCATTTGTGGCACAGACCCTCCGAGGAGCGTAGAGGGAAGTTGTTTCCACAGTCAGCACAGTCTGAAGAAGCACCCGACATTGTAGTTGGTGATAGCGGGTCTGGCCTTTGTAGTTATCTAGTTTATATAGTGCAGGACTACGTGATATCTGTAGACAAAGGACGCGGAGGTTGCGGAGTATTAGTGAGCATTTTGCCTGCATCGTGGCCTATTAGTGAGCATTTTCGGTCATTTAATCAGCAAGACCGAGCTCAAGCGATGTCCCAAGGCGTAGCGAGCCTCATGTTGTGTGCATGTTGTGATGCACGGGACCTCTTATTGATAGACAAGAGGAACACCTGTTCAATTTTGAATCTTTGAGCTGACTGCACAATAGTCAGCGACACAGTAATCCCTTACAAACCACTCGGAGCTGGATAATTATGCTGACAGGGTCCACTCATAAAAACGGTGAAATGAGGGCAACTTGAAGCATCCCACAATGCCCAATCTCACGGGGAACAACCAGTATGGCGAGAAGAATAGTAAGCATTTCTCCAGACCACTTGACCCTTTCTTATTGTCTCCATAGCACCATCGGACGAGGAGCTGCGGGCCGCATTTCTGCGTTATGCTGCTATACCACTGAATAGGGAGCAGCAAATTTACGCTCTAGGAAAAGAGTTTGACTATCACATTCGGTGTGTTGTGTTCCTTTTGCTGTCTATTCTTTTTGACTCAAGTTTTCTCACTTTCAGGCTAACAAAACTCACCGAGTTGAGAAAACGCCTCGGAATTCCCACGGTTCGAACTCAAAAGCTTCCCATCGAGGAGGTTACGGCGGCTGTTGTGGATGAGATGCGACGCGACCCGGCAAAAACCCACGGCCCCGAGTTCATCCAGACACAGCTTAGGTTGAAGCTGATACTTGCGCCACGGTACGTCAATATTTATAACTAAGAACATGGGCTCATCATTTAAAGGGACCTTATTCGCTCCATTATGTTGGTCCACGACCCCACAGGATTTGATCTACGTTTTCCGGGAGCCAAGAACCGCCGCGTTGCCCGAGTCCCGTTGACCTCCGCGGGCCCATACTCCGAAATCAGCGGGGATGGCCACGAAAAGATCTCTGCACAAGCTCTTCGAATGGGGGGTGTGGGATTCAATATATATGGCTACAAAGACAAGTTCACAGACTCGGTTGAGTTCCTGCGCATCTTCCCTGACATTCGTTCGGCCGGTGCGGGTGGTCATATTATGCTGGACTTTGTGGAGGAGACTGGATGTATGTTTCATTGAGATCTGCAGTAACTCACATCTACTCATGCCAATCCCCAGATATTCCTATCCAACTTACAACAGACAAGGGCTCGGAGGTGGGCTGGATGTATACCTTCATGTCCGTTCTACGGTACGTTTTCCTCCTTCAAGTTTAATCTGTGCACTGATGCTATCCAAGCGAAATCTATGCACCGGATATTGATCCAAACATGTTCCCTTTTCATGTGCTCATCAAGAGTATCCATAACACAATCATCGAGGGTTTCTGGCGTCAGCTGAAGGAGAAACTTGGATTGAATCTGAAGGACTGGCTACTTCGGGGCAAGCTTGAGTTCCTGTTCAATACCCACAACCCCGTTCATGAGTAAGGACTCTTCCGTCTCATCAGAAATCAAGTTGAAGCGCCCACAGACCTCTATTCTACTGGGTATTTGCTCCCGTCATCCAGTTAGAGCTTGATAACTTCATGGTATGGTGGAATAACCATCGTGTTCGTCACCAGCACGAGAAGATCATGCCTTCTGGACATGTTCCATCACATGCCATGCAGTTCCCTGAGCTGTTCGGTGCACTGGACTGTCGCATCAAGGTGCCACGGGAGGCGGTTGCCCTGCTCCGGGAGCAGCTGACGGAGGAAGAGGGCTCACGGGAGCAATTCCAATCATGGCCGGGTCTCACCGCAGAGTTCAATATTCTGGCGACGGAGGTCTATGAAAATATTGGGGCACCGGAACTCAATTTGGAGAGTTCATGGGATGTTTTTACTGTAATGGCGGAGAAGATGACCACCGCTGCATAGCAATGATTCATTCATTGTACCAAAACGGCACAAATCAAGATCATTCCCGCAGGAATGGTCCCGGGATCGTGTGAAATCCATCCATTTTTTTTTTTTTTTTTTTTTTTTTTTTTGGAGCGTTTGGAGTAGTGTAGACTAGGCAACAGAAGTTTTTTAGTTCACACCCGCTGGAGGACTGGGAAAAAATAAACCAGTAATTGCCGGGAAGTTGTCCAGGAGGAAATGCCATTACGCACGAATTATACCAGTGTGGGACTCCAGCCATAATTAATATTAGCCTATACCTGCTTGGTTTCTTGAAGTTCCAATTGGCTGTATACCCACTAAAACCCCCTCATTTATCCAGTCATCCGGCAGTGAGTCCTCATCAGCTAAGGTGCCGCTCCAGGTTCTCAGGACATCTTTTCTTTTGAAAGCCATCAACCCAAAACGGTTTGAGTTTGTCAGTATGCAGTCCCTCTGAAGACTGTAATTGATTTGCTGCACCCATTCATTATGTATTTGCTCCGTTGTTGGCCATCGGCTTGGATCGTCGTGGTTTGTGATTCTTCGCCTGCAGCGCAAATTCCAGATAATGTTCATTCCAACTGGTATAAGGATCGCGAAAAAACGGGTTGCTCCGGGGTCTTTCACCTTTATTAGATTTGCCCCCAGAATTGTGCCCCAAGTTAGTTTGGGCCAGGTGTGGTAGCGCATTTTCCAGAGTTGTTCACTTAGTTGCCAAATCAGTTTTTGTCCTGGGGCATAGCACTCGGTGAAAATGTGTTCAAGTGTCTCTGTTACTTTGCATACTGGGCAGTCTGCTAGCATGGAGAGTGCTGGTATTCTTTCAAAGAAGTCTCCCGTTCTGTATGCATTGTGGATACATTTCCACAGGAAGTTGCGGACTTTCCGGGATATTGTCGGTTTTCGGATGGACTCCCATATTTTCTGATCATTTGGAGTGTACCCGCTTGCATCTTGAACCGCATATCTGATTCTATCTAGATTTCCAATGGATGATTTTCTAGGTTCAACTTTGGCAAACAGATTAATAATTCTGTGGAATCTCCGTTGCGAGTATTCATGTAGTAAGGCTAGGCCCGGTTGCTCAAAGGTGATATCTATATCAAGATCTGGGTCAATATTGGTGAAGGGTGGGTTGGTCTGTCTGAATTCTTTTGCTAAGTTGTTTGAGACCTGTTTGACATAAATTCTCCCTGTTCTCTCATTCAAGGTGGCCAAGAGGGCATTCAGTGGCTTGAACTCAGGTCTTAAAATATCATTCTCCCATGTAGCTCTTTCCAGGATGAGCACCTTGGACAGGAAGTTGGAGGATGAGGCTATTGTGAGCTGCCTGTCTTTTGCCAGGTTTTCCAAGGCGTGTAGTAGGCCAATTAGGAGAGCATAATTTTGGTTTGATGGTACTCCTTCAGTCGACGCTGTTACCGCTATTTTCTGTCTTGTATTGGAATCTTGTGTCACTATCCATATTTTGATTTGAGGGCAGTAGTCATCAGGTTTCTCCACTCGGGCATAGATGTGAATTTCCATGGGTGATTGGGTTGCCCCCGTGTATTGATATCGTTTTGCGGGTGTTCTTAGTTCGTTTTCAGTGCTCCCAAATATTCTAAGGCAATCTTTTATGTTTTTGGTAGAGTAGTCAGGGTCATAGATTTTGGCCTCATCAAGTTCAAGCGGCTGTGAGTTAGTAGCATCTTCTTCTGTACTGAGGCGTAGTTGTTCACATTGATCTTCATTCTCCATCAGGGGATTCCATTTAGGTATCAGGCATTGTAGGAGCTTTCGTGCAGCCTCAATGCACTCCCCCGGATTTTCACAACCTGCTTCTCTGTCTTTTTTGCAGGGCGGGCAGCCACAGTTCATTCGGCCGATTCCAGAGGGGTTTACTGTGTGTGGTTTCCTTGGGACTGTTGTCCTTCTTTGGGCGACAATCAAGATATCTTGGACAGTTTTGGCATTGTGGTTATCTCTCAGGCACCTTAGGCCCCGCAGTCTATATACTTTTGAGTAACTTTCTTTGTGTAGTCCGATGTGCTTCCAGATTGGGAGTTGTAATTTAATTTCCGGACTTATGGAGATGCCGTTTAGTCTGAAGTTATATTTACGTGCAGTCAGTATCATACGCTTCAGGTCAAGAGGCAGAGGGGTGCTCTTTGATATCGGTATTTGTATATTCTGGAGAAAAATATCCACCACAGCGTTGGCAGGCATTTTTAGGTGGCATTTTTGGACGTAGTTGGCTAGTATGCTGTCAACAAAGAAACACCAGACTGGTCTCTCTGCTCCTCTCGACAGGTATGTTGCAAGGTTCCACAGGTCTATTGCTTCATTCCGCGCTGTGAGGTTTAGTATTTTCTTGCCTCCTTCCTCTATTGGAAGGGACATGTATTCGAGTCCCACTCGGGCTTTCTTTCCTTCCCATAGGAGAGGGCGAATCATGGATATTAGCTGCTCTTCAATTTCCTTTGGCATCCCTTGGACACGAGATAGGTACTGAGTTCGTCCCGCTATAGTCATATTGAATATGTGTCTCCATCCTTCTAGGGATGGGTGTGTGGCCTCCCATCTGGCTAGAGAACCTTTTATTGTCTCTATTACCCCAGGCCATGGTGTGTTATAGTCAATTCCATTTCCTATATATCCGCCCAAGAGTCTGGTTGTTTTACCATCTTCTAGGATCGTTATTCCTCCGGGGATTTTATTCGTTTTGTTGTGTTTGTTCAGTTGCCTGTTATTCAAGACTTCCCTCCTGTATTTTTCCGAACCATAAGGAATGACCACCGTTTTTGGTATGTTAAACTTTGCAGTTGATGCTTCGCACCAGAGGTCTAGGATTTCCCATAGCTCACCCCACGAGTTGTTGGCAGATAGGAACAGTGTTGTGTCGTCTGCAAATAGCATTAGGAGGAGCTCACGGTCTTGGCTGGGTACCTTTATGCCCTCAAGGTTGGAGTTGCGTATAAGGCATGCCAGTGGTTCGATGGCAATGTTAAATAGTAAGCATGAAAGAGGGTCTCCCTGGCGTACACCTCTGGTTACATTGAAAGGTTCACTGAGTTCTCCGTTGATTATAACAGTTGTCTTTGCATTTTCATATAGTCGATTGATCTTGTTTCTAAAGGAATCAGGGAAGCGCATATGTTTCATGACTGCCTGCAGATATTCATGGTCGATTCGATCATAGGCTTTCTCCTGGTCTAATGCAACCATGATACCATTTTCCTCTGTTGCTTCAGCATGATTTAGGATGAACTTTGCTAGTTTTACTTGGTCTTCTATTTTTCTGCCTTTCATGAATCCGGCTTGGTCTGGGTGTATGATGTTAGGTGCTACCTCCATGAGCTTTAAGGAGTAGGATTTGGTTAATAGTTTGTAGTCTGTGTTGAGCAGTGTTATGGGGCGATAGTTGCTGATGAGCGACCTGTCTCCTTTCTTATATATAGGGCACATCCAACCTGTGTTAAAGTCCGTGCCAGGTACTATTCCATGCTCTTCTATGTCCTCAAAGACTAGGACTAGTGTTTTTATTATATTCAAGTTTTCCTGCTCTGAGTCCTTTGAAATGTTGTATTGATTTCTCAAAAATTTGTAGAATTCATTAGGGAGTCCGTCAATGCCCGGGGAGGAGCCATTCTTTGACAATTTCAGAGCCGAGTCTACTGCTTCTTGATCAGTATGCTCATTCATTCGGTCGTGTTGCTCTTGTGACAGGTGAGAATTGCAAGATTCCAAAACCATATTGGTTGCAAATATTTTTGAGTATTCATCCCGGGGTTGGCCATTTAGTGTGTCAAATTGAGTTTTATGGTGATATTCTGCTGCCATTTGGGCCATTTTCTTTGGCCGGGTCTCATATTGGGTTTCGGGTCTGTCGTTGCTGTGGTCATTTTCATCTCTCTTGAACTCATATATGTGTTCTTTCGCATGGTAGCCTTTGGCCGTTTTTGTCCAGTATTTTGTCCTGAGTGTCTCTCCTTCTAAGTCGTACTTTGCCTCTGATATGGCCTTTCTCTTGCTGACCTGCTCGCGGATATGCGCAGAGATCTTTTGCTCAAGGCGGTATATTTCTTGTGATCTTTCACGTCTGCACATTGTAGTGTCATGTATTAAAGTGTCTTTTTGGGCTTGCCAGGTGCGGATAATTTTATTGTCTTCATCATTCATCAGGCGCGAGCAGTGTCTGCCTAGCTCTACCACATCATCCTTGAATTTCTTCCACAGGATCTGTATGTTATGTTCATCTGTTCGCCCCATTGCTTCAAGGCGGTCTATTGCCTTTTGCAGCTCCCGGCCAAGTTCTGCCACTCCATTCATGAATTTCTTAAGTTTGAAGAGGTATAGGGGCATGCTCCATCTGCCCGGGCCCGGTTGTTCATCTCGGCGGTGTACTATTTGGACTGTGGCAAGTCTGTGGTCAGTTCGCACGGGTGTTTGCATTATTGTCCATTCTCGGCATGCTTTGAACTCCGTTGCTATTACTTCAATTCTGTCCAGTCTTGAATACGAGTGGGCAGTAATTCCAGTAGTGGGGTTAAGTTTGTGCTGCCAGCAGGTGTAGTCCCGCTTGTCTTGGAAGGTGGATCTCCAGCCGTCTTGAGTTCTAAATAGGGCTTTCAGTCTTTTAAAGCTGTCTGGTACTATGTCGTGATTTTCGTTGGAGCGGTCCAGATCACTTTCAACAAAGTTCCAGTCTCCGAGTTTGAATGTTGGTAGAGGTAAGGTTGGGTCGTCGCGCCATTTCTTCCACAAGGTATCCCACAACTCATTTCTTTCTTCATGTGTATTGGGTGCGTAAATATTGAGAACATGGAGCATTTTATCTCTTTTCCAGGGAACTGATATCATTATTGCGCGTCCAGGGACCAGCTCATATTCCCTGATGTTTTCTGTGTCCACAAATTTTTTGTTCAATATTATGCCAATCCCAGCTGTAGAGTTTGGTTTATCAGGGTGTGCTGAGTAGATTAGTTTGAACCATTTTTGGAAAATGTTGGTGAATTGAAGTGCCGCTGTGCAATCTAGGTGCGTTTCCTGCATTCCGAGGATTGCTATCTTGTGTTTGTCTATTGTTGCCTTTATGTCCGCAAACTTATGGTCAGTGCTCATCATGGAGCGGTTGCTCTCTCTCCCAGCAATGTTCAGAGTCCCAAGGGTTATAGCACACCTCATGTTCTTGCCGCATTTAGGCGGTTTAGGTGGTTTGTTTCGGCGTCTGATGTCCGAGTTTTCCTCTTCCCATGCTGGAATTTCCTCGGGGTGGAAGTCTACTTGTGTATTTTGAGTGGGTTGTTGAGTCTGCTCATTAGTGTTGTTCTGGTTGTGATCAAGTTGTTGCGGAGTATCTGGTTCTGGATCTAGTTCTGGACTAGATGGCCGATTTCGTTTGGCAAGGTGGGTGTCAGCGTCGCTTTCGTCCGCGTCTATTCTTCTTTTTTGCTGACTTTGGCGGGAGTTCAACACCTCCCCCTCATCTCCCGCTCCCAAATTGCCAGTTTTTTGTGTACCAGATAGCCCTTGGCTCAAGGCTTGCTGCCCAGCTCGACTGCTCCCCTCGGGTAACTGTACTGGCCAAGGTGAGCTGTCGTCCCAGGCATGAAGGGCTCGAGTGGTACTGTGTAACCCCTCACCCGTCGCTACAACAACCGGGGTACTGGAACTGTTGCAGAAGGGGCCTTGCAGAACGTAGCCGGGGATCGACCCCGCACCCCGACTCCTGCTGGTTTCACCATCTGAACTCGCCGCCGGCAGACACGTGCGAGAGGGATGTACCACGTCCCCAAATCCCTCCTGCTCCGTCATCAGGGAGTCAAGAGGGACTGTGGTACCAAAACTGGAATTATTTGGGAGGTTTGACATGAGGGAAGGCATTTAGTGACCGCCGGAGTCAGTGTTTAGAGACCACCGTCTATTGGTTTTTGAGAGGGAGGAGCAAGTTGTTCGTATATTATGAACTTAAGATAGACTGAATGGTAGTAGGGTACATTTATCTGCGTCGTGGTCCTTCGCGAAGCACTGTCCACACCAGATATCGTCAGGTATCATGACAAGCCCGGTACTTGGGAATTTGATACTGTGTCGTCGGATTAGCTTGTAAAATCCTCTGCCTCGCATTTCGTCTAGTGAGGGGGGGAGAATCCACATACGGATGCCCGATGCGGGGCTGTGGGTGGGGTGAATGGTGTATGAGCCTCGTTCGTATGTGTCAACTTTCCCCGAGCGCATTAGAGTGGCAAGGACCAGGGGGAAGTCTCCGGTGGGTATTCGAGAGTGGTCTTCGTCAATGAACTCCCGTACTTCCCTGGTGAAGCATACCATTTCGATGAAAGCGTCAATGAATTCCTCGGGTGTTGGCATAGTTGTCGGCCGGCCCAGCGCGCGGTAGAAACCGACGAATGGATCCAGTGTGATTTCCGCCGGCGTGAAGTACACAATAAATGGGTTGCCGTCGTCGTCCAGAGCTGACTGTGTTGTGTCGAATGGGATGAGGTTACGGTCATATTCTGAGATGTCCGTTATCCAGAGGGCGCGCGGGTTATCAATTGGGTCTGATTGGTTGTCGATTTCGGGGAAAGCACCTATGAGCGTGTAGTTTTGCATGGGGATTCCGAGGATGCGCATTATTCGAATCACCCAGGCTGATATCTGGTTGCGGGTGCTGCTCCCTCGGATGTCTAGGATACAGCTTGTGAGCGGCACGACCGCTATGTAGTTTGACGGATTCGTCCGGACCATATCCTGGATGGTTTCTGGGTGGTTGTCGAGTAGGTCATCGAGGGATAGGCCATGGACGAGCCGGTTGAGGTTTGTGTCGCCTACCAGAAGCGACTCGACTGGAGTCATGCCGGTTTCGTTTGGCATTGTCGGGTGTGTGGTGTAGGGTTGCGCTCCAGAGGAGCTTTATATCTCTTGTACCGTTTTGACGTCGACAATTCAAAGTATCAAGTCGGTTTAAATTTTAATAGTGACCGGTAGTCGTTGCGCCCGTTGCGCCCGTTGCGCCCGTTGTGATTGTGTTCATCGCGGCGGGGTTCGTCGCGTCCGGCGCAATATTCGTCGCGGCCGTTGCTCGCAAGTGTGGACAGAAAAGAATGTAATAGGTCTCGGTACACGGGCGGGTCTACACGCTCTTATGTACTGGATGGTGCGGAAGAGGTAGAGTAGGATAGCGGAGGCGAAAGTGTAAGTAGTAGGTTTAGAGTTTTTTTTTGGATCTGTAAGGTAGCTAATGTATCGACCGTGTATAGGGTAGCTAGTCCAGGTTATGTATGTGTATCAAGGGTAGGGGTGGAAAGAAGAGCGATGCTTACCGTCGCGGCGTTGGCGGTATTCGTTGCGCCCGTTGCGGTCGTAGTCGTCACGGCGGAATGTGTCACGACGGGCGTCGTCGCGTCCCCCGCGGTACTCGTCGCGCCCTCCGCGGTGGTCCTCCCTCTTGAAACGGTGTTCATCGCGGCGCGGCTCGCGCTTGAAGGGGCTATTGTTGTTTGGGCGCGGAGGGAGGCGGCGCGGCGCGGAGGTGGCCGGCTGCGCGGCGACAAGCGACATGGGCGTGTCATCGTCGTCCCCGTCCGAGTCCTGCGGGGCGTTGTCGGACTCGTCGAGGGGAGGGAGGTTGTGCGTGTCGCGGTGCTTTTTGTCCTTGGCGACGGGGCAGGAGCCCGCATAGTGGTCGATGCCCATACACTCGGTGCACGACATGAGCTTGGGGTTCGTCGGGTCGTTGCCTCGCCACGGCCGGACCCGACCTTGGAAGCCGACATCGAAGACGACGTCGGCCGCCTGGTTCATCTTCAACCACTTGTCGATGAGGTCGTTCTCGAGCGGGGGCGGCGGGAAGTAGATCTGGACGCCGTGGGCGGTGTAGGTACGACCGTTGGCGTCGCGGGCGGAGAACTGGGTTTTCCCGTAGCTGGCGTACCCAGAGCCGGCCTCGAGGATGGACTGAACGGTGTGGGGTTGGTCGGGGAGGTCGGGGAAGCGGGAGTGGTGGTCGAGGATGAAGGCCGAGAACTTGGTCGCGGCGAATACGATCCACGCGGCGAAGACCGCGTCGGCGTCGACGTTCTCCGGAGCCCCATAGAGAGTGAGGGTGTACCAGGAGCGGTCTACATCCCTCGGGACGACGTAGAAGGTGTATCCGCGCGGGCCCATGCGGGTGGAGAAGATCTCCTGGTCGCACGCGAGTTGGTAAAGCTCCGGGTCGACGTCGTAGATGAACGATACGCGGGGGCTGCTGCGTGGGTTGGCGCCTCTGCTCGGGTCGGCGTGTATGGGGGCGGTTGTGAGGAAGTGGCCAGTTCCGAAAAGCTTGTCGGCGAAGGCTTCGGCGATGGCGTTTTGGAGGTCGGTGTGGGAGAGGATGTCGCGCGTGAGCATTACCGCGGCAAGGACTGTGCCCTCTAGAGGCTCGTTAGCGCGCGCTCGCCGTGGTCTGAGCTGTTGCGCACCGGGTTTCCCTTTTATCATCTCGACGAGTGCCTGTGGCAGGTCTCGGTACAGCAGCGGCCCGTACCACCCTTGTACAATGTTGTTGACCTCGACAGGCCCCGAGATTGGCCAGGGTTCCTTTGGAGTGGGGCTTTCCGGGGGCACCGAGGTGGTGTTGTCAGGCGTACCCATTTCGTGGTCTTGTTCGCCGCTGTCACTCATTTTATTTCCGGGGGTGAGGGAGTGTATGTGTGCGTAAGGGGGGACGCGCGTGGGCAGCGGAGGCGGGTAGGGAGCGTGTGTAGTCGGGGGACGGAAGGAAGAGGCGTGGTGAAAATTTTCAGAGGCACCGCTTTTACACAGCATGATGGCAAGACGACGACAACGTCGAGTCCCGCTCAGAGTCCCGCTACGGGATTAGGTTTCACAAGCAGCTGGCCGGTGTATAGAGATACATGTGGAGAGTGTGCTGTGTCTTCGCCGCAAGGCTTGACCATCCATGGTTTGGTGTAGTTCTATGCTACGTTCCTTGTAGCTGCGGCGGGGGGTTGCCATGAGCGCAAGCTCGGCGGTAAAGCCCAGTCCGTCTCCGTCCTGCCCTGCCTCTGTCGTGCTCGCAGCATATTGCCTCGGAACGACTTTGGTGGTGACAGTCAGGATCAAGATGCCCCCTCCATCCATTTTCGTGAAAATGGCACAGTCTGGATTCGAACGCGGGTCCATTGGACCAAAACAGAACGCCAGACGCTTGCAGATGAATACCGTTAAGACAAGAAGCACTTACTGGAAAAACATGTCTTCATCGTATAGTGTCCCAGTGCACTCAACAGAATATCCGTTCAGTATCTAACTGGGAAGCTGTTTGATGCGAGATGCATAGACATATTTTATCCTGAAGCCCCCCCATAGCACATAGTAGCATATCTGGGGCACCCTCAACAAACTCATCCGCGGTTGACCGCAACCTGAAATCCGAAATCCATCCGCGGTCGTCCCGCCTACCGTAGCTTAGTCATCAGTACTTAGTTGGTGAATAAAATGACTGCCCAGAGCTGGGGTTGAACCAGGGACCTGATCATGTGACTGCCAAATAGCCTTACTAATCATTTCCTTTTTAGGGCGGCCACTTTTGCCCACCTAGCACAAACTTGAAGTTTGTGAATTTCTCCCACCAGCGAACATCCAAATGTTCGGGACGCTGTGAACGTCTAATCTTGGACAGTCAAGAAGCGGTTCTTACCTCCAGCACCGTAACTGCAGGGCGCGAGTTCTACCGGCCCATTTACATTTTCCATAGGACGCCGAGTCCACGGCCGACCACCTACAGGCTCTTTTGGCTTAAATCCACAGCTTCCCGAATATTCGTGAGCTCGTGGGGCTCTCTATACCCGATCTTTTCTACAGGTCTCCGTATTCCACCTCCACCTACGGTCAAGTATAATTTTGGACGGAAACCTGGATGGGTAAGATGGGCAGTTGGTTACTCTCCAACGGCGCTAGCACCTCACCGCATCCCGCGACGCGGGAACGCGTTTTGCATTTCATCTTGGTTTGATATTGAACCGAGATTGAACAGCTCGCATCATGGCGGAGCGGCCGCCAATCCCGGTGTGCAGCGCCTCTCTCTCTCTTCCTTCATCCCGACGGGATGCTCCCCGGTCTTCGTGGCCCTCTGGGCCTCCTCCTCCTCCTCTTCGCATTCTTATTACCGACCTACGCGCTCCCTCCGGCCCTTCCGCTCACTGTCCGCTCGCCGACGTTTAATATTTGGGTGGATGCACAAGGTGGGGGTAATCCTGCGGGGAACTGGCCGCAGTTCTGGAATGACCAGCATGTGCGTTGTAGGCTTCCGCCGCCTGCCGCGTCTGACGACCATTGCAGATCATGGGGTGGGCGGGCTACATCCGCGTCGACGGCGTCGCGTTTCACTGGCTGGGCGCGCCAATACCGGGCAACAGCAGTACCTTCCAGAGCGCGACGGTCACCCCGACGAGGACGATTCTGAAGGTGCAGGCGGGGCCGGTAGCGCTCAATGTCACATTCTTGAGCCCCATCGAGGTGCGTCCGACGGCGCCTATATGTCCGAGCTAGTGCCAACGCTTCCACAGCCGGACGATCTAGCCCGGCAGTCGTTTCCCTTCAGCTATGTGTACGTCGAGGGCGCGATGACGGACGGGAAAGACCACACCATTCAGCTGTACATGGACTTGAGCGGAGGTGCGTCGGCAGCTTGTTTTGCGCGTCTCATTCAGACGATTTGCAGAGTGGGTCACCGCCGGGCTCGAGACGCCGATACAGTGGCAGACCCAGCAGACTCCCAGCGCCGCTTACCTCCAGCTCCAGCGAGTCTCGCCGTCGTCCAACTTCCAGGATCTGGCCGAAGACAGCACCGTGTTTCATGCAATAGCCTCAGTGCGTGTTCCGTTCTTCGCCGCTTCGCCGGGCGTGCTGACGCCCGCGGGTAGGACCAGCCCAACCGGCAGTCTCTCGTCGCCTCCGACGTGATGCTCCGGAATGCCATCGCGTCGAATTCGACTACGCTCTCGTTTACGAGCGATCTCGCGGGCACGACGGGGCAGGTCCGCAATTCGGACGGCAAGTTCCCCGTGCTGGCGCACTACCTCGACCTCGGGAGCGTGAGCACGATCCCGACGACGGCTTGGGTGATGGGAATCGTACGGGACCCGGTGGTGACCTTCCAAGGCGAGAATCGGCACGGGTACTACTGGAGCAAATGGCCCACCGTGGCCGATGCGGTGCGTCCCCATCTTCCGCGCCGTCTTCCCGGCCAACTAATCCGCAGATAAACGCCTTCATCACCGACTTTCCCGCCGCAAAGTCGCGCGCGCTCGCACTGGACGACAAGATTCTCGCCGACGCGAACAAGATCTCGTCCGACTATGCGGATCTCGTGTCACTCGGGCTGCGTCAGGCGCTCGCGGGAGTGGAGATTACCGTCCCGCGGCAGAGCGACGGGACGTACAATACGAGTGATGTGTTGGCGTTCTTGAAGGATACGGGCAATTCACAGTGAGTGGGCCGTTTAGACTCAGCGGGACGCGACTGAGCGCTCTAGGCGCGTCAACCCGACGGAGACGATCTACGCGCTCATGCCCGCGCTGCTGTACCTCAACTCGACGCTGCTCGGGGCCTTGTTGGAGCCGATGTTCCGTTTTCAGACGAGCTCGGCGTACGGGAACGTGTACGCTGCCCCGGACCTCGGTAAGGCTTCTTTTCCATTGCCTACCATCAGTTGGGCTAACCGCCCACCTCCTTTAAGGGACCCCGTATCCCAGCGTACCCGGGAACTCGCAGAATAATGAAGGCGTTGCTGTTGAGCGTGCGTTGTCTCCCTGCGGGATATCTTCTTCCAGGCTAACTTTGTGCAGATTCGGCGAATATGATCATTATGGCGCTTGCGCATGCGCGGGCGAGCGGGGACGGGTCGTTGATCTCGCGATACGTTCGTCGTATTTCATACCCGCCTACGCGGTACGCTGACGCGTCGCGATCCTAGTACACCACCCTCAAGAAGTGGGGCGACTACCTTGTCAACAACACGCTCTCGACGTCCCAGCAGACCTCCGACGCGCGCACGACCGTCCTGGGACAGACCCGCGGCGGGATAACTAACCTTGGGGTCAAGGGGATTGTGGGCGTTGCGGCAATGGCGCAGATCAGCGAGGTCGTGCAGGATGGGGAGGCGGCGCAGGCATTCCAGGTAAGGGTTTGCGTGTTCGTACTGTCGACTCGGGGCTGATTCGTTTAGGCGGCGGCGGCCAACTTGACGCAAACCTGGACGACCCTCAGCTCGTTCTCCGGCGCGCTTGCATGGGAGTACAGCACTCCGGGATCGAACGGGATGATGTATAATCTGTTTGCGGACAAGCTGCTGCAGCTGGGCGCGTTTCCTGACGCGGTACGTGTCTGTTTCGCTCCATTCGCAAGCTAATGGGTATTGTAGATCTACGCAGCGGAAGACAAGTCTTTTGGGTCCGTCGCGACGTATGGCATCCCGCTGAGCAGCGACAGCAACTCGATGGCGCGGTCCGGTACGTCCCCGTTCCCTACCCCGGTCCGCCCCATCCTCATATCCATCTGCAGATTGGTCGATGTTCTCGGCGGGAGCGGCGGTTAGCGATACCGCTCGGGACCATCTGATATCCGGCGTCCATTCACGAGCGATGCTCAACTCTGCGAATGGGACGTTTTCGAATCTGTACAATGTGCTGACCGGGGCTGGGGTCGCCCAGGGCGCGTCGCCGAATGGGTTTGCTACACCGGCGCAGGGCGCGATCTTCTCGCTGCTGGCTTTGAAGTAGTTGTTCTCCTCCACCTATGACGCGCGCTCTAACGTTGTTTGAAGCGTGCAAAACAAGACGATATCGACGACACCCCTCACGTCCGGCAGCACCAACACCTCGTCCTCATCCAAAACCGATATCGCGCCGATTATCGGCGGCGTTGTCGGCGGCGTTGCGCTGCTCGGTCTCCTCGTCATCGGCGCGCTGTTCCTCCGCAGACGAAAGCAGCGCGAGAGAGACTGGAATGCGGCCCAGCCGGAGATGAACGCCGCCGCACGGCCGTGGCGGCCACCACCAAGTCTGCCGGGGACGGGGACGGGGACGTCGATGACGCTGTCCAGCCCGATATCGCCAGATTCGGGCCCGCCGATGAGCTATAGCCACTTCACCCCGACGGACCCGTACGGCAGCGGGACGTACCTCCCGCCCGGCGCTGCACCACCCCCGCCGGCGCCGATAGTGCTCGGCCAGTCGTTCGTGCGCCCCGGGTCGAAAGCCGCGCAGTTGACGCCTCAGGAGCGCAATCGACTGTTCCCGCAGGGTATGCCGCCCTCGCCTACGTTCTCCGGGAGCGGCGGTGGCGGCGGGTTCCGCTCGCCGCCGCAGTCGACGGCGGGCGGCTCGAGCGTGACGGGCTCGGGCTCCGGGACGGCCTCGGAGGAGCTCCGGAACGAGATGGCGAATCTGAGGAGGGAGGTGGCCGAGTTGAGGGCGAACCAGGACGCCCCGCCGATGTATCAGTAGCGCACACTTTCGTTTTGCCCTTTGTCTTTTTTGCTTTCGTTGTTTATATCTGTTTGTGTTGGTATCGTAGTAGTACTAGTTGCATTTTGTAAATTTATAGCAGCATTCCAACGTCCTTGTCCTGTCGTGGCTCGGAATATGAGAAAGATACACGCAAATCAGAGCCGGCTGGGACGGCTGTTCGAAGCAGGGGGATGCGATAATGTGGACCGTGAAGACTTTTTAGGGTACTAATTACTCCCCGGATGCTACCAAGTAACTTAAATCTAACCTACCTTGCTGTGCGAGAGAGATGCGTACGGCGGCTCGGTATCGATATTTTCTGAGCCGAGAAGCAAAAAAGGACATGTATGGAGAAGTTGTAGGTTTTCAGAGAAGTGTTCCCGTCTGTCGTCCGTGCAGCTCGTCCCGTAGAGTAACCTCGACTTTGTTATCAGAGCTTGCAATGGACGATGAGGCTTCCTGTTCGAAGCAGTGGAACGCGGATCGCGAAAGTGTGTGGTAGGATTTTTACTGGTTTCCGAGCACGCATCGAACTATAACTGGGAGTCAGCATACGAACGAACACCCACTAGGTTCCGTTGTATATTCTTTGCAAGTCTTCCGCAGGGTCCGGTAACCTGCCCGGTCAATGCGTCTCAGGCATCTGTTTGGAATAAGACTTGGGTCGTTGACGCAGCCTGCCTCCGTTCGAAACGGCGGATGATCATGGCCCTTGTTGCGAGCGCAGCGAGCAGTTATTCGCTAACACGTGATCAGAGATTCAGCAGAGGGTGCAAATGCTATCAATTGTACAAAGTCCCATCAAAGTTCGAGCCACACAGCGACATGCTCAGAACTCGTTCAGTTTATGTGCTACTCCTCTGAGATTTGGTGCAGTGTGCTATCCAGAAGTGAACCCAAACATGCCCCAACCTCATGGCACATCGACCAGAATTGCCCGAGTTTGAGCATTGCATGCCACCCGGTTTAAAAGACTGCGAAGCGAGCATCATGCGCCTCAGCGGATCCTTAATATGTTGTCAGTTGTTTTGGTCCTTCTTGGCTCTAGCTCAGGCTGGGCTGCCCATTTGTATGTGTACATGTGTGTTTGTGGGTCGCAAATGTAAAAAGCCATGACTGCAGGTGCATTGTTCGAGCGCATCAAAGGCGCGGGAATGATTTGACGGCCGCATCAGCCGCCGTCGTTGCTTACCCCCTTCGGTCATGTCGCCGCCGACAACACCTCGTAAACAGCGGCCATCCCACTCTGCATCTCCGAGCCCCCGAAAGCGACGCGTCGGCGGTGTGCCGTCACCATACTTCTGTCCCGACACCCCGTCGTCGCCGGGTAGCCGGTGCAGCCGCTACTTCACAGGCACTGGCAGCCTTTCACCGCCGCGTTCTCGCACTGCCGGTGAGGAGCTAGCCGTGGTTGAAGGCCTCCCCGAGGCACTCAAAGTGCGGTTGCGCGACCTCAAGCCAAATCTCATCCAAGGTCGGTGTCCCGCTCTCCTCCAAGCTATCAGGTCAGCGGAAGCTAGAACGAGTCGCAAGCGACCCATGGAAGGTCCTTGTCGCGGTGACACTGCTGAACAAGACCTCGGGCAAGCTGACGCTGCCCGTCTTCTGAGACATGATAACTCGGTGGCCAACGCTGTTTGCTATGGTTGGTCTGAGAGGACTTTATTATTTTTGACACAACCTCTGCAATTTCAAGGAAAAGCAACACAACTTTGGCATAATTCTACCAAATGCACACAACTTGCAAAAACTGCATGAAAAGAACACAACTTGTGCATGTACTGGCAAAAACATACAACTGTCATGAAACGCCCCGCCATCACCGATCAATAACTACCAACATCCCTTTGTGTAACACAAAGGGTTACACAAAGGAGGACAGCCAGACGGAGAGGGTTAACAAAGGGAAATTGCTAGTATATTAACCCGACTCGATAGAGCCTTACAGTAGCTTCTATCTCGTCTTAATAACGACCCCACCTGGGGCTTAAACCGTCCTTCGTTATCCCCAGTAACCGAAACCCGACCGCCCGTCGGCAAACTATCGGGAAACTTCCCGAACCCCGACTTCGTCTCCGAGCCCTACCTGGCCTCGTTCTGACAACAACGGTGTACCGTCGCAAACCCGGATCCGAAACAGACCCGGATGCGAAACGAGAGGTTCCGATCGGATTGATGCCCCATCAATATTAGATATTTAGTAGATATCTCAGGTCTATATGCTGTGGAAATTTCAAAGCTGACACCAGTTCCTACACCAAGAAATTGGTCAATTTCTCCGATTTCTTATGTTCTATTTTTCTTTTGTTCAAAGGGCCCCAGCGGGCTAGGTATAAATAATTCATTATCTCAATTTTTTGGCAGCTAAAATTTATGTTACTATGCTCAGGAAAATTTTCAGCCAAAAAGCTGCTCCTTTTGGGCCGTGGCGCCAATTGTTTCGGATCTGGGTGAAAGGCCTTTTTTTGGTTCTTACGATAAGTAGCATCTCAACCCTTGGTACTGTTATGGATATGCCTCAAATTTCGTGGGTACATGAGGGATCATTGTCCGCATCACATGTGACTCTCGAAAGGTGCATAGCTGCCATCATTTCTGCACAATTTGCAATATATTCAGCGCGTTTTGGATCTGGGTTTGCGACGGTACCACATAGTAACCTCAAAACTGGGATTGTCATTAGATTCTGTCATCAGATGTGACTGATACCAACACCATGCCATGGGAGAGCAAGGCAGAAATTGACGCCCTTTTACGATCTGAGATTACCTAAGGTAGTTGACATCCACGTCCAACAAACGGCACACGACTGTTCCCAAAAAGGCATCTCGGGAACGGCTCAAAGAAATTCCCTATAATTTGGCATATGTATGCGGAGTACATACAGATATCTGCAGCTCAAATATCTAAGAGATTCCATCATTCTTGCATGCAGTATTTTGATCAATTTCAATGTTTTGTCGATCGCAGCCGATAAAAGTGATGGGAATATTACAGAAACTGCAGCGTGTGCTGAGATGCAAAGGTTCGAGGTCCTTGCAAAATTATATGGAATTTCTTCGAACCGTTCCCGAGACGCCGAATTGGGAACGGTTGTGTGGCGTTCGTTGGACGTGGATGTCAACTACCTTACTGGCTCTGGCAATGCTCCTCGGTCCAAGGGAGGTCGGGTGAGTATGCTGGGAGATATTTGATACAAACACCTGTGAGGAATGGTCAGAGGCGCCACCAGCGACATGGAACACGCACCGAATTGCTATGTGAGGTCCCTGATCTCCTGCCCGTGGTGTATCTTTGCATTATCCATGACGAGGAGGGAAAGCGGGCCCGGGGACGGCGACGTGAGCGGCATCTTTGGGCAGTTACAGTCGTTTGCGAAAATCAGTGAACACGTTCGAAAAACTTTGTGTGATGGCCGGTGCGGCCCGAACGGCCAGGCCTCGTGTGATGCAGGGCCTTGTCTTTAACCTCCACCATCCCTAGGGCAGTTGGCTTCGTCGGATGTTCCTCGTCGACAGATGGATCCCAAATGGTCTCCCTATCCCTGTAGGAGGTCGCCGCCGCGTAAATCCCGTCGTTGTTCTCAGCCTCATGCCCGCAATGGAGGGTTCGCGCAAAGTCCGCCTTTGTCTTCCGCAGCTTTATGCTCGCCTTGCAGGGTCATCAGCATGAGCCGACGGGGAGGTCGTCTGCGACAGAAATAAACGTGTCAGGTACGCCCTTGAGGCCTTCTTATATTCAGATTCAGCTCAAGGATGCGACAAACAGCCTTACCCCCCGCAAAATGGACGACAACTTCCTTCCTCCTAGCTCTCCCCCCGCCGAGTCGCCCCCAGACACTCCCCGCAACGCTCCGCGCACGCTGCTCCATCCTACCAACCACCAACAAGGCACTGCCTTCCACGAGCTCATCGTCGC
The DNA here is from genome assembly GCA_014461125.1 of Mycena kentingensis (nom. inval.). Lineage (NCBI taxonomy): Eukaryota > Fungi > Basidiomycota > Agaricomycetes > Agaricales > Mycenaceae > Mycena > Mycena kentingensis (nom. inval.). The sequence goes on along the minus strand of JACAZG010000002.1, from coordinate 2,701,104 downwards.
GCCGACCTACATGCCCCAACACACGCAGCCGTACTGGGACCATTTTGGCCAGCGGTTCATCGACCCCATGGCTCCTTACCAGTCGGGACCAGCTCCTGCCCCGGCTACTGCTGCTGCTGTTGGTCCCGCTGCAGGGCCTGGTCCCGCAACCGGCGCCGGTTGGGTCTCAGTGAATGCCATCGTCATCCGCATCGAGTACGAGGCGCCGACCGGTCGTCGTGGTCAGCCCAAGGCCAAGTCCGTGGAGGACCCGCGTATCACGACGGAGAAGGGCAACGTTGGTGTCATGGCGCGCCAGGATTTCCTCGACTTCGCCCTCAAGCCTCACGGTCGAGACGGTGTTTACTGTGCCCAAGATACCGGTCCGGAATTCAAGGTGTACTGGCAGGGCGCTGGCTCCATGTACGTCGTTTGCACCTAGTCTCCGCAGAACGTTGACCTCTCCATAGCGGAAGCAAGAAAACAGCTCCTACGATACGCGATGAGAGCAGCTGGATCGCCGTTCGCGACCAGCTCGTTGCGGTGCTCGGCCGCTCGAAGAATCTCAACTCTATCTATGCTCTCTTCGATCTTGCGGCCATGGAGCCTTTCAAGTCGCAGAAGCGGGTGCGGTACCTTTTGAAACATTTAGTCGAGGAGCTCATCTTCTTCAGGCCCTCTCCGTTGAACGCCTCGACAACGTGGAGCTGACGTTCGGGACGAGGGTATGCTTTACATATACCACCGACTCCTGGGCTTATGTTCCGCAGGTGCCTAACATGGCATACGTCTCGGACGACGATGCCGCTACTGCCGCCAAAATGCAAGAGATCCTTGCAGCTCACCCGTGCGCCGAACACCAAGCAGCTTGTTTCATCCTGGAAAGCGGCAAGCACGTAACGCTCAATCGTTTCCGTGTCCGACCCTGGGCCAAAGCATGTGTGCGTTACCCTTGGCCTCCCTAAGCTACAGCTGATTGCCATTAGCTTCTATTCCTCGCCACACCGGATGCCCCGCCGCTCGAAATCTTGCGCGAATGGGACGAGACCATGCCGGTCATCCCAACTGGCCGTATCTCCAAGCCTCGGGGTCGTACGGGCACGCCGCTGACGGTTGCGGAGCCCTCGGGTAGCTTTGACGCAGCCATGGCTGCTGTCGCTGCGACGGCGCAGCTGGCTACCGCGATGATGGCGAAGTTTGGACAGCAAGGTGATGCTGCAGCTCCCCGCGTTGCCGCTGCTCCCAGCCCTCCTCCGGCCCGCTCGTCTCCTCCTCCGTCCATCGCAGATGAGTTGGACGACTTTGTCGCTGGGTTGCGCACGGCTCGCAACCTTACGTAACCTCAGTCTGGAGGCCGTCGAGAAGCTTCGCAACAACGGGTACAGTCCCGACCTTCTGACCGAACGCAACTCGCGCCTCACGGACGCGCGCCTGATGGAGATGACGGGTTTGAACGAGGGGCAGGTCATGCAGATGCGGGATTACGCGGAGCGTTGGGCAAACCGCATCCAGGGCAAGCGTACTCGTCGGAAGATTGACTTCTAGGCTCCTGGGCCTTGTCGCATTCTCAGAACAGCTCAAAACCTGTACATATGTCAAATTGCAATGCTCGAAAGAATACATCCTTGTTGTGTCTAACGATCTGGGTAGTACCCGCAATCCGCAAACCATCCTTGCGCCATTCCTGGGGTAATATGGGCAGTCGCGGCGGCGATAAGCAAAGGCAAACGCTCCGGGGTAAATTGGAACTCGTTGCGGCGCAAGAAGGCCTTGATGCTAGAGAATGCTTCCTCGATAGGATTGAAATCGGGTGAATATGGAGGAAGATAGACGAGACGCGCGCCACAGTCGTCTTCGATAATTGCGCGAACCTCCTCGTCATGATGTATGGTACAGTTGTCCTTAATAACCACGCTGCGCGGCATCGGGTATGGGTTAAGAATTGGCGCCTAGTTCCGTGAGCTAGGGAAGAAATGAGGCACGACTGGCACGCACCACCTGCTGCTCCAGGAATGAGATGAATCTCTCCTTCGTCACCGATCCTTCAAAGATGTCCAACGCGACAATTCCGTCGGTGGTGAGCGCCGGAAGAATCGACAATCGCTTGTCGCGGATGAAGGCGGCGCGCGAGACGGCGGGGGTCCCGATACGCGCCCTTCCGTAGGCGCGCTGAACCGTCTTGTTATCGACCGCGCTCTCATCCAGAGCCACGAAAACATCAGGATTCTCGTACTCGGCCATTTGAGCCTCCCACACCGCGCGTAAATCATCGTCGCGTTCGACGGCTTGTTTCGAGAGCTTCTTACGCGTCAATTGCTGCTTGATGAGCGCGCGACTGAGGGCCCCAAGCGAGATGTGGACATTGCGGACCGCGCGGAGTTTTGCCTGGAGCTCATCGAGGTACAAACGAGGATTGGCGTCGAGAAGCGCCTCGAGATAGTGTAGGTCCGCGTCCGTGAGAGTCGGCGGCACTCCGCGACGTCCTGTGAACTCGGGGACGACGGTGCCGGTCTGCAAGTACCGGTTGACGGTTTCGGAGACGCAGCCAACGGAGATTTTCCCGAGTTGCGCAATCTCGCGCACGGTCTTGCCCTCATTGATGTACCACCCGACGATGAGCCACCGGAGCTGGTTGGAGAGCAGAGGGGCACCCATGAGATGGAGGGAAGAGACAAGTCAACAAACTGCTCGTTAAGCTCAATTCCGTGTTTGGCCGCGCTCGGGCCGCACCGGCCATCTCACAAAGTTTTCGAACATGTTCACTGATTTTCGCAAACGACTGTAACTACGGCAGCAAGTGCGAGGCGAGGACGTACGTCATTGTGCTCGAGGAAGTCCACAAAATCCACCTTCTTCATTGAACCCACGATGACCCGCGTCGTGAGCATGCCGTCCTCCGTGAGCAACCCCGTCCCAGTTATCCGCGTTGCTCGCACAAACTTGCGCTTGACCACAGCGTGCGTCCCCACAAACGACCATCCGTAGTTTGGCATCACTGTCCGCTCTTCCTTCGATGTCTCGTCGAGAAACCCCAGCTGCGCTGTCTCGTATTTCGCCCTCCGCCGAATAAAATCCATCCGCACGGGCTCGTTCCGCTCCGCCACAATCTTCTTGAGCTGCTTGTGGGAGACACTTGTGGGAGACGCCGACACGTCGAAGCTCGCGGAATATTGTTGTAAAGTGGATGGAAAGGAAGCGGTTGCGGAGGAGCTTCAGGAGGCCGTCCAGGAACCAATCCGGTCGCAGGCGGAGGAGAGCGAGGATGTATGCAAGATCGTCTCGCATTCCAAGGCGGCGGCGGCCACGGCGGTACGATTTGGGGCGAGAGGGGCAGCCAGTATTGCGGCAGAGAGTGAGTGCGCCGTAGAACGTTGGTCTGGAGAAACGGACAACGCTGAGGATTGTGGGGAGGTCGGGCGGCCGGCGGTCATAAAGCTTGACGGCGTCGCTAATGGCCTTGACGGCGACCATGTGCGATGGCTGAATGATGTGGGATGCGGTGGTGGTGGTCAAGAGCCAGGAGCGAGCAGCTGATGATGGCAGCGCTTCGTCGCTTATGACGCTGCGTGTCCTTCGACGCGTTCCCTACGCACCTAGAGTAAACATTCGTTGAACAAGACTTGAGGAAGGCCTGGCCTGGGCCCGAGAAGGCCAGGGCAGGCCTAAAATACAGAAATTTTGAAATTGTATATAGGATGGCTCGAAAGCCTGCTCAAATGCGCGTCGAACGCGCCTGGTCCCGCCCCGAACGGATCAGAAATGCGCCCAGGGGAGGGAAAAAGATACCTTTTTCCCCAACGGGTTAGTCTCATGAATTTTGCAAAGAGCTGTAATCTCATACTTTTGAGCCGGTAGGATGTATCAAGTCCGTAGAAAATGGCGGAACCTTGATTTCACATATTTGTTGGGAGTAGACTACAGTACTCCGACATGGCTCCCCGTCGCGGCCTAGTCCCGCTCCCCTCAACACTACTCGCTCCATATTGTTTCAAGAATATTGTTTTCAGTGCATTTATTGCAGTGGGTTTTGTTAGTGCGAGGAAGAAATGTCTTGTTGCAGTTGGGGCACGCAAGGAGCTCTGAAAGTGCCCAGGGCCGATTTGTCACCTCGCAGGACTAGAGGTTGAAAAAAAAAGCCTGCTCACCGACCAGGTCAGACATGTTGTTTGGTCCCAGCGACTAGCAATAGGCTCCTTAAGTACTGCCCAGGACCCTCGCCTTGCGGGGCGCCCGCGCCAACTGTCTCTGCATATATGTGACAAGATATACAGAGCGCTATACAAATGGCGCGCCTGATTTTACGTCTATTACTTAGCATACTTACCACCGCGGCCCGTCGAGGGCACCGCCGCGGCCGGCTACATAAAAGTATGACAAAGGTTCGGACCTTGTGGAGAACATTTTTGAACTTGTTTGGAACAGCCCACCGCAAGTATGGCAGAACACAAGCAGAACACGAGAACTTTTAAGGTCGTCGTCGACGTAAGTTGCAACAGCCGCGGCGATTGACAAATGGCACACAGTTAATTGAGGGTATCGCAGTGGTAACAAACCAACCGAGGTATCAACCTATGGCTGGCTGAAAATCCACATTTTCTTGCTTAGATATCCCCGCGGCTAACCAAGGCTTGGTTGGACAAACTAACCAAGGTGCTTGGTTGAAATATAAACGTTTAAAAGGGTACAATTCCAACCAAAGGTTTACAAGAGGAATACCGGGAAGAGCCGCGGTTGTCTGTAATGCGTCGACGCGAGGGTGAGTGCAAGTGGATGGGTTGTACAGCTGAGCGTACCTAGTTGTCTAAGGCTTTTTTTTTTCTTTTTCACTTTGAGAAGGCTGAGATTTTTTCTTTCGGATTTAGGCAAATTTCCCCGGGCTCTTACGCATGACACCAACTTATAACCCCTTACAGTACTCTGTTGGCTACACCAACATCGACATCGTCTACTCCTTCTCTTCCTTCACATCCTCTTTCTCCTCACTCGCCTCGTGGTCGTCGTAGTCCTCCTCAATCCGCCCAATCTCCCGCTTCAAGCTCCTCGCCTCGGCCCTGAGCGCTGAGCTCCGACCAGCGGTCAATATCCAGCCCGCGCGCCTTGTACAGCGTTTCCCGTCGCGCAGATATCGAGCGGTCGAGCACAGACGAGTACGACACCTCGCGTCCTTGGTACAGGAATCTACAAGCCCTCTTTAGCTACCTGCGGAAAGATGAAGAAAGCCGCACGCAGCACGCACGCACCAGAGGTATCCACAAATAACCGTCGACAGTCCCGAAAGATACGTTATCGGCTCCATGACGTCCCAGCCGTAGTCCCAGAACGTCAGCCGCGCGACGACGCCCCAGTACACGACGAGCATGCCGAATCCCACCGTGGCCATGCGGCGCGCCCCGCGGTGCGCCTCGGCGTCTCAGGTGCGCTTGAGCGCCTCCATGTCTGCGAGCTGCGCGGAGACGGGCGGCGGCGGCGGAGGAAGTGGGTGCGGTCGGCGACGGTGGGGACGCGTACGTCGAGCGTGACGCTGCCGCCGGCAGAGTTGAACTCGGATGGGGACGGCGGGTAGCTGAAGTGGATGAAGAAATTTGCGGAACGGGCTGCGTCGCGGATAAAGTCGCCCACATCGGTCGAGTCGGACCACTTTACGGGCTGCCTGCTCCCGCTGCGGAAGGAGATGTCGGGCGGGTGCGACCCGCGCGAGAAGGGGAGGGATGCCTGGATGAGGCGCGCGATGTGGGATAGCGGCTGAGATGGGTGGAGGAGGAGGACCGTCGGCGGCTCGTCGCTGCTCTCCTCCGCCTTGGATAATACGCGCTTTTCTGGCTGTGGGGTGCCGAGTGGGAGGATGAGCTTGAAGAGGTGCTAGGATGTCGGGCTGAGCTTGCCTGCGAGCGCGTCAGTGTAAGCTGTATGGGAGGAGGAGGGCATTGTGGCGCACCTTTCCCGTCCTTGAGCTCGTCCAAGTCGTCCCCGTTGTCGCGTTCCTTCCACTTCCGCGCTGGTGGAGCATTTGACCGGAATTGAGAGTGGCTGACGGCGGTGTTCTGCGTCGCCGTCGAGTAGCGCGTCCTAGTACATAGCCATCGAGATTTGAGGAGGCTATCCGCAGCCCGTCGGAGGAACATCGACGTCGGGACGAGGTGCCACTGACGTCTTTCCGGGAACCACGTTAGACGCCGCTCTTTCTAAACCCTCCGCGCCAACGTCGCCCGAGTCGACGCCCGCATCACCGCCCTCAACGCCGAGCTCGTAGCCCTCACCCTCGAGAAGGCCGGCAACGATGCTGCGCTAGCCGCGACGTCGTACCCCATCGACAACCTCTCGCCAGAGATACTCTCCCGCATCCTGCTCGCATGCGTCGCCCTGGCCGGGGAAGACGACCACCCGACTCCACTGCGCGCTGGCTTCCGCAAGAACTACATTCTGGCAAGTGTGTGCGCGACAGCGTCCTTTCCACACCGGACTATGGACACAAATTACACGCATTGCGGACGCGTCAAGTCGGCGTTGCAGGCGCTGGAGACTTGGCTTCCGCGCTCCGGGGGGGCTTCCTCTCGACTTCAGCGTCAGGCTCATCCGGGAGACGGCACCGGAGACGTGGGCGCTACTCCTACAGCATTCGGCGCCTCGTCCTCCATCAAAGCCGCCGCGAGGGAGACCTCTCGAGGCCCCGGGAAGCTCCCCCAAAGGGTGATCCCGAAAATTGGGTTTTTGAGGCCGAAAAATCGCGATTTCTTAGTACCAAAATTGGGTTTTCGAGACGAAAATCTTGAAATCTTTCTCCGCAAATTGGGTTTTTGAGGGCTCCGTCGGGGTTCGAACGACGGTGGTGGCCGTTGGCCGCCTGGCCGCGGCGTATTGCCTCCAGCGCATGCTGTCGATTAAGTTGCGAAAGAGGTTAAGAAGGCAGTTCCGAAGGTTATTTTGAAGTTGAAAGCAAAGTAGCAAGGCAGCGGCGCGTAATTACACCGAGTTTCCATTTTTGGAAGTGTGACTGTCACATGCCTTCGCCGAAATTGGGTTTTTGAGGCCCCAGACATTGGGTTTTTGAGGCCGAAATTGGTTTTTTTTTGCGGATGACCCTTTGGGGGAGCTTCCCGGGGCCTCCCTCGAGGGAGTCGCACACAAATCCTTCTGGCAACGGCGGCAAGCTGAAACTGACATCCCAAGCCCTTCTCGTGAACTCCTACGCATGGCTCGTTTTCGTTCTCAAGATGTCTCAAGACATCCCCGCGCGCAGCTCAGGTCTGCTCCGCCTCCGCTCACCCGCGTTCTTGGGTTCTCGATCTGTGACTTGATGAACGCCGACGAATAGATTGAGCTACGCTGACAGACGGACTCGGAGCTTCCCCGGACTAACCCAGCTTCTGGTGACAAGTTCAAGGGCAAGAGCGCCGGCTTCAACAGCTGACGACTGCACCGCAAGGCTCCGCTCACGCAATCTCGACAGAGTCTTCTAAGCTCAGGCTCAGCAAAAGCTCAGCGCTTGCCGGACCCTCCCGATCGCCGCACTGCCAGCCGCAGAATGAACTCTGCTCGGACTCTGCCGCCTTACTCAGTATGGCGGCGTACGTGGCCGGTGGCGCGGGGATGCACCCTTTCGAGGACTTCACAGTCCGATGTTCCCCTTCTGACTGACTCGTGCTAGTACGCCGACAAGCCCCGGACCACACCCACTAACGCCGTCCTCCGGAATTCCACGTGTAGATGCGAAGCTGCCGGCGGTGTTGCGGCGGTGCAAGTTTGACGCAAATCCACCGTTGCCGCATATGGACTAATTATTGTGGGAGCAGGTCACGCAGATTCCTTCCTCGCAAGTTTCTCGATTCTCAAGTACACTTATCATTTCGTGGTGGCTTGGTGGTGGCGCATCCGAAAGATTGATTTTTTTTTGTTCTGCTTGAACGCCTCCCTGCAAGCGTGCAACAGATCATCCATATCCATCCGTGTGTGTCCATATCACCCATCCATAAAAGGACCAGCCGTTGTCGGACCGTTGTCTTGGAGATTGAGCGGCCCGTTCGGCGCCCGCATCAGAACCCGTTATTTCGAGCCGGTTTGATCTAGCATGTACTCCCATCTGCGCGCTGAGCACGGATGTGTTGCGTCAGCCACAAGCCACTAAATGATGGGCTTTGATAGGTTCATAGAGACAAAGAAATTAACGGTGTTGCGCGCTGCTATTAACCCATATCGATATCAGCGGGAGGTTAGGCTAGGCTAGGCTACTACTTTGTAGGCTTGAGCTCGGCCTTGGCTCGGCCTGGGTTAGTTGACGGACGATCTGAAGTCCTCCGAGGACTGTACAGCAGCAGCTGCAGGGTCCGGATCCGGGTACATAAACATACACATAGGCCGACGCCGACGCCAAAAATCTACGGTGTTGCCCGAATTCTACTCCGAGTCGGTATTATAATTATTCGCTACAATTAATTGCAGCTAGGGCCAGCCAACTTGGCAAAGAGGCCGAGACACAGCGTCAACGTTCAACGTTGGCATCGCGCCACGCGGCGAGCTATCCTACACTGTCACACGTATGTACATTCAGAAGTTGAACAGCGCATGTCGACGTCGCTGACGCGTGGTCCGCAGAACACAACACGAACAACGGGCTGTTACAGTATTGATTATAATAATTGAAGACGGCGACGTCCCAAGTGGTAGTGCCTTTCGGCGGCTTCAGCGGCGTGGACGTATCATGCTCATTTTACGATCTCATCCCATTGCCATCGCGGCCTTTGTTCTGTATCCCTACACCCGCAGATTCATTACGAAATTCTCCTGTCGCTGCGCGTATACAGCTTGCTAGCGCTTCGGAATTGTTATAAAAATGCATATGCGGTTCTCAATCAGCCTTCGGTGTTCGGGGCCATGGGCATTGACGACAGCAGCTAGCTGCTGCAGGAACCGCGGTCGATCGACAGACAATGAATTGGCGCAGCCCAGGATTTACTATCACCGCGCATCTACATCTCCAGCTGCCTGGTACATAAGTATAGTCCAGCCAACAGTCAGACTGTGTGTGGCTCGTACGCGCGTGTTGGCTGGCCGCTGGCGTGGGGCTTACGAGGTAGATCCGAGGCTGTGACTGAGAGAAGACTAGAATAATACATAGATCTATAGAATTCGAGTGATACTGTACATATTGTGACTAGGTACCCTACCCGTCGGCGTCAAGGTCGGGTTGAGCCTGGGGTTACAGCTGGTTGATTTGATTCACGAAGTCGGGGAGAAATCATTGACGAATAATAATAATAATAATCAAATCACAAAGACGCAGAGACAGAGACGGGAAGATGGCAAATCTCGGGTTGCTGCTCGCTGTCGCCGTACATCGACAGTCGACATTTTTGGTGGGGTGAGCTGCGAATATCGATTCGAAGATCCCGTTGCGGGGTGTGGAGGAGCAGCACAGCTCAACTTCTGGGCGGCGGAATAGATTCAGATGCGTGTTGCTGGGTAAGCTCAGAGGCGCCGCCGCAGACCCAAATAAAGGATTTCAAGTTATAATAAAATTCAGAACCACCAAAGAAAGGACGTGGCCGCTTGCTTTGTAACACACGGCGGAAGATCGATATCGTTTTCGGGAATTGGGCGGGGCTATATGCTATACACCTTGCCGCAGAGCTGTACAGGTGTAGTGTGTAACAGCTGTAACATGTACATGTTCATGTTCAAATTTAATTCGCTCGCGATCGCTGCGAGGTCGGAGATGGTCTAATTCCTTGTTCCGGATCCGTGATCTTGTGATCTTTGTGTTGCTGCAGGACATCAAAGTTGGGAGCAGGGTCCAGTGGAGTCAAAGCGGGGGCGGTCCCGTCGGGTAGCGGAACTTTTGTGCGTGAGATTGAGGTGAACCCGAACAAAGACAGAGTTCAAACTCCACTGAAAGACTCCGTTAGTCGGGGTTGATGGGCGCCTTTCTTCTTCTGGAGCGTGTCCCTCATCCCGATCACAGCCCGCTGCACGCGATACATAATACTTTCTCCTAGCTGTTGGAATACTGTAGCCGGAGCAGGTCCATCTCAGTGCTGCATCCCTAAGGTAGATCCCATACACCGCCGCCGAACGTCACATGATGATTCCCACCACCCAAAACACCATTTCCTTTTTGGGAACAGCTCAATAAGTCGGGACTGCCTGAGTTTTACCAAAAGTTATATTACCAGTTTGTACATTGCCCTGTAATCCACAAACTGGTAATATACTTTGGCGCCAAAGTTCTGCGTTCCCGACTTATTGAGCTGTTCCCAAAAAGGAAATGTCATGTGACGTTCCCCGGGGGTGTATGGGATCTACCTTAGCTCCACGATCACATTAGGCGCTGCATATTGTAATTCGGCCAGGCACTCCCCTCTGCGTAAAGTTCTCGGCCCAGAGGGCGGCTTCTTTTTGTCGCGGCAACGCTAGCACCGGGATTGGATCTCCAGGCTTGGACCAGTCGTGGGGTTCATTAAATTAGGCGTAGCGGCTACATGTGCAACTGAACCTTGTCCCTTTCTGCCCGACTTCCGAATTCTGGAAGTAATGAATCAAGGGTAGAGATGGCAATGGAAGGGAAGCGGCTCTGTTTGTCTGAATCTCGGGGTTGCCGTGCGGTTTCCTTGGTTTGGTTGAGCGCGGGGACAGTGTGAACTGGAGGCGACAACCGCGTGGCATCGGAGGCAGAGGCGCGCCAGATAACCCCGCAATTGTAACCCCATTCGATACCCTTTTCAAAGAAAAAAAAATTGGATGGGCGATGGCTGCATTGTTGACATGTCACCAATGCGGAAATTCGAATTCACCCTTGTGCCACCATGAGCACCATTATAATCGTCAATCCAAGCGAAAGCCCGACGCTCCTCCTCTACTCCCCGCCCTAGACGACCACCTCCTCGTCCCCGCCGCCGCCGCCGCCAACACCGACGCCGACGGAATTCGATTGGAGGACACCGCACGCTTTGTTAGAGGAGGTCGAAAGAGACGATGACTACGATGACTGCATACCCCCTACCGCACTGGAGCAGCGCGCCTCCGCCGCCGTTGACGCCACCCGGGACGGACGCAGTGCGCCCGAGGCGGCTCTGGGCTCCCCCACCATACTCTGCGTCGACGCAGACGCAACTATGTGCGTTGCCTCTCCATTCCGAGACGTTGACTTGACTTGGGTGTATGTAGTAACACCGCCGGACGACGAGGAGCCGTACCCGCTCCCCCATCCGCGCCCGACATGTACATACACAAAACCGCCGTACGCGCCCGCCGCGTCGACGTCTTCCCTGCAACCCTACTCCCCGCCACGTTCCCCTCCGACCCCTTGCGACGACGAGGACGATGACGAGGCGATGGAGGAGGTAGTAGAGGAGGGCAGCACGGATGCATGGGCGCGGGACTGGCTTCACGTCCGGGCAGCTCCCGAAAGCGCCGCCCTGGTCGCGGAGAAGACCTGCGAGATGATTTGCTACCTCTGGTTCGCCCCCGCCCCCGCGTCCTCCTCCCAGACGCCGACCCCGCTCCAACTCATCCCCACGCCCCAATTCGTCGCATTCACACAAAAGCTGCTCGAGACGACGCAGCTCTCGCAGTCCGCCATCGTGCTGGCGCTGCATTTCATCCACCGCCTCCGGACGCGGAACCGCGGGATCCCGGCGCAGGAGGGGAGTGAGTTCCGGGTGTGCGTGGCGGGGCTTATGCTGGCGAATAAGATGTTGGACGAGTACGTGCACAGTTCATTATATTTTACTTCACGGTCGAGCTGACGCGGGCTGCAGCAACACGTATACGAACGCGACATGGGCGTCGGTGTCGTCGATTCCGCTGGAGCAGGTCAACACGATGGAGAGGGAGTTTTTGGTGGGCATCGAGCATGGGCTGCATGTGAGCAAGAAGGTGTATGAGGATTGGGGGAGGTTATTGCAAGGGCTTGTCGGTGCACGGACGAGGGCCAGGGAGCGGGGAAGGTGCGTACCCTTGCTTTTTTCTTGCTGGTTTGGATGCTGACGACAACGATGCAGGCGACACCATCGTGGCGGCCGACTCGCCCAGCATAGTACGCAACGACACGGACACGCCTCGCGCGCGTACAGCCCGCCCCCCGCCGCCCTCCGCCCCATCCATGGAAATCGACATCGACGCAACATCCGAGGTCGAGGTTGGCCACAAACGGCGCGCGGACGCGGCGTTCAGCCCACCCCCGGCGTACCAGCCCCGCCCAACCCCGCCGCTGCTGCTCATCCCGCAGTCGACGTCGACGCGGTCCTCCAACTCCCTCGAGCAGGCGATGGGCTTCCCGCGCTCCGCCGGTTCTGGTATGGGTATCGGGATCGGCACGCCCACAGAGCGGTTCGGCGCCATGTCCCTCGTGCCGACGCCGATGCCGAGTCCGCCGCGCAAGCGGACGCGCCCGGTGTCGTACCACCCTCCGTCGTACTTATCCCCGCCCACGGCTACAACGCAGACGGCGACTGTGCGGTACGTTCCGCGGCCGGCGTCGTTGGAGCGGTATTCAGACCGGGAGCGGGAGCGGGAGAGGCCGACGACGCTGGCGGCGCGTTGGGATTATGTGGATGGTGTCGGCGTTGGCGACGTGAATGCGCAGGTGCAGGCTCAGGTATGTGGATTCGTTCGTTCTGTCTGTTTATTGTTCTGCATGGCTAACGACAGTGTACAGCAGCAACAACAGCTGTACTTTTATGCGCTCGCGTCGACCCCGATGCCGCCGTCCGATGGTACCTCCTCCCGCGAAGAGGCGAGGCGCGCGAGGTTGTGCTACGCCCCCCGCGCCGGCGACGACTGTCGTTCCGCCGACATACACTCGACCTGTCCCCGCGGCTGTGCACCAACGCCTTCCGCTCCCTCCCAACGCAACTTGGGGCGTCCAAAGCGCACGGAACTCGCCTATCCGCGGCCCCGAGACCCCGCCCCGCGTTGGCGTCGCGCTACCGCATTTTGCGGATTTGGAGCGGTGGTCGGGCGGGATGGGATCGGGAGCGCTAGTGCCAGCACCAGCGCCAGCGCCGGGCTCGTTCCGACCAACGCAACCACAGCCGCGGCGCGCGGTGTTTGCGAACGCGGGTCCGCCGGGTGTTTGTGGGTATGCGTATGCGTGCTAGGTGGGTGGGTGGGTATGTGGGTATCCCTTGGTATACATCCATCCCTTCGCCATCCATCCGCCTGCAGCTGCCTTGCGCTCGCTGCGTCCGATACAATCGCATCCGCCTCGGGCGGGCCCTTCACGATCCGAATACGAACCCTGCAGTTGTCATTTCTACATTCTACATTCTACGTACATGTCCCTCGCATTGTCTCGCCTTGTCACCAACACTCGCATACATACACGTACATCGCTTGTACGCGCACGCACCTACAGCAACAGCAACAGCACAACTACCCGCATATCATATCATACGGTAACCCCGAACAGTAGCAGTACAGTACATTCAAATCGCATCTACCATCCATCCATCGATAGGACCCCCGGTAATAGGGGGGGGAGGCAGTTATGAGATCCAGACCCCCGGCACCCGAACCAAAATCGGATTTTGGGCGAAGGTGACCCGAACTCCGCTAACAGGTTCCAAAATTTTGCCAAAACAGACCCGAACTGGCGTAACAGCCTGCGAAATTCCCAGGGTACTTACGTGAGCGACCACCGCGCCCAAATGCCCGAAAAGCGCCTGAACCGAGATTCGAACGCGCAAGGGGCCGCGTAGAATGAAAATATCATAATTTGCGCAATTTTACCGCTTGGCCACAGGTTTACAACCAACAGTGGTCGCGGGCAGGTCAGACCGAGGGTCCCTAGCCTCACCCGAACCCAAAAACGGCCGTCCGAGCTCCAGGGTCGCTAGACCCGAACTTCTGAACAGCTTTTTGGCCAAAATCCGACCTCTTTCACCCGAACCCATAACGGCCTCCCCCCCTATTACCGGGGGTCCTCCATCGATTCATGCACGCAGGACGCGGCAGCGGACATCGGCAACTAAACTCAGGTCCCATTGTATTAATAATCACTACCAGTAGGCAAGGCAGGGCGGCGGAGCTCGTGCATAGAACAGAACAGAATCGGAGACCGACGCATAGAAGGCGGGTGCTGGTGCCGGGTGACTTGGCTTCCAGTTGACCCTTGGCTTGGAAGGAAGGGAAGGGAAGGGCGGCGTCAGGTAAGGTAAGGTTTGCGCCGAGTACTTTGCGTTGGAGCCCTGAGCACGCCAGCTAGGGTGGGTACTTCTCCGGCAGTCAAACAGGGATGCTTCCTAGGAGCCAGTTGTCAGGCTCTCCGCATGCGTATGTATGCATCAGACTGCGGGTCCACGGAAGCCCGTGCCCGCGCTCCATTGCCGGACAAGCCTCCACAGAACAGAGAAAGACAAGATGGGTTTGTGGCGTTGGTGGTGGTGGTGTTGTGTGTGGCGGCGCCAAAGTCTGTATCGTATCAGAAGGATAATCGATGGAGCTTGTAGTGTCGCGTCTGTGCAGAACTTCCACACATGCTCCACGCCCAGCGTGCAGGCAGAGTTGCAGGATACAACAACAGCCAGTTGCCCGGCTCAGCGCTCAGCGTCAACGCCGGTGAATTTACATTCAAACACGGCCGGTCTCCACCTGTGGTAACATGGAATGTGGACATCGCCGACATCCGCCCATAGAACATAAAAATTAAAACAAAGACGGCCCGCCACCACGGGGATTGATAACAATGATGCGGGTGGTGGCGGCACCACCGGCTGCACGCGTTGATTGCGGTGCTGTTGCATACAGTACTATGCAAATTTTTGAGTTGTTTTGCGTGTTGTCTCCATTCATTGCAGCCAAACTCAGGTTTGATTCATTCCGGGCTGCGGGCTACGGCGGTCCCCAAGTGGAGGAGCTCGCCGCCGGATGTTTGCGGAGAATTTGAGCGGGTGCGTTTATGGGTTTAGCGGCGGCGACGGCCCAAGGTAGAGCCGGTGGTAAATCATGATCAAACAAGTTGCGCTTTGTTTGAAACCCAATCTGATGAACGTGGAAGTGGACAAAAGGCCGGCTTCGCAATGACAGACTGTACACGGCCTCCACGTGAAACCACGGTCCAGGTCACTGTCGGATGTTGTGTTGCAGCAAAAGAGCGAGGGTCCGGAATGATATCGATAGGGGCTCATCGTTCTCGATTAGGAGATGTGTAAGAATGTCGCGTGGCGGCCGAGGAGATTTGAGGGTTCGGGATGGCGTTTGGTTGCCGAGGCCGGAGATGAGATGAGCTGGCAGTGCGCATTGGTTTGCAGTGCCTGCACGTCAGTTGGAAGAAAATCCAAAGAAAACCTAGCAGCCAGCCAACGAACAGCCAAATCGGGTTGGATTGGCCAAAACAGAACCAGTCCAAGCTCAGTGCATTACCGCGGCACCACGCTACGAACATACATATTGTTTACGCTCTTCTAGGCGGCGCCGAAGAGGGATCCGCCCAAATGTCGCGATTCGCAGACTAGTCTCGTACACCGCACAACTGGCAGTTCATCTTCTTTCCTCCGACAGCAACGCGAATCGACGCCCACCAAGATCCGCACGAGCGCGGTGTTGTGAAAAGTCCAAATGCAATCAAACACGCGTAGATTGGCTGGACGTCGGTCGACGGACACCGAACACGCATCCCCACGACGGGCTGCTGAGATCTTCCATCGCTCACGCCCAAAGTGCCGTTTGAGCACAGAGCTGTTCGTTCGGGGCTGTGGCGCATTTCCGTGACCGCGTCCAAAGCTAAGCCTAATTGGGACACGAGAAGGAAAGGAAGCAGGAACGATCTCGGGCCGTATGCGTGTCCGGTAGATAGAACGACAAACATGAATCGCTGGGTGAACGGAGGCGGGACGGCACCAGCGGAGTCCGAGCTTAACCGGGGTTTATTCCCGTCCGCGGAGGAAAGTTCGCCACTGAGAGATCCTCCACGGAAGTGTAACTCAAGCTTCAGCTTCAGCTTTATTTGTCGTCGGTGTTCATCCAGCTGGGGAGCGCAGATGGATAGTTGAGCTTTCCATAACTTTCTGATGTAGAAGAGGTTGTCTTTCAAGTTAGTAAGATTAGAGCATATTTGAAGTCGCTCAAATAGTGGTTTTTTTTTATCACGGCTCAAGCCCGGACCAGCCCCATCATGATGCCATCATGATGGCCAATCCCGGTCAAACCCGCTATAAACCATAAGGGGTGTTTACAACAACCTTGAAGCTTGATCAGAGGTACAGTGTTATCCCTATACATCTTTGTTACACAGAATTTTCAGGTTATACACAAGAAATTCTCATTCAGTTGAGCAGATTTGAATTACATGGACAGTTGAAAATACACAAATTCCTCAGGATTTCTACACTGAAAAACCGGCCTAAAACCCGCTTCGAATATGCTCTATTGCTGCTCCCCATCTGACGCAGCCGTACCAATACCCGTCTGGTTCTGCATAAATAGAAGGCCAGGTCAGGAGTGGAACTGTGGCCTTGTCACATGATCTCATCCATTCACTGAACATATTGCATAAATTTGACATTTGGATACACATTTTAGTACTTTTTTCCCAACCCAACCTGAGGTGCAGTTTGGTGGCTTGAATTTGTATGTTCCGGAGCAAGCCAGGAGGCACTCCCACAAACATGAGTCGGGTACATCTACCTTGCAATTTTTTGTCGGACAACAAGGTAGCAGGTTCCGCGCAAAATGGGCAGAAAGTTGCGGATTTAGCGCAAATCCAACGTTTGCGGCTAGCTTTTTGCCCTATTCCGACTGCCATACACCGAGTCCGAGTCTGTGCACATCTAGTAATCTTTTTGCGAAGCGCTGTCGGCATTCTCGTCGCTCCCCGTACCCTCAACACTCTCCTCATCATCCACATCGGCAATGTCCTCATCCTGCTGTTCGCAAAACCGCCACTCATTCGTCAATGGCGCGTCCACCAAAATGGACGGAATCGTGGGGAACGCGAGCTCATAGCGTGCTAGAACTTCCACATACTCTGTGTAGTCCAAGTCCTATGACGTTATTTATCACAAAATATTCAATGGTTTTGGAATGAAGGTCCGTGCTCCATGGTTGAGCCATCTTTCCGTGCTTTTTTCTGTATATCTGTGGTTGATATTCAAGGATCACGCATTCAGCTGTGGTTTTGGTCAAGTGAATTGTGGTTTGTGGTTGCTGTGGCGGAGGTTTCCAATCTCTCCAAGCATAATTCTTAGCTCTTAGATACTGCTAGAAGAATACCCTTGTATAACATTTAATGGCATTAATCTTTGATAGATAACAACAGAACACATCAAAGGCTGCCAAAGCAAACAACAAATATTGTGGCGCACAGAACTGAGGTGAATATGATTCTTTTCTGAGCCACAGCTGTAGTGTTCAGTCCGGACAAACAGCAACCTTACATATTTCTTGGCCTTTACCTTTGCCTTTGAGAGGGCTTTTGGGTGAATGGGATATAAGATAGTTTGATCCCTGATTGATGTGCCGCTCGGCAGCAGATTTCTGGTGCAGATGAAATATGCAGAGTTCTGCTGGAGACAACATAGGATGTAGAAGAATCTGCAAGCTCAGTGCTCAGTTAGCACTGAAACCACAAACCATAAAACACATTCACATCAGAACCTCAAACCCGGAACCAAAACTGTCAACCTTATATTTTGTTGTGAAAACTGCTTTTATACGCTCCAGTGCCAGTTGGACCAGCGCCATCTCGTGCTGTAACCGCGCATTACGATGAACCGACAGGGAGAACGCGGCCCATAGTTATGACGTTATTTATCGCAAAATATTAAATGCTTTTTGAACGAAGGTTGGTTCTCCTTGTTTGGGCCATTTTGTCGTGCTTTTTGGCGGAAATTTGAGGTTGAACATCAAGGATCACGCCTTAAAGCATGGTTTCAGTTTGATGAATTGTGGTTTGTGGTTGTGGTGGTTGAGCTTTTGAACCTCTACACGGATGATACTTAGCTCTCAGATAAGCTGTCTGCTAGATGAAGACACAATAATAATATTTAGCTGCAATGGTCTTTAATTGATAACAACGCAAAAGCTGCCGAAAACAGACAGAATATTATTCCTCGCAGACAGGTCATGATTCTCTGCGTCACAGGTTACAATGTTCAGTCCAGACCCACAAGAGGCCTCCCGCTTTCTGGACCTCTTTATTGCTGATTTCATATTTGTTGTCGGATGGAAAGTTTTTGGAAACAATTTAGCTGGGCGGGAATCGAACCCCGTGATGGGAAAATTGACCTTTGATTCCCAGGCTCGGGTTCCAGCCCCGCCCACCCAAAATGTTTTCAAAAACTTTCCTCCCGACAACAAATTTGAAATCAGCAATAATATTTTTTTTCTTTGCCTTCGAAAGGATGTTCGAATGTACGTGGGATTAGATAGTCAAATGCTGGTTGATGTGCCACTTGGGAGCAAATTTCTGGCGCAGATAAATATGCAGGATTATTTTGGAGACAACAGAGTGTCTGAAGAAAATTGTCATGCTCAGTGCTCACTCAGCACTGAAACCACAAACCTCAAAGCACATCCGCATCAAAACCTCAAACCAGGAACCAAAACTGTCAACCTTATATTTTGTTGTGAAAACTGCTTTTATACATAGTGCGGAGGTACTGAGCGCGAGCTCTCGCCAAGTTCCGCAGACCTGCGTGAGTGCGTGAGGGGAATGAGGTCCTAGCAGCGGTGCGCGTCGCGGGTAGCGGCCAACAAAATGGATGAATATCTCGGTGGTGATTTCCGTGGGGAGAGTGAGGATTGGATAATGCGAGGTCGCGTAGTGCTGTACGGGCTCGGTGGGCAGGCCGAGACCAAGCTCGTCCAGAGCCTCGACCCGAGCTCCAGCTGGCCAGGGGCCAGGGTCTACGAGGTTGGGGGTGGACATTATCGCCGAGGAGATGGAGGGCAGGAGCAAGCAAGATTGATGTCAGCACCGGCGATGTGGCGTGTTCAAGGTACAGTAATTCTAGGGCCTTTATGCGCCTCTAAACTTCATGAATTACTTGCAGCAATCCATACACTTATATGGACTGAGCGCGGGCAGCTGTGGACTACTGATACATGCGGCGCGTCCTGGTTTGCCCTCAACTGAGCCATCTCCATCCTCAAAATTGCAATCTGAGTTCTGAAGTCTTCCTGTACCGTCCCTGTGACCGGCGTCGTAGAGCCATGCGACCCTGCTACGGGTGTAGGACTAGTGGTTGCCGGCATTTGCCCGGAATCGTGAAGTGGACGCGTTGGCAATTGGGATTTCCTCATCTTCAGAGTCGGTTCTGCTGCCGAAGGCGCACTCCAGGGCTGTGGACACGCCGCCGTAAGCTCTCTTCGACGCCGCCGATACCTAGACAGTGCGCCGACGGCAAATAGCGCAGAAAGGATGATGATGCTACCGAGTACACCACCGAGGATCCTAGCGATCCTTGCCCTCGTGGAGGAGGGAGAAAGTGGGCGTGCAGAGGAAGGAGACGAAAGCCCCGATAGGGATGCGCCGGAGATCGTTTTGTTTGGTGTACTGCGAAGAAAGTCAGTCACTTCCGCCTGATGTCAAGGGAAGAGCTTGCTTCAAGGCGAGGATGGAGAACATCGCGCGGAGTCGCAAAACCGCTAGATGGCATGGTCGCTTCGCCAGTCTCCGCATTGTACGAATTCGAAAAAGGACCGTTCGCAGAGTTGAATAAGGCTCGCGCGTGCACACCAGATATCAAGCGGTCGCGAGCTGTGGCGCTAGCTACCGCAGCTGAGAACATGGACCAGTCTCCAAATATGAACGTGGGCGCAGTGTAGTATGCGCGGGACATACCGGATCGCGTCATAGAGCCGCTGCCGCGACTCAGAGGCGCCCCGTAGGTCTCATTCGTGGCAGACAGTAGATATATATCCGCTGCATCGTATATCTAAGAGCCGTCAGCAATCAAATTATAGGAAGAGAAACTCACGGATTGCGGGAACACATTCAGTTGCAATAACCTGTCTGCAAATAAGTTATACATCATCCCCACCGACCCTGGGGTGCTGTACTCCCATAAAAGGGTCTCGGAGATGAGGCTCGTATCAGTCCATAGCCGTGTCAAGTTTGTTGCCGATGTCTACATTCTGTCATTCGCTATGCGTGAATCAGAGAACAAAGAACTTCCGTACCTGGAACTCCCTGACTGCGGCCGCGTCTCCAAGAGCCTCGCTGATCTGGGCCATGGCGGCGACAGCGACGATTCCCTTGACCCCAAGGTCGGTAATGCCACCATGGGTGAGGGCGTCCGTTGTTTGCTGCGACGGCGAGAGCGCATTGTTGGAGATGTGTGTCGCCCAACCTTTGAGCGTGGTGTACTATATTGCGTCAGTTACGAGCAGATTTGATACAAGGGGCGACGCACGTATCGCGAGAGGATGGACCCGTCCCCACTCGTGCGTGCATGGGCGAGTACCATGATTATCATGTTTGCGGAGTCTGCACACCATAAGTTGAGTTGCGTGCCGGCAGCATAACCCCCTGTTGTCGTACGTTCAAAACCAACGACTTCGGTTTTATTTGTGTTCCCCGAAATGCTCGGATACGGCGTTCCTACGAGAAGCCTACTCGTAACCTCTCGATGGCTGGAAGAACGAACAGCTCACCTAGGTCCGGCGCAGCATATAGATTGGCATACTCTGAACCCGTCTGGAGGCGAAGTAGAGGTTCCAGGAGAGGGCCCAGGACGGTAGAGTTGAGATATATCAGCGCTGGCATAAGCGCATATTATAATACATGGTTTCAGTAGGGTTGACGCGTCTGTGGCGTAAGCTTGACGCATCGCTTGCAATGACACTCACCGTGAGTTCCCGGTATCCTTCAGAAAGCTCAACACGTCGCTGGTGTCGTACGTCCCGTCGCTCTTTCGTGGAACAGTGATCTCGATGCCCGCAAGAGCCTGGCGGAGCCCCAGGGACACGAGTTCCGCGTACTCGGGGGAGACCTTGCGGGCGTCGGCGAGGATCTTGTCGTCCAAAGCCAGGGAGCGCGTGCGTGCGCCTGGATAGTCACGCACGAAAGCTTCTATCTGCAAACACGGGCGTTGATTCCAACGACAAGAAGCGACGGGAAGCTTACCGCATCATCCAGCGTCGCCCACCTGCTCGAATAATACGCGTACCGTGGGTCCCCCTGGAACGTAACCACGGGGTTCCTGGCGAGCCCGACTGCCCAGACCGTCGTCGGTATCGTCCACACGCTGCCGAGGTCGACATAGTGCGCAAGCATCGGGAACTTGCCGTCTTTGTTCATGACCTGGCCCTGGGTCCCCACAAGGTCTGTGGTGATAGAAAGGTGAATATCGTTTAATGCCAGTGTGTTGCGCAGTTGTTGGTCTGAAGCAACGAGAGACCGGACGCTCGACTGATTCTGGGAGAACGGGTAAATGGGGAACCGGGGGTAGGAGACGACTCATTACAGAGTTTATTGCATGGACAGCGATCCCATCTTCGGCCACATCGTCCCTGGATATGGGGAGGAGGCCGAGAACATCGGATTCATGTTTGATGAACGGGGCGAGGGACGTAGTTGGTGTCGATGCGACGAGCGAATGAGATGTGATAGCGAACAGGTGTAGGCGAGCTAACAAGATGCGATACCGACTCCCGAACCGAAAAAGATGGATTCCTCCACAGGAAGTCGCCGTTGGGTGTGGATAGATTCTCGAGTCCATGTCACCAGTCGTCTCGCTGCGTATACTCTTGACTTGGTTTGGTTTGGTTCATATGGGGTGAGACAAGAGAGACCGTGGCAACGCAGTCTGCTGGCGGGGTCGGTCGTCTCCATATTGCCATGGTGCGCGCCCTGGACCTGCAATACGTCTGACGAGGGAGCGCCGTTTCCGCGATATTTACTAGTGAAGTATTCAGCGTCAAATTTGGCTGGTGTAGCTGCGACTCTTCGGGTCTCTATCTCTGTTGAAGTCGTAGCATGATACCCGCCTTTCTTCTGGATGGGCAGCGCGGTGGTGAGGCTCACGACGCCTACACGCGCATCAGGTCGCGTCAGCTGCAGGTGTCGGACAATCACGGAATAAAAACCCTACGGCACTCTCATGTGCATTCTTCTGGCTCCAAAACAGGTCCAGGCAGGGCCATATTGCATTCTGAGGTGAGGCTGAGCGCGCCAGATACACGAGCCGATAGCCAGAAGCTTTGAAGGGTCTAAACAGCATCCTGGTACAAGATAACCTTAGGCACTTCGGACATGCATGTGCAGCGACCAGCTACCGGTACCAAGGACCCACTGAGTGAAACGCGACAGGATGTCCGGGTGGTCCCCAGCATGGCTCGGAGCCGTGAGCGCCAAAGAGTTTTCGTTGCAGAACAAGATCGAGAGGAACATAGACGGCTTGGAATTGGCGCGTTCGGTACAGATCTTGGATCTGGAGTTGGATGGGCGCGAGCTCGGTGGAAGCACGAGGATGGTCGTGGACGGATGCAAGGTGTGTAGATCGGTGTCAACAGTGGCGCCGACCTTGTCCTCCTCCTTTTAATGTTCCGCCAGCTCCTTACACCACTTCGTTTGCGCTTCGATTCTAGCCCCCGGAGTGCTGTAACCAGCAATGTGCTTTCGCCGTCCAGCGCAATCGACGAGGAGGAGTTGGAGAATCCGGAGGATTTCGCGCGGGACGTCCTCATTGAACTCATGCGCGTCGCCGTCGACAGGCTCAAAGTCGTAGACAGCGCTGCGGACAAGATAGAGGTGCGTGGGCCGTCTCCGACACACTGGGCGCTGCTGACGACGGACAGGTACTCGTCGAAATACAGCGCATAATGCTGCAGGACACTCCCGGCGCCACCAAGGACGTATTCCGGGAGATGGACGGGTTCATGGGGCTCATCTCAGCTATATCCACGGCGGACCAGCTGGCAAAGGACGAGGGGGAGACCATCGAGTGCAGCCGGCTTGCATTCATGATTGCCTCCGAAGCCATTACCGACCACAAGGAGAACGCCGAGTACTTCAAGGTGCGTCGCAGTGTCGAGGTAGACGACGGCTAACGACTCTAGAAACGCGTGGGCTATGCGTCGCTCGCAGGAGCCGTGTCCCGGCTCGTATACGACCGCGGCACAGTCGACTACACCATGGGCCTCCTCCTTTCCTTCGCATTCCGCAACTTCTCCCTCGCGGGCACCTTCAAATCCATCCGCGGCATCCCGTTAACAAACATCGAGCCTACCCTGCGCGAAGTCGTCTCGCGTCTTGGCGGTATCAAGCGCCCCGGCGCGTTTGCCCTCATCGTCCGCTTCATGCCCGAGCTCGTCGGCGACGATGCCAACATGCGATTCGGGATGTACAAGCTCTTCGAGCTGCTCGCCAACCTCACTCACCGCAACCACGTCGTCTTCAGCAGCTTCGATCTCGAGAAAGGGCTGCTCGAACGCTTTTGCGCGCCCGGAACCCCCGAAATCGAGCGCAACGTGCTGCAAAAGCTCACCCGCCGGCTCCTGGACATGGGTGCCACCCCCGCCGTCGCGCGCTTCCTGTTTCAGCGCGTCGTTAGGGAGGACGATACGCTTGACGCCGAGCTGCTCGAGGTCATCCGGTACGGGATGAAGTCGCGCTGGCTGGAGCACTTTTCGATGGAGTCGCCCGCGTCGCTCGCGCTCACGGAGGAGAACGTCAAAGGCCTGGTGCGTCCCCCGCATTTTCGCTGACTGCTCCTAATCCGCCCGTCCAGCCCGTCGCGGGGTTTACCTTCATGATCTGGCTTTGGATCAAGGAGCTGCCAGCAACGACGCACCCAATCTTCACCGCCCGCCTCGCGACGGGCAACCGCGCAATCCTCGCGTTGTCCTTGCGCGGCGACGGCAAACTCGAGCTCGCGTCGACGTCGAGCCGCGAGGTCGGCGTATTCCGGAAGAGCGTCGTCAACAAGGCGCGCTGGACACATATCGCGCTCACACACTACCCGCAGCGCAACGCCAACCCCACCGTGCGGCTGTACGTCGACGGCGTACTCAACGACGGGCTCAACTGGAGCTACCCCAAGTTCGAGTCGCAGCCGCAGCCGCTGCGGTACGTTATCGGGGAGGACCAGGCACGGACGCGTCTGAGCTGGTGCATCGCGTCGGCGCACCTCATGGCGTTTCCGCTCGGAGACGACGTCCCGCGGTTCATACACCACCTTGGGCCCCGGTACGCGGGGACGTTCCAGGACCCCGTCCTCGTCAAGTTCCTCACATACGAGGCCAGCACGTCCCTCAATATGTACCTCTCGACTATCCTCGCGAAGAACCCCGGCGGGGCGACGGCGCAGGTCCCGCTCAT
This sequence comes from Mycena kentingensis (nom. inval.), assembly GCA_014461125.1. Taxonomy (NCBI): domain Eukaryota; kingdom Fungi; phylum Basidiomycota; class Agaricomycetes; order Agaricales; family Mycenaceae; genus Mycena; species Mycena kentingensis (nom. inval.). Next base: position 2,676,872 of record JACAZG010000002.1, on the reverse strand, counting down.
GAAGGTCGTCAAAGACGGGCTGGGCATACCCGAGACGGCGATCGTGTTCTCGGTTAGTCCGCTCAATTGCGCGTCGACCGACCCCGAGAGCGGCGTCATACCCGCAAACGGGAGCAGGAGGGAGTTTAGCGTTGAGGGCGATGTGTTTATCGTCAAGGCGGCGTGTCTCGACCAGAGTTTGTGGAAGATTGGTGGGGCGGCGGTTCCGTTGAGGTTGTTACAGGTCGCGAATGTGCGTTTATCTGGCTTGTTTTCCGTCGTCCCGGCTAACGCGTTCGTTTGCTAGACGCCGCATGAGGTATCGCGCGCCCTCGGCGTTTTGGTGGACGGGTTGCGGAACAGTTGGGTCAACTCGGAGGATATGGAGCGCCTTCGGGGCTACGAGATCATGACCAGCGTGCTGCGGCAAAAGGCGCAACTGGTCAACATGACTGGTTTCGAGACCATTTTCGAGTTCCTGGGCTTCAATTTCCGGTCCCCAGAGTACGCTATCGTCTACAATCCCCCGCCAATACACTACTAACGCGATCTAGACACTCTACGGTCGTCAACGCCGTCGCCTACCGCGCCATCGCGCTCGACTTTGAGCTCTGGTCAAAGACGCGCGCCGAGGTCCAACGCGTGCATCTCGAGCACTTTACGACGCTCCTCATCACCTCCCGGTACAAACGATTCAACGTCAAGCAGCGCTTTGTCAAGGTCGGGCTCGTACGCCGGCTGTTGTTTGCGCTGCAGACGAGCTGGTACGCGCCGGAGGTAGTGGTGCATGTTGTGCAGGCGCTCAAGAGCGCTGCGCAAGCGAGCTTTTCCAAGGAGGAGGCGATCAAGCCGATCGTGGCGTACCTCGCCGCGAATCTGCATAGCGGCGCGTCTCAAGCGCAGAACGGAAACGGGAACGGGGCGGCGGCCGGGGGCGGGGGCGGGGACGCGCCGGAAGAAGAGGCAAGCTCGCCACAGAGCGTCATGTCGCGCATCGACTACCGCGATCCGCGCGACAAGGCTGAGCAGGTCCTCGAAATCCTCATACAGCTCCTCGCCATCCCGACTCTGTACAACAAGTTCGCCGCGGTCCTCCCGCTGACGCGCATCTGCCTGCTATTGCTCGGCGACCGTCCGACGCCGTTCATCGCGAGCCAAATCCTCATGCTTATTGCCGTTAGCAACGCTATGAGCCCGGCGTTTGCGAGGAAGTTTGAGCTGATTAGTGGGTGGAGCGTGCTCAAGACGGTGCTTCCGGGCTGTTGGGACCCGAGCGTGCATGAGGCGACGTTGGATGTGCTTTTGGGACGGTTGGGCGAGTCGATGGAGAATGGGGGTGGGGCGGGTGGTGGGGCGAACGGGTATGTCGGCGCGAATGGGAAGGCGAATGGGAATGGGGTACATGGGCAGGGTGGTGTTAGGATTGCGTGTCCGCAAATCGTGCCGACGATATTCTGTTCGCTGCAGGCGGGGTTGGTCATTATCGCGCGGCATTGTGACGTTGTCGATGGTGCGTTTTTTTTGTCTGTCTCGACCGACATTGGCGCTGATAGTTCTTGCCAGACGCGAACAACACGTCTTGGGCGGTCGAATCGACAATGGAGGTGCTCATCGAGGAGCTCATCGACCTGCACGCGTCCAGCGGCTCGTTCCGCGAGGTGTTCAAGTCGCAGCAGACGACGGGGCTGTTTGTCAACAGCTACAAGACGTTCGTCACGCGGGTCGTAAGCGTGGAGCAGGTTAACCCGCGGACGATTCGGATACTGGAGAAGCTCACGCACTTTGGGCTTGGGCTGGCGCTGGATAATAACGTTGCGGGGTCGCAGAAGCGGGAGGTACGTCGTTTTTGAGCTCCCATTTTGTTGCGGCTTACTGATTTGGCGGTAGATACTTGATATCCTGCAAGATGCCGAAACCGTACTCGCCCCGTCCCAGGAAAAGACGCAGATCGATCCCGCGCTCGTCGTCGACTCGCGGACGGTCCGGCAACGCATCCAATCTGCGCGGTTCAGTATCCAGATTGGTGACCGGACGGTGGTCAAGATCATGACGCGCATGGACGAGTGGAGGGTTACGATCCAGTCGTCGGAGAAGAAACGACTACGCAAGACCATCTTGGATCTGTATGTGTCTCTCCTTCGCGCGTCGGCGGGCCCTCAACGCGTTTTGTAGACGCGAAAATCGCCGACAAGTATCCCGGTTAACTGAGTGGTCAAATCTTTTGACGTCCGAGCGGGGCCTGTGGCCGAATCCGGAGGAGCGGATGTGGAGGTTGGACGAGACGGAGGGGCCGCATCGCGTTCGGTACGTTTGACGCGTGTTTGGGCGTACGCCTTGGCTAATGGCATTGTAGCAAGAGGCTGGAACCGATGAACGACCAGTCCCTAGCTATACGCGTCGACACGAGCGACCAGAACATCCGTAACGTCGAGGCGCCCGAAACAGACGCGCAGTCGATCAACCAGGTCGAGGTACGTCGTTTCTACTCTTCCCGGTGATGATTGGGATTGCGGGCGTTTACTCCCACGCAGGCGCCGCCCTGGGCAGAGTCGTACGAGATCTCGTCGACGGATATGGACGGTACGTCGGGACCGCGGGGCTGCGCACCTGCGGGTATGGTGCTGACTGCATTTGTAGACCGGCAGCTGGCGGAGGAGATTACGGACGACAAGCTGCGGCGGGTACGCCACGAACTCGAGCCGGGCGACGTTATCGAGGCGGTGACCACGGTGGCGCGCATCGCCGGAGTCGATTCCTCTCGTAGGTCTCGTTTTTGCTCTTGATGACGCCGTTTGGGCCAACGCCAAATTTCCTCCTAGCTGGCCTGGTCATCATCGGGCGTACACATATCTACATGCTCGACGGGCTGGTAGAGAACGACGACGGCGAGATTATCGACGCGCATGAAGCGCCCAAACGGCTGTTTTTCGTTCCGGGGAGCATTGTTGAGCTTGACGGGCCGCAGAAAGCTCAAAGATGGTACGTGCCCGGTAACCCATGAGCCCGTCTAATGGGATCCCGCAGGTCGCACGACCAAGTCGCTGCGTTTGGCGACAAGACCTTCCTCTTCCGCGACGTCGCGTATGTGTCCCGTTCTTTGCCTACCCAAGTCCGCTAATGCCGCGGCCAGACTCGAAATCTACTTCAAGGACAGCCGGTCCCTACTTATCGTCTTCCTCGACAAGCAGCGCAGAAAGGACATCGACCGCCGCCTCAACGAGATCATCATGCGATATAACCCGCCGGAGGCCGCCATCTCTGCGACGCCCGGCGCGGGCCGCATGCGGACCCCGCGATTCGGCAAAGCGTTCTCGAGGAACGACGAGCTGTCTACCGCGCAGCGGCGCTGGCAAGCCCGCGAGATTAGCAATGTACGCGCTTTGTCGTCTACTTGGAAGAGCGCGTTGGCTGACCATTGGCTAGTTCACGTATCTTAGTATCCTTAACCAAATCTCTGGCCGGACGCCTAGCGACGCTACCCAATATCCCATCTTCCGTACGTCGCGGCTCTCTCCGTCGTTCCGGCTCTGACGTCCCCGTTAGCTTGGGTTCTCAAGGATTATACCTCTACTACCCTAGACCTAACCAATCCCGACTCATATCGAGAGTATGTCAGCGCAGCTGCGCCCTGATGACGCTAACGTTCCCCAGCTTAACGAAGCCCATGGGCGCTCTTACTGACGGGCGACGAGAAGCCGCGACCATGCGGTATACCAACTTGGAGAGCGTCGGGGAAAACCCATTCCATTACGGGACCCATTTCAGCTCGTCCATGATCGTCTGCCACTTTCTCATCCGGACGGCACCATTCACGAACATGTTCAAGACGCTGCAGGGCGGCGATTGGGACCTGCCCGATCGATTATTCGTGTATGTCGTGTTCACTTGCTTTTCTCAGTCGATTGACGCGTCTTACAGCGATATCCCGCGCGCGTACGAGTCTGCAGCGTCGGATATTCGTGGAGATGTACGCGAGCTCATCCCCGAGTTCTACACCTGCCCAGAGTACGCCTCTCTCCCCAATCGACTCGTATTGACGGCCTTGAGGTTTCTCGAGAATTCGTCCAATTTGGATTTCGGAGTTCAGCAAAACACGGGCGAGCGGATACACGACGTCAAGCTTCCGCCTTGGGCGAAGCAGGACCCGTTGTTGTTCATCGTCATGAACCGGAGGGTGCGTTTCGTCTTACCGTATCTGCGTCAACTAACGTCTCCGCAGGCATTGGAGAGCGCCTACGTGACGGAGCACCTCCCTGCATGGATCGATCTTATCTGGGGCATCAAGCAACGCGATCCCGAGTCTCTGAATTGCTTCCATCCATTGTCGTACGAGGGTTCCATTGGTACACTCCTTTGGGCCGTATTGCCTGCATCCCGCTTACCCTTCCGTAGACCTCGACTCGATCACCGACGAGCTTGAGCGAGAAGCCACCGTCGGCATCATCCACAACTGTACGTGCCACCTCTCTTGCCGCTGAGCACCAAATGACGCGCCGCCAGTCGGGCAGACGCCGCGCAAGCTGTTTACGACGGAGCATCCGGCGCAATACGACGTTGGTCCGCGGACGCTGCCGCTAGGGCAGGCGACGGGGATTGAAGAAGACCCGCATATGTTGGTGCAGGGGGCGAGGGCGTTCCATGACCTGGGCGCGACCGCATCGGTCCCGGTTCGCGAGCTGGTCATTGATATGATCAGCGAGCGTATTATTCCATGTCCAGAGGGCGTCATTTGCAACCCGTGGCGACCGCACGAACGGATTGAGTGGGGGCTGACGAGGGCGGCCGCGGGGCAGCTGCGGTATACCGTTGACCAGAAGGTACGCGTCGCGTCTTCGCGTGTGTATATGGCTGATCCTCGTATAGGTGATCCAAGTCATCGAAGAGGCGTACTGCGTCTGCGCGGCGTTCGCGGACTGGGCATGCATCGTCACTGGCTGCAGCGACTTTACCGTTCGCCTGTGGAAGATCACGCGCGGGTCGTCGAGCTCGAGTTCGGGCCGACTTGGGCTGTCCCACATCATGCGGATACACACGCATGATGTCGTAGCGGTTACTGCGTCGCGTCCGTGGGCGATTGCGCTCAGCGGGTCGAAGGACGGGAGCGCCGCGATTTGGGACCTTAACCGGGGTATCTACATTCGATCCATTTGGCATGGGGAACCGGGAGAGCAGTCGGCAGTCAACTTGGTGGCGATCAACGAGAGCACGGTGCGCTGCCTTCCGTTGCTCGTGTACTACGGTGGACTAACTTTGAGTCTCGAGGGCTACATCGCGACGTGCTCCCGCGAGAAACTCTGCCTGCACACTATCAACGGCCGACCAATGGCGACGCTGGACCTCACGAAGTCGTCGCCTTCAGAGGGCATCCCGCCGCTCGTCACCTCGCTCGCCTTCCACGAGCGCGAATACTCCCCGCTAGGCGTTATCGCCACGGGCGGCTCGGACGGGTCGATAACGCTGCGGACGTGGACGGCGGATGGGACGCCCGAGGGCGAGAAGGCTGTTTGGGAGTTTTTGACGATGAGGGTGATGAAGGTGCGCCCGCCGACGGGGCACGGCCACGACCGGTTACCGGCGATTACGGCGTTGAAGTTCTCTGGGTGCGTAGCTCGCTCGTCTCTTCGCTTGTCTCTGTTCCTGGGTTTGTTACTGATGCATCGATGTTTGCAGGGAGGACTTGTACCATGGCGAAGGGACGGGCAAAACGTTTGCGTGGACGTTGCCCGAGTAGTTATTCCTCGTTTTACTCTTTATTTGTTATTTGTTGGGTTCCCTACGTGCCCTACGTGCTACTTATCGATCGCGCGTTGTTGTACTACTTATACGTATCTATCTCTGCTTCAGTCCGGATTAGACGGGATGTTATCCTGGGAGAAGTACGGTTCATGAAAGAGCTAACTTAACGCCAAGTTGTGCCATGAATGCGTCTCGTTGGAGTGCTCCTTACCGCCACTCACTTCGGGCTACTCAAATTATGCTCATCCGCACTAGGAGCGGAGTCGCGCAGCTTACGCACGTGTAGAGGGAGGACCGAAGAACGGGGTGCATGTTATCGTCATATATATTGAACTAGTGAGCGTTGACAGCTTGGATTTTCTTTGTTTCAGTATAAGTATGTGCAATCGACAGTGTTCCATGGTCCCTGGCCTTCTGTGCTCGCAAGATCGAGTCTAGGCAACGAGGGATAGATGTTCATATAGTTTCTGAATTCCGAGCGGTCTGATTTGTTCCCAGTCTTTGCTTGCTCTTTGTCCTCGAGCGAACCTACTCGACAGAGATTCTGCGCTTCGAGTTGTTGGACGCGAGGACCTTATTCCGGAAGCGCCACATACCACGGTCAACGAGCCATGGGAGCCACATCGCTGTCCCAGCTTCTCTGTCGTTTCCGGATCGCGGTTCCGGGATGCTATGCATCGGAGCGCCCTTGTACAGCGTGCTGAGTGACAGCAACCTCGCGGCTTGCCTCATCCCTCTCTCTCCCCTCACTCGCTGGCTCTCCCGATGGCGAAGATAACGGCGCTTGAGGAGGCAGTACCCCGTCGTGGGCCCAGGTGAGCCTACCTATCCCTGAGGAACGCCTCTGTGCGCTCACAGTCCTTGCAGAGTCGGCAGGGTGTTACGATCTCTCTTCCGATCCAGCGGGCAGAAAGCCACCGTCCATGACAGCATCTTCAATCAGTACAACGGGAACGTGACGCAGAACTTCAACTACTACGCGCCAACGAGCGAAGGATTTGGTACGGCCAACATTCTATGTTGTATCTAACGCGACTCACGGTAATGCAGACGGGGAGCTCCAGCTGCCGGTCAGTTGTGTTCATGGTATGCGGGATTGAATCCCTGAACATTCGTTCAGACGGTCGACCTTTTCGATATCGAGTTCGTGGACGAGCTTACAGTCGCCCTCAAAAGCAAGACGCACGTCCATTCCGCGAGGACGCCTCGGGGCGATGTTATTGTTCGGATATTCGAGGGCGACGATGCGAAAGTTGTACGTGCGCCACCAGATCCTGGGCGAACGAGCCTTCAAGAGAATATTCAGGAGAGAAAGAAGCACGTCGAGCTCTTGGCCGGGATAAGGTGCGTCCTATCCCCTCGTTCAAGGGCAAAACCCTAAAGATATGGATAGTCATTCAAAACATCTGAGCCTCGTCGCTTGCTCCGGCGAGAGGTCGCAGAAGACGTACCTGGTTTATCGAGGATGTCAGTTTCTAACCTTAATCTCAATCTTAGTGCTACATTTCGGCCATACACTCGTACTCACACGTCGCACACAGGCGCGGATTCGGGGGCTTCGGACTGGATGAAACAATTTCTGCGCGATGACATTCAAACGGCCTTGTTGATGGCCTGCAAATTGGTACGTCTACTCGGCGGTGCAGGAAAATAAGCTAAGTAGCGCAGATCCACGATGTGACGGTAAGTTGGTCTGTTAGCACGATTCCGCCGCGACGGCTGAAATCATCGCAGAACGCGGTCCTCTACCTCACGCGGTTTCATGGAATTATAGAAGACTTGTGCCCCGGGGTGTGTCATCCATCAAGTCCCGTTTTTAAGGAACGAGCTTAATCCATCAACAGAACTTCGAGTTGCTAGTGGACGCGGATGGTCGTATCAGCGTTTGTCTTGTCCCCGCTTCTCCACGGAAGCACTTTTGGTATGGTAGACAGAGCGGGCAGTCTTCGGTGCGTCGGGAGGTCCTCCTTGCCGATAAAGTAGCTCGAAGAGTACGTATCTTCACCATGTGTCGAGACCAGGTTGACGAGCAGGCTACAGGCACTATTCATCGCATCTGATCGTCTATACGGCTCGTTTGGCTCCTCATGATTCCTTCTATTATAACTGACCGGAATAGGCGATCGAATTGGTCTGTATGCATCGATATTCGGTCGGTTTGTGTCCTGCGCCCTGGAAGACAAAGAGATACCGACAATAACAACACCGCGCAATCAGCTTTCCCTGACGGCTCGCCGGACGATTATCTGGAAGATGGGGAACCAACACTCAACATTGGAGCTAAACTCCGAACAGTTGTCCACCCTCATCACAACGCTGAAACACCGAAAAGACATTTCATTCATCTCATATCGCCACGAACGCCCCACGGACAACCTTCAGGTACACCGCTGCTCCGGATATTCCCGTGAGATGATTCTACTGGGCCCTACGTTGAAGGAAACGGTTGTTGTTTCTGAAAGCGGCCCGTCACAACACGAAAAATGTCTTGTTTGTGGTCGTAGGGTCCACACACGACAGAATATGCCTGGTAGGTCGTCTCCATTGTTCTTGTCTTATAGCTCATTAAATTGACTCAGTGGCGCGGGAAGATACGCTGCATCGACCTATGGTTGCCGAGAACTACGATAACTATTATACCTCACTCCCACCCGACCGGGAGGAGCTCGACGAGTTTCCATACGGTCGCGGCCTTTCGGGCTCACAGGAAGAAACAAGATGGACCGCGGAATGTATGCTTCGAGAAGTGGTGAAGGGGAAAGTCAGTTTCGCTGAGTTGCGCGCGTATCTCCGCCAAAACAGCTTGAAGCTGGATCCGTCCACCCAGGAGATCTTAGTTAGACCTGAAGAGGAGCTGAAATATCTTATGTGACGAAAAGAACCCGTACCACGACAAACTATCTACGTACTGGACTAGAACTGCGAGTGTTCGGGTTCTAATCAATTGCCACAGCATTCCATCCTTGCCGCAATTCCGGGTGTTACAAGGTGACTTTAGTCCTCCTGAAATCGGCAACCTGAGGGAGCGAGGAAAGCTTCTTCGGCCATGACCCTCAGTTGCTGCTATATCTCAGAGTTGCCCAGAACACAACTGCGATCCTCACGCACCCGACAGAGGTCACGACTCTCCAATTTGTCCCCAGAGTCCGGATATTGGTTCAATATTAATTGAGCGGCGGCACGTTTGGATGCCGCCGTCTCAGCTTTGAGTAGAAGCAGCTGCACGCCGAGATATAGAAGTCGCGTGGTTCGCTCGCGAGTCTGGTCGTCCGCGAACAAAGGTTGTCGACCTCGGGCCCAATCTCCGTCTAGCTGGTCACGGAGCTGGTTTGCAAGCGCGGCACTGCAGTGTGGAGGGAAAGAATCTGTGGCGACTCGGTTAGATAATTGCAGAAGGCAATGAAGTTGAACGTTGAACGCACCTGCTTGCTCCACCGCCAGGCGGTAGACCCGACTCGCATGCTCCACGTCTCGACTCCAGACGTCGTGAGGCATCCTGACCGTTTCTTCAATCTGTGAATGTCAAGCGGTGAGCAAAAGCTCCTAGAGAAGGCGACACATCTTACTAGATCTTTGAGGTTAGTCGGCCGTGATGACGTGCCCTGTGTGGCAAGGACTGGCGACCTCGATGGAGACCGCGATGAGGAGGTAGTGGGTAGCGGCAAGAGCCCCGACGACGGCGACGGCAGCGGCGAGAGACGAGCGGAGCTCGCCCGCGTCGCTCGTGGCTGTGGGGACGTCGACCTCCTACAGGATGGGCAGGGAACCGTCTCTAGCAGGGATTCCATAACTGTTATCCGAGCCGCTATTCGTTGGGAAAAGGAGCGAAATCATGGCCCAACTTATACGGGGTGTGGCGTGGTATACAAACGCGCCACACCACACAAACGGTTGCGCGTCCCACACGCCACCCGGATGTTTGCGACTTGATCATAACGGGCTAACAGAAGCAAGAGGGTTCAGTAGTCAGAGACAATATTGAGTAGACGAACGGGCAAACGCACTTGAGCACCCAAACGCAAGTCCGCGCTGCTGGCCACGGTTGACTTGAGGGAGTCATCATTGAGAGTCACAAAGGTGTGGCGTGGCGCTGAGGAAAGTGTTCTGAACAAACGGAACGCGCGAACGAAAGAGAGCGCGGATATAGAGACACGCTCGTGTGCAGAGTATGACCGGTCTGTTAGGGATTCGTTGAATGGTGTTGGCGTGTCTATGAAGGAGCTTGGCTCCGCCCACCTTCCGTCCCCTTCTTCACACTGCTACTGTCCCATTTTCTATCCGGCATCGGACGCGGCGAGGCCGCTACGACGGTGGTCGACACCAGGGCTGTCTGAGCCAGCGACTGGCACTGGTGCGCGTAAGTTCATTGACCGCGATCAAGTGAGGGTTGGTAACGGCAAGAGCCCGGACGAGGGCGAGAAGGGCTCGCACGCGTCGCCCCTCGGAGGCTGCGGTGAATTCGACGTTGCACGAGAAGTGGATGCGACTTGGATGGTGTCGAGGTTGGAGACCATGCCTTACAGCAACTCGAACGGGTATCCGCTGAGGAGAAGAACGAAACGAGAGCCCGCCTTATACAAGATGTGGCGTCGAATACGAACCCGCTTAGACTATAAGAGCCCTTGTGCGTTCTGCGCGCCACACTGATGGTTACGCTCGGAGTATAGCGAAACGAATCTGATAAAAGGAGGAGCGTTTAGTTTGAGAGAATATCGGGAGGACGGTCGCCCACCTACTGTAGGTCTGGGCACCTACCTAAACGGAAGCAAATTCAAGTGCGCGCTCCTGGCCGCGAATGACTTGCTATCATCGCGTAGGCGCGCATACGCCGGGAGTCATACACGCGAGACGGTGGCGTAGCGCCGGGACAGGAACGAAAGCAAGGTCGCGATAAGCTCGAGAACAGAACATTCGGTGGGACGGGGACGCGAGCCGCAAGAGAAAGAGGAGAATTTCCGACGCGCTGCAGGGAGTAGGATGAAAACGACTCGGAGGTCAAGGAAGGGACTATGCATTCAACCTGAGTCGGTACAGCTGGGGGTGAGAGAGGAGAATGTTCAGCGCTTATTCAAACGTTGTCGGCTCCGGGGCACGGGAGATCGTAGCGTGGACCCGCTTGGGCCGAAGGAGCGGGTCGGCTGCTGCCGTCGTTGAAGCACGACGCTGTCGATGAGGAACGACAGCGGCGACAATTGCCCGCAGACAGTCGACGGCACAGGCTAAGGAACCACCGCCTGAGTGGACGGGGAATGGGCCCCAGAGTGTGGCTGAGGTACATGAGATCCAGCACGACAAGCTTCCGCGCAGAGAAAGGTCGCATTGCACGCAGAACCTAGTACAGCTGGCGACTGTAGTAGAACGCCATGGCAGACGACGCGACGGCAAGCGCCTTCGGGACGGGGCCCTTGCCGATGCGGGGGACGGAGGAGATAGCGAGGAGGACCGACGCGGCTTGCAGACACCGCGTTAGCACATCCGGGGCCGGGGACATGTGGCGACAACGCACCGAATGCTCCCTTATACCCAACCGCAAGTCCTTCGGAGATCTGCTTTGCGCTGCTGAGATACAGGAGACCGGTGCTAAGAACATACACATGAGGGTGAGTAGTAAGGAATAAGAGCAGAGACGCACCATACGCCTGCCACGAGTGAAATCATAGACCCCCCTCTTTGCGAAGGCTATCCCGCCGCCGAGGATACACAGGAGAGACATGGCAAATGCTGGATAAGCAGACGGCACACGGTAATTAGCTGGAGCAGCCACAGAGGGCAGGACGAGCGGCAGACCATTTTGGTGGGAAGCAAGCAAGGTACGATCACGTGGATCAGGTGATCAACGCGTCGCGCTGGATGTTCGAGCGCGTTTCTTTGGGTTCCACGGTCGCAGCGGGCACACATCTTTCAGATTGGATGGTAGGCTGATGGTGAATATCTACATAGACTTCTGATTTGGGTTCCTCGCAAAGAGGATTCATGAATAAGATGAAAAACACTTCTTAGGCTGGAACGAATATATAGTCGCACCGGTTCGGAAAGATAAACCAGGATTTTTTGGGGTTTCCTTTATAGCTAATAAGGGCCATAAAGCAAATAGTCTTGTTGTCATGAAAGCCTTTTGTCTTTCCTGGATACTTTTGGCAGGCAAAAATCCTTCAAAAAATTGGGAATCATTTCCAGCCAAAAAGCCGTCTGTTTTGGTAACATTTTGGTTCTGAATATGATTGATTGATGGTAAACTTGTTGGACTTTTTCCTACTTTGCCATTGAGTCAGGGCAGAAATTCCGTAGTTTTATGATCTCTGATAGCTCCCCGACAGTGTTTCCTAAAAAGGATTTTTGCCAAGAAATAGCTCGCCCATTTCTGGGTGAACTGAGACTTATTACCCAGCAAAAACAAACCGAAAAATTCCTGCCTTTTTTGGACCAAAGGAAATCTCAATTTTAGTCCCCTGGAAAATTCCAAAAGACTCCCTTGATCGCTGTGAACCGGCGTAGTGAGTTCGGCGGGGGGGGGGTCAGAAGCAGAGATAAAGTTTGGTGCGAGGTGCGTCTTGCGGTGGGAAGCTAACAATGTTCAGGCACTCGGGAGAGATCCGGTGGCGATAGAAGCCTCCAGGCTGCGACATAGGCGCCGGGACACGGGACCTAAGTATAATATCTCCCCCAGAGACGCAGAACTTAATGGAAATTTCAGCGGGATAGGAACTTGAAGCCAAGTATTGAGAGGCGAAGCCGCGGACTGGGAGATGAAGTAAATTCGCAGCATTATCTTAAGCAGGAAACCGTGGCGAGTCTCCGTGCATGTCAACCCAGAACGGCGACGCAGATATCAATGTAGATGGCGGGCAGTTTGCTATTCACCGGGTGGCGTCGGTGTGATATTTTACGCGGGGTGGCGGAGAGTTGGAACAAGCGCAAGAAGAGAGTTCTGCTGAAAGAAATACTAGTACAGCATAGTTTGATAATTCCAGTGCAGAGATCAACGAGCACTCAACCGATATTCAAGTTCGCCGTCTGAATTGCTCTTTCAGTCTGTACCGACCGAACAGCGAACTTGCATTTGAACGGATAGGGTGCACTTGATAACACTGCGTCAGCGGTGCATTCCCGTACCAAGAAAGGACGTACACAACAAGACCTTCATGGGCCTCACAACGAGGTTCGACGACTTTCCCGGCCGCATCCACACATTTCTCGACGTTCAGGGTGGCGAGTATGGACGCCATGCTGATCCAGAGCACGTCGGTCGCGACGTGACGCCCGGGGCACATTCTGCGACGAAATCGGCTTGGACGAGGAAGAGACAAATATTTCGCACCTTCTCCCGAAGCCGAATGCAGCAATCTCGGGATCCTGGACACTTTTTGATTTTTCGCCACCGTTCCCACGCCCAAATTGGGCGAACCGCTCTTCTCAGCTGATCACTAGTGATCGCCGCCCATGCCGATGCCCGCTTGCCCAAAACCCGCCGCCCGCCGATGAATGACTTGCAGCCCGGGCCCGCCGCCCGCCTGCCTTAGTATGCCCGCTTATACATGGCACCCGCACACCCGCGCACGCCGGCACACCCGCGTTCACCCGCCGCCCGCCCGCCCAATTCCCGCCGACCACCCTCCCAATTCCCTCGAAAATGGTGTGTTATCCGCAGTGGCTCAAGCTAACCCGGTGATTGTCCATGCAGTGATACTAGTTATTATTATTTACGGGGGCTGCCTGTTGAGACCTGATCGCAGGATCAACTCAACCTTGATGGCCGATCATGCCGATGCGTGACTGTCCAAATCGGGACAGTCACGCGGTGGCGGAATTTGCGCAAGTATCCTGGACGCCGGGATCGAGTTTTCCGTCCCGGAGGAATCGGTCCGGGTTAAACGTGGACGGGTCAGGGTATGCGTTCTGGACACGAATGGGGATATGCATAACAGGGATCCAGCATCTAGCTCACTTCGTCGTGGAGGACAGCCCTGCAAAGAAGGTTACTTCCTGGCGCGCTCTCAGCAAATAACCAACCATGTGTTTACGAGAACTTTTCTCGTTCATGATTACGAGAACTTTCTCGTTCATGATAGGGGTCGCCGGGCGAGGATCCGCGACCTCTCGTTCGACCCTTGTAAGATTCTAAAATGTAATGGTAAGCCGACTTTAAGGTCAGTGAAGCTCAAAAGGCTTTTAGCCGTTCACTGACCTCTTTAAAAGCCGTTTGGACTTGTGCTGCACGGCGCCAGCAAGCGGCGATCGTCGTTGCCCCCTGCCCGCTGTCAATCATGTTGTCGCCGCTGCCTCGACAGCGCCTGTCATGTCGCTGCCGCTGTCGCGCGCGATGCTCCGCCCTATCTCAACGATGCCCCGTCGCTCTCTTGGCGCTGTGCCGCCCATGCTTGGCGCCGCCCGCCCTTCTTGGCACTGCCCGCCTGTCGCCTGTCGTGTAGCTGCGGTGCCATTGCCTTGGCGCTGTTCCGCCCTCGCTGTCCCTCTCGGTGCTGCCCCGCCTCCGCCATTGGCTTGGCGCTGTCCAACCGCCCCCTCGACGCCGTTCCGCCCTCCGCTTTGCGCCGTCGTCGCTGTTACCATCTGTTTTGGTGGTGGCCCGCCTTTCTCTTTGCGCTGTCCTGTTTCTTCTGTCATATGCTGGGCCTGCTTTACACTCATTCGATCATCAATTCATACTGCACGGCGTCGTCAAAAAGCCCTTGAAACATCAGACTGTGATGGGCCATCAATTCATCAAAATATACCTTTTTCTAGTCTACTTTGAACAGGCAGATTTTATGTTGACATTCACAAACTTCTACGTTCTGTTTGTGCTATGGGAGAAAAAGTGGCCTGCTTTGTAAGGCTCTTTGCAGGTTATGTGATCTGTCCTGGGTCAAGCTCATCCCATATAAGCAAAGATGGAGGAAAGGAGGAATTTTGTCAGCAGCACAGCCACTTGATGATAAATCAGACACATTATTTTACCTAATTCATGATCCAAAGTTGCCAGAAAAATCAGGAAAAGTAGTGAGAATATTATAGCGGGGCCAGCGTACCACCTATTTTCAGCAGTTTGGCAGTCACGCTAAACCCGTGGTCAATAGTTCCAGACAGCTAAATCAGGAATTTTTTTGTGGCACCGTGGAGCGCAGTTTGATTTCAGACTCTCTAATTCACAAGGGGTACAGTGGTACAGAATTGGGCTTGGAGAGTCTACATTTCCCTGGAGTATTTTGTTGGTGCATTCATCTTTAATACCACCCAATGTTACAAATGAGTCAACCAATTTCAGACAGAAAGTTGATGACTTGACTATTTTATCTGATGATGCTCCTATCCCATGGCACAAAGGTAGGCTTTTAAGATAAATGGCAAAAATCCTGAAGTTTGTGCCATGCCGCGGAGTCGGCCTCTCTATCATAATGTCACTAATGTCAAGTAACATGAACCATCACACTGTCCCTCTTGCCCATTTGTGCGTGCGGGCTTTGTCCCTAAGGCAGATGTGTCGGTATTGTGGCTGCTATTCCATATGTCTTCACGTTCCGACCTTCCTTCCTTGAGTTTTTGTAGACAATACGGCACCTGCTGTGTGTTACTGCAGGGCATCGCAGCGGATCCAGATGCGCCAGAGGAACTGCCCCGCCCCAATTACTGTAGCATTTCATTTAATTTATATGCCATGTCATACGTGGTTTTCTCTTCAAAAATTCCAGATATGTCACATGAAAACTCGGGAAGTTGCCTCTGAAAAAGGGAATCAAGAGATTTTGATGCCATCTGATTGTGGGAAATGCCCAATCGATTGTGAATTTTGTATTTGTTGTCACACACCCAGGGTCTATCCAAAATCTTACAGTACCTGATGCCTTGCAGCAGCTCCGAACAAGATATAAAACTCTGATTACCCTGATGGGTTGAAGGAATAAAATACATCCCAGCACAGCACAAGTGGGCTTTGTCTCTAAGTAGCTGCATCAAAAGTCTTCTTATTACACCCTATCTCCTTGCTCCATCTTGCCTGATTTGAGTGTTCCTTCCACTTGTGCTTCAGGTGTAGAGAGCATCTGCGAGTTGAGAAAAACGAATGTTCGGTGCATCGAACGTTCAGTTTTGATGGTGATTTCGGCACATCACGCTACTGCATCTTCTCCTCCACCACCTCCTCCTCGCCTCCTCCTCATGCTCATTACCAACTCTACCAATCTCCAGCCACCACAGTACTTACACACACGACATCACCATTTAGTGTACTATTTCGACCTAAAGTCCGCTGATTTTTAATTTCTCAAGGCCCGAGAAGGCCGATAAATTTTCTTTCGATTAGAGCACTTCAGATGCATGTTTGAAGTTCAAAAAATATAGGATCTGAGCCTGCTCATTGGCCGAGGGAGCTCCACTCCCATTCAGTTCTTGTATTTTTTGAACCTTCAAATTTTCATCTGAAATGCTCTATATTTTAGACAATTTTCAACGACCTTCTTTTTTTGCTCGTGTAATGCGTAACGGGACTTGAGGTCAAAATACTACAGTACCCTGGGCCAAGCCTTAACGGCGGTCCCCATGGCGAGCTCATAGTTTGGCGAGAGGACCTCGGAGGGAGTTCACGGGGCAGTGTTGTTGTATATCTACATGTAATCCGAGACCGAATCCGAGGTTGCTAGCAAATATTTACCTCTGCTGCCAGTGCGTAGTCTCGAGAAAACTCGACCAGAGCCCCGCAGTTGTACAACCAGCCCGCGAGTGTGCTGCCAGTGGACGCACCACGCACCTTGCGTCGTCGCCAGCAGCGGGGACGGCGGGAATCATGGAGCATTGGCCAGCCGGGTTTGACAGCCGGTCGCACAGCCGAGGTTTGTGATAACCGAACTTGAACTGAACTTGAGACGGCAACCTCGGTTTTCTCAATAGGCGAATTTTGTGCAAATGTGCACATGTTTGATGTGCCAATTTTGATGAATCTCAAGCAGTTGTAGGCACAACTGGGAAAACAAAAAGCAAAGGGACCTCATTAAAAGTTCTCGTGTTTTGCCACGCTTGCGGTGGCCTTTTCCAAACAAGTAGGGGTCGCGGGGCGAGGATCCGCGACCTCTCGTTCGACCCTTGTAAGATTCTAAAATGTAATGGTAAGCCGACTTTAGGGTCAGTGAAGCTCAAAAGGCTTTTAGCCATTCACTGACCTCTTTAAAAGCCATTTGGACTTGTGCTGCATGGCGCCAGCAAGCGGCGATCGTCGTTGTCTCTTGCCCGCTGTCAATCTTGTTGTCGCCGCTGCCTCGACAGCGCCTGTCATGTCGCTGCCGCTGTCGCGCGCGATGTCCCGCCCTATCTCAGCGATGTCCCGTCGCTCTCTTGGCGCTGTGACGCCCATGCTTGGCGCCGTCCCGCCTTCCGCTTGGCGCCTTCCCGCCCTTTGCTTGGCGCCGTCCCGCCTTCCGTTGGCACTGTCCCGTCTCCGCCATCGGCTTGGTGCACTCTGCGCCATCCCGCGTGGCGCCATCCCGCCATTGGCTTCCCGCTGCTCTGCTTGGCACCGTCCACCTTCGACGGCGGCGCGATCTCGGTTCCGCACTACGCTATCGCCGCCAGGGGACTGGTAATTCCGAACCACCTGTACCTTGAAGGCACGCGTGTTACGGACTCAGATACACGCATGCTGGTGACGGAAGCCGATGTGATGGCGAATGGTTTCAAAGTTTGCCGGATGGACGACGTGTACCGGCTGTTCCCCGGCTTGTCCACGAGATCGACATTTCGACCAAAGGCAAGTTGGCTACATGCACCGTCAGGGTAACTCTGATACATGTTTTTTTTTTAATAGGCAAGACCTGGTTCCTTGTCCAGGACAATCTTTTGACAGACTATGTGGGGGATGGCGACAACTACTTGCTTGACTCACGTTCTCAATATGTTCCTGTTCCGCTCTAATGTCATGTGGTAATTGTAAGTCACTGTTGAACCTCATTTTAATACAAAAACTCAAGTGTGAATGGTTAGAATGGGTAAAGATATAGTGCACGGACATGGAAAATTGCTTGGCCTTCCTTAGAAACAAAGCCCACAAGTGGAATGTTGCATTTTGTTGGCATGATATCAAACCGGTGACATCAAAAGCTATTTCGTTGGTAGTTGCAGTAAGTGTCAGCATTTTTTTGAGGTATTAATATTATTTTTTGAGGAGTGCCAGTCCGGTAACAGCCACTGGGTACACAGCCACTGGCACACCTTGCGTAACAAAGATTTTTTGTGCAGTCAATATGGCACCATGTGTGCCACAAGCAATTTTCTTTCTGTAAGATTTCCGGGTACGGCGCGGTACTAGACCGGGGGAGGAACAGTGAAGATATCGCGTTTGTGGTTATACGGTTACAAACGCGTAAGGGCTGTGCGTAGATCTACCCGAACTAAATAGTCCCATCAATGCCCTTGATGCGGCTTCATCAGCTCGCATCCAATATCTCCAACACTTTCTTCATTTCTTCAATAATTCACATGAACCTACTTATCCAATATCTTTGAACACAACAGCATCGTCTCTCATGCGCTGTGACGATAAGAAACTCAGGGTAAGGAGGTTGGATAGCTAAGATCCGTGGAATAACAACCATCATACGGTGTTTCTTCACTTACGAACAAAGCCCACGAGCGCAAATGGGCAAGAAGGACAGTGACACTTTTTGCCACTCACATCAAAAGTGCAAAAAAAAAAAAAAAAAAAATTGAACTAAACTAGGTTTTGGATGGACACGAACTGCCCACAAATACGGGCGTCAGCACTTTCCCCGACACCTTCGGAGCGGGCAGGAGGGCCCGCCCGCTCGCAGCGGCGGACAGGACTGTCTGCATCGTGTACTGGGCGGAGAGTAGCCGAGCGATGCAGGAGGGAACCAGCAGCACTTCGTAGAGTGTTATGGTGCCGGGGAGAGCTATTACACGTTCGTTCAGCCTGATCCTGTGCCCAATATGAATGCACACACCCGTGCCTTTGAATGTATCCTTGTTGTTGCAAAGCGACGTCACAGCAAGGACATTGGACGCTGACCGCGAGCCCGCGTAGACCCAGTCAAGAGCTCCTTCAACCCACGCAGCATGGTCGAACAGAGGGTGCGGGGGGAGCCTCACCAACGCGATGGACGGCGACCAGCTGGGGGTTCATGTTATAAAATGTCCACCACTGTAGCGATAATACAGACCTGGAAGACATTGTCAAATGATAGGAAGGCGAGGACTGAGGTGTTGAACACGAAAGCAGTGGCGACGCGGAAACCCCGGACCTGGCTAAACTGAGAGAATGCGAGAGCATAACAGTATGACGCACCATGCATGGGATTAGGGCGATCGCATTAAACCACTGGTCCGTGGTATACCATTGCAGGGTCGTGTGAGTGAGAAAATTGATCTAAAGTACAAGTTAATTACGCCGGGATTGAACCTTCAACCGGGCTCAGATAAACTCACGCAGGTCCCGCAAGGGTCCCGCGACACTCCCGCAAGGTACCGCACGTGCGGGAGTTCAACTCCCGCATGGCTTGTCACGCGGGCAATCCAACTCCCGCATCGGTCCCGCAACTGCCAAACTCCCGCAACATAGGGGCTAAAGTGCTAAAGTCCCGCAACATAGGGGAAAACTACCACAAAAGGTGTGGTACCGCCCGGATGCACTTATGAAGTGCATTAAATCCATCCCCAGTCACCTTGCTTTGGCAAGGTCCCCCACGGTCTAAATTAGGTAATAAATGTATAGCACTGCTTGACACAGCCACATTCCGGGAACCCTGTCGCTCGACTCCCATAAATACGGGACAAACAAGTACAATCTTGTATGTCAGCAAAGCTGTGTTGCTTACATGCCTACCATTAGTAAGTTGATGCAACTCCGGGAATCCTGTCTCTCAACTCCCATAATTAGGGACAAACAAGTACAATCTTATTTGTCAGCTTTGCTGTGCAGTTGCGGCACTGCCCCTGAGAAATAAAAACAAGCTCCTTCCGCCAATTTCACAGGTGATTTCCGGAACATACCCGGTGTGTCCTTAAATAGACAGCTTGCGGCGCAGCCATTGTAGCCATTCAATGGCTGCGCCGCGTTGGGTTCAGGGCTTGTCGGTAACACAGTTCACGGACAAAGCCTTTGCAGTGTCAGCTATGCCTGATTGTAGTTTGTCAAAGTTTGTAGAATTTTGTCAGTTGAGAGAAGATTCGACATGCACCACCAATTAGGAAACGCGGCACTCCATGCGAACCACTGCACTTGCTCTGAAACACTGCACCCCAAATTAGGAAATATTGTACTTTTTTGCCCCAAATCAATGTCAATCCTTGATGCCTCAGCGGGGGCCTATGCCTTTTTGAAGACGTTCAGAGGGGTAATCCTAACCCTAACAGTTAATCCCAACCCCAACCAATCAATCCCGACCCTAACCAATTAATCCCGACCCTAACCAATTAATCCCGACCCTAACCAATTAATCCTGACACTAACCAATTAATCCTGACACTAACTAAACCAAAACTAACCCTAACTAAGCAAATCCTGTCCCTAACAAAGTAGAAACTATCCATGTAGTGCCGTGGTTTCGGGCAAGTGCCGTACTTGACACCCAAGTGCCGTGTTTCCTAATCGGTGGTGCGTGCCGAATCTTGTCGATCCCGGTAAGTTGAGCCCTGAAAATCTTGAAATTACTTTCAAATTTGCCAAAGTTTGAGCCGGAACTTGCTGCTAATAAGGTCTATACGATAGAAGAAAATCCGACATCTATTTCCTTTCCATCAGGTCCCCAAATTAAAATTCTATTTCACCCTCACTCAGAGTATTTCCCATCAGCCCAAATTCGAGGGAGGGGCCCTACCCCCTCACAAACATAAATCTGCAATGAATATTTTTAGCGGTTAGCCGAGATCACTGGGACCGCGAAATATGAAGCGAATAGATTCTATGTTACAGGAAGGCACCCATTCACAAACTGCAAGTCTAGGTAGGTAGGTCAGCCTGTGGCGGGAAGGCCCGAAGTTGTGTTCCAATTGATTGCCTACCCCAACTCTGGTCTATTTAGCATGATTGTGGTGTCGGGAGTATTTTTTTCTCCGCGGGAGGGGAGGGTCACACAAGGCGCTGGGAGTTTTCTGTTCGGTCATATCAAGAAATGATGGTTTATTCCACAATAAAAGTATTATACTGTAGGATTCTGTGGGTGTGAAATGTAACGGGTAACGCCCGCTACATTTCACTTCAGTTGCGTGAGGGGTGTAACGGGTAACGGCAGGCAGATTTCAGGCAGCCGCCTCAAGAACTGTTTTCTGTGGATAAAAACCCTTTTTTTTTTCATTTTTTATTTTATTTTTTTCGGGGGAATTTCCTTTTCCAAAGGGTGCTGCGAACCTTATTCATGCAACCTTTATTGCTAACCACAGGAGCTCATTGTTCCCATCAATCAAAATGTTGTGGACCCGAGGAAAATGCAGATTTCAGTCAATAATTCCATGTAACGCTGAGATACCATCAGATTTCACATTTCAGTTGCGAGGGAGGATGTAACGGTCCAAAAAATATTTCACCCCCACAGAATCCTAAAGTAAGGGCAACCAGAGCCAAAGAAAAAATAAGGGAAAATAATATTCGAAACCACATCTGACTAACTAACTGCTGATATCTGGTGCAAATACCTCAAAACATTGTGCGATTTGCAATTCTCCCTGGAAATAATTCTGAAGTGCAATGCCACAGGGTCGGCCTACTTCCAATCATCCATTTTTATTTTTTGGTCTGAGGTAGAGATTTTGTGCTGTGACATAGTGTGACACAGCAAAAAATACCATCATATCTGTGAATTATGTTGTGACATATGCTGGGTCAAATCTATATTCATCTGTCATTGTACCTGCATGCATCATTCATTTTGCGCTGCTTCACAAGTCTTTGACTTGGAGGCAACAATCATTCTGGTGAGGAGTATGTGGAAATATTGAGTGTTGATCAGTAATAGTGTCACAAAGTACTGTCAATTTTGTAGGCTTGACAGTTAAGTCTCGGGCCTCTGTACACTAGGAGCTGTGTGTAGTGAACTATGATGGCCCGTACTTGCAGTGGCCCATAATGGACAAAAGTGAACCTCTATCCCAAGACAATTTTACAGGAAGTTCCAAAGCAAGGTTTTTGTCAGCGTAGCTGGCCCCTGGTACTGTAATACTCTGTTGGGGGGTTTCTTTTTGTGTCGCAGTTGTATGTGGCAATAGAGTAGGTGTGGCACAGGCAGATGTCCCTAGTTCATTGGTGCAAGACTTTGTTCCCACTGCAAGCTGATTTCATGTTCAACATCCCCGGAGCTTTTGGTCACTGCACGTGTATGATTAGTAAATCTTGATGGGTTGATGCGGCCGAGTTGGAGCTATATACTGCTGAGAAAAATACCTGCCATACAACGCATTGCACCCGACAGTATTGCTCAAAAGAGGGTATCAAATTTGGAAATTGATTGTATCAATGATAACATCAGTTTACCACCTGCATGTACTCATGTAGTAGGAAACAGGAAACAATGTCCACTAGCACTCTTGCAACCACTACCGCAACCACTACCGCAACCACTACCGCAACCACTACCGCAACCACTAACCACACTCCCGCAACACTACCGCACACATGTAACACTCCCGCAACGAACACCCGCAACTCCAAGTTCAGCACTACCGCAACCTCCCGCATAACTACCGCATGACAGATGCGGGACTTGAATTTTCCATGCGGGAGTTTGGCTCCCGCAACCGCAAACACAGCCACCAACTCCCGCAAGGTCCCGCAACACTCCCGCAAGGCCAGGTCCCGCACAGTGTCATTTTTCTTGTCAAAGTTCTGTCAGAACGAGGCCAGGTAGGGCTCGGCGACGGAATCGGGGTTCGGAAAGAATCCCGAGAGTTTCCCGACGGGCGGTCGGGTTTCGGTTATTCGAGACGGAAAAGAACGGTTTATGCCCCAAGTGGGGTCGTTACTAAGACGAGATAGAAGCTACTGTAAGGCTCTATCGAGTCGGGTTAATATACTAGTGGTTTCCCTTTGTTAACCCTTTCCGTCTGACTGTCCTCCTTTGTGTAACCCTTTGTGTTACACAAAGGGATGTTGGTAGTTATTGATCGGTGATGGGGGCGTTTCATGACATCACCCCCCATTTAAGGGCGTTCGTCCCGAGCGCCTTGGACATGGCGAAAAAAAAATTTCAATGCTGAAGAAAAAAAATTTCCATGTCGGCCTTTGTTCTCGACGGTCGTCGGAGTCCTTTTGAACCTTTGACGGTATCCTGAGTATTTCAACAGAGCGTTCTCGACGAGTTGAACCTCGGAGTATTTCAATCGCTCGGGCCAATCAGCAGAGGGAGGCAATCTCCCTCGCAGAATCCAATCTTAGCGAGACGTTCGCCCTGAGCACTACCGGGTCCTCCCGGGGTGCCCTCTTCCATTCGGAACCACTGTGTGCCTGGGCGGACATTAAGCTCGAGGCTTCTCGGCTTCTAAATTTTCGAAGCTTCCGAAGCTTCTTCCGCTTCTCCGCAGTCTCCATATTCCGAACCCGACTCATCGTCGGGAATGTATCGGTTTAGCCTTTTGGGCCCCACGATGCTTCCATTGATCGTGTTTCAGTTCCCTTTATAAAGGGCGAGTCGGGTTGTAGTTCTTCCTTTCACCATGTCCTATTCGCGTCCTTCGAAACCCGAAGTAATCCGCCCCGATGGTTCTCGTCTCTCCGACGAGGTTTGGCGTCCCACTCCGTCTCGTTTTGCGTTGGTCCATCCCTCCGTTTATCCTGGTCTCCACCACCGCGTCCTCTCCGCTTTCCTCGACCGCGAGGACCCCATCTGGCCTTTCGCTCCGGCGTCGCACCCCATAATCTTCCGGCCCATCGCCGAGTTCAATCCCGTCTCTTCGGCGACAACAACCCCAGTTTTGACGCCGCCGACGTACACAGCGCCGCCTCCTCCTTCTTCTCCGGCTCCCTTCGGGTTCCCCTCGCGTCTCCTCCGCGAGCTCTACGGGCTTTCCGCTTGGGATCAAGCCCGCATCTGGCGCCCTGCGTCGCGCCCCTCCCGCGTCCTGTCTACCTCTACCATTCCTCCTCGTCTTCGCGACGAGTCGGCCCAGGCATGGGACGACATGGGCTCCTGGTCGCGCGAGGACTACTACCACGCGCAATTTCTGGCCTACGCCCAGGTGATGTGGTGGGAGTGTTGCGTCCTTGGGCCGTACCAGCGTTGCGCGGGTGTGATTTTCGATCGTTCGAACCCTCGGCCGTCCATCGAGATCCCGATGCCGAATCCCGCGACGGGCGCCACCATTGCCTCTCTGGACGTCCGCGAAGAGCTGGACACGCGAAACGACGCGTTGTTGGAGGCGTGGCGCCCGTTCTGTCGCGACCCGACAGAAGATACTGTCTCTTTAATTGTGGAGCCTTTCGTGCGTCTCATTCTCCGCCGTCTTCGCGTGTTGACAATCCCCAGCTCTCCCTCTGGCACTTCCTCCTCCTCCTCGCTCACCTCGGGTTCCCGGTCTTCGTGTCCGAGCGCTTCATCGCGGCTACCGAGTTTATAGCTCGTTTGGCGGGTCCCGTTCGACTTCGACCTCGGACCGGACCCTGCCCGCTTTGAGTTCGACGAGGAAGACCCGTCTGGCTCTGTCCTCCGCTTTATATCCCCGCCGCCGGAAAGTCCGTTCTACAATCGCGCTTGGCGGGGGTTCCGGAGTCCGAGGGACATCTCCGTTGTGAATTTCGACGACCCTCGTCAAGTGTGGAACGAAGGGGCGATTTGCCGGTCTCGGGGCGGCCACGGGATTTCGTTTCGACGGGATGCTCGAAGCGTTCGATGGTTTGTGTCCGTCTTTCTTTGTTAGGTTCGGTCACTGATCGCTTTCTCCAGCGTTGCTCCACCCTCGCTTTGGGGCGGATAACGTCACCCCATGTCCCGGCCTATTCCGGACAGTGAGCGAAGAGGAAGCCGACGCTCAGTGTTGGGAGGACGGGGGTTCTTTATGGCGTTTCGAGCGTGATACGCGCGCCCCCTATCCTCTTCCCGCCGATCCTGCATTCGCGGAATACTTGTCGGGTTTGACCCCGCCTCCGTCTCCTTCGCCGTCGACGCCCTCTCCTTGCCTGCCTCAGGCTTCGCTGGCGGCCACCGGTCCGCCCGTATCTGCTGAGAATGCGACAGGTGCCTCTGGCGATGTGGACATGGCCGATGTCGACGTCGAGCCCGCCGTGGGGGATCCGCCCTCTGCGGTTCCTGTTCGCGAATCGCCCGACGTCCCGGACTCCCCGGGTTTTATCGAGTTGGATCCGCCGACCCCCTCTCGGCGCATTCGGGTTCGACACACCCGGTCGCCCGGCGGCACGGAACGCGTCGAGGTTATTGACGAGGCATCGGGCCGCAGCTCTCAAGAAGGGGGAGGTACTGGGCCGTCCCCTACGTCCATCGTGACCCCGAACTCCTCCGCCCCCGGGTCCCGTATATTTCCTCGTCGCACAAGCGCCGTCGTTCCCCATCGTCGTCTTCCTCTTCCTCCTCTGAGTCGGCTCCCGACGACGAGCTAGCGGGGGCGACTTCACGCCCGTACGGAAAGGTGGGTCCGGGCGAGGCCTGTCGCAGTTCGATTCCGAACAATCCCCGTCTGAGCCCCCCTCCTCTTCGCCGTCGCAACCGGTCCAATCCCGCTTCGGCGCAGGATTTTGCGGGAGGTGTGCCCCGGGCGCTGGTCCACCAGCCGCTCGGGTATCGTGCGTTCTTCCCAGGGGAGTCGCATGTGCGGCCCGTCGGGCGAATCGTTCGTGCCCTGTCGCCCAGTTGCGCTCGGTGTCGCACGCAGCACCGGCTTTGCGCCGTCGGGGAGTCGGGCCCGATTTCCACCAAAGCAGGGAAGCCTCGCTCGGCTTGCGACACCTGCAAGCGAAGCAACAAGCCGTGTACTTCTTGGGGCCCTATGAAGTCGGCGTACGAAGCCGGCAACCTGGCGCAACTGAACGGATTCACGTTCCAGTATTGGCAACACGTTGGCGAGCGGTGGTACGAGCTCATGGAGTCCGATTTCCGCGCCGACTGGGGATTACTCGGTGCGTTATTCCTCATTGCGTTTCTTCTTCCGGGATGACTGACGAGTCGTCTAGTCGGGAATCGGGTTTCGTATGCAAGTTTGCTGTCGGCGTTGCAGCCTCGGCATAACACCGAGCGTTCTCAACAGCGCGCCCAGCAACGTCGACCTCCAGCCGCGAAGAGGCAGCGGCGGCAGTCCCCAGCGTCAAAGCCCTCCGTGTCGAATACTCCCCGTGGTGCGGCGGGGCCGTCTGGATCATCGAGACCCGGCCCGAGCCATCCGTCGGGTTCCTCGTCGGGATTCCCGTCGGCTTTCCCGCGTTCCGATGCGGGATGGGAGGGGGCGCGGGAACGCCGAGCTCGTCGCCCGGCGTCTACCCATCGGTATCCTTCCCGCTCCGCTTCCCCTCGCCGTCGACCCAACTCCCCGCCTCCTCGGCGTCGTCCCTACTCGCCCCCTCCGTCCTCTCGTCGTCCGAGCTCTCCCCCTCAAGTGCGTAGGGGCGGAATGGTCGGAGGGGCCTCGACGCGACTCTTCCCGTCCTCGGTCCCGCCTCGCGGACCGCGTTCGGGTCCCACGGTTGGAGTTGGTTCCGCCGACTGGAACCTCCCGCGTGGTCCCCGGGCCGAGCGAGGTCGTCCTGCGTTTCCGGGGAGACTCCCCGCGTGTTCGTCCATCCGCTTCGGACCCTGCTCCCTCACCAGCATACTGGGAGCGCCCCCGGGATGCGAGACGACCTTCTCCTGACTATCGGGAGCCTCGCCGTTCTCGCTCTCCTTCTTTCGTTCCTTCCCAGCCGTTCTCCGATTCCGAGTCTTCCTCGGTGACTTCGCGGGCTCCTTCTCCGTCCTCCTCTCGCCGCGGACAGGCGAGCGTTCCTCCCAACAGTGTCGACGATCGTGGTTTTATTTCCCCGCTCGATGCTAACCGCCGACCTCTCCCGCCTGGACCTCCAGGTCCTTGATAGGGTTTGGGGTTCGATGTCGATGCCGGGGCGCCTGGACCGTCCCGATCCCGAAGCGGGGATGGTCAACTTGGACGTGTGCCAGGCCGCTGTCGACGCCTCTTCGCCTATCGTGGGGTCCGCGCCGCACGGTCAGCGGTTGTCCGCATGGGGGCATACGATGCTGCAGACGGATTACGAGTCGCTGAACCCTCACTCGGCGCACTCGCTGCTCGGCATTCCGACGTATGTCTTCGCTCCTGCCGAGCAGTTTGGGACTTTCACCTGTCGGGCGGACAGTGCCCTGCTAGCAGCCTTGGCGGCTCGCACCGACGACCACCGCTCGATTCGCTTCCTGCAATACGTCTCGCAGGTCGCATTCATGGCTTCCGTGGAGGCGGCCCGTATCTGGAACCATCGGCATCCGGATCGGTACGACGAGGATTCGCTGGCGGGGTACCGGGATCGCGACCCGGCGACATACCCGCCCGAGCCGGTCGACCCGGCGGCGGATATATCGGCGCTCCTTCCCGCGTTGGTTCCCTCCTTCCGCCGAGGAGGCGTCGCCGTCGCATCTCGACGCCGAGGAGTCCAGAGATAGGCCGTCGGGGTCGAGCCGCAAAGGCAAGGAGCGGGCGCGTTGAACTCGTTTTGGGGGTTTTTTTTTCTCTTTTTATAGTCGATTTTCCTTTCGTTTCGTTTGCAGTTCGCGAGGCATACGCATGTATTGTATGAGTATTGAGTTAATTTATCGAGTCGGGGAATTGGCCTTCGAGTGTGGAGGGAACATTGAGTTGGAGAAGAGGAGAGGTAATAAGGGGTATTGGGCTCTCCCTGTCGGGTTTCAAGGATGGCGCCGTCGACTAGGAGGCGTTCTTCCTCCTGGGGTTTGTTGCCCATATCCTCCATCGGGGATGATAGTCCTGGGTATCCACACTCGCCCATTACAGCCGACCCCTTCGTGGGCTGGGCAATGGCATCGGTCCCGCTGGTGCATCGGGTACTCGGTAACCCGAGGAGAAGGCTTGTCGGGTTTCGGGCTGCGGGAATCCAACGCAGGGCGGAGTAGCCCCCAGAGAGTTCGCCCGACACCAGCGCCCAGCTGGAGTATTAAGAGGATGCGCAGTAGTTGTTCGAGTCGTTCGTTTAGCGGCATTCCCGATGATTAGGGAGCTTCTATCTTCTGTCAGAACGAGGCCAGGTAGGGCTCGGCGACGGAATCGGGGTTCGGAAAGAATCCCGAGAGTTTCCCGACGGGCGGTCGGGTTTCGGTTATTCGAGACGGAAAAGAACGGTTTAAGCCCCAAGTGGGGTCGTTACTAAGACGAGATAGAAGCTACTGTAAGGCTCTATCGAGTCGGGTTAATATACTAGTGGTTTCCCTTTGTTAACCCTTTCCGTCTGACTGTCCTCCTTTGTGTAACCCTTTGTGTTACACAAAGGGATGTTGGTAGTTATTGATCGGTGATGGGGGCGTTTCATGACAAGTTCAACCAAAATGACTTGTTTATAGTAGATTAATGGTGCATTCTAGGCCGCCATTGACTACACAACTCATCCTCCCGCTCAAGCCTTTGTACGGCTCGGGATCGAGGGGCCGCCAGGGAAGGTCCCGCACAGGTCCCGCATGGTACCGCACATGCGGGACCGTGCGGGACTTTATTCTGGCCCCCTTCAACCGAGCTCGGCGACGAACCTTGAATTGTGTTGACGAGAAATCAACAACAACGCAGCGCAAGTGCGACGTGAAGCCGCGCAGGACAGGGTCCTGCACAGCGAGAGAGGGTGGGGAGCCGCGAAGGGGACCAAATAGATCTTCTTGGCTATTGGTGTTGCCTCGAAAAGCGGCGGGGAGGACGACCTCGGGCCAAAAGTCCTATGCTTGCGCTCCTTGCCGGTCGCGTCGAACGCAATGCTGCGCGCTATGAGGACGTCGCCACGGCAGCGCGCTTCCCGGAGACCGCGTTCGGCGATGTAGGCTGCAGCGGCAAGTTCTGGAGCCTCCGGCATTGTGGTGGGAAGCAAGATGGGCATCTTTCTCACGGTCATCAACATGTACACAAGCGCGGATCTCGGCCCGAATGCAACATGCAGACTGCAATGCCTTATCTCCCCTCCGACACGTAGCCTAATTGAGTATTATAATTTCTCGAGTTTTATGCCAATCGAGCAAGCATTTATGGAGCAGTTCATCAAGTCACCACCATTTTTGTACAGTGTGAGAACTTTTTGTTGGGAATCAGACAAAAAATCCCTCTAGGCAAACTGTGCAGATTCATGAACTGAGCATTTTGACTAGAGGGATTGGCTAAATTCTCAAATCTAGCAGGGAGGTTCACAGAGATTTGGCCGTTCAGTTGTAAAATAATCACGCACACACAACCAAAAATGGCCGTCAGCTCAAATTGGCCGCGTTCCCATGCCACACAACAGTGGCGGTGACTTGATGAACTGCTCCATATGCAGCAATGTGATTGTGGTTTTTGTTAGTACTATTGCCGACTTACTGTAGATTCCGAAGTCAAGTTCGCCATTTTTGAAATTTTTCATGCCCGGGAAGCCCGAAAAATTTCTTTTGATTTTAGCTGAATTTTAATAGTGAGTTTTTTCTCAGGCTCTTACACATTACATGAACTTGACCTCGGAATACTACAGTATAAGTTCTCGGATTCTGCCACGCTTGCGGTGGCCTTTTCCAAACAAGTACCAATAACTTCAGCTTCCGCAGGAATACGGAAGCCGCGATATTCGTCATCGTATTTCAGGGTACTCATGTGTGGTATCGCTGGTGGACACACATCAGTTTAGGGTTGACCGGAACATTAATGTGCATACCCAAAGGAGTGACGGGTTTCCAGCGCAATACTTCCTTCATAATCGCCTCCACATACGGCATCATCGGGCGGTCCTCGAACCGTGGTAAATTCCCGTGGCCTACGACGGAGTCGATCTCCGCCTGCGCCTTGTGCTGAATTTCCGGATGCTTCATTAGCGCGAGGATGAACCACCCGAGTGTTGATACGGTCGTTTCGGCCGCGGCGGCGTAGAGGATACCGGCAGTGTTGCGGATGATATCGTACCGCTCGGGGTCGGGCTCGCCTGCGGTGACAGTGTCGCGGAGGAGTTTGGATGTGAACGACGGTGCTGCTGTTCCCAATTCCTAGCGGAGTTCAGTGGACGTCTCGCGCCGACGAGCGAAGAGTAGCAAACTGTGTTGTTGAGCGTCTCTGCGAACGGTTTCTCGATCAGGTCGTGCGCAGCCTTGCGCCAGATAGCGGCGTCACGTTGGAAACCAAAGCCCGGGACCCATGCCGGGATGTATTTCATCACGGGTAAGTAGTCCTGCCGGGTCGCATGAGGAACACTCTCGTCTCGCTTTTCGGCACTCACGACGAGATAAGTCCCGCGAATACCGGTTGCGGACGCGCCCTCCATCGCCTTCGCCACCAGGTGCATGTACGGGTCATCCTTAGAGGAAATCTTGATGCCGTAGGCGACGTCGAGAATGAAACTCCCCGACATTCTTCGCAGCAGGTGTAAGTACGGCTTTGACACACAGACTCGGGGACGGCGATGCGCGCGAACGAGACGACGTACAGTCGTAATTCATCCAGAACGCGTTCCGGCTCTCCGATGAGCCGCGCTATAAGGCGATGAGCTGCGGAGACGAGCTGTGGCCGAAATTGTTTGGCAACAACGATGTTGAACGATTCGTGCATCATTTTGCGGTGCTTGCGCCTGGACATAAACTCAGCATAAGACAGAGAAACAGTGGATAGGAATTCTCACCAATAGTCCCCTATACATGTCGGAACATGCCTTTGGCCATTCAGGCTGCGTGGTACTCACCATAAGGCATGAGCGCTTGAATCTAGCTTAGATATGTTTGGAGCTGGAGCGATGCACTCACAAACTGCCCACTCCCATCCGGATAGCTCGCAGATCATCGTCAGGACCGTCCTACTCAAGCGTCAACATTTTCCGCAAACGACATCGTCCACTGTGTACCGGTCAGAATAGTTTGACGAGCGCCTGTCCAGTATCTCTCGGATAGCCTCTATGCTCTCTAGAACAATTGTCGACTGGTTTCCGACCTGGAAGTGAATGATATCCGACTCTGAGGAAGATTGAGCCGTGAGGGCAACGAGAGAGACGAAGAGGACCGTAGGTTTGTGCCCATTTGTGGTACAGCTCGGCGCGCGGAATATCCGTAGGTATATCGAAGAGGTTCCCGACCAGAGGAAGCTTGGGGGGGCCAGGCGGGAGCGGCAGCCTCGTTCGTCGATTGTTGAGCCAGCGCAGTCCGAGATGGAGCCCGAGG
This sequence comes from Mycena kentingensis (nom. inval.), assembly GCA_014461125.1. NCBI lineage: Eukaryota > Fungi > Basidiomycota > Agaricomycetes > Agaricales > Mycenaceae > Mycena > Mycena kentingensis (nom. inval.). Next base: position 2,645,850 of record JACAZG010000002.1, on the reverse strand, counting down.
AGGAGGCAGGCGACGAGGAGGGACGGGTGGTCTGTGAAGAGCATCGGCATGTGGTCGCGGAGGAATGGATGGGTATAATAGGGTAAACATACCGAGAAGCGGAGACCTCATACAAGGCCGCAAATCTGGAGTTCCTCCTGGCGCGACAGGACATTGGCTGCGAACCAGAACTCTGGTTGGAGCCTAAAGATACCTGGGACGGCGCGACAGCGATGTGGCCTTATCGCACCGGAGTGCTAGATTTAGAGACAAGGCCGCCACCTCGCGCTCCTTGGCGGTCTCCGTGGCGCGACTGGACATTGGCTACGAACCAGAAGCCTACTTGGGCGTCAAAAAATGTGCCCATCTGCAACCGAAAAGGGCTGCATTTAGGTCTTGTGCCGCACGCTCTTGGAACGGAGCGCCAACGGATACCCGTCTCTAGACGCCGGCTCCAACTCTCCCCGGCTACGATGCATAGAAGCCGACAATGTTAGAACGCCGTGCAGAGCCGGCCAAGACAAGTTGAGGATGCGAAGTAAATTGAACTTGAGAACGGACGAACGATATCGCTGGGTGCAAAGAATTTCCCAGCTCCCGCCAAAGACCGGCGTCCCAGATGGTCCGCACGTTCGTGGCAGGGACAGTCACTATTTCCCGTTCCGCGACAATCGGAGACTGTCGATGGGCGACAATGGGGAAGGAGGGAGACGAAGAGTGTCTGCTGTGCTACACCGGTAATAGGTTAGCGCTTGACGCGTCTACCATCAAGTGCAGCGTCGTCACTGTTGAATCGCAGGTCATTTAGGCCCCAGGGACGGCACCGGCGGTGGGCGAGGACGGCCCCGGAGTCGCAAGCGCGTGCGCCAAGAGCGCGTATTCTGGGGAGGTTGACGAGCAAGGAAGGCGGACGGAGGATGGCGCCGTTCAAGGGAGGGATGACCAAACCAGTAGTAGTGGAAGTGCTTTGATGGCAGTGGTAGTGCGAATCCGAACGCTACCACTGCCGCCTCGTGGGTGCGCCGAGGCCGACGCGGCGCACATCACCGCCATCAAATGGCGCGCGCCTGGCGTTTATTGTCCAAATGCCACTGCTACAAGGGACCTGCATAAGTTGAAATACATTAATACATGGTGTTGTCCTCAAAGCTGGGCATGAGTTCCGCATCTAGATACTCAAACCCCCGCATCAGCTGCTCATACGGCGCCATCGGGCGCGGCTCGAGCTCCGGGTCCAGAACAAGTTGCGGTCCGACCTCTTCCTGGACCTCCGGCACAACTCCAAACTCCACATCCCCAGCCAGCTCCGCCTCGGAAGGAAGCTCGCGCTCGAACCGATTCTGCTCCCCGCGACGCTTAACCTGCCTCACACCCGACTGCTGCTTGATCTCCCTCTGCTGCTCCTTCAGCCGATGAATATCCCCTTCGATCTTTTTCAGCTGGTTCTGAGCAAGAGCGCGCTCCTCCGCATGATGATGGTTGGCAGATCGTCGTTTGCGATTATTTTCGTCGCGATGGGCAGGTGTGTTAAGATGGTTGGGGAAAACCCGGGCAGCGCGGCAGGCGTTGATCTCGGCGAGCTCTCATAGATCAAGTTCATAAGCACTAAGAGATTATTAGATTTGTTCGGTGCTTGCGACATCTCGACGTACGATTTGATCGCGTCGAGGAGCGACAAGTTCGTGCCCGTGTTCTGGTTGGTGAACGGATGAGAGCTCTCGTTGAGGTTGGTGTGATGGGGCACAAGGAACCAATCCTCCGCGGGCATCTTTGTGAGGTTCTTGTTGATGGATGGCCAGAACCAGTCGATGCAGTCTTTGTCTGCAATCCAATCTACCGGCAGGTCAGAACACAAGAAGCCGGATATCAATAGAACTGACCGCGAACACAAAGTCGTGGACTGTGAATTTCGCATCATGGATGTGGGCAGCCAGGCCGGGAAGCATGGTGATCACGAGCTCCTCGTCAAGGTCCGTACAGACAGACCAAACATACTGCTGGTCTCTTGGTTGGGTCGCCTGTTGCTGCTGCCAGTGAACGACTCCTACAGAAATCGGTCAGCTGGGTGAAGCTCTACAGAGGTCTAATACCCACCAGGAAGATCGGTGCCCATGGTTGGCATAACCTTTGGCATTTTATTAGAATCGCAGTGTTCAATATTGGCATCAAACTTACAGCACAGACGGCTCCCCTTCGCGCCGCTGACAGGGCGCAATATGCGAGCGCAGTAGCGGTACTCGGGACCAAGTGTTGTTGACTGGAATACACCGTTGTTGTTGTATAGCTCGCAGAGCAGCGTCTCGTCGATATCTTTTGGAATGGGAACAAACCGGTGCTTAGTCTCGCCGTAGGTGTACAGGGAGCAGCCAATAAAGCCGTTCTTGCCGTCAGTCCGAGGCTATTTAATGTCAGAATGGTCCCAAACGCGAAAAATTAGGACGCGACCATGTATGAGCGGCGGTAGGTAGCCACGCCGGCGCACTTGGTGCCATCTGTGTTCAGTCTTCCGCAGTCCATCGCGCTCATTTGGTTGTAGAACCTGATCAATCAAATCAAAAGTATTTCTCAGAACGTTCGTTGAACATACGAAGCGACCCGGATGGCGGGTTTGGACGTTTGCAGCCCATTTACATCGCACAGCGCGTCGTAGAACTCGTCCCGCTGCTCGTCGTCGGGTGTGTACCTCGCAAAGTCCTCCGGAAGGAGGACGGGGTCAAACTGGTCGCAAACCCACGAGCCATTGCAATAGTGGTGAGCCTGGGAGCAGAGCTGGTTGTCTAGGAGCGGGATTCTGGTGGCACGATGAGGATCGGTGGTCCCAGAGCTGCCGCCGCCCCAGGCATCGACACTCTGCATCAGGGTTAGCGTTGGAGCCATCTCGCGGCAGCAAACAAAGAAAGTGCTGCTCACCAATCGTTTGAACAGGGAAAGCATCGACTCGCCGTCTTTAAACTCCGCCGGAGAGTCAGTCAAGTCCCACAAAATGGCCTGGTAGTCTCCATTTCTCGGGATTGACCAGCAACGAGGAAGGTCGGTCAACGTTGTCAAGTCCTCAACAGCGAACTCGCGCGATATCTCGATTGTGCGCCGCGGATCGGAAGCCTTCGACCGTGTAGACTTGCTCTTGCCCTTTGCCTTGCGAACAGCCATGACTGGGTTCGAATCAGCGGCGCTGCCACCCTCTAGACCGTCGTCGGGAGCCTCCTTGCGCTTCCGATGCGTCGAATCGCTCACCCGCACAGTACTGCGTCGCTGCGCCGCGGTATTCGATGTGTGAGGGCCAGAGAACACGTGTGCAGCGGGAGTGGTGATGGCGGGAGGAGGAGGGACTGGTGGCGAGGCAGACGCGGCGGAAGCGGGTAGCGGAGAGGAAGGTTTCAATGTCGGTAGTATAGAGGCAGGGACGGTTGCCGGACCCTCGGATGGCGTGTTTGGCTCATTCTGGGCGCGTTTGGCGATCCAGGACACAAACTCGGGGAGGTCAATCCATTCTGTCGCATTCTCGGGGGTATATACACCCAGTTCGACGAGTGCTGAGGGCAGTTTCTGGCGGAAAGTTAATGAGCAACGCTCCATGTCTCGGCGGGACCCGAACCTCCTGCATATACGCTGCGAGAGCATCGGGCCCTGCAGCGCGGATGATTAATTGGGGGTCTAGTCCCCGAACAGCGCCAGAAGCCATTTTGCGGTCACTGGGGAGTGGTGGTGGGGAGAGGATAAAGTGGTTCGCGGGCACGGGCAAGCAGGTTGAGCCATTGTCCCCACTGTTACCAAATATAGACAATCAAGTACGATCCAAGGGGCGCATCAGATAAATCTCACGCGTCGCGCCGCGCACCACTACCACTGCTGATCCCACTTCCACTACCATTCCAACACTTCCACTACCATTGCAGCACTTCCACTACCACTACTCTGGTATATACTCAGCCTGGGGCGTCCACCGACGCCTCGTCCTCTTCCCCCTTTCCAAAAGTACCGCCACTCAACGTTGCTAATATTAGCATCACCAAATCAATGCACCATCCTCTCAGCGGGGAAAAAATCCACTCACATTTACATTCAGCTCCAAATGTAAAATTCTTCCCCTCAATCCGCCCCGCGGCCGCCTGCGCAGCGGACAGGGTGGCGTTCCTGCCGTGCCACCATGCTTGCACTGCGTAGTCGAGGTATTGGGTATCGTTGTATGCACGGTACGCTTCCACCGCTGCGAACCCGTAGATCCTGCATGTTATCAGTGCGAGCAATGCGTGGGAAACAGGACCCACATGGTGTTGTCCATCTCATACAGCGCATCAGCGCCCAGCATATATTCAAAGCACGACTTACGACCAGTGATCGCCCAAGGGCCCCTTATTTCAAGTTACGACTCTGAAAGTCAATGTATGAGGACACTCCGCAGTTGAGAAGCGAATACAGCACACGCACGGATGGGAAAAATTTGGCCTCAGCCCCTCCGCCTGCTTGAACAGCGTCGCCAAGCGGTCGGCGTACACCTTCTGCTCTGTCGCGGTATCGAATTGCGCGAGGTGGACTGCGAGAACGCCAGTATTGCCCCATCCTGCTGTGTGTCAATTGCGCTGTTACGAGGGTATAGAGGAAATTAAAGACCTACCACTGGGTGTGGTGGATAGCTGCCCATCGGGGCCGAGCCGGGAGACGGCCACGTCGAGTGCTGCTTGGACAGTCAAAACGCGCTGCTCCATAGGAATGGAGAGCGTCGGTTTCTGGGATGATTTTCAGAGTCAGGCAGGGAGGCGGCGAAGGACCCACCCTCCATGCGAAGGAAACGAGCTGAGTTTGAACCACGGATGTCAAGTAGCATAAGAGGAGGAAGAGGGGTAGTGAAGCAGGTGGCGTCGTTCGCATGAGAGAGGAAGAGAGAAGGAGGTGCAGGTGCAACCGGGATCTGCAGACCCTAATCAATAAAAGTTTTTGCCTGCCAGTGCGCAGATTCGAGTTGGACAGATGCGCTCTGACTCTGTTAGAAGTACAATTGCAGTCCGGTAAAGTGCTTTCACCGGCCTAGGATCTTCCATGCCCGTTTCGAAGAGATGCGATTCAACGCGGTACTGATGCCGGGCTGTGGGCGCTGGCTAAGATGTTTCAGGGCGAAAAAAGACACCCGACTTGATGCGTGGCTCGCCGTGCGGAGAGATCGAGGTGTCCTGGTGGTCTTATCGCTGAAAGTGGCTACATACTGTAGTAACCCTAACCCTAACTTTAATCCTAACCCTAACCAGGCCTAACAGCTTCGCGGGGAGAAACTCGGCACTCCTATGATAATGCCAGCCGATGAGCTTGTGTCACATCTGGCACCCAGATGTTGGCATCTGCTGAGATTTGCGGTATCACATGTGAATGTCTTGTATCTGATTCACAAACTTCAAGTTTGTGCTATGTGGGCAAAAATGGCTGCCCTAGAAAGTAAATGGTTAGTAAGGCTATTTTGGCCATCACATGATCAGGTCCCTAGTTCAACCCCAGCTCTGGGTAGTCATTTTATTACCAACTGCAAGGTTGTGCTAGGGGTGCTGGGTGGCCAAAAATGGGCCCCCCATAAAATGCAAAGATTGGTAAGGCTCTTCAACTGATCACATGGTGAGGTTCTTGGCTCAATGGACTCAGTCACTGCGGTTGGTTATTGCTTTGTCAGATTGCACTGCAGCTAGATTACTAAGCAATTATATAAGTGCAGATAGGTTCAGTGACCATTTTTGTGCAAGTCGTTGTGTAGAGAAAACAGTGTTGGGTAGCACAGCTACCGATGACTAAGCAGACAACACATTTTTGCTTATTATTATTCCAGTTGACCTAAAAAAATTCTAGGCATTTGCCAAAATATTCTTGTGGGTAAGCCTGTAGCGCAAATGCCCCTTTTGGCAGGGAGCTTTGTTTCAATCAATTGCCTATCCCACCGGCAATTCTGGTCCGTTCTGGATGTTTGAGGTATTGTTAGGATCAGCGCAGAGAGCACATTTTCTCAAGGGGTAACACAAGGCACTGGGAGTTTTCCTTGACCATATCAAAAAAAAAAAAAAAACAATTTCTTTGCAATGAAATAAATAAGGGTAAACAGATGATAAAGAAAGGGTAAGTAGTATCCAGAATTATGTCTAAGCCAGGCAGCTGCTGCTGATATCTGGTACAGATACCTCAAAACATTGTGTAATTTGCAATGCTCCCTGAGAATAATTCTGAAGTTTGTGCAACGCCGCTGGGTCGGCCTACTTTCAATCATTTTGTGTGTGCTTTCGCATCTGGTTGGTCCCGGCTCGGGGCTGCAGGACGCCTGGAAGACGTCGGCGCGTCCGGACGAGCGGAGCAATGCTCGGGGAAGCTTGAATGTCGAGCCTGTATGCGGTTCGCCTGGCTGCGTCGACGTCGGGGACGTGGAGGACGTTGTCGGTAAGCCCGTAGGGCTGAACAGAACAGAGACTGAAGAGCTCAGTCCGCGCGAGAGCGCATGACTCACGCGAGGCGGATGCAAATCTGATGGGGTCCTTTGTCTTTAGATCCCAATCGCCTAGAATCTCGAGGAGGAGCTCGTTCGGAAGCCTGGCGCGCGGCTCTGGCATGGCGGAGAGAGTCAAAGGATATCCGGATCCTAGATACACAGGCGCACTGGCCCGGAATATATCGCACCACCCTGAATATTGAATGTCGCGTACAACGCGGGCATCGCTGGCGTCCGCGGAGGCTTTCGCGGAGTTCGCCATCCTATACGAGCTCGAAGCAAAAGCCGACCTGAATTCAGTATCCTACTGAAGAGAAGGCAGGGCGCTGAATTCGCTGGTTTTACGCGGGCTCGCCGCGTCAATACAACGTCCGCAACTTACTCGGAACCCTCGTCCGACTAAACTCCTCCGCCAACTGCTCTAGCGCCCGCTCGTGCGTCAGCGACCGCGGTATCCCCTTGGCAAGGCGCGCCACTGTGTCGCTCAAATACGACATGTTGCTGCGCAGGGGCATGACGATGTAGTGCTCCCCAGTCACAAGCGGCACCTTCACGACGTGCACGCAGATTCGGCGTCTGCTGCGCTGCGCGCGGTCGATCCACTCCTCGAGGGTGGGGTCTTGGTCGGCGCCGCCGATGCCTGCGCGGACGTCGGCGGTGCCGGAGACGCGCACGCGGGTGTCGTCGGGGCGGCCGCCGCGCAGCTCGATGATGACGAGCGGGACGGTGGTGGGCCCGCGCGAGCGGAGGATGCTGGCGGGGCGGCAGTAGATCGCGGGGCCGGCGCTGTCTTTTAGCGGGGTGCCGGATCCGTTGACAGTGAAGTACCAGTTGAGGATGAATCTCATGAAGGAGAGTTGGCGTTTGGGGAAGATTTTAAGGTGAGCTGCGTGTGTTAGTGTGGAGCGGGGTGGAAGCAGGAAGCATACCTAGACGGGTATCGCGCACGGTCAGGCACCAGCGTTGATGGCCATCGCGCCAGTCGAGCTTCTGGCAGGCGTCAGAGCAGTAAAACCGGGCTTTGCAGCCCCCGCATCGCCGGAATGACGCTCGCGGGCCCATATATTGACACTGAAACGCGTCAGCCACATACACATGCAGTATATACGGGCACCTTGAGATTATCGCATGCCCGCCCGGGCGGTTGTCTCTTCACGAAGGCATCGAGCATGTCCCCTCCCAAGCGAATAGCCCGCTCTGCTTGGTGGTACGCAGCACCAAGAGGTCGGCTTTTGAATGCCGGTGACAGCGTATCGCGCTCATTGCTGAGCCGCATCACGGCGTCCACGAGTGGGTCGATAAGCTGCAGCTGGAGCGCCGCGTCGGTGAGCGTCTCCGTCAGGAGCACGTCCATCACCTTCGCGAGGGATTCCGGGACGCCCTGTGTAACGCATTCGACCAGCCCGTCGATGAACCCGTGGCGGGTGGCCAGAGCGATGTACTTTGGGTCGAAATACATCGCGAGGTTGAGCATATTGAGCGTTTTATCGGTGATGATGAGGACGGAGTCCGGCCCGGAATAGATTGCTCCCGCCCGCTTTGCGTTGGCCACAAACGCAAACATCTGCGTGAGGCTTGGGACTGCGCCCGCAGCGCAGGTGGCTTTGAGAAGAGGAACTTTGAGCACACTTCCGCGGCTGTCGCCGATGATCCTGTCGATGCCGTGGGTGATGTTGCACACCTGAAAGACGAGGGGGATGAGGAATGGATCGCCCGACGAGGGCGTCTGCGGGGTAGTGAGGAGCGGCGCGAGGATCCGCAAGTGGCGCGCGACAAGCGAGGCGAGATGCTCGATTGAACCGCCAGCGCCGCGGAGTGCGTCATCGGCATGGCGACGGGTGTATTCGTTGGGGAAGATGAGGGCGCACGACTTGGCGAAGACTGCTCCCTTCATCTGGTCATAGTCGTCGAGCGCGATCTGCCAGGCTGGAATGACGAGCTCGAGGAAGCCTTCTGCGTGCCATACGCGAGGCATGTGCTCCATTTTCTCTTTACTCGCGAGGGGAACACGCGCCAACCCGACGAGGACAAGGAAAAGAGCGCGTGGTGGTACTCGAGCCATGAAACAGCTGGGGATGGTACGCAGGACGTCGCCGATTTGATGCGCAAAGCGGGCCCAAGGCAGGAAGCGATCCCAAAGCTCGAGAGTCGCGTGAAGAGGCGGCTCTTCGGCGTCCTCGATGAGATGGCCCAGACCGACGATCGCTGCGGCGAAGAGGTTGAGCGCGGCAAGTATGCGCTTTGACAGCGGGTTGGCGTCCAGGTCGAGGAGCCGCGGAATACGTCTCGGGTCGAGCGAAGCGTATATGGTCGGAAGGAGCAGATCTCTGCGTACAGACTCGTGGTTACAGAGCTGCAAAAAGTGCTCCTGATCTGCGAGGCTGCAATCGACCTTCATGGCCCCCGTGGCGACTCGCTGTGAAAGGAATTAGTTTTGAGCGCCGGCATATGCACCGAAGTGAAGACCTTTTGTGCCGCAGGAAGTCTGTCGAGCTGACTTGGGCGGAAGATGTCATGCATCGTGGAGGTCCGGATGAAAGATGGAAAGCTGTGGGATTGATGAGCGGCGTGGCAATTCTCTAGAGCAACCTTGCTTTGGAACATTTCTCCAACTTGTTGAGGTACAGGCCACCTGGAAGCTTCATCTAGCTAGAATCGAGCCTTCCAATATTTGCAAGCGTTGGAACGATCCGGTTCACAAATTTTAAGTTTGTGCTATGAGAGTGCAAAAGCAAAAATGAGCTCCCAAAAAGTAAATACTGTACTATTCCGAAGTCAAGGTCGTCACTTTTAAATTTTTCCATCCGGGGTTGACGAAAAAAATTTCTTTTGATTTTAGCTGAATTTTAAAAGGGAGTTTCTCTTGCGCTCTTACACATTACACAAACTTGACGTCGTGTCAGAACTCTGCTATATTCTGACCACATCAGGACCATCTGATGTTATGACCCATGAGTCTTTGATGTCCATCACGGATATTTGATTGTTGATCATGTCTTGATGATTCCATCATGTCTGCAGTGGTTGTTCACCAATAACATACCACAGAGAGATCCCTGCAACATACAGAGGTTCTGGAAAGACACACCCGATGCCAGGCCTGGATTGCCACTAGTAGGACACTGCCCGCGGCTGGGCTAGCACGAGTATATACCAGAGTAGTGGTAGTGGAAGTGCTGCAATGGTAGTGGAAGTGTTGGAATGGTAGTGGAAGTGGGATCAGCAGTGGTAGTGGTGCGCGGCGCGACGCGTGAGATTTATCTGATGCGCCCCTTGGATCGTACTTGATTGTCTATATTTGGTAACAGTGGGGACAATGGCTCAACCTGCTTGCCCGTGCCCGCGAACCACTTTATCCTCTCCCCACCACCACTCCCCAGTGACCGCAAAATGGCTTCTGGCGCTGTTCGGGGACTAGACCCCCAATTAATCATCCGCGCCGCAGGGCCCGATGCTCTCGCAGCGTATATGCAGGAGGTTCGGGTCCCGCCGAGACATGGAGCGTTGCTCATTAACTTTCCGCCAGAAACTGCCCTCAGCACTCGTCGAACTGGGTGTATATACCCCCGAGAATGCGACAGAATGGATTGACCTCCCCGAGTTTGTGTCCTGGATCGCCAAACGCGCCCAGAATGAGCCAAACACGCCATCCGAGGGTCCGGCAACCGTCCCTGCCTCTATACTACCGACATTGAAACCTTCCTCTCCGCTACCCGCTTCCGCCGCGTCTGCCTCGCCACCAGTCCCTCCTCCTCCCGCCATCACCACTCCCGCTGCACACGTGTTCTCTGGCCCTCACACATCGAATACCGCGGCGCAGCGACGCAGTACTGTGCGGGTGAGCGATTCGACGCATCGGAAGCGCAAGGAGGCTCCCGACGACGGTCTAGAGGGTGGCAGCGCCGCTGATTCGAACCCAGTCATGGCTGTTCGCAAGGCAAAGGGCAAGAGCAAGTCTACACGGTCGAAGGCTTCCGATCCGCGGCGCACAATCGAGATATCGCGCGAGTTCGCTGTTGAGGACTTGACAACGTTGACCGACCTTCCTCGTTGCTGGTCAATCCCGAGAAATGGAGACTACCAGGCCATTTTGTGGGACTTGACTGACTCTCCGGCGGAGTTTAAAGACGGCGAGTCGATGCTTTCCCTGTTCAAACGATTGGTGAGCAGCACTTTCTTTGTTTGCTGCCGCGAGATGGCTCCAACGCTAACCCTGATGCAGAGTGTCGATGCCTGGGGCGGCGGCAGCTCTGGGACCACCGATCCTCATCGTGCCACCAGAATCCCGCTCCTAGACAACCAGCTCTGCTCCCAGGCTCACCACTATTGCAATGGCTCGTGGGTTTGCGACCAGTTTGACCCCGTCCTCCTTCCGGAGGACTTTGCGAGGTACACACCCGACGACGAGCAGCGGGACGAGTTCTACGACGCGCTGTGCGATGTAAATGGGCTGCAAACGTCCAAACCCGCCATCCGGGTCGCTTCGTATGTTCAACGAACGTTCTGAGAAATACTTTTGATTTAATTGATCAGGTTCTACAACCAAATGAGCGCGATGGACTGCGGAAGACTGAACACAGATGGCACCAAGTGCGCCGGCGTGGCTACCTACCGCCGCTCATACATGGTCGCGTCCTAATTTTTCGCGTTTGGGACCATTCTGACATTAAATAGCCTCGGACTGACGGCAAGAACGGCTTTATTGGCTGCTCCCTGTACACCTACGGCGAGACTAAGCACCGGTTTGTTCCCATTCCAAAAGATATCGACGAGACGCTGCTCTGCGAGCTATACAACAACAACGGTGTATTCCAGTCAACAACACTTGGTCCCGAGTACCGCTACTGCGCTCGCATATTGCGCCCTGTCAGCGGCGCGAAGGGGAGCCGTCTGTGCTGTAAGTTTGATGCCAATATTGAACACTGCGATTCTAATAAAATGCCAAAGGTTATGCCAACATTGACGACGACGGACGCGTCCTTCAAGGTCGAATGGTGGCGCGCCCATGCAACGCCGAGTTCTGGATGTTTTTTCCACTGGATCGGAGTGTGCACAAAGCCATCCTCATATTCAACAACCCACACTCTCACCCGGAATTCCCGGATACAAAAGCGACACGAGAGGGTGCGGCGGCGATAAAACAAGCGATTGCGGCTCAGGGAAGCACATTGGGTTTGACAGTGGCAAAGCTCAGCCGAGGTACGATATTGTAGTACAACTCTACGCGCCCGAATGGAATATATTTAACCAGTTTTAATTTAGCACCTGCAAAGGCTGTGATTCTTGGGGCGTCGCCTGATCCCGCCTTCCTCGACAAGCGCAAGACACGCAAGCTTATTATGGATGCCAAAAAGCAAGAGAATCCCATGGGCACCGATCTTCCTGGTGGGTATTAGACCTCTGTAGAGCTTCACCCAGCTGACCGATTTCTGTAGGAGTCGTTCACTGGCAGCAGCAACAGGCGACCCAACCAAGAGACCAGCAGTATGTTTGGTCTGTCTGTACGGACCTTGACGAGGAGCTCGTGATCACCATGCTTCCCGGCCTGGCTGCCCACATCCATGATGCGAAATTCACAGTCCACGACTTTGTGTTCGCGGTCAGTTCTATTGATATCCGGCTTCTTGTGTTCTGACCTGCCGGTAGATTGGATTGCAGACAAAGACTGCATCGACTGGTTCTGGCCATCCATCAACAAGAACCTCACAAAGATGCCCGCGGAGGATTGGTTCCTTGTGCCCCATCACACCAACCTCAACGAGAGCTCTCATCCGTTCACCAACCAGAACACGGGCACGAACTTGTCGCTCCTCGACGCGATCAAATCGTACGTCGAGATGTCGCAAGCACCGAACAAATCTAATAATCTCTTAGTGCTTATGAACTTGATCTATGAGAGCTCGCCGAGATCAACGCCTGCCGCGCTGCCCGGGTTTTCCCCAACCATCTTAACACACCTGCCCATCGCGACGAAAATAATCGCAAACGACGATCTGCCAACCATCATCATGCGGAGGAGCGCGCTCTTGCTCAGAACCAGCTGAAAAAGATCGAAGGGGATATTCATCGGCTGAAGGAGCAGCAGAGGGAGATCAAGCAGCAGTCGGGTGTGAGGCAGGTTAAGCGTCGCGGGGAGCAGAATCGGTTCGAGCGCGAGCTTCCTTCCGAGGCGGAGCTGGCTGGGGATGTGGAGTTTGGAGTTGTGCCGGAGGTCCAGGAAGAGGTCGGACCGCAACTTGTTCTGGACCCGGAGCTCGAGCCGCGCCCGATGGCGCCGTATGAGCAGCTGATGCGGGGGTTTGAGTATCTAGATGCGGAACTCATGCCCAGCTTTGAGGACAACACCATGTATTAATGTATTTCAACTTATGCAGGTCCCTTGTAGCAGTGGCATTTGGACAATAAACGCCAGGCGCGCGCCATTTGATGGCGGTGATGTGCGCCGCGTCGGCCTCGGCGCACCCACGAGGCGGCAGTGGTAGCGTTCGGATTCGCACTACCACTGCCATCAAAGCACTTCCACTACTACTGGTTTGGTCATCCCTCCCTTGAACGGCGCCATCCTCCGTCCGCCTTCCTTGCTCGTCAACCTCCCCAGAATACGCGCTCTTGGCGCACGCGCTTGCGACTCCGGGGCCGTCCTCGCCCACCGCCGGTGCCGTCCCTGGGGCCTAAATGACCTGCGATTCAACAGTGACGACGCTGCACTTGATGGTAGACGCGTCAAGCGCTAACCTATTACCGGTGCCGCACACCAGACACTTTACCTCCCTCCGTCCCCATTGTCGCCCATCGACAGTCTCCGGTTGTCGCGGAACTAGAAGTAGTGACCGTCCCTGCCACGAACGTGCGGACCATCTGGGACGCCGGTCTTTGGCGGGAGCTGGGAAATTCTTTGCACCCAGCGATATCGTTCGTCCGTTCTCAAGTTCAATTTACTCCGCGTCCTCAGTTTGTCTTGACCGACTCTGCACGGTGTTCCAAGCTTCTATGCATCATAACTTAACTCGGGAGGAATGGAGCCGGCGTCCAGAGACGGGTATCCGTTTGCGCTCCGTTCCAAGAGCACGCGGCACCAGACCTAAATGCAACACTCTTCGGTGCCAGATGGGCGCATTTTTTGACGCCCAAGTAGGATTCTGGTTCGTAGCTACCGTCGCGCCACGGAGACCGCCAAAGAACCCGAGGCGGCGTCCTAGTCTCTAAATGTAGTACTTCGGTGCGATAAGGGCACATCGCTGTCGCGCTGTCCCAGATATCTTTACGCCCCAACCAGGATTCTGGTTCGCAGCCAATGCCCTGTCGCGCCAGGGGAATCTCCAGGCTGGCGGCCTTTTATGAGGTCTCCGTTTCTGGGTATATTCACCCTGTTATGCCCATCCATTCCTCGGCGACCACATGCCGATGCTCTTCACAGATCACCCGTCCCTCCTCGTCGCCTGCATCCTCCTCGGGCTCCATCTCGGACTGCGCTGGCTCAACAATCGACGAACGAGGCTGCCGCTCCCGCCTGGCCCCCCTAAGCTGCCGTTGGTTGGGAACCTCTTCGATATACCTGCGGATATTCCGCGCGCAGAGCTCTACCACAAATGGGCACAAACCTACGGTCCTCTTCTTCTCACTCTTTGCCCTCGCGGCTCAATCCTCGTCAGAGTCGGATATCATTCACTTCCAGGTCGGAAACCAGTCGACAATTGTTCTGGAGAGCATGGAGGCGATCCGGGAGATACTGGACAGGCGCTCGTCAAACTATTCTGACCGGTGCACAGTGGACGACTTCGTTTCTGGAGAAAACTGAATCTTGGGTAGGACGGTCCTGACGATGATCTGCGAGCTATCCGGATGGGAGTGGGCAGTTTGTGAGTGCATCGCTCCAGCTCCAAACATATCTAAGCTAGATTCAAGCGCTCATGCCTTATGGTGAGTACCACGCAGCCTGAATGGCCAAAGGCATGTTCCGACATGTATAGGGGACTATTGGTGAGAATTCCTATCCACTGTTTCTCTGTCTTATGCTGAGTTTATGTCCAGGCGCAAGCACCGCAAAATGATGCACGAATCGTTCAACATCGTTGTTGCCAAACAATTTCGGCCACAGCTCGTCTCCGCAGCTCATCGCCTTATAGCGCGGCTCATCGGAGAGCCGGAACGCGTTCTGGATGAATTACGACTGTACGTCGTCTCGTTCGCGCGCATCGCCGTCCCCGAGTCTGTGTGTCAAAGCCGTACTTACACCTGCTGCGAAGAATGTCGGGGAGTTTCATTCTCGACGTCGCCTACGGCATCAAGATTTCCTCTAAGGATGACCCGTACATGCACCTGGTGGCGAAGGCGATGGAGGGCGCGTCCGCAACCGGTATTCGCGGGACTTACCTGGTCGTAAGTGTCACAAAACGAGACGAGCGCCTTCCTCATGCGAACCGCCAGGACTACTTACCCGTGATGAAATACATCCCAGCATGGGTCCCAGGCTTTGGTTTCCAACGTGACGCCGCTCTCTGGCGCAAGGCTGCGCACGACCTGATCGAGAAACCGTTCGCAGAGACGCTCAGGAACACGGTTTGCTACTCTTAGTTCGTCGGCGCGAACTGTCCACTGAACTCCGCCAGGAAATGGGTACAGCAGCACCGTCGTTCACATCCAAACTCCTCCGCGACACTGTCACCGCAGGCGAGCCCGACCCCGAGCGGTACGATATCATCCGCAACACTGCCGGTATCCTCTACGCCGCCGCGGCCGAAACGACCGTATCAACACTCGGGTGGTTCATCCTCGCGCTAATGAAGCATCCGGAAATTCAGCACAAGGCGCAGGCGGAAATCGACTCCGTCGTGGGCCACGGGAATTTACCACGGTTCGAGGACCGCACGATGATGCCGTATGTGGAGGCGATTATGAAGGAAGTATTGCGCTGGAAACCCGTCACCCCTTTGGGTATGCACATTAATGTTCCGGTCAACCCTAAATTGATGTGTGTCCACCAGCGATACCACACATGAGTACCCTGAAATACGATGACGAATATCGCGGCTTCCGTATTCCCGCTGGAGCCGAAGTTATTGGTACTTGTTTGGAAAAGGCCACCGCAAGCGTGGCAGAATCCGAGAACTTATACTGTAGTATTCCGAGGTCAAGTTCATGTAATGTGTAAGAGCCTGAGAAAAAACTCACTATTAAAATTCAGCTAAAATCAAAAGAAATTTTTCGGGCTTCCCGGGCATGAAAAATTTCAAAAATGGCGAACTTGACTTCGGAATCTACAGTAAGTCGGCAATAGTACTAACAAAAACCACAATCACATTGCTGCATATGGAGCAGTTCATCAAGTCACCGCCACTGTTGTGTGGCATGGGAACGCGGCCAATTTGAGCTGACGGCCATTTTTGGTTGTGTGTGCGTGATTATTTTACAACTGAACGGCCAAATCTCTGTGAACCTCCCTGCTAGATTTGAGAATTTAGCCAATCCCTCTAGTCAAAATGCTCAGTTCATGAATCTGCACAGTTTGCCTAGAGGGATTTTTTGTCTGATTCCCAACAAAAAGTTCTCACACTGTACAAAAATGGTGGTGACTTGATGAACTGCTCCATAAATGCTTGCTCGATTGGCATAAAACTCGAGAAATTATAATACTCAATTAGGCTACGTGTCGGAGGGGAGATAAGGCATTGCAGTCTGCATGTTGCATTCGGGCCGAGATCCGCGCTTGTGTACATGTTGATGACCGTGAGAAAGATGCCCATCTTGCTTCCCACCACAATGCCGGAGGCTCCAGAACTTGCCGCTGCAGCCTACATCGCCGAACGGGTCTCCGGGAAGCGCTGCCCGTGGCGACGTCCTCATAGCGCGCAGCATTGCGTTCGACGCGACCGGCAAGGAGCGCAAGCATAGGACTTTTGGCCCGAGGTCGTCCTCCCCGCCGCTTTTCGAGGCAACACCAATAGCCAAGAAGATCTATTTGGTCCCCTTCGCGGCTCCCCACCCTCTCTCGCTGTGCAGGACCCTGTCCTGCGCGGCTTCACGTCGCACTTGCGCTGCGTTGTTGTTGATTTCTCGTCAACACAATTCAAGGTTCGTCGCCGAGCTCGGTTGAAGGGGGCCAGAATAAAGTCCCGCACGGTCCCGCATGTGCGGTACCATGCGGGACCTGTGCGGGACCTTCCCTGGCGGCCCCTCGATCCCGAGCCGTACAAAGGCTTGAGCGGGAGGATGAGTTGTGTAGTCAATGGCGGCCTAGAATGCACCATTAATCTACTATAAACAAGTCATTTTGGTTGAACTTGTCATGAAACGCCCCCATCACCGATCAATAACTACCAACATCCCTTTGTGTAACACAAAGGGTTACACAAAGGAGGACAGTCAGACGGAAAGGGTTAACAAAGGGAAACCACTAGTATATTAACCCGACTCGATAGAGCCTTACAGTAGCTTCTATCTCGTCTTAGTAACGACCCCACTTGGGGCTTAAACCGTTCTTTTCCGTCTCTCCGCTTGGCCAGGGGCAGACAAGACCGCCGTGACCAAGTTGGATAATCACACCTTTTCGGTCAGGTTGCGCGGGATTGGGAGCTACGTCGAGTTTGGAGATATCGTGGCGCACAAAAAAACCCTGCTGAGCGTCCCAGACCTCCGCCCAGTGGAACGGGTTGCAGCGGTGACGATCAAGGAAGCAGAGGGAGCAGCCAGCGGGATACCCCACGCAGTCGCGGCATTGAGTGGTGGCAAGGAGCCCGCGTCCGCACGAGCAGGTATCTGTGGCTGCTGGGTTTGCCTCATGCTCAAGTAGTGCATCCAGAATATCCTCAAAATGGTCCTCGAAGTCGGCTTGCAGTTTTGCGCGCTATCGACGACTGATCAGCCACGATAGCAATAGGTCTGCTGGGAACAAACTCGTTTTAGTGGCGGCGCCTCCGCCGGCTGATTATTGTCCATGTCTGGCAGTAACGGAGCCGGATCCGGGACAGCAGCGAGGTAGGGCAGCTGTGGTGCCGTGGAGATCGACGACACAGATGTTGCCGAGGAAGCTTCAGTGGTTACCGTGAAGCTAATCTCCTGCGTGTGCGGACGGCGCAGAGGAGCGATTGTACCGCTGGCATGGAGATCTTCAATCTCGTTGCGGCGTCGCTTTTCGCGCCGCGACATGGCGAAGAGAGAGATGCAGATGTGGGAAGATCTTTAAGTAATGACCGCAGCATTAACTCGGAGGAAACCTGCTTTACTTCTCAACCTCCCATGCAGGACTGAAGGTGTTGATGCGGTATATGGGTGATATAGTGTGTCAAAAGGGTCTGAGCCGCAGGTTTGCTGAAGGTTTCAGGCCAGAGACACAGGTTGGATGTCCTTGACACGGGTTCTTTGGTAGCTGCACAGGTCGGGTAGAGTGTCTGTGACCTGAGCTTGTCTTAGTTTTGACCTGTTATTGAGGTTCTGTCAAAATCAAAATTTGATGTTGGAGCTGATGCCTGTGATCTATCTAGTAAAAAAACACAAGAAGCTCTGCCATTACATCTTCCAGTTTGCTATAAGACAGAAGAGAAGGTCTAAATGAACATTGCCTGCTCCCAGAGGCATCTTAATCTTTGCATTCAGTGTCAATTTGAAGGTCGGCATCCCGGTACAGTCTTGCCGAGATTCGGATCATCATACGATCATACAACGGCACAGAAAATAATTTTCTGGTTACCAAAGTGGGCTAGTTGTTCAACTCATTCAAACTGCAATCATTCAGCGACGCAGGATTTGCTCAACCTGTGTCGCGGTCAAGAAAAGCTGTGTCTGTTTGCGACAAACCTGTGTTGGCCGAGGTGGGACTTTTGACACAGTATTTCAACCATAGCGGTACCCAGAATGAGGTTCTTCGGATGCTTCCCACTAGCTGCGGAAATTCAAGCGGAGTTTGATTGCCTAAATCTTGTTCAGGATTCCGTTCCTGAACAAGATTTAGGCAATTGAATGATAAGTATCGACCAGAGCTGTCAGTGTCAATCGTCGGGGCTTTTGCTTCTGGCTCCGATCCCTCATCGCCGTCCTCGGTGTGAGCTTTGCGCGGCGGCATCTCGTCTTCCGCGTTGTCTGGCGCTGTAACGCACCACCAGGTCGGGCGTCGGGCAATTAGCAATGCTGCGGCTTGGCTGCGGCACCCATAAATAGGTATGAAGATCTAATTTAAATCTGTGGAGCCTATGAGGCAAACGGCCTGAAAGTCTCAAACTTTCAGGCGGTCTGCGTCATCGATGTGAGCGTTGAGCAAGCGGGGGAGAAAATAGGTGAAAGCACGAGAATCTGATATGCATGTAACTAACTACGCACATGCGACGCGATTAATTCTAGAGCGCAGAAATTAACTCTAATTCTAGAGAGTGGGAAGTATGTATGAGTGACGGGAAACCAAAAGGAAGGGTAGCTATTTATTCACGAATCGGACTCAGAGATGGTAAGGTCAATAACATCGCCTCGGAGCGCGGTTTGACAGCAAGTCCGGCGGGATCCGCTCGCCGTTGACTGGATTCGCGGGCCTAGAATTTCGGTATTAGCAATTGCAGAGGACAAAGAAAGAAGCGCGACACACCAGTCCCAAGCCACCAAAAGCTTCGAGTCCTCGTCATACTCGAGGACCTGATCCCGAGTTGCTTGGATGCGACGCCGCAGCGGGAGCAGCTCGTGGGGGTCGGGGGTGCTATTCCGGCCGTCGTGAATGGGAGGGTATAAACGAAGGGGAGATTGTGCCGCCTGCCTGAGCAGGGCGTGCCGTGTGGGGGGAATAATGACTGGGCGGGACGTGGGCTGAGAGGAAGGCATCGCAAGCAAGAGGAAAAGAAGTGTTTGGAGCAATTCGGGCTGCGATGCAGGCTTTTATCTTTTTCTGGTGCCCCGTAAAATAAATCCAAAATCGTACCATGCTATGAGGCCCTCTGTGCGAGTGGTCGTACGACAGACACGGCGAAACCGGTATTTTTTCTACGGTCTTTCCCGGAACCATTCATTCATTTGTTTGTTTGTTCAATCGATAAATTTCTGGGTGGCCTTTACCTCATCCGAATGGAGCGAGAATATAAATATCACCTCGCTGCACTGCTCATTTGAAACATTTGGGGCTCGCGTACGGTGGGCGCCGCATCAAATTCATAGCTTGGTGCGCTCAAGTCCGCACCTTGCCGGTACCCCAAAAGTTTTGTGTGAATATTCAGAGCTATGTTTGGGGTAATATTTGGGACTTTGCATGATTTGCAAGCAAAAAAAGGCTTGTCCGCAGTCGTTGACCGTATAGCGGAATTAAACACCGCTCGGTGATCTCTGGGAAAATTATCCACATCCACTGACATCCATCTACCCTTCCTTCTTCCTCCCAGCACGTCGCATCCCCTCCCTTTTCATCTTGTCGCCTTTGGTTTGTCTCGACGCCCTGCGCCCTCATGCCGCGTCCTAGCGTCTTCACCGGCGAGCAGGACGCGTACATTCAAACTGTCTGCCGCGGTGAATGGGAAGTCGTTCTTAACGACGCGCGGACCAGCGCCAACTCCAAGAGCCAGTGGCGGCAGGAGAAGGCTTCCGAGATCTTCCATTCGCCGCTGTTTGCCACCCTCGACTTGGGAAGTTCTCGCCGGAGCAGTGGGTCGAGGTCCGTCTCAATGCGTGCTCCTTCGCCGTGCCCAGGCTAACTGGTCTTGCAGAGGATTGGCCGCAAGCTCCTCAACTACAAGAACCACCGCTGGGTCCCGTCACAGCGGGCTCCTGCCACCGCCGCGCCGCCCGAGCCCGCCCCTACCGGCCGAAATCCACTCCTTCCCAATCCGCCGACGGCGCGTCAACTCTTCGCCGACTCGCAGCGGGATGTCATCTCCGCCAATATGCGCGGCAGCTCCACGGCCAGCCGCTCCTCCTACCAAACCGTGCTCTCGGAGCTCTGGGGCTCGCTGTCGGACGCCGAAAAGGATGGGTGGGGTCGCGAAGCCGCTGCCCAAGCCGGAGACATCGCTCAGTAAGTCTAGCTGACGCCCGCTGCTACCGAGCGCTTAACTCGAGCAGAAACCAGCGCGACCTTCCGGGTCATCTGGCCCTGGCGTTTCGCCGAATCATTGCCAGCCGCCGATTCGGGGACTTGGAGATCTTCTGCGCATATGGAATGCGTACCCCGTCCGACATCCTCGATACCGGCGTGTATGTGTTCTGTCTTGTGCCCGCTTTTGCCACTCACAGCGCCCGCAGCATCAACAGCCACAACCCGGGCAACGCCATCCACTTCGGCGGCACGGACATCGAGCGCGTATTCGGGCGGCCGTGGGGAGAGTACTGCGCGCGGGTTCTTCCCCAGACCGAAGGTACGTGTCGCGCCGCAATGTACTTGGCCGCCGCTCACGCGTAGGGTAGGTCCTCATGATAGCGCCGATGCTCCCCGTATCCCGACCAACGCCAACGGCATCCCCGTCTTCCCGGCCAATGTAAACGTCGATAACACGGGCCTGGTCGACCTCATGACCCTCCTGGCGGAATACCTGACAGCAGTTTGGGGTGCGCCATCTCCTCTACATCTAGGAGTATTCTAACGACTTCCCGCAGTGTATGCGAACGCCGACTTGCCCGTTGCCTGGGACGACCTCGGGCGGCGCTACGACGACAAATACAAGCTGTCGGCGCCGCTCCGTCACCCGCAATCTCTGGGCCCCGCCGAGGTCATCAGCCTTTGCCGCGACTTTCAACAACTCGGCGCGCTGCCGGAACCCTTTGCGTTCCTAGCAGGTCCCGTTGCTCTGCCGCCGCCGCCCCCTCCTCCTCCCTCAACTCTGGCCACTGCCCGGCCCGTGCCACCGCTTGCTGCAACTCCACCCCCGTCGACTTCTCCGCCGGCGAACGACTCCCCAACCCCGCCCGCTTCCCCCATCGGCAGCGAGTCCACTGGGATCGAGCCTCTGACGCCGCTCCTGTCACCACGGGCGTCTCCCGAACCCGAGCGCAAGTCGGACGGTGCCCGCTTGAATACACCGCCAGCTGAAGTGACGCCTGAGCCCGTGCCGTTGCCTCTGCCCCCAAGCTCTGGCGGAGACAAAGTTCTTCCGCCGCCGCGTTCTCGGAAGCGCTCGACGGCGCCGGCCGGCGCCGATCCTAAACGCCGCAAGAAGGACGTCGTACCAACGTGAGCACCTCTTGTTCTTCCTTTCTCCCCTCTCATGCTTTACAGTGCCGCCTCATCGCGCCCTCGTCGCGTCCCAGGGGCAACGAAGGCGCCACCCCCGACGCAAGCTGGCCCAAGCAAACGGGTTCTTCTCAAGGACCGGTTTTTCTATGAGTAAACTAATCGTACGTCCCACCTGTTTCTCAGCTGCACAACTGGAGACTCAATAGATTAACTTTGCTTGCCCGCGCTGTTCACTCGTTCAACAAATAATCGATTAATCTCTACACACCGCACTTTGATTTCGTTGGTCCCTTCACTGGTGCGTGGTTTAACAATTCCGCTGTTTAACCGTTCAATCCTTTGTATAGTCGTTATTTGTTTTCCGCTCGTACCGTACACCCAAGTAAGTCTTCTGTTCATCTGTTAATTGGTTAAACTGACCGGGCTTGTCGGTGTAGTCGTAGTTATCTCCTCCGTAGTCGGTAGTTGGCCGCTGCGTTCGTTCAATCAATCAACCTACCACAATCATGGCTCTGAGTTAAACAATGATGGTATGGTTACTGTGAGTCAGTTACTTTGGAGCTGCCCAAGCTCCGTCCCGAGGTTCGGCTTGGTTCCAGAACATTCTCCAACACTCCCCCTCAAGCCGAAGCCTATCTAAAAATATGTAACCATTCTCAATAACCCTAACCCTAGGTCGGGCTTGCCCGCGGGGGACTGGATGTCGTTGAGGAACCAGGAGTAAGACCGGGTTTTGAGAACAGTCGCTAACCCCGGTGAGGGCAAAGTAGTGTATAGACAAGAGAGAGGTTAAGCCTCTGCCGAGGTTGTACTAGGGTCACCTTGCTTTGGCAAGGTCCCCCACGGTCTAAATTAGGTAATAGATGTATAGCACTGCTTGACACAGCCACATTCCGGGAACCCTGTCGCTCGACTCCCATAAATACAGGACAAACAAGTACAATCTTGTGTGTCAGCAAAGCTGTGCTGCTTACATGCCTACCATTAGTAAGTTGATGCTAGTCTGGGAATCCTGTTGCTCAACTCCCATAATTAGGGACAAACAAGTACAATCTGATTTGTCAGCTTTGCCGTACGGCTGCAACACTGCCCCTGATAAGTCAAACAAGCTCCTTCCGCCAAATTTCACAAGTGATTTTCCGGAGCATACCCGGTGGTCCTTAAATATGGCGGGACAATCACACCGCCATTTCCAAAGTTTCCGACTGTTGAAAGTTGATAAGAAAATGAATGGTTTCCTGTCACATTCTATTCTTGGTGGAAATTGAACTGAAAATGGAAAATTTTCAGACAAAGAAAACAGATAAGGTACCTATGCATTTGTGATTCCGTTTCCAACTCTGGGGAACTTTGGACCTCCCAGCGGTCAAAAATATGGGAGGCCCTCGGGCTCTAGATATGCAGATACTCGGAAGGGTATAAAAAAGGAGTGCTTTGCGCTCGGGAGGCAAGGGAGCATGAAATCAATGTGCACTCGCATCTACAATGCTAAAAACAATGATTATAACAGGGAATAAAATGAGTAAAAGAGTGTTGTGTCAGATGTGGCCAAAAGTGTGAGCGCTCCAGCGAGCGGGGAAAGGGCAGGAAAAGGAAGCCAAAGCTCGGAGCCTCACAAGACGCGGAATGGGGATGCGGATGCCATGAGCAGAGCCGACAAGCGCCAAAATGTGTGGGTAGTGGGTGGGCGCACGAAGAGAAGGAAAACGGGAGGAGGAGAAGATGATGGTGCATAGGTGAAAATAACAGCAGATTGATTTCGGGGAACCAAACAACTCGATAGGTACATGTCACAAAGTGAGGAGAATGTGAATATCCGGTGTGAGTTGGTTTGTGTGTTCTACAGGTCGGTTGAGTCTGTTGTAATAGTAGAGGCAGTGTAAACTTGGGCACCATAGTAGAGGTCATGGTAAGAATGTGACAATAGTGTTGGCTGTGCTCTCATAGTCAGACACAGTCAATATATCCAAATAAACCCTTCCAAGTCGTTCCGGGTTGTCTGGACTCACATATACTCTAGTCAAAGTAGTTCCTTGATTGAGTCGCACTGACTCTCCATGGAGTTGATATGACTCTCCTAGAGTCACAAGGATTCCTGTCAGTGGTCTCACATGAGATGGCCCATGTCTCATCAGATGGGCCATGAAATGTGACAGTACAAATGCATAAATATGATACACAGATAAAAAGGTGGACTTTGGTCATTTCACCCATCTTATCTCTCCTGGATGCTGCTCGTTTCTCGCAAACACCAACTGCCAATAAATTCTGCCAACTGGAAGAAATATTCTTGTCAGTCAAATTGCCCCAAGGTGCTCTGAAATCATGCTGAACATTACTTCTCTGATAGATCTAAAATTTCCTTATGTGGCAACTATTGCACTCAAAGCCTTGCTGAAAATGTTTATCTCAGAAAAGATTTGAGCTTTGTGCTGAAAGTTATTCTTTCAGCTTCATTTTCAGCTAGGGCAAAATTCTGGTATTCACAGTGTGCGCGCACAGTCCGATCGCCAAACTGATAACCCTCAGAGTTATTCAGCATCAGTCGGATATATCCGGATTCAGCCTGTAATTGATCTACTATCATACGGCTTGAATAGCGCCGCACCGAGGGTCGGTTTGTAGGCCCGGCATTTTCCATCTGTCAGTGTTCAGGATGGTGTTGGTACTGTCGGAACCAGTCTGCCGTAAACAATTTCCCGCTGGCGGTATCTTGGGTGGGAAACAAGGGCCATGTTTGGCAACAATACCTGTGTTCTGCAATTCATTGGTAGATACTTAAGTCACATAGTTTGCCAAAAGCAAATTTGCTCCAGACCACGAGTATATCTGCATATCTGCCTGTTAGCCACTGAACCCATGCTGATAGAAACACATCACTAGAAGCTGTAACTGCTCAAGTTACTGAAAGAGATCTTCTTATTTATTTCTTTATTTATTTCCTTTTTTTTTTTTTTTGTGGGGGGAGGGATCTAACAGCGGCTGGGCTGCCCCATGGCTAGTGGGAAGGCTTTTAGGCTTTTAAGATGTTGTACTAATTTGGCCGAGATTCAGTGGCAGGTGACACCCGATGGGAAATGATGTTTTTTTAGAATGATGCTAAAATCAAAGGACTCAATCCCAAAATTTGTGAGCTCAGGGTGGAAATATCACAGTGAACACCACTGCATATCAGCCCGGATTCAGGGGGGGGCTTAAGAGTACACCACCTGTTTGCTGGTCTTGTTCAATTTAAATTCCTATCAATGTTAGAAGCAAGCAATTCTCCAAGCTTCAAATGCATGCACATCACTCTGGTGCAACATTTTTTTTCCTGGCCAGAAAAATTGACTAAAAATGCAAAATAACAAATGAAAAATAAAACACAAAAAATAGAAAAAAATAAATAAAAAATTGAATGGATTAAATTGTTGACCAAAAGGTTTATGCTCTCGGTGGAGTTTTGAGACAGAGAACAGATGGTCTGTTGACGCTGAGAGTAGAAAGAGAGTACAAGATTCGATGTTTTGCTCTGAATACTACAGCAGTACTTATACCAGGGAGAACAATGTAGTTAAAAGAATAAATACAAGTAAATAGATAATGTACTTGGAACAGTGGCGGCGGCAAAGCACTGATAAGATAGTACAGAGGACAAAGGAAATGCGGGAACAATACCGAGGCATGGGCGGGTTTGCCCATTATCCCATCAACATGATCCGCGGCTGGCGACGGACATCCGACCACGCCCAAGAGGCTTTTGTTGAATCCACTTTGTTTGGGCTCGGACACCGTCGGATCGGGCTCGGATATCACTAGCCCGCGGACCATCTGCTAATGTCCGCAAGTATCCGCCGATATTCGAGGATGAGCTTTTGGGAACAAAGAAGCTGAGCTTCTTTGGTTCCCCAAGAATGCAACCAAAAATTCTTTATTTGTAGCCGGCAAAATTTGGAGTAAAGAAATTGCCTTTTGGCTTCCCTTTTGGTACATACAGTAGTCATTATAGATATGACATTTTTGGGCCACAGAAACAAGCTCGAAAGGCCAAAATTTAGTAATACATTTGTGTCTTGTTTTTTGTCTCGCAAAAAGGTATTCAAAGAATACAATGCTTTCACCGCCCAAAAAATGGTAACCAAAAGCCCTTATTTTCCTTCCCTTTTTCTCTGCCTTGAACTTCAACTGGAAGCGGAAACTTCTTGGGTGACAATAGCTCATTCAAAAAAAATATTACATTATTAGTATATTTTTGGGTGCCAAAAACTGTTGCACCGGAGCAGTGCATGTAGTATGTACGTTAAGCCCTATAATATATCTCAGGGTGAGGTAATAATTCAGATCTTGGGGTGATGCAGTGAGAAGGGAAACAAACACCATTCTTCCCAATCTCATGTACCACATACAGAGTCGATCCTGTTCAAAGAATTTCATTTAGGTGGGATGATAAGTTATTACAGGTTCAGGGAAATTCAACTGTTCTTCTCTTGTTCTAGGGTTAAAAGTCCCAAAGCAAGGTCTTTGTCAGCACAGCTGGCCCCTGGTTATATATGGTATGCACTATAGGGATAATCCTGTAAGTCCAACCGGGCTTTCAGGGCGTGAGCGCCCCTTGTGGGTTGTAGTGGGTATCAGGGGTTGGTCATCATGATGGTTGTTGTACATATAGGCAAGCCGGTGACTCAAGTATGACACCGGCATCACCGAGATGCCCGGAGCATGACTCCACTCGCATCATCAGCACCCGGATTTGGGGCCCTCGGCAACTTAGTTTGGGCACCGGCATTTTAGAGGAAATAGTATATAAGGACCTTGTAATTAGCTACCTCCCATCTGAACAAGCACTGAACACCCCGAGTGAAGACACTAAAGCTACTAAATAAACAAATACCTTCTTCAGGTTATGAGCCCATTTTGACGTTCTAACTAAATACAGAAGCATTGCGACAACAAGGAAATAAAGACGCTAAATTGCGAGCTAGTTCTGACAGCTCTACAATGACGACGACGTTGAACTCGAGGCTGAGCGAATATTTCATTCGGCTACCTGGCTGCAAAGAGGATGGATCAAACTGGACTTACTTTCGGGATCGGTTCGCATTCGCGGTTGACTCCGCGGGGCTTGGAGACCATCTCGATGCGAGCACGGCAACAGCGGAACCAACGCGTCCGACTATCACGGATGAGAGTGCGCCAACAGCGCTTGAGAAAACCGCGCTCGAGACCTACGCGAAGGAGCGGAAAACCTGGCGCTCGGAGCCCTTACCGGGGCCAGCGACTGTTCTCAAAACCCGGTCAACACCCGGTTCCTCGACGGCATCCAGTCCCCCGCCGGCAAGCCCGACCTAGTCCTGACAAAAGGGCAGGACTCATGCTGATAGAAGCCCCAGCTTCACCTCTGTATTCTTAGAATAAACTGAAGAGAAATAATTTTATTGCTGAATATACTCGTGGATCATAGTTTGGAAGGTATACGGTGGCACCAGAAAAAAGCAGGTTTTTAACTGATTCTGACAATACAACAACAATTCCAAACGGATAAGAATTGCTCCTAGTGCAGGTATTTGATGGAACTCAACTTACTGCCAAAATGGGCATTTACACTGGGGGCACAAAGCAAGTGGTTTGGCACGAGTAGTAACTCAGGCGGTCGACAGGCATACAACAGGCAAGCAAAGAACAGACTCCCATGGGTGTCAGAACAGACTTGAACAACTACTCTTCTCGATGCTGAGCATAAGACAACCAAACACACGGGAAAATGCTCCATTTTTGCCCAATTACACTCGGTATGAGTTCATGCACTGTACCAGGCCCTCGGAGAATCTCTCCTCATAATTCTTCAATTTTCTAACAGTACTCAACGCCATGACACGCCCATCACAGGCGGTCGAACATGTGTTTGACGCGTGTTGCGGCCGTGGAAGAGGAACAGGATGTCGCATTCCGCCTGTTCCGAGTCACCGCTTTACCTCTGCTTGACCTTCGCCTGAGATACGACACATGCTTTAGGTCCGGCCTCGTGCCCGCCGTGTTATGGGACATTCTGACCTACAAGAATAGTTTCGATAATTTCTTGGATTTTTCTGTTGGGATATGGGGGGCGCCGGGCAATGAGAAAGCTCGGCACCAGGGAAGGTTCCAGAACATTCGCCCGGAGCTCCGCCGCAGCACTGCAGTAGAATATGCTAGAATCAGTACAGTAGTATATAAAGTGGATGGAATGGAGGCCTAGGGCATTCGTTTACCCTAACGCACTCAACACCTAACAGTGGTGCGATTGCAAACTGGAATTTGATCTCGGCGTTGCCAGCTCCCGCGTTCGCCGTATCTCAACATTTTCCAACAGGTGTGTGTGTCATGGTTCAAGCCCATACCAACCCCTGCCAGTCCCATTATGATGGCCGACCTTCCGGGTAAGCCCAGTGTAACTTAGAAGGGGATTTACATTGATTGAAGCCCGATCGGACATACAGCGTTATCCCTATAGTATTCTCAGACCATGCAGTGTGCTCTGAGTCCGCTTTGGTTCCATGGACCCACCAGGTAATCTCACTTTTTGGTATGCCTACTCCCTGAGTTACTGTAGTCCAGAGCAGATAATAATAGTGATAAAAAATAAAATAAAATAAAAAGGTGAAGTGTATGGACTGAGCTAGGCCCGATCCTCGTTCGACCGAGGTCCCATTGACAATGGGGTGCCGCAGACATACTTACGCCCATCCTATGGTGCGCGGCTGTTCGGGCTGCAGTCGGGAGTTGGGATCGTGGAGGTGTGCGAAGAAACTTGTTTCCGCTACATCGTCTATGCTGAACGATGGAACAACCGTGTTAACGCTCAACAATGGGAATGAAATGCCAAGCAATTGGATACGGATTCCGAGAAGGTGTCAATGCTGCTGTGTGTCCAGTTCAGTGACCATATCAATAACCACTAGTAACAGCAGGCTTATTTCCGAACCAGATGGAAACCGACAGCGCTGCGGCCATTGACGCTCTAACCTCCGCTCGAGCTTCTCTCAACGTCCGTCGCGGTTCTGGGTGTATACAGAGGCGGTTGCTCCCCGTCCCCCTCCCCAACGCCGGGGACTTTACAACTTCGTCAGCGCGTCAGTGGGATCGTTTTCGTCAGCTGTCAACTGCAAGCTCGTCAGTTGTCAAACAAGTTCGTCAGGGCGCAAATCATGGACGTACCGCGGGAGAATTTGAGCCTCTCCGGCTTAGCGCAGCGAGCCTCCGTGGCGAGCCGCAGCCCCCGGCAGGGTGGGGTCCGGGGCGAAGCCTCGGCCGGGGTCTGGGGTAGGAAACCCCAGCCGTAGCGGCCGGCGCCGCCAAAAGAGCTTTAAAATCGAAAGAGGGAGAAGGGAGAAGGGAGGAGAAGGAAGAGGGGAAGGGAGGGAAGTACCGCGCAGCGGGCCTCCGCGGCGAGCGGGCTCCCGGCAGGGTCGGGGTCCGGGGTGGAAAACCCCGGCCGTCGCGGCCGGCGCCGCAAGCCGAGAGATTGCCGCAGCCGAACTGAGATGTAATTATTTAACCGCTGACGAGCTTGAACCTGTTTGCCATCAGCCGAGTGTCAGCCGCTGTCCTCGCTTAGCCACTGACGAAGATGCGGCTGTCGCTGACGAGATGTGCGCCGCTGACGCGCTGACGAGCTTGCACACTACCCCCCCCAACGCCCACTGGCAAACAGCTGGGCCTGCATCTGCTGCTCCAAAATCCGCACCCGCTCACGCAGCGCCTCGTTCTCCCGTGCCGCTGCGCTGGTGGACGTGCTGGTACTCGCGATAGAGGGTTGGCTTGGATTCACTGCGTGGAGGCCCAGGCGCGGATGGTTGCCGCCGGGTCGCTTGGAGGCTGGAGGAGGAATGGAGCTAGACTCGGTGGAGCCCCAGGAGGTGAATGGCGATGCAAGTGGGTGTCGGGGCGCTGCGAGTCCGAGTCCGAGCCACGAGGCGTTGGCGCTAGTACTCGGTGGATGCTCCTCGCCACCGGGTTCAGGATCGCGGCTGCGTTGCCGCCTTCTCCGCTTGCTAAAGTATATCACAGCGAGCAGGAGGAGCACGACGAGCAGTGCGCCAACGGCAATGCCGGCGATGCTGGCCTGTGAGAGTTGGGAGGATTTGGGTACTGGAGATGGTGATGAGAGGGACGGGGACGCTCGTGCCGGAGAGCTGGCTGACGACGTTGCAGAAGAGGGTGGAGACGAGGAGGCGGGAGTCGCTGCACTGGAGGTCGTATTCGGACTGGATGAAACCGGCGTTGCCGAACGAGTGGTTGGGGTGGATATCGCCGGGGTTGTCGGTTGTGTAGGCGAGGGCCTAGAGGATCACTGAGCCTTCATATCCTTCAGCAGAGAACCGTACAACGCACTCATCCTGGCCCGAGAACAGACACGCGGCGACACCGTCGAGGAGCTTCCCGTCCTACCGCCTGCGTCAGTGCCTGAGTGAGTCGTCAGTAAGGATGCGGTGTACCCCGTTGTATATGCACGTCTCTTCCCCGTACCCACAGGTAATCGTAGTCACCGTCCCCGTGGATTCAGAGGTTTCTGCGTTGATCTTGTTGCCATCCCGGTCGGTTTGGGGACAATTGAAGGAGCGCCGTTCCAGTCGGCGCGACATGCTGAGCGAGGGGAGAGGGAGGTACGCAAGCGGAGCCTGCATGCTCTGTTATTTAGTGTAGTTCGGTGCGTAGGGAGAAGATCAGCAAATATGGGGGAAACCAGACGACCATCTGGATGGCCTGTTCGGCCTGTCCAGTGATATCATTCGCGGCGCGAAGTTGAAGAGGGCGACGCCGAATCCAGTTGTGCGCGTGCTACCTTCCATGGGAGTTGGAGGCAGGTGGAACGGACTGATCGCTCTGACTGACTCTTACCACCACCATGCAACATGAACCAAGGCTCCCGGAGGATCTCGAACGCACAATCTTCGAACTGGTATTCTTCCTCGACGCGGCTCAAGGACCCAAGCTCCTCCTCGTCGCGCGCCGCGTTCAGCTCTGGTAAAAACTTCCTCTGCGAGTCCCGTCGCTATTGACTTCATTCTCAATGCAGGATCGAGCCTCTGATCTACCGTACCATTGAGCTCTGCCACCCAAGTCGCACAGCGGCCATCCTCGACGCCGCACGCGGCAAACCAGACGGCTTCCTCGCTAAGCACGTCCGCGACGTCGTCCTCCTCGGCTCGGGGCACAACGGCGAGTCGCTGCTCCAGGAATGCACCGGTCTCGTCGGGCTCGCAATCGCCGGCGGCGCATACACCGACACCATCTGCCCCACGATCCTCGCACTCCCCAACCTCCGCCGCCTCGCATGCCACCCCACACAGCTCATATGGCATCTTCCCACTCCGCCGCTCATTCTCGACCCGGCATTCCGCCATATCTCCCACCTTGATCTATTCAGCGGGCTCAAATCATCCGCTACCCGTGAAGCGGAGAATACACGCATGTGCGCGTTCCTAGCGACCCTCCCCGCGTTGACGCATCTCTCCCTCCACCACGGTCTTCCCTGGCCGGTCGTCCGCAATGTGCTCAGCGCGCTGCCCCGGCTGCGCGTGCTCGTCGACCGCAGCACGCCGGCATTTGCTCCGGGCCGCGCAGAGACGCTGCCTCCGGACCTTCTTCGGGACGTGCGGTTGGTCATCCTCACGAGCGGGACCTGGTACGAGGCGGCGTTGGAAGGCGCAGAGGTGTGGTTGCTCGCAGAAAAGTTTGTCGATGCGAAGCGGAGTGGGAGGATACCAGGTTCGTGGTTTACCCTAGTTGCATAAAACCCTGCTCATACAATCCGGAATCAGCCGACGTGTTCATTCCTGAGCTGGCATAGCTCCGTGGAAGGCTCAGGATCAGTGTAATTCTCTTTTTTGAGCCCTGGTGAAAGGAATGCTTCCAGCTGAACTTCAATAAAAGGCGTCATTTTGTACAGCCATGCCGCATCAGCAAAAGTGCGCAAGCCTTCCAAGGAACCCTCCCCCAGAACCAAGGCAAAATGGTCCTGTGGAGCATCTTGGAAGGCTGCAGCAAGCACTTGGGGTTCGATTCCCCAGCCCTTGGATGGCTGGCCCCAGGCCCGGCCCTGCCTTGAACATCTCTTCCAGGGCGGGGCTCAAACCCAGTGTCCCTTGGAAGGCTCACGCACTTTTGCTGATGGCCATACCCAGCTAGGATCCCGCATTCAATGCGTCTCTAAACCCTCCTCCGCCACCCTTTCTAGAACCCCATTGACTGCTGCCATCCGACTCTCCCAATCCTGCAGCTCCCATCCATCCGGGAGCCTCGCCGCCTCCTCTATAATAGTCTGATACACCCTCGCCCCAGCTTCGAAACATGTGCAACCACCTCGAACCCAATCCCTTCGCCCTTCTATGACATTATTTATCTATGACATTATTTATCGCTGAAAAATAATAGGTGGTGTGGGGTGGTGGAGGTCTGTGATTGCAAGGTTGAGATGGAGCAATCAGAGGTGTGAGGTTGAGGTTGTGAGGTTGAGGTGGTGAGACCATCAGAGTGCAAGGTCGAGGTCGAGGTCGCAAGGTGGAAGTGGTGCGATCAGAAGGTGAGGTTGAGGTCGCGAGGTTGAGGTTGGCTGAGTGGGATGGTCACACTGCATCGAAAAACACCAACCTTTGCAATTAAGCTCTGTCCTATTTTGTCTGCTTATTGCACGAATATTTCCTAGCTAGACATTGGACACATTTTGACATGCAATGTCTCCCTTTCTTAGGTCGAAGACTTCTGGAGAACTTACAAGTTGGTGCCGGTGTAGAGTGAGCTTGAATTGCTGTTTACAATCCGCGACCTTGGTCAATGTGGGTGACATTTCGGCCGGTACTTACTGTAGTACTGTAGCTAAATGGGAAGAGAAACAGAGCGGGAAGAGAAACAATTGGGGCAACCACATCAGATCAATCATTTTATGATATTGGAGACAAATGTGCCTTTGGCTGATCCCACTCCCCAATTTTCAAGACTTTTGGATGGATAGTCGGCGTGTTTAGAGCCAATTGGTGTAATCCTATGTTTCTTCAAAGAAATACATGTTCTGGGCTCAGATGTCGTGTGTTTGGGCCATATCTCTGCAGGGCTGGCCATGGGCACTCTTACTACACTCCATCAAATTTGAGGATGATTTCCCATCATTTTGGGGGCACAATAAATGATCATATGTCTGAAGATCGGGCTCTAGAGGGTGTGAAAATGATTGAAATGATCCGAGAAGTTGTGCATGATCAGTAATATTGGGGATACTATTTCCGGTGAAGTTTCAGATAATTCCGTTGAGCCATTGCTGAGCAGTGCTGAGCGTTTCTCTTCCCATTTAACTACAGTAATAGTACAGTATTTGCCGTGTTCCGTGGAAGCTATGTATGTGGCAAGCTCAACATCTTCAATTGTAACACAGAGCATTCCTTCTGCATTTGAACATCCTGAAACCCTTCCGTGTCAAGAAGCTAGCACAGCGACCCATTCCTGTTTCTTTCGGATGCAGTCCGGATTTTTGTCGTTCACAGCCTCAGAGTAAGGAAAGATGCCGGATGTGCATTGACAGTGTATGTTCTATGCTATCGCCGCTTCGCGCTCTCTTTGGCCTGCAACCCTCGGAATTTTGGAACTCACGTCGAACGGCAGCTGTTGTAAGTCCGTAAAATATGTGGCCACTTTGAGAGATAAGGCCGCCCTAGGACGCCTCTATTTTCCCCCACGGCGAGGCACGCATCAAGGCGAGGTCTGTTTTTGGCTTCTGTAAGCCTGGAACGTCTTAGCCAGCGCACACCACCCACACATCAAGATTCAGTGCCGCTCTGAATCACGTCTCTTCGCAACGGCATGGCCAATCTTGTGGCCATGGCCGGCGAAAGCACTTTACCGCGACTGTACTATTGTATTTCTATCAGAGTCAGAGCGCATCTGTCTAACTCAAACCTGCGCCAGTCAAAAACTTACGTTGAGTAAAGTCTGCACATCCCGCTCGCATCTTGACATCCCTCCCTTCCTCTCCGCATGCGAGCGATACCAACCACTTCGTTCCTCTTCCTGTTATGCTGCGCAACCTCCATAGCCCGGACTCAGCTCGTTTCCTTCGCCTGGAGGGTTAGTCCTGCGTCGCCTCCCCGCTCCGAGTCTGAAAGTTATCCCAGGAACCGACGCTCTCGATTCCGATGGAGCAGCGCGTGTCGACCGTCCAGGCAGCGCTCGACGTTGCCGTCTCCCGGCTCGGCGCCGATGGGCAGCTATCCACCGCACTCAGCGGTCCGTCTTCATCCATGCTCGCGCGGCAGCACAATCAACACTCAACAGGATGGGGCGATACCGGCGTTCTCGCCGTCCACCTCGCGCAATTTGACGCCGCGACGGGGAAGAAGGTGTACGTTGAGCGGCTGACGACGCTGTTCGAGCAGGCGGAAGGGCTGAGGCCGAACTTTTCCCATCCGTGCGTAGAATATATAGTTTCTCCCATCTTTCCGCGCTTTGGGCTCATGCGAATTTTTATCATAGAGTGGCAAGTCCCGTTTCTTCGAGCCCTGATCACCCATCTGATGCGTTTGACGCTCCTAGATGGCTTCGGACAATAACTTTGAGGCCTCGCAGCAGGTCATCGCACTCAGCGCGTTGGTTCCGGGGCTGATATTACCGGAGGAAACAGCGAGAAGCTCAAGTTCCGTTTCCATATCGCATTCGTCTTCAAACCCAACCTTACCAACGGTAAAGTCGTCGATATCCTTTGAACTTCAGAATGCTCTAATGTCTGGTTCAGAATCCATCTTTTCCGAATGAGTCAGGACGGCGGGAGTCTGTTAATGGCGCTGCAATCGGCGCTGCTGTGGGCGGTATCTTCCTGCTGCTCTTTCTCATTGTCATATGCGTGCTACGCCGGCGCCGGAGACGACACGTGGAAAGCGAGTCTCAAAGGCCCAGGAACTCAGAATCCCTGTGGGAACGGTTCAGTCCTTTTGGCTCCAGCTCCGCAGTCCCAGCCATAGAAGTCCCGCGGCCGTACCCCATCGATAGCTCGCCAGCGGCACCCGCCTTAAGGGAAAAAATGCGCGATCGGGGCCGAGCTAGTTCGAGTTCCCGTCCTCAGATGTCCGACGTACAGGCTTCTGCCTCGTCGCTTGCGTCCGTGCCCAGCCGGGGAGCCTCCCTCGCGACGGAAGACCTCGTCAGGCTACTGCGGGAGCGGATATTGGTAGAAGAGAGTCCGCCGGGGTATTACGCCGCCCCCACGAGGCGGAGGTCTGTTCAGTAGATGCAGGCAATGACGGGATTGTGAGCTAGATATACTGTAGCATTTCATTCAATTTGTATGTCACGTGTCACACACGGGTTTTTCTTCGAAAATTTAAGCTATGTCACATGTAAATGGAGGAATTTGCCTCCTAAAAAGGAAAATCGGGAGATTTTGATGCAAACTGATCGTGGGAACTGCCTAATCGGGCCTGATTACGAATTGCGAATTTCGTATGCGTTGTCACACGCCCAAAGTCCATCCGAATTGAATGAAATTCTACAGTACCCTCTACAACAGACTGTGTTACCTTAACGAACAAACTTTTTTTACCGTGGACGGCATATGCATGGCCCGAACGACCTAATGGATCATCACGGCTTCGAAACTTGCTCCCGACCACCATCATGCATGCCCCCCTGCTCATCGTAATAACATAGGATGCTCCAAATCCATTCAGTGGCCATTCACCTTTTTTCAGGGAAAAACTCCCGGATCCGAAACAGACCCGGATGCGAAACAAGAAGGTTCCGATCCGATTGATGTGCCATCAATATTATATAATCAGTGGATTCCTCGGCTCTATACACTGTGCAAATTTCAAAGCTGATGCCAGTCCCTACGCTGAGATATTGGTCAATTTCCCTAATTTATGATGTTTTGTTTCTTTCCATGCTCGAAAGACCTTAGTGAGCTTGGGTTGTATAATCTATGATCACAATTTTGCGAGAGTTGCTAAAATGCATGTTTCTATGTTCATGAAAATTTTGAGCCAAAAAAACTGCTCCTTTGGGGCCGTGGCGCCCTTTGTTTCGAATCGGGGTCAAATATATATATATATATATATATCTTTTGGTTCCTACAGTAAGTGATATCTCAACCCTCGGTGCAGTCATGGATGTGCCTCAAATTGTGTGGGGATATGATAGATTGTTGCCCGTGACATATGTGACTCTCAAATAGTGCATAGCCACCATCATTTCCACATGATTTGCGATATAGTCAGGGCGTTTGTCGAGGAATCCATGAAGAACTGGATTGACTCTTCGATCCTTGCCTCGGAGCGGGTTAAAGACCTACTAGGGCGGAGAGTCGAACTCGACAGGACACACCAAAAACCTCGCTACTTACTATGCTTTAGCTTTCGGGAATAATGCGGGGACGTGCTGCAGCTGTCACGAAAATTTCCTCTGACTAGTAGCCGCCATGCATCCGATGCTCAAGTTCTCGCTGCTCAAGCTCCCGGCCTCCGTCCGTGTTGGTGGATCGCGAGACTCCCTTGCAAGCACTGACCACGCCGCAGACGACAGCAAATGCCGCTTTTCACGGCTCCCGGGACGCGCTGCGCAGCCTACAAGACGCCAGGCTGACACAGTCTACCCGGCTCCTCCTTCTTCCCATCTACTACGCTACTCTGTCTCCTCCGAAGCCAGCGGAGCGGCTCGATATCGAGGAAGACGCGGACCGCGACGCCATCGAGCGGGCTGTCCATGCGATCGCTGAAATCCACGTCCTCCTGATTGTGGACGCGATTCCGCGAGCGGTGGTGGAAGAGCTCTGGCCGCGGATGTGGGCGTGGATCAAAACCCTCTCGTTGCTCGAGGACCACATCGCGTGGCCGGGATACAAGGTGGTCATGGAGCTCATCTGCGCCGTGATGCAGGCGACGCGCATGCCGTTCCTCGCCTCCATGGCAGTCGACGGGGACCTACGCGCCCTGCTCGGCAAGGGATGGTGCGAAGCCATCGTCTCGGAGAACTCGACGTTCCTCTTCCACTTCTCCACAATCTTCACCATCCTGGAGGGAGTGGCGCCGAGTGGGAGGGCGGCGTCGCTGCTGGACAGCCTCATGTCCGGTTTCAGCGGCAGTCTCCGCATGCTCGCGATGCTCATCTGCAGTCACCTCTTTCTTGCCACCCCCGTTCTTGACGTCTCCGCCGCCACGACGGACCAGATGCGCATTGCAGCGATGGAGCACTTTCTCGTGCGCCACTTTGCCGACAACGACGAGTTCCGGCGCCAGGTGATTCGGGCTCACCTCACCGACGCACTGGTTGATGTGGCACGCGTTCTAAGCCACACGTCCTCCGAGTCGCTCGTCAAAACCTTCGCCGACCTCCCCGAGACGACCTTCGGGCTCCTTGTGCGCGCGCTCTCCCTTCCGCCCTCCAAAGAGCAGCCCATGTACATCCATATGGTCCGTGCCCTCGACCGCGGCATCCTGCCCGCTCTCTTTGCATACGCAGAAGGTCCATATCGCGAGGAGATCGATGACTCTCTTGCAGTCTTTATCGGCGATATCCTTCCGGGTTTTACAATCTACTACTCCGTCCTCACCAAGCTCCGCTCCACGCTTGACAACATACGCGCCAAGCAGCTGAAGTTCACCGATCCCTCTATTAGCGACTCTTGGGACAGGTTCTTAGTGCTGGCAGAGGAACGCATACAGTTGAGCGAGGCGTACGACGATGCCGCCAAAACGAGTAGCGTTCTGCGTGCTTGCGACAGTCTTGGGGTGCGTGTGCTGTTCTCCTCTGACCGCGCTGACGGTGAGCCGAAACCAGTGCGGCAAGATCGTTTGCAAGTCCCAACTAAGACGATGTACTGGCTGTCTCGCGAGCTTTTACTGCTCGCGCGGGTGTCAAAAGGCTGACTGGGAGGATGATCATCGGCAGAGATGCAGCGTTCTTTACGACCGACGAGAGGGTAAGGGGACTCAGTCTTCATTGTGCACCATGAAGCACGTCTACTAACTACTGCCCCTAAGCATCCCTCGCGCTCTTTGGAAAACAAAACATCTCTTTCTTCCGCGCCCTCCTCGACGCGCGTCGTACGCCGCCCTTCGCCCAGAAATTCTCCTCTCGCTGCTCGAGTTCGTCCACGACCAGAGGACGCGGCACGGCGCGATGCACGGGCGCGTCGTGGCGGAGCAGGACGCCGTCCCGTGCGTGGTGTTTGATTTCGACGGGGGCGGAAGCTTAAGCCCCGTCTCGGCCTGCGTACGATCGCATTTCGAGCTCGCAGCAGACGAGGGCGTCTGCGTGCCCGCGGACGAGAGCTCGCGCGGGCGCGGCCCGGGAGGAGCGGCGGGCGGGTGTGGGTGCATGTGCTCCTGCAGCGCATATCGCGCCTGGGGCTGACGGAGCCGGAGCCGGGGGTATCGGACGACGACGACGATGACGAGCGTACAGAGAGGGGTGATAGCGATGGGGAGGGGACGGAGACGGGGAGCGAGAAGGGCGAGGTGATTGGATATGAGGTGGTTGCGCATGTTTGCCGTTGCGTTTGGACGAAACGGCGGCGAAGGTTTACCAGGCAGTTGTGGAGGAGGCGGCTAAGCTCCCAGATGGATGGGAGCTGCAGGATTGGGAGAGCAGGATGGCAGCAGTCAACGGGGTTCTGGAAAGGGTGGCGGAGGAGGGCATAGAGACGCATTGAACACGTTGACTCGGAATCGCCGCGGGGTACAGTTGCGGACAATCAAAGCTGACAACTTTTTTTGAATAAAACTGGCTCGTGAAAATTGTTCTTTTTGTGCATAATAAGGCTCCTAGAATATATTCTGAATTATCTGCACCAGCAGAAGTTGCAAAATATGAAGTTGAATTGTCCATGCGACTGAAAAAGATCGCCGTGGGTGGTTTCTCACGCTGTCGTATTGTATGGGGTACCGTTCGAAAGGGTTTTTTCCGCTCTATCCAATGGTGCTAGTTTCGAGAGAATCATACGAGCCGATCCCAAGATATCAAGAGTCTGATCTGAGAAGCTGGGGCCTGATCATCGGATCTGCCGCCCTTCTGCTTCTTGCTCAGGTGGCCAGATCCCGCAGATAAGGCTTTACTTAGACTCTTCAGGGTCTCAGGCTCGGCTCTCTCTCTTTCTCACCACCACCACCACCCCATGCCTCCCCGCAAACAAAAGCGCAACTTATCCAGTCTCAAGAACCAGAAGCCTAGTGCTGCTCTGCCGGAGACCTCACAGACAGCCGCGCCTCAACTGGAGACACAGACAGCCCAGACCATTGCAGATGGAAATCCATCGCAGGGCGAAGGGCTGCAAATTCCTGCTACTGCTACCTCCCAAACTGGCGACACAGACTCAGACTCGGATGAATCTGAGGATGAACTCTGGCTTTCTGATCAAGACTTCACTCTACTGGCAACAAAATTTGCTTGTGCAGATCAAGACCCCAATGAAGCTGATATATGGGAAGAGGCTGATAACCTTGACTGGGATAACGACCCCACTCTGGATAACGATGACCTTGGCTCAAAATAGGATCAAGGGCCAAATGAGCCTTTCTCTCACTGGGGGTGGCTGGAACCTTCAGCCACTTGATCTACATACTGTTGCTGCCCCAAGCAGTCTTGGAACAAGTACTCTGGTGCCTAGATATGAGGGACCAGAGTTAACTCCAGTCCCCCCAGTGCTTCCTGAGGGACAGAAAGAAATTATAGCACTCTTTCATGATGAGTCTTGCTTCCATGCAAATGACTTCAAGTCAACAGCGTGGCTGAGATAAGGGGAAACTGTGCTGCAGAAGAAGAGTCGTGGCAGGCTGATTCATGTGTCTGACTTTATCACTGAGGTCTCCGGCCGGCTGGTCTTGCGGGACCATGATGGGGAAATTCTGAAGGATGCCCGCAAAATTATCTTTCCTGGAAGCAAGGGGGATGCATGGTGGGACACTGATCAACTCCTGGTTCAAGTGCAGGATGCAATATCAATTTTTGAAGAGGCCCACCCCAGCTGCCAGGCACTCTTTGTCTTTGACCAGTCATCAGCACATGCTTCCCTTGGTCCTGATGCCCTCAAAGCCTTTGAGATGAACAAGACAGATGGTGGAAAACAAAGGAAGCAAAAGGATACTATCATTCCACAATCAAATCCTACTGCGGCAAAGAGGGGCAAGGCCCAAAAGATGACTACTGCAGCTGGAGAACCAAAGGGACTTGAATCAGTTCTGAAAGAGCGAGGCTTTAACACAAAACAGTTCAAACGGGCAAAATGTAAACCTGTCTGCCCTCTGGAGAGCCAAAACTGTTGCATGGCTCGTGTTCTGAGCCAGCAGGAAGATTTCATGAATCAACCATCAATGCTGGAGACCTTGATTACCAACCGTGGCCATCTCTGCATTTTCCTTCCAAAATTTCACTGTGAACTGAATCCAATTGAAATGTACTGGGGCTGGTGCAAATATCGCTATCGGCAGACAGCTAAAAAGAACTTTGCTGATGCCAAAGAACAAGCTCTTGAATACTTGAATGCTTGCCCTACAGATGTCATTCGCAGGTTCATTCAGCGTTCATGGAGATTTATGAGTGCATATCGACTGGGACTCACTGGGAGGGTCGCAGCCTGGGCAGTGCGCAAACAGAAATCACATAGGGCATGCAATGAGAGTATTTTAGCAGAGGTTGAGAAGGCAGATGTGGGTAGAAAGTGAATGAAATATTTTTTTTGGCTTTTGAATGGCCCAAACGCCGACGGAGGTACACTCAATTGTTGTTCAACCTGGCCAAAAAATTCGCCGTTCCTTATCCATCGTGGGAAAATTCTACAAACCTGTATTTGGGGGTTTTTCGAGGTCCTGAATCTGAATCTGAAGTCAGAATGGCAAAATTATAGGTCCTCGACCCTCAAATAAACTTGTCAGCTTTGATTGTCCGCAACTGTAGGAGTGTGATGTCGGCGTTGTCGCCTTTCCCGCGTTCGTGACCAGTTCGTCGGGATAGCGCGTCGGTTTTCCCCTGGGTCTTGCCGGGTTTGTAATGAAGGCGGAAGTTGTATTCGCTCAACTCCAGCGACCATCGAGCCTGTCGACGGTTCAACTTCTTGGTGGTCATGAAGTACTCCAGGTTCTTATGGTCGGTCCAAATGTCGAAGGGGTCGTCCGTTGCGTGTAGGTAAGGTCGCCATTCGGTTAGCGCTCGCATGATGGCTAACATCTCTTTGTCGTGGATGTCGTAGTTGCGCTCGACATCATTTAAGCTCTTCGACATGAAGGCAATCGGGACCCACACGCCGTCCTGTTCCTGGGACAAGACGGCGCCCGTGGCGAAATCCGACGTGTCGGCTTCCACCCGCCATGCACCGTCGTCCGTTGGGAAGTGCAGGACGGGTTCCGACGTGACCTGGTCGATTAGCGTGCGGAAAGCGCGTTCCTCTCGGGGTCCCCAGGACCACGCGGAGGTCTTCTTGGTTAACGCGGTTAGCGGTTTGGCGTGTTTCCCGAAATCCCGAATAAACCGTCGGTAAAAGTTGAGAAACCCGAGGAAACTCTGCACTTCCTTTACGTTGCGCGGCGTTGGCCATTCCCGAACGCCTGCGACTTTAACGGGGTCCATTTTCATCATCCCGTTCCCGACAATCACCCCGAGGTACTCGACCTCTTCCTTCTCGAATTCGCATTTGTCGGGTTTGAGATACAGGTTGTGCTGTCGCAGGATAGCGAGCACTTCCCGTACCGTCGTCCGATGCTCCTCCAGGGAACTGGAGTAAATGAGAATATCGTCGAGATAGACGATAACCCGCCCCTCGGCAATGAGGTCCCGGAATATCTCGTTCATCATGGATTGGAAAGTCGCGGGCGAGTTGGTGAGTCCGAAGAACATTACGAGCGGTTCGAACAACCCACGGTTGGTGATGAAGGCGGCTTTCTCCTCGTCCCCTTCCTTAATCCGAATGTTGTTGTACCCCCATCGGACGTCGAGCTTGGTGAACCACCGCGCCTTTCGGAGTTTGTGCATGATGTCGGAGATGAGGGGAATGGGGTACCGGTTCTTCACCGTTATCTCGTTCAGTTTCCGGTAGTCCTGTACCGGTCGAAGTTTCCCGTCTTTCTTCTTTACGAAGA
This sequence comes from Mycena kentingensis (nom. inval.), assembly GCA_014461125.1. Lineage (NCBI taxonomy): Eukaryota > Fungi > Basidiomycota > Agaricomycetes > Agaricales > Mycenaceae > Mycena > Mycena kentingensis (nom. inval.). The sequence continues at coordinate 2,604,212 of JACAZG010000002.1, read as the reverse complement.
AGAAGGGGGAAGCGTAAGGGGATTTGGAGGGGCGAATGCACCCTGTCTCCAAGTGTTCCGCAATGAATGCGTCAAGCTCCTTCTGTTCCGCGCCGGATAGCGGGATGCACCGCCCTTTTACCGCCCCGGCGTCGGGTTGGAGTTCAATGGCGTGGTCCCACTTGCGGCGCGCAGGGAGTTGGTCGAACGACTGCTTCTCGAACACCTCCCGGAATTCTTCCAGATAGTGCGCGGGGACACTCTCCTCGAGCGTCTTCTCTTGTTGGGCCGCGTGCACCGCGGCTGCGAGTTTAGTCGCCACACTCTGCATAGCCCGGAGCTGCGCGGGTTCCGGAGGAGTCGGGCCGGCCGCCGGGTATGATCCCGTTCCTTTGTTCCCGACGGAAGTCGGGATGTCGGTACCCGTGTAGATGCGAGTAACGAAGACACGGTCCTCGGACACCACGTCCTCGGCGTCCTCCTCGAGCCACTCCTCCCACAGTCGCTCCTTCTTGCACGCGGGTGGGCATCGGTCGAACCGAAGGCTATTAGCGGCCCA